>CM077518.1:17410181-18753714 GCA_039654895.1 Mongoloraphidia duomilia | reverse complement strand
CTTCTCTCTCTATCTACTTATTTCTCTCTCTGTCTTATCACCTTAGATGTTATCAAGGAGTAGATTTGATTTAAGAGCAACGGATGCAACCTGTTCCGGTGTTTTCGACATTCCGGTTGCCTTAAATCACACATCTATTAAGATTTAATTATTCATTACTCTACTGCAGACTTATGCCGGGTTTCTGTGGTACCTATACGATTTTTAGCCTTAAGTCTAGATTTAAGAATGCCACTTATTTTCAACTAAATGGAGATCTCCATTTAGTTAAAAACAAGTAGCATTCTTAAATCTAGATTTAAGACTGAAAGTCGTACCAGAAACCCGGCATAATTCTATAATACAAACGTTAGGCCTGAGAGCAGCTTGTTAAATACAGTAAGTTAAACACACAATCTACTTATAAAAATAAAATCCACACTATTATTATAAATGCGATAGTGTGTTTGTCTACTTGTTATTTCTTCACGGCTTAACCACTGAACCGATTTCGACAGAAATTGGCAAAGAGATTCCTTGAAGCCCGGCAAAGGACATAGGCTGCTTTTTATTCCGGAAAACTGTTCCCGAGAGGGAGCATTCAAGCCATGCATCCACATTATTCACACTACCGTGCATATAATATTATCTATGGTGTTGCCGTTGGAAAGACAGGAGGTCATGAATTAATGATGCGTTCTACGTTTCCATAGTTACAGTATTTTATTTGTGTATTTTGGAAAACGGATTATTAGAATAGAATAAGAATAGAATAAATTTTATTGTACTTAAAAACATAGTTGTATGTACATAGTCAGAATGGTTTGGTACTAACGATTAAAAAATTCATTGAAGCTGTACAATGGTTTATCGCGCAAATATTATTTTTTTTTTTTTATTTTATTAAAGGGTTCAATAAGTTTTATGGACTCAGGGAGTGCATTATACAAATGAGAAGATGTATAGTGCGGACATTTTTCGTACCTCACGTGATTGTGACGAGTCAAATAAATATTGTCTCTATTGCGTGTGTTTCGGCAGTGTATATTATGCGTAAATTCATATTTATTTTGCATTTTTAACTGTTAAAATAGGCATTCAATTCATAGCACCCGGGCGAAGCCAGACCACTCAGATAGTATAGTATAAAAGCATTACAATAATAATGTGTGTAAGTAATTACCAAGCCACATAACAAAATATAGGGATGAGTAATGATTGATGATGTTACACAAAAAGAGGGATACCCGTCAACGTTTTATTAATTGTTACATGTGAAACCAAAAGTAACTATGGAAACGAAAAGCAAATGTCATAATATTATAAACATTTATTACTATTAGTTACCTATGATATCGCACACGTTAAAAAAACTTTATTTTATTTATAATATTCGTCAAATATCATTATTTTTGGATTTGGATTGGTCCCGCTGTTCTATAGACTGATTTTTTTTAAATTTCAGTATTCAGATTATTTTCCATTTGCAAATTGATCTGATGATCTATTATCGTACTCTTTATCTGTGGTTAACAAGAAGCGTGCGTTGGCTGGTTTCCGGCCGATATCATATAACGTGGGTCCTAAACTGCACCATACGGAACTTCATCCATACATAATAGACAGCCTTATGTGTGCGTGCGTGTGTCTATGTGTAGGAGTCACGTATTCGCGAGGATGGTGGAAGGTTTACGTCTGTGCGGTGGCAAAATTCTCCGACACTGTACATTATTATACCGTAAAGTTCTCTTTGCTTAATGTTACTAAACCAAACTAATAATAGACCTGCTTATTAACTCAGAAATGCATATTGAGAATAATATCTCACATGCAAAGTCTTATGTATGTGTGATTTAGTGCAAGAGAGAATATTATTTTGTTTTCACATAGCAAAGGCGGATCCAGGATTTATTTGAGGGCGGAGAAGAGGAGGACAAAACCATCCAAACTATAACCTAACCTAAAAAATCTGTCAAATGCTAGTAGAACTCGCGCCACGAGGGTTCCGTACCATTAAAACAATTTATAATTAGTGTAAACTGTGTCTGTGTTAAAAAGCACAGTGTAACTCGAACCTCACGGTTGACAATTATAAATAATATAGTTCAGAATCATCGCGTAAGGATAACACCACTTTAACAAACTTATATTATGGTTTGATTCCAATAGAAATAATATAATGAGATAAATCATCACTTTGATTAATTTCCTAGACCGTAACTAAATACATAAGAATATCAAACGACAATATCGCCATGATATTTATATAGAAGGCTGTATAGGAAAAATGTAAATGCACCGCCGGGATTCGAACCCAGAACTCCCGAACCCCGGCGGTGCATTTACATTTTTCCTATACAGCCTTCTATATAAATATCATGGCGATATTGTCGTTTGATATTCTTATGTATTTAGTTACGGTCTAAGAAATTAATCAAAGTGATGATTTATCTCATTGTTAATATTTACCGTATATTGAAAATTTCTTATGTGTGTTTAGAAATAATATAGTTTCGTGTAAGATGACGCTACTTACATTTGTCAGTATAAAAACCATTAATATATTAAAATTAATTGATTATTTAATTCTAATTTTTATTTGCCAGGATTCATGCCATAACAACATACAATCTGGGAAAATTTCAACTAGTTACCTCTTACCGTTTGTGAGATAGAACCCTGTGACAGACGGGCGGACGGACGGACAGACATCGTAGGTAGAGTAATAGGGTTCCATACGGAGGTATAAGGAACCCTATACAAAGCAAAAGGCTTAAACTTAATACCGATGACATTAGCGTCACTCGATGTGCACTGCGAGGAGGTTGGGCGCTCGGATTTTTCACATCATTGCCCTTAAAAAGGCCGTTTTAAGAAATGAATGTGTATTTTTTCTAGTTGAGAGGGGCGACTTGCGCACCACTTACCTGAATCCGCCCTTAATAGATAATGGACGGTACTAGAGAGAAAGAAAGAACAATACGTTACACATCTTGTATGGACATTTTTCGGGGCATGCGCATTGCGCATATGCGAGCGACTTTTTCCTTGCGCACGTTTAGACTTCAGTCGTGTGTGACAAAAATAATCTTCGGCGCCGTGTAAAAATGACAGCTTGACATGTTTTCCAGTTCGTCACGGCGCAAGCACATCTACGGCGCATACCCCGAAAATGATCCCAATAAGATGTCGCACGTTCTAAATGACTAGGGAGGAGTAGAGACTACGTGGCATTGGCTGTCTATATTATATACAGGGTGTTGAAAAAAGGGGGTGAGATATTTTAAGGGCATATAGTATGACCCAAAATAAGTCGAAAAATTTTAATAAACATAGGTCCGCAAACGAACCGTTAGGGAAATATTTCCACTTATGTATGCAATAGCGTAAGTTACTTATCATATTTGTCTATAATAAAAGAAACATGCCTTTTCAATTTAATTTGGTTTATTTTATTTTAGTTATACTTTATCTATGCAGAAGATGTTCAAAATGCCCACCTTCCATGTCCACGCAGGTTCTAAGCTGCGAGATCAGAGCAATTGAACAATAATAAGTTATTATACACAAATAAGTGAAAATATTTATGTTTATTAAAATTTTTCGACTTATTTTGGGTCATACTATATGTCCCTAAAATATTTTACCCCCTTTTTTCAACACACTTGTAGAATGTTTAGCCACATGTATATAGGTACCTATATATCATTTTTCTGTTATAACGGGGGGGGGGGCTGTTATTACCGGGCAAAGTCAGGTAATACCTATTAGATAATATTTGCCATACACTTACAAATAATAATATTAAAAAACTGAATATATAAAACATAATTAGCTTTCCGCCCTGCATGCGCTCGATGCTCATCCCCCTTTGGCCGTGGCGTTATAATACATAACCTATATTACTCGGGAAGGCCTTTAAACAGTGGAAGAATTTATCAAATCGGTTCAGTAGTTTCTGAGATTAGCGTATAGACAAACAAACTTATGGAACAGTGTTGTTACATTTAATGAATTAAAAAACTTATAAATTTAAAGCACTTTTATTTGACAGTTTTTGTGAAAGGATATGCAATTGACACTTCATATTAATATAATATGAATGTTAGTAGATATAGCAACACAAACTATTCATATTCCACAATGTTGTCTAAAATAGATTTAAATGTTCTTTTTTCATAACACTTTGAATGAAAAATTATACTTGACGTGATAAATTCACAAAAACTTCTCTTAAAGCGACTAAAGATATAATATGAAACTGAGGTAATTTTTTATCAGAAATAAATTGGCGTTACTAACGAAAAGATAGTAAAAACTTCAACAAAAAGTCGGTAAGTAAAAATGCAAAAATATGTATATAGCGCGTTGTGACGAAGCCATTTGCAGCTGCGGTTACTTTTGTGACAATATAGAGTCCCTTAAAAATTACGCATAAAAAATTAAAACACAAATGCTACATCGCCCAACGTTATCACCAATTTCCAATGCAACGCTGAGTATCGTCGCTCCACAATATATCAAAATTTGATAATTTCTTCCTCAAACATAAACAACCATAAACAACATAAACCAACTTTTTCATTCTTCTATAATATGTTCTCTTAACCTCTGAACCGTTTGATGTTTTTCATCATATTATTATATCTGTTAAATCTCTAGTAATATTATAAATGCGAAAGTATGTGTGTGTTACCACTCAGCTCCGTACCGGCTGAACGAATTTTCATGAAATTTGGTATATAGTTACCTACTGTCCTGGAATAGGACATAGGGTACTTTTCACCCCGGAAAATGTAAAGTTCCTGTGGGATAGTAACAAAACGTAACTCTGCATTTTTTTGCATTTTAGCGTATTGGCGGAATCCTACTAATATTATAAACACCACCAGCCCGGCTTCGCTTCGCACGGTGATAATTTCCCGCAGGGGGTAATAACGTAACTCTGTAACTTTTTTGCATTTTAGCGTATTGGCGGAATTCTACTATAAATATTATAAACACCACCACTGGCTTCGCTTCGCAGAGGGAGAATTTCTCGCGGGGGGATAATAAATCATAAATTCATAGCACTCGGGCGGAGCCGGACCGGTAGAAAAGGTCACGAATTATGCATTTATGATATCGCGTTTATTGTAATATTTGTAATACTCTTTAAATAGACATAGTCAAATAAACAGATTTTGTGTTTTTATCAAGAATAATGAATAATTCTTTGTTATTTCAATATTATGCAAAGGTGCTCTTGCAATCAAACTCCTATTTTATTTATCATTTAACTTTAAAGTTTCTGATTTGTTTTAAGGTTTGGTGATATTTCAAACAAATTAGCAAAAAACTTGAAACAGAAGTTTGAAAATGCATACTTAGCTTTTATGTTTGTGTTTTTCAGAACAGTGTTATCTTTACATTTTGTTTGTAGTAGTCAGAGTGTGTGATACAAAGCAACATTTTTCACAGAAAACAAAGACTAAACATTCGTTATAAATGTATGTTGTTTTGTACTGTTCTTCAGTTTCGTACTGCAATTTTTCATTTTCCTCTAAACAATGATTTTCTTCTTAGAATGAAATATTTTCTAATCATTTCTTCTCAGAAATATTTTAAATAATGGACCAGGGATGGCGAACCTTTTCACATCTACGTGCAAATTTTTCTCAAAAAAACGTTTATAATGTGGCCATGACATGCCAACAAGCACCTAAAGAAATTTTGTCCACAAAAAAACTATTCAAACGTAGATGAAAAGAATTATTTCGATAATTCATTGAGTTCCATGAAACTTTCGTCGACTTGTCGTGTCGAGCTCATGTTGTATGCTGTTATTTATTATTATAAAGTTCACTGTTAACTACAAGTTACTCAAATTTCTTAAGTATATATTATTATGGTAGCTATATGCTCACAGAATAAAAGTATAGTGTAGTGCAGTGTATTTTACTTATATGACGTCGTATAAATGACGATCGCGTTAATTTAGATTTCACCTGAACGGCACCGACTATAAAAATGAGAAAGCATAAAAATCTGTACTGCACTAGAGCGCACTAGGTTAATGTACTGAATACAACTAGTGTCTTTTAAAAATAAATCATAATAAAAACAATTAATTTTCTTTTAAAAGCCCTTTGCCTTTGTCGTATTTATGTCAAGGGCATAAGTCTTTGTTGAAAAAAAGTCTTGTGCACATCTCGGTCCACATTAAATATTTGTGATGTTTGTTGAATTTGAAAACTCACAACTCACGCACACATTTTCGCCGCAAGCTAATTAATATGCTCTTCTCATACAAATTTACGTTCTGCGCCTATATCTAAACTAATATTATAAATTCGTAATTCCCGCATTTTGTACAATACAAGCACTATTTACTGGCTATCGATCGATGTGTTAGCGCGCGTCTCCTAATTGGCCCTTTAACTGGCGGTAATTTTAAATTACCGTAAAATTAAATTATTTTGAAAAAATAATATGTAATAAACGCTTCAAAATTCCTACCAAAAATGAATATTGATTATACACCATAGAGTTCAATGATATCCGTAAAAAACAGCGAGTTTTGTTTACCTGGTAGTTATAAAAAATATTAATGCATAAGAGAAAATGTTTTCGCTTGAAATGCAACATCCATTGAACAAAAACATGCATCACTATCAACATTTTATTAAAAAAATATTAATAGATTAGGAAAGGAAGGCGTGGCGGAGTCGCAACTGTCTTCTTCTAACTAGAATATGCGTTAAACGTACGTTCACCCATTGACAAACTGTCAAATTTAAATAACCTCTTTTTTTAAACACGTTGTCGTTAATAATTAAAGCAATTTGTTATAGGATGATGTCTTGTACTTGACTGCAGTTATAATGAAAATTATGACAGCAAAAATTTTATATTTCCGACTGAGGAAAAAGCTATAATAATACCTAGATATCCAATACCTAATTCATACCTATTTGTTGAAAACATTTTTTTTATCCTTTTAGCTTACCCTCCCTTGATATAGCGTAGCTCAGACGACTTCAGAACACTTTTTCAACTCCAAATGGAAAGAACAAACTCAATTTCTAATTATAATTGCTTAAAATATACCTCGACAAGCGTCAACGAGAACTTAGATTAGAATAAACGTGACTGGCTGAATTAAGTTAGGACATTCATTTTTCATAAATTTTTAATTTCAAATAAAAAATTATTTCACACGAAATAATAAAGTTTTGTAGCCATAATAATGACGGGATTTATTAATTATTTTTATGAAACAGCCATTGTTTTGATAAGAAATGTGTTTTAAGAGAATAGTAATGAATATTCCGTTAAATCCCATACATTTTTGAACGCCAATCGACTCCACTTTAAATTTTGCGCTCAAATTATGACCGCCTACTTCTGTAGTCTATTACAGCAAATTATTTTCTATTATATTGTTAGTCATTATCGTAAGTGATGTAGGTTTTAGTTCAGTGGATGTTGCATTTTACGTGAAACAATTTTCTCTAATGCATTAATATTTTCCATAACTACCTACCAGGTAAACAAAACTCGCCTATGTTGCGTCTTAAGTGAAATTCACTGTATAGTGAAAATCTATTGTGCTGGAACGTACGTATCCAATAAGTACCCACCTAGGACAAAGCTATACGTAATATAATAATAACATTTACCTTCTACATATTATATATTTATTGTTGATTATCACGCATCTACGTGTTGTGATGCTTGCCCAGTACAGTTTGATATGTGTACGAAGTAACGAACAAAGGACCGACGCGGCGCAGCCGGCCGACGTGTGAAAATGAATGATGACCTCTATTCTTTTTGGAAGCGACACGCGAAGTAGGCCTAAAACACACCTAGCGACTCATACCAACCATATTCATTGATACAATTCCATATTATAATAGTAGTGCTGTCATGTCAGTCAATGGAAACATATATTTCCTTATTATTATATTTTACTAGCCGTTACCCGTGGCTTCGCCCACGTATTTTACGATTTATAATTTTATTTATCGATCGAGATTGAGATTGCTTGGAATCGAGGGTTTTTAAAAAAATTTTATTGTACAATACCTACTTCAACCTATAAGAAAACAAAAAATATAACTAACTTAACTACAAATATCTGGGTGACCGAGCTTTGCTCGGATGAGATCAATAAAAATAGTACTTACGAGATATTGATTTTGTATTATTTTCTCAGAATATTATTCCGAAACGATTAACTGTCAGAATATTTTGACACAAAGTAGTTTGTTTTTTCCAAAGCCTACTGAGAGCTGGTAAAAGTGTCAATTGGATTTTCAATTTATTATTAAAAAAAAAAAAAAAAAATAATGAATTGAAAATATGAATTGGTGCTAGGCCCAAATAACCTTAGCTGTTGGTGGTCTTTAAAATACAATTTACAATCCAAAGCCTACTCACCATACGACACTGTTTTATAACGTCAAAAAACTGTTTTTTAAAATTTTATTAATACCTACATTACTCACTCGCTTCGCTGGAATATTAATAATACATTACATTTGTTATCCCCCGCGAGAATCTCCCCCCCCCCTAATTTGTTATCCCCCCGCGAGAATGTCCCCACCTAATTTGTTATCCCCCCGCGAGAATCACCCCCCTAATTTGTTATCCTCCCGCGAGAATCTTCCCCCCAAATTTTTTATCCCCCCGCGAGAAATTTCCCCCCTAATTTGTTATCCTTTGCTCGTACGCTCGAATTTTATAAATACATTACTCACTCACTTCGCTCGTTCGCTCGAATATTAATAATACATTACTCACTCGCTTCGCTCGTTCGCTTGAATATTATTAATATATTATTAACTCGCTCCGCTCGTTCGCTTGAATGTTATTAATACGTTACTCACTCGCTTCGCTCGTTCGCTCGAATTTTATTAATACATTTTCACTCGCTTCGCTCGTTCGCTCGAATATTTATAATACATTACTCACTCGCTTCGCTCGTTCGCTCGAATTTTATTAATACATTATTGCTCATCTACGATACCTATATAAGGATCTCCTGTGCAAAATTTGTTTCGCCCCGCGAGAACCTTCCCCCCTAATTTGTTATCCCACCGCGAGAATCCCCCCTAACTTATAATCCCCCCGCGATAAACTTACCTCCTAATTTGTTACCCCCCGCGAGAATTTTCCCCCCTAATTTGTTATCCCCCCGCGAGAACCGTTCTCCCTATTTTGTTGTCCCACCGCGAGAAACTCCCCACCTAATTTGTTATCCCACCGCGAGATTCTCCCCCCTAATTTGTTATCCCAGCGCAAGAATCTCCCCCCCTAATTTTTTATCCCAGCGCGAGAATCTACCCCCCTAATTTTTTATCCCACCGCGAGAATCTCCCCCCTAATTTGTTATCCCCCCAGAGAGAATCTCCCCCCCAATTTGTTATCCCCCCGCGAGAATCTCCACCCCTAATTTGTTATCCCCGCAAAAATCTTCCCCCCTAATTTATTATCCCCCCGCGAATATCTTCCCCCCTAATTTGTTATCCCCCCTCGATATTTTCTCCCCCCACATAGCTTTCTATTAGTGAAAGAATTTTTAGAAACGGTTTAGTAGTTCCAGAGATAAAACAAAAACAAATCTATCCCACGGGAACCGTACATTTTTCCGGGATAAAAATTAGCCTATAACATTCTCTGACCCCTAAACTACCACTATGCAAAAAATCATGTCGATCCCTTGCTCAATGAAAAACAAAAACAAAACTATCCCACGGGAACCGTACATTTTTCCGGGATAAAAAGTAGCCTATGTGCTATTCCAGGCTATAATCTATCTCTGTACCAAATTTCATCCAGATCCGTTCAGCCGTTCTGGCGTGATTGAGTAACAAACATCCATCCATCCATCCATCCATCCATCCATCCAAACTTTCACATTTATAATATTAGTTAGATAGATCATATGGTAAGCCAGCGTAGCTGTATGGTGAAGTGCGAGTCTGCCGACAGGTACAAACAAGCTCAGGTTCAAATCCCGAAGGCTTTTAATATTTATTTATTCGATAACAATTTAAATTATTAAAAAAATAAAATTGCAATTATTATTTTATTTATTATTTTATAAAACTTATGTTTTTTAAATATTTTGTTCTCATAGGTCATTATTATGATGACACTAAATAAAAAACGTTTTTTTTTTTTTTTTTTTTTCGGACTAATATTTTATTCTTTTAATAAAAAAACGAACATCAAATAAATGTTTTGTTGCGTATAAATTATAATTTTTTTTTTTTTTATAATTTTTTCGTGTCATTTTATTTATTTATTTATTTAATGCAGCCAACAGGAAAATCCCAATAACAGGCCACAGAAAAAAAATATATACAAAAAAGAAATAAAATACAATTGAAAATACATAGCATATCATACAATAAAAAATCATTTACCATAAAGTATTACATTTACAAATTATACATGAATAAAAAATTCTTCATAATATTTATTTATGAGGAGCATTCAGTTCATTCTACTTAAGTAAGTGGTCTGTTAATATTTTTCTAAATTTTTTAAATTTTAAATCAAATAAGTTAATTTTAGTTTCATACAGCAGTTTATTTACAATAGAGCACATTTTGTATATAGGAGCATTCTTTTCATGATTAAACTTAGGGAAAGGTAAGTAGAAAGTGTTAGACCTTCTAGAAAAATACGACGGAGCTGAAAAGTTAAGATTCTGTCTGGTACTTATGTCATCAATTTGATTGTGTAGCACTTTATATATGTAAAAACACGCAAATAATTTCCTACGATCCTCTAGACTTAATAAATAGTAGTGCATCAACAGATTTATATACAGTTCATAAGTTGGGTAAAAGCCATACTGTTTCAGATATAAGAAACGCAGAAACTGCTAAACATCTTAAACATTAATAAAAAACGCCTCATTTTCCTGCAAACAAAAAATATTTCTACAACATTCCAAAGAGGTGCCCTTCAACAACTTTTAAATAAAAAATAATGTTATTAACAAAACTGTATAATCATCAGAAAACATAGTTTCAAAGACATTCTCTTATTTTTAGAATGCATAATATGATGATAATATTATATCGGTTTTGTAGTTTTCTCAGTAAAGTTTATGGCAATAGCAAAACGAATTAGAGATGCAAGAAAAGTAACTAGTCGTTATTCGAGTACTCGTTACCCGACAAGTTTCGAAATAACGAACACCAACATGAAAATATAATCGGTACTCTTAAGTCTTTACAAACAATTACTCGATACTCGATGTAACTTTTTACTATGTAACGGATTAGATTTTGTATTCGAATTTCGAATTATTTATCTAACTACCTATACCTACAGTATTGTAACATAACCTGGTGTACTGTCATAATATTATGCTATTGTTCTATGGTTCATATTATAGTTAGTCGGACGGACGAATATTCAGTACCCACCTGCCACCTGGTACAGCTATGCAGTGACGAATTACATGAACATGTGCAGGCAGAGATCATCTTTTCATTTTAACACGTATAAAATGCCCGATAGTCGGAGTACTTGTAACGAGTAGTAACTAACGAGTATTGTACCTGAAGTAACGAGTAAGTTACAAGTACCGCGAAGTAGCGAAAACTTGCATCTCTAAAACGAATATTAAAATATAAGACACAAATGCTGTTCTTAATCCACAGTGCACAATGACTAATGCATATGACCTACGAACGTTCTTATCGGCTTTTTCCGGTTGATCGGCTTCGAACAATTCAGCTTCGATGGCACAATCTGTGTTCAAGAGAGAATTTGTCACAAGCGTTTATATGAAGTAATACATCACGCTACTTGGCAGTGAGTTAAAATAACATAGGTACTGTCACAGGCTCGGCGCGCATTTAAAACTAGTTGGGAAAACTGTGCAGGGTGGCACAGAAAATGCTCTTTTCTGCACTGTAAAAAATGGATGTAAAAATACTTTGAAAGTTAAGGTAGAATTCGCTAGATTTTCTAAATGATTTTACATTATTATTTGTTTTTACACAGAAAACTTCATAAAAACTTGGACTTTTACTGTAAAATTAAACAAATTTGTGATTTTTACATAAAATAAATTAAAATTACATAATTTGTGTAATATGTATTCCAATAAAGTGTGTAAAAATTACAAAATAAAATGTATAGTTACATATATAAAATGGATGAATACAAAACAAATTAATGTAAAATTAGTAACCACGTATGCGCAATGTGTTTTTACGGAATCTACGCGATGTGGCGATACCTGTTTGCGACACCATTGTCTCAATGTAGTGCCTATTACCAGATAATCGCTGACTACAAATGGACGTCTATCGACAATCTATGCAATCAGCCTTCATCATTTCTTACAGTGTGCTCCATTATCTCTTACTAGTTGTCCACCGCGGCTCAGCTCACCTTCATTGTCTAAATGCATGCTGCTGTTTAATAATCAAAACCAATTAACGTTTTTCGAACAAATGTAGTTAGTAATAATGATTGACTGCACAACAATTTGACAGTACGCATACCTATCACTTGTTTTCTTGAAAAACAATCTTACCAAATTAACTTCCAATGATACTTTATAGTAATATCAAATCCCGTCTGATGTCGCTAGTACTACTCAATTCACTATTTTCGATCAATGCTAATTCCTCATGTGGAATATCGTGAGCAATTCTAATTCGAGATAACGACCCAGCGAATAAGGTATAGATCTGCAAAGTTTCAATAAAATCTGTCAAGTGGTTTTTGCGTGATGCGCTAACAACACGTACCATACACCGTAACCAGTAATTATCATTTTATTATAGTATGTATATAGAATGTATTCTTTCAAAAAATAATTCGCTTTTTACATGACTCTTCTTTGTTTCTCGGTGTGCATATTTGTCGACTAGTTTTGCCATACGCCATCACTTCAAGTAAATTAAAAATATTATATTCTTACGTAACTCTAGTTTGTAGCTTTCCTTTTGGATTTTTGTGTTTGGTTCGTCTTTAATTGATGTTGTTGCGAATTTCTGTTGTTTTTGACATTATTCATGCTGAAAAATATGAAACTAAGAATTAAATATAATAACAAAATCAAAATGATATTAGGTACTTCAAAGTATCTAAAAATATAAAATACTTTTTTCGATATCATACATAGTTGCTCGATAACATTATCCTATAATTTCTTGGCCAATAAATACATTGATGACCAAATCGAAAATGTACATTCGGTTAGAAATTAGAGTGGAAATGTTTTTGCTTTTTAGCCAATAATTTTTATATGTACTTCTTCATTTTTATTAAAATGAAATTTTCATTAAAAATGAACGGATATAGAAATGTGACATCGTAAAACCAATGGCAAACTTTTTATAGTTAGCCAATGTATTCGGTGTCGCAAATTGAAAACTCTTGGCATTTGATCATGTCGATTGATCTAGAAGTATGAATATACAAGGTGAAATTTTTTACCAATCTTTAGGTTTCAAAAATATTATTAAACATTCTGACATAATAATTATGTCGAATGTTTAACAATAATTTTTCAAAAATTAAAAAAAACACTACATTTATGTAAGTAAATTTGTATAGTGATACAATAAAATAATAAAAAAAAAACTACATTCACGTAAGTAAATTTGTATTGTGATACAATTTTTGTATCACAATACAAATTTACTCTTAGCCCTTATTCAAATTTCCTAACAATATACTTGAAAAAGTCTAAATATATAGACGAAACGTCGTACATTTAATTTAATAAATCAAATATTTTGTCCACTATCCTGCGATTTTTCTTAATTTTATTTCCTAACAATGTTGTACAATACTATTTTCGTAGTGCCAACACCGCGAGGACGTCATTAGGCTACCGGCTAGCTTGCTCAGCGGCGCGGGGACGCGGGTCGAAGTAAAATAACTAAAGGCTGAACAGTGAACACACAGCGCCATCTCAATACTTGACCACAAGTCACAATATCTTTAATTAACAGGAAAAGCCCAAGAAAGGCGATAAAAAACCCAACCACCTACCACATGGCACAAAGGACAATACAAAATAACCAAACGGTAATAAATTTATAATCGAAAGCAGAAATAACCCTAAAAAGAGTCTTCCAAAACCTTACCATCTACCACACGACACAAAAGACGATACAAAATAATATAATAAAATGGAATATTAGTTGTTCTATCTGCATGCCAAATTTCACTTCCTATACGATTAACCGTTTAGAAGCTACAACCTTGACCAGACAGACGTACGGACAATAGAAACCCTTATGATGAGTCATACGGGTTTCCGTTTTTATCATTTTGACACGGAAAAATATTACAACTAGTATATCAAAACTGATATATTTTTGATCACCATGTATAAGTTACGTTTTATCCTTGATATGGGTATTTCAAGAGAATTGAATAAATGTCGATGACTGCTTCCGTAACACAAACAGCTGTTACAGGTTGTGAAAGCCATATGAATTTATGGCCCAGTCATACGTCCGTACATACATAGTACAAGCAGTGAACAGTACTGGGGAATCCCTGATTTATTAGACCAGGATTATTATTATATTATATTGGCTTCTTACGTTTTCGACGTATTGATTTAGTGTATGATATCTTCACGAGAGGGATTTTCTCTTTCTGTTATCTGCTGTTGGAGAGAACTGCCTCAAATCCTCTTCAACATTGTTGTTTACGTCTTCAATGTCATTTATTTCTTATGTAGTATGATTACAAAATAATCGGTTAAATTCAAATAATTCCATGAGAACACATTTGCACAGACAAATAATAAGTTCTATATTGTTAAAATAAACATGCAGCAGAATCGCTCAAAGTGTAAAACATAATTTGCGCATACATACTGCGCACGAGACCGTTAAGTTCTTAACAGGCAAGCTGTCGTGTAGTGCATAAAATAGCCAGAACCATGATAGAATATAAGGAAAAATATTGGCACAGTTTTATAAATTAGCTGACAATTCAAGTGTCGACATTCGAGTGAGTATGTTTTTATGCTGTGGCCGTATTGTGTTAAAGATGAAGAAAATCAAGTAGATATTTTTACTGATTTTAAACTCGTTTTCGACGGAAACGCTATTGAAATAAAATTAGTGTTAGAACATTTTATGGCCATGTTAAATTAAAAATTTAGTCACATAACTGATTTAATTAGTGCGTTCCATTTGGCGGCTGCAACACCCACAACAACCAAACGTCGTTCCACTTGGCGACTGTAGTCGATTTGGTCCTGATGAAAGTCATGCATGACGTCACGGATAGCGATCGCATCAAGCCCGCGTTTGTGTGTGGGTCAACGCGGTCGTTAACTATTTTCCCGCGCATTTTAATGTCACAGAGATGACAGCAGAATATGTTATATTTTACAAGAGTGAAATGGATGAATAATAATAATAAATCCTCTTTATTATTTTGACTGCTAAGAAGTACTGAAAGCGTCAGGTACAATATAAAAGAAAGAAGAACTCATTTGAGCTCTACATATTTTAAAGATCAAAATCAAACAACGCGTTCAAAAGTTATAGCCGTTTAAAAATTCAAAAAAAATGTTTTTTGGAGATAACCGCAACATTTTTTAACTGCGCGATTTTTTTTTATTTATCAGTTTTTGTGTTAAAAAAGTCGCATTGAATAACTTTTGAAAAATCAAAATCAAACGACGCGTTCAAAAGTTACAACTTTTCAAAAATTAAAAGATTGTTGTTATCAGCAATTTTCAGATTTTTGAGCTCGAAGAGCTCAAAAATCTACTTTTGGGTATATTATCAAGTGCTTTGAACTCAAAGCGCTTGAAAATAGCGGGAAGTTCCAGGGATGCTGCAGGGTCAAGCGATTTTTTTAAAATAAATAGACGATCATACCTATTTACTAAACAAAACGGTAAGCAAAAAACGGTTGCTTCAGGCGTATGGTCGATGGAATATATAAATAAATACATTAAAGCTCATAACACTGTTATACTGTAAAAGGGTAAAGTTAGCTATTGTTAGCTTCCTTATTATATTATACTTTGTTACGAAAATATGTTCTCTCGAAATAAAATACAGACTTTCATATCCCTACTGATATACATATATACCTATAATGAAAATAATTAAAAATTCAACTGATTTCAGAAAACGAATTATAACCTCTTTAAAAAGGATAAAATCTTTTTCTCCTTCGATTTGCAATTCAAGTAGAATCGGCACAATTATTCTTCTAGAATGGACATATTAATTTATTTAAGTTAAATTCGGACTCCTGTTCGGAAGTCGGTTTAATTTTTTTTAAATTTTTATTTCAAATTTTTAGTAATATTTCAATTGGATCAAGCTGAGACAACATACTTTATCATTAGAATTGCATTCTTGTATTAAAAAAATAAACATAGATATATGTGGTGGCAGCGCAAACACTAATCACTGCACCTCCACCATATACTTTTAAATAACAATATTTAATATAACCGGATAAAGCCGGATATTTGTGACTAATCTAGATTCTTCCTCATACAATAATAATTCCAAACGCTAGTCTCAGGCTAAAAATACGAACATGTTATTATTGAACATCTATCGTATTATTGTTTGTAAAATAAAAAAACACTGAAAATATGTAGATTAAAGCTATCGGGTATTATAAAATGTGTATAGGTACTCTACAAATGATTTGATCGTTTTAGATTCATTCGTTGCTTTTATTTCTAAAGTGAATTTTTTTAGCTCGTAGAAACCCGGAATTTTCCACAATGAAAATTGACAAGTGATGTCACGTTCTGAAAAATAAAATTATAACTACACTTTGTATAGAAGCCTTAAGGGCATCCATATATTATTTTGTTAGTTCAGTCGTTAGCTCGGCTGCTTATAGACTGTTGGAAATGTCAAATCCCAAATTGTAATTTTTTTTAATAGAGACACGATTTTGGATATCAATTTATAATAACAAAAATAAAATTGCAGTTTGTAATGCATAATTATTTAAAAATAAAAAATAGCGCATTTAATTCTCTGTTGATATAAATACAAAATATGCTAATATGTATTATTGTCTGAGAATTCTACTAAAAAAAGCACCAAAAAAATGGACACGGTATATATTTACAAATAATAAAATTGTATTAGATAACAAGTTTCACTTCTACCGAGTGACCACGACACACCTGATTTTTTTAACTATCTTGACCTCACCGTGTACTTTTACCTATACAGGGTACTGAATTGCTTTGCGAGTAATAGGGATTTAACCCGTAAAATCAAACCTTTGAGATTTCCTGCTTCCCTAATTATTTTAGGAAAAATATCTTCGAATAAAAAGTTTTAGAACATAAAATTCTGCATCTAAATCATTAAACAAAATTAATTTTGCATGCTTTGTAACGGCAGAAATTTGATAAGAAAATGTCAAAATTACCTCAAAAACAGATAGCAAAGCAATTCAGCACCCTGTATATAGCAATATGGTATTTTGTAGGTATTGAAATAAAAAAGATACAGACAGGTTTTTATAATAATTTAGGTGTTGTCTGTAAATTACGCTAGATAGAGAAAAGCACATTTAAAACTTTACTTTTGTTGTCTTTTAGTGGTGTCAATGATTATTTGAAAGTAATAATTAATATTGGTTTGAAGAACAAGCAAACATTAATACCTATTTAACACTCGACGAACCCTTTGTGGATTTGTTATTCCAAAAAAAGGTTCTAATTATGCATTTTATGTTTCATAAATTATTTGTGAAAGTCTACAGATTTGTTTAATTAATTGTTGAACTTTTTCTTCTAATTATGATCATAACATGCTTCAAAGAGCTTCTTCCGTTTTCCGCGAAAGCTTGTAAGTAGGCAAGGTGAAACTTGGAAACAAGGGATGTCAGAAAAACAACGGCGAGCACCCGTTTTGCACAATGAAAGTCTGTTACAAAAAAATCTCGGTGAACCTGCATTGCTTTGAATGAAGAATAAAGTGGATTTTACCTATTTGTATAGGGTAAAGGCACCGCGGTTACTAACTCTTCACCTGTGATAAACCAGTTTTATTAACCGACTTCAAAGAAGGAGGTTCTCAACTCAACACGTACTATAATATGTAATATTGTTAGCAATTCATAATATTTTAGGGGGCAGTATAGCCTAGTGGTTAGCATGCTTGGCGCCGCAACCTCTAGACTGGACTGCCGTGGGTTCGAATCCCACCTGCGCTCATGGATGTTTTGTGATGTTATTTAGTTTTAAGTTACCTAGTTGTTATTTAGAGTAGTTGAAAGACGCTAATGACCTTAGATGTCGACGCATCTATATTCTACAATAAATAAATAAAACATAATATTTTAATAATATATTAGTCTGTGTGAGCCTCCTAGCAAATATCCCAAGTTTCATGAATGAATGAACGAATGCATGTATGTTTGCATATTGTACTCGTATAATGTATATGAATGTTTGTTCACGTATTTTTCCAGAACTACTGAACCGACTTAGACAATTCTTTTTGCGTTAAACTAGGCGTTTTCCAACTTACATCAAAGTGAAAGAACCATTAATTTTTGACAAATTGGTTCAGTAGTTTTTTTCTAGTTCAGTAATCAATCATAAAGAAATAAGTCGGTTAAACCCGTACAATCTAACTATTGCAAAGCCACTGAAAGGTGAAAAATAAAACTTTCTATAAAAAAAACCGCCTTAAAAAAATGCACTAAAATGAAAAAATAATTAAATTTTGGGGTCGACGCCAATTGAATAAAAGTACATACCTACAGATATAAAAAGAGTCAGTAATAAATTGGAATCGCGATTCCAATTTATTACTAACACAATAATTTATTTTTTATAAATACAATAACACTTTTTATAAACGCCTTAAAAAAAATTCACTAAAATAAGACAAAAATAACTAAATTTTGAGGTCGCGACCTCAAAGTTTAATTATTTTTGTCTTATTTTAGTGATTTTTTTTAAGGCGTTTATAAAAAGTATTATTATATTTATAAAAAATAAATTATTATATAACTTGCATATTGCCTAATAAAGTTATAAAATTCTCTAATTTCTCTAATTTCGTATTCTGCCAACAATATACTCTCTCACTACAAAGGAAAATTAGACAATATTAATTTGCAAATGAGTTACATATTTTGCTTGATACGTAACTCATTTGCAAATTAATATTGTATAATTCTGTAACTTATTTGATAATTTTTCTTTGCAACGATAGAGAATATTAACAGTAAAATTCAAAACTGGGGATTTGAAATAATAACTCTATATTTTTCTTTAATGCATATAATATATTATTACATATAACAATAATCTATTCTATCATATGAAATCGGTCGATCGCAAGTGAGTGGTCGAGAAACGATACTTTTACCCTATCACACAATAATAATAAATTAAAATTGAGTTCTTCTATTGAAAAAAATTTCAACATACTCGTCATTTAATCCGAACAGTACATCAGTGGAAATTAGGCCAGTTTTATATTTTTCTAAAAGTAAGTACTTTTTTCATTATTTATTTTTAAGGAGAATCCACGTAACACAATAAAATATAATCAATTCTTTGTTGTAGTTACATTTACGCCCATTCTTTGTGACAGCATGATAAATTGAAACAGTAAATTTCAATAAAGGGCGCATACATTATAACACAGTAGTAGGCTCTAGTGTTGACAGATTGATGAACTATATTTAAAATTCAAGATTGATACGATTTTTTGCACCTAAATTCTTCTTTGGCCTTTTCAAGGCCAGTGGTACTCAAATAGGATGTAACGAGAATACAAGCAAACATTTTCTTGCACATTTCGACATGAATAACGTCTACCGACAGGTACAAAAGCCAAGCTCAGCTTCGAATCCCCAAGGCTTTTAATTTTTTTTAATATGAACAATAATTTTGAAAAATGATTTTTGAAAAATCGGTATGGAGAACCATATACAAGACATTCACATCTGTATGCTTTCTCCATGGCTCATACCGATTTTTTATAATGATGAACAAAATTAAAATTAAAGTGTAAAATTTTAATATTTTTGAGAAATAAGTATGTACATATTTTTTTTTAAATTTTAGTATCAGCCATCAGGTTTTTATTAAAATATAAAAATACATTTTTTTCATCTACAAATAAAACCACGTACTATCACAAGTTTTTCGTTCATTCTGTCCCAAAGGGTTGAATCGGCATTTTTTTTTTTGCAAAATAAATTAATTCAAAAAAAGGCTAACACAATAGTTAATCAGTATAAAATAAAAATATTCAGGAAGCTGGATAAATTAATTAAGCTCAATTAATGCTATTCAGAAAAGTTTCCCGTTCTCGACGTATTAATTACGACACTTATTATATATGTATATTTTATAATCCCGTTCAGTGGTGCCAACCGTTTCCATTGCAGTAGTAGTAGTACCAACATTACAATGCCGACCGCAGCGCTGCCAGTGTACAGCGACATCATACGAACGATGCAAATTTTCAAGTCATTAAACGTACCTACCTACCTCGCCTGGTAATAGCACCAGAGGATTGTTAAAAATCCTCTGGATTTCACTTTACAAATTCTGTAGCCTCGTGTGAATTACACCACGGGGATTTTCTTATACTAAAGAGTTGTCGGATGTAATGAAGCCACTGAACTGAAAAATGATGGAATTTAATTGCCTGTATCCAGTGTACATTTATACCTACGTAATATTTTTTTTGAAAGGGATAAAAAATTATATTTTATAATTTTCATTTGTATATTCAACTAGCTTCAACGACTTATCTAAATAGAAAAATATCACTTCCCAAACTAAATTTTGATCAAAATACCTAAAAAAATGTTGCTTAAAAGAAAAATACAGTCAAAAAAATTGTTTCTATCGATGAGTTATTTTTTGAGCAAGACCGATTTAAAATTATTCATTTGAGGAAATTATTGTCACCACAGTCTATAAAGGTCATTGTCAAACTGTATTTTCTAACAACGCGTTCTGAAACCCAGCATAATTTATGTAGTAAACAGTTAGGTACTTTAGTAGCCAACAAAAAGATCTACTTTTTCTAATGTTACCAAAAGTTTTCTATATTCCTTAATATTTTTATGGATCAGTCTCAATGGTCATCCTTCATTCAGATTCAGCTAATTTATACCGTCGTGAAGTGTAAATAGGTAGTTGGCAGTGCCTTTTACGGCAATGACCTTACTTGTTAAAAAGTTTATAATATGTTGCTATGCAACTAAAAAATTGAAAAGAGTTATTTATTAAATTTTCACAAGTAGATAGGCAATTTTTTATTCGATGACCACGTTTTATTTTTCCAAAATTAAGTTTATTTTCATTTTGTAATTTTCATTGTATTCTGTGTGATTTTTTATTATTTAATTTATT
Source organism: Mongoloraphidia duomilia (assembly GCA_039654895.1). NCBI lineage: Eukaryota > Metazoa > Arthropoda > Insecta > Raphidioptera > Raphidiidae > Mongoloraphidia > Mongoloraphidia duomilia. Next base: position 18,732,365 of record CM077518.1, on the reverse strand, counting down.
AAAATTATACGTCTAATTGGTTACTGAACTTTAAAAGATTGAATTGCCAAATACTAAAAAAACTTGAATACCTTTGGTATTTCGTTGCAACAATATACAGGGTGTATCACAGAAAACCGAACATAGGGAAAAGTACACAGTACAAATTAGTTAAGATCAGAGATTGCTTTGCCCTCTATTTAGAGGTCGTTACCATGGTTACCATGGTGTACGTATACAGTAACAAATGCATATTGCTGTTCATTTGACAAAATCTGGATGAACTTAAAGACAAAATCGTCGAAGTATGTTTCAATATGACTCCTGTAATGTTAGATAAAGTGAGACAAAGTTTTTGTAACCGATTAAGCCACTGCTTAATTCAAAATGGAGGTTTATTTGAACATTTGCTTTAATTTTTTATTTTAACTGTTTGTTTTGTTTAATTATTAGTTAAAAAATATTTTCTTAATAAAAAATTGTTTCATTAATAAATTTACACATTTATAGATGCCTGAAGAAGTTAACATTGATTAACGAAACGTTGCTAAATTAGAAATTCAATTTTTGTTTTTTCATCGTCCGTATCCCACAATAATTTGATTATCGTCATATATAACATGGACATTAAAATTCAACACAAAATAAAAATAAATTCATTTAGTATTGAAGAATTTATTTTAACTGATTTTTCTAATTATTCATTATTAGCTATTATTGTTATTAAATAATGGTTAGTCAGCGTTACCATGGTACCCATTCTCATATGTGGCCAAAGTAATCGTTGATCCTAACTAATTTGCACAATGGAGTTTTCCCTATGTTCGGTTTTCTGTGATACACCCTGTATAAAAAATCGTGCATATCTTCAATGGTTAAAATAAAAAAAAGTCCTTCTGAATTTTAAAATAGAGTACAGTGTTTCCTGACGCAAGTATGTGCGGAAACACTACTGATGGTGGATTATTTTGTCAACGAACAATTTTTTCGTAAGTAATTTACTTCGTGGTACAATGAGATGCGATACTTAATGATATTAACATGTTTGTAACACCAAAGGATTACAGTCTTTTGCTTTAACATTAATAATTCAGAATAGAATGAGACACCGCGACGTTGCATTCTTGAAAACATTAAAAGTCATGAATTTTCTAAATCCTTGTCTACACATAGCTTCTTATCGTACGTTTTACTTGATCAGTCAAGACGTATCAGTCAAAATGTAGCGTGTAGACAGAGAACTAGTATTTTGTAGCGTCTACCTGTAGCAGTTAGTACGGTTAGCGTAGAGGCCTTTGGATCACACTATCGTGGGTTCGAATCCCACCTCCGCTCATGGATGTTTTGTGATGTCATTTAGTTTTAATTGAGTTGTTATTTAATGTAATTAAGACGCTTATGACCTAAGTTGTCGACGCGTCTATAATCTACAATAAATAAATGTAGCAGTCAGTCTCTATCATAGCTTGTAATAGCCCTTCTCATGGCTATGTTTTTTTTTGTGTTTCTGGGTTAATACTTTAACCATAAAAATTTCAAATAAAAAAATTTAATAAAATAAAATTCAATTCCAATCACAAATTAAATACGCTAATATTCAAGTGCGTGACGTAACTCTTGACAAATTCCACCTTTAGCAATCATGTTATAAAATCTAGAGTCTAGACTAGTGGCTCTCAAATACCTTCCATGGCCTCTTAAATTAGATGAGAAAATTGAAACGTTCCCTTAGTTATGCAAACAGTAAGTTTGGTGAAAATATGAACATCCGACACTGTGGTTAGTAATCGAGGGTTTCCATCGAGAAAATGATAAAAAAATTGACTCAAAATAATTTAAATACGTCGAAATAACGACCCCTTCTTTGAAGCTTCATGGATCCCTGGAATGCCGCGGCTCACAGCAGAGAGAAGCAAAGGTCTAGACCACCGTGAGCGGTCAACAATTGTTTTCTTTCTAATATCCTTTTAATTAAATAATCGTTCATTGTTTCAACTTGATCTATGATGTCTATGAAATTGAACAAAAGACGGAAGCTAGACACGTTAATAAGTAAACCAAGTCGATCCGTCAAGAATTGCGACCAGTAGAGCTCGGATGTACGTAACTACGTACGTTCAGACCAAGCGACAACTGCTGTTCGCGATTTTCAGTTACAATTTTAGAACTTATTATGAACTTCAATCAATTTAAAAATGGTTCCATCTTATAATAGAACATAATCTCCCTTTATTCGCAAATTATATTATAAATATAGATTTATTCATCCGGGGTATATTTTCGGACTGAGATAAAAAAGTATTTTTTGCTACATTCACCATAAAATAATTGTTTTACATGCATGTATGTATGCCTGTAAACTGACTTTTGAAAGGCCGGTGTGCGGGAACGTATCTTTCCCACACTAGTGTGTGGAAACAATCAATTTATATAGTGATTTATGTTTGTTCGCCCTGATCCGCCCGCTATTACCTAGTGACACCTACTCTCGGCCTACTATAGAAGTGAAAATGGAGACACAAAATGAATAGTCAAAATTTTTTGAAAATACTGAAAATGAAGTGAATAGCAGCTATTTTATAGTGGGTATGGCAAACGCTCGTTTTAACACACTGTCACTACTCGTCAGTAATATACCTCATTATGCTACTAGATATACAATCTAATATTTTTATGCATTTCTAAATATAAAACTCCCAAAAATATTGTGTTAAGAATTTCATTCTATACTGTTATGAATATTATTAGTGAAACAAACATTTTCTCAAAAACCCTATTGATTTTCACAGGCCTGTATAAATGTAGGCAGATTGAACTTTAATCAAAGAAAATTCCAAATTTAGTGCGTGATTTAATAAATAATGCAAAAGCTAAACAAGTAGTGGTAATCAGATATAATTTATTCATCATCAGCTCGGAAACTGCTCCAGTTTAGATATTATGATGACGTAGTTTCTGCTGCACCGGAACCTGACTATTATTGGGTACATCAAGGGTGCACAAACTCTGGTAGGTACTGTAATCAATTATTTCAGTTGCTTGTACAAATATCAAAGGAACATTTTTAGAGTGTTAGGTCTCCAAGTCACTATATGAATAATAAGAAGTATTAGAAATATCTACTAAACACTAAATCAAATTACGTCCAACATATAATTTCACACAATCATGAATATCACGATTTTGAAACAAATTTTGTTCCACTACATATTTACAGTAAAGGTAAACACATGGACACCCTCGAGAAATATGAAATATATAAAGCTACAAAATTCAACAATACCAACATTCTTAATGACAAACTAACGTTAAAATCGAACATAATATACGACACAATAATTAACACACAAACACCCAATACTCATTAATCATCCACATACATACACACTCACACTTCCATTTCATTTACCTATTATATAAATCATAAAATCTCGATTCTCGAAATTACCTACGTCACAAACATTCCTGGCGTGTTTTGAAGTCACGTGATATTTTTTAAATTTGTATACATTTTAATTAATTTTTCGTAATTTATCTATGGCTTTAAAAAAATTTTCTTTTCGTTTTTCAATATTATTTATGTTAAATTATTGGAAAAAATTAAAAAATTAATATTTTTTTTTAAATTCAAATACCTAATTCAACTTGTATACACCTCAAAATTTCATTATTTTCCTCTTTTTAGTGGTTTTTGAAGGAGCTTTTTTTTAATTAGGTATTTACTTAACTACAGTTTAGTTTTAACAGCGATGTTTGTACACCCCTGATGTGCATCGTGCTAAACAATGCACAGTGCACGTACTAACAGGAATATTTAGATTTGCATTTAACAACAATCACACCAATAATGCATTATTGAAGGCCTTTATGATATCAGGAAACGGAAGTGAGCGGCTATAACGGGACAGCTCCGCATTTTTTATAGCATATCGTCAGAGAGCGCATACTCAACCTGGAATATATATTATATAAAAGATATTATTGCTGAATTCTTATTTAATGAGAAAACAATTTAATTTAAAGTCGTCAGTACTTTAAGTCTGGAGACTTAACAGGCCACCTAAGTATTCTTAGAAATCTTAATCTAATGACCTGTACAGCAGTGGATCTGATGGATGTCAGATTCAAATTTGACAGAAGGTTCAATGCTACTATAGAAAGTCGCAAATTCTGGAAAGAAGATGAAATAAAATTCCCCAGAGGATCACTGATATATTATACAGACGGATCCAAGATGGACAATAGAGTAGGAGCAGGTGTTTTTTGTCCTAAAACAAGGATATCAGCTCCCATGGGCTCCAAAGCCACTGTATTCCAGGCAGAAATATATGCCATACAACTTTGCGCTCTGAATTGTCTGGATAAAGGCTACAGAAACGCAAAAATATTCATCCTATCGGATAGCAGAGCAGCTATTATGGCTCTATGTTCACACAAAATTGAGTCAAGACTGGTCTGGGAATGCCTAGATACTGTTGATAAACTGGGTGTATACAACAGAGTAACCCTAATGTGGGTTCCAGGGCATACAGGCATCGAAGGCAATGAAATAGCAGACTCCCTCGCTAAAGAAGGAGGAACTAAAACCTTTATAGGCCCAGAACCTTTCTGTGGCTATACTAAAAGCCACATCAAACTAGAGGTTCGCAAATGGGAGGAAGAAAAGAAAATCTCTCGTTGGAAGTCCACTCCAGGACTGAAACAATCAAAGAGATTTATCTCGCATAGCACCACAAGGACCAAAGAACTCCTTATTCTCAGCAAAGCAGAACTGAGAATAATGACAGGACTCCTCACAGGCCACTGCCCTTTGAGATACCATCTCTCAAAAATGGGTAAAGTTCAGGATGACAACTGTCGCTTCTGTAAAGAAGCAAAAGAAACTGCCGAACACATTCTATGTGAATGTGAAGCAGTGTTCTCCAAAAGGCTGCAACATCTTAACAGGCCTTTTCTATAGCCTGAAGACATATGGAGAGAAGCCCCCAGAAAGGTTATAAGGTTCATAAAAAGCATTTTACCCGACTGGGAATAAACTATTAGGGGACTCACAAAAGATCTTATAGGTCGCAGTGATTGTGAGATATCTAATGTCTTATCACCCCGTGTAAATCTAAATCTAAAGTCGTCAGTAATAATAGCGCATTTAAAATGCAAGCTAAACTTAACGTAACTGACTAGCCATAGCTTTGTGATAAGGTCGAAAAGCGGGAATCTAACGTAACCACGATTGTCTATTTCCTGATGTTTTGCAAAAAATTTAATGTTGGTACCGCGTCGTTATGGTTTAGTAAGTGTAGGATATTTAAACATTTTTGAATTTCCAAAAATTTATCTTTACCTAAAGAATAGTTTATGTGATAAGATTTTACCTTCGAACTCTTTCTTTCAAAAGTTAAGATGAGGGGGACATTTTAGGCGCGCGCTGTATTTTACATAAAAAGTTGATAAAAATTAGCAATCCTTTAGTTGTATATGTTTCCCTTAAGGTGCGGACACATTAGGTACTATGCAAGCACAATGTAGCAGCACACACGCTTGAATCAATGTTATGTTTTCAAACACCGTCCATATTGCATTTAGAATATTTGATTTTATTGTTGTCCATGAAGGTGAACTCGCAGTTCAAATTCGGTATTTGTACAAAGTGGATGTATTTTTTTCGAAATGAGCGATACTGACCATGAAATGATGATTGATTGTTCCGTGTATGTTGTTATGAATAGTTTAGGTAGTTAAAAAAAACGAAAATTGAAATATAATCGCCGATTTTGGGTCAGCGAAATTTTTAAAAATTAAAAAATTTGATTGTCTGTCAAATCCATTTTGAGAACAATTATTTTACTTAAAAGAAACCCATACCACTATGTACACTATATAGATAGATAGAAGAGATAGATTAAAGAAATAATTTGATTTTCAGTATCTCCATCGTGTGAAACAATAAAAACATGAAAAACCTTGTCCAATAGTAATCATAAATCTCTTTGATGTACCGCTATTATAGCGATCACAAAATACGTATGTATGTGCTGTGTATACTATTTGTAAACACGTCCACCCTATCTCTGTTTTTCGTGTATGATGCAATGTATTTGCGTCTGCTGCGTGGAATATTTGCCTACTATGTGTCCACGGTTTAATGAGTTAACTAGCGGCCCGTCTGACTTCGCCCGGGTGGTATGAAATTATGATTTAATAGCGGTCATATTAATAGAAAAAGATTAAACACCTGCTCCTCCGCCATATATACACGTACTTCCACCATGCACGGTAATTTAGCGGTCCCGTCAGACTTCGCCCGGTTGCTAAGAATTTATGAACTCGGTAGTGAGCACAACAACTCACCAAAGTTTCATCTCAATCGGTTGAACGGTTTAGGAGTCCATAAAGAACACACACATTGACTTTTATAAATACAGATTTTGTTACATTTCGGTTATTGTTTGGTTTAAACATTTAAAGATACTGTTACGGATCATCCTGTATATAACCGGCAGGCGGGAGTTCTGAGAAGCGGTGTCCGCTTACTGTAACAACTGGTACCTGCACGAAAGTTCTAGAGAAAGCGAGAACACACTAGGCTTATGCTACGCAGCCTATATAAACAGCAGTCAACGATGAGTCAGAGTAGTGTCGAATACGCAGTCAATGGAGAATACTGAGCGACAAATAGTGCGTCTGATATAAATACAGTGAATATAAATATTTGAAACATAAATAACTAGAAATAAATAGTCCTGGTATATAGTTAATTGTTAATTACTGTTTAGTTATTGTTTACTTGTGTTAATTGTTAGAACTGACTTTTCGTTGTTGCATTCATTATTATTGTATTTATAATTATTGTAAATAAATATTTATTCCGCCAACTCAGAAAACAGTTTTGTAACAATACGATCTTAATTTGTTTCATATCTTCAATGCCAAAATTAAGAAACATAAAATACAGATTAACAATGATACAGTTGGAGTGTCATGTGTTGGCATTTATCATGAAGTAATGACTGATGCATTTTTCCCGATATAATAAATGAACACTCAGTAATGGCGATGCAGTAGAATACGTTGTGCTCTGCAGCACAAGAGTCTAGTCGTCAGACCACAAGGAGCACGTGATCTGTCTCGGAATGATTCCCCGGATCTTTACCCCGCGAAAAACACCATCGCACAAACACCCCCGCGCCGCGTACGTTTTTTGAAAAATCCCCTCCGTCACCCAACCTTTCACTTCGCAAAAAATTTCATCGCACCAACACCTCCCCGCGAGAAACTCTCCGCCTATAATCGTTGGCAAAGCCAAAAGTACACACTCCGCTAATTGTGAGAGACAATATAAATAAACCGGTCAAGTGTGAGTCGGACTCACGTGGAGAGGGTTCCGTACTATTAAGACTTAGGATTTTCGTTTAGGTTTTCCTGTAAACTATGAGCGAGGCCCTATTCTCCCTATTTTTTTCAACATTTTAGGCTCAGTAGTCTTGGAGACAAGGAGGGGGAATGCTCGATTTTCGTATATATTTTCTTTAATATCTTTTACCTAATACGCAGTTTTGAATATAATAATATAATTTAGCAAAATTAAACAAAGATTTATTCATGAAAAATAATAGAAATTTAGTACAATCGTTTTACAAAAAAGAAATAATATTTGAAATGAAAGTATTATTAAACTCGCAGTTGTGTGTTTCTTCCAGAAAATACAAAATTGAATTGATTACATTTCTAATGATTATTTTTAATTTAGAATCAAAAACTTAATCAATGACCTGTTTAAAAGACATTTATATAATAATTAAGTACATTACGTCATATTATAATGTTGAGAAAAGGCGGATTTACAACAGCACTATGCATTTTAAAATTACAAAAAAAATATATTTGTATTTCTCAAAACGAGCCCTTTCATTTGTCTATGCCACATGATGCATTAAAAAATTTTTTTTCTTAATTTTCTACTTTACCTCTCAAAATTAATCCCCAAATTAGACTTAGAACTTTCGTTTAGGTTTTTCTGTAAACTATGCGTAAGGCCCTATATTCCCTATTTTTTTCAAAATTTTAGGATCAGTAGTTTCGGAGGTAAGGGGGGGGGAGATCGGACGGACAGACAGACAGACATGTGAGTGATCTTATAAGAGATTCCGTTTTTTCATTCTGAGGTACGGAACCCTAAAAATAGAAAAAATATCAAGAGGAATATGGAATAGTTGGAAAAAACAAAAAATATTACTGATGCCAACCGAAATCGAATCAGCGACCTTCGCTGTATGACGCGCTACCAGGTCGGCCATGGAGCTGTTATGCAAAATGTACTCAGTACTTTATGCATCTTGCTCCTCACGGTCAGACGGCTAGACTATTCTCTCTGCAGCCATGTGACATGATTGATATGGGCTAGTACTGTACAGCGTGTACTACACTGCAGTAGTGTTCTACTTTTATGTTTAAGTTGATTTATGTCTGTGCTATGTCCATAAATAACCAAAATTTAGTGGCAGCTTTTATTAGCCTACACATTTTTAATGCTCATGAAATTATACTTTCATATTTGGCATCATAAAGTTTTTTTTTTATTTTACATAAACTGTTTTTAATAGCTACCTACTTCATACAAATTAGCGAGGTTTACATTATGTCAACAATATTTATTGATTAAAACATTTTTGTGACGAGTAATTAGTTACGATTGCCTACTTATAATTACCCTGTATCCCGTTCTATAGTATGACAGCTCTTTTGAAATTTGAGGTAATTTTAGTTTTGACAAATACAGGGCACTGATAAAAGCTTACAGCTTTTCAATTATTGCATAGAAACATATTTATATTTTTATAAGTAGGTACATAATTTATCCAGTTTAGATGCCGATAATGTAAATAAAAATTTATTTTTCCAAATTTCATCATTGAATTTAAAAAGATATATTATTTCCATTGGAGCAACTTTTTCGAAAATCAGTTAATACATACAGATCGTGCCTGAAGATAGTGTACATATCAAAACGTCGCCCAAATTGTAAAAATTTGAATAATAAATTGACTAATAAATTGTGTCGGAAAAGGCTTTACCATATTCTCTTAGATATTGTGTTTTACTACATAAATCGACGTTAGAATAAAAGAAAATGTAGATGATTTAACGTCTGTATGGTAATTGTAATATAAGGAATTGACCAAAAAACAGACAATGTATAATAAAATAAAATATTTAATACAACGTTTCGACAAAAGATGTTTGTCCTTTTCAAGTAAATTAAAATATAAATTTATAAATAATCTGTAAAAAAAGAAGAAAAAATTAAAATTAAGAGAAAAATATAAAATAAAAAATTAAGATTATAAAAGAAAAAAGTATCAAAAACAATCCTATAATGTGTAAGTAAATTCAAAACAGATTCAAAAATTATAAGAAAATTTGAAAATGACAAAAAATATTTTTGTTTTTTATAAATTTATTTATTTATTAAAAATAATTTTATAAAAAACAAAAATATTTTTTGTCATTTTCAAATTTTCTTATAATTTCTGAATCTGTTTTGAATTTACTTACACATTATAGGTTTGTTTTTGATACTTTTTTCTTTTATAATACTAGCGGACCCGTCCCGGCTTCGCTCGGGTGGTATGAAATTATGATTTAATAGCGGTCACCCATTACTCCGCTCACGTATATTTAGTATAGCTGATCCGGCAAACGTTGTTAATAATTTCTAGGAATAATTACATTACTCACTCGCTTCGCTCGTTCGTTTGAATTTTATTAATACAGTACTCACTCGCTTCGCTCGTTCGCTTGAATATTATAAATACACTACTCACTCGCTTCGCTCGTTCGCCATATATGTATTTTTTAAAGCTTAATATAAAAATCGCGATTAAAAATCAGGGGTTGATCGTATAAGGGTGAAAATTTAGAGTTGTATGTATTTTTCAATGCTGAATCATGAAAAAATTAAAACAAAAAATTTTGTCTAAAAATAAAAAAAAATTTTTTGGGGTGGACCACCCTTAACATTTAGGCGGATGAAAAATAGATGTTGTCCGATTCTCCACCCTACCCGATAAGCACACAAAATTTCATCAAAATCGGTCCAGCCGTTTCGGAGGAGTTCAATAACGTACACCGCGACACGAGAATTTTATATATAAGATTAATTTTTTATTTTATATTTTTCTCTTAATTTTAATTTTTTCTTCTTTTTTTACAGATTATTTATAAATTTATATTTTAATTTACTTGAAAAGGACAAACATCTTTTGTCGAAATGTTGTATTAAATATTTTATTTTATTATACATTGTCTGTTATTTGGTCAATTTCTTATATTAAAAAAAATGGTTACAATGTTACCTGGAAATTATCACAAACCTATTAATTAATTACTTAATACTGTTTTTCACACACAGATCATTCTATAATCTATTTCTGCCATACCGTAACCTGAATCACGTTAGTTTATGCTATTGGTACTGTTGTACCAAAATTCAAGAGAAGTTAGAGTCATGCATAAGTTCGTAACAAAGTTAATGGGGCGGCAAAGCAATTAAACAATTTAAGCATACGCGTCCAATGCAGCCGCTTATATAAATAGTGAGTATAAGTGCATGGCATCACTGCTTAAATTATGGAAAGAGTATAGACTATATTTTTTATTTATTGTAGATTATAGATGCGTCGATATCTCGGGTCATTAGCGTCTTTCAACTACACTAAATAACAACTTTCTTAAAACTAAATAACATCACAAAACATCCATGAGCGCAGGTGGTATTCGAACCCACGACAGTCTAGTCTAGAGGCTGCGGTACCAAATAAGCTAATATTAGGCTATACTGCCCTCTGTGTATAAACTATAGAGTAGAGACTATAATATTTTTTATTTATTATAGATAATAGATGCGTCGACATCTCAGGTCATTAGCGTCTTTCAACTACACTAAATAACAACTTTCTTAAAACTAAATAACATCACAAAACATCCATGAGCGCTGGTGGTATTCGAACCCACGACAGTCTAGTCTAGGGGCTGCGGAACCAAATACGCTATCTACTAGGCTATACTGCCATCTGTGTATATAAACTATAGAGTATAGACTATAGGCTATTATAAAGTTCACAATATGTAGGTATCATAATTTATGGAGTTTGAATGTGCATAATAGGTATAGTAGCTGGTATATATTTATCACGGTTCATTTAATTGTCAATAGCTGACGCATTATTATTTATGACATGTTAAAAACAAAACAAATATTTTGTGACTAACGTGACGTGACAGTAAAGCGACGCGACAAAATTCCACGCTTCGAAGATCATTATATGCCGCCTCGCGCACTGTCGCGTCACGTTGTTATATGAGATTGAGAATATTGTTGCGTTGCATCTTATCGAACAGTGCAAATTTAAGCGGAGACCACATCTACGCAATCGTGATATCGATGGCTATCGGACAAGTCTTTAGTAAACCGGTGAATCCGCACATACCTACTTGTCGCGATTTGCACAGAGGGGTTCGGTTGCCAACGCCATCGCTATTACGATCGTGTCGCAATCGCGTAGATGTGTTCTCTGCTATAGCGATCATGGTCGCGGTCGCGTAAGTGTTTAGAGAGCTTTAGCTCTTGATATTTGATTTCAAAATTAGGTCGCATAATTTTCTGTTGACAAAATGGGCAGTCTGTAAGGATTTTGAACATCAAGTAGTATTTTTAGAGATATACTGTAGGTATACTATAATATGGTTTAGAACAAGAGAAATCCCATCAGTAATTTTAAATTCAGTTGAAACCAATTTGATAATGATTCAAGTGGAACATTTTGAAATCGTCCTGAGCATCCGAAACATTAAACTTGTATCTGAAATTATACGTCCAGTAAGTAAAGTGAAGAATAGTGGCAGTGATAAATTTCCAAGCAACTCGACACAAGTTTACTACAACTGCGGCAATTCAGTCAGTCTGTCTTATATTGACACTGTATAGTTTTTACATGGTGACAGCAACTACATACGTTGTTACTGCATTATATTTAGATGTGTAATGGGGTATAATACTGAAGAATATAGTGACAGTCACACAAGTCATAATACCATTACGCGCGAGATATATATGATATTTTTTGCCATACCCACTACAAAATACCTACTTTTCACTTCATTTTCGGTATTTTCAAAAAATTTTGACAGTTCATTTGCGTCGCCATTTTTTACGTTTATAGCAGACCGTGAGTATGTAATACATTTTAACTCCCGAACAAAAAAGATAGGTATTGTGTGTTTGAGACGCTAATGACCTAAGCTGTCGAGCGTCTATGATCTACAATCTATCTATGTTTATAATGTTTACTGTTTGGTAATAATATTCATAAAAATTAAAAAATATAAGATTAAAAGATTTTCAAAAAACCCTGGCCAAGCAGTACCTAAATCTCTTTAAAAAGAAATAAATAATCTGGTTTGTACTTATCGCCTAAGCCTCGCACTTTTTGCGTTAATAAGCAAAGGAAGGTACGTACCCGCGAGCTCACTGATATGAGGTATGCAAGCCAGATTATTATTTTCTTTTTGAAGGACTATTAAGTCGGGGGTTTTCTAAATTATTTTTTAAACTTATTCCAAGTAAATGTGTGGGATCTCATTAGCTTTGCTCATTCAGTCAAGTTAAAACAGAACATCACTCGCTGCGTTCGTTTGGACTAATTGAAATAGAAACTCACTGGTTTTACTCGTTCATTCAAGTTAGAAAAAAATCGCGTACGGTATCCCCGACATGCATTTATTTTTTCTCATTGCTCATCCCTCTATTCAAGCGTAAAAATATACAGCTTATGTCACTCAGGAAAAATAGGCTTCTAAGAGTAAAATAGTTTTTCAAATCGGTTCAGTAATTTCTGAGATTATATAGCGTGGGAACACAAATAAAAGACATGTTAGCAAACAGCTATAATGCCACGTGCACGGAGTCCAGTAGCGTCACAGCGCGGTAAATTATTTTATTTACAAGTTTGCACAATTTAAATGTTCCTTTCGCGTGTTTGTCATGGATTCCATGACATTTGATCCCAGCAATTTTATACCATGACAAGTGGATCCCACGACAATTGATCCCAACGACATTTGATCCCAACGACAATTGATCCCACGACATTTGATCCTAAAAAAATGTCTATAAACTAACAGAGCCTGATAAGTAATAAAGTTATTAAATTTTATTAATTTATTGAAATAATTTAATCCAGGGAAATTTGTTTAAATTAAATTTGTAGACGTTATGATATAATATTTGTAATTACATTGTTAGTAGAATTCTAACGAATGTAATAGTAAATATAATGTGTTTATGAGTTAATAATCCTTTAAAGATTATGTAAAGATCAAGTTGAATAAACCACGTTTATTTATCATTGCCCGGGATACGTCGTAATTTTGTCAAATATTGTATTTTATAAATATTGTTGAAAAATTATTGTACATAGAAACTTCCAATCATCAGGTGTGCAGTCAATTTGGTCTTTCGTGCTTTTCATATTATAACGAATTGTTAAATATGCCATTAAAGTTTATGAAAAGTCATCGAGATAATTTGTTAATTCATAAAATACAATATTTGACAAAATTTGGACGTATTCGGGCAATGTAAATAAAAGTGAATTATTCAACTTGATCATTACATAATCTCTAAACACATAACTCATAAACACATTATACTATTACATTCGTTAGAATTCTAATAACAATGTAATTACAAATATATCATAACGTCTACAAATTTAATTCAAACAAATTTCCCGACAAAGGGAATAATCGATTAAATTATTTCATTAAATTAATAAGATTTAATAGCTTTATTACTTATCAGACTCTATCAGTTTATAGACAATTTTTTGGGATCAAATGTCGTGGGATCAATTGTCGTTGGGATCATTTGTCGTTGGAATCAGTTGTCGTGGGATCACTTGTCGTGGTATAAAATTGCTGGGATCAATTAACGGCACACCTTTTTCATGTTTTCGCATACATAACCTATCAGCGTTTAAGCCCGTAAAAATGTTCAGCTTTTCGCGGCCACCATAGGCGCTAATCGCTATAAATCCTATTCTATTACTCAAGATCATGCACATAGCGGATAGATAGGTAAATTGCGATGCCAGGTATTTTGTAAGCTTTCATTTTTTTGATAAACAGACCGCAGTTGACTAGTCCCAGTACTTCGCATGCAGTAGTTGTACACAATGTACATTGTACATAGGTACCATTACCGTCCTACCGTCTGTCAGTCGGCGGGTCTGTCGTAGAACGCGTCCCAACAGCGCTACGAAGACTATCGCAGCGCGTTGCATTAAAGATGGCCTCTGTTTGACCCCAGACATTCACCATCAATGCGGACATATGTAGCTAAGTCGGTATTTACACTAAACTGTGGTCGAGTCTTTAATTTTTAAATAAGCGCCATCTAGGACAATTTATTAAAACAGAGAACAGGCCTTTCATTAATTTTTTGTTATACCGTCTGTTAGCGAGTGACCTCCACAATTACTATCCCTAACGCTCGTGTGATTACCGCACTCGCCTTCGGCTCGCGCAGTAAACTCACACTCGTTCTCGTATCGCAAAATCGCAACTGTCATATTATAATTTGTCACTTGTCACTTATTGCATAAATATCTATTATATTACTGTTTCTTAAAGAGAAATAAAATATTAGTAAAAAAAACTTTTTAGAGACAAGCTTTTATTGAAATGTACTAAAAAGAAAAAAAAATAATATTTAATAATTATTATTAACTGCAATTATTATTAAAGCGTGGGTTGTAAACTCTATAATAGTTTATTAGTCCCAACCCCCGCTTTTATAATAATTTATTATAAGTAAACCTAAATAATATTATTAAATTTTATTTTTTACATTTTAGTACATTTCTATAAAAGCTTGTCTCTAAAAAGTTTTTTTAAACTAATTTTATTTTGTTCATTTTAGTCTCTCAAAATTTTACCCCCGTTTGAATTTCGAAAAATTCCTTCTTAGTAGATGCTTAAGTCAGAAAAGGAACCTACTGTCCAAATTTCAAGTTTATAGCTTCAGCGATTTGGCCTGAGCGTTGATTAGTCAAAAAAACCCTACACCCCCGTTTGAACCCTTTAGGGGTTGAATTTAATTCTAAAAACGATTTATTCATGTATTGTCGCCGGGAATACATATTATGTGTACAAAATTTTAAACCGATCAGACACTGAAAGTCGTTCAAAATTGACTTGCAGGATTTGACCCACACATCCTAACTAACAGGTGAAGTTGAATAAAAGCTTGTAAAAACAACATTATGACTTTATTCTTTTAGCTTTGGTTTCTTTTCAAACTAGTGTGAACTCAGACTAACAAAATATATATATAAGTGTATGTACAGACACGAAAGGTTCTTCTTATCTTGTTTAAGGGAGAGCGTGTACAAACGGTACTAAAACTTTATAGAAATATTTTTGTCGATTGCGTCTGAGATATTTTTGAAGCACTTTTAAAGATACTTGCCTTTCAAATAGGTACCTATAGGCAGCGTCTTTTTTTATAGACGCGAAAGCGACATTGACTGTAAGCGTCCAAATGAGTTTATTTTGCTTATTTTTATTAGGTTTGGAGATAAAATTCTCGCAATACTATTCAAACATGAAATATTCAAAATATCATATAGCTATAGATTTACTTAAAAACGAATAAATATCATGTTTTAATATTAAAACCTGTTAATTTTCTCAACACACCTTGTTTAAAGTTTATTTACTTTAGGAGAACAAGATGCAAAGCAAAGAATAACAATATCTATTTTATAGTTTTCAATGATTATTCACTCGGCACTTGGTCTATGGTTTCATGTTACCTCCAGTAGGCTACCCATAAGATAATATTATAGAGTAAATTGCAAGTTTCAAAATCGGTATAAGTCTATGCTCCTGAAGATGGACAACGTGTCCGCAATGATCGTCTAACTTATTGATATTTTTTTAAATAGGTAATTATTAAGTTGATAAATTTGTTAATTATTAATTTTGTGATTTTTTGAATAAATTGTTATGTTGTAAAATTTTTCAAGTGTTTTTATAATTTGTTATTCAATATTCATTTGCTAGTTCTTTAATTTCAACACTACTTGCACCTTTTAAGGACCTTAAAAATTAAATTAAAAATTAAAATACATTGTGTGAACAATTTCTGTAGGTAGTTAAAGAGTTTAGCAAATAAATTTTGCCATACAGTCTATATATATACTTTTGCTGTGGTAATGAAATATATAAAAGAAAGGAAATTTTTGTAATTTTTTTTATGAAAAAAAGAGCAATAGTCTTTGAAGAAGTTAAAATCAACATTTTTATAAAGATTTCACTATATCATGCAAAAAATTATCTACGCAATTTGCCGACTATGAAAATCGTAAAAAAATTAACATTCTGAATTATAAAAATCACATCCATTCTATCTTTATCGTTCGAAAAGATCTTCGAAAGTGCGTTTATTTATTGAAATTTTTTATATAGATTATGGATTGTACACTGTACAATGTACAGCAATGAACGTACATTAAATTTTATGTTTATGAGCAGGTTGCAATAGTATATTGCATTACAAGGTACGAAACACAACGTTTGCAACTAGTGTGAAGTTTGCTGCCCGAGGTACGAGGCCTGCAATTCACACGCGTTGCAAACGCTGTGTTTTGTTCCGAGTAAATGCATATTATTTTTCACAACAACTCTATTGACAATTCGATTTGAGGTACCTGCAATTTGGGCGCGCAAAAAGCCGCAAAAATATTAGATCTGTCAGATCCATGTGAAATTTATGTGGGGTTATGTTTGTCATTTTGACGTTTTCGAGTATTATATGCGGAATGAAGTTGGAACGACTCAATTGCTCTCTCTCTTTCTTAACAACGTTAAAAAAAGAGAAAACCGACAAGTGAAAATTTTCATCCCTAGGATTGAAACTCTTAGTTTCAACCCGCTAAACAAGTACCGAAAATCGAATTTTCAATAGCGGCGTTGTGAAAAAAACTATTGTTACGAGTGAGTGGGTGCGCATCCTTCGACCGCAACTCGTCAACTCGCTTCTACCATGTCGAACTACAAATTTCTCACGTGGTCGAAGCACTGTGACGAAATTGTGACAAGCAGATTAATGTCGGTCAGCAATTACTCGTGAAAAATAGAGAAAAAATATTTTAAGATAATCATACTTAAGACTTAGGCGAGGCAAGTAGTCGCACATAATTAATAAATATAAATGCATGCTAAGTTCGCATTACTGTTAGGAACAGAGCTGGGCCTGTAATTGCGTAAAAGTAATTAAAAGTTACCAATTACTTTTCTTAGTAATTGTAATTGTAATTAATTACCTACTTTTGAAAACGACTGTACCTTCCTGTAATTGTAATTAATTACTTTTATATACGAATGTAACTGTAATTGTAATTAATTACATTTAAAATGGAATGTAAATATTGTACTCAATTACATTTTTTTGTAAAGTAACTGTGATCATACTCAATTACTTTTATATGTAATCGCCACAGCTCTGGTTAGGAACACTCATCGAATACATTTAGAGAAAACCAAATCCTAACGGAAACCTGCGCACTAAAACTGGTAGAAGAAGTAGTCAGTGGTGTACGCAAAACAGATTCTGACTCACAGACGTAGGTGATGGGGGCTTAATTTAATCCGATTGTTTCTTTAATTTAATAAATGGACTTAATAAAATCTTTTAAAATCATTCAAACATTCATCAATGATAATGCACTTCAAACACAATTCAATACTAGCTATTTTAACAGCACGTAGGTAATATTATAACTTAAACAGTGCACACTGAATAGGCACTCACATGTACACATAAACTGGCGCACCCCATAAAAAATAGAATAGACCAGTCCGAACCAAATCTGGTTTCTGCGCATGAGGCGGTTAAGTTTTCTCTAAATGTATGAACTCTAACGTTACATGCAATTCATTTTAAACCTATGCATGTCACCGTCGGGATTTAAACCCGAACCTTCCACTATCGCGGCGATTTAGTTATTATTATTTTGATAATATTAAAAAAATGCATCAATGAAAAAATACTGAAGATTCCGACAAATATCTTTACTGAAAATAAAAACCGAAATGTTTTTATTGAATAATATGTAAAAGGAAAGTATCTTTGGGTATCTTTTTGACTACAGTCCATTAGAAACCAAGAAAACTTTCTATTTCTGTTTATATAGTAAACAATTGCACTTTTATCTGTAAAATTTTTCAAGTTCATTTTTGTGAAACTTCTAACAATAAAACTGTGCACCATATGTTTGCTATTGAATTCAAGAAAAGTTAGACGATCATCTTAACTTTGTCTGTAACAATATAAACCGGACAAAGCCTACTGCCTTTATCCCGCTGCGAAGAAAGAAAGGAGAATTAACTGTTTTTATTTTGTTTTATTGCGACTAACAAAGAATAGGTACACTTATCGTAAACCGGCTTGCCAACCTTACAGAAAAAATAATAAAAACTTCAGTCTATTTAACATTGCAATGAAATGAAAACTTCAGGAATCCATCTATAAAACATGTTCTTCAAATGGATCAAGCCAGCAAATTAGCTTACTTAACTTAAAAAATAATAAGCATGTTATTGCTATGGTTCTTTCGCGTGAACTAACAAGAAACTAGTAATTCCCTTCTCCTCTCAAAAGCCGTGTAAACATTCAGATTCGAATACGATGACTGTTACAGTATATTTAACCCGATTTTTTTTATAGTTAATTAAGAAAGGTCGAATATAGTTGACAGTAGAGATTTCATTCACTTCCGCGACACACTTCCATAATATTTCACCTAGTCACTCTCTCAGAAATTTGGGGTGGGGACGACAGTAAAAAAAACAAAACATTTTTGGTTTCTCGAGATCTGTTAATCATTAAATTATGTTTTCACATTTTTCTTTTACTTATTTTTTAACGTTTGGAATTCTGGCAGGAAAATACTGTCAATAAACAGACAGGCCAACGAACATATTATTCTTGGAAGTCGCGTTTCCAAAATAAGACCTAGACTTTTTCATTCGACTGTACATAGGAAATCTTAAACGTCACGGAAATTTAAGAAATCAATTCACGGTGATTTAAATATCTTTAGTTTTAAAAAGTTTTTTTTTTATTTATTTTTTACTTTTTAGTCTTTATTAACTATATTTTTAATTTCATACACTTGAAAAATATATTTATTTTTATTTAATTAAAAAAAAACAAAATCTAAGTCCTAAATCTTGAGTTTTGTAATAGGGAGTCCGCCATTTAGAATGACGTCACGTAGCTTATCTTATTTTTCTCGTCAAACTCTTCCATTTGATATACGCATGTTAAGAAGGTTGTCACGAAAAAGGTGGTCCGCCATTTTGAATTTAGAATGAAATCATGTAGCTTATCGTATTCTACTCCTCAAACTCTTTCATTTGATACTCATGTCATGGGCATTCTGAAGAAAAAAGTAAGCCGCCATCTTGGGACGTCCGCCATTTTAAATTTAGAATTACGTCACCTGGCTTATCGTATTCTGCTTAGGAAACCCTTTATTATGTATATATATTATATTATGTACGTATTGGGTACATTATTTTTTGTAACACATGTATGAAATGTACAACAATTTCAACTCTATAGAGTATAAAACTTTATTTAATCAATTTCAAACACCGGAATCTCACTGACAGCTGAGAATATTTACTTCGTTGCCATAGCAATGCAGCATTTAAATGCTCACATACGTGTATAAAATATTCGCATGCGCGCGCACCCTTACAAGAAATATTTTTTGCACGGGTCCTATCTAATGTAAAAGTCTTATGGAATAAAATATTTTTCATGCTAGTTCAAATATATTATATTATACAGCCGTGCGATAAATATTATTTTACGTAGCCGACTAGTCTAACGATATGTTGTACATTTCATACATGTATTACAAAAACTACTATTTTCTACGCTTATTGATCAAAAGTTAGCTTGAAAAGCTATCTTTTTATATGCAGATCAATCATTTGTTTTTGTATGAATACAATCTAATGTTCTACATGACAGAGAGTTTCACGACGACATTAGACTGCTCCTGAATGTATAAAAAACTGTAATTGTATGATCACAATCTAAGGTCATTGTCAATTCAATTTTTTTGTCAATGCTTTCTGTAACCCAGCATAAGGGTGTATATCAGACATTTTTAACTTCCCATTGGAAGTTATTGTAATGGGTCCGAAAATCGAAATCAAAATGTATAACAAATTTTTATGTTTCAAGGTCACTACACTATTTTTAGAAAAATGTATGTGTGTGTGTGTACGTATGTACGTACGTACGTACATATGTCTCCATTTCTTTCTAAGACGAAATGTCGAGAATGAAAAATGATATCGACTACGTTAGGGTGCCAATCGACACGTATTAACGTAAATATGATCTGAAAGAAATTTTTTCAAAATCGGTTCAGCCGTTCTTTTTTCTTAACCAAATAGACTCCAAAAAAGTAGATTTTACACAATATCTCGCGAATAAAAAATTATATTGACTTCGTAAGGGTGTCAATCGAGGCGTGTTAACGTCATTTTGATCCGACATAAATTTTATAAAAATCGGTTCAGCCGTTTTTTTTTTTTTTTTTTAATTATTGTTAAAAATAAATAATAATTATGATTAAAATGATTACTTTTCTTTCTCTTGTCGAGCTTCTATAATTCACAATTCAATTCGATTACTTTTCTGTGTAATATCTAATTTAATTATTATTATTAAATATTTATCAACTTTAGTCCTAATAAACGACCCACCTCACGGCTTGTTTTTATTTAAATGCTGAACACATTCGCCATTTAGGACATCAAATATTCTTTTCATTTCACATATCAATAAGAGACCTAAAATACAAAAAGAAGCAACAAGAAGTCTACAATGTCTGCATGCTTGTTTTTTATGCATCGATGCTTACGGTTGTATACATAAACGGCTTCCTTTCTCGAGAACACAATGCATTCCATAGTAAGTTATGTACCAAAATACTTTGTAGACTTTATTAAAAATTTAAGATGTCTCCGAATTTTAAATGAAAGTGGCAGAACCAACAGAATAAATTTTTTAATAGTCAAACACATCAGCAAATATCCACATGCATTGAATTTGAATACTGAAACTGTTTAAATTTCAGTTATTTCCAAAATAAATATTATTATATTTTCGTTATGTCAACGCCTATGGGGTTGTTGGAGAAGGGAACGGTGACTAAAGCTCTCCATACACGATGAAACAAATTGCGCAACAAAAGCTATTGTGCAAGTATTGACGGCGAAGTCTGCTGGTGGAAAAGTTGCACAACGGTTTGAATAAATTCTAACATGTTTGACATTGTTTGACCGTGTTACATGGGGGGGACTAAAGGCCCCTATATCCAAACAATTTACGCAATAAAAGCTGTGGTGCAGTTTTGGTGGAAATATGGTGGTCGTATATGCTACGGATTGAATTGAAAAAGTAAAAAAACAAGCGGTGAGGTGGGTCGTTTATTAGGACTAAAGTGCGACCCTTGAGGTCCACACGACGAACTTCCCAGTTTGATAAATACTTAGTAATAATAATTAAATTAGATATTACACAGAAAAGTAATCATTTTAATCATTAAAACATAATTATTATTTATTTTTAACTATAATTAAAAAAAAAACGGCTGAACCGATTTTTATAAAATTTATGTTGGATCAAAATGATGTTAACACGCCTCGATTGACACCCTTACGAAGTCGATATAATTTTTTATTCGCGAGATATTGTGTAAAATCTACTTTTCTGGAGTCTATTTGGTTAATAAAAAAGAACGGCTGAACCGATTTTGAAAAAAATTCTTTCAGATCATATTTACGTTAATACGCGTTGACTGGAACCCTAACGTAGTCGATATCATTTTTCATTCTCGAGATTTCGTCTTAAAAAGAAATGAACACATACGCACACACACAGACAGACATCTTTCTAAAAATAGTGTAGTGACCTTGAAACATAAAAATTTGTTATACATTTTGATTTCGATTTTCGGATTTTCCAATGGGAAGTTAAAAACTCATCTTTGCCACTCTAAACCCCTAAGCTAGGGAATCTATACGATTTTTTATGGGGAAACTTTGTAAAAAGTATTGATACCCTACGAAAAACATAAATGTGAAAAATAGGCTTGGTGTGTAGGTAAAACCACACTACTAACTTCCCATTGGGTGCCCCTAGAGATTAGAGACCAGTCTACCGTAGATACTCCCGAAGAGGGCTCGTCGGCCCGGTGCTTACCTATTATATGTGAGCATTAAAACATTTTCCCAACAAAAAAGACGTTATTTGATTTTTTGCATTAACATTTTCTGACAAATTTTGGAGTAAAATTTTTTTTGGAGGGGACAGGGGCCTGAGAACGCTTACCCGGGATCCGAAAATCCTAGCGTCGGCCCTGTTTATAATAATTGAAAGTATCGATACTTTTTTTTCGATACAATATCGGTATCGATACTTTCTCAATATTGCATATCCCTGACCCCTGTAGTAGCTACATTTGGTATATAAACATGTTATAAAGTGGTGAGATTATGTATTCAGCAGGTTGTTTTCAATTTCCTTTTGTATTTTGTAATCTGACTACAACGCGGATGTGCGTATCTGGAGGTAACTACAAAAACAATAAATAATAATGAAACGTTTCTTAGGATCAGCATCCACGTCACTGTACTGTGTGTCGGTGGGTTACATAAGATAGCAGACTCGACTTGCACGACGCACGTGTATCTAATCATAAACGTACTGTGCATTACTATTAGAACGATTCGATTACACCCTCTGTTTTTTTCACAAGACTTATTATAGTTCAACCTCTGACCGTACACAAGTCTACGCTAATAAAATTTTATTATTAAATTTAACAGATAAAAAATTATGATGAAAAACATCAAATCGATGGCAGACTAATTAAATATTTTTTTTTTATTTTTTGTTGTCGGTATCTCGGATACGGCTTAACACTATACTCGTACTTGATGAAATTATGATTATATAGCTAGAGAAGTATCAAATATTTACAATAATTATTATCATCGTCTGCCTTGTAATTTTTTTGCATAACTGGCAGACCTCATATTAAACATTTATTCGTTTGGCCAGGTATGTAAAAAATGTACATGGCAAACAATGTTAATTGTAAATAATTGATAGTTCTCAAGATAATTTGTATAATTTTCATCAAGAGTGTTGCCCTGTATAATAATAATAATAATAATAATAATAATATATTCTTTATTTGTAATTATACTGGACTACAGTTTAAATGGCGTCAGAAAAATATACATTAAAAATTTATAAAACTTACTTTGAATAAGACATCTCAGGTTTTATTATTTCTTTTTAAAATCAATTTTAAAAAAATCGTCTTTTTACACAAACATTCTTTTAAGAGAATTTCTTTAATGGCCTTCTTGAAAGACACTGACAATAAAAAATTATTTAAAAAAACTTTTTAACAAAAAACAACCTATTTCAAAAAGCTATAATATAATAAATAATGAAATTTTGAGGTCTGTGCCAATTTAATAAAATATGAAATCGGTTAAAAAGTATAGTATTGTGATTACTGATTAATATCGTTCTTTTTAACCGACTTCATATTTTAGACCTCAAGTTTTACTATTTTCCTCTTTTTGGTGGCTTTTTGAAGGAGGTTTTTTTTTTGTTAAAAAGTTTTTTATTTTTAGTGGCTTACGTAGTTTAGTCGCTTGCCAATAGATTCACTTACTGAACTGACTTCTTTCGCTGTGTGATGTGTCAAATTGTGACATTTACCTTAAAGAAATCACACGGCGTTACTCACTTTTATTAAACCGACTTTCTTATCAACTTATGCTGTGTGATGTGTCAAAAAGTGACATTTACCTTAAGGAATCACACGCCGTTACTCACTTTTATTAAAAATCAGCCGAACTACTGAACCGATTTAAGTAAAATTTATATGGGACCAACTTTGAGGTATACCCTATCCAATAAAAAAAGAATTTTCCAAATCGGTTTATAAAGAACGGAGTTCTGAGGTATCAAACATAAGAAAATAACAAAAAAAAACCTTCTTCAAAAAGCCCATAAAGAGGAAAATAATGAAACTTTGAGGTCTGCGCCAATTTAATAAAATATGAAGTCGATTAAAAAGTATAGTGTAGTGATTAATATCTTCTTTTTAACCAACTTCATATTTTATTAAATTGGCGCAGACCTCAAAATTTCATTATTTTCCTCTTTATGGGCTTTTTGTTAAAAAGTTTTTTATTTTTTACTTTTTAGTGTCAAAAAGTAATATTTACATTAAAGGAATCACACGTCGTTACTCACTTTTATTAAACCGACTTTCTTACGCTGTCTGATATGTCAAAAAGTGACATTTACCTTAAGGAATCACACGCCGTTACTAACTTTTATTAAAATCAGCCGAACTACTGAACCTGTTTTGATGAAATTTCTATGGGACCAATCTGAAAGTATATCCTTTCAAATAAAAAAAAATTCCAAATCGGTTTATAAATGACGGAGTTCTGAGGTAACAAACATAAAAAAAATACAACCGAATTGAGAACCACCTCCTTTTTTTGAAGTCGGTTAAAAAAAATACAACCGAGTTGAGAACCATCTCCTTTTTTTGAAGTCGGTTAAAAATTGAGTTAGTCTGCCATCCGTTTGACGTTCTCCATCATATTTTCTATTAAATTCACTAATAAAATTTTGGTAGTGATGTCTAGTAAACTTTTGTACGAAATATACTGAAATAGTAGCACATAATGATTGTGTTAAGCAGCAGTACACAATTCTATAGTAAATCTGAAAGCAATTCTTCATACTATAGGTTCGGTGTTTGAACGAACTATAGCAGCGTTACAGTAAACAATAGCACATAATATGGTTTATTCCTTTGTAAATTTACTAGGGAATGAAGGCATTCTGATACGCATATTAATATCAAAATGCCTTCAAATCATTTGTATCACATTCGATGTGCATTTGAACGGACTATAGCAGCGTTACGGGGAATAACAGTACATCTAACTATGTGAGAGAGCAGCGCGCGCCGGTTGCGGCAGTGATGCAACAAACGCGCGAGCCACAAACAGTTTCCCGCACAATGAATATTTTAGAGCATACACTCTATACCTACGTACGTCCATACATACATCACAGAATAACTACATACAGTAGGTACGTGTTTATAGGTAGTAGCAAAGTAATAGCGAAATGTTGTAGATTAGGCTGCACATTATGTGATTGAATAATTATCAGTTATTTTCATTAAAGTACGTTCAACTAAATGTTGCCAAATTCAAATCGGTGACATACAGATGATGTAATAATTTGTGTTACCTAATGCAGACCTTCAAAATTGGCGACCGTGACAAGAGGCAATGATACAGAGATATGCGACAGGGACAGGTTTCAAAAGAAGCGATTGAATGGAATTGAGTATGAATCAGTTTGAGATTATCGGTCTTGTCCTCTTTTTAGTGGCTTTTTTGGAGATTTTTATGTAATTTTTTTATTTTTTACTGTTCAGTGGCTTTGCAATACGTAGTTTGTACGTTATTAACCGACTTCTGTTTTGATATTTGATTACTAAACTAGAAAAATAAAACCACTGAGCCGATTTTAGTAAAATGCGGAACCTCCCTGAAAGCATGCCCTATTAAATAAAACAAGAATCATCAAAATCGGTTTGCACAAAAATGCAGGAGACATGAGGTGACATACATACATAAAAAATACATAATAAAAAAATCAATCGAACTACTAAACCGATTTAAGAAAAATGTATATGAGACCACCCTGACGGCATGTTCTATTACATAAAATAATAATCATCAAAATCGGTTCACAAATGAAGGAGAAATCGGTGTACATACATAAAAAAATATAATAAAAATACGCTTCAAATTGAGAACCTTCTCCTTTTTTAAACTCGGTTAAAAATAATGCGACGTTTCAATCAAAAATTTTTTTAAGATTACCTTATGCTATGTCATGTGCATGAAACGTGTAATATTATTAAAATTATACATTTTTATGTCAGAAAGGTTCTACTATTGTTATTTTACCACTAAGATTATCCGACAATTTCCATATTCTGTAATGGATCACTCAATTCAAGCAAGTAATGCGAAAAAAATATTTCATAATAACTTTTGTTTAACAATAGCAAATATATTTTTGAGATCTTAATATTTAATTGACAATTAAACAGTTGTAAAAAAGACAGCAAAATAATGTTTCGTCTGTATCAAATAGAGGGCTTGAAAATAGCCGAGCGTGTAACAATGCTGTTGTTTACATCGCGTTGCTATGGTTCCTCTATTACAAGTCCCCAGTTCCCGGGTTCTAGCCCGAGAGCTGGTAAAAGTGTCAATTGTATTTTCAATTTATTATTAAAAGAAAAAAAAATAATGAATTGAAAATATGAATTGGTGCTAGGCCCAAATAATCTTAGCTCGTCTTTAAAGCACAATTTAACAATTTTTTTGTATCAAATAGAGAGCGTAGATTTTTTGATCGGAAAAACTGCAAGAAAGCTGTAAACTTACTTATAAATAAGTAACAGTATTTTCTCTGACGAGTTGCTTTTATTAGATAAATAGATATTTATTGTGTCAATATTTGAGATATGAATCTATTTGACACGTCAAAAAAGTTCACATTAAAATATAAGAAATATAAAATTACTGGTAACATAAAAATTCCTCTACACTGTAAAATGCCCGCTCCAATAAGAATTTTTTTATATTTTCCCTGAAAACTGAGTAGGCATTATTTTTTAACTTTTCAGGTAGTTTATTTTAAATGTAGGCTGAATAATTTTCTGGGCAATGCTTGTATATATCTTTTGTTGCCAATATGGTAGTTTTGTGTTTGTGAGTATCATATCCATGTCCATCCTCTGCCAAGGCATAGTTTGCCATATTTCTGCTAGCGAAACAGTCAAATGCTAAATTACTTTTGACTGGAACCATTCAACAGGCAACTGTTGATCGTAATAATGGCTACAATAATTAGCACAGACATTTCTTTTTAACGCAGTTTTAAGCGCTAAATCGTTTCTGTTTTGTGTCAACAGTTAAATTACAGCGGTTTGAAACACTCTTTATGCAATTAATGCGGTCGATATACACTTATGTAAAATAGGATGTTGTACAGAACATACATATGTGGGAAGGGTATACGTGGAAATGCCATAAACACACGATGCTCGACCGGGACATCGCGCGCCGGTGTGGTTGTGGCGGTAGACCGATGCTAAAATGGAAAACACAATGCTTTTTATGAACACCGTGTTTACATGAAAAATAATCACTCTTGAATACACAGCTAGGTTCAGAAATGCTAATTATGAAGTTTGAAAAATGTTACATTCTAATGGTGTACCTATTAGGAAGAAGTACGTCATTTGTTTAGAATAGAGATCGATATAACGGTTAGCGTGCTGGCCTTTGAATCAAATTATCGTGGGTTCGAATTCCACCTCCGCTCATGGATCTTTTGTAATGTTTAATTTCATTTGATGTTATTAGATTGAAATTTATCATTTAATTAAAGTTATTTTAAATTTTTTAAATCCAACTGCGATTTCTTGAAATTGCTTCCAGTTAGTCGATTTTTTGGCTCGCCTGTGTTGTATTAAAAATACTATGACCTAACTGTGGTACCAAAATATCCAAACCAATTATTGTTGTATAAATTTTAAAATGAAAATAACAGTTCAGAATAATAGAGTAATATTATATTATATCCCCGTCAAGAGTTTTATAAAAACAAAAGTTGTTATTTAGCATCGGAAAAATACAAAAGTTCGAATTAATTGAATCAACAATTTTGAAATAAAGTTCGTGTAAGTATGTTACAACGCTACAGATAATCTAAACTTTGCTAACGTAATATAAAGTCAAGTTCCAAAATTTAAGATGAGTCTATTGCTTTCCTTGTCTCTTATCCCAAAACCTGTGATTCCATCCATCTTTGTGTCCCAGTTATATATGTTATAGTAATAGGAATAAGATGCTGGCACATGGGGTAAACCCTGAAGCCATAGGTGAAGGTTAAAAAAAAAAAAAAAAAAATTTAAGATAGTGAGTCATGCACTTATACTTCACTATTTATATACGCGGCACAGTTGTTATGCATGGGACGCGTATGACTATATTGTTTCTTTGCTTTTACGCTCAATTAACCTTATTACACTATCTTAAAATTTGGAACTTCTATAAAATAGTTCACAAATACAATGAAAATTTGACATCAATTTTGTTAACGAATATAGATGTATATCGTCGTATTTATATGCAGTATCAAAAAATGTTTCATAACTTTTAAAACATTTTCAGTGTCACATGAATACGAATGTTTGCTTTATTTATTTTTATTACCCGACTGCCCAAGGATAGTAATGTTTTTCGGGTGTATCATGTATATGTATGTATATTGTATGTATCTATGTATTTTGCATTTTGGTCGGCGCCTTTTGTAGCCTAAACGGCTTGACGGATTTGGAAAAATGAGGTATCTATAACTGTCATAGTGCTACTGGGTATATGATGTCACGGAAAATTCAATACGGCGGACTCTACACGCCATTTTGCCAGAATGCAAAAGTAATTTTTCTCCTAAATACATCGATATGGGCATCAAAAGAAAGATTTCGTTGAGAAAATTTCAAATAAGGTATATGACATCACGGAAAATTCAATATGGCGGACGCTAGACACTATTTTGTCAAAATGCAAAAGTAATTTTCTTTCGAAATACATTGATCAAAAGGAAGGTTTCTTTGAAAAGATTTCAAATAGGTACATGACATCACGGAAAATTCAATATGGCGGACGCTAGACGCCATTTTGTCAATACGCCAAAAAGCTTTTGTGTGAGGTATCAAATGAAAAGGCATGATAAGTAGATTCAACTAAAAGTACCTAAGTGTCAATTGGATTTTCAATTTATTATTAAAAAAAAAATAATGAATTAAAAATATGAATTGGTGCTAGGCCCAAATAACCTTAGCTGTTGGTGGTCTTTAAAACACAATTCAATTCTAAAAGGAAATAAAAATAAACTATTTAAAAAAACAAAAAACCCGACTATGTAAAAATTGAACTTAAAAGATGGAAACAAGATCAAAATGCACCCGAAGGCATATAAGTTGAACAGAAATATCTGATGTCTTCGAGTGCATGTTATTATTAGATCTTGTTTCCATTTTTTAAGGTCGATTTTTACGCAGTCGGCTTTTTGTTTTTATTTTAACAATTTATTTTTTTCGTATATTTTTTCTATAATACATTCTGTATGTGAACATTAAAATTCAAACATTTCCAAATGTTTCGAATGTATTTACCGGACACTTTGTATGCATTAATTTAAAATAATTAGTGGAAATTGAAATTCTATACTAATCGACTATATTTGAAGTTCCACTTACGCATTGTACATATGTACTGAATGTACTTCGCTATGTATAAGTGTACCCTTACATGTTTACACGAGTGCTGGATTTATGTGAAAACGATACGTGAATAACGAGAGGTTACAAGTTACCGTTTTAAGAGCGTTTTTTACAACCAGTGCTCATCATTGGCCAAAAACAAGGTTCTAGATTTGTTACAAAGTGAGACAACGTATCAAAGTCACCTCAAAAAGTACCGTCAAGCGAATCAAACTTAGAGGTCTTAAACTTATTCCACTACACTTTGTTAAATGAAGAAATTCCAAAAACCAGTAATTTCTTTCTAATTGTGTAGACATCTTTACTGACTTCCCCCATCCAAATTTCTCTTAGAGTGACTCGGTGAAATGTCACGAAAGTGGTGTGTCACGTAAGTGACTCAAAGCTATTTCGTCAGCTAACCTCATTAGGTAGCTGTCAACATGTTTGAGGTTATATGTAGCTGTTATCGTTTCTCGAATTTGAATGTTTACACATATCTTGAGAGAACCGGGGACTCGCTGTTTTTTTAACAATCACGTTACGTAATAATATATTAAATATGAAAAATATTTGTAACCGTAATTTTCAGCGCTCTAACTTTATAATGCAGGCACGTAGCCTCAAAATAAAACAAAAATTCTACCCAATAATCCACTTCAACTCTATATAGTCACTTTGCACCTTTTGACCGATAACGAAATTGTAAGACACTTATAAAATATTAGCGATATCTCGGCCTGTAATCGTGAGGTAAGTACGGGTTCTAACTCTGCAGTCGACTACCTTGTTTAAAGTTTTTTCATGAATGTTTTCAACCAAACTATCAAAGCTATCGGCGGCGCGTAATTTTGAGTTATAGATGCATACATTTGTGCATAGAGTCGTTCTGTGTACCCCGGTACAATCTCAACTCACAGTAAAATTCATAGTTTGAGAAACGGTATGACTTAAACTTGTTCCACATCCTGGTAACGAGCTAGAAATATTGGGAGTTTTAGAATGCAAAATTGAGAATTCTAAGGAATTCCTTTTTTCATAGAACAAAAATAACATTGATTATCCGTTCTCTTAATTTTTACGTCGGTTTGAGCTTTTTAAAAATTTATAAATGAAATGCTAGGTACGGAAACCATATTTCATGAACACAGTAGGTAGTTAGTATTAAATATTAAGTAGTATGCGTATTTGTAAACAAGAAAATGAGTTACGTAACAGAGAAGCTCTTTTAAAGGTCACTTGAATCGTTAAGAATCATAAGCAAGTACAATAAATTTACATTTTGAATATACCTTATTTCAATTTTGAGTTAAAAATTTATCTTTTACAAAATGCATGGAAACATTATTATAATAGAACGGTCTGTATAAACGTTGGATGGTGGAAGTGCTGATATAGATGGTGGAAGTTCGGGTATACACTCGTATTTCCACCGTCTAAAGGTACGTGCAGTTTGGAGCTGGGATTCTAGATGGTAGCGTAGATCATAGCAGGGCTTTCTTAAATTAATGCATTGTTATATATACGAGCGTACACAACGAAGCAGTGAGTGCAGCAGGTATAAACGTTGCTACAAGAGCTGGTAGATTCAAGAATGTTTCTCACCATTCTTTCAGCGCGCTGACTACTACAATCAACGTGTGACAACTGTCAAATAACTGTTACAAGTTTCGCAATGGATGTGACTAGTTTAATAAGTGAAATTTTGCCAGTTTTTATTTAATTTGTATTGAGTTTTTTCTAAGACGTATTTAAAAGTGTTAGGTTCCATACGTAAATATTCAAAAAACCGGTTTGGGTAAAATTTTAATTCTTGGTATAAATGATGAAATTCGCCATGTTTAGATCGTTTTCTATTAATAGGGTGGACATGATAGCTCCTACCCAAATTTGTATTTAAAATATACCACTTTGTAGCAGAAGAACACAAATATTCGTCTTCGCTATCTGACATTTCAAACGCGACTTAAGCTTGTATCAATGCTAGTATCAAAGCTTCGTTATGCAAACCTATAAGCGCTTATAATTTCAGCCACCATCTACCATACATGCTACCATCTAGAATCCCAGCTGCGTACTGCACGTACCTTAATCCAGCACTTCCGCGATCTAACGTTTATGCGCAGTAGTACCCACTCTGTTGTTGTTATTTCTTCCATGAATTTTGTGAGAGCTAAAATCTTTGATAATGCTACACAATAAACAATATTCTCACCTGAAAAAACCTGCCACAAAATTCATAGAAAAATAATATCAACCGTGGGTACTATGTGTAAACGTTAGATGGTGGAACTGCTGATTCAGATGGTAGAAGTACTGGTATATATGATAGTTTCAAATAAAAAAATTTGGAGTCATTGGAATCATCTACAGTAAATACCTTAAAAAATAATACATAGAAAAAATCTGGAATCATTGGTAACCGTCTGCAGTAAACAATATTTTTACCTTAAATAAAGCAATTTTGAGGTGATATGGTCAATATTTTTGCACCGTATATCTACGTTGTTCAAAAAATATTTTTTTTGTTTGTTTGTTAAGGCCACCAACTGCTAGAGTGATCTGGATCTAGTACCAGTTCATATTTTTAATTTGTTATTATTTTTAATAAAGAAGGTGATTGGATGAGCAGCCAATAAACCAGTCATTATTAATCCCTGCATTTTTAGAAAGAAAAAATCATTTTATAACCTATGTCACAGTCGTGACAATAACAAATTGAAAATTCAATTGATACTTTTACCAATCCTCTGATTAGAACTGGCGGCTTGTACTAGAGGGATCACCGCTACATGCTCAGCTATTCTCACACCCTTGATTTATTTTATTAATGAACAAAATATATAATTTAAATAAATAAACTGTTGCCTATAACTTAATTGTATTCGATGTTCAGTCGACTTTTTTGTCTGCCACCAATCTATAATTTCAGCTTTAAATTAACAAAAATCCATAATTACAAAACAAAATCGAATTGTATATTTTATATTTTATATAACTGATACCATGTTGAGGCACGTTTCGTTAACCACATTGTCATCAAAGGACTGTTTGCAACATAGCGTCGTTTACATTTACGTACTCATTATTAAAATCGCTGCACCAAAATTGAGAGTCTGGTTGAGATTTACATATTTCAAAATATAAAAATAAACCGGTACTAGAACCCCCTTAACAACGAATCAATTTAACAGATGAACATTTTACAGTTTATAGTCAGTACCCATATGGTTACTACAGCAGTATTACATAACAATATTATGGTTACATTCAGTGAGTAACGCACCTGATTTCATACCGGGTTACATATGCCACTACATTTATAGCTTTATCATTTATGTATAAATGCTCTGATCATATTTATGTGCAAAAGGTCATCAACTGGTGGTTCATTTTATGTATGCACTTTTGAACGGCACTTCAGCAGTAATTTATTTATTTATATTTAATTTATTTATTTCCAATTTACATAGGGATACATTAAAATAAGAGAGTGTTATTTCACCAGGATTTCCTGCCCAATTTGACTAAGCCAGCTCTAAGGCAGGACATATAGAATATAACTGAGTTCTATTTGAGCAACATATGTTTCTAGGCTATTATTAACTGCTGTAGTTATTCAGGCGAATTACCAATCTGTATTTTTAATTTTTATTATTATTTTGGTAACGAATTGAATATCGTCAGCTTGATTGCCACTTTTTATTTTCAAGGAAAAACAAACTATTATAATATTATTTTTATTTTATACAACTATAACATTATTT
Organism: Mongoloraphidia duomilia; assembly: GCA_039654895.1. Taxonomy (NCBI): domain Eukaryota; kingdom Metazoa; phylum Arthropoda; class Insecta; order Raphidioptera; family Raphidiidae; genus Mongoloraphidia; species Mongoloraphidia duomilia. The sequence continues at coordinate 18,699,076 of CM077518.1, read as the reverse complement.
TTCACAAATTATAGTCCGTTGTAGTCTTACGAAATTTGGTTTGCTGTAGAGAAGAGGTAATTAATTGTTCTCTTTTAATTAAGTTTAATTAAGTATAATTATCTCCTTTCTCTTTTCATTTATATTCCTTATATGAGTTTAAATAAACAAATTCAACAGAAATGAACAATAAGTAAGCTCATAAACGTGCCTATCTTTAAATTGTTATAGTGAGTGTTAAATCTCAGACAAGGTGTAGTAAAAAGAGTGTTATTTCTTAAGTTTTTATGGGTTCACGCGAAATTACACAGGTGATCACATTCGTGAATTTGTCCTTTGGGGCTGAACACTAAAATTGTAAGTGTTAACCAACTGTTAGATGAAACACTGCTTAAGGGAACCGTATTGTGATATCTGTATTTATATATAAACTAGCCTATACCCGCGGTTTCATCAGAATTAATGCCGATTTTGACAGAAACGTATTATCAAACGTAGCCAGATAAAATCTGCCCTATATTAAGTTTAGAACTAGTTGATATTACCTATACTAAATTTAATTAAAATCGGTCCAGCCGATAAAAACAGACAAAAATTCTGGAAACACGTTTTACTGTCTAGGCATCTTACTGAAAGTTCATCAAATCAGACCATTATAATTAAAGAAAACAAATAATTAAAAGACTTGAAGAATTCTAGAAAATTAATAATTTATTCGAAAACTTACAAAAAAATTTTTTCCACAAAAAAATGTTTCCACAGAACTTTTCATCACTTATTAGAAAATTCTACTGGGGAGTCAGTCTTATACTTTCCGCCTAGTAGAGTAAAAAATACTATTAAAAAATTATAAAAAAAATTTTTTTAAACAAAAAACAATTTTTTTTCAAAATGTTATAGTTCATCAAAACTAATTTTAAAATGACAAATATTTTTTATTATTTAAATTTTTCCCTAAAATACATTTTAAGCCCATTTCTCTTCGAAAAATAAACTCTTTTGAAAATAATGCCCTTTGAGGTCTAAAATTCAAAATTTTTATTTATGCATTTTCATTCTAGGTATGGCAGAAATGTGTTCTACTTGATCGGTTCGGTAGTTCAAAAGATTACGCACATCGATGATTTGAACACACCGCCGACGACGAGAATGGACAGTCTAAATAGTCAAGATTGATCGAAATCTTAATTTCGGATTTTTGCACAATTACATTACTTTCATTCACTGCAAAGGTGATGAAAAGTAATCAATAATTGTGCAAAAAAAAATAATCAACACGACGATCGTTTCAGACACTTAGTCCATCTTAAAAGGAGAATAAATCTACACTCAAACCAAATTAAATTAAATTTTGGCCGCTATCTTGGATTTTAAGAGATTCTGGGTACCTACTGATTTTTTATTATTATTATTATTGCAGATTATAGACGCGTCGACAACTTAGGTCATTAGCGTCTTCAACACAACAATTAATAATCCATTTGTGTATTAGAATCTGCCAGCCGGCATACAAAAATCAACCGATACGAGCTCGGGCTCCTGGAAACGTCAATTCCCAAAGAACATTGGAATGCACTTGCGAGAACAGCTACATTCCAATGTTCCCCCTGGGGGAGGGAAGTACCTTCTGAAGTGACCCATATCTTAAAATGACTCTTAAGGTATGCCCATTCAAACAGTTTTGCTTCGTCCAAAACCTCTAAAACACCAAAGACATTTTTTTTCGGCCTAAAGTTATACGAGGGAAATCAAAAAGTTTTATTTTACTAAAAATAAAAATTATCTGTGATATTCAAGATTTTCGCAAAATTAGTTACATAATCAAATTTAATTCAAAATTATAACATAACTAACTTCTAAGTAATTATTTATTCAGAATTATAAATCAGAATTCAACATGTCCTCCATCTCTCTCCATACAAAGAACAGTTCTCCTTCCAAAATCCGTCACTGAAAAAAATTTTCTTTGGTGTTTTAGAGGTTTTGAACGAAGCAGAACTTTTCCACAGAAAAAAATTTTTGCTCCAATAATTAATAAAAAAAAATTCCATTTGTAAAGAACTTTCGTGGACACGCTGTATATAGATAGTGAACAATTTTTTGGTTATCTGAAGCTGTGTCGCTTCATCTGTTAACAAGGACACTATTTTCTCAGAAGAGTTTAACAGTTGACACTGCCAGCTTAAGACGTTTATGACCTGGTGTCATCGAACGTTTATAATTTATAATATACAGTATGTAAACAGATAAGGTATACATAGGACATTTAGCATTGAGAAAAAATGATTGGATTAGATTGAGCCAATATGACTCATAAAATGACCATAGCAACCATATATAAATACGTACATTATGAGTCATGGCTCATTCTGATCCAATCATTTTTTCCCAATGCTAAATGTCCTATGTATACTTTACTGCGGGTGTACATACTGTATTCCTACGATACTGCAACCAGTGTTTTAGTGTGTTTCCGATGAACATCGTATTAAAAAAACGATCTACATTCTACAACCTTAAGAGATAAATTCTCAGCAAGAATAAAATGCAGTCGAGCTTATGTTTATCGTAACCCCGGTCGGTCGTATTACCAACACGAGTTATAATAGAACCGTGAACGTTTACATATAAAAGCGAAGAACTTTTTAACAACTTTGTGAGCCTTTTCACTGCTGGGATTTATACACATTCGGTGTACTATCCCACTGTATCGTGTACATACGCATGTTATGTACTTTGTTTTATTCCAAATTTATATTTAATTCGAAAAAAGTGGGTGTGTGCTTATGACCACACGACACAAGTGAAAACTTCTGATTTTCTAATTTTAAAATATATATATAAGTTTTCACTTCTGTCGTGTGATCATAAGTACACACCCACTTTTTATGATTTAAGTTTTTATTTAAAAAAATTATAATTATCAAAGAAAGAATATATAACAACGATTCAAAAATATATAAATAAATATCATGTAGAATTTAGAAAAAAATACGTCAAAAATTCTACGGTGCCATCGGGTTCGAACCGAGGATCCTATGCATACGACGCAAAGACGCTGCTTAATCGCTATCGGTGCAACTGTATGGCGTGTCGTTTTTATGATATAAGTATGTCAGCCGGGCACAGTTGTAAGAGTGACCAGTCAGTACCCAGACGTTAGTATTACCAGCATATACTACAAATACCTTTTCGTGTTTGAGGCGAGTAAACCCGATTCAGCGTCACTGACCCGAAGCGTGACGGTTCACTTTTGTTCAATACTCAGGCAAAGTGCGCCTAAGGAAGTTTTCACTTCAAAAAACTGATGCTGTTAATATACAGGGTGTTTCAGTGACTCGTTGACAAACTTCTTAAGCTGAGGTAATTTGGTGAAGAAAATTTCATTAGATCCTTTTCCGAAAAATAATAGTAACATTTTCGAGAAAATGGAGACTTTCAGAAATTTTTTTGTTGAATTTCCGAAATTTGTTTTACATTGATTAAAAATATCTCAAAATCTATGTATTCCGTAGCAAAACACGTACTACAGTTTTAATAGATTGGACAAATACCTACCATTTAAGGGTAAAATGATGATAATCGGTTGACTTTTGTAAAAATTAAAAGAATTTCTGTAAATCATTGCATTTCACGGATCGAAAATGTTCCACTGCTTAGAACATATTATTACATAGGTACCCGAACATTTCGGACATGGGCCTGATGGAGTTTTCTTCACCAAATTACCTCAGCTACTTGCCCTAGAAGTTTGTCTACGAATCACTGTATCACCCTGTATAATATAAGCACGTCGCAATCAAAGAATTTGTAACATTGAAAGTTTGAATTTTGTTAATACGTTAAAAATACAACTAATACAATAGAAACGTCAAAGAAGAGACAATTGCGACAATAAATTAATGAAAACCATTATAATATGCATTTGTTAGGCTTGCTCTTTACATTCAATATCGCCGATAATTCCGTTAATATTGAGTTTTAATAATAATAATAATAATAATAATATATTTTGCCCCAAAAAAACACTGTACAAAACAGGAGGGTGCGTCATCAATAAGTAATTACAAAGTTACAATAGAAAATTAAATTAAATTAAGCGATATTAAAAGAATTAATAAAATGCAAAAATGCATATAAAATAATACAAATTTAAATATTCATAGTCATTATCATTGCGACAGATACTCATTTATTTTGAACATAATATGACGTATATAAGGTATTTTTGACTTGTAATTGTCTAAGGAATACACCGTTAAACTATGTCATTCGAGTCGCGGGACACCCTGTATAAAATTGGACGTAATCCGTAATCTTGCAGGTTTCGAAAATACGAAAATTAACGCTGCTTAACAAAATAGCAACAATATTTTATTTAAAACATTTATTATAAATACAATATTACCTTTAAAAATTATTTTAAATTTTTCCGCCTTTTTTATTTTTAAATTAAAAACATTAGTAAATTGTTAAAAATTTACATAGCATTTCAGTAAAAGACATTTTTTTTCATATTGATTTTAAACTCGTATAAATTCATATGAGGAATATATTTTCCTTCTGTAAATTATTTTTCTAATTTAGTTGTGCGTTCATTTGAAAATTTTTTCTTTCAGTTCTAGAAACACTCATTATTTTGAAGAGGAATTCAAATTGGACGAGACTTCAGTTGATAATATAAAGCATGTACTTATGGAAACTTGTTTACAGTTTTTATGTAAAAAATAAAATAGACTTCGCCTTGCGCTATACAAATGAAAGTTTCTTCTTTTTTTCTCGAGTATTTAGTATTTGTATTTTAATTTTAACTTTTTATGGTAACTAATTATTAACAAAAAAATCTCAGTAAAAAAGATATAACTAAATAATGAGCACACACAATCCGGAAATTAAGACGAAATCCAGATATTTATTATAACAGAACCTACCGGAAAAAATATTATTTTACTAATAATTGGTTAATTATTTTTTGTAACTGTTAAGTACCTAAACAAATTATCAAAAAAAAAAAAAAAATGGCGTGAACATTTGTCTATATTACGCATGCATAATTTTAAAGATTACTGAAATTAAACAAATATGTTGAAAGAAACGCTTATTTTCTACAAAAAAAATAATTTGATCAATATAAACAGCTTAAATATACAAAATACAAACAAGCCGTAGGGTGGGTCGTGTATTTGGACTCTACCTATATAAGTGCGACCCTTGAGTACCAGTATAATGAATATTGAATATTATGAATAATGTAATAATAATAATAATAACAGAACAGTAAGCGTTTTAATCATGAAAAATTTATTTTCATCAATACAGTATATAATAATATTAATATGTAGTTAATTAATAAGATTAACTTGAGTATAATATGGTCTGGGTGAAATGTTGAGTTATTTTAATAAACTTTTATAATTCTTTTCCTAATGACCAATTTCTCCATTAACCCAGCTGGTATGTTAACTCGTCATGATAACTAAAACATCATTTTGTGATGTAAAAAGTCGAATATATCGCAACTACAGTCCGATTGAAGCTTCGGCTTTGGCCATATTCGGCCAAAATCAGGCCGAAGGTTTTCTGGAAGCCGAATGTTGAATTTACCGAATAATCGAGTGAGTATAATTTTTTTAAAGTACACACACAACTCTGAAAACAAACTAGGCGTTGGTCTCTCTGGCCCGCCACCTGCGACCGACGACGTGCAGTGACGTCACGACGTATGAGTTACACATCGTCGGTGGCGCGCGTATGGTCTCTCTGAATTGGTAGTCTCGTCAGTCAGTGACGCGCGCTTCACTTATCATTTGGTTTCTCCGCAGTTAAAATGAATAAAAAAATATGAACTCTTTTACTTTTGGAGAAAGAAGAAGATGAAGTGATGATTTTGTCAAAAAAAAAAGACAAAAATACATTAAATGTTCCAAAAAAGATAAAAAGAAGGAACGTCCACAATTATTATTTATTTTTATAATTAGTATATGACGCATCATATAAAAATGAATTCCTTTGGACTAGTTCGATCAGCATCTCGTCATTTTATTTAGTAAAAAGTAAAAACCATTGATTATACAACCACACGTCACGCGTCTACACGTCGCTATACTCCGAAATGATAGCGACCGACGCGTGCAGCAGCTGACCTTCAGCGTTCGAAATGAACGTCTCACACGACCGGCCAGACAGACCAGCCCTGTGTATTTCCCATATACCATTCGTACGTCGCGCGTGACGTGTCCGCGTCGGTCGTCGGCGACCGGCAACGGCTGTTCAGAGAGACCAGCGCCAAAGAATTTTTAAAAAACAATAAATGCAAAAATATTTCTCAACTTTAACGCAATTTCCTTCAGCTTAGAATAATAATAACTACTTTTCCACGCAATTTTAGTATTATAAAATATCTTCGGTTTCGTCCGAAGGTGACAAAAAAATGAAGTTGTGGCCATAAAACTAACCTTCGTACGGACTCTAATCGCAACAGGCTACCAAATATAACGTGTTAGTTGTGTCAGGGAGACACCTATAGCATGTACTTGAAAGTGCAGTCATAAATTTATCAACTTCAAATAGAATTTTAATGAACAAATTATGTTCAATCTAATTAAAAGACCATGGACGTATAAAGAAATCGCTTAATGTAAACATCGCTTAATCCAAACAAATTAGAAGACTTGTAAAAGCTAAGCGACAACCGCGTAGTAGTTTTAAGAGACAAAGTTTTTAACAACTTTACAGGTGTGAACTACGTACTTTAGTGTCGATGCTCAACTTGTCGGTTATATATAATTTTTATTTAACCTGTATTCCTTGACAACAACGTTAAAGTTGCAAACTGTAGTTGAAAAGTTTTACGTACATAACTCATCGTGTTTATACAATTTTATTTAAGAGCTTCGTCATAAACAAGAAAAATGAAAAAGTAAAGTCTATTTTTAACATCAGCTGAAACATGAAGATTTATAATATTTAAAAATGCCTTTAAAATTCACTGAAAACTATATTTTAAATATTGTTTATAATTAGGTCATCCCACATTTTTTTTTGAGGGTTAGATTCTATATTATAAATAGATCAAAAATACACAATTGTTTTGAAAAATTTTTTGAAGCTTATTGTGTAATAATTATTTTTTCCAAAGGTGTATTTTTTAACGTAGTTGCGGAAACGACGAGAACTAGGGCCAGCCAATCACAGTTGATTATATCCAGCCCTCTATAAATTGATGGTCATAGTTCGCGTCACTTCCGTAGCGACATTATCTCATGTTCAAAATTACATAGAAAAAAACACACTTTTGAGATTTTTTTTGCACAAAAATTTCTTACAAAATTATTTTATATAGCAGCTATTTGATATATCTGTAGTTTCTTATCGTCAAATGAAACAAATTGTGAGAGGATCCCATTACAGCACAACTGAACTTATTGTGGAAATGACATCTGTAATATTTATAAACGAAAAATGTGATACATCGACAGGAGTCTTTTTTGTACCCTGGCCTCCCCTGTATTTAGCCGCCTTGTGCAGTTTGCACTATCTACACCCACCTTGAGACGTACCTACCTACTCATTTAAATTCTAGTTTTTCAATAAAAAATATTAAGGTTTAGCATTCAATAAGTTATTAATTACCTAATGCAGTTAATAAAAAATAATCAACAAAATAAATAATTAATATAAAAAATGGTAAAACTTTAATTGAAAAACTTGAATGGCGAGTGTTTTATTGTTAATTTTTATACAATAGAAATATTAAAATGTGGAAAATTATTTTCATAAAAGTAAAAATACTATACTCATCTATTCATAAAATACCAAAAAAAGTAACAAATAAATTCCAATGAAACATTAATATGTCGTAGTTGCACCTATTCTAAGACAATATATTTATTACACTATGGGAAAAAGAGAACAAAACATTACCAAATCGAATACTCCCTCAGGTTTTTAAATCTGTAAAATGAAACATATTCTGTATCTAACTTCTACAATTTTATTTTATCTTTTATATTGAAAATGTTCACATATAAAATTACTGGCTGTAACAAAATTTTAGGAGAAATTGCATTAAACAAACTCTATAACCAATTTTTTATTTTTTTAATATATGATTTGTTGGCCTTTGTTACATAGAACAGTTAGCCACGTCCAAACTTTATTTATTAATTTTTTTTTTATTTAATTTGGCCGTTCTATTTTTACCTGTATAATTTCACGTTATCGTGTACTGCTCGTGTTAATAAGGAAATACAGTCGACTCTTGTTAATTCAAACCTGCGATAATTCGAACCTCTCTATAATTCAAAGTTATCACGAGTTCCCTACAAAATCTCTTTATATTTCGAACTAAATCAATACATTTTTATGCACTTGGTAATTCGTACGAAAAAATCATTGCTATATATTATAACAAAACGACGCGTTAATTCGAACTCATCGGCGTCCAACACTCGACAATTCAACGTTGCAGAGAGAAAGAGGCGGAAAGATTGTAAGTACATACATACATTTTGCGACAAGTTCAAACTTGTATCAACGTTTGTTTGTTGAGCCTTTGTTTCGAACCATTTGATATTTCAAACACTCGATAATTCGTAATATTTTAAGAGTCCCTCGAGTTTCGAATTAACGAGAGTCGACTGTAGTACAGATTTCTAATTTTTCTAATTATATGAATTGCGGATAATCGACTAGTCTTTATATGACGTCTGAATATCAAAAGCAGCAGGACATAGACAGGTTGTATACCGAGGAAGAAGGGAACTTAGGTGACAACTTTAAATATGTTTATCTATAATGACGGTTTGAAACAATATTATCAGACAATCTCAAAGTTCGAACAGACTGTTCTAAAAGTCTCCCATGCATCGATGTAGCGTTCCACAAGTTGGTTTTACACGGTGGCTGCTATTTTCAAACAATATAATACTGTTATCGGTAGCCAAAAGTATAATTCAGTGTTTGATGCCAGAGAGTACCAAAAAGAGCAACTGTTCGAGGCATTGGGCGTGTTTGGCTGAACTATTCTTACTCTTAACTTAGTACGTCACTCAGCCTAAAAAAATAAAGTCTTAGCGACTGAGTACAGCCTGGATGGCTTACTGACTAAGTAAATATTCATAACATGCCATAGGTCACGTTCATACTTAGCAAAATGGCGTCACGATACTAAGTTATACTTAGTGTCTTAGTAAAGTTTTTGTGTCCCGGCCGAAAACTAAGAAAGTCGACTGAGTAACTTGCTAAGTTAACTAAGAACTTAGTTCGGCCAAACACGCCCATTGCGTTTTAGTGGCATTCAGTGTATGCTCAGGTGCAATACTAAAGCAGATACTGTCAACGAAGTGAATTATTGAAACAAGCGGCAGTAATGGATATTTAAATAGAATATATTCACACAGGCTTCCATTAAACAGTCGTTGCGAAACAAATTAATGTTGTCATTTCTATGCGACATAATACATTTCTATGGCCAAAAGGCAAAATCGCGTATATCGAAAATTTAATAATATTTTATGTTCCACATTTGCAAAGATATTTATTAGTGTATTTGCCATATGGCACATACACTATTGGCGTCGGTCGGATGGCGGGACCTAGGGGTCGGACCAAAATTTCTCGACGTTTCATAACCTCCTGAACAGTTTGCCACCATTTTTGAAAATGTTTATGTATATATGTATGTATATATATATATATATATATATTTATATATATATATATATATATTTATATATATATGTGTGTACACGATAACTCTCCACAAACTTAATCGATTTAAACGAAATTTGATACACACATTGGAACCCATTACCGCACGAAGCCTATTTAAAATGGGCCCGATCGGACCATTTTAAGGGTAGTATTTAGGGGTTGAAAAAAGTTTTTGGGCCTAAAAATACCGAAAAAATTCTCAGAATCGTTTCAAAATTGAAATTTAACCCTTTAGTAAAGATTAAAATGTGCTGTTAAAATTTTAATAAAATCGGCTCGACAGGACCGGACTTACAAAAATTTTATGAAAACACTGGTTTGCGGATAGTGATTTACTTACTGAAGGGTGTATTTAATTTGGTACAAAGGTTGCATTGATAATATTATTGAAATTAAGAAAAAAAATATTATTTTAAGGGATGTATTAAGGGGTTAAATTTTTTATTTTGTCCAAAAACAAACTTAAGTTTACATAATAAAGTCACAAGGCCTGCATTAGCAAATACACTATATTGTCGGCAGGGTTTTGGCACTGCGACCCGAGTTTTTTATTTAACTTTATTGAAATGTAACTTCTTATGCGAGTTCGGACCGTTTAACGCGTTAAATATTTATTTGCTAACGGTGTGACTATGGTAACGAAAAGCAAATCATATAATATCATATACAGTGTAACTTCTTTATAACGAATCTCAAGGGACCGAGCTTTTTTTCGTTATAAAGAGTTTTCGTTATATGGAGGGAAGAAATGAATGTATGGTTTTTAAGGTAAACCAACCAAATTGTACAAATTTCTACGTTATAGGGAGTTTTTAGTTATAACGAAGGAAGTTATAAAGAGTTTTCGTTATATGGAGCTGGGAAGAAATTGATGTATGGATTTTAAGGTAAACCAACCAAATTGTACAAATTTCTACGTTATAGGGAGTTTTTAGTTATAACGAAGGACGTTATAAAGAGGTTACACTGTATTAGAAATTACATTTTATATAGATTTCATATTTTCTGTAAAAGTTAATTTATAACTTTTTGATGTAGATTTTGAGTAAGTAATATTGTTTCAGTTATGTAGTCTAAACAAAGTATCACTATTTGTCGGACGGCGTTCATACAGTTCGGCGACAGAAATGTTTGTGGTTCTGTATACTCTGATGGTTTTGGGGTCCTCTCTCTAGATAGGTTTAAAGTGGCCATAAACATTTTTTAGGTACCTATAATAATGAAATCATTTTTTGTTCAGTAATTTCTCAGATTACCCCCGATTTCACCCGGACGAAGCCGGGCCGGCCAATTATTATAGTCTATGTCCTAAAGCAAAGTATCACCTAGATCGAAAAGTGAAAACATTTTTGAAATCGGTCTTCTGAGATTAGGTACCCCCGATTTTCACCCGGGTCGGCCAGTTTTCATTATACATCTAAACCTTCCTCGTGAATCAATCTACCTAATCATGAAAACTGAAACAAAATCCGTTCAGTAGTTACGAAGAAATCGGTTTTCTGAGATTACCCTCGATTTTTATCCGGGCGAAGCCGGGCTGGCCAGTTTCAATTATACATTTAAACCTCCCTCGTAAATAAATCTATCTTATCGTGAAAACCAAAACAAAATCCGTTCAGTAGTTACGGAGAAGGGCACAGACAGACAGACAAACAGATAGACAGATGCGGCGGTGGACTTTGTTTTATAATATGTATTGATTTCTATATAATCTATTTGATACAGTATTTCTTCCCAGTTTGTTACCCGGCACAGTTGTACTCTTTATCTCCCTTGAGCCGAACTTTACCTTCCTACCACACGAGAATGAAGTTAAACGAAATTAATTCATTAACAGGACGCAATATAATTACAGAAACATCTATTAATTTAAATGTAAAACTTCTAAAAATTATGAGGATGTCTGGGGGAGTAGGGAGGATAATCGTTTAATGTACGGTGATAAAATATAGGTAAATTAATAAATACAACAATGAGAGTTGAGTTTTTTGTGGTTATAATATAATAATTATTAAATAGACAGTAGCCATTCCACAAACAAATACTTTTCTTAACGTAGTGTTGAAATAATTTTCACTTTTATGACGAGCTCTCGCTAGTACGAAGATTCACGTCTACAACCTAGCTATATTGAATTAACACTCGCATGTAGTGAAAATCTATTGATTCCGAAGCATATATGGAAAATATTAGTTTGGTAATCATGTCACGGTTGAGTACTGTAAGCTCATTCCGCCGCGAAAGTGGAAAGGTTCATGTTAGAATCCTGACTGTGACTATGGTTGGTAAAATGATTTTTTCCAATATGTTTCGAATCAATTATATAATTGGCTGCTTTCCAACGTAAAATTAATATAGGTACTTATTTCATTTGACTGGGCCGTCAAAAAATGAAGAACTGGGTAAATTGACGTAGATGATTTTACCGTATGACCATAGATTTATTTCATGTAGGTATATAATATCGCAGTATTAGCTGCTGATTATTGTATCTACTTCACAGTCTCCACGGATACCTTGTTGAATTTTAAACAGATTCAGTCGAATAAATTTTACTTCCATTTTATAGACATTCATCAGGACTGTCATATAATTCGAATAAAAAAAAACATTGAGTATACCCATTGCTCTCCAAACATGTGTAAACATTCAAATTTGAATACTATGACTACTACCTTTTATAACCTCAAAGACCAAAGAGGTTCGAATATAGAATACGTTTTTGATACGATAGTAACCGTTTGAACGGCCCACCACAAGCGTCGCTTTTGCGTGTTACAATTCCGTGACTTTTTACAAAATTCGTGTGTTCGGTATGCTTATAGGATCTGTAAATATAACCACATTTCCCTCGACATTTCCGAATACAGGCTTAGGTCTAATATCTTATGTATTGACTCACTTCTGATTATACGTTTTATATTGATAGTAGATACATAAAATTTTAGTAACAAAAATTCCTGAATATTTGTATAATAATTAATTAGTTACAAAAGAAATAGGTATAAGCATTACTTAAGATATTGGAATCGTCTGTATGTATGTATCTATAGATTAAAGGTTGTCCATACGTACACCTAATATTTTCATATTAAAATATTTGGTTTAGGTATGAACAACCCTTAATAAAAGTGTTAGTAAATATCCTAAAGAATACAATTCCAGCAAAAAAAATAACCTTGTTGTATTTAACAATCAAAAGTTACACGTGATTGAAGTTAAGTAAAAGAAGTACATTATTTTTAGGACAGACATTGATTAGTCCGTCTACTATCTAGTGATCCTCAAAATTTCAGTTTGATAAAGGTTTCTGTTTTGGCAATGTCGAATTTTAGGTAAAGGATTGCATGTGTCAAAAATTTCAAAAAACTTGAATAACTCAAAAATTACTGAATTTTCGAACATGGGTTCCCTTACAATTTCTATTCACATTTAGGTGCAGAATTGAAAAAACAAATAAAAACAGGGTGCTAGGTTAAAAAAAACATAACTTTGATCTGCCAGGCTTAAATGGGACAGGCTGTATACTTGAAAATATTTTTAGATTATACACTATTAAAATTTATACAACTTTTGTATTTAAACTTCTTTTCTATTTTCACCCAAAATCAATATATTGGCCGACAACGCAAGTCTTGGACACTCTGTATATATGTGAGGGAGAGTTGACCAGCATATTTGCTGAACTCGGTTGCCCGATTGATTTTGTTGATAAATAAATTAGTATGATTATTATTTCACAGAATCACAATAGCAGAATATTATTGGAGTAATTCTACCAGAAATTTATAATCAATAAGGAAAATTTTTAGAGCAGGCTAATTTTTTTTAACTTGTACCTACCTAAACATTACAGACAATAAAAAAATGCATTTTCGGTTCCGGATTGTTCCGCCCGTAGTCCCACGCACGTTTTTCAGACAATATGGCTGAATTCTGCCGTTTTCCATGACATCCGAAACATTCGGGAACCGGAAAACGTGTTTTTTATTGTGTTTGATGTTTACACGACCTAAAAAAAATTAACTTGCCCTAAAAATTTCCCTTAGGTATTGATTAGACAAATCTAGCAGATTTAGTCCACCACATTGAGAAGGAAAATGTTTACACATCAAAAATAGTCGCACGATGAACTAAATAAAGACATTTTATACAGGGTGTCCCACGACATGACTGCCATAGCCTGGGACTGTGTTGCTGGGGTGATTTCAAGTCAAAAATGTCTAATGAACATATACCCGGAACGCTATCCTAACTGAGCTAGAAGCATTTGAAATTTTAAAAAAAACTCGGGTCGCAGTACCAAATCCTGCCGACAATATAGTGTATTTGCTAATACAGGCCTTGTGGCTTTAATACGTGAACTTAGGTTTGTTTTTAGACAAAATAAAAAAATTAACCCCTTAATACATCCTTTAAAATAATATTTCTTTTCTTAATTTCAATAATATTATCAATGCAATCCTCTGTACTAAATTAAATACACCCTTCAGTAAGTAAATCACTATCCGCAAACCAGTGTTTTCATAAAATTTGTAAGTCCGGTCCTGTTGGGCCGATTTTATTAAAATTTTAGCAGCACATTTTAATATTCACTAAAGAGTTAAATTTCAATTTTGAAACGATTCTGAGAATTTTTTCGGTATTTTTGGGCCCAAAAACTTCTTTCAATCCCTAAAAACTACCCTTAAAATGGTCCGATCGGGCCCATTTAAAATAGGCTTCGTGCGGTAATGGGTTCCAATGTGTGTACCAAATTTCGTTTAAATCGATTAAGTCTGTCGAGAGTTATCGTGTACACACACATATATATACATTATACAATTTGGCACCATTTTTGGAAATGTTTATATATATATAAATATTTATATATATATAAACATTTCCAAAAATGGTGCCAAATTGTTCAGGAGGCTATGAAACGTCGAGAAATTTTGGTCCGACCCCTAGGTCCCACCATCCGACCGACGCCAATAGTGTATGTGCCATATGGCAAATAAGTAATAAGTAAGCCCACTAATGCAGGTATTACGTTCGGCTGTTGGTTTTGTTATTATTAAAAAAACCAGGTGGCTGTGAATCACCATTAGTATTTATTGTGACAGTAAACGTCAATTAATTAGACTATGTATACAGCAACAGGGTGAACATTTTGAGCAACTAATTCAATAAAGCGATTTCTTTTTAAATGGTTTTTAAATTAGTATGGAATTCCTACTACTACTTATCTAAAATTTCAAATGCTTCTAGCTCAGTTAGGATAGCGTTCCGGGTATATGTTCATTAGACATTTTTGACTTGAAAGCACCCCAGCAACACAGCCCCAGGCTATGGCAGTCATGTCGTGGGACACCCGTATAAATGACAAATATTATGGCATGTTACATTTATTTAAATATTTTTTTAAGTAGCTACATTTGTTATTTCTATCGAATTACTAGACATCAGACGATTAGTATTTTTATTTATTAATGATAATAATAAATTAATAAAAAAATATTCTAATATTTTCACCTTAATAAATTACTTATTGTCGTAATATTGTAAAACCTTTCAGTTGAATGGAAAGATATTTTTTATAGTAAATAAATATATGATTATTGTTCCTTCTACGAAACATACGGAGCGGGATTCAAACATAATGTTTGTTCTTCCACCCGTCCATTTACAAAAGACATATAGGTACAGACACTTTAAAAATATTTAAACAAAAACACTTAAAATTTTTTACAAACAATCCGAGATTAGTTAATGCTTCGAGGCCTTCTACGATCAATTAGATTTTTAAATATTCAAGTTTTCATATAACACAATAATTAAGTACATATAATAATATGGAATAAGTGTTACTAATGCGTAAAAAACTAATAGTACAAGCAATAAGCTTTATACAGGGTGTATCACAGAAAACCGAACATAGGGAAAACTCCATTGTGCAAATTAGTTAGGATCAACGATTACTTTGGCCACATATGAGAATGGGTACCATGGTAACGCTGACTAACCATTATTTAATAACAATAATAGCTAATAATGAATAATTAGAAAAATCAGTTAAAATAAATTCTTCAATATTAAACATATTAAATGAATTTATTTTTATTAATGAAACAATTTTTTATTAAGAAAATATTTTTTTAACTAATAATTAAACAAAACAAACAGTTAAAATAAAAAATTAAAGCAAATGTTCAAATAAACCTCCATTTTGAATTAAGCAGTGGCTTAATCGGTTACAAAAACTTTGTCTCACTTTATCTAACATTACAGGAGTCATATTGAAACATACTTCGACGATTTTGTCTTTAAGTTCATCCAGATTTTGTCAAATGAACAGCAATATGCATTTGTTACTGTATACGTACACCATGGTAACGACCTCTGAATAGAGGGCAAAGCAATCTCTGATCTTAACTAATTTGTACTGTGTACTTTTCCCTATGTTCGGTTTTCTGTGATACACCCTGTATAACAATACTATTACCGCATATTACCCCATTCTTGGATATATAAATGGAACGAAGTGTTCTTAACGAACAAGAAAACATTAGCGTTTGAAGTAGTAGAATTAATACTATAACTTAACTACATAGTATTACGTTATACTACTTGAAATGTTACTTTTACAAAATAATCTAATTGTTAACAAAGTCTACTGCTCAGTTGTTTGTAGCATAACGTGTGGCGACAGAATGTAAAGGTTTTATGAGCGTAACTAGGTACATCTAAATGCATGAAGTGGTAAGCTATGGCGAATGTAAATTATTTATGTTGGATTGCAGAAAGCATTGTCAGAAAATCTAGTTTGACAATGATCTTAGATTGTGACCACACATATTTCTCCATAAGAAAAACATTGTAGAATTATTATAAATCAATCCTGCTCGAAAAATAATATTGATCGATTGAAACGATTTTTTTAAACTGTGTATACTATAAGAGTACGCAGTGGACAATTTTGAGCACGTAGATTGGCTTTCTCGCCTGGGAAAAGAGAAAGAGAGAGAGAAAAGAGGAAAACGGTTGTATCAGATATGGCTCAGAGAGTGTTGTTAAATCGGGCCCAAGTAATTGTTAAACAATCCCAGAAAATATTCTCTGAGTTGATCCGATACAAGAGTTTGCCTTATTAATGAAAGGACACGGATAATGTTAACAAAATTTATTAGTAATTATTAATTATGCAAATATCAATAATGCAAACTTAACGTAAAATTAAATCAAGATTCGATAGGAATCGAAAGTGAACACAAACGGATTAGTTGGAAACTTAGCAAAATATATTAAATTGAAACACTTAAAATTAACACTTTACTTTAAGTAATGAAAAGTTAATTGCGGAAAACTTAATAATAAAGAAAATTGAATAATTATTGATTAAACAATGTATCGATAGGAATCGATAGAACCATTGGAATGGTTGCAAAAGAAATAGGAAATTAGAAAATGAAAAATAACCCGGACACAAAATTTCCACTTTCAACTCTACGAGTGAAAAATTAATAATAATTATTCTATTTTTTTTTCGTTGATAAGCAAATTTGCATTTTAACAATCAGAAAATAAAACGTGTACACAGCATGCTATTTTTATAGGAGTCAAATACATAAACAAAGCCGCTCCCAAATACTGCTAGATCAGAATGCCAATAAATAAATAGTTATAAGAGTATGCAATAATAATTAAAAGTGATACGCAATATCACAATACATATAAGTATTTAACATAGATTTTTGCGAAATGTCAGTTACAATGTTCTTGCATGTGCGTATCGACAGGATAAACTTATTGCTCTTGTATATGTCGTTATTGGAGCACAGCTCTGTTGATTGATGAATAATTGATTAAATAAATTATGTATTTCGAAATATAACAAAAGAATCCACCCTTTTGACACGCACTGTCTACTTTATAGTGTACCTACGTAATTAGTACCTACTCTATACAGACAATGTCAGAGCGGTATCTAAATTCTAAATATCTCACAACACATTTGTAACCCACAAAACATACCTACTATAATACAGGGAGTACACTGATCAAGTAGGTAACTCGCAGATCAAAAGTTTATGTTCATAAATTTTAATAATGTATCTACTTAATTGGTAAATGATAAAATCAATCGATTTAAAACCCCTTATATCCACACCATATTATTCACATAACAATTAGAGGTGAAAATAATAAATATCTCAGACAGCTATGCTGCCATGATTTTTGAGCTATATCTAAGAAAAAATCAAATGACCACTGTCGGGATTCGAACCCGAAACCCCCAGTTTCCGGCTAGGTGAGTTACCGATTTCTCCACAGTGCCCGAGAGTGGAAACCGATCTCTTCTTATATAGCAATTTCACGTTGAAAACACACTACATGCGAGAGTCGACTATTTAAATAAACTGCAAAGCATAGTACAGCTATTAAACAGTCGAATCATTATACATGCGAGAGTTAACATTTCTAATTGTTATGTGAATAATATGGTGTGGATATAAGGGGTTTTAAATCGATTGATTTTATCATTTACCAATTAATTACTGTCCACAGAAACTCAAAACGTTGTTTATCTATAGGCAAAATACCTACTTAATACTAATTATTCATTTCAAATCGTTCGTCAAACTTTAAATAATCTGATAATTGTAATTGGACAATTGAAGTTAAATTATATTATATAGAGTTCCGTGTAGAAACTAGAAACCTTTCCTTGTTGTTTCGGTCAGTGTGTCCGTCTGTCTGTATGTCACAACCCTCCCATCCTCTCATTTATGTACGGGCGTAGATTGATGACCCAAAAATAGAAAAAGAGATTTTTGGAAAAAATATTTTTTTTACCCCTTCCCATAGAGTGAAAAGTGTACTCAAAATCTTGTTATCACATTACCCAATTGCGGTGGGGTGTCTTTAGATAGGTGTTCTAAAATGCAACAAAAAATGTTTTAGGACCTTTTGATTTTAACTCTTCAGTCACGAGATATTTTCTTTCAAAGTGGTTATCAAAGCGTCCCCCCTCCTCTAAGCTCTAAACTATAGGTGCAAAAAATCTGAAAAAATTCTTAGAATGAAAATTATAACGAACACTGTAGCAAAAATAGTTTATGAAAAATTTAGAAATAAGTAAATTCAATGTTAGTCATGAGAATCACTACGGAACCACGGAACCCTATCATGTGCGTGCCCAACACGCGCTTGGCCGGTTTTTATTTACTGCAAACAATTCTTTTCATTTAAAGCGATTTAGAGCGGTTTATCAGCGCTTTTTGCCGACTCGGCAGCCAAGGCGATTGCCGACTCGAAGATGATATAGGTACACAGCAGTGTCAAGTCGGCAATCAGGCGTTTCTTGTGGAGAACGATGTGTGAGAGTCGGCTTTCAGTCGGCAGGCTATTCTCGCCGCGGTGTGTTTTGCATCACTGAAAAATTAACAAACGTGCCGACTCGGCAACCGCCTCGGCACAAAATTTTAATTAATCCAGAGAGCTTCAGATTTTTCTTTACAAATTCCATTTAACCTATGCACTACCATATAGTACCTATTTATTATTAACTTCCCATCGGAAGTTATTGTAATGGGTCCGAAAATCGAAATCAAAAAGGAAAAAAAATTTTTATGTTTCAAGGTCACTACACTATTTTTACACTGCTTTTAGAAAGATGTCTGTGTGTGTGTGTGTACGTATGTACGTACGTACGTATGTATGTGTCCATTTCTTTCTAAGACGAAATCTCGAGAATGAAAAATGATATCGACTACGTTAGGGTGCCAATCGACGCGTATTAACGTAAATATGATCTGAAAGAAATTTTTTCAAAATCGGTTCAGCCGTTCTTTTTTCTTAACCAAGTAACCTCCAAAAAAGTAGATTTTACACAATATCTCGCGAATAAAAAATTATATCGACTTCGTAAGGGTGTCAATCGAGGCGTGTTAACGTCATTTTGATCCGACATAAATTTTATAAAAATCGGTTCAGCCGTTTTTTTTTTTTTTTTTTAATTATTGTTAAAAATAAATAATAATTATGTTTTAATTATTAAAATGATTACTTTTCTGTGTAATATCTAATTTAATTATTATTATTAAATATTTATCAAACATGGGAAGTTCGTCGTGTGGACCTCAAGGGTCGCACTTTAGTCCTAATAAACGACCCACCTCACGGCTTGTTATACTATGTTATTATTTCTAACGATGAGAAACATTTCAATCATGTAAACGAACACAGAATAAATAATAAATTTTAATGACAATTTCCGCCGGTGGCCGGTGGATGCTATAAACTAACCAATGAGCATTTTAATAGGTAATTCAGTATCGCATCAATTGATAATTATTGGTTAGTGGTCAGATAAAGTCAACCGTTATTTGAAATATCCCATATTAGTGCTACAAATTGCATATAAACTATGGTTTTATAATTTTCTATAGCAACTCGGGCGAACTTCATCCGGATTTCTATATTATCTGTTAATTTTTTTTCTGGGTTTGAACGATCAACATTCGTAATACACGTGAATTGCATTTTGTGGCAATTTAGGAGTTAGAATCAGACAGACATAATGGTGAGAACAATACGATTCCATCCTTGGATACGAACTCTAAAAAACTAGCAAAATTAATCAACCATCATTATCAATACAAATTATAAAGTTTCCCGCCGCGTCTGTCTGTCTGTGTCCGATTTTCTCCGTAACCACTCAACGGATTTTGTTCTGGTTTTCACGATTAGATAGATTGATTCTCGCGAGGAATTTTAGATGTATAATTGAAACTGGCCGGCCCGGCTTCGCCCGGGTGAAAATCGGGGTAATCTCAGAAGACCGATTTCAAAAAAAATTTCGCTATTCGATAGGAAAAACTTTGCTTTAGGACATAGACTATAATAATTGGCCAGCCCGGCTTCATCCGGGTGAAAATAGGGGGTTAGCTCAGAAATTTCTGAACCGATTTCAGTTTTTTTTTCACTGTTCGATTGGTAAAAATCATAAATGCATACCACTCCGGCGAAGCCAGTCCGGGCCGCTAGTTTAAAATATTCTTGAAGTTTATTATAAATGAAGAAATAAATAATTGGGTAACGGTTTTCGTCACAGCACACAGCATTGCTCGGTATATCAACACTGAATGACGTGATCTATGAGTGTTGGCTGTTTTATAAACCCTTCACAAACTCAGACTTTACTGTAGTTAATATCAACAACATAAAAGGGTACATGAATATAGCTGGTTGAGTTAAAGAAGAGTTTCTCAACTGGTGGACCCTGATTTCATTCTGAACTACAATATATAGTAAACTGACATTCGCGGACTAATTATTAATTTTTCATTTCTTGACTATTCTTTATTTTGGTTGAATTTTACTCAAACATTATAAAGGGAAATATTCTCCCCCTGTTACAATTAAACCCTATTAGTCATAACGAAGTCATAATAATAACAGTGTATGCTTAAAGTATATTACTATTCGCTGTGAGCAGATGTATGGAGGGGATTTCAAAGTGATTGTTAACGCGCAACAACGGATAAATAAAGAAACGTGCGGTGGGTACCCCGGTACCTAAATCAATTCTATATGGTACCTAACTGCTAATAAAATATAAAATGGGTCGTGTGGCACTTCTTACCACGATAGAGTTTGAATTTTTATGCAGAAAAAAATATAATAGGTACGCAAATTCATTTGCTTTGAAATTTATTATAACATAACTTATTATTTTTTTTAATTATTTAATAATTACAAGATAGTTTTTTGGATTTAACTACATGTATTTGATATTAATGCTCTAATTTTACAGCTGAGATTTCGGTTTTGTTCGTAGACTGGATACAGTGTACTTACCGAATTGCTTTTCGAATCATGAAAAATAAGGTATATATGATTTATATTGTTCACAGAATTTCACAAAACACACTTTTCACGTTGCTATTTTTGAATTCAACAGAATCATTCAATGGTTAAATTGTAACTTTAGCACCGCCGATTTACGCTATTACTCACCAGACGGCAGGACCATGCATCTGCAGGTCACAGCGAATAGCTTCTGTCCAGGGCTACACTAACGTATAAACTCAGGTTTATCGCTTTTAACGACAACGCTACCAGCTTACATTTAGTTTCATCCAAAATAATTCAGTCGTTTTGAGAGATGACGATATAAACACACAGATAAACATTCTGGAAACATATTTTTCCGCCTAGTTGTCATACAAGCTACCCGAAAACCCTATAAGAAACTGAAATTACAAATAAAGATTCCGTTTAATAGACAACTAATTAGTTATTATATTTTCATGCCATTTATGTGGAACGTTCTGATTCAATTTTTTCACTCCTGATATTAAAAAAATATTCCGAATAAACAGAAAATTTCCTTGATACCAAAACTGTCATATTTTATATTAAATTTTTTTGGCATCACAAGAAAATATTGAATTACTTCAGAAGCTGATTCCATTTAACCTAAATAAACAGTAAGTTGTATAATTGCAATACTTTTGTTAAAATATTTTTGAAATGACGTAATGTATGTAATTTAAACTTTTTTGTTTGGTATAGTTGTTCTTGAACTGTCGGTGTAAAAATAGACTGATGGATCGGAATCCTAATGGAAACATTAGCTGATCAATAATGTCAAGCTATTGGTCCATTTGTTACAGTGACAGTTCTGGGACAACTGCGTATACCAAAAAGAGCTTAATATAATATGGTTACAGTTACAGCGAATGACTCATCTTAAAACGATCTAATTATTTATATAATAAAATAAGATAAAAATTAATAATAGTATTAATCACTACAATTTATAAAAAAATTTTATTTCCTCAAGGACAATAGAGGTTACACCAGCTGGTTTTATTATTTTTTGTCAGTCAGTTCATTGAAGGCAGCCAGCCTGATATTTTCTCTGTAATATGATTTTATATAAATTTTTGTTTTAATTTGTGATTATTTTCGAGATTTTTAATATAAAAAAATCTTGTTATTCTGAAGATGGACTAAGTTCCGAAAGCGCTTAATAAATGAATTTAAAAAACTTTTGGAAAGAATTTCTTCCTATTTTTATTTTTATCAAGATAAAAATATTTTATTGTCTTATTTTCATAAAAGTGTTGTATAAGAACTTAAAATAACAGTTTTTATGTCAATTAGGTAATAATGTATTTGAATAATTTATTTGCAATGAATCAAGTATTAATTATACCAAAAATAATAACCTAATATCTGGTGGCAAAAAAATATCCGAATATTCCTTTATTTTTTAGGTAAAAACTATTCGTACTATATGATTAGTTTGAACTAATAGCCCAGGAAATGAAAGGAAAAAATCACCCAATTAGTTGAAACACCATTTTTCTCTACTTCAAATAAAAAAAGAAGAGAGAAAAAGAAATAAGGAAAAGCTGTTCCCATTAAGTTTTCTTTCCCAACTTAAAGAAAATACTATAAAATTGTGTCTATTTTCAACTTGTACAATAGTTGGGTTGACCAAACTTGTTGGTTAATTCAAATGGATAATTTACACTTAAGAAAAAAAATGGATGTGTGCTTATGACCACACGACAGAAGTAAATATTTCAGATTTTCTAATTTTTGGTGTCATCTATTATAGCACATTTATGAACTAAAAATAATTTATTACTAAAATACCAAAATTGTATTTTTAATTAATTCCACCTTGGTTTCAAAAAAATTATAATTATTGTCAAAGAAAAAATATAACAAAAATAAAAAAATATATAAATAATTATCATGTAGAATTTAGAAAAGAAAAAAAAACGCCAAAAATCCTACGCTGCCAACAGGTCTCGAACCCAGGTTCCTATGCATAGAACGCAACGACTAAACCAACTGAGCTATGGTTGGCCAGTGTTTACACGGTCGTTTGTATGATATAAGTATGTTGCGAATTCTTACGGAAGTAGTTCGGACGCTTCACATTTTTTCAGTACCCAGGCAAAAAGTGCATAACGCTCCTAACGAAGTATTTACTTCAAAAATAAATTTTATCACAGAAGGCGAATATTTTAATTTTAACTTTAATGATTATTCCAACTCCGGAACTGTGTTACGAATTGAGCAGTGGATGTGTTTACATATGCGAAGTAGTGCGCATTAGATAACTCTCAAAGTTATTGCTCACATAAAAATTTTAAACTGTTGAGTAGCGCTGAGCTTGAGATACTACAAACGAGTAACAACTAAATTATATTCAATGAAGTTCGTACCTACGTGCACTATATGTATGTACGTCCCACGGTCCCATACACCTACGACAGTACGATTATTGCTTGCGTGGCAATTACAGTATCGGTCAGAAAATTTACAGCTCTTTTAATTGGAAGCATATTTTATTGTAGATCATAGACGCTCGATAACTACGGTCATTAGCATATAATTACATTAAATCACATCATTTAAATTAAACGACATCTCAAACATCTAGGAGCGGAGGTGAGATTTGAACCCACGACGGTTTGATCCAGAGGTCAGTACGCTAACAGTTTACACACCTAGCTGTCCTCTGAAATCTTATAAGTAGGTACGCAGTAAATTTTCGTTAAGTCAGGATAATTTTGACTTAACGGAAGCCTTTTCTTTTTTCTCTTCGTAGTCCAAGCCAGGGATGTTGCAGACGTCTGCATCCGCATCCGCAATGCGAAGCATTTAAATTATTTTTGGCATCTGCATTCATGCTTAAAATAGATACAGCCGTTTTAAAAATTAGATTAGGTCAGGGTGTAACTTCATCAATAACTGCTCTGTTCTCTTCGGATTTTAACTTTTAATATGGTAACGAAAACGAAATCAAGTTTTATAAGTTGGGTTTTTCATTGAATTTTTTTTTTTTTTTACTTAAATGGATAGACCACATACAAGTTTTATAGCAAAACTGTTTTTATTTAATTTTTTTGCTTACTACTTAACGAGTTATATTTAAATAAAAATTAATTTTTAAACTCAGTTCCGATGACGCGTGTGACGTCATTATGTTATCTATGGTCTTTGTATCCATGGTTACCAAGTTAAAAGTTTATTATTTTTGATAGTATGTGTAATACATATACACAAATACCAACAAATGCACACCAATTTTAACATAACGACGTCACAAACATTCCTGGCACGTTTTGAAGTCACGTGATATCTTTTAAATTTTTATACATTTTATTTAATTTTTAGTAATTTATCTATGGCTTTAAAAAAAATTTTCTTTTCGTTTTTCAATATTATTTATGTTAAATTATTAGAAAAAATCAAAAAATTAATAATTTTTTTAAAATTTAAATACCTAATTGCAACATATAATTCTATGACATTCTATGACATGTTTTTATTATTTTCGTTAATTTTTACGTATCTAGTTAGTCGTTATGATGTCTATTGTGTGAACTCCTGTTGACCTTCCTTTATTAAATTTGAACATTGTGTAGAGTTTTTTTAATATCTATACTATTATATCATACTAATATTATAAAAATATAAACTGTAGGAAAGTACGCGAAAGTACAACGACAGGCGACTTCGCTTCGCAAGTGGAGAATTTCTCGCAGGGGACTGGATTATAAATCATAAATTTTTATCTCTGGAACTACTGAACCGATTCTAAAAATTCTTTCACTAATAGAAAACTACACTATCCCTGAGTGATATAGGCTATATTTTATTTTGATAAATTTCTCGCGGGGGGGATAATTCATGTGGGATAGTAACAAAACGTAACTTTGAAATTCTTTTGCATTTTAGCGTATTGGCGGAATCCTACTAATCTTATAAACACCACCAGCCCGACTTCGCTTCGCAGGGGGAGAATTTATAGCGGGGGGGGGGTAATAAATCATAAATTCTTAGCACCCGGGCGAAGCCGGACGGGACCGCTAGTTTTATATACCCCCCAGGGGGGACATTGTAATGTGGTTGCTATCGCAAATTGCATTCCAATGTTCTTTGGGAATTAGAGCTCCCAGGGAACCGAGCTCGTACCAGTCGGTTTGTGTATGCCGCTGGCGGATTCTAATACACAAATGGATTATTCGTTGTGTTGAAGACGCTAATGACCTGAGTTGTCGACGCGTCTATAATCTACAATTAATTAATTAATTTAGTTTTATATATTTTTGTTTGCTTGATACCTACACATAATAAAAGTTTTACCAAAGCTGTACAGTTTTACATATAGACCCGGTGTTTATATAAAGCAATAAAGTAACTTTATTTGCACTTTTATTGGTAAAATGTAACATGATTAAGTCCTTTTGGTAGGACTTTTATGAGTGGATGATGAATGAAATTAGCTATGTTAAACAAACTTTTATAACGTAAATTGATAATTTGGGGTCAAATTTTAAATATGAATGAACCTTAAAATGTAACAGAAAATTGTTGCTTATTTTTTTTTTTTTGCACAGAAAGTGTATTTCAAAGAAAATGAGTTCTTTAACGATTCTATAGCAATACACGTTTTACCAAAAACTAAGGTGTCGAATTGTCATACAGTTAACCAAATGTTAATATCAATTTAATATCAAATTTCTTCTAATAATGAATTATTGAGCTATATTTTGGATTTTTATTATATTTTTGATACGAAATAACTAGCTTAGTTTCACTATATTTAACTCTGTTTAGTGAAAATACTTGTTTTGAAAAAATACTAGATATAAGTTCTATTCTTTTAGCGCCAGACAAAGTGATTTTATTTTGAAGGGTTTCAAAACTTTCGGAAAGTCCATGGAATTTGAATTTTTACAATAAAATAAGCACCCTGTATACATTTGAGCAAATAAATTATTCAAAATATTTTTTGGTTTTTAAAATAACAATTTTTTTTGTCCCTTTATCAATGTTTTACTTGTTTTTCCCACAACAATGAACACGAAATCTATATTATAAAAAAGTATATAATTATAATATCTTTTTATAACTCCTGCTTCTATAAAGTTCAATATTCGAGCACTGTGAAGCGGGCGTGAAGAGGCGTATTATAGTAAGCGTGCGTAAAAGTACAGTCACCGTGCGTGAAAGTCTAAAGCGTGTGTAAAAGTACCGTCACCCTGCGTAATAGTAATTTATGCTACATGTGGGATAAGTAGCAAATAATCTGACAGTCGTGTTTTGCGACATTCGCTGTAAGGTTTATGAGGCATTCGTATGAAGACTCGTGTGATTGTCGCAACTCGCCTAACGGCTCGTTGCGACAAACCACACTCGTCTTCATACGAATGCCTCATAAACCTTACAGCGAATGTCGTAATCACGACTGTCATATTTGCTACTTATCCCACCTGTAGCATACAATACTTTTTACAACTACTGCTCTGGAAGTTGACTTTGAGAGAAATAAGGTAGAAGTACCGTTTTTGGCCACCTTTGCACCGTTTTTGGACAGTTTAAATTTGAGTTAATTTATAAAAAATTGCAATATTACAATGATTTTTTATTGAATTTTCATTTTTTTACACCTAATTTAATTACTATACATGAACGATAAAAAGTAAATTATTATCGCGACATTAGATGGCGTTTCAGTAGTCTCTAGTAAAGTGAAAAAGATAGAGTGAGTTAAGTACAGATTGTGTTCGTGAGGTTATATTTCTATAGTAGTATAGTTTAGGCGGAATCCGTGCAGTTATGTGATATATAACCGAACATGTGCGTTTATGAAACACATATAGTCAAGTATGCGATTATTGTGTATTTCGGAGATGACATACAGCGCTCGAAAAGTCAACTTCCAGAGCAGGCGTTGTAAAAAAGTACAATCTCTACATCTTATAAATTCGAAATTTCCGCATTTCGTACAATACAAGCACTATTTACTGGCTATCGATCGATGTGTTAATATATATAGCAACGCGCCTACAAAGTCCACATCATGAGAGAGTCATGTTTTTAACGATTTATACAGAAGTTAATAACTTTAATAAAAATAAACTAAATCGTAACTTAGTCTGTAATTGTAAAGTTTTAAGGACTCGAAGAGCGAATTTTCCGTTTTCATAATTTTTTTTTCTCTCTATTAAACTTTAGAAGCAGTCGTTATAAAAAATTATGTTCGATACGTCCGCTTAAAGTAAGATATCTAGTAGGCTTAAATTGAGGCACTCTCTAAAGGGACTGACGCATACACAACGAGATCTCGTGCGCTCGATCTCGTTGTGTATGCGTCAGTCCCTTAGCTCGTACCTCAATTTAAGCCTACCAGAATACCTCACTTCACGCACACGTATCGAAAATAACTATTTTACTATATAAAATGAATGTTTCTTTGTTTGTTTGTCCCGTATGTGTTCCTATGTGTTCCAACTTTGGTGAGTTGTTGTGCACATGCCCGCGAAGGTTTCTGTAGGTTCATAAATTCTTAGCACCCGGGCGAAGCCGGGCGGGACCGCTAGTAGTATATAAATGTTGACTCCATATAGGGAGCAAAAAGTTTAAGCACTGCAGTGGGAAAACGGATACCTAAAAAGTATCTATATATTCAATTCAAATTGAATCATTGCCAGACGTCGTTTTGTTAAAACAGTCGAGAATCTAAGATCTTTCCACTCAAAAGAAATTCAATTTATATTGAAAGTTTCAAACTTAAATGTCGTCAATTTTCACACACTCAAATAAAAGCTATTAAATATATATGTTGTGGATTTCACATCCAATGACAAATAATTTATAGAAAAAAACTATATTTTTATGAAAACATATTATCACTGAGAGCCCTTGGAAGCCAGGTCTCTTTTTACTGTAATAAAAATAAAATGTAAAAAGCGTCCGAGAGAGATAAACAATAATATAAAAAAATAAAATAGAAATCGATTCGAAGCGCGATATACTTTATTAGCGCCTTTTTTTATAAAAAGGTGGTGGTATATAAGGATGGGAAATATTTTTTCAGAGTTTTCAATTAATCTAGGCGCACCGAGATGAGTCTATTAATTATACGAATCAACTTAAGACATATTAAACACTCTCATATAATTTCGTAAAATATATATGTTGTTAAGGGGCCATTTTAATAAAGCCCAGTAAACATTTCAAGCCTTTATCTCAAAGCGTCGAGGCTCAGGGAAATCACATATTTTCTCACTCAATCACTCATCAAAATGAGGTTTTGAATACAAGTTTGAAATTTTAATACTGTCACCTCTTTAGGTTTCAGTTAGCTAGTTTTTGTCTAACTAAAAAACTGAAAATAAAACTGGAAACTTGCCGAGAAAAAGTTCGAAGAGGTGACACTGTATTAAATTTATTTCAAAACTTAGTCCAAATCTAATTTTTCGAGTTTAGAATTGGAATGAAACTTGATATCAAAACATTGGAATGCAAACTACATTCCAATGTTTCCCCTGAGGGATAGTGACAAGTAAGGTATATGTCAAACGTCTAGAGATTAACGGTTAGTGTTTAGTCATTCTTCATTTATCCGTTATTAAGGAATAAATAATTAAATAAATACAAAACTGCGATTTAGCCGGTATGATAGAATACAGATACTTCACGTGCTAGTGGCACCATATCAGGTGGGCGGAAAATATAAGCAGTACTGACAATTGAATGACATGAAAGTGACGTATACCTCACTTGCCAGTAGCGCTAACAGGTGTTAAATAAAGCCTGGTTGTATAAACAATTTGAAGCGAACTTGGCTTATTTTTTTCTCATTTGTGATTTCGAAAGGATAGATGTCGGATAGATGTGTCTGACTATAGAGTTTATTAATATACAGGAAGTTTAAATCGTGGCTAATATAATAAATTAAAAGGCATGGTTTTAGAAAATAAGTAAAAATTATTGTAAAATTAAGCATATAAATTTTTACATAGTATTTTTATATTGTTTTACTAGCGGCCCGGTCCGGCTCGCCCGGATGCTATGAATTTATGATTTATTATCCACCTGCGAGAAATTCTCCTCCTGCGAAACAAAGCCGGGCTCGTGGTGTTTATTCGCTCGACCAGTGAAAAAAAATTTGAAATCGGTTCAGTAGTTTGAGATCACTTTTTCACTCGGGCGAAGCCGGACTGGCCAATATTTATAATTCAGAAACCTTCGTGGGCGTGCGCACAACAACCCACCAAAGTTTCATCGCAATCTTATGAATGGTACCTTACTTATAGGAACGCATACGGGACAAACAAAGAAACATTCATTTTTATATACAGGATGCTCCTTAATGACGTGCTAATATTCCAGGGCGTGATTCCTCAGGTCATTTTATGAAGAAAAGTTCATATTAACATATGTCCGCCGGGGCTTAAACTTTTTGCTACAGGGTGTGGATTTTTTTTTTGTGGTGCAATAGAATAACTTTTCTAACTATACCTAATATTGGCCTATACT
Source organism: Mongoloraphidia duomilia (assembly GCA_039654895.1). Lineage (NCBI taxonomy): Eukaryota > Metazoa > Arthropoda > Insecta > Raphidioptera > Raphidiidae > Mongoloraphidia > Mongoloraphidia duomilia. Next base: position 18,669,046 of record CM077518.1, on the reverse strand, counting down.
TCAGTGTTTTAAATAAATAAGATATTAATGAATACAAAATTTTATTTCAGAGCAAACGTATTGTACGGGATTACTTTTTATAATAATTAAATGTAAAAAGAAATATCTTTTGGTATACAGAAAAAAATTAACAATTTTGCATATTACATAAAAAGTACAATTTGAATATGATTGTATAAGATATCTGTACGAATGTACAGTTCACGCGATAATCGTTGCCACAAATTGAATTTTCTCCAACACCCTCCCTCAACGATTATCTTGCAATGACATCTCTGCATTGTCCACTAGTTGACATCCTTCTCTGTGTGCTTTGAGCTTCACTGCTCCCAGTGGCTTAGTCATCATGTCAGCGATCATTTTCTCTGTTGGGCAATATTTTATTTGAACAGTTTTCTTTTTAATTAGGTCAGTCACAAAGTGATATTTGGTGTCGATGTGTTTAGTCTTGCTTCTAAACTCATTGCTCATCGCCATCTTTATAGCACTTTGATTGTCTTCAAATACTGTGGTTGCCGTGTTCTGTCGTTCATTGAAGTCTTCTAGCAGTCTTCTGATCCACAACAGTTCTCGACTGGCTTCTGCCAGAGCGATGTATTCAGCTTCACAGCTTGACCATGCCACACACGTTTGCTTTCTGCATGCCCAAGCTATTGTCCCGCCATTGTACTTAAATATGTATCCGCTGTGTGACTTGCTGTCTCGTCTGTCTTCTGCCCAATCTGCGTCCGAGTATCCTATGAGGCCCTTTTCGCTTCCTGCAAGTCTAAGTTTGAGATGTTTCGTCGCTTTCAAATATTTGAGTACTCTCTTAGCCTCATTCCAATCTATTTCGGTTGGTTCCTTAATGCACTGACTCAGAATGGATACACTTGCCGCAATGTCTGGTCGTGTATGCGTTGCCACGTATAACAGAGCTCCAATAAGTTTTTGAAAATCATTATTGTTACTCATTAATTTCCCGTCACGTGCTGTTTTTAGGTATCCTGTATCTAACGGTATTCTCGATGTCTTCGAATCTTGCAATCCAAACCTATCCACAATTTTTTGGATATACTCCTCTTGACTAATATAGTAGATACCTTCTGAGTCTTTCTCTACGTTTATTCCGAGATAATTTGTGAGCTCTCCAAGTCTGGTTAAGTCGAACTCTTTTTCGAATTCATTCGCTGTCTTCATGATTTCTTCTTCGACTGCACACGTAATCAGTATATCATCTACATAAATTACTATGTATTGCACTAGCGCTGTTGTTTCTTTTGAATACAAACATGGATCTGCTGTGCTTTGTTTGAATCCAAGCTTGATTATTATCATGTGCAGTTTCTCATACCAAACTTTGGCTGCTTGTTTTAGTCCATATATGCTCTTCACGAGCTTGCAAACCAGTTCTTCTTTTCCAGCGATGATGTAGCCTTCTGGTTGCTTCATGTATATAGTCTCTTCTAAATCTCCATTCAGAAAGGCTGTCTTGGCGTCAAAATGGTGTATATACAGTCTTTTTTGTGTTGCGACCGTAAGTAGTAGACGTAATGTCACTGCTCTAACTACTGGTGCGTACACTTCATCGTAGTCTGCACCATATTTCTGATAGAATCCTTGGGCAACAAGTCTTGCCTTATATTTTGTTAACCCAGTTTCTACATCCCTTTTCTTCTTATATACCCATTTGCATCCAACTGCTTTCCTGCCTTCTGGGAGTTCAGTCAATTCCCATATCCGGTTCTTCTCCATTGACTTCATTTCTTCGTCCATAGCCTCGATCCATTTGTCTCGATCTGTTCTTGCAAGAGCTTCTGAACGATTCTTTGGTTCCTGGTTTTCTTCTTTCACTAATCTTGCTTCATGTTCAAATCTATCTGGTGGTCTTGTTGATCGTGCAGATCGCCTAATGGCTTCTTCAGGAAATTCCTCTATTGATCCTGGATAATTGTAAGTTTCATCCCCTTCGTAGGTTGTCTGTTCCATTGTAGAGTCCAAAACAAATGTGGGAGGTTCTTCTATTTGGTTTTGATCTTGATCTTCATCCTCAGATTCATAATACGATTCATTTTCAGGTTCATTATCATTTTGTCTATGTTCATCTTCATGGTTTTCTTCAAAATTTATCTCAACGTCATCCGAATGAGTCACCTTGAATTTGGCTGTTGGTTTTTCTTTGGTCTTATTCTTCTCTTTGGCTATGTTCTGTGGAGTTGCTTGAGCTGTCTCTTCAATTGTTTTCCTGATGTGCTCAATAAACTTTACATCACGGCTGATAGTGATCTTGTTTGTCGTTTTGTCTAGCATTCTGTAGCCTTTTGACTCAGTTGAGTATCCAACAAATGTATACAATATCGCTTTGTCATCCAATTTTTTACGTTTCTCTTTTGGCACGTGAGTGTATCCATTGCATCCAAATATGTGCAAGTGCTCGACGTTTGGCTTTGTTTTGTTCCATAACTCGAATGGTGTTCTTTCAACGGCTTTTGTTGGCAGAATATTCTGTAGATAGTTTGCTGTGTTAACTGCCTCTGCCCAATATTTGTTGTCCAAACCAGCATCAATGAGCATGCACCTAGCTGCTTCCATAAGCGTCCTATTTTTTCGCTCTGCGACGCCATTTTGTTGTGGGGAATAGGGCACAGAATACTGTGCTCGTATCCCTTCCTCTGCAAATAATGTTTTAATTTCTGCCCCGATATACTCACGTCCATTATCTGACCTGATAATTTTTGGTACTTTACCGAATTTATTTTTTACATATCTTACGTATTCTTTAAAATGCATAGCCGCATTTGACTTTTCTTTTAGAAAATATATTTCTGTGTACCTGCTGTAGTCATCGATCATCGTCATAAAATACTTATTTCCATTCGGTGTTGTCGTCTGCATGGGCCCACAGAGATCAGTGTGTATTAAGTCCAGTAGTGAAGTTGCCCTTGATTGTGAAGCTTTTGGAAATGGTTTTCTTGCCATTTTTCCTTTAATGCAACTTTCACACACTTCCCTAATACCACAATCCCGAATATGGATACCCGACACCAGGTTATTGTCTTGGAGTAATTGCACGTCTTCTGGATGTCTATGACCGAATCTTCTGTGCCACGTGTGTTGACACATCTCCGTGTGCTGACTGTGCTTAACTGCCAATGCCTTGTGCATTACCTTGATCGCATACATGTTGGATGACAGGTTGGCTGTAGCCACCACAACATTGTCCTTTACGATTTTGCACTCTCTGCCCTTAAATTGTACAATTAAGCCTCTATCTGTAAGCTTCTTTACTGATATAAGACTCTCAGTCAGATCTGGCACGTATAAAACATCCTTTAACTTGACTGTAATTTCTTTTCCGTTTCCGTCTTGACATTTAAATTCACCAGAGCCGATTCCTGCGACTTTAGCACTTTTGCCATTCGCCACTGTAACGTCAGACAAATTCCTTCGTTCCAGAACATTAAAGAAACTTTCGTTATTTGTCATGTGGCTGGTGGCACCGGAGTCAATGTACCAAGTATCCTTAAGGCTTCTTTCTTGGTGAACGGTAAAACAAACAAATCCTGCTTGTTCTTTATCCTCTTCTACTTTACTTGCTTTTTCTGTCTTTTCCTTATTGGCTTTCCACCTCTTATATTTAAAGCAATCCTGCTTAAAGTGGCCTGATTTGTGACAAAAATAGCATGTCTTTTCTTTACTTGTATCCGTACTTCCTTTCTGTGATGCTCTGAGTGCTGCACTTGACTCCGCTGTATCTGGAACACCTAGCCGTCTTCTGTATTCATCGATGAGCTTCCCTTTGATCAAATCAGGCGTGAGATCCGCTTCTGGTCTGGTTTCTAATGCTGTGATTAGAGTACTATATGAATCGGGCAGACTGCTGAGATACATTGCTGCATGAAGACTGTCGCTGATCACTTCGCCAAGAGCTATCAGCTTATCTATCAAGTTTTGCATCGTTACTATGTGATCCTCCATGTTGCCATTCTCAGAAAGATTTAAATTACAAATCTGCCTCAATGTGTAAACTTTACTGGTCAATGTTGATTTTTCATGATACGCCCTCAATGCTTCCCAGACTTCTTTCGCTGTATTTGCTTTACGTATGTGAACTAACTGTGAATCCTCAACAAGTAAACCAATGATAGCACGTGCTTTGTCATCTTTTCTTTTCCACGAGGCAGCTTCACTCGTTTCTGTTGGCATTGTCGTATTCACTTGGCTCCATAACTCTTCTTTAATAAGTAAAAGTTCCATCTTGAATTTCCAGACCTGGTAATTCTCGTTATTGAGCTTCGTGATGCATCCCCGCATAGACTCAGCCATTTTTAACTTCAAATGTAGCCGCGTGCACCAGTTGACTGTTTTTAATTCACTTTATTAACAATGATACGCTGGGCCCATAACCTATTGGCCTATACTTCAGTGTTTTAAATAAATAAGATATTAATGAATGCAAAATTTTATTTCAGAGCAAACGTATTGTACGGGATTACTTTTTATAATAATTAAATGTAAAAAGAAATATCTTTTGGTATACAGAAAAAAATTAACAATTTTGCATATTACATAAAAAGTACAATTTGAATATGATTGTATAAGATATCTGTACGAATGTACAGTTCACGCGATAATCGTTGCCACAAATTGAATTTTCTCCAACACCTAATATATGGTTTTATATCCTATTAACACATAGCAAAATTGAAAATAATATCTAAAGTACTTTTGAAGATATTAAAAAATAACGCTTTAAAAAAACAAAATTCAACACCCTGTAGCAAAAAATTTAAGCCGTTGCGGACATATGTTTATATGAACTTTTCTTCATAAAATGACCGGAGGAATCACAATGAAATATTAGCACGTCATTTAGGAACGTTACGTGTCATTGATAGACATTATTATTAAACATTCATATTTATAAAACAATAAAAAAACTCACAGCTAAATTTTCCGAAGCATTCCACTGTTTATTATGCACTCTTCTTCCCGACGTAAACTTTCCTACAGTCTTTCCTGAAAATAGTTGGAGCCTTGCCACTGTAAAATTTAAAATATAAAACATGTTCAACTACCAAATATACTCCACAAAAAATATTACACTTGTTAAGCCGCAAAAAATAAATACATTTAGTTCTGTCCACTTTAAAAAAGTAATTATTAAAATACTGCGGCCTGATGATCGGCGTGCCAAATTAAATTAACACTAAATAAAACTATTAAAATCATTAGTTACATTGTACGACCGAAAAAATATTTTTATAACAGCACAATAAAAATTGTTTCAAAATTACTTCTCTTGTACAAAATATTATGTAAGAGTTACTTTCAATGACATATTTATATAAATAATCAATTTGTGTGTTAAGTGGTTCATACACAAGCATGTTTAATTGTGATTTCGCACGAACTTTAATATAAAATACTTTTTCTATGGTATAGGAATATTTTTTTAAGGCCACAACAAGCTAGGGTTATTTGAGACAAATACCAATTCATATTTTCAATTTCTTATTTTTGAATAATAATAAGAAAATCCAATTTATATTTTTACCAATTTTTGGATTAGAACCTGAAAGCTGGCGGGCAGTCCTGATTATTATTAATTTACAAGTAGCTTCAGTCATATTGGTTCTCCACGGCACCAGGTCGAAATGAAGATTGTCTATGGAAAACGACATCCGTGCGAAGCATGTTTGTGCAGTCGCATGTTTATAAGACATGTTTCACTGTATATGGACCGCTTAAACCATTTATCAAAAAATGATGTAGGTATAAACTTAAATTTGAAGGTCACGTTATGACAATATTTTACAAATTTGTATTACTACGCAGTTTTGTATAGTTAGGAATTTCGATAAATAAAACACTAATGCTGGGTTTATCGTACAATTTTAACAAGCTGTTTCTTTAATCACGTTGTTATATTTTGCTTGCTACGTGTTCATTGGCTGCTGCGTTTTCATTTTGACAAATTGTTGATCGTTATCAGAGCAACCGTCATATAACAGCGTGATTAAAAAATAAAATTGTACGATAACCCCAGCATAATACAGTTTAATGTACCAATTTAGGATAAGGTAAGGTTACTTTTAAATTCTGATTATTTTTCACTGTTGTTTTTCTATCATTATTTTTTCTTATTTATTTATTTTTGGCATTCGACAGAGCTTACTGACACGGATGATTATACTAATCGGTCGTATATTTAAAATTAGAAAGTGGAAAAATAAATCAGTTTTCTTTTAAACCCTGACATATCAGCAGGTTTGTACCTTCCTAATTAGGAAGGTAAAGAACCCACTGGTATAAAATATCCCTTTTTTTGGCCGGGTTCCAAAAAACGCAAATTGTATTAATTAATTATACATCTTAACTTACCTTAGGAGTACCCGGGGTTGCGTCATTTTTAACTTCCCACTGGAAGTTATTGTAATGGGTCCGAAAATCGAAATCAAAAAGGAAAAAAAATTTTTATGTTTCAAGGTCACTACACTATTTTTACACTACTTTTAGAAAGATGTCTGTGTGTGTGTGTGTGTGTGTGTGTGTGTACGTACGTACGTACGAACGTACGTACGTACGTACGTACGTACGTATGTGTACATTTCTTTCAAAGACGAAATCTCGAGAACGAAAAATGATATCGACTACGTTAGGGTGCCAATCGACGCGTATTAACGTAAATATGATCTGAAAGGAATTTTTTTAAAATCGGTTCAGCCGTTCTTTTTTCTTAACCAAATAACCTCCAAAAAAGTAGATTTTACACAATATCTCGCGAATAAAAAATTATATCGACTTCGTAAGGGTGTCAATCGAGGCGTGTTAACATCATTTTGATCCGACATAAATTTTATAAAAATCGGTTCAGCCGTTTTTTTTTTTTTTTTTTTTTTTTTAATTATTGTTGTTTTAATGAATAAAATGATTACTTTTCTGTGTAATATCTAATTTAATTATTATTATTAAATATTTATCAAACTGGGAAGTTCGTCGTGTGGACCTCAAGGGTCGCACTTTAGTTCTAATAAACGACCCACCTCACGGCTTGTTTCCTTAGGATTTATACGATAAAGTAATTACTAGTTAGGTATGTTTGTATTTTTTGAAAACTATGACAAAATAAAATTTAATTTCCAAAGAATACAAACATACCTAAGTAGTAATTATTTTATCGTATAAACCCTGAAGAAAAAATGACGCAACCCCGGGTACTCCTAAGGTAAGTTAAGATGTATAATTAATTAATTAATACGAACTGCATTATTTGGAACCCGACCAAAAAAAGGGATTTTTTATACCTTTGGGTTCTGAAAATGTTGTCGTAAGGAGATATTATAATCTATATACTATCGTCCAAACCAAAAAGTCAGTATCACACAAATTGTTATTTTGGGGAAAACGGGCATTTAAGTTCTTATAGCTTTTATGAATTGAAGATGCACATACTGCAAAGTGGATAAGATAAGAGGTATTTTTGTTAATCTAGAGCTATTACTGCTTTCTTGCGTTGTATAGGATAACAAATATAAAGTGAATTAACTATAAATGAGGAAAAATCTACGGAATTAATATGAATTTATAAAGCTGAAAATTTGAAAAAAAGCTTCTTCGTTTAAAATTATTTTTGTATTTTACAATCAATTGGTATATGATAAAATCAATCGATTTAAAACCCCTTATATCCACACCATATTATTCACGTAACAATTAGAGGTGAAAATAATAAATATCTCAGACAGCCAGGCTGCCATGATTTTTGAGCTATATCTAAGAAAAAATCAAATGACCACTGTCGGGACTTGAACCCGAAACTCCCAGTTTCCGGCTAGGTGAGTTACCGATGTCTCCACAGTGCCCGAGAGTGGAAACAATCATTTAATAAAATTAAATAATTATTTTAAAACTTTGCCCAACCATCATTTTCCATAACATAAATGTACCTAGGCGAACATATAGCCTGCAATCGGATGCGGTCATGCACTCAAATAAAACAAATTCTATTGCCTCAGTTTCCGATAAACGTACGGCGGCACAAGTCCGGAAACTATAGTACGGTCACGATACAAACAAGATTCGATAGATGATTGAGTAATGGCGTAAAGTAGAGGCGCTCAATCTGAACCTTATAATGTGCCAGTTTTTTCCAGGTCAACAATTATTAACAATAAATTTAGTAAATTTTTAAAGACATATTATTTTGAAGTCTATAAAAATTCTACATCTATCTACGGCAGCCGCGTGAAGACGGGCTAGGCAGGTAGTTTTAATATAAAACAACATTTTGGCGCTAAATAATCTAAAATTTGAAAATATACTATTTTACTTTCTTTTGGTTTAAAAACGATTATACACCGTGTCCCAGATTGATGTACACATAGGGAATTTAGCATTGGGACTAAATGAATGGATCAGAATAAGCCATGATATTCTTATTTTCTAAAACCTATATACTTGTGACCAAACTTTCTTCTTATGGAAAAACAATGTTAACCCTAGAGCGGGCGCGTCTTGTAATTTCTCAAGAGCGGGCGCGTGGTGCAAATATGCTACCAAATTGTAAAAGTACTCTTTTGACGCAGCCTTATCACTTTAATCACTCTTTAATGCTTTAGTAACTAGAATAAGAAAATTCTTGATAGTACTTTTTATAGTTTTTTGCATATATTTATTGATATTTCATTTTACATAGATACTAATAATTAAAAAACTAAACATCTTCTTGTTAAGAACTTTTTGCATAATTATTAATGAAGAGTAAAACCCGCTCCTTTAGAACCAGGAAATGGTTTGATAATATTCTTTGATTTATACTTGGGAGTTATATTATGGCACCAAATCAGTTTTTCGCCATTTTGTTTTTCTGTCTTTGCCGGTATAAAAGTTATCATTGTCTTCCTCGAGCGAAACATCAGAAGAATTATTATCTTTTTGTTCCAATTCCGTCTGTGGATTTGAATTACGGGCGTCCTAATTTAAAAATTCTTGATCATCTTCATTTTGTTCCCACTCCAGCTCGGAATCAGAATTAGGGTCTTTTTGCATAATAACATCGTCTTCACTCCATTTCCCAGCATGCGGATCAGTCATTTCTTCTAGACTAGTTGCCGAATCTGTTCTTCAGAAAGACCTTTCGGCCTGCAATGAAATTTAATAAAGTACGATCATGGAATACCATTATATAGAACGTTTCCCAGTTGATAATAAAAAAATACTGTTTGATAATACCATAAATAAATAAAAATATTACTTACATGACTGGGCGCGTGGTATCAAATAAGATACCAAAAAAACTTGAGTCGCCGCCGATCGCAGACCTTTATCAATTTTGACAAAATAAGCACTATTAACACTCATTCAGCAATAGTTGATAAGATACTGAAACGTATGGCACTGGCAAATAAGTCTGTCATACCCCACCACCTCTCGATTCAATATTGGTAGCATAATTGCACCGGCGCGCCCGCTCGAGGGTTAAATACATCAAAATGTATAACATGCCATTATTATCTTTTTTAAAACATTCTGACTTCTTTTTAGGGTTCCGTAACTCAGAATGAAAAAACGGAACCCTTATAGGCTCACTCTCGTGTCAGTCTGTCTGTCTGTTTTGAAATTGGTTCAATTTTTTACTTTTATTTCACACTTTCTGGTCTCATTTTAGTTTATTCCGGGTCGCCTGCAATATGAAGTTCAACTCAGTCATCAAAATGGCATACTAAAATTATTTTTTTAGATATTTAAACAGCCGCCATTTTGAAACAATCAGACCTACTTAATTAAAACACTTCGGGGGTGGCTGAAAACTTGGTACTACCTAATTAGCAATGAAAGATAAACAATCAATATGATTGATTTCCCTAGACCGTAACTAAATACATAAGAATATCAGACAACATTATCGCCTATATATAGGAAAAATGTAAATGCACCGCCGGGATTCGAACCCAGAACTCCCGATTTCCCGTCAGGAAAGTTTCCACTTACTACACAGTGCCCGACAGTGAACATTTAATTTTTCCTATATATAGCGACGATGTACCGCAAATCCAGTAACTGCGAGAGCTATTAATTTTATAACATTACAATGAAAGCTGTATTTGAAGCTTTCTCACGTGTGTATTTTGGTACTACCTGTTGTTTTTTTCCACAGGAATTATGAGAGAACTAAAGTTAGAACCATGCCAAACGCATGCACGACTTTTTTTTCTAAATCGTATAAAAATACATTGGATGGTTAAAATATTAAAACACTGCTCTTAACTCCACCATTCTATACAGGAAATTACTTTTAACGCCGTGATAAACAACACAGACTATATTTGTGCATGTTGTGTACGCTTTAACCAACACCACAAAAGTACGCCATTGCTACAGAGGGATGGCGTTCATGGGTGTAGAGGGTGGTTTCGTGGCAGACCTGGATCGCGATTGTCTGACACTATAATGGGTGCCACGTTTTACAAAGTTTACCGTTTGTTATAATGTCGGGTATAACGATTGTAAGAGAATCCACAAAATTCCGTTATTGTATCCGATCGTTCTTGTTCGAAAGTCTTTTTTACATAACACAGATATATCAATGCTGGTTTGTCAGAAAATCTAATTTGACAATGATTGTGATCATATAATTACAGTTTTTATATAATATGCAGGAACAGTATAAGAGCGATGACACACAAGGCGGTTTGCCAGCGGTTGTCGAGGCGGTTGCAGAGTCGGCACGTATATGTTAATGTTTTTTTACTATACCCACTACAAAATAGCTACTTTCGATGTATGTATAGCGGCCATTAAAGACCCATTTAACCTGCAGGTGTGCGGAAAGTGGTTTACTTACTGCACTAGCGCAGTAAATAACGGTTCAAATCAATAAAATTATTCATTTATAGTTGATTACACAAAGAACATTCTTTTTCGTATTAAACGAATGCTCATAAATTGCGAATAAATAATACATCTTTTCAGAAGCAAACGCGTCTGATTTTTTGATTTGCAAACTGGACAATTAAATCTTCACAATCCAAACGTTGCGATAAATCTGATTCAATGCAAAGAATGGCTAAGCTATTCAGCCTATTTTCGCTCAGCTAAAATGATTATGTCAAACAAGTTGTGATCGAGACAAAAACTTTCAAAAATTGTGAATAACAAGATACTTATTCTCTTTACTAAAAATGTTTGTAAAATTCAAAATCACTGAAGTTTTTTTCACAATTTTTTAAATCAAACTGCAGTGCTTATAATTTTACACACATTCTTAATAATAAGAAAAAGTATTTTATTTATTTTAATTTATGAGTGTTATCAACTTCCAAATTTTGCCGCCTCTGAAAATTTGCCGCCCTGGGCACTAGCCCCTAGTGCTCCTAGTGTAAATTCAGCACTGTGTAAAGCAGCTATTTTATAGTGGGTATGGCAAAAAATCTTTTATATTAACTATAAAAAAATCAGTAATATAAAATTGGGAACATTTACCATGATGGAATCTGGAAGTGCACTTACAAAGTTTATATTCAAAACATGATTTTTAGATTGCTAGTTCAACAACGACAAAATAGGCATTAATAATTCAATAGACTGTAATCATAAAAGCGGCGATTATATTAAAAATGTATTTATGCTTGTATTAAATCCGGGCTTCAGTTATAAAACAGCTGTTGGTATACAGTCAATATATAAAACACACGTTGTATACTTTATACCTATAGATTCGCAAGCGCTCTAATCATATCATGAAATAATCAAATACACCAGACAAGATTTATTATGGCCAGTGCTTCGAAAAGCTTTAAAAATCACTTTCAAAGTAACTGAATCACCACCACAGTCTATATAGGGTGACTCAAAATAACAATTTCATTTTCATAAGTAATTAGATAATTGGTTTTTATAGATAAATAAGTTGATATAAATAAATAAATAACTAGCAGGAGGAGACCAAAGCTGAGAGGTCGCTGATTTAGACAAGTTTTTTGTGAAATTAACACGTAGACTGCCATGTGGCCTGACGTATGTGCCATGAGTAAATTTGCTATAGACGCCGCTGGTACAGATATTGTGCCACTGGCACGACTAGATTTAAACGACTCGTGACTTTGCAGCTGTGCCATGCAGAGCGTGTATTTATATGGAAACATTTAAAGCTCGGCGCGGTGGACTTGTATGCTGCGTTACCCGCCGAAAATTTTTTCTGTTTCAACAAAATTCTACAGAAATTAATTTATTTCGATTAGCAATTGAATTTTATAAAATACGGTGGTAGCCCAGGAGACCCAAAATTTAAATAAAGCGTGGCAGTCAACGTGTTAAATTCTACTTTTATCTTCTGAGATATTAAAGTTTAAAAATATGACTAACAGCTAGCGGTCCATTTTACTGATGTGTTTTTACAACGTTAAAAATTTGTAGATTGATGATTTGCACGTAGGTATTCTCAACAATTGATCCAATTAGCGATTTGCTTGGTTAATTTAATTCGCATTTATTTAAGAATCTAATACGTAAAGCTATCTTTTAAATTCTATTTTAACATACTTTATTCAACACATGCACGCTTTTAGTGTTTTTTCGTATCTGTTTTGCGGACCTTAAATAGCCGTTTATTGACTAGTGACCAGAATGTAACGCTTTTCAGTGCTATAATGAAAAACAGTTGCGCATAATGAACCAATATGTAACTAATTACACAATGAACCATTATGTACCTGTTTTTTTTTAATTCTATTGAACTATTAAAGTCTAAAACCATGCATGTGTTGAATAAAGTATAGTGTGAAACGCGTATGCTAAATCTTTATGCGTCAGTTCAGTACTCGTATGCGGCTTGCGATGCACACTCGCCAACGCTCGTGTACGCTTGTCTACTACTCGTGCTGAAAACACCGTGTCTGACGTATAAAAATGTATTTAGCACACTAGTTACACAATATACTATTATATTATAATATGTAGTTACACGAAAAAAAAGATTATCAATTCTGAGACACCCGTGTACTTATTTGTAACTTTGTGGTTGAGTATTGGTACAATCGCAAATCCAAATTAAAAATTTATGAAAAGTAATTGGGATTCCGTAGATTTAAAAATTGAAAATCAAAGTGATTTTGTAAATGGTTTGTTTCCCTAATGAAATTTTTAAATTGTGAGCGCTATATATTTAGGCCGCGAGCTATGTAATTATTTGTAATATGATTTCGCAGATCAAAGTTCATTACATGATATTAATTTGATAATATATCCAATTAATTTATTTTACGCTTCATTTCATTCATTAGCAACATTTACAGAGTATCCCAAAGTAACGCATAAAATTGATACTTTTTTTATATTTGTTTTAAAAAAATGTAAAAACACGCCATTTAGTAAACATTAAAACTCTTGCTTCAGTCAACCTTTCAGAGAATACCTACTTACTTTTAAATAAGATATGTTTAACAGAATTACGTGAAAAATAGATTGTTTATTTCATAACGTTTAATAATAAGTATATGTTCCTGGTTTGAAAGGTAATATAATTTAATACAAAGATAAATAATAGTTTTATACGGCTGAAATGCAATTGAAAAATTTTTCGTTGGAGAGCAGCCAATTATATAATTGTTTTGAAACATATTGGAAAAAATCATTTTACCAACCAGTGGTCACAGTCAGGATTCTAACCTGAACCTTTCCACTTTCGCGGCGGAATTAGCTTACAATTGTATCTCGCCTAAAAACAGTTACCGCCTCCCTACGCTATTTTTAAAGCTAAAAGGTTCGGGTAAATACCAAATGAAGGACCAATAATCACACTACAAATCCTACAGGGGAATTAATGTTTTGGCTACGTGTGAAAGATTACGTAATTTTTAAAAAGTTTTTTCAAGATTTTTCGCCTGTATGGTTTATTGTGATTTTCGGTCCTTTATTTGGCGTTAACCCGAGCCATTTAGCTTTAAAAATAGCGTCGGGAGAGCGGTACCCGTTTTTAGGCGAGGAGAAAAGATTTGAGATGAAGAGTGCAAGGGGTTACTTCCGGTAGAGAATATTCTTAAACGCAATAGTGCGAGTTGTAGAATGACAGTTGCGATATGGCGAAATAGCAACATGATGGTGAATGGTATGATAATTGTGTGTCAGTCTTATATTGATGGTGAAGAATGGCAACCTTCCATGTCATGATTTGCAGAAATTCAGCAAGCTTCTATGTCAAAAACAGACATTTTTTAGGGGGAAGATAACAAGGTTATTGTTATCTTCCCCCTAAAAAATGTCTGTTTTTGACATGTCAAATTCTGCTGATTTCTGCAGATATATTATATTTATTTATTATTGTAAATTGACTAACCTGATGGTGAATAATAAATTATCTTATCTTATCTTATCTTATCTTATCTTATCTTATCTTATACTTATATCTGCAACATAGGAGGTTGTCGTTCGTCACTTGACAGGAGTTTTGTTGTATAAGTCCGTATTTATTCTTCATTGACATGGGAGATTTTGCCAGCAAAAAGAAGGCTAGTTTGTAAATCGTTAAATTCATAATTTTCAAATCTGCAGAAATTGACATAGAAGGTTATTGTTTTGCTGCAAACTGAGACATAGCAGTTTGCTGTTCTTCACCATCGATATTATGTTTTTGTAATGTAGAGAATAAGATGCTGGCATATTATGGGTTAAACCTTGAAGTCATGGGATGAGGTTTAACAAAAACATATTTGTTTGAAATTATGTAAGAAAACTAGAAAATCTTAATCATACCCTCAAAAGCCCGCGCTTTAACTTCAGAATCGCAGGAACTAGATTGTTAACGTACGTTGTTAATTAATAAAAAATATATTCAATTTTAACGACTGGTCTGAACGTCAGTTTGCACTTGGGGGGTTCCAAACGCTTAATCTATCGATACCGGGATCTAAACTCAGTAACCTTTGAACACAAGGTAGTAATATCACTGACCCACTCGGTTAAAGACATTATTTTGTATTACGTATTTCTGAAGTTAATATCTGCTTCGTGTTTGTAATTGTCAATGTTTTCATATGTGTGCGAGTTGGGTAGATACTATTAAGTTTTATTTGGTGACCCTTCAAATTAAAGTCGGAAGTTAGCAATTATTATAAAAATAATAGCGCTAAATTAGGCTATTTGTATGACTGTAATACCTCAGACGGAAACAGGTAAAATAAAATAACTGAAGGAGATTACAGAAAAAGGGTCTGCATATACTATTATGTATTTAGACTTTTATTGATAAAAGTAGTCCTAACATTTCAACATTGCTCTAAATTAGAAGAGTGTATTTAGATAAGCAATAAATATTTACATTCTTTTTAAACAATTGACAAAATCTTTAAAAAAAATTTCAACCTGATTATACTGATGTACTTTCTTGCGTCGACATTTTAGTTTCCTCCTAATTTTATTGTGTTTTATTTATTTTATATTTTAAGGTTACGTGCCAAAATGGTAAAAAACGGAACTTTCATTATAGTAAGTCTGTCTATCATGATAAACCTGTAAGTCGTAATCGATTGAACATAGAAACTTGCAGGATAACGTCGTGTTACCACCCTATTAGCATATGGTACCAATAGGGCAGTAAGGGTTCTTTAGACGATCTTAAGTTCCCCATTTAGGAGGCCAGGATGGTTGTGAGGGGAGGGGTTTATTAATGATTACATAAAATTATAATAAAATCAACGTTTAATATATATAAAAAAAATTTTTAGAAAACAAACCAACACGTCATGTTAAAAAATCTATCGAAAATCTGGCTTACCCGTATCTTGTAGCACTACATAATAATTTTAAACGTAGACCCGCACAGTTCCACGATTCCAACGCTACCTGCTCGTTTTTGGTTGTGGGGAGTATATTTATAGGGTTTACCCCCATCAATTCATGGGTGTTATGACTTCGTGGAAATGTTGGTTCTCGCGGATCGTCACAATGGACGTTCGTATTTTGCATGGTCATGTCTGGAGATTATCTTGTCCTGGGTGGTGAATCACCCACTGTATGCACATCAACAACACATTGTATCTCACCGGATGTGATCTAGACTCTCGCCAATCGATCGTCTATCGACCGTTTACAGTCGGCCCTGGTAGTAGCAGTCGATCTAGTAAAAATTTCTCTCAATAGAGAAGGTAAATGAATTTACCAATATTAATTCAAGATAATATGAATATTGAATATTTATCAGAGTTTATGCAAAATGCAGTGCATACATATAAATTACGTTTGTAGATTTGATAATAAAAATAATAAAGTAAAATTTGGTTAAATAATATGAGTAAATATACAGTAGAGAGCCGATAATCCGCGTCAATTTAAACTAAAACCATTTCAAATTGTCAATCGAACAGCATGGAATATAGTATATACATTGTGTCCCACTTAAGAACTTACCACCCTCGTAAAATTTGCATTTTTCAACCGATTTTCGTAAATTTTTTTTTGTTGGGTAGATCTCTGAAAAAGGCTTTAAACGCATGTGTCACTAGTTTTGACGACTAAACCCATGGCCAACTGTGATCTCTTTTTGGGGTTGAAATTTCGAGAAGTACTACTAGGGATTTTTTTAGAAAAATTCTGATGACGGATTCTTATTGAGGATCACCTGAAACCCAACTGTACCCATTTTTATCGCTTTTAAATACAGAGTGTCCGTGCTGGAACATTTTTTAGTTTTTTGGTAACAAAAAAAGTGACGCGCATTAAACCCATTTAGTGGATATTTTGGATATTTTAATAACACCGAATGCTTCCCAAGCAACAACTAAATTTACCATAGAGTAGTCCAGCAAAAGCGTACGCCAAAATTAACAAAATCTTTAATTTTAGATGGAAAATTAGCTGTCTACAAATTGAACGCATTTTTATTGTATTTTTCAATCTTTGTTTTCCATGGCATACTTAACGTATAATACTTTGCTTATTTAATAGAATTTATAGTGCTTATCAGGAGAAGTATTATCAGCGGTATTTTGACTTACTCTTTAAAAGAAAAAATGAAAATATGAACTGGGCTATTTTTCTAAGATTTACGCAGAATTATTATTAAAATAAGTACTATTAAAATATTCACTAAATGGGTTTGTTATCAAAAAATTAAAAAATGTCCCAGCACGGAAACCCTGTATTTAAAAGCGATAAAAATGGGTATAGTTGGGTTTCAGGTGATCCTCGATAAGAATGCGTCATCAGAATTTTTCTAAAAAAATCCCTAGTAGTAGGTACTTTTCGAAATTTCGACGCCAAAAAGAGATCACAGTTGGCCATGGGTTTAGTCGTCAAAACCAGTGACACATGCGTTTAAAGCCTATTTCAGAGATCTATCCAACAAAAAAAAGTTTACGAAAATCGGTTGAAAAATGCAAATTTTACGAGGGTGGTAAGTTCTTAAGTACACTGTATAGATGGTACTGTGAATGACCGAAATCAAGTGATTGTCGACATTCCCCGGTGAATGTTGACACACACCAAGTTATTCAGTGTATGTTCGAAATATTTTTAAAATATCATTATTTGTAACTTACACCGGTGATTGTTGACATTCGTCATGCATGAGTAGTGAATGTTGAATAAAATAAAGTGATCCATAAGCCATTCATATAGTTGGTAATTTAGAGCAATCTGTATAATAAAATAAAAAATACAAACATCAAATTTTTTTATAAAAGAATAAACTGTCCACAATTCGCAAACAACAGTAAAAAACTTTAAAAAATCAAATGGGTAAGTACATGAAGATAAAAATAATCAATGGCAATGACGGCAATTAAAAATCATTAATCAAAAGATTTAAGATACCCAACAGATCTAGATGCTATATGAACGTATTATTTGTTGCAGCATGTAGATAAGGCTATTATGGCATTTGGGCAAAGCAACCCCTTGCTTTTGCAGTTGTACACCCCGGTTTTACCCCTTTAGGGGTTTAATAACAATTAAAAATAGTAGCCTAGATCACTCCTGACAAGCTCCTATTCATGTCTGTAAAGTCTCATCGAAATCGGTTCAGCCATTGTGGAGATTAGCATGCACGCACAGACAGACAAAAAGTATGTCTACGATTTTATTATATGTATAGATGTAGACCTAAAATCTAATTAAGAACGCTGCTTTTTGATGAGGAACTGGTTTGGTCAATCGCTTCGATTGGACGAGACGCGACCTCGATATGCGTAACCGAACGAAAAAACGAGGCTAAAAAGTTTCACTTAAAAATAAGCAGCGGCAAAATGCCACTCGTCATACGAGAACATTATTTTCTCGTTTGAATCATGATTCCTGTTTGGAGAACGTATGCTAAAATAAACTGCTTCAATCTTTTATCGACTATTTCTCAATCAATTGATGACTTCGAGGAAGAGCTGAGTGTATGAACTGAATAGCGAGGACGGCCGATTTCGAGTAGCCCGGGGCGGCACTGAACTTAAATACGGCATTGGTGAGAACAATATTTAATTATACAGGGTGGTGAACGTAACTGCTGCACATAGGGATTTAACCCGTAAAATCAAACTTTCGAGATTTCCTGCTTCCCTAATTTTTTTAGGAAAAATATTTTCAAATAATAGTTTTAGAACATAAAATTCTGCATCTAAATCATTAAACAAAATTAATTTTGCATGCTTTGTAACGGCAGAAATTTGATATGAAAATGTCAAAATTACCTCAAAATGGCGATAGCCATGGAACTTGAACAAAATGATGACGTTTTAGCTGTCAAAATAATTTCTAATCATTTTGTTCAAGTTCCATGGCTATCGCTATCTGTTTTTGAGGTAATTTTTACATTTTCATATCAAATTTCTGCCGTTACAAAGTATGCAAAATTAATTTTGTTTAATGATTTAGATGCAGAATTTTATGTTCTAAAACTATTATTTGAAGATATTTTTCCTAAAATAATTAGGGAAGCAGGAAATCGCGAGAGTTTGATTTTACGGGTTAAATCCCTATGTGCAGCAGTTACGTTCACCACCCTGTATATTTACGCTTATCACTGACTAACGGTGTAAGATTTTGAAATATTAGTGTGCTCCGGATTTGTATATTACTTATTTTCCATGACAGTGAATCGTGAGTGTGCTTTGGAATTTGAATAAACATTCAATGGGCGCCTTAGGCGCCTTACAACTAACTAGTAAATATTATAGGGTTGAAATCAAATATGTTCATGAACAATTAATCTGTGGAGTCAGTAAGATACGAACAAAGTTGTGGTTTTATGCCACGTCATATTCCGTATTCGACATAAAAACAGGACATTCAGTGTATGAACAGATGTAGGTACGATTCGTTGCATCTCAAATCAAAACAAAACCACAAAAGAGTTTTATATCTATACGTGCAATAAAAAGATTACTATAAGCTATAAGTATCATTGGAAGTTAGTTTGGTAGCATTATTTTTTCAAGAAAACAAAATGGTCTGTTGGTATGCGAACTGCCAACATTGTCGTGCATAATTATTTTACTAATAATTTGTTTTGAAAACGTTAATAATAATGGTGGTGGATTATTAAATAGTACGTTTTTGTAATTGTAGTGTTAAATTCGTACACACGTTTTAGTGTTAATTGGTTGTTACGTACTTTAAAAAGTTGTCGTTTACGGGAAATTTTATAAATTATCATGAGATCATAACAAAAATAACAGCAGCCGTTCGAAATGCACGTGAATATACGATTTAATTGTCGTACTGAGATTTATGTACAAATGATAATTGCATTGCTTTTCATTTCCATAATATGTTAGATTTAAATAAACAAAAAGCGAAATAAAATATTATGCTGACTCGTTTCACCCTTTTAAATATTTTAGTTTACATAGGAAGTAAAGTGCAACATTTCATGTCCTTCGGGAACATTGTATATTGCATTTTCCAGAAAAGCTTTATAACTCACTTCCGTGTCATTTGCATGCATATGTAAATGTAAGATGCAGTTTCCCAGACGTCGCGTCGTATGAAACATTAACGCAGGCACTGTTGCAAAACTGGATCAAATGTAGAAATACAACAATGATTATTACCAATGAGCTTCTAGGATCTCGTATCGTGCGGGCCAATTTAATCTGGTAAGACCGTTTATTTTTAGGGTTTCGTACTTACCTAAAGGCGGACTCGATTGTTCCCACTATAGATAGATAGATATATATTTAACAACATTTGGTACAGTTAGTACAATAGTTGCAAGTCAATACAAAATATGCAATTAAAATGAATGAATTAAAAACTCTTCCACAGAATAGAAGCAATTATCAGTCAGCAATTTTTTAACGTAGTTTTTAAATTTTTGTAAGTTATACTCTTTTATTAAAAATGGTAGTTTATTATATAATTTTAAGGCATAATAGTCCGGGGCGGTGCGTGATCTCGCCAATCGGTGGTCCGGAAGACGAAATTTATTTCTATCTCTGGTGTAATAGTGATGACAGTCAGCATGACTTTCAAAATTTTTTTTGTGCGAATGTATATATATTACACAGTTGTATATATAGGCACATGGCAGAGTTAATATTTTTAATTTTTTAAATAAAGGACGGCATGGGTCCCGAAATTTTGCATTTGCAATAATTCTAATGGCCATTTTCTGTAAACGAAAAATAATTATGGAATTAGATGAGTTACCCCAAAGTAAAATGCCATATTGCATGCAAGAATAAAACATGCCGTAGTAGACAGAGAGTGCTACCTCCGTGGAAGCAACCCCCACGATTCTCCGTATAGCGTAGACAATTCCGCTTAGTTTTTTACTGATAGTTTGAATATGACAATTCCAGCTGATAGTAGCATCTAAATGGATTCCCAGAAACTTGACGGAGTTTTTATTTGTTGACTGACGCGAAAAAGTGAAGTGTTCAGTTTTATCAATATTCAAAAATAGTTTATTGGTATTGAACCAAGATACCGCTTCCGACAGCGGGTCGCACGGTGCATCACTGCGTTTAAGTAAAGATGTGTCATCAGCAAAGAGAACAGTCGTCGCGTTTATATTACTTGACAGATCATTTATATAAATAATAAATAACACTGGCCCCAATATGGATCCCTGTGGGACTCCGCAGGTTATGTCACTTGTATTTGATTTTTTATTGTTATAAAACACAGTTTGCTTCCTGTTGCTAAGATATGATCTAAAAAGATTCAAAACAGAGCCTCTGAAACCATAAAATTCAAGTTTCTGCAGTAGTGCATCGTGCGTAGTATATATTTTGTCATTCTGTATATCCGTCTGTCGCAACTCCTAAACTATAAATAGTATAATAATGACGTTGTTAACCCAAATCTAGACGAATTCTTATTATTTTTTTACTTACATTTAGGAGGCTCCCGTGCATTAAAAATCATCATCAAAATATTAAAAAAGAAACATTTTTGAAGTTATACTTCTTTAGCGAGGGTGTTGAATTGGAAAGACCTCGACTCAAACATTAATGAAACGCTGTAATATTGTAACGCTAACAGGCAGGGGCGGATTTAGGTTTTTCGGGGCCTTATAGGGCTTATTGAAGTTCAATTGGGCTCCATTTTTTGTTACATTAAGAATCTTTAAATTGGAGTTTGAAATTCATTTTAATATCATCAAAATCAGAGTTTATATAATGAAAAAGTAATAAAAATGTATAATAATATTCCATTTCTGTGGAATCTTGACACTTGGGGTTCCAGGGATTAAGCCCTATTAGTCCCTATATGTCGATCCTCCCGCTGACAGGGAAAAAGCGGCTCTAACGATTTGGATAAAATTTACTGAAAAGGGGTTCTGGAGGACAAAAAATCGATCTAGCTAGGTCTCATCCCAGGAAAAATTCGTTTTCTTATAGATTTTATAATTTTAAAAATCAATTTTTTGACGTTTTAAAATAGCGTAGTATTGTAAGCAGGCTTTGGATACTTATGTATATATGTTATGATATTCATGGATTTTATTAATATCTAATTATTAATTATTTATTAATTTTAAAAATGCTGAGAGGGGAAAAGCAAAAATGTAAATGTATGAAGACGTATAACTTCGATCTTGTGCTTATGTGGGTAATTTTTTTTAATCCAAAATGGTGACGTCAGTAGCCACGAGATGCAAAGGATATGTTGCACTACTCAAAGTTAAGATAGGCGCGTCTATAGAGCCATTTTACTAAGAGTAGGTCCTTCAATTATCCACGAGAAACAGCACTTGTGGTAGGTACAAACATTATTAATTATTATAAGTGTGGATAACGGGAAGACAGCCAGAAGTAAATACAAATTAGTTATTCATATTTTAATAAATCGACGTTTCGTGAAAATTTTTCACATCTTCAGGATCTACAAAAATGTATACAATAATGTGAGTACTTTACAATAGAATTATACTAAGTTAAGATACAGTAGAATATTCTTTGAAACTTACCATTAAGTAGAATAACACGTAAAAGTAGTTAAAATTACATTAAAAAAGGTAATGTTAGTAACATATAGAAATATTTTTGACCTAATAAACATACAGAAAAACGTAAGATGAAACTTAATCAAAAACAATGGATAAATAGAGTAGGATCTTTCAATACCAGAAGCAGACAGAATAAAAAATCCACAAGAATTTTATCAGAAGTGAAAAAAAGGAAATTATATAATAGAGAAAGGTCATATGTAGTAGAAAAAAAAGAAAAAAAAAAAAAAAAACGAGTGAGACAGTCAAGCATCAATAAGGGAAAAATATATCTGGGAAAGGTTAGATATGTCAGTTCTGAAATTAATGGAATTATTGTTATTTTTTATATAGCACATTTCTAAAAATAAACGTTTGCTTAAAATGTTTTCCGTATGTAGAATGACAGTGTTATCAAAATCAAAAGTGTGATTATTATTCAAGCTATGTTGGACTAATGACGTCTGATTGTCATTAAGAACTTTAGAAGATTGGATGGATCTTCGGTGTTCACTGATTCGTGTTTTTAAATATCTTGAGGACTGACCAATATAGACACCTGTACATTGTTTACATTTTATGCTATATACAATATTTGAAGTCATTTCTGTTGGGGTACTCTGTTTAATTTTAGAAAAGAATTTGTTGGTGGAATTGTGGTTTTTAAAAGTAATGATGATATTTTTATTGTAGCTTTGTATTAATTTTTTAAGTTGATTAGATAACATTTCAACATACGTTAGTTTAAAGAGATAGATATCGCAGACCACATTTGACTTCTTATCAGGAGTATCTTTAACGGATGTTGAATTAGAATTCCAGAATTTTTTGAAAAACTTATTTATAATAATGGAGGGATAGTTATTAAT
Organism: Mongoloraphidia duomilia; assembly: GCA_039654895.1. NCBI lineage: Eukaryota > Metazoa > Arthropoda > Insecta > Raphidioptera > Raphidiidae > Mongoloraphidia > Mongoloraphidia duomilia. Next base: position 18,645,781 of record CM077518.1, on the reverse strand, counting down.
AGTAAGTAGTTTAGACAGATTATTTTTGTTTTTTGCCCAGTATTCTTTGCTAGAAAGGAGTTTGGCTCTAATTATTAGGTTTTTGATGACGTTGGTCTTATACATAATGTGGGTGTTACTTAAAAAGTTTAAAAATCTGCCGGAGAAAGTAGGTTTCCTATATAAATCAGTCGTGATTATTCCATTCATGTCTTTCAGAAGTAACACATCTAGGAAGGGAATTTGATTATTGTTTTCTAGTTCGTATGTGAATTGTATCTTGGGATGGTACGAGTTAAAAAGGTCCAAAGTGGTATTAACTTTGTTACTGGGTATGCACATAATTATGTCGTCGACAAACCTTTTGTAAAATAAGGGTTTAAACGGTAAAGATGGTAAAATTTTATTTTGAAAATCTGACATAATTATGTCAGCGATAATAGGAGACAGATTGTTGCCCATACTCAAACCGAAAATTTGCTTAAAATAAGTATTATTGTAAATGAAATATCCAGAAGTAATAAGAAATTTAACAATATTTAGGAAATCAGTTTTCTTTATGGTGGTGTGGGGAAGAATATGTTCCCATCTGTCATTAATAATATTAATCGCAAGATCTGTGGGTAAGCTAGTGAATAGAGATATTACATCAAACGATACAAGTACGTGGTCATTCGGCACGATAAAGTTTGTGACCTCGTTAACAAAAGTAAACGAGTTTTTTACGTAACAATCGTCTTTTATAAAAGCAAATTTGAGAAGTTCAACAAAATATTTTGACAGTTTTTCGGTTGGGGATTGATTGCAAGATACTATAGGTCGTAAAGGGCAACCATCTTTGTGGTGCTTGGGAAGGAAATATATTTTAGGAGCTAGACTGTTATTCGTTTTAAGTTTTTTTGCTAAAATATTGTCAATATGATTGTTTTTTGCTAAGAAATTTATAAAATCGTTACAGTTTTTTTGAAATCTAAGGGTGGGGTCTGATCGTAGTACTTCATATGTACTGTTGTCATATAGTAAGAGATTTACTTTATTTTGGAAGTCAGATGTAGACATAATAATAGTGGTGTTTCCTTTATCTGATCTAAGAACTAATACGTTGGGATTATCGTTCAAAAACTGTTTTGTGGTTATAATGTCTGCACTGGTTACAGGTGAAGTGTTTTTAAGGTGTAATATTTTGTGTTTAAACTTCTTGATAATGTTAGCACCCTTAAATCTACATTCATTTTTTAGGTGATCATCCATGTTGGGTAAACTTTGCACTATGTGTTCAAAATCAGATAAAAGTTGAAATTTAGGAAAAGATTTAACATTGGAATAAAGACCGAAATTAGGACCTAAAGATAAGATATTTTCAACGACCTTGGGGATTTTAACGTCTGTAAAATTAACTAACCATTTTTCGTCTGTGTTTAAAACAGTGTGTTGGCCTTGAGAAATAATTAATTTTTTGAATTTTTTAGTTTGTTTTAATTTAATATAATTGAAGTGTTTTTTAAAAATGGTTTCTTGGTTGCTCACAACCAAGAAACCATTTTTAAAAAACACTTCAATTATATTAAATTAAAACAAACTAAAAAATTCAAAAAATTAATTATTTCTCAAGGCCAACACACTGTTTTAAACACAGACGAAAAATGGTTAGTTAATTTTACAGACGTTAAAATCCCCAAGGTCGTTGAAAATATCTTATCTTTAGGTCCTAATTTCGGTCTTTATTCCAATGTTAAATCTTTTCCTAAATTTCAACTTTTATCTGATTTTGAACACATAGTGCAAAGTTTACCCAACATGGATGATCACCTAAAAAATGAATGTAGATTTAAGGGTGCTAACATTATCAAGAAGTTTAAACACAAAATATTACACCTTAAAAACACTTCACCTGTAACCAGTGCAGACATTATAACCACAAAACAGTTTTTGAACGATAATCCCAACGTATTAGTTCTTAGATCAGATAAAGGAAACACCACTATTATTATGTCTACATCTGACTTCCAAAATAAAGTAAATCTCTTACTATATGACAACAGTACATATGAAGTACTACGATCAGACCCCACCCTTAGATTTCAAAAAAACTGTAACGATTTTATAAATTTCTTAGCAAAAAACAATCATATTGACAATATTTTAGCAAAAAAACTTAAAACGAATAACAGTCTAGCTCCTAAAATATATTTCCTTCCCAAGCACCACAAAGATGGTTGCCCTTTACGACCTATAGTATCTTGCAATCAATCCCCAACCGAAAAACTGTCAAAATATTTTGTTGAACTTCTCAAATTTGCTTTTATAAAAGACGATTGTTACGTAAAAAACTCGTTTACTTTTGTTAACGAGGTCACAAACTTTATCGTGCCGAATGACCACGTACTTGTATCGTTTGATGTAATATCTCTATTCACTAGCTTACCCACAGATCTTGCGATTAATATTATTAATGACAGATGGGAACATATTCTTCCCCACACCACCATAAAGAAAACTGATTTCCTAAATATTGTTAAATTTCTTATTACTTCTGGATATTTCATTTACAATAATACTTATTTTAAGCAAATTTTCGGTTTGAGTATGGGCAACAATCTGTCTCCTATTATCGCTGACATAATTATGTCAGATTTTCAAAATAAAATTTTACCATCTTTACCGTTTAAACCCTTATTTTACAAAAGGTTTGTCGACGACATAATTATGTGCATACCCAGTAACAAAGTTAATACCACTTTGGACCTTTTTAACTCGTACCATCCCAAGATACAATTCACATACGAACTAGAAAACAATAATCAAATTCCCTTCCTAGATGTGTTACTTCTGAAAGACATGAATGGAATAATCACGACTGATTTATATAGGAAACCTACTTTCTCCGGCAGATTTTTAAACTTTTTAAGTAACACCCACATTATGTATAAGACCAACGTCATCAAAAACCTAATAATTAGAGCCAAACTCCTTTCTAGCAAAGAATACTGGGCAAAAAACAAAAATAATCTGTCTAAACTACTTACTATTAATAACTATCCCTCCATTATTATAAATAAGTTTTTCAAAAAATTCTGGAATTCTAATTCAACATCCGTTAAAGATACTCCTGATAAGAAGTCAAATGTGGTCTGCGATATCTATCTCTTTAAACTAACGTATGTTGAAATGTTATCTAATCAACTTAAAAAATTAATACAAAGCTACAATAAAAATATCATCATTACTTTTAAAAACCACAATTCCACCAACAAATTCTTTTCTAAAATTAAACAGAGTACCCCAACAGAAATGACTTCAAATATTGTATATAGCATAAAATGTAAACAATGTACAGGTGTCTATATTGGTCAGTCCTCAAGATATTTAAAAACACGAATCAGTGAACACCGAAGATCCATCCAATCTTCTAAAGTTCTTAATGACAATCAGACGTCATTAGTCCAACATAGCTTGAATAATAATCACACTTTTGATTTTGATAACACTGTCATTCTACATACGGAAAACATTTTAAGCAAACGTTTATTTTTAGAAATGTGCTATATAAAAAATAACAATAATTCCATTAATTTCAGAACTGACATATCTAACCTTTCCCAGATATATTTTTCCCTTATTGATGCTTGACTGTCTCACTCGTTTTTTTTTTTTTTTTTCTTTTTTTTTCTACTACATATGACCTTTCTCTATTTATAATTTCCTTTTTTTCACTTCTGATAAAATTCTTGTGGATTTTTTATTCTGTCTGCTTCTGGTATTGAAAGATCCTACTCTATTTATCCATTGTTTTTGATTAACCTTTTAATAACCAACGTTCCCAATTGGGGAACATCGTTTCATATTTTTACCTTTTCAAAGGGAAAACATTTTTGTTATGTTTTATGTATTTGCAGCCTTATTACACACTCCATTACTCTAAAAAAAATTTAAAACAATACATAAAAATATTTTCTTATCTACTCTAAAAAATAGCAAAGTTTTGAGTTTTTAGCTGTACTGCAGTATTTTGTTTTCAGTATGTACAAATCGAAATCTTGATAATTATTCTGAATTATTTTAAGTAATATATCAAGATTATATCGTGTTCAAACATCTGTTAGCACTAAATGTGTCATAAATACCAATACAGTTTTGCAACGTGAGCAAATAATTAGATGTCCCAATTTGGGAACGTTGGCATGTTACGTGTTATATCTATATAATATTTACTCGTACATATTTACGCTGCGACCATACTACCAAAATGTTTATCAAAAATAAGCCCATACGTTTTGGCTTTAAAATTTCAAGCGACGAGATTGAAAAGCCAACTGATTCACGACAAAACAATGAGCGAACAACAGTTTCGTGGAAGAAAAATGAAAAGGTGGCTTTTGACAATTGTGCTGTTACCGGTTTAGATCCAGTAGGAGCCGAACACCTCGAGAAATCTGTATTTGAAATATTTATGCACGTAGAGAGAAAAATGACCATTCGTTTGAAACATTACCAAAAGAAATTAATCAATTTTTGGGATTGCTCTTGGTTAGTGGCTATCATTCTCTACCAGGGGAAAATGATTATTGGTCCACGACTGCGGATTTATCGGCTCCGATATTTTACCAAACTATGAGTCGGGACAGATTTAGGTTGATAAAAAGATATTTCCATTTAGCGGACAACAATCGTTTGAGTAACTCAAAAATTGCGAAAGTGGAGCCGTTCTATGATTCTATGATGACAAGAAGATGACCCATTTGGAGTTCAGAAGAAACATCGCAGTATCACTGATCAAACGTGATGCACCTCGAAATAGATTGGGTGGACCAACAGCTTCTCCTGTTCAGGACGTTCGATTGATGGAATCAATCACTTCTTGGGGGCTGTCTCTCAAGGAAGATGTGTCGTGTCAAACAAATACCAGACTTATGTGCAAAAAATGTGAGAAAAGACTCCACAAGAAAATGTGTTACGAATACACTACAATAATCATATAAAAATACCATACAGGTATAAGATTAAAATTTTACCTATTACATGCCAACGTTCCCATTTTGGGAACATGTCTTTTTATCAGATCCAAAAGTGGAATCGTCAAAATTTCATTACATTACGTTACAGTAGTTTATAATTGCACAATAAATTTGTTTCTGTACAGATTTTACTATTTTAAAGCATATCCGCCATTAAAAGGTTAAGTTTCATCTTACGTTTTTCTGTATGTTTATTAGGTCAAAAATATTTCTATATGTTACTAACATTACCTTTTTTAATGTAATTTTAACTACTTTTACGTGTTATTCTACTTAATGGTAAGTTTCAAAGAATATTCTACTGTATCTTAACTTAGTATAATTCTATTGTAAAGTACTCACATTATTGTATACATTTTTGTAGATCCTGAAGATGTGAAAAATTTTCACGAAACGTCGATTTATTAAAATATGAATAACTAATTTGTATTTACTTCTGGCTGTCTTCCCGTTATCCACACTTATTATATCAAGATATAGCCGTTATTTCTTTTAATATTATTAATTATTCCCCATTAGTGTCGTGTCATTTTAGTGGTATAACTTAATTATTTAAATTATATGTTTTTCGGAGAAATTGTTTAATTAATTTAATAATAATAATAATAATTTAATAATTAAGTTACTACTAAAATGACATGACACTAATGGGGAATAAATAATGTTTGTACCACCACAAGTGCTGCCTCTCGTGGATAATTGGGCTTGAGAATAGCCGAGAGTGTAACAATGCTGTTGTTTACATGGCGTTGCTATGGTTCCTCTATTACAAGTCCCCAGTTCTCGGGTTCTAGCCCGAGGCTGGTAAAAGTGTCAATTGGATTTTCAATTTATTATTAAAAAAAAATAATGAATTGAAAATATGAATTGGTGCTAGGCCCAAATAACCTTAGATGTTGGTGGTCTTTAAAACACAATTTAACAAATTTTTTCGTGGATAATTAAGAACTTTTCTTAGGAAAATGGCTCATTCAGAGCACATTACACAAGTGAAAAAATAAATTGCAGAATGTGAATAATGGAGGTTATAATACTTCCTGTATTTGTATACCTTAGAAAGAGAAAGAATTCTTAGACAGAGTCGACTATACATGGATTTCACATACATTTTGAGAATCACTGTCATATAGATATTCGGAGAATAGTATAGCAAAGTGTGTAAATACATTACCGTCTAGGTAATGGCAACGACGTAATAATTAACTAGCTTACCGCAGTTTCCGCAACCAGCATCCGTGCTGCTGTTAGCAGGAACCTATTGCGGAGTCTGGGAGTTTAATAGCCGTGCCGTCTTTAATTTTTATCTCACTGCCATAGTTGTTTTTGAAGTGTAACTTCTTACGCGAGCTCAAGCCGTTTAACGTTTAACAGTGTAGTCATGTGCAACGAATATACTATTCTGTAAATATCAGTTCACTTATAACAACATCACTATATTATGAAGTATTAGAAATACCTTGTATTTTTTGATGTCCTTCTTGTGACTTCTTGTGTTTTAACACGACACATTACGACACAATAATTAACAACACACAAACACCCAATACTCATTAATCATCTATCTAAATACACACACACTCACGCGTCCATTTCATCTACCTACAATATAAATCATAAAATTTCGAAATTTAAATCAGTACTCCACAATCCACTACATAATACGCATGTGCTTAATATTGTAGCAAAACCCCAGATGATACGCCGCTAGCAACAATAGAAGCATCGAGAACAAGTAACAATGTGTAGAAAACCCCAGATGATACGCCGCTGGTGACAATAGAATCATCGAGAACAAGTAACAATGGTGAGGCGTGGCATGATATCGAAGACAGGTAATCACCAGAATGTTCTGGAAAGCGCGCGAGCGTGGGGGGGTCAAGCTGCTAGCTCTATATAAGTAGAGCAGTCACTGGAGAAAAAAACAACGAGAGTCGTGTGACAATGTCGATTTGAAATAAATACAGCATATAAATTGTTCAGTGTTATTTAAAGTACTTCAGTTCGTTTAAGAATTGCTGTTCGTGTTATTATTATATAAACAGTGTTGACTGTTAGAATTGAGATGTAATTGTTACATTCTATTGTTATCTATTTTTGTTACATTTTTAATTATTGTAAATATATAATTTATTCCACCCACGTAAGAAAACAGTGTTGTTACAATATTATAACGCTTTACGGATACTCAATGTGTTATTTAAAAAAAAATTTACCACACCTGAAGATAGCAACTCGTTGCTGAACCGCATCGTGTTAAACACAGAAAGTCGCAAGACGGACATCTAAAAATACAAGGTATTTCTAATACTTCATAATATTCATATAGTGACTTGGAGACCCAACACTCTAAAAATGTATCTACATATTATCACTGTTTAGCTTTGCCCACATACAAACTTGCGTTCCAGATCGTTGACTATAGTCTTTCCCACCAACAGTTATCACCTGAACAGCACATGCTGGCTATAGGGATGCACAAAGTTGGTTGTTCTGCTGTGTTGATTTATTTTATTTATTGTAGATTATAGACGCGTCGACATCTAAGGTCATTAGCGTCTTTCAACTACACTAAATAACAACTAACTTAAAACTAAATAACATCACAAAACATCCATGAGCGCAGGTGGGATTCGAACCCACGGCAGTCCAGTCTAGAGGTTGCGGCGCCAAGCACGCTACCATCTAGGCTATACTGCCCTCTCTGCTGTGTTGAGTTTCAAGCGACCATTCAGATGCTGGTCACCCAGTTTTATTGCTATATCGGTTCATTGGATAGACTATAGAATCACTGTTTGCCGGACGACATTCGTACATTTCGGTCATCACCGGCCAAACTGTATAATACATCAACATTTGATGTAAGTACGGATATTAGAGAAATTTTTATAATCTTAAAAATCAATTTTTTGACAATGAGCTGGAGCCGAATACTCCACAATAAGAAGCGAAACTTTTCCGAGAACCCAAGGTTCTCCAAGTTTTAAATAAATTTAAAATAATATTATATTAGCAAAATTAAAGTTACACGGGCGAATCCGCCCCGGACCGCTAGTATTCAACAAATAATAATTATTTGTTTTTGTTTGATATTAATATTACTATACCTATCTATACAGGGTGCTGAATCATTTTGTGGGTAATAGGGATTTAACCCGTAAAATCAAACTTTTGCGATTTCCTGCTTTCCTAATTATTTTAGGAAAAATATCTTAAATAATAGTTTTAGAACATAAAATTCTGCATCTAAATCATTCAACAAAATTAATTTTGCATGCTTTGTAACGGCAGAAGTTTGATATGAAAATGTCAAAATTAAGTACCTCAAAAACAGATAGCGATCGCCATGGAACTTGAACAAAATGATGACGTTTTAGCTGTCAGAATAATCTTTAATCATTTTGTTCAAGTTCCATGGCGATCGCTAACTGTTTTTGAGGTAATTTTGACATTTTCATATCAAATTTCTGCCGTTACAAAGCACGCAAAATTACCTAATTTTGTTTAATGATTTAGATGCAGAATTTTATGTTCTAAAACTTTTATTCCAAGATATTTTTCCTAAAATAATTAGGGAAGCAGGAAATCGCTAAAGTTTGATTTTACGGGTTAAATCCCTATTACCCGCAAAACTATTCAGCACCCTGTATAATCTAACCCTCGATTAATATGGTAGATAGGTTCAGACAAAGTAATGTGTAAATCGAGATGAACATATTCATAAATCGAAATATACGTGGGCGAAGCCACAGGTAACGCCTAGTATATTATATAAAAGCATCGAAATCGCACAATTCGAGTATACTGTTACAAAACTATTTTCTAAGTTGGCGGAATAAATATTTATTTACAATATTTATTTACAATAATTAAAAACACAACAATAATAAATACAACAAGCAAAAGTCAGTTCTAACAATCAACACAAGTAATTAACACTTAAGTATATACAATTGACTACACTAATATTTATTTTATCAGGTGAATTTATATCACGGGACTATTTATATCACTGTATTTATATCAGATTTATTTCTAACGTTTATTTACTCAGTTACTTCAGTACTATTTATTTATATCCACTCCACTATATATATCACTGTACTGACTGATTCGACCGTTGATTGACTAATATTTATATCACTGATCCGCTTGGTTGCACGATTCACCATTGACTGACTGCCTCTTTCCCTCGCATCGGCTGTTTATATGTGCTGCGCGGCTTAAGTCTCGCGTTCTCTAGAACTTTCGTGCAGGTACTCGTTGTTACAGTAAGCAGATTCCGTTTCTCGGAACTCTCGCCTGCCGCTTATATACAGGGTAACAATACCATCGTGTAAATGGAGTGAGATATATTTAAATTTGAAAGCAAACTAGAATTTATCAACTAAAAGATAAATTGTCATAATTGTAATGATATAACACAATTGCTCCCAGCACTGCACAGTGCACACCCCAATCATAAATAGAGCTGTGAGCGGCTTAAAGTTGTCGGTGATAAAGGAAATAAGAAACGGGAATTAGTATGTGCCGCACGTGTCCTGGAGCAGTACGTGGGCGGTTGACACGTGGCATGGAAGCACGTAAACCTACTACATACATTCGCACACAAACAAATCGACACACATACATATACAATACAGGCATACAAACATAAAGGTAGTTCTGTTGCCTTCACGTTCAGGAAACTACCGCGCGAGTAAAGATTATCCCACGGGATGCTTTTTCTGGTCCGCTGACAAGATTTCAGTGTGAGTACAAAACAGTGACGGATTTAACAGGTGTATCGTGTTTTTTCTTTTAATTCGATAGGTGGACTACAACACAGCTATAGTTCGCAATCCATTTCTAGGTTGCGCTCATAAAGCGGAAGTTTATGAATGTTTATCATTTATTATTACAAGTTTTATTTAACTTGCTTTCCTGTCTGTCTGTCTGTTTGTCCGGGACAAATCTGGTAATCGAATTTTCGACGACTTCTCGATATCCAATCATTCTGAAATTTTGCACACACCTTTGCTTCTGAAGACAATACAATCATGGTAGATCCAATATGGCAGCCACCACGAAATGGCGAATTACTTTATTCTTTACAACCCCCTCGACAAGGGTATCAAATAAAAGGGTATGACAGGTAGAATACAATAAGCTGTGTGACGTCATTCTAAATTCAATATGGCGACCGACACAAAATGGCGAATTATCTATTTTTATAACCCCATCGATATGGGTATCAAATGAAAGGGTATGACGAGTAGAATATAAAAAGCAATGTCACGTCATTATAAATCCAAATTGGCGGCCGAAAATGTTGGAAGACAAAAAAAAATAAAGTATTAGTAAGAAAAAAACTTTTTAAAGGCAAGTTTTTATTGAAATGGACTGAAAAGGAAAAAACAATTTCTAATAATTTAGATTCATAATTATAAAAGCGTGGGTTGTAAACTCTATGACAGTTTTTTAACACGACCCACGCTTTTATAATAAGGTATAAACCTAAATTATTAAAAATTATTTTTTCCTTTTTAGTCCATTTCAATAAGAGCTTGTCTTTAAAGAGTTTTTTTTACTAATATTTTATTTAATGCAACTAACGTTTATAATTTCTATTTTATTGACACTTGAAAATTAAGCTTTCGTAAACTCGAGATAGCTCATAAAGCGAAAATTCGTGACACGTGGGAACTTACAGAAACAAAATGTGGTACATGTACATATACTTACATAATATACTGAAACAATAAAATTTGTTTATCTTAGTTTATTATCATGTTCACAACAATTCGAAACTTAATCTTAACATAATATTATAATTATATCGACAACAAAGATTTTTTAAATTTACTCATTTTCAATGTTCCGTAGATTAACCTTAGAGTAAATACGGCTTTAGTAATGCCAGACATCCCTCAAACGAATTAAATGCTTCATTGTCCTCTGAACAATATGATAAGGTTAATTAATTATGCCACTCGTTTAAATATAGATATTTACACATTACAGATTAATGAATTCAAAAATAAAATTATTGAAAATATTGAGGATATATCATTGTTTTTTCAATGATTATTACTTGGATTTTTTTCCTCGCTCTTATCTTTATATAATATGCGTAATTTGTATTTACATTTTTTTTGTATTTGTCCCCTATTTGTAAAACAGATATTTAGTATGTCTGGTCTTATTACTATGTATACCAGTAATTGGTTTTTGTAACTGTTGGTATTAAGTAAATAAATAAATAAATAAATGGCGGTTTGTACGCATATATAATATCCTCGAACGCTTATTACTAAAAAACTACTTTATCGATTTGAAATTTTTTTTCACTGTTGCCTACTGATTTCTAGGCTATATGTATATTATTACGTTATAACAAAAGTGGAATGTCGACATTTTAAAATGAGAATCACGCTAAATCATACAGGCGTGAACAACACCGAACTTATAATAACAAGTAATTATGTAAACACTGATAAGCTTATTAATTTAATGCTAGAAATTTTACAACATTTACTGGAGATACCGCTAGAACAGATAACTATTACGCAGGGTTCCACAATCGTTGAATAATATTTGGTTATGTTATTTTTAAATTTTTGAAGGTTAAACTTACGAATATAATAATTATATGTATAAGTTTAACCTTCAAAAACATAAAAATAACATAACTAAATAATATTAGGTATCCAATTATTGTAGAACCCTGCGTAATAGAATTATTCTTCATAGTTTTGTCCTTGTAATTACAATAACCATGTAGTTTGCAACGCTCTACACCTGATCGGCACTATTTTAAAGTAAAAATATTTCTAATAAATTACATAATCCCTAGTTATTACACTCGTATTTCGTATAGTATTAATCATTGCAATTTCTGTGCCTGTATCGGCCACTCGTTTCGTCGTTCTTGTGATTATAAAATATTTTTTTTCTGAAAGTGAAAAGTGAAGTTTATTATGCCTGGAAATAGGAAAAGAAAAGACAAGAGAGAATTAAAACTGAACAAGATTAAGACAAAGATGGCTAAATTAGAGAAAAAACTTAAAGAGATGGAATCTACTTCAGAATCTTCTGATAGTGATTCAGATTCCTTAAATTGTAAGTACAGTTACGTAATCTCTGAACTGGTTTAAATTTTATCTACCTAGAGTTTGCACATGCAATACTAGTCGTAGAAAATTTACAGCGTATTGAAAAATGTTTTTTTTTTTTTTCGTTTTTTCGCTATAGTGGAGATATAGGTAGTCATATGACTTACTTATTAAATCTCAGCAGTCACATGACTTGCAATAACTTGACCTTAATGGCATTATATATTTCATCTAATGAAATTTTTTGTTCTTCTTTTCTTGTCTCTTGTTAGACAGAATTGAAGAGGACTCGGAACCTGCATCACATGATGTGGAAATTCCTCCAGATTCAGTGCCAGATCCTATTGAGGAATCTCTCGAACCTGAGTTTCTAAATTTTTTGGGTGCTAACCCTAATGAGACTCCTACATGGGGTCCAAATTTACACGATGAAATTACTTTAAGATGGTCCACTTTCATCCAAAAAGGCATCGGCAAAGATGCTAGGAGGGAAATTCTGCTTAAATATCCCATTCCTAAAAACTGTCAACAGCTTTCTTCCCCAAAACTAAATGGGGAGGTACAAGCTTGTTTAGGAGAAAATATCTTGAAGCAAGACAGATATTTGACTAAAATACAAGATCAACTAGCGAATGGACTGACCGCATTGGGTTCAGCAATTTCTACCTTTATACTTAACAGAAAAAACTTAAGTGAAAAACTGGACATTTTGCCTAATCTAGCTGACGCTGGTCAAATTCTTACCGATTTGCATCATTCTTTGTCTGTACATAGAAAATATCTAATATCGCCTTTCTTAAACAACGAGTTTAAAAAAGTTATGGAGGATTGTCCCGTAGATGAATTTCTATTTGGGTCTCAGCTTCAGGATAAATTAAAATCCTCCCAAGCAATGAAGAAGGCGGGAAGCGAATTGAAAGCGGCGACAAAAATAAAGAGGTACATACCTCCATTACAAACTCAGGCAGGCCCTTCCCAATCACGAAATAATTTAAACTTCAAGGCCGCTGTCAATCGAGCGAGATTCAAACCGTACAAAGATCAACAGAGGGGGAAGGAACGGGATTACAAGAAGAAACGCTACCAAGATTACAAGAAAACTTACCAATAATGGAGGTAAATAGTAGTTATGCTGGAAGTTTATCCAGGCATTTATCAAATTGGAAACGCATAATCAATAATGATGTCATACTAGATTGGATACAAGGTTATAATATAAATTTTATTTCTAATCCGGTTCAAAAACAAAAACCGCATGTGTTTGTGTCGAAAAAGGAATTTAAATTATATAATTCACTGGTTAAGGATTTGCAAAAAATTAATGCAATTTCAATATGTGCACATGTAAAAAATGAATTCTTGTCTCCATATTTTTTAATAAAAAAGCCAAACGGAAGCTATAGATTTATTTTAAATTTGAAAAAACTAAACAGTTTCATAAATGCTCCCCATTTTAAATTGGAGGACTTCAGAACAGCAAAAAATTTAATAACCAAAGACTGTTTCTTAGCCAGTATTGACTTAAAAGATGCCTACTTCCTTATTTCAGTTAATAAAGAATGTAGAAAGTACTTAAGATTTGAATTTAATAACACTTTGTATGAATTCAATTGTCTACCATTTGGACTAAATATTGCACCTTTTATATTTACAAAATTACTAAAACCAGTCATTAGCTATCTAAGACTACGGGGCCACGTATCCGTAGCTTATTTAGATGACATTCTCTTGATAGGAAAAACAAAAGAAAAATGTGAAAACAACATAACAAGCAGAATAAATGTGTTGACTTCTTTGGGCTTTGTTTTAAATACACAAAAAAGCCAGCTCATACCAACTAAACAAATTAAATTCTTAGGATTTCTGTTCAACACTGAAAAAATGTCTTTTTGCCTAACAACTGAAAAGAAACAAATTATTTTTTCACATGTAAATAAACTTCAGAAAAAATCTTCATGTAAAATCCGAAATTTTGCTAAATTAATCGGTCAGTTAGTAGCAGCATGCCCTGCAATAAAATATGGCTGGCTGCACATAAAAGAATTCGAAAGAGCAAAATACCATGCTTTGAAAATAAATAATAATGATTATAATGGTAGAATCAATTTTCCAAATTCACTACAATTTGATTTTAATTGGTGGCTTACAAATATTTTTCAATCAGAGGAAAGGCTAAGTTCAAAAAGTTTTGCACTGGAAATTTTTTCAGACGCCTCAACAACTGGTTGGGGAGGTTTCTGTAAAGGAAAAAAGGCTAGCGGATTTTGGAATCCGAACGAAAAATTACATCATATAAATTATTTAGAGCTTCTAGCAGCCTATTATGTTTTGAAATCATTCACAAAAGATCTTTCAAATTGCGACATTTTATTGAGAATAGACAATACCACAGCAATTTCCTGTATAAATAGAATGGGAAGCATTAAATTCAAAAAATTAAATGACGTAACTAATACAATTTGGCAGTGGTGTGAAAGAAAAAACATGTGTTTATTTGCATCTTATATTAACTCTAAGTGTAATATAGAGGCAGATATCGAATCGAGAAATCTCTCTATTGGATCAGAATACGAATTATCAAACGGGTTTTTTCAACAGATAGTTGATAATTTTGGGCTTCCAGAAACGGACTTATTTGCTACAAAATTAAACAAAAAATGTCCATACTATTTCTCTTGGAAACCGGATCCCGATTCGATAGCAACAGATGCTTTCACAATTTGCTGGTCTAACTTGTCTTTTTATGCCTTTCCCCCCTTCTCCTTAATTTCGAAGGTTTTGGAAAAAATTATCAAGGATAAAGCTACAGGAATTGTTGTGGTTCCTTTGTGGCCAAGTCAACCTTGGTATCCTCATTTTATGAGCTTAATTGTAGATGAGGTATTACATTTAGGTCCTGATATAAATTTATTGCTTTCTCCTTTCAGGGAGGTTCACCCTCTACATCAAAATCTTATCCTGGTTGCAGGCAAACTCTCCGGTTGGGTTTTCTAAAGAAACTGGCTCCAAAAAACAGCATTCCTGTACTAATTTCGTCTCTTAGTGACAACACAATTAAACAATATGACTCTTGTTTCAAAAATTGGTGGACGTTTTGTGGTCAAAGAGGTTTGGAACCTCTGAACTATTCCCTTAAAAGCTTGTTTGATTTTTTACTCTTTCTTTTAGAGCAAAAGTACTCTTATTCATCAATTAATACGCATAAATCTGCCTTATCTTTAATTTTATCGATCAACAGCGACCACCAACAGTTGATAAAACGATTTATGAAAGGTGCATATAACATAAAACCATCTCAGCCAAAATATGCAGAGACTTGGGATCCCAGCCCAGTCTTACATTATATAGAAAAACTGCATCCCTTACAAGCCTTAAACATAGAAAACTTAACTAGAAAATTAGTTACTTTATTGGCATTAATAACAGCCCACAGAGTACAAACTCTGTCGAAAATAAATATCGACAATATCATATACTTGGAAGATAGAATTGAGATAAAAATCGTAGATAGAATAAAAACTTCAGGTCTAAACAAAACTCAACCTTTACTGGTTTTGCCTTATTTCTTGGATAAACCAGAATATTGTGTAGCATCAGTCTTAAAATTTTACTTAAAATTTACTGAAAACATTAGGGGAAATCAAAAACAACTTTTATTAACTTATAAAAAACCTATCCACCCTGCCACAAGCCAGACTATTAGCAGATGGATTAAAACCACTTTAGAAAAGAGTGGTATTAACACAAATATTTATAAAAGCCATAGTACCAGACATGCAGCTACTTCAGCTGCTTTTAGATCTGGAGTCAATTTAGAAATGATCAGAAAAACTGCAGGGTGGACAAGTTCATCTAATGTTTTTAACAAATTCTATAATAAGACAGTCACACGCAACTCTTCAGAGTTCGCTAGAGCTGTATTAAAAATATAGTACCTATATATATAATGTAATCTATTATTTTTTGTTACTAACATACAATATGTAATGCATAATGTAGAGCTAAGAAAAATTTTTTTGTTTATGAAGCGTTTTTGTTTGACACTAATATAGTAATATACAAATAAACATATAAAATTAGATCGCTCTTTTTCTTTGAACATCTACATGGTTATTGTAATTACAAGGACAAAACTATGAAGAATAATTGTAAGATTAATCGACTTACCTTAAGGAAGAGTAATCTTAATTATTCGAATAGTTTTGTCCGCAGTAATTACATCCCACCCTCCACAAAGTTGGATATAAATTTTTTTTTTTTTTTCCCTGAAGCGACCTAATTTTCATTTTACACAAAAATTGCAATGATTAATACTATACGAAATACGAGTGTAATAACTAGGGATTATGTAATTTATTAGAAATATTTTTACTTTAAAATAGTGCCGATCAGGTGTAGAGCGTTGCAAACTACATGGTTATTGTAATTACTGCGGACAAAACTATTCGAATAATTAAGATTACTCTTCCTTAAGGTAAGTCGATTAATCTTACAATTATTCTTATTTATGCTATTATTGAAAAAATTTTCAAATATTGCTCAATATTGTTCATTTTATTTAATTTATTCGTTTGATCATTTAGGTATTATTTCTTTTTATTTTATAGTAGTACCTACAGTAAAATATTAAATAGTTATAGCGTAACGGAACCAAGTGTTTATGACTACCTACAATTAGGTATTTAAGTTTGAAAAAAATTATTAATTTTTTAATTTTTTCTAATAATTTAACATAAATAATATTGAAAATCGAAAAAAAAAATTTTTTTAAAGCTATAGATAAATTACTAAAAATTAATTAAAATGTATAAAAATTTAAAAAATATCACGTGACTTCAAAACGCGCCAGGAATGTTTGTGACGTCGTTATGTTAAAATGTGTCTGCATTTGTTGGTATTTGTGTATATGTATTACACATACTATCAAAAATAATAAATTTTTAACTTGGTAACCATGGATACAAAGACCACAGATAACATAATGACGTCACACGCGTTCGGATTCTTTCGGCACGTTATCGGAACTGAGTTTAAAAATCAATTTTTATTTAAATATAACTTTTTAATTAGTAAGCAAAAAAATTAAATAAAAACAGTTTTACTATAAAACTTGATGTGGTCCTTCCATTTAAGTAAAAAAAAAAATTCGTTTAATAACCCAATTCCTTAATTTTCTTTTCTCTGTGGATCTTTTTTGATATAGGTAAGTACCTACCCTAATCTTCGATTAATTTTAATTTTTTCCTTAAATATTTTGAAATTAGTTTTAGTATTGTTTTAATTTCAAAGGTAATAAATCTTATATCAAAATACTTAATAATTAAAATGAGAATCATTTTAAAACTATATTATATAATAAAATATTTGATAAAAATTCTGATATTACATTTGTCATATTATTAAATTTGTAAATTTTAACTGTTTGAAATAGCTACATTGTATATTTTAATGAGTAAAATTGATATTTAATATTGTCCTACTGATGACACCCGACAACTGGGGACCTTTTCAAGTGTCATAAAAATTAAATTTAACGTGAAGTTTTACGGACCGTTTAAAATTGCTATAAATTTTTAATAATGAAAAGTTTAAAACTTTCCCTGTCCCAATAGGTTCCAAAGAGCAGACATGAGATAATAAACGGAATGAATAATAAAAAAAATATTTACTGCCATAGGTACCTATAGATTAATTAAATATTTTATCGCGCTTTTACGTTCCAATGGAGATAAAAAATATTCGAACCCTTTTTAATAATATTCTATACAGATTTTCATTACTATATTTACATAATCTAATTAGATATACGTTTCTGTTATCATTTTATTAAAGATTTGTTTACTTTTCAGTATTGTATAATTAGGTAAGTTAGTGATTAATAAAAGCAGCGTCTGTATTACAGAATGAGCCGTTCAAGAACTCATATTAAGAGGCAATTAAAATGTATAATAATTATTAAAAATTCTTTTACGTTAAAAATTGACGTTTTATGTTTCATTTCAGTAAAAAAAGAGCAACTTCCACGAAATCATAGGCGCCAGCATAAAATTTGTCTAAGGAGAGCAAGCATTAAAGAAATACTAGTTTAAATTTACAAAAAAAATGTAAATTTTCAGTTTCATGACACTTCAATTCCTAGAGTAACAATAAATAAAAATACGTATTGCTACTAGACCTAAGTAGCCCTGACAGTTTGGTTGTCTACAAATTTTAGGTAAATGCATTCAGTAGACATGGCGTGATTTTACTTAAATTTTTTTTAAGTACCACACCATGCATATTTTAGGCATAAAATGTGTAGAGGAAAGCGAGCTCTATCCACATACATATACAGGGCGTGCTACTTAAAAAAATGACATAAGGTAAGTTAAAGCTTTGCATTTTCCAACTATTGCAACTAACACCCTGTATAATTAAATTTAACTCTGAAGTTTCTGGAGGGTAGCACATGCTATGGACTAATACTTGACACGCAAAAATTGACTCAACTTAAAAATATGTTTATTTATTTATTGTGGATTATAGACGCGTCGACAACTTAGGTCATTAGCGTCTTTAATACAACAAATATCATAATATATCACTTAAAACTAAATAACATCACAAAACATCCATGAGCAGAGGTGGGATTCGAACCCACGACAGTCTGATTCAGAGGCCGCGACGCTACCAACTGAGCCATACTGTCCTCTTAAAAAATATAGTTGGTGTGTATTTTAGTATAGTTGATAACGAAAATGTAGAATTTTACAGAAAAAGTTGAATATTTTGGCAACTTCGCAACCGAATTTCAAAAATGGCACAATTTTATGTAGGCTTCCGGGCAGAGAGGCCGCACAATCGCCAGGCCAAACAATTCTCGCTAAAAGTATTTCAACAGGTGCAACATAAAAATCAGTTTTAAATGTCAAATGGACGCATAACGGTGAGTGGTGACGACCAAGGAATTATTACTTTATCCAAGCGTTTTTCTTAATTGCACACTTAATTGGCTCCTTCAAAGCGTCTAAAAGCTTTCTGCTAAGGTATTAAAATAATATGATAGAGGTGATTCATTTCAACAAACACAATGTACGGATTTTATGCGAGCTAATCATAAAAGGGACTTTTTATATTAGAAATCGTGTCCATCGTGATTATAATAAAATTAAGAAAAATCGCAGGATAGTGGACAAAATATTGAATTTATTTAATTAAATGTACGACGTTTCGTCTATATATTTAGACTTTTTCAAGTACATAAAAATAACAATATTTATGAAAATTAATATTAATTACTAACCATAGCAATTAACATAAGATAGGGTACATAAGACAAAAACATGGTAACAAATTATGTTGACTATAAATTTTAACAATCAATAATAATAATAATACAAATGTTAGTATAATTTCATAACATAATTATACTGACTACTTAAATTTATTAAGTGATAATAAGACGGCGTTGTCATCTCATCATTTCGACACTGGGCATAAATTTCTTTTCAATGAAGTTCAAATATTAGATAAAGAGTCAAATTGGAAGAAACGCAATATCAGTGAAATGTGTTTTATTAGAAAAAACAATTCAATCAATTATAGAACAGACACTCAAAATTTAAGTAGTCAGTATAATTATGTTATGAAATTATACTAACATTTGTATTATTATTATTATTGATTGTTAAAATTTATAGTCAACATAATTTGTTATCATGTTACCATGTTTTTGTCTTATGTACCCTATCTTATGTTAATTGCTATGGTTAGTAATTAATATTAATTTTCATAAATATTGTTATTTTTATGTACTTGAAAAAGTCTAAATATATAGACGAAACGTCGTACATTTAATTAAATAAATTCAATATTTTGTCCACTATCCTGCGATTTTTCTAAATTTTATAAAAGGGACTCTTTTCAATGAATTTTTAGTTTCACAATCACTGATAAATAATATTATATAATATAATGGACGCATAAATTAAATATTTTTATTTATTTATTTTTACTTGTTGCTTACAATATGCTCCGTAAAGAAATATTGCGATGGGGTCGATTGAACGTGTCCGAGATCAGATACTAATTTATTGTACTACCCTCAAAACGTAAAAAATGGTTTTCCTCGTGCGTACGTGTGTCTGAATGTCAGTCTGTCTGTAATCTTGTACAAAAATACAGCGATTTAAATGTTTTTTTAATGTTTATCTCAGTGCCTATTGATTCCAAGCCTATTTGTTTTATTGTCAATCGGATCAATGTTTTTAGAACTTATAATACGCAATTTGGTGCATATTTTGTACATATTTAAAAAATAATATACGTAGACATACAACGTATTTTTGTCATACCCACTACACTATAAAATAGCTACTTTCCATGCATGTATAATAAATCATTCAAATCTGTCATGTCTGCTACAGATGTCGGCTATCATGGATTTCCATCCTTCGCGGCTATCCGCCATTTTTAAAATGTATATATGTATACCGGCCTGTAATAGGTAACTTAACAGGCAGGTGTGCGGGAAAGTAAAATTAAATTGTAATTTAATGTTTTTCTATTATTTTTGATAATAAATATTATTGATAATAATATTGATAATAAATATTATTTTTGATAATAAATAAAAAAAAATCAATATTTCATATTACTCCAAAGCCATGGGCCTGAGCCAGGCATCTTGCAGTTCATAATATAGCGTATAGCGAAAAATCGCTCGACCATCTGCACTATACAATGGGCGTGTTTGGCCGAACTAAGTTCTTAGTCAACTAAGTTAGTCACTCAGCCTAAAAAAAATAAGGTCTTAGCGACTGAGTACAGCACTTTTCCGTCTGGATAGGCTTACTGACTAAGTAAATATTCATAATATGCATATGCGTACGGCCTAAGCTTTGGGCCTAAGGGGGGGGGGGCAAATTAGGAATTTTCTGTAGGTATAAATAATTTATATTTAACTTATATTTTCTATAAACAATAAACTAGTGCTTTTTCTCTTGAAAATCCGCGAAAAATTTATCAGAGGCCGCCATTTTGTTTGTTTTCAAAAAAAAAGAAAACTTCGATCAGGCACTAAATTAACTATTAAACTAGTGTAAAATGGTTTTTTTTTTGTTTGATTGATTTTAAATGAACCACTAAAATGCTATGACGGTCACCGCTAAGCACGACTTGTGAGTTGTGGGACTGTCACCTAACATAGTTACATATTAGTCCAGGTCCAGGGGGGCAGCTGCCCCCCTGCCTCCCCTCGGTACGCCCATGATAATATGCCATAGGTCACGTTCATTCTAAGCAAAATGGTGTCACGATACTAAGTTATACTTAGTGTCTTAGTAAAGTTTTTATATCCTGGCCGAAAACTAAGAAAGTCGACTGAGTAAACTTACTAAGTGTAACTTACTAAGTTGACTAAGAACTTTTTTTGGCCAAACACGCCCAAAATACCAATACCTAGAGTGGGGATATTACAGCGAAGATTGCTGTTCATGTCAAATGTCAAAATTTTTGAAAATACTGAAAATGAAATGAAAATAGGGAGTATGACAAAAAATACTATATAATCTCGTGCGTAATATACCTCATTACGTGACACTAGATATACTAGACAAGCTGGCAACCTGCATAAACCATTGCCTAAATATTCAATGTATCGAAAAAATGTAAATTTCAATCTAGTGGACATTGTGTGTTGACTTATTTCACGGCTATTTAGCCATTCATGAAATAAAATATCTATCTATCTATCTATCTTTTTTTTTGCGAGGAGGGGAAATCTTGCATAAGACACCTGACCTAGTCAGGTAGTGTCAGATTCTTACTGACTAAAACCTCCTCCTCGTGAGGAAACTTTACCCTTGGAACCGCAAGCGCATAACGTCAAGGGAAAGCCCATCTTGCCAATTTATTCTCTTTGTCTGTCAAGCTTGTCCCTTTCCTTCACCTTCATGATTGTGTTGATATATCTTTCTATTTATCTAATCTACTATAACACAACATTACACAAACCAGAGTTTAAAAAGCAGAATACTAAAAAAAATCAGCATAAGCAACTGTGCCTTGTGGACTGGTGGTCGTAGGTAGAAAAGAAGTAGTTTTTAACTTACGCAACTAATAGTAATAAAGTAGTTTTATAATCTTGTGATTCGTCAGCTGTTTTATTTTATTCTTTACCCTTTAATATACATAAATTGATAGATACTCGAGAGTTTGTATTTAGAATGCAGGTACCTGAATACCTCCAGACGAACTTTTATTGAGAGGAAATAAAACTTTAACGATGGTTAAAGTCTACATCATGTGCCACGGGCGATGTGTTCAATGAAATTGGCTGCAGAACTTTATTGATACGAAAACATACCAAATGTTTAACTACAGTTGAACTAATTTAACACTATTAAGAAATATTAGAAATACCTTGTATTATGTCCGTCTTGTGACTTCTTGTGATTTAACACGACGCGTTTCAGCAACGAGTTGCCATCTTCAGGTGTGGTTAATTATTTTTAAAAAAACACACATTGAGTATTCTTAACACTAGGTATATAATATTATGATGCTAAGCATTGTGTATTATGTCGTGGATTGTGAAGTACTGATTTAAATTTCGTATGATTTATATAGTAGGTAGATGAAATGGAAATGTGAGTATGTGTGTGTATGTATGTAGACGATTACTGAGTATTGGGTGTTTCGTTTCATCCATTTCATCTACCTACTATAAAAATCATAAAATCTCGAAATTTAAATCAGTACTTCACAATCCACGACATAATACACAGTGCTTAGCATCATAACATTATATAGTGTTACGAATACTCAGTGTGTGTTTTTAAAAAAATAATTAACCACACCTAAAGATGGCAACGCGTTACTGAAACGCGTCGTGTTAAATCACAAGACGGCACATAGACGTACATATCAAGGTATTTCTAATACTTCATAATATTCATATCGTGACTTGGAGACCCAACACACTAAAAATGTATAATTTAACACCTCTTAGTTTATATTGACATTTTTAACAGAAAATATGACAGTGAATGAATTACTGGAGCGCGTCGACAATCAACTGATAAAATACATAGAAATTATGATGAAGAAAAGAAAGGAAAATATGGTGTGAAGTATGAAAGACCCAATACATACATGGAAAGTAGCTATTTTGTAGTGTGTATAGCAAGAAATATATAAATTAGTCTCTAGTTTTTCCCTATCACTTATCTCATTCAAATAATAAATGTCATCCGCAGACAACACCACGCAGTACATAGTAATACTTATTTAAAAGGGACTGCTAACGGTTCAACATAAAATATAATGAAATTTCAAGAACAACACTTAATTGTCTGTGGCTTGGTTCTTTCAACAAAAGTGCACATTTGTCACATGTTAACTATACCTGACTAAAGTTTTAACGTACAATATGCGAACACCGCACCGTACAATCTGGAGGCGCTACAGACAAGCCTTGCTACTTTAGTTACTTTGTATCAAACAATAAGTTATAGTCAATGGCGTACGAGACGAAAATTGTGATAATGGTATGTAAAATTTGATAAAGTACCTACCAACTCCATTTGTACTCAGCTGAAGGTTCCGTACTAACAATAGACGCTCAGTTGTCGAGCGTCTATAATCTACAATCTCTCTCTTTCTTTCTCTCCGTACTAACAGACTATATGCGCTACGGGTAGGGCATTTCAAGTATTGATGACGGCGCGGTTGGTCAAAATATTCTTCCATGGCGTTATATGGATTAATAGAACGCAACACTGATGTTGGATTTAATTCTATTTATCTTACGTTTCGACAGATGTTCCTGTCATCCCCAGAGATGTCGACGAATCTCTGAGTTACGTTAGATAAATAGTATTAAATCCGACATCAGTGTTGTGTTTTATTGATGTATAAGCCATGGAAGAATATTTTCCTCTACCGTCATCAATCATATTTCTAAGATCACAACTCTACAAGAAATTCGTAGAAAATTCTCATTAAAGCATTTAAAGCATGTGATGCCTTTTATATCTCGTTTTCGACATCAGAGTTGAAAATCACCTTGTCAGGTAAGAACGTTATTATTACTCGCAGCATTTGAATGTGTGATGGACAACTAGGGTCCTAATTCCGCCCTGACACTTGGAGGATGGCAATAAAACGAAGCTGATATTCGTCATCCTTCACGCTTGAGCTAGAATTTAAAATAGATGGATATAGCAGATTATAGACGCTCGACAATTAATTAAAATTTAAGAATCATTTAATATAATATAAATCAATAATTTTTCACACTGATTTAAAACGATGTAGAAAAATATCATCACTCACTAAGCGTTTACATTTTAATTTTAAAAAGTGTGATAATTCACTGACAATAATTGAATAAATGGGTGTCTTTAACTTTATTTATTTATTTATTGTAGATTATAGACGCGTCGACAACTTAGGTCATTAGCGTCTTAAATACATTAAATAACAATTCTCTTAAAACTAAATGACATCACAAAACATTCATGAGCGAAGGTGGGATTCGAACCCACGACATTGTGATCCAAAGGCCGCTACGCTAACCGTTACACCATACTATCCTCTACATGGGTGTCGATAAAAAAAATGGTAGTAAACTGGGAACTACTTTAAATTGATATTAATTGTAATGCAGCAGTGAAAGAATAATATGCATATTATATTTAAAGCAATGTTTGTTTCAAAATTTTCTAACAGTTTAGTAAACGTTTCGACAGTTATTTAGCCACTTTTAAGATCTTGAAAATTACACAATTAATTGCCTAAACGTTGACACAATAGGAACATTTTAAATAAAAATTGTTTTAAAAATCAGAATAATTCTTTCATTAGTGTATAATTATTAATATTAAAAAATAGTAATTTAAAGAAAATAAAAATCATAAATTTTGTAATTCCCGGGGCA
Organism: Mongoloraphidia duomilia; assembly: GCA_039654895.1. NCBI lineage: Eukaryota > Metazoa > Arthropoda > Insecta > Raphidioptera > Raphidiidae > Mongoloraphidia > Mongoloraphidia duomilia. The sequence goes on along the minus strand of CM077518.1, from coordinate 18,620,777 downwards.
GACGTTCCCTTCCTGCCGGCGCCTATGGTTAAATGTTCTTAGTTGACGTGGATGTGAGCTACTCTCAAGTGACGACTATGGATTTGACCCTAAGTTTCATTCTGTCAGTTAGAAATATTACGGTCCGCTTTCTCAAGCTCTAGCTGTCTAGCTTCCATGGTTCCATCTTAGCACATTCCGTGGCAACCTACCGGTTGGGTTGTAACCTCAACTTATACCGGTACGTCCACCATTTATACCCGTACTTCCACCATTGACATACTAATAATAATAACATTTTATAAAATGTTATCAGTTTTAATGCAAATTTCACTGCTGAACGTTTAAAGTAATTTATTAATAATTTCTTTAACTATTTATAGCTTCATTTTTACAAGCTTTTATTTAACTCCACCTGATAGTCTGTTAGTAAAATGTGTAGGTCAAATCTTGCAAGTCAATTTTGAACGACTTAATTTGACGTTTTCGAAAATTATATGCGGATCCAATCGCTCTGTCTTCCTTTTAACAACGTTAAAAAACAGAGAGAACCGACCTGAAAATTTTCATCCCTAGGGTTGAAAACGCTCAGTTTCAACCCGCTAAACAGGTATCGAAAATCGAATTGTCAGTAGCGGCGTTGTGAAAAATATCAAACACATCTTGGATACTTTGACTTCTATCTTGAGCCAAACGAAGACAAACTTAAACAGTAAACACTAAGTAGTTATATTATAATCCATAAATACGTAAAAGTGAGTTAAATAAGTTTTGAGATAATGAAATTACAGTTACCTATCTATTAATATTAAGTATTTAGTAAAGTCAAAAAATATAAGAGGTTTTTTACTTTGAAAAATTATGTACGTTTATAAAATCGAAACTTTACGCCACTGTACCTATATAGAGTACTTTATTCCACCGACCGAAATGTTTTCGTTTATCTAAGGCTTATACTTTAAATGCGGTTAGAGTAAATCTTGTTTTTTGGATTTATTGTAGCGCGTATTGGCTAAGTGAAGAGTTTTCAAACAAATTTGTCAGACTATATTTTAGAAGTTGTTTAAATCATATAATTCAAAGAACGTATTTATTAAGGTACCGTACTTTATAAGGAAAAACGGAACCATTATATAAGATCACTCGTGCGTCTGTCTGTCACGGACGTTTTTCTCGAAAACTGCGAGAGTTAGGAATTTGAAATTTGGCATAATGTTACATCTTTGTAACGCGCACATAATTCGAAAATTAAAGGTTATGAAATATTGTTGTAAATATTTTTATTGGGATAAGTTTTGCCCTTTAAAAAAGTTGAATTTATTATTTAATTTTTAATTAAAAATCTTATCCAGTTTTGAAAACAATATAAAAAGAGCCCTGAGACGATGAATTTATTGTTATTGTCAATACGCAGTAGGTACCTACCTATATTTTGGTCCAGGATAACTATAATACTCCCGGACCTAGAACGGCAAATTTTTAGAGGCCGCAATATATTTACCGCCAAATTTTGACGTGACAACGTCTCACTAGGCAGGTAGGCATGCGTGTACGAAAAGTAAACTTCCCTTATTAATCTTTATTTAGAAAAACAGTTTTCAATTTGAGAAAATAGAAACATTTCAATTAAAATACTGAACAGTAAGGTTGTTGTGACAATTAAATAGATACCAATAACAACAATAAATTATTAATATTGATCCACCAGAGACATATTTATATATCTTCACTTAAAAATATAAAAATACGTTAGTACGTCTTGTTGTAAAAGTTTAGAAATCTAATAAAATAGATGTGCTAGAATGTATATTATATAGTCACGTTTGTAAAATTTTATGAGATCCGTCTTCATATTGTCTATTTTATTTGCTTAACCAACCCTGAAAATAAGAGTTTATAAAATTTTCAAGAGTTTAAGGTACTTCATTATGATAATCCAGCTATTTGTAGCGCAGAACGTTTACGATGTTCAGCACCAAAGTTAAATCTACATATACACTAGTGTGCAAAATATTGTATGACATAACGATACTATAGCGTGAGTTAAATAGGGTTATTATTTATTGTAGATTATAGACTCGTCGACATCTAAGGTCATTAGCGTCTTTCAACTACACTAAATAAACAACTAACTTAAAACTAAATAACATCACAAAACATCCATGAGCGCAGGTGGGATTCGAACCCACGGCAGCCCAGTCCAGAGGTTGCGGCACCAAGCATGCTAACCACTAGGATATACTGCCCTCGAGTTAAATAGGTAATCTAAGAATAGATTATCTATGTAACTTGCTCTGGTGAAGGCCAGAATCGTTATATCATATAATATACATGTTATGTAATAAATAAATTTGCAACATACCTGCGTGCACGGTAGTGCATTCACCAAGTTGAGCACTGCATATAGCCTACCTTTCCTCGAACTGATTCGGCGCATTTTTGAACTCTCGTAACTTCGGTTTGGATAACATTTCAGGTCTTAAATTTTCAGGATAGGGTGGATTCACCAAGCTTATGCAATGTACCGAATTTCATATTTATACCATGCTATACTTTAGATTTTATTAATATGCAAAATTCCTTGATTTCGTCACTCACTATATATAACTCACTCATTCATTGATGATCATCAAAAACCTAGGGTACTTCCTGTAGTCCTAGAAAGCTGAAATTTGGTATACAGGCTGGGTTTCATGTATACAAGTAGATAACGAGAAAATTAAAAACTCTGTGATTTCCTCCTCAAACCTTTCAAAGTGGGTGGTGCAGATTTCTATAGGTTAAAAACTTTTAGGGTATTTCTCCTATATAGTTATAGGAAACTGAAATTTCATATGCAGGCTGAGTTTCGTGTGCAAGTAACGAGGAAATTAAGAAATCTGTGATTTTTCCTCTCCAATTATCACAAATCACAATTAAATAATTAGTGACGATATTGCTGAGTGTCATTTCATCCACGCAAAGATAAATGGCATTGGACATGTTTCCTTTATCTCACGCAGTATTAGATATCCTAAACGGACAATATCTCTTGACAAAAATATATTATTCTTTTTCGAATCACTTGTTTTTGCGACAAGAAACAAATCAGACACCGAAAAATTATTCTACGTATAGTTTGACCAACGAAAGATCGCGGGTGAAATCATACTGTAACGTTGTCCCACAGAGCTGAATGCGACTGAGATTTGATTGATCATCAACATTGTTCAATTTGTCAACTCTCCACCGGAAGCGGGATAACCCACCCCTCTGTACCTGTCACAACTAATTAGCTACGTGACTGATCAACTCCAACTATAGCGTCCACATGTGAATCTTCCCCTAAAAGCATTTTACAAATAAATATGTCACGACAGGACATCAATCGTTAACTATTTTTGTAATCTAGTTTGAAAAAACTCGGCGTTTTAAGTGGCGTTAATGTCGTTGGTAACAGAAACCTATACGTACGATATCCAAGTGTGCAAGCGATCTTCACGGCCGGCATTAGTATCCAAGTCTACATGAGTCTTCCGGCCGCACTGAAGGCCGATATGATTACTGGTCGGTCAATATCATACCTAACGTGTTCGTCGACTAACTGTCCGGTAGACATTCTCAGAAGCGATTGTTGGCACATCTGCCTCGCTGTCAAAGCCATGCGGACTCGGAACAATAGCCGGCTCGCGAGGAAGCATGCGCCGCTTGGAGACACTGCGTCTTTGACTGTTCCGCAATATCGAACGCGATCATAAAACGTTTATATCCGTTCGTTAGCAGATTTACTGTAGACCAACCGATTTTTTCGAAAAATGTGTTTACGGCTCTTGACAAAATTCTAAATCGTTGCGTTACTCATACTTTACTTCATGTTACTAAGAATTGCCGACCCCTGCCATAGATTATCCAGCTGACACATCTTGATTCAATTTAGTGTTGCCGTCTAGAGCTCTAGACAAGACAAGACTGTCGAAGTCTTGCCGTGTCTTCAAAGATCAAGACTCAGACTTTACAACGCGTGTCGAAAAGCTATAGCTTCACTAGTCAAGCAGATTAACAACTCTGCTGTCTATCAGCAAGTCTCAGATTTTTCAGAGCTCAAAGATCTACTTTTGGGTATACTTTACCTATACTACTACTTAGTTTATCTATATTCTAGACTCTTGAAAATTGTTTAGAGTTTTGGCAAGAGTCTTGTCATAGATAAAGCAAGTCTTGTCTTGTCTTGAACATTTCTAGACAAGACTTTTGCAAGTCTTGTCTTGAAAATCTAGCTAAGACAAGAGTCTAGAAAGTCTAGACGCAGTCTAGATCTAGACGGCAACACAAATTAAATTGCGGAATATTAAGTGAATGAACATGGTTATAAAACAGTTCATTTAAAAATAGGATCTTTACTGTACTGTGTGGTTGGTTTTTGTTTGAAACGCTACTATTATTTAGCATATTATTAAATTCTGTGTAGTTATATTATATGCACGTATATAAAGACAGAACATACATATTATTAAAAGCTCGAGCTTTAAGATAAATTTATTAGTATATTATGTCTTATAATATGGTGTAGCAGTATGTTGTCTGCAATGCAATTTGAAGGAAAATAAGGATAGGTATATTAGTTTATTTTTTATTGTAAATTATAGACGCGTCGGCAACTTAGGTCATTAGAGTCTTGATTACATTCAATAACAACTCACTTAAAGCTAATTGATATCACAAAACATCCGTGAGAGGAGGCGGGATTCGAACCCACGACAGTCCAGAGCCCGCGACGCTAAATACTGGACCACACTGTCTTCGATATATTAGTCTGAATTACGAACAGTAACAGTTTAATATTCTCAACAGGAATTACCCCCTGCATTCTTTATATCAAATCCTTTACCATCGCCTAAAAACGGTTACCGCTCTCCCGACGCTATTTTTAAAGCTAAAGGGTTCGAGTAAATGTCAAATTAAGAACCGAGAATCACACTACATATCTTACAAGCGAAAAATTAACAAAACATTTTCCTGGAAAAGCTTACAACTTTTTAAAATTACGTAATGTTTTATACGTAACCAAAACTTTTTTTGAAAAAATTCTCCTGTTGAATCTGTAGTGTGATTCTTGGTCCTTCATTTGGCGTTTACCCGAACCATATAAGCTTAAAAATAGCGTCAGGAGAGCTCTAACCGTTTTTAGACGAGGGGAAAGAATTTGAGATGAAGAGTGTAGGGGATTTATTCAAGGCCGACCTTAGCAAGTCTAACGGATGAAATATATGTCCGTCGATGTAGTTTCGCTGTAATCTAGTAATTATATTATCGACCTCATCCTTATGCCTCATACTTTCGGACATACAGTGGGAGGCATAGCGTATATCTAGCAATAGAACAATTTTTGTTTTATTTTTTTGTATAGGTATTATGTTCTCGAGTTTTTGGCAAAATGAACATCCTCATATATTTTTACAAAATTTTACAGCGGTTTTGCCTGTTTAATAAAAATCATTGCAATATTAAGTCGAAGTGAGTGGCGTATACCCGCGAACCTAGACGTATAGGCCTACGTCAAAACATTTTTAGAGGTAATTTTATCCCCTAGAAAATTTAATGGGGGGTGTGAAGGGTGTTGTTTTTAGTACATTAGTTAGGGGACCACCCTAGACCATTTCCCGCCAAATTCCTTTTGTTACCTCGCCTAATTCCTAAATTCCCTTCTTGTGTATAATTCGCCTAGACTATTTTGTTGATGAATGCACGAATTTGAATGACATAGGTATTAGGTACCTACATCTTGTCGTCGGCTTCACAAACGCGTCATTCGTCCATATCTAATGTTCGCTATGAATTACGTAATTACATATTGTTGTGTCTTTTTGAGTCAACAATAATACTCTACATTGTCGACCACAACGTTGTTTTGTTTTGGCAGTTTCTAAGAGCTACGCTTTTGAAACAAACAAATTAATCAAAATTATAATCTCGTTGTGATAAGACATATTTTAGACTCGCCTTGATTAAATCAAATTTTATTGTGTTTTATTTATTTATTATTAATTTTATACAAAGATCTACGATATTATTAAATCACGTCGAAAAGATCTTTATAATATTATTTGGAAAATAATTAATTAAACACGAACATTAATGATAATTATTGACGAATGTGTGGATCCGGCTTTAGACATGGACGTTCATCTGTGGTTGGCCTTAAGTCGGCTCCAGACAACATAGCAAATGTCGACCAATGTTGACATTCGGGCAATTACCATGCCGTGTGGATATTTTTCATACCTATGTCAAATATTTAACAAACAGTCACCGCAACGTTGGCATTGGAAGACATTCACTTTGAGAGCGGTTTTTTGAACACACATCAAAGAGATTTGCCAACAGTAGGCTCGACTTGCAATTAATATGCTTTAATTTTCATCCAGACGACGGGACAGTTTCCACTACGTGGTGTTTTTCGGTGTGTGTATATACAGGGTGTCCAAGACTTGCGTTGTCGGCCGATATATTGATTTTGGGTGAAGATAGAAAAAAAGTTTTAATACAAAAGTTGTATAAATTTTAATGGTCTATAACCTAAAAATATTTTCAATTATACAGCCTGTCCCATTTAAGCGTGGCAGACCCAAGTTATGTTTTTTTTAACCTAGCACCCTGTTTTTATTTATTTTTTCAATTCTGCGCCTAAATGTGAATAGAAATTGTAAGGGAAGCCATGCTCGAAAATTCAGTAATTTTTGAGTTATTCAAGTTTTTTAGAAATTTTTGACACGTGCAGACCTTTACCTAAAATTTGACATAGCCAAAACAGAAACCTTTATCAAACTGAAATTTTGAGGATCACTAGATAATGGACGAACAAATCAATGTCTGTCCTAAAAAAATTAATTTATTATACAGGGTGTTCAAAATAATGTACTTCTTTTACCTAACTTCAATCACGTGTAACTTTTGATTGTTAAATACAACGAGGTTATTTTTTTGCTGGAATTGTATTCTTTAGGATATTTACTAACACTTTTATTAAGGGTTGTCCAAACCTAAACCTAATATTTTCGTATTAAAATAATAGGTTTAGGTTTGGACAACCCTTAATAAAAGTGTTAGTAAATATCCTAAAGAATACAATTCCAGCAAAAAAATAACCTCATTGTATTTAACAATCAAAAGTTACACGTGATTGAAGTTAGGTAAAAGAAGTACATTATTTTGAACACCCTGTATAATAAATTAATTTTTTTTAGGACAGACATTGATTTGTCCGTCCATTATCTAGTGATCCTCAAAATTTCAGTTTGATAAAGGTTTCTGTTTTGGCTATGTCAAATTTTAGGTAAAGGTCTGCACGTGTCAAAAATTTCTAAAAAACTTGAATAACTAAAAAATTACTGAATTTTCGAGCATGGCTTTCCTTACAATTTCTATTCACATTTAGGCGCAGAATTGAAAAAATAAATAAAAACAGGGTGCTAGGTTAAAAAAAACATAACTTGGGTCTGCCACGCTTAAATGGGACAGGCTGTATAACTGAAAATATTTTTAGGTTATACACCATTAAAATTTATAAAACTTTTGTATTTAAGCTTTTTTTCTATCTTCACCCAAAATCAATATATCGGCCGACAACGCAAGTCTTGGACACCCTGTATTACTGTGATTTATAAGTTGCATGAAACATGCATAAATAGCTGGACACAAGAAATTATTACTTCTGTTAAGCACTTGTAATAATTACGTCAACCTCGCCCGTTTTGCTAAATGTTGATGTATATTCACTAAACATTCGGTGTACCAAGCTTGGTCAACGTTGACTAGACATATTCAAAGCATCACAAATGCTCAACCATACCCAACATTACTCGTCAATACATTCGCCAACATTGGCATACGTTGGCCATTTCATCTGGAGCCGGCTTGTCGAAACAAATCTCAACAGTTTGTCTATCCTGTGGATTGTAGTGTACTATAAATCGTAAGGTACTGGCGGCAAATATGGCCCAGAGGGTAATATGGCCCAACATTTGTCCTGCGCAAACTAAAATATCTGCTGACGATCTGACAACGTCATAAAGTTGCTTATGTTACTCAATACTGACGGTTTTATTTCCCGCAGCCCCCCGCTTCAAAACTTCCGACAATAGTTCATTCGTTTGTTTTTGCGGGTGTATTGACATGCTGTTGTTATTTGTTTAAGTTTTTTGTCAATTTTTTTTCCGTTGTTACGTCTGAAGTGGAAGCTGTGAAAAGTCAGGGATAAGTGTCATTTTGTTAGGAATCTGTGCATGAAATATTTAATTGATATTGCACTTACTCTCCTTATTTATCATGATAATGTTGTTCAGTTACCCTTTCGGATAATATGGCCCAATGCGTTGGCGGGTTATATGGACCGCTGGTCATATAATCCAACAGTGGGTCATAGTAACCAACTCCACTAAATAACATTCATAAAATAGATTTGCGAATTCTTCCCGTTTGTTTTAGGTTTGTGATGGGAAAAATATGCAAAAATTTGATGAGTTTGAGTGCTGTTAATTTTAGACCCTAAAACTGTTCAATGTTATGTTGTTTTTAGTGCCCATGGCAGGATTTGTTTTCGTTTTTATTTTATTTTATGTGAGTTGTGTACACTGTGGAACTAGTTTATTAAAATTAAAAAAAATAATGTAAAAGCTATATTCATTTTATAGGTTTTAAGATATTTTTTGTTGTGGGCCATATAATCCGAACAGATAGATAATATGGCCCAAGTGTAAGGCTGATTATTTTTAGTGTATTTGCCATATGGCACATACACTATTGGCGTCGGTCGGATGGCGGGACCTAGGGGTCGGACCAAAATTTCTCGACGTTTCATACCCTCCTGAACACTTTAACACCATTTTTAAAAATGTTTATATATATATGTATGTATATATTTATATATATATATATATATATTTATATATATATTTATATATATATGTGTGTACACGATAACTCTCGACAGACTTAATCGATTTAAACTAAATTTGGTACACACATTGGAACCCATCACCGCACGAAGCCTATTTAAAATGGGCCCGATCGGACCATTTTCAGGGTTGTATTTAGGGGTTCCAAAAAGTTTTTGGACCCAAAAATACCGAAAAATTTGTCAGAATCGTTTCAAAATTGAAATTTAACTCTTCAGTAAAGATCAAAATGTGCTGCTAAAATTTTAATAAAATCGGCCCGACAGGACCGGACTTTCAAATTTTATGAAAACACTGGTTTGTTGATACGAATTTACTTATGGAAGGGTGTATTTAATTGGGTGTACTGATAAAATCCATGTCTAATATTGAAATTTAGAAAAATTAAATTATTTCAAGGGATGTATTAAGGGGTTAAATTTTTTATTTTGTCAAAAAACAAACTTAAGTTCACATAATAATGCCACAATGCCTGTATTAGCAAATACACTAATTGTCGGCAGGGTTTGGCACTGCGACCCGAGTTTTTTTTATACTTATTTCCGAAAAAAAATTTTTTTTACAAAATAAAATTATATCCCCATGACAAGTTCATAGTTACCTGTTATTTTGATATAAAAAATGTTCCATAAAAATGCAGGGTTAAAAGTAAAAATCATTTTAAATTAAGGTGGGCCATATTGGCCGCCCGTACCTTAGTTTACAGATATCAGAAATGTAGTTAACTATCGGAGTACAATTATGGAATGCTCGTAGTGCTGTAATCTGTGAACGTTAATTACACGGTTAATTGAACGTGGCATCTCAATTAACCGCCACTATAATAGAGTGCCCCTATTGTACCTATAACATGATATTGCCATTAACTGTGGCTAAATTACTTGACGTTAATACGGTAAGGATTTGAGTATCTAGAATGCAATAATTAATGTTTTCATATTTATTATTGACAACATAGCTTAATTTATGTAGATTATACAATTGTAAAAAATGTCGTTCAGTAGAAGGTAAGAGGCAATAGTTGTTTTTAAAATCAGACTCGGAGTAACTGCGTTTACATAGATTCAATTCAATCTCGATTGACAGCCACATTGTTTTATCTAGTTCACATAACATCGCATATTTTTAACACATTGAGATATAGAACGAGAGCTAGTGACAATTTTTTGGTGTTATTTATTCAAGGCCTCTTTTTTGTGAAGATGTTAAGGGAGGCATAATATTAAAGTGCCCTGAGTAAGGGATTTTGCTAGATAGCGGTATGAGGGGCATGCAGACCGCCCCCAACATGTAACAAAAAATATGGTCACAATTATTATTGCTTCAAAGCTGAAATTGTTTGTATAGCTTGTCGGTGACCCAATATTGCCATTATAATATTTGCAGATCGAATGGTCAGTATTAAAGGGGTGGCAGATTTTCTATTTTTCTATGTCAATGATGCTCGTAAATTAATTTAATACAATGAATATTTAAAAAAATGTATTTTTTTTAAATTTACAAACAAATTTTAAATCCAAAATTATTCGGGTCGCAGTGCAAAACCCTGCTGAATTTTAGCGTAATCAATCTAAAATCTGTTGGTACAAAATTATATACTATACCTTTCCGTAAGGAAATTTTAGTGGTACAATTCAATTTTTATTAAAGAATTAAATTCTGATTTTGAAACAAGTCCGCTAATTTTTTCGAAATTTTTTTGGCACAAATTTTTTTCGAGCACTACATACAACTCTTAAAATGATTCAATGACGTTCATTTTTTATAGGCTAAGTAGTCAAAAAAAAATAGAAAATATTGTTGGGCTTGAGAATAGAATGTGGCATTTTCATGGCTTCTCTATAAGTGTCAATTGGATTTCCACTTATTATTAAAAATAATGACGAATTGAAAATATGAATTGGTGCTAGGCCTAAATAACTCTAGCAGTTGGTGGCTTTAAAAAAAAAGACAAAGAAAATACTGCTATACTGCAGATTTGGTAAAAAGTGTGATTTATATAAAAAACAGATATAAAATGGCCATCAACAGTTTGATTAACAGTTATGTGCAAGAAAGAGAATTACGCAACTGCATTGAATAAGAAGGAATACCTAATGATCATAAGATATGTACGTATTATTTCAACTACAGAAACTGCTAAGATATAAAAAGTAGTATCGTGTCAGTATGGTAGTCGAGCAGTAACCAAGTAAAGCAGCCATACTAAATTAATATTTAATGTTTGACTAATTTCTCGGGTGACTCGGAAACACTCCCTTATTCATATGTAATAGAATCAATTCTCTTTAGTGCGCCTTCAAGCCGGTTTTGCTTAATGTAGGTCAGACTGAGGCTACGCTCCCATTACCGGCATCTTTCAGCTGTAGACAACAAGCATTTATAGTTAAGATATTTCATTTATGAATGCATGGTGAAATGGAAAAACAAAAAGAAATAGTTTTTTAACGGAGAACTTCTTACACCGCAGGTCTCTTTAGAAATTCGATGTTACGAAAATACGTCAATTTATTTTATATGGTATTTCCATGGCTTAATTAATTAACAATAGAAACATTATTGGTTATTATTATTTCATTATGGTAAAGCGCCTCGCACACAGTGCTGGATTTCGAGCTAGCTCGCTTGCTCGGAGTCTTGTTGGCAGCTTTGTGTTACGTTGCTGAATCGTGAAGTCACTGATGGCTCCGCTGCTCGCTAACATGCTATATTTTGGTGATAGGTCCGGTGATACTTTACGTGCAGACCTGCCTGCTAGATTCATTGGCAGAGAGCGCTGCTGGTTTGGCCTCACACGGATCTTGTTGTGTGGCAGATAGACAGATGGGCGGACAACTGAGTTTTTTTTTTCATTTTGATACAAACAACGGAAGCTACAAAACCTATAAAGCATGGGATTTTCGTATGTAGAATATTGATTTAAAATTATGGATCAGAAAAGTGGAATATATCTACCTAATATTAATTTAGTATAGCTTACTGTTCAATATGATGGCGCAAAATCTGGATTTTAATAAGTTTAAAAAAGAAATAAAGGCAGCTCTACTCTTATTTATTTATTTATTGTAGATTATAGACGCGTCGACATCCAGGTCATTAGCGTCTTTCAACTACACTAAATAACAACTATCTTAAAACTAAATAACATCACAAAACATCCATGAGCGCAGGTGGGATTCGAATCCACAGCAGTCCAGTCAAGAGGTTGCGGCACTAAGCACGCTAACCACTAGGCTATACTGCCCTCGGCAGCTCTACTCAATCAATGTCTTTATAATATTGATGATTTCCGTATTTAAGATGTATTTTACTTTAGCGTAGGTACCGATTTGTATTTTACTATTTTATTTGTATTTTGGTGTTTGACGAATCCACTTGTAATGTATTGAAGATTAATGAATTCTAATAGACTACTGAAGTAATTTGAGCGCGAAATTTAAAATGGAGTCGATTGGCGTTCAAAAATGTATGGGGCTTAACGAAATATTCGTTACTATATTCTCTTAAAATACATTTCTTACCGAAACAATGGCTGTTTCATAAAAATAATTAATAAATCCCGTCATTACTGGCTACAAAACTTTATTATTTCGTGTGAAATAATTTTTTATTTGAAATTCAAGATTTATAAAAAACGGCCCTAACTTGATTCACTGTGCACCACTTTAGTTCTAACCGAACTTCCTCGTTGACGTTTGTCGAGGTATAATTTAAGCAAATATAATTAGAAATTGCGTTTGTTCTTTCCATTTGGAGTTGGAAAAATGTTTTGAAGTCGTCTGAGTTACGCTAGATCAAGCGAAGGTACGCTAAAAGTATAAAAAAAATGTTTTCGCCAATTAGGTATTGGATATCTAGGTATTATTTTAGCTTTTTCTTCAGTCGGAAGTGTAAACTTTTTGCAGTCATAATTTTCATTATGAGTGCAGTCAGGTACAAAACACCACCCCATAACAAATTGCTTTAATTATTAACGACGACGTTTAAAAAAACGAGGTTATGTCAGTAGAAATAATGAAACTTGACAGGTGTCCTGCCAAGGCGACGGGAAAGACTAATTCAAATTCAATTCAGAACGTACGTTTCTAGTTAGAAGAAGACAGTTGCGACTCAGAAGGAGACAGTTGCGACTCCGCCACGCCTTCCTTTCCTAATCTATTCTAATAATATCGTATAAATAAAATTGTGTTTTTAGATGGGTTATAGACTGTAAACACAGCAAATACATAATTTAAAAATTCAGCGAATTTTATTTTAAATCTGACCTGTAAAAGTAGATTGATTTTTTTTAACAAAAAGATAAAACGACACAATATAATTTCAGTATTTACCTCGACAATGTAAATTCAAATAAATAAATAATAATTGTAGTACGAATTTTTCGGGACATTAACTATTCCCCTTTTTTATTTGAGTACAACAAAACCTGTCATATTTTCAATATGTGGAAAAAATCGTTTTTTAGCATAGAATATTTATAGTATTCATAATGTTGCATAAATGTATATCATGTGTAATATTATACCAACAGCTTGAAAATACAGCTTTCCGCCATTTTGGATACATAGCTAATATCAGGCTGTGTTATAGATTGTCTACACAGTACCTATATATGAAACAGGATGTGCGATTTATGTTACGCTAGTTCAAAATAATTTATTGCTCTAAAATGTTACATTTAAAAATGTTACAATGAGCATACCAAAGTATCTTCAATGAAAATATAGCAAAACATACTGTTATTTCGTTTTCCTTAAGAAAATGTATTCACTAAAATGTATCTAATACATTAAAAGAATCCATGGAAAACCTCAACCAATACTTTCAATTGAAAAAAATTCGAGGAGGGAAAACCCGTGTCACATTTACCCTTTTTAGGATTAAATTCCAACAAATCCCTTTCATCGCTCAGCTACAGTAAAGTTTACGTAAAGTATTGTAACATCCCGCTTCATAGAAATAAGGATCTACATACACATACCTACATACAAATATCTTTGCACCCAAATAAAAATTGTAACATAACTGTACATAGGGCGGCCCTTAGATGTTCAAGTATTCAGCATGATATATATAGTCTACAATAGTCTCAAGGGATACAGAAGTTACTGTATGTATTCTAACATTACGGGTTTTTTTCTCATCAAAAATAATACGAACTAAGGTACGACGCAGTCGGTAAAAGAGTCCTTTATTCTTTCACTATAACCGCTACAATAATGTAAATCCCAGTTGACAGTATAAAGAGCTTGTGTGAATTTTTACTTTACTCTTAAATAAATTATTAATTTTTCTTTTAATATTACATGTGGTTTTAAAAGAATGGATATTTGTCTGTTTCATTTTGACGAATAACAGACAGTAAGGGTAAGTACATGGTGGAGCGGAGAGCAAACCAGCGAGCATGCGGAGAGCAAAGCGGCGAAAACGAACAAATGATAATAGGTTTGTCTTCACGAATATAGTGATGGGCAATACGCAGATGTAACAGCACTGCTAAATATGGAGCAAAGCGACGCGTTCAAGCAAGTTTATTTCTTTGCTTGGCTCGTGTGTTTCTGCGATTGTTTTCTCTGTGCTTTTATATTGGAAAAATTGACGTTGAACAATTTTGCTGGATGTTGTTTCAATTGCTCATATAAGTGGTGAAATTTACCTAATCCATGTCTACTTCTATTTATTTGATGTGCAATACAGCTTCTTTTTCCATTTTTCTTTCGTAATAGAAATAATATAAGCGTGTTAAAAACATTTTTAAAGACGACAATTTTACACTTCATGTTTTATAATAAAGACAAATTCATCCAGGTGTGCAAGCTTTCAAGGCCGGCATTGTTCCAAATCTTCATGGTTTCCGGGCTTGTAGGCGGTGGTCCGGTGGTATTTCTACCTGACGTTTCGTCTACAACTACGATAGACATTCTCAAAGGCGATGTGGTAGCGGTCGAAGTGTCCTTCTTGAACAGAGAACACACTGGTACAGAGCATAAAAGAAGGGAGGACACCAGTCACTGACACATTGACCTGTGGACCGCCAAGAAGGATACTTCAACCGCTGCCACATCGCCTTTGAGAATGTCTACCGCAGTTGTAGACGAAACGTCAGGTAGAAATACCACCGGACCACGGTCTGCAAGCCCGGAAACCATGAAGATTTGGAAAGACAAATTCATTTTCTTTTATTTATTAGCTACCAAAGCCATTTGGGTTTAAAAAATTTCTACTGCGTCGTCTTTTTCACTCGACTAATCGCATCCTCACTATGTGAATGCATTTCTTTTGTCAGCTCTCTGCTCACTTGATGCTTTGCTCTCTGCGCTACTCGCTGCTTTGGTCTCCGCTCCACTATGTGCTTACTCTAAGAGACGACCTGTTTTTTGTCAGTTGCCGACTCGGCATCTTATTTTTAAAGAAATGTAAATTGTACACATGAATAGTCTATCGCCATGGCCACTGCTTCGTATCATCGCCTAAAAAGTTTCTATACAGCTTCAGCCTTCAGGCATTAGTGATTTAGACCTAGAAGGACAATAATAAGTACACTTGTACCCTTCCCCCCGAAATGTAGCGGTAACTTTCCAATCTAGTCTTTAATTGATGACAAATATAGTCAATAAAATACGTCTGCATATTTTAGGTGATTCAGATTAAGGGAACACTCTCATAAAAAGAAAAATGTCCCCCTATACAAAGTTTAATTTCTCATTATATACTCCTGCAGCTAGGCGTAACTTTGACCTGTTTTTATACCACAAATAAATAAAATAGATTTTAACTTCTAGCAGTCAAAACGTTAATTTTTGTGCTTAATATCTAAATATAGTTCAAATAATCATGGTAGAAGTGTACTTTTAGCAGTGAATTAGCATATAAAACCATGCTAAAATTCAGTGTTACAAACAAGTACTTTAAAATTTCCAGAATTGCGCGATTCTGGAAGTTTTGGGTTTGACATTGGTGTAAATAAATTTTTCTGATATTGCGTTGTAACGTTATGTCAACAATGAGTATTTCTTAACAGTAATTTGCTAATTATAGCCTACTATTTGTACTTTAAAACTTTTATATCTTTTTACTTTGAAAGTCATACCAGAAATCGAGCATTATTGCGGTAAATTTTATAAGAAAACAAATAAAATCTATAATTTTATTAAACTATTACGACTCTTGGAGCATGAGGGTAAGCAGCGGGTTTTAGAATAATAAAAGATACAGACTAAATTGAAAATGTATTACGTATGCTCCATATCTATACATAATACATAAGTACAGAAGGTCTGTAGTGCTCAGGCTATTCTAAAGCCCATGTTTATGACATTTCAGAGTATTTTAAGCTTCACTAATGTACTATATATTTTTTATTCATACCTATTATATAAAGTCCCCTTTTCGCGTCTGTCTGTAACAATAGGTACTCTGTATGCTTGCGATTTGCTTGAAAACTTCTGGACTGATTTTAATAGTGTTTTCACAATTGTAGAGCATTATTCTGGGAATGACTTAAGTTACCGTTACATATCATTGATCTAATTTATTGGAGGCACGGGCAACGCTACAAGCCACATACTGGCAACGTCGGATGGAATTTAGTATAAGCTTTTAGCTTAGCATTCAACCGCTGTCAATTTGTTTTAACATGGACTATAAGGCATAACAGGCACCGGAAATGCCAGGTTTAAGAGTTAGTGTACATTAATCTAAAGACTAAACTGTTAATAGTTCTAAGAATTACTGTTTTTATATTTTTATTTTTTGTAAAGGCTAAGTCTAAAATACACAATAATATGTTAAAATAAGGTACACTAACATTTCTATTTGATTAAAAAATATATTACTATTTTCCGGAACTCGATTAGATTAATTTTTTACAGATGACTGCATTGGAACTCAACTAAATTAATTAACATGGTTTTAAGCATGAAAAAGGGCACAGCAATCACTGATCCTAACTAATCTGCCCAATGAAGTTTTCCCTATGTTCGGTTTTCTGTGGTACACCCTATATAGTATTCAGGTGAATTTTGAATTCTGTTCTCCCATACCTAATTATTTCTGTTCTATTAAAAAATATCCCCGTTTTATACTCTTGAAACAGATTTTTACTTATTTTTTAACTGCACAAAACAAGTCAACATTTTTTATGTTGTTTCAGAAAGAAAATCATAGCGAAGAAAGAGAATATCAATCTAGAGGGATAATCTTGTCCTTGGCGCCATGAACAAGAGCCGTGACAGTTTTCAAACGTGGTGACGCTACGGAATGGGCTGGCTTGTGTCGGCCGTCATTGTTTTAACGGTCATCGTACTCATGGGTAAGCAAGTCCGTTATATTCCTACTAAGAATTACAATTACTGCGTGCGGGATGTCTGAGAGTGCGTTCCATTTGGCGCCCGCAACGCCCACAACGACCAAACGTCGTTCCACTTGGTGACTGCAGTCGCTTTGGTCGCGATGAAAACGTCATACTCACGGATAGCGATCGCAGCGCACGACGCGGGCGATTGTGTGTGAGTCGACATGGTCATTAAATATTTTCCGCGCATTTTAATGTCACAGAGATGACAGCAGAATATGTTATATTTTACAAGAGGGAAATGGATGATTATATTGAACTCATTTGAGCTCTACATGTCTGTGGAGGATGCAAAACACATACCTATGATAACATTTGAATGATATATATGAAAATATAACTTTACTTTGATGCAAAATGTTCTGTTTTTCGACCATGTTTCGGCCATGTTTGTTGTTGCCCACAAGTCGTTCCACTACAGTTTTCGTTCCCAACGTTTGTAAGCTAGAGGAACGGTTAATGTGCGATCGTGAGCGCGGGCGTTGCGGACGCCAAGTGGTACGCACTCTGAGTAGAATCGAGTAGAGTGCATACAGTTATAGAAAACCAAATCGTAACGGAAACATCCGTATAAAAATTGGTGGGAAAAGCCGTCAGGGGTGTACGCGAAACAGGTTCTGACACATTATAGGCGTAGACTGAAGACTAGCAGTGAACAATGAATACAAGTAAACAGTGACAGCTCGTCTACCAACCCCTTCACAGGTAGAATAGACGGGTCTGAACACAAATTCGTCTGCGCGCATGATGACGTCAGTGTCCTTCTCTGAATGTAAGCACTCTGCCTAAGTTCTCGATTTCATTGCTGGGTTTCTGATACGCTAATGCTAGGTTTCTGGTACGACTTTCATCTCTAAACATAGTTTCATAGCACTTTTAGCACTGAATGACCATGTAAAATTCAGTGAAAAAGCACATTTATCTTAAATCTACTTTCAAAGTCAAGCATTAATAGATTTACCTAGCATTTGTAATTGAATCTATCACCGCACGAAACTTATTTAAAAGGGGTACAAGTAGGCCATTTTAAGGGTCGTATTTATGAATTTTTGGGACCAAAATACCAACAATATTAGCGAAATTGTTTCAAAATCTAACTTACTAGAGATTAACATGTGCCCCAAAAATATTAACAAAATCGTTCGGACAGGGCTGGACTATTTATGAAAATCACTGATATTTGCGGTTATAGTGAAGTACTCACTGAAGGGTGTATAATTAATTTGGTGCTGATATTGGATTGTTGAAATGAATTTTGAATATTGTAATCACTTTTAGGGATGTATTAAGGGGTTAAATTTTGAATACAAATCTACATTTATATACAGGGCGAGTCAGACCACCCGTATCAGTCGTTTTTTTTCGAAAACGGTTAGTCGTAGAGAGTTGTGTCAAACATTTGTATTATAAAAGCCCTAATAAAGAATCGAATGGTGATAATTTTTTTTCTGGGAAGGTCGGCTTCCCTATTAGTTTGCTCCAGAATGTCTAGAACTGCGGAATTATAAATAGTACGATAGGTCGAAAGTGGTATTGTTGAAAAGATCTTAAAAAAATACGCAAGTTTTGTAGGGATTTTTTTTTATTACGGTCACCCCTGTTAAGTAATATTTGTTTGAAATTACTAAATTAAAATGTCATAATAACGAATATTAATTTTAATAGTCGGCATTTAAAATCTTGTTGCCTATCTATCGATCATTAAACACTGAAGAAGTACTTAGAGACACTCACAGTAGTATAACCAGAAGAAAAATTGTGTTTTAAAGACCACAATCAGCTAAGGTTATTTGGGCCTAGCACCAATTCATATTTTCAATTCATTATAATTTTTTTTTAATAATAAATTGAAAATCTAATTGATACTTGTACCAGCTCTCGGGCTCGAACCCGGGAGCTGAGGACTTGTAATAGAGGAACCATAGCAACGCCATGTAAACAACAGCATTGCTAAACGCTCGGCTATTCTCAAGCCCTATAACCAGAAGAGCTTATAGTAGTATTTAAGAGTAAATAGAAGACATTTTGAACACTTGTGACATTGTCTAAGGTTGCTAGATTTTGAATGCCGACTTGGTTCCTTATTATGAAATTTTAATTTAATAATTTCAAACGAATGTTACTTAACAGGGGTGGTAGTAATTAAATAATTTTTCCTACAAAACTTGCTTATTTTTTAAAGATCTTTTCAACAATACTACTTTCGACCTATCGTGCTATTTATAATTCCGTAGTTCTGGACATAGTTCTGGACATTCTGGAGCAAACTAATAGGGAAGCCGACCTTCCCGGAAAAAAAAGTGTCACCATTCGATTTTTTATTAGGGTTTTTATAATACAAATTTTTAACACAACTCTCTACGATTAACCGTTTACGAAAAAACGATTGATACGGGTGGTCCGACTCACCCTGTATAATGCATGTAAATGTCATGATGCATTTATTATCAAATAGACTATTTTGACGTAATTCGAGTTTTTTCATAAAAACACTTTTATTATTTTTAGAAAATTTACAAAAAAATACTATCAAGTAGTTGTTTAAAAATTTATGAAATTGTTATGATGTATAAAAATTTCATTGAAAGAATCACAGAATATACATTTTAGTGACAGGGTTTCCATCACCTCAGGGGGGAGTACACGGACAGCCTCAAGCTGGGGGATCTGTAGGAATATTGCCCAGCACGCCAAGTCCGGGTGCAGTACCAGGACCTTTCTCATTCAAAGGACCAGGAGGCGGTGTGGGCGGCGTACGAAGGACACGTGCTGGATACAGAGAGTGGAAAAGAGGTGATCCAACACTGTTTAACGCATTGTGGAAAAGTAAGACGCCTCCGGGAATCAGAAAACAATTAGGTGAGCTAATAATTAACATACACGTTTTTTCATATCTACTACCTTTAGAGGGATTTTTGTACAATGCGCAAGGATTTTAATGATCATAACTGCTGAGACATCGATTAGAAAGACTACCATATTATATATAGAGTCACAAAAGGGTCGTTATTGTCTGCGAATAAGCAAGTTGTTAGAAATAATAAATTTCTTCTGTCCTTTGCTGTTTAGCAATAATTTATTAGCAAGCATTGAAATGTAAACATCTTGTATACCTACTTTGATAAGTATAAAATTTGATTGTCTGTGCTCTATTAAGGTCATTACAGAGTGGTAAGTAGTATAGTTTAAAATGAAATCAGAAGCACAATTAAGTGACACAAGACATTTAAATTTTTTATAAAAACTAATATACCTGTTTGGAAGTATTTCATAAGGAACTGGCGTAGAATTTGGTTGAAATTATTCAAATTAATTTAAAAGTACTTAAAAATTTAAAAGTAGATATAGGTATCCGTTTTTATGTGCTCAATAGTAGATACTTGAGTTTCTTGTTGATATTATGAAATGTAGCAGGTTGTTAAATTTTATCATTGTTTTTCACATTTTAAAAACAACCATTTTAAAAACCTAATATAAACGCAATTTACAAGTTTAATCACTTAATTTATTATTTATATGTTTCAGGTAACGCCGAAGTGTACATAATGCTAGCACTGTTAATTGGCTTCGTCACAGTGGTAATAGGTTGTTGGTTATCGGATAATTGCTGGTCACCGGAACCAGAGAACGACGTAGTAACGGTAGCATGACCCAGTAGGAGCCCCAGTCCTCCGCCACCACCTCCAAAGTCAACAACACTCCATCGTGCGGGGGGTGGTTCTGGTCCATTCCTACTCAATGGAATCACATCCAATACCAACAGTCATCACCATCTCCTGGCACATTCCACTTCCGTCACCAACAATACAACTATCGACAATAGTGCCACAGCGACCAGTAGTGATTCTTCAGAATCATGGCCCGTTGATATGTCCGATGTGGACTCAATGAACTTGTGACCTCCGGAGGATGACTCGGTTATCGATGGTGAGGAACCAACCACAGAAGATCATGATGATTCCACATATCTTCATGGAAGGACTGCAGGTATTTGTTTTGATACTTTAACACCGATTTTATCTTATTAGGATTTGTAAAACTTTTTAGTAAAAAATTAATGCCTATGATCTACTGAGTTATATTGTTGACTAAAAGGGTCGCTTTAAGTAAAAATATATTTTAAGAAATAATAATATAAACAAGGCTAAATTTTCCGAGTTACCTACTAACGTTTGAAGCAATTTTAAGTAATATATTTGTTAGTTTAAACCATGATAGTGTGATAGCTACAAATCTCTACATATTATATAGTTACAAATTATTACTCTGCTACTTTGATGTGGAGATACTTTTTAAGACAAAATTTAATGATAAAATAAATACAATATACAATATAATAAATTAAAAAAACATAATATTTTCAGGTAAAGAATGCCTAATTCATGGAGATACAAGTGTGGAACTAGAAGAAGAAAATTTAATTTCAGAGGATTGTCTCATTCACGGTGAAGAATGTTTAAGATCTGAGGATAATTGTCTATTGACAGGGCTAGATCATTTAGCAGCGATGGAAAATCATTTACTTAAATTAGAGAGTAATCGAGTGACAAAGGAATATCATTTAGCACCCGAGTCACTGAAAAATGGACAGAAATTAAGTCCCAGATTAAAGAAAGTACATTCAATTCATGTGGACGATCATTCAAATTTACTGAAAAAGGAAAATCGTCCAATTTTGAAAAAAGAATATTCTTTGCATGCTGACGATTGTGCGAAATTAAAGAAAGATCACTCATTCCATTTAGATGAACGCACACTAAAAAAAGAATCTTTGTTCCATTCTGAAGACCGTGGTATACTTAAAAAGGAGAGTTCTGTTCATTTAGATAGCCGCCCGAAATTACAGAAAGATATATCGTTTCAAATCGATGAGAATATAATAATAAAAAAAGATAAAGTTCATGATGACGATTGCGCGTTATTTAAAAAGGATAATTTTCTTCGTATAGAAAACAGACCATTGAAAAAAGAACATTCGTTCCACGTTGAAGATCGTGCAAAACTGAAAAAGGATGCTTCATTTAGTATAGATGAACGAGCTAAGTTGCAGAAACATAGTTCCGTGCAAATTGAAGATAGCGTTAGATTAAAGAAAAGTCACTCAGTATATGCAGATGATCGGATTTCATTTGAAACAACAAAGGAGAGCCTAATTCAGATGAGAGACACCCTGAAAAATTATCCTAGATCAGAAAAAAGTGATACAGATCCAAGTTCTCAATTATTAAAAAATAATTTTCTGTCTGTGGATGAAAATGCCACTTTAGGTAATACTAATTTATTGTTCAATAGCAGTAGACTAAATCCCGAAGGAAATGATGAACCTGATAGATCAGACGATCTTTTATTTTAGTGTGATACTCAAATTATTTGATGTAACGTGTATTAATTCATTTAGTGTAAAAATAACAATTTATTTATAACTAAGTATTTGTAATTATATTTGTGAACCTTGCAATTTCTTTTGTGAAGTACAATGACACACCATTTAAATTTTATACATACATTATAATAGTATGTACCTACGTGCATGACTTAAAAATTACTATAAACAAATTAAAAAAAATAGTGTATTTCATAAAAAAATACTTACCGCGTAAAATTATGTCATCCAATTAATTTAATCTCAAAAAATATATATACGCAAAATATTGTTAAAGGCAAAATACGAGTATGGATTCAGTATGCAGAAATAAAACTGAAAAGTTTTATAATAATCAAAAAAATAAAAGAAAAGTGGTGCAAATGAACTTATTAACTAAACACAAAAAAACAAATTTTTTTTATTAAACAACACAATTATTATGTTATTAAGTAAATCAAATTTGAAAAAAATCTAAAATTTGATATTTACATATCAAAAAAGGTGAATAACAAAGTGATAAAACAAAGAAACATTATTTTATAACGTATATTACAATAAAATATGGAAACTTCGCACCAGAAATGAAACTATGTAATCTTATTTGGTGCCTTTAAAACTGAAAAGCTTATTTATCAAACATTATTATTATTAATGTATATTATATTGTGATGAAATACTTATTTTAATCGTTATATTTCCAGATAGTTTAGAACCAGGAGTCGCGAACCTGTAGGACGGGTGCGTGCGGCGGCACACAATGACATTTTGCTGGCACGTGAACGATTCAGAACAGAGCACCTATTTCTGTCTCTCATATTAATGCTAATCTTTTATTAAAAGTTTGTCGTACCCTCTTAATAAATCTATCAGACATGTCAGCAAATCAAAATTTTTTTTTATTTTTGGGACGCGAA
This sequence comes from Mongoloraphidia duomilia, assembly GCA_039654895.1. Taxonomy (NCBI): domain Eukaryota; kingdom Metazoa; phylum Arthropoda; class Insecta; order Raphidioptera; family Raphidiidae; genus Mongoloraphidia; species Mongoloraphidia duomilia. The sequence goes on along the minus strand of CM077518.1, from coordinate 18,597,233 downwards.
AATGTAAAGGTTCGCCACCCCTAGTTTAGACTGTTTGCAATGAATATATATTTAACAAACCCATGTAAACATTTTAGTTGAGATCAAGATTTCATCCTTGTACTGTTCATATCTGTGATTCTAGTGTACCCTTGAAGTGGTGTATAATGGAGGGTTTCGTTTGTTTTCTAATTTTACAAACCAAGGTTGCATCACGTCGTCCCTCATCTCACGTAAAGACGTATCTGAAATTTACACCACATTTACCCCTGAGAGGAGTGACGACGCGAAGCCTTATCGAAATAACGTATGCCATCTAATTTGGTGGGGTTTTAATATTTTCCGAAGAGCCAAAATAAAATAATAATAAAAATCTGACTTACCTAAATAAATTTCCAGAATTTTAGTGAATACAAATTTCAAAATTGTCTTCATATAATCGTGGTCATGTTGATCAATTTTTTAATTATAAATTAATGTATTTGCCTCCCAATTAAACAAGAAAAGGACAAGTGTAAAATCGAATTATTGTGTACATGACAAAGATAAAATTTTTAGTAAAAGTCGAAAAATAAATTAGAATCACGGTATACTGGAGTTGTCAATGAAATTTCATAGTACCTATACACAAATTTATTATTTATTATGATTTCACATCCGATTTTTTAATTATTGTTATACTTCGGACCAATGTTCAACTGAACAGCAAATACATTCGAAACTAACATTTACAGAATACTGCATGCAATTTTATTTCTTACTGTGACTGGTGGGTCCTGTTGTTTGTCATTGTAAAATAATAAATAATGTTCTTTGTGAAAAAAAAACAAATTTTTATTTTCAAAACATTGGTCCAAAGTATTACCTCATAAAAATGCTCTGGTTTATTTTCGAATATGTTATTTTTTATGCTGTAACTTTTTTATAGAAAATAAGAAGAAGACTAGAATAGTTAGAATATAATAATGAAGAATACGTGGTATATAAACAATTTAATGTTTTGTAAGTCACATTATAGAACTATACATTTTGAACAAGACATCGCGTCGTAGCAAAACAGTATAATATTATGTATCAGCTCAATGTGACAAAGAGTCCCCTTCGTTAACGTTATTATGGTTATTAGCAATTTTTGTGAACTGTAATTATACTATAGAAGAGTAGTAATTTTTATTTTAATTTACAAGTTATTAAACATTTTTTAAGAATCACTTTGTTTAGTGACTAGCCATTGACTAATTAGATATAGAGGAATCATATTGCCATCGGAACAGCGTTGTTAGTTTGGCCATGCCTTGCGTCGGGTTTATTTTTTCGCAGTATATTATATTAATCCAAAACACGTTGCCATATTTTTCTCTATCACATGAAAACAAGAGATATGTTAAAACTTTAAAAACAGTTTATTTAAAATACAAGCGTCACTGAAAATAGCAGATTGTATTTCTAATGTCGTAAGGAGCTTTATTACTGACGAGCAGTAACAATATGTCAAAACCATGATTTAGCAAGTCATAATATCATTACGCACGAGAAATATTATGACAGTTAAAATAGCTACTTTTTGGTTACCATATCAACTTCTGTTTATTCGCTCTATACGCCTGCGTACGCTTGCGTGCGCCTGTCATAACTTACTTGCACGAACTTCGCGGCACACTGGAAGGAAAGATGGCGACGCAAATAAACTGTCAGTATTTTTTGAAAATTACCAGAAAAGTAGGTATTTTGTAGTGGATATGGCAAAAAATACCATATATGTCTCGTAAGTAATGGCATTACGTAATGGTATTATGGTAAAAACTCCCTATCGCTCGTTTTTTCATACTGTCATCACTTGCCGTAATATGCCCCATTACATATCTAGACATACAATCTACTATTCTTTCAATTATTGCAATATATATATTATATATATCATTTCCTAGCTATATACAATAATGACTCAATGGTGAAAACTAAATTAAATTGTAATAATATTATGAAGTAAAATATTTAAATTAAATGTGTCGACATTTTCAGTCTGTTTCCAGAGACAATCATTATTTATTCAGTTGGAAATAAAGTCCATCATTATTCAAGGTTTTTGTCATTAAGTAATTTTAATTAATGTTTTTGTTTTTTACCTAATTTCAACTGGAACTAAAGTTAGTATTTAAAAGAACTGAATTTGTCGATATTTACACAATAACATAAACAAATTATTGAAATAAATTAATCATGAGCGCCGTTACAATAACATGGAAACATGTTTGCAATTATTTAAACTTTAAATTAAGAAAAAATACTCATTATTCAGTAGGTACCTCACGTCCATTTGGTCGCCAAGAGGAAATCAATCTCAATTTTCCCTTTAAACGGCGCCCATGATTTTAGTATTAGGTACATAAAAACACAAGAACAATGCTCAAAATATTTACGTATTAAAGGGCAACATGAGTGCCAGAATTTTAGAGGGTGTATAGTATTATTTCATTAAACGTCAATTATTAATCATATTATATATAGTTATACATATTATATAAAAACTCTCATGCATATAACACATTTAGCCGCATCATGTAAGAGGAATCATTTATTTATTTCATACAGAATATGACATGGTGCACCATGCAATAGGAACTAGTCAGTAATTTGAGGCAAAAACAACGGTTCCAATACATTTTTGTGTTGATGTTGCCTCGTTATCCTTTTCACGATGTATAATCGCCCTGGACCTTGGACAGACATGATACACCATATTATCACCTTCTAATAGTTTTAACACATCTCTACGAATATTTTAACGTACCAAAAAGTTTGAAATTATATCAGAAAAGCAAAAAATAACTAAGATGTCAACTATATAGGTAACATCGAAAATTTACAGTTTATAATATTTTTTAACCTTCGTTTGGACGGAGGAAACAATATAACGATCCAAGTGTGTAATAGAAAAAAAATAGCTACAATGTCCCGCCATCTTAACTTTTGAGAGAATTGAATTTAAGGGTTCGAACAATTGAGTCGATTGTGGACTCGATTGTTATTATGAACGATTGCAATTATTTCGATTGTAAAAACATCTCGTATCGCCCATCACTACTAGAGTCTCTAGATCTTACCTCAAGATTGTCCGAACTCTCTAACTCAATTCGTTCAAACGTTATAGAAAGGACACTTTATATTCCACACGCCCATTGCAGAAGTAATAATACAAATAATATATTTCACACATATAAGTTATAATATCATGTGTAATCTAAAAGTCACCAAATTATTTATTAGAACCATTAAAGAACAGTTTCTTGTAAATTACTGAAACAAGTTTCCATACCTAGTTGTTTTAATTTGTTTGTATTTGTTATTTTATCATTTTTAAGTTTATTGTTAAGTTTATACTACATTTTTAACTTTACCTGTTACTATTATAATTATTGTTATTTTATGAATTATGTCTGTACAAATATTTTGATGGGGCAGAGTAGAAATCAGCTTTCGCTGCACTCTATTCTCAAATAAAGAATTTATTATTATTATTACATAGCGAACATTATTTTAAAATATTTCGTTACTTGCAAAATAAAATGATGTTTTTGAAATTTAAGGTACCTACTTAATTATATATTTTCAGTTTAAGTTTATCTTGTGAAACAATTACGAGTATATCTAATTTAAATGTAGCTAAATTGTAACTTTGTTTGTTCAGGCATTACGCAAAAAAAATTATAAAGTATACTTACCTACTAGTTTATAGAAATTATGTTCCTTGGACAACGTAATATAAAACAAATATACATTTTCCAGGAAAGTTGCGATTGGATTTGTTGTTTAAAACTTTTACTACGATATTTCGTATTTATTTGCTTAAATTTATTATACAGTGCGTTTTACATAATTTAGACTTATGTACAGTTGCGGACTTAATAAACTTTACACTTGAGTTTTTCGGTGTAAGTTCACAAAAAGTCAGTAGCTTAGCAACAATTTTTTTAGTTTTTAATAGGTAAATGTAAATGTCAAAAATTAAGAGAAATAATTGTCGTTTAAATGCCTCGAAATTATTAAAACGAAGAACAAAAAAGAAGAATTATTGCAAGATTGGAGGAAGTAATTTGCTAGTATCAAATATTATCAAATCTTTTTATGTTTTAATTGAATAATATTGAGTAATTTGGATTGTATAATAAACAACTGAGGTGTTTTGATAATAATTTTTTATTGAATTTTTAGGATGTAACCTTAGTAATTGATACATTACTATCAAAAGCCAAATTACAATATGCAAAAATTAAAAAAAACAGTAACTAGATGATACAGGTGTCCGCGACTGTACTTACCTATATATTAAAATTATATTATCATAGTATGTATTTATTATAAAAATTATCACAGAAAAATGTAATGTTACAGAAATTGATTAAAAGCTTTAGATTATTTAGTATTTTTCAAAAAATCTCTATCTATGGATATTTTTTTTTAATATAACAAAACAATATAACAAAATTGCTAATAATTAAATATACTTACTTACGTTTATTTGTCACTTTGGCAGTTATAAATAAAATAGAGATTCCGGTATTCAATTTTTACTTTCGAAATTTTTTTTTAAACAAACACTTCAAGATTAAGATTTAAGTTATAATATTTTAACTACAAATCACAATAAAAAACCTACAAAACAAACATTTTAGTGCAAGAAATTATAATTTTATATTTATATTTTATATAATTTTATATGGTTCCGTTCAGAGGTACGGAACCCTAAAAAGACATTATGGGCTAACGCATACATGCTACTTTTTGTATCATGGTATTTTTTGCCATATCCACTACAAAATACCTACTTTTCACTTCACTTTCAAAAAATGTTGACAGTTCATTTGCGTCACCATCTTTACTTCTACAGTATGCCATGAAGTTCGTGAGTAAGTAATGGCAGGCTTATAAGCGAATAAACTGAAGTTGCTATGACAACCGTTTACTTACTTCCCTAGTAAATAATAATTGAAGACCATAAGTTACAAAGGGTCAAAGTGCCACATCCACCGATTTTGAGTTTATTGCATAAAAAGGTTATATGTGTGAACCCCGATACTATCATAAAGGGTTTATGTGCCAACAACAGTTAAAACATTCACCATTCCTACGAATAGATGACGCTGGGTCTAAGTTCGCATGTTATTGTAGGGAACAAGGGTCTATGTGCCATTAGTTAAACGGTCATTCAGTAGTTACTTGGTGTTTTTATTTCATTTCTGTTGGCACATAGACCCTTTTTGGTTGTAATGGGTATCGGACTTAGTTACCTTTTTTGTTGTAATGGGTATTGGACTTATAACCTTTTAGGAATATTTGATTTTGATTTTTTTTCTGTGTTATATAGCTTAGTTTCAAGTTAATTTTTTTACAGTTAGTATTGCATTGGTCTATGAATTACTGTAAAAAAAGTTTTATAAAATAAATTCCTCCTTTTTCACAAAAAACAGTTTTTCTCAATTATCTCTGAATTCGCTTTTTGTCGCTTAGACCCTTTGTAACGTACAGTCTTCAATTGTTTTTATAATAAATAATTCTGGCATTAAACCCGCGATGTGTGAGTAACTACTCGAAAAATCGAGTACCTACCTGTTGGATTGGGGTAACACCGAGTAATACCAAAAAAATAAATAAACTTGTTTAACTTCAAGACCCAATTTACGGTTACGATTTATCAATGTACTCGTAACATTTTAAAAGTCAATGGAAAATTTTAATTGCTGAATATGTGGACAGTAGGTATTGTGTTCTGCAATTCATTAAAATAATTAAATCGTCAACTTTGATAAATATTAATAATGAAATGCACTACGCATTTCTTTTTAACAAAGCAATTATTATTGCTAGAAGCGTAGGAAAAATCAGTTCAAAGGTATTTGCGAAACAAAGTTTCAATCAAGAATTATCAATTAATCTGCCACATAGATCCAAACTTTTTGGTGTAACTATCAAGTACCTAATTGATAATGATTAAAAATGTGAAAAAGTATTCTTTACTTTGATGTTACTCATATCAAGTGTATGAAGTTAGATGTAATGCCCTAATAAATTTATAGAGCAATGGAAACAATAAATGCTGTGTTGTTTTGATTGGCAATATACCGGGTGTTGATTTGCTTTGCGGATAATAGGAATTTTACATGTTAAATCATGTTTAAAAATTTTCCTGCTTCCCTATATATTTTGGTGAAAAAAAACAAATACAAAATTTGTTCATAATTAAAAACTCTACCTGACACGAAATGTTACAATCACCACAAAACACCAAACCATAACAAACACTCTCGACGTACGTTTCGCCAACCAAGTTGGCATCATCAGGAGATGATTAAAACTAAAGACTAAACACAAATTACTGCCTATTTATAGGCTACCTAATTTTAATTACCTGAAAACTAAACTAATTTACTAAATCAACATTTCGTATCTTTACACCAAAGGTTCCACCATTTTTATTGTCTACCTGACACGTATGTTTGTAAATTATCAATATGCAGCTTTTAATTACAAAATAATTATTAAGGAACTGTGATTAAGTTTAAATTAAAAATATTTTATCCGAATAGACATGATTTTGTTTAAGTCATGGCTATTCGGATAAAATATACAAATTTTTGATAACTTCAACTTTTTTGTTCACACTGTGTATAGTCCGAAGAGGAACATACTAATGGCCGGTTTATCGTACATTTCAATCACCATGTTTGTTTAATCACACAGTTAAATTTTGACAGCTACGTGTTCATTGGCTGCTATATTTCGTTACCATAGCAACCCGTCAATTAACAGTGTGATTATGAAACATCGTGACAAAAATGTACGATAAACCGATCATAAAAGTCCTAAAATCTCCTTTCGATCCCCTTTTTCGAAAAAACCCACTGCCGCTTTTAGTGACAATTAAGTAATAAGTATGAAGATTAGAAAACCAGAATTTGCAAAATAAATTCGTCAAATTTTTCTGTGATAGTTTTTATAATTCATATTATCACACTCCGTCGAAAATCATCAGTTTAATGAAAATAAAGCATCACCAACATTTTATACGATAGCATTTGTTATGTTACAGCATTGATTAAATAAGAACTGGTATTTGGTTAATTTGTGAATAAAAAAAACAATTTTGTAATATTATTATTTTTGGGATATACATTGTAAAATAGGTACTAAGAAATGTTCAGTATTAAAATTGGAAGGGTGTAATGAATATCACATGATTAAGAAAGAATTTTATTTTTTATTCACTTGCGCATCCTCTGATATCGTTGATGATCTACGGCCATCTTCCATTTACAAATATATAGGTTTTGATGGGCTTATCTTCAAAAATAATCGAGATACAGACATGGGAAGTCATGTTCGGGACTGGCTGTATAATTGGAGATCAGTGTCCAAGAGTGATTTTAGAAAAACATTTTGAAGGTAAACCTAGAAACAATATCGTTTAAAGAGGAAAATGTAATGTTCCGATTGGTTCTAATTTTTTTAACCAAAAAAAGTCCTACAAACATTAAGAGAAACTATATTACTAATGTACTTGATTTTCTTCAGAGTTTTTGATAATATTCGATATTATTATTTTATATGACGGAATTGTAATGTAATTAAACCATAGTTTAAACTTAGTATTTATAAGGCATGCACGTAGAATGATATAGAACTCAGAATGTACCCAATCTGTATTCAAAAATGCTTTCTAGAGCCTTTTCCTTCGTGCCTGTCTACATACTATTTAGTGAACTTTCAATTAGTAATATAAAAACGTTAAAAAAGTAACTAAAATCAAATCGATTTAAAATTACAATTGACCACATTCCAAAAACATCTATGTATTATATTATGTTTTATACCGTTATAACGATTTTATAAGATGATATTTCTGTGATTTTGAGTATCAACACTGAATTATATTATATTTGACAAATAAAATTATTATTATTATGTTACCGACCAAATACAAAATCCGGATATGTATTCTACTTTAAACTAGGCCAAACGCAAAGCTCCTGCTAGAAACTACAAAAATCTATAAGTTGTATGCACGAAGCCTACTAGCGCTGCTAGCGGGCAATAGTGCACGATTGAACTCATTTTTATTGTTGTTTATACCGGGAAATTTTTTAATAAACGAATACCATTTTATCAAACTGTGTGCAAATAGTATAAATAGCATAGCATAAAAGGTATACCTGAAAATTATTTATTTTAAGTTTTTTTCTTCTTCAATTTTGACGTTTAATAAAAAATAACTGAATAATTTATATCAGACATGGAGGTGTACCTACACCTATGTCTATGGTTTATATTGACAGGCAACTGTATAACCTCAAACATGGCGCCGGTAATCTTGCGGACCGGGTTTAAAAGTGCCAAATTTATCAGATTTATAGTAATAATTTCCAAATAAGTCAGAAGTAAAATCATCGTTTTACTTACTTGACTTTTTAAACAACAATGCACACTGACAATTACGGAAAATTAGAGTTCCGAGTTTATAATGGAACTCACAACGAACGCTCGCATCGATATTATTATAACTCCGTCACCCTGCACACAGTCTATAAGGCTATAAACATGGAATAACAGATTAATTTAAAGAAAAAACCAAACGGTTGCCTTTACTTAAAAATATCTACACTCAGTTACATAAAAAGTGGATCACCTAAAAGTATATGTAATTTCGATTCGTTGTATTTTCAAAATTAATAAGCCGATTTTGAAAATTCTTTTTTTGTTTGATAGAACAGAGTTTTAGGAACATTTTTATGTATGAATTTTGAATTTCAATCAAGGCTTGATTACAGTGGAGACGGAAGAATAAGACAATGTTTTTTTAGTCAAGTTTGAAGAATCCTACGGAAAGTAGCAGCAGCAGTAGAATTTTTTCCTTAATTGCATCTTATTCCTTGGCCTTTTTTGTATCGGTTCGTTTTTGTTTCCAGTAATTATCTCAAATAACACCCGAGTTATAAAGAAAAATTCAAAAAACTGCATTTATTATTTAATAATGTCGTGGCCATAAGTAGGCTGGGAATGTATCGGTGTTTAGGAACAAACCAAATGAATAATTTCTTTGACAGTCCGAATTTATTGATGGTTATTATTGTTTATTGTTAAGTTTTTCATTTATGTGGATAAATAATGGTGCAACAAATAACTCCTGAACAAGTTGCAATCATAATGGCATTGACTAATGATGGGCGCAGCCTACTTATGGCCACGACATTAATAAAGAATAAATGCAGTTTTTTGAATTTTTCTTTATAACTCGGGTGTTATTTGAGATAATTATTGAAAACAAAAACGAACCGATACAAAAAAGGCCAAGGAATAAGATGCAATTAAGGAAAAAATTCTACTGCTGCTGCTACTTTCCGTAGGATTCTTCAAACTTGACTAAAAAAACATTGTCTTATTCTTCCGTCTCCACTGTAATCAAACCTTGATTGAAATTCAAAATTCATACATAAAAATGTTCCTAAAACTCTGCTCTATGAAACAAAAAAAATTTTTAAAATCGGCTTATTGATCTTGAAAATACAACGAATCGAAATTACATATACTTTTAGGTGATCCACTTTTTATGTAACTGAGTGTATGTGACTAAATAATATTTTCGAACAAATTTTCAAATTAAAAAGAAAGTACTTAGGTACTCAAGTCGGCTGTCTACTTATATTTGTACAAGAAATGGTATATTATAAAAAAATACAAACATTTTCAATGTAATCAGTTTATGTCGATTACGAGTAAAAGTTTATCCTAAGCAACTTATTTCATTTCTAGTTCGTCCTGAAGATTTTAGGCCAGATTTAAAAATCTTGTCTAAATTAATGCCATTTCGCGTTTCGCATAGAAAATTCGAATAGTTCCTAGAAACGGTAGGAGAATTGCGTTTTATTTAGCTTAAACTAGAAACATTTAATAGTAGATTGTATATCTAGATGCGTAATGGACTATATTACGACGAGTGATGACAGTATGTAAAAACGAGTGATAGCGAGTTTTTACAGTCACTCGAGTCATAATACCATTATACCATTATTATTATTATCATTATTATTATACGCACGAGATATATATGATATTTTTTGCCATACCCACTACAAAATACCTACTTTTCAAATCATTTTCAAAAATTTTTGACAGTTCATTTGCGTCGCCATCTTTACTTTTACATTATATCGTGAAGGTCGTGAGTAAGTAATGGCAGGCGTACGCAGACGGATAGAGCGAAAAAACTCAAGTTGCTATGGCTACCGTTTACTTACCACACTAGTGCGGTAAGTAAAACACTTTCCGCACGCCTGCTAGTTATAAATATGTTTTGCCATTCCCACTACAAACGATCGTCATGGCATACTGTAGAAGGAAAGATGGCGACGTAAATGAACTGTCAAAATGTTTTGAAAATGAAGTGAAAAGTAGGTATTTTGTAGTGGGTATGGCAAAAATACCATATATAATATATAGTGCGTATTGGTATTACGATTCGCGTGACTGTAAAAACTCGCTATCGCTCGTTTTTACATACTATCATTACTCGTCGTAATATAGTCCATTACACATCTAGATATTACAATCTTATCACAATCATAAAAATCATTTAGGTATTATATTTTATTAGTATACAAAAAGCATTATAATAGCGTTATTAAACGTGAAGTTAGTACGACTGAGAAATACAAAGTAGAGTTATATTGGTATATCAGCCATATTACATAATAATAACTCTAATTATAATAGCCTTTATTCTCTCAGCCATAGCCCATAAGCTTTAATAATTACTATAGATAACACAATTCTGGAGAGTTTTATCTCTGTTTCGCAGACCATTGGCTACAATGAAGGAAAAAGTCGTGACGTCTTGCATGCTACTGGGCTCACGAAAAATTTTGCTGAATTTTGGTTTGCTGCAATATATTGACAAAACTTAAAAACATAAATTTAGTTAAAACAAAAAATGTCTTTAGTTGTTATAAACATAGAAATATCATAGATAGAATAGGGAAGCCACCCAAAAAAATGTGTATGCAAAATATAGAGATGGAAAATAGAGCAGTTCTTCTATCTTCGTCTAACACAAATACATAACCATGATTACAGGTGTAAATTAACAATACCTACTATAAATTTTTAAATTCACAAATGCGTCAGAAGACAAGAAAAAAAAACTTCTTCGTTTTCTATCTTTTTTTCCAAGGTAACACTGTCACTTACAGTTGTGCCTATGCCTCCCCTACTCTATCTATGATACCTCTATGATTCTAAATTACCGCAAACCGTTTTAAGAAGGCTTATAATTATATATTATAACTAGCCGTTACCCGTGGCTTCGCCCACGTATTTTTCGATTTATGATTTATTATCCCCCCGCGAGAAATTCTCCTCCTGCGAAGCGAAGCCGGGCTGGTGGTGTTTATTCGCTCGAATTTTATAATACATAACTCACTCGCTTCGCTCGTTCGCTCGGATTTTATTAACACATTACTCACTCGCTTCGCTCGTTCGCTCGAATTTTATTAATACATTACACACTCGCTTCGCTCGTTCGTTTGAATATTAATTATACATTACTCACTCGTTTCGCTCGTTCACTCGAATATTAATAATACATTACTCACTCGCTTCGCTCGTCCGATCGAATTTTATTAATACATTATTGCTCACCTACGTTATATAAGGAACTCCTGTGCAAAATTTCATCCTTCTAACTTCAAAAATTATGAACTTCCATACAAACTTACATCCCCTATTTAACCCCTTTAAGGGATGAATTTTCAAAAATCCTTTTTTATTACTCATCTATGTTATATAAGGAACTCCTATGCAAAATTTCATGCTTCTAACTTAAAAAATTACAAACTTCCATACTAACTTTCATCCCCTATTTAACCCCTTTAAGGGATGAATTTTCAAAAATCCTTTCTTACTACTCATCTACGTTATATAAGGAACTCCTGTGCAAAATTTCATGCTTCTAACTTCAAAAATGACGAATTTCCATACAAACGTTCATCCCCTATTTAACCCCCTTGGGGGTTGAATTTCGAAAAATCCTTTCTTATTGCTCACCTACGTAATATAAGGAACTCCTGTGCAAAATGTCATGCTTCTAACTTCAAAATAAAGAACTTCCATGCAAACTTTCATCCCCTTTTTAACCCCCTTAGGGGTTGAATTTTCAAAAAAAAATTTCTTAGTGCTCACCTACTTTATATAAGAAACTTCTGTGCAAAATTTCATGCTTCTAGCTTCAAAAATGACGAATTTCCATACAAACTTTCATCCCCTATTTAACACCCTTAGGGGTTGAATTTCGAAAAATCCTTTCTTAGTGGGTGCCTACGTCACAAAAGGAACCTACTGTCCAAATTTCAAGTTTATATCTTCAGCGGTTTGACCTGGGCGTTGTCTGTCAGTCAATCAATCAGTCAGTAACGGAACTGTTTTATATATATAGATAGATAGATAATATATGAGTACTATGTACTATTATATTTAAAAAAAGTCATAAATTATAGAATAACAATTACCTTGAACGTTTTAATGGTTAACAATTCTGAAAAAAAATCCGAAAAATCGATGAGAAATAATATTATCTTTAATGGATATTTTTAAATATTAGGCATTTTTGGAATTTGGTTATTATTCATTTATTGTCATAATATTGTGATTGAGGTACCCTAAATATGCGGAATTAAATAATATAATCCCAATTTCGCCAGATTTTATATTCAACTGGTTACTTCAATTGTAATGTGAATTTAACTGTAACAAATTGATCTCCTAATCATGCAGATATATTTTTCTGTTTTTGCTATTACAAAAAAAAGATGCATTATATTAACAAAATTGCTAATATTATGAAGTATTAGAAATACCTTGTATTATGTCCGTCTTGTGACTTCTTGTGAATTTACACTACGCGTTTCAGCAACGAGTTGCCATCTTCAGGTGTGGTTAATTATTTTTTAAAAAACACACATTGAGTATTCATATGGAAGAATATGAAATATATAAAGCCACAAAATTCGACAATACCAACATTCTTAATGACAAACTAACACTAAAATCGAACATAATATACGATACAATAATTAACAACACACAAACACCCAATACTCAGTAATCGTCTACACAAATACACACACATACATTTCCATTCCGTCTACCTACTATATAAATCATAAAATCTCGAAATTTAAATCAGTACTTCACAAACCACGACATAATACACAGTGCTTACCATCATAATATTATATGTATAGTGTTACGAATACTCAATGTGTGTTTTTTAAAAATAATTAACCACACCTGAAGATGGCAACTCGTTGCTGAAACGCGTAGTGTAAATTCACAAGAAGTCGCAAGACGGACATAATACAATGTATTTCTAATACTTCATTATATTCATATAGTGACTTAGGGACCCAACACTCTAAAAATGTAACAAGATTGCTAACATTCTATTCCACATTTTTGACATTTAAATCTTAAAATATACAGGGTGAGTACGACCACCCGTATCAGTCGTTTTTTTCGAAAACGGTTAGTCCTAGAGAGTTGTGTCAAAAATTTGTATTATAAAAGCCCTAATAAAGAATCGAATGGTGATAATTTTTTTTCCCGGGAAGGTCGGCTTCCCTATTAGTTTGCTCCAGAATGTCCAGAACTCCGGAATTATAAATGTAACGATAGGTCGAAAGTGGTATTGTTGAAAAGATCTTTAAAAAATAAGCAAGTTTTGTAGGAACATTTTTTTTATTACTGCCACCCCTGTTAAGTAATATTTGTTTGAAATTACTAAATTAAAATGTCATAAATCATAATAACGAACTTTTTAAAAGTCCGCATTTAAAATCTAGTTACCTATCTATCGATCATTAAACACTGAAGAAGTACACTCACAGTATAACCAGAAGAGCTCAGTAGTATGTATTAAAGAGTAAATGGAAGACAGTTTGAACACTTGTGACAATGTCTAAGGCTGCTAGATTTTTAATGCCGACTTCGATCGTTATTATGAAAATTTGATTTAATAATTTCAAACGATTGTTACTTAACAGGGGTGGCAGTAATTAAATAATTTTTCCTACAAAAATTGCCTATTTTTTAAAGAGCTTTTCAACAGCATCACTTTCAACCTATCGTGCTTTCTAAAATTCCGGAGTTTTGAACATATAATAATTTATATTAATTATACTTATAGAAATTTACAGGGGTGGCAGTAATAAAAAAAATTTTCCCACAAAACTTGCTTATTTTTTAAAGATCTTTTCAACAATATCACTTTCGACCTATCGTTACATTTATAATTCCAGAGTTCTGGACATTCTGGAGCAAACTAATAAGGAAGCCGACCTTCCCGGAAAAAAAAATTATCACCATTCGATTCTTTATTAGGGCTTTTATAATACAAATTTTTGACACAACTTTCTACGACTAACCGTTTTCGAAAAAAACGACTGATACGGGTGGTCGAACTCACCCTGTATAATAAGTATCTACTAATTACTAAATTAGGTATGATGATAATATATTATACAATGTTGTAACTAAACTCGAAATTTCAGTTCGGATATTTAATTTTTATTAAAATGAACAGTAGATCATTTGCTTAGTTAAATTTGTTCATCTTTTTAAAAAGACTGACTAAATTTAAATAAATTAAAACAAACATCATAAATGGCTGGTTTGGGCCAAATTAAACTGTATTTAAACAATTAATATATTAATATAAAGTAATGATTACTAATTAATATTGAAAGATGTTTTCCATTATAAACTATTTGTCTTAGCAGTTCATGTAATGTAGACTATCAGCTGCGAAAAAATTATTATTACAATGAATTGTTGAAGAAATGAAGCTAAGTCATCAAATAAACCATTTATATAGGTAAATAAATTATACAGTGTACATACATCATTTCATTAGAAAATAGAATAAGTACTTGTTATATTGAAAAAACTGATATTGAAATAAAATTTTAAGCTTCAGGCTCTGAAAGAACTTATTATTTAAATTGCGTAAAGTTGAATTTGCTATTGTTCTTATCAAATAGGGTACCTGCTTTAAATTTTTTTATTCTGCAAAACGAAAGTACAGTGCGTACGTTTTAGTGCGGAAAAATCCATAATATAAAAAAATCCCAGTTAATCTGCGGCTAAAATTCTCGGACAGGTCAACCTTATTTTTTTAATGCGCATCTTTTTACCCGACTGCGCCAGAAGGAGGGTAATGTTTTTCGAGTGTATGTATGTATCTATGTATGTATATTTCTTTATCACGCTCTGTAGCCTAAACGGCTTGACGGATTTTGAAAAATGAGGTGTCATTAGATTCGTCTGAATCCCCAGAGTAACATAGGGTATATGACAGCACGGAAAATTCAATATGGTGGACGCTAGACGCCATTTTGTCAGAATGCAAAAGTAATTTTTCTTCTAAATCCATTGATATAGGTACCAAAATTGAAAACAAAAGAAAGGTTTCGTTGACATTTCAAATAGGGTACATGACGTCACGGAAAATTCAATATGACGGGCGCTAGACGCCATTTTGTCAGTACGCAAAAAATCGGTAAAACCTTGTGTGGGGTATCAAATGAAAAGGCTTGATGAGTAGATTCAACTAAAAGGAAGGAAATAAAAAATGTATTAAAAAAACAAAAAACCCGACTAAAATCGAACATAAAAGATGGAAACAAGATCAAATGATAACATGCAGTCGGAGGTATTTCTGTTTAATTTGTTACTACTATGCCTCCGACTGCATGTTATCATTTGATCTTGTTTCCATCTTTTATGTTCGATTTTTACACAGTCGGGTTTTTTGTTTTTTTAAAAAATTTTTTATTTGGTAGTCAAATTTTTCACCCCCACCCCTTTCCGAAATGACATCATCGCCTTTTTTTAAATAGCACTCTCCCAATTTTTGTGCAGGTTTAGATAGATTATCAATTTCGCATCAAGGTGCCATTATTTAGCATTTGCAGTATTGACAGTTTTCGAGGTATCAATATATTCAAAGTGAAAATGAACATTCGCGAAAGCTGCGGAATTTCTGGAAGTTTATTTGAAACAAATAAATAAGAAGGGTGGGGGTAAAAAGACGACTATTAAAAAAGATGCGCGTTAAAAAAATTAAGTTGACCTGTTCGAAGATTTTGGCCGCAGATTATCTAGCATTTTTTCATATGGATTGTTCCACACTAACTGTACACACAACAGTGTATAGGTGCGTCAATTTGAACAAAACTATATTAATCTCAGAAACATTGAAAGATTCGTTGAAGCGAAATATTTTGGTAAAGTTGAGATGCAGGTCTATGCTATTTCAGTACGTGACGCAGCGCTGACGTCAAAAATGCTCTTGTGAAACTTAGTTATGTAACTTTTCAAGACAAAGTGCTTCTCACAAAAATATGGTTTTAGTAAAGCATTTTTATGTCATCGCTGCTAAGTGGTATTTCTTGTTTAAAAATAACACTGCAAATTTAATACATTTATTGTGCTCAACGCATCGTTAAATGTTTCTCTGATTTTAGAGTTTTATTCAAATTGACGTATATTTTCGTTCCGCATAATACAGAAAGTACCTACCGGAAAGTCAATAAGCGCAAAAACCAACTTTGGACTGGTTAATGAAAAAATATAATTAAAGTCCTTGACCCTAGGGTGGTCGCAAGAGGGGGCAGGCACTTCAAAGGTCCCTTTCTGGTTTTTCGAGTATATCTCAAAAACAGTTGGTCCTACGACAAAATTTCCTACATAAAAATTGTAGCTAACAAAATTTTCTACATTTTCTATATTTGAAGTTTTTTCTACCGTTTACGAGTTACATGCTTCTGAAAACTTCGGATCAGGTTAAGATAAAATGGTAAACTGATATACCATTTTGAAGGACATTTATTTCTCTACAACTTTCTTTTGCAAAATGAAAGGCTGAGGCGCTAGAGAGAAAAGTTCGGCAAAAAAATGTAGTGCGAAAAATATTTTTTCGAAAAATAGCGGTTTTCAGATAAAAAAACCGCAAATATATAAAATGTAGGAAATTTTGTCAGCTACAATTTTCATACATGGAATTTTTTCGTAGGACCAATTACTGTTTTCGAGGTATACGCGAAAAACCAAAAAAAAGAGACCTTTTAAGTGCCCCCCCCCCTCTTGCGCCCACCCGAAGGTCAAGAACTCTTAATATTTTTTTACTTCCCACCTCTACTATGGTAGGGAAGTAATGGATTTAGTCCGAAAAAAATATTTCGAGATTTTAACAGATTTCACGTGTAAGATCATTTTCTGACTGATGTCTGTATGTGTGTGTGTGTGTGGTCAATTTTTCGCCTTCGATATCTTAAGAACGGAACAACATACGGGCATATGCCGATTGTTCTATTGTGTTTATCAACCTTTAACTTAGATCTGATTAGATTTTGAGTCAAACCGGTTCAGTGGATCCTGAGATATTCAAAAAAACGTGCTCAATATCACGTATTAACATAGGTAAAAAAAATATAAATGAATTGTAGATGTTATAATATGAAAAAAATGTAAATATTTTTTTTTCCTAAAATGTATAGTTTTCGAGAAAAAAAATATTTTACTAAAAAAAATAAAAATTGTACGTAAATCAAGGTAACCATGATTTTTGCTATATTAAGCTAGCCATCAGTTATAGATCACCGAACAAAAAAGAGAGCCATGCTTTTTTCAAAGAATAAAAATTAAATTGTGTTTTAAAGACCACCAACAGCTAAGGTTATTTGGGCCTAGTCAAAGAATAAAAAAAAGAGTGTTTATTTTTTGCAAATATTTACTAGGTGGGAAGTATAGGACTGGTCATCAGTCGAATTTTTTTACTAACCAGTCAAAACAAAGTCCCGAAGTCTGTTTTTGCGCTTTTTGACTTTCGGGTTAGATCCCTCTTTAGAGCACTCATTGACTGAGCTAATATTATGCCAGTACCCTGTTACTAATGACATAATCAAAAACAAAAGCTAAATTAAGATTTTCCAAAAGTGATTTCTGCAGCCGCAGCTTCGAACGCAGAATTTTGATTTTAGAAATGTGTAAGTGAGAGAAAGCGAAGTTTATTTACATTTTTACTGAGTTGGTATGTAAACTATAATATAATCTCATATAAAATGGAAAACTAATTATTAGCCTTGCACGGAGAACGAACAAATAATTATTTTACTTTCTCTCAGATTATTTTTCTGTTACGTTGATTTGAATTTCACAGTTTAACTATAATAACAAATATTTCGATTTATTTTGAGCTCCAGACTATGTGGCGAACTATAGACGAACGTTGGCCGTGAGTAAAATTTAACAAATATTGTGTTTGAACAGCACAATAAGTCAAACTCCTTCCAACGCATGCGTACACGGAAGTTCGAAAATGTACGCATCAAAGAATATTGGCCGTGTGCAATAAAATGTATATGGAGAATGCAGTACAAGTCCACACTATGTGACGAATGTTTGGCGAAATGGTACTCACACTTTTTATCGAAATTATAATTTAATTTCATTCGGTCTGAAATTTTATTGAAATGGGGTTGTCTAACAGCCTTGTTTTGGAGTTCTTGAGTATTTATGAACGATATCCTGCAGTAATTTGCAATCCGAGACATGATAGCCACAAAAAATAGGAATGCAGTGGCGGCGGATGCTTGGTAGATATAATATTAAAAGTGATTCAGTGAGCTTAGTCAGTGTATCAATGTCGGTATCTGAATTAGAGGGGAAAAAAGGAATCGAGGGTTAGCTCATGTCTACATAATATAGCATATCACTTTCAATATACCACATTTCCCGCGACGAATGCATCACATCTGTTTGGAGATTCGGTACCTACATATAGTGTATGAAACTCTTGGCATATGTTGACACACGTTGAATAGCCTCGGCAAACGTCATATATCGCCAACATTGGTTTATTCGCCACATAATGTGAAGCCAGCTTAAGGCGTCAACAAATCAAAGCGATCACGGTCTTGCGGACACTATGCGGTCGCGATGCAATCAGGTTCACGCCAAAAGCGGGCATTTGGCGCTCTAGGAACTAGACTTGAAATTTGTTGGGGAATTTTGTCTTTGAAAAATCTAAATTTGGCTTTATAACATTCTTTATCATTGCATCGGAATTGAAATGTTGAGGAATACAGAATTTTTTCAATTACTAAATTAAATGAGATTCATTAATGTTGAGCCGTTTATGCGACATACGGTAATCAAATTATACAGATTTTCAACGCATATAATTGCGCTAAATGTTGTTTATGAATTTTTATCGAAAATAATTATTACAAAACTTAAAAAAATGATCTCTATTGAACAATGAAGAAATTATTCAAATTATCTATAAGCTATAAAGAAAGTGATGTACAATTTAGTGTAAATGGATAGGAGGATTACAAAAAGTTATATTTTAAACATATTTAAAAGCATAATCGTCCTTTGTACCTAAAACAAATTATTATTTTGTAAGGTACGTACCAAAAATAAAAATTAGTCGAGCTTTAATAATTTAATTTCAGACAGCTGATATGAAAGTAAAAATTCTGATTGTATAAAATGTTCGTACTTTACATTACTTTTATGATTAGATAAACTGAAAAAAAATTGGTATTTCCAATATTATTTGGTGACCCAATTTGGCATCACTTTATAAGTAAATTATATCTACTTGAAATATTATCTCAGATAATATTCTTAAATCTTAACATCTCATGGAATTACCAATACCTATTGTGTTTATTTTTGCAAAAATCTTTTGAGCGCATAGCAAATACAATTACTTTTTGCCACAATTAGAGATAGTTACTATGCCTTTTTTCAATAATAAAATAGAGCCGCATAAACGACTCTCCAAAACTAATATTAACAATGATTAAAAAACTATTTCATATAAGTGTATTCTAAAACAATGAACCCCTTAATATAAGAAAATAAAATACCTACGTATTTAAAATTAAGTCAACAAAATATGCTTAAATATTAGTGATTACTGACTAGATATTATATTACCTCTAATCATTGTAATTAAAAATTTAACGTAAGGGAACTAGTTTACTTAAATAATACCTAATAATTATGTAAGTGAATATCAAAATTAATTGTGTTGTAATAAGAAAAATATATAATTTTAATTAAGATGAAATTTGACGATCGAATCACTTTTAAGGGTACCTTACAGATAAGGGTATCAAATAAGATTTTTTATAAACATTTATGAACGTAACTAACAATTAATATTGTAATTTAAAATTGAGAATGGAATTAATGTAAAGAAGCGATTAAAAATATATAAATTAAATTTATGGCGGCTGAAATTGTAAATAACAATTATTTTCTGTTTCGTAAATTACAAAAGTGGGATCTACTGACAGTCTGGTCTTTCCTTTAAATGTTCATTTTTTCAAATTTGTAGTTTTCAAGGTCTAACTAGAGGAAGAATAATTGAGTGATATAAAAAATGCAAATGAAAAGACAGTTTTTTTAACGAAACATACGTCACAAAAATATAACAATTAGAGCTGGTTCACACTAGCTGGATGCCGGAACGATTTTTCATCGGATACATTTGTGGCTTATTAATTTATATGGCATAGTTCACATTTATTCGAGCCGATTAAAATTCGTCTCCCGCACGTTTTCCCGGTTGGTTTGTCGGCTCCGAAGTCGTTCGCCTAAAGTTTCTTATATCTCTGTTCACGCAGACATGCGCCTATGCTATACAAATCAATCGTGTATTGTTCTGTAGTCACAAGGAAGCTCGTCCGCAGAATGGTTGTTTTTGTATGTGAATTAAAAATTGTGGACATATTAGAGCTCGTGTACACTAGCCGGATGGCGGAACAATTTCTTATCGGGTACCGGACGACCCCTGTTCAAAAATCGTTCCGGAACCCGGCTAGTGTAAACATTCTATGAATAGAGAAATATACCCTGAAGTTTTAATTCCACTGGTCTTTCAATTCCATCAACACATGTAAAGTTCCTATACAGAAAATTTCAGTATTAAGATTAAGTGCACCCAATATTTCCTTTTTTACACTTTTTTCTTTCATTTTTTGTTCAAAAAGTACCACATCACAACAAGAAAAAATGAGCTCGAGTCAACGAACGGATTGAAATTTTATCGTGTATATAGTCCTCGTGTAGTCCGGCACCCCATAAAAATCGTTCCGGCATTCGGCTAGTGTGAACCAGCTCTTAATCGATTAAACAGTTATTAAAATGAACATTTTTATTTTGATAAAACTTTTATTAAACCAGTGAATTAAACTCTAATGCTTGCTTTACACGGTGCCTCATTTCGTGCATGCATGCGCTTAAGCGCAGTGAGAGGCATGCCTGTCTGAATGCGTCAATGTATAACGCACGGGACATTTTACTGAGAGGCAAGATGACGCAAGTGTGTCCCGAGTCAGTCGGGACTCTCTTGCATCATTCATGCGTCTTGCGTTGTTTTGTTTACTAAAATGGAGTGGAATAATAAAAAAACTCTTGAATTTATTAATTCATAAAGACATATACCAATTTCCTGTAATAGATTTATTTCTGAAATACAGTATTTTTCTATCTATCTATCTCTTTTTTTTTGCGGAGGTGGGGAAATCCATCATGGACACCCGTTGGTCCTCCAACGGGTAGTGTCAGACTCCTACTGACTAAAACCTCACCCTCCCTCTTCGCCATCTCACACCGGAACCGCATCTATCTATCTATCTATCTATCTAGTTCATACAGAGATATAGGTAGACAATTTTCATGTGCAAAGAACTCTACGTGTAAATATTATGATGCCTAACGGAAAGAGACGCGCTTTTTGCCTCCTATTGAAAGCGCAAATGCACGCATATGGCACCTGTTTTGCCGCATGAAAAAGAGGCCTCGTGTAATACTACCTTTAGAAGGAACTTTTGTTTATTTAGATTTTTGGAATTTGTAAGTAAACGCAAAGTTTACCGAATATTTCGTTTTTATTAATATATAATAACAGATATTAGCGTATGCCCGTTAGTATTTAATAGAACTAATATATTTCTTATTATGTATATCATTAATCATTGCTTATGATTAGTAATTGCTAATTAGTCAACATAATACGAATAACAAGGGATCAATGGTGTTTGTGTCTAAATGTGGTGTCTAAAACAAAGCTCAACATAATATTTAGCTTAGAAGCATTATAACTGAAATTTTGAATAGTCAACGAGTTTACCTGATTTATATTTGATTTATCATATATTTTATTATTTTGCTTCTAGGCTATTACAACGGTATTTATTTATATAGAACTAAGTATATATATCGCAGTCATCTGGTGTGACTGAACATTTCGTTAAATGTTTAGGCAAATCACGAAATGGCCACAGCTTGTTTAATTTAAGTCAAATATTTTTGTTTTGAAAATGATTATTAAGGTATTTTCGTTGAACATTTCTGATAATAATTATTATCATTACAGGTATCATGAACTGCACCATCATAATATTATGTTACCACACTGTATAGTTTCCTATAAAAGATGTTTGTGTTAAATAAAGTTAATCGTTTCTTAAATTAGTTTCTAGAAAGGTTGGCCTTTTGATGTTATTAGCGTTTTATCAACTGTCTAGACATTTCCATGACATCAGTTGACTGCGACATATACATTATCATAGGAAAATCGAATTTAAATGTGCATTATAATATCTATTTCAAAAATGTACATACCGATATTAATAAAAATGTAATTAACGTAATTATTTCGACTTAATTATTTCCCTATGTTTATTTTGTTTATTAACTAAAACATAAATTAAAATAACTGCTGAATAATTGCTTTCAAGTATCTAACTGTTACTACAGAATGTTTTAAATCTTTGAATTAAAAGTACAGAAGACACAATATTATATTGTTATGGAACTGCATTAACGCTAAATTAAAGAAATTGCATTTATTTCCCATTTTAAATTTAGAATAGTTCGCAAAACCAAACGTGCACATCCCGCTAAGTATGATAAAAATATTGAAAAAATATTTAATTTAAAAAAATTAAAATTTTTTTTTTAAATATATCTAAATACAAACATTTTAAAAAAATATAAAGAAATGAAAAAAAATAAATAAATATCAAGTGAAATAATAATATGGAATAGGATGCAAAAAATAAAGTTATGACGTCGGTCGGAATCGAACCAGCGCACTTGTTCGCAAGAAGCAACAGCCTTATATCCATTACTCCACGAGCTCGATGGATGATTAGCTACTTTTATCGTATAGCAGTGTAGTAGCAATTAGTTTTTCTACAATAATTTATACTGTACATTGTACAATAATATATTATTATTAGCTGTCAAAAATAATAAAAGATTGTTTATAAAAATTAAACTAGTGAACGCATTTCAGTAAAATTTAAATAGGCTTCTAGTCTGATAGTAAACAAAGCGAATAAAACATAAACCAAAGCGATTCGTCAAGAATTGCGAGCTGTAGAGCTCGGATGTACGTACCGTACGTGCGTACAGACCAACCGACATTACTGCTGTTCGCAATTTTCAGTTACAATTTTAGGAGTAATTATGAACTCGAATCAATCTAAAAATGGTTTCATTTTATAGGACAGCTACAATTTGAATGGATATCGTACGGAATTACCTTAGATATAACTTCTTGTATGAACGAAGCTCACCTCTGACGCGCAAAGCGATAATAGAGCACATCCGCTAGTAGTCTAGCGGTATGTGCAATATTAATACTCGAACGTACTACACGCCACGTGCCACGCACGGTGTTTTCCCCGCTGGAATCAGAAGCAGGAGTGGATTTAGGCTTAGGCCCGTGAGGCTCGGGCCTAGGGTGGCAAATTTTTGGGGGCGGTTTTAACAGAGAAAATAATTAATACTTATTTTTATTATTTTAAAAAAATGAGACCTCTTTACGTTCAGACTGAAAAATTGAGCGGACCACGAAATTTTTGAGTTTTGACTAATAAAAATATTTTAAATGTGTATATGGTGTAATTATGTAATATAATATATGTCTATATATATTTATATACATATGATGTCAGCATGCAACTGATTATTTATGTATTTCTTATATTAGGAGGGGCGCGACAATTTCTGTGGCCTAGGGGATAATTTGAGTTAAATCCACCCCTGAATTCAGAAAAGTGTCTTCAAAATGAGGATGGGCACTGCTAAACTCGACCGCTAGGAACGCCAGTTATATAACCACCTCAATCTGTGGGTAGTTCATAGTAGTGTGTACAGAATAAGTTCATTTAAAATAATAAATTAAGTGTTTTTAGCATTTAAAAGCGTTTTATAAAAAACACTAAAAACGTGCACACTGCACGTGTTAAATAAAATTTGTTACAACTGTGTTCCTCTGAATTCTAATGTAAATAAGTATCAATTTCATACCTATATGATCAATTTTGCTCATAAACTATGGGTAGGTACGCTTATGTTAAAGTACGATGAGTGATAATAGCGACGTGACGAATTTATCAGAACAAAATACTTTGCAACATTGTGAATAATAAAACCTATCTATTTATGTCAGATATATATTAATAATTAATAGACAGGTCTCATTTGTTCAATACAGATACAGATCATTTTTTATTTACTTCAGACATTTTTTTATAGATAATTAGACTTGACTTTGGATAATCAACACTTAATTCACATATGATGTGCTCACTGATTAGAAGATTTCATAATTAAATCTACTGAAATGGTTTTTATTTTATTTTTTAATCCATATAGAATGAGTCTGTAAACCATTTTTTTTAATAGGTTCACAATAATTTTTTTAAGTTGATTAAAATAGACCACACCTCTATTTTTCCTTTCCAACGGCTGACGTCACATGCCCCGAATATCACCGCCCACTTCTACAGCCCGTATATTTAATACATGTACCATATTGATAGTTGATTGATAGCCACGGAGCGATCTGTGTTAGGTGGCGTGATTATAAAGTCAACGCGACTGGGGTTTGGACCATAGAGATATCATAGATAGAGTAGGGGAGTCATAGGCACAATTGTAGGTGACAGTGTCAGGTTGGAAAAGAGAGATAGAATACGGATAGTTTCCTTTTAGCTTGTCTTCTGACGCATTTGTGAATTTAAAAATTTATATTAGGCATTGTTAATTTACATCTGTAACCATGGTTATTTACTTGTGATAGAAAAAGATAGAAGAACACTTCTATTCTCCATCTCTATTTTTTGCACCGACACTTTTTTGGGTGGATTCCTTTCTCTATCTATGATATCACTATGGTTGTGACATAAGCAAGTATTAAAATTTAAAAATCTGTCTTTGTATTAAAATGAAATAAACGCGTTTGTGTTTATGGCAATGATTTCTAATAGAAAACAGTTATCAATTAATTATTTTTTTTATTTTTTACAGCCTCATTGGGGGCAGTTATCGCGCAGAAAACACCAAAAAAGTTCTTTTTAAGGGAAACCTCTTTACCGAGATGGCGAGTTCAGTGAGTAGGAATCACCTCGACACAAAAAATCAAATGTCAAAAAATTAAACACGACAGTAATAATAATAATAGTAGCCATTCATTCCCACTGCAGGGAAAAGGCCTCCCCCAACTCCTTCTACTTCATCCGGTTATTAAAAATAATCAATTGAAAAAATGAAAAATATAGGTATTAATTTATTTATTTAAATTCACATGGTTGACGAAGAGTGAAGACAAAAGAAGTTTCACTTCAACCGTGCGCTTATGTATGGGTGAGGCACACACGTCTTTCCTTTTTTTAGAGATTAAAGAAACACGCTTGATCTACAAAATTATTTTTGTTTCAATAATTAATCAATTAATCCCATTTTTATATTTCATAGACGCGCATGATTTGGATAAATGATATACTTACATTTTTGCATAATTCAACCTCGAATCAGGGGCGCCGTTGGAAAATTTTGCAGCCTGGGGTATACATAAATAGCATGCATGTTTTTAGCTCTGTTTTATTATGCTGCGTGTCCGCGCGAAAATATTCCACACAATTAATTGTCTCGCCGTTTGATTTAAAAATTGGAAATATCTGAGGGGTTGTGTAATCGATAGGGAATAACATCCTGGCATAGCTGGTGTCGAGACGGTGCACACAACTTTGTTATTTTAAGTAGCACCTTTCTTAACCCCCCCTCCTCAGGTGGCGCCCAGTAGCGGCGCTAGGGTTTTTTGTTAGGGTGGGCCAATGTTGGGCATGGTGATCTGAAGGTCAGCCAATAACATTTATTCCCAAAACTTCAGTGTTCGATAAAATTTGAACTCACATTTACTTGCTATAGAATTTACAAGAAAAATTGTTAAAGTTTCAGGGGTTAAAAGCGTAATTAAAAGATAACCTAGAGATTGGGGATTATGCCAGTGTAGGCCAAGACAGTTTAAGTTGGGCCATGGACCAACCGACCCACTCTCTGGCGCCTCCACTGGCGACGCCCATGCTTCCAATATGAAGGCGTCATCAAAATAGTGTTTGTATATCTCTCCGTCAATATTTAAAATCGTAAACGAGACCGATCTTATCGGCGATCAGTTATCATTTAATTGATTTTCCATAATTTCCCCCCGAAACAATGAAAATTGAATCAGCATATGCAAATAGAGATAAAAAAATGTGTGTACTAATGACCTAATTTTATAGGTATACCTGTTTTTACTTACTAATAATAATGCGTTTAACGTTCGTTTCTCGACATTATGTCATACCGCAGACGCCATTCGCACCATTACTTTTTTCCATTTTTAACACTTCCCGTTTTATACATTTTTATACTTCAACTTAATTAATACTTTTTTACCTACTATAGATAATATATAATCACCACCACGCAGACATTTCAAACTTATTCAGATGGTTTTAATTTTCATATTAATATTCCCCAAGCAAATAGAACTTTTTAAGAAAAATTTTCTAGAGATTATAAATAATTTGAAATATGAATCTACTTCTATAATAAAAAAAGGTAAAAAAACTTTTAAGTTAAACGGTTTTATAAATGTACAAAAAAGAAAAAATAATATTTAATTTAGGTTCATAAATATAAAAGTGTTGCTCGTGACTGTAATAAATTATCATAGAGTTTACGACCCACGCTTTTATACTTATGAACCTAAATTAAATATTATTTTTTTCTTTTTAGTACATTTATAAAACCGTTTAACTTAAAAGTTTTTCACCTATTTTTATTTTTAATTTTTTAGCGTGCTTTATTTGCTTAGTCTAATTTTATTACATTTATCCGATCCACTGAAACGTAACCGGAGCAAGACCTTTTGCCTGTGAAAATTTAAAAATGCGATTTGTACCCGGACGGGAGCCGGATCGGTCAGCTAGTTACCATAATATTGTATTATCACCGGAGCTACACATGTGTGCAAAATTTCAACTCAATCGGATCACGGGAAGTGGGTGAAAATTCAAATGTACGATTTACACCCGGACGAAAGCTGGGCCGGTCAGCTAGTTACCATAATATTGTATTGTCACCGGAGCTACAGATGTGTGCAAAATTTCAACTCAATCGGATAACGGGAACTGGGTGAAAAATCGGTCGCAAGATTTGAAACAAATATATAAACAAACATACAAACAAATATACGGGGTCAAGCTAAATAAAACCGTTTAAAAAAGTGGCCCACTGATGGCTGCCTAAAATATTTTTTATTGAAGCGTTTTATATCAACGACATTTTGAACGAAAGAGCAAACGAGTTTAAGAGTAGTTCAGCGCCCCCCCTCCCCCTCCATTCAAGCTTAAAGCCGACATGGATCGTAGATCTAAATGTAGAAGATCGAAATGAGTTCAAATTACAAAGGAAATTTTGCTTAAAGGTAGTTGTCATCCAAAAGTTTCGTTCATAATACGCTGTAAAACAATAAATAAGTATAGTGTTAAAATAATGTAAAAAAATTTTGTTTGAGATTGTACCTAAACTGTTGTTCACATAGTTACACATAGTTCACTTAGTTTGTTCGCTTGGATTATTTAAAAATGTCAATCTTTTCTCATAAATTGTTGAACTTTGCGTTATTATATAATAAAAAGGTCAATAATTTTTGGATTTTCTTTTTTAAACTCAGAACAAAAACATCGATGAACAGTTTGTTTTTTGAAAATTTCTGTTACTTTTTTTTTAATTAAATAACTTGTCAAAAACACCTTTCCTATGCTCTCCGTGTTAATTATCTGAACTTTAATTAAGTTTATCTCGAGTTAGAGGTGGTCAATCAACTTCAAATATTAATGGTACATATTTGTATTATAGTATCCTGAGTATACGAAAATTTAGAATTTTCTGACACTATGCCCATAGCACGACAACTACCTTAAGTCATTTTTATATGATTATAGCTATGCAAGTAGTTACACCATGGAAAACATTTATAAATTTTGATGATTTCTTGAATCTAAATAGATATACCTAGTGTCAAAAGTTCATTAGGTTGTGTATAATATATGGAAAGAAAAAAAAACAACAAAAACATTTGTTATCAATACAGTAACAATTTTTATGACGTGTTTAAATCGATAAATATTGAAATTTTAATTTGGTAATATTTGTTCATGTTCATGAACTCACAAAGCATTTTATTTAATATACCAGGTGTCCACGTGAAAACTTTTCGCGCATTTCATTGTTTTTCTTTGAGTTAAAAGACGTTAACTTCGGGGGATTGGGTTGGGTAATAGATAGGGGACCGCAACCTAACATAGGTGTCGAATCGTTGCAAGGATTCAGAAAAAGGATCTCATTTTGAGCACTTTTTAACCGACTTCAAAAAAGGAGGAAGTTCTCAATTTGATGCGTATTATTACTTTTCATCGTACAGTCATTTGGTAGTTTTACCTGGAAAGTTTTCCGGGAGTTTTGAAAATTGGTAATTTTATAGATTTTGATGTGCTCTTTCCGAATTTCGACTTTGCCACCTCGTATTTTTGCCGCTCGCGCCGCCATATTGGAAAAATGGCGCCTAAATACTCATTCTACGGTAAAAACATTTATATACAAAATAAAACTAGAGAAAATTACCTACAATTTATGTATCTACCTTTTTTTCATAAAGTCAATAGTTTAAGCGTACGAGCGCCGCAAAGTGTACTCCAACACGCGTTTTGGCCAAAAAACTCATTTCCACACCACCTTGAGGTAGAATAAGCGGCGCGTTTTTTTTACCGTGGTATCCCCAGTGGGCCTAGTCCACATGCAATATACTATCCTAAAATTTAGCGCATTCTTCTTCGCTTCGTACTATCTTGAAAAAATGACATCTTTAGGGTGGCAACGAATAAATTTACCAAATTTTTTCGACACAGTTAGATTGCTCATTGATAGGTCTATAATATCTATATGGAAAATTAATTTTCATTAACCACCTTACTTACTAGAGGACTAATGACGATGAACTCGCAACTGCCCCTGGTCCATCAAGAACAACGAAGTGAAGAAGAATGCGCTAAATTTTAGGATAGTGAATTGCATGTGGACTAGGCCCACTTACGCGCCGCTTACTCTACCTCAAGGTGGTGTGGAAATGAGTTTTTTGGCCAAAACGCGTGTTGGAGTACACTTTGCGGCGCTCTTACGCCTAAACTATTGACTTTATGAAAAAAGGTAGATTCATAAATTGTAGGTAATTGCCTCTAGTTTCATTTTGTATATAACTGTTTTTATCGGAAAATAAGTCGAAAAAGAGGTATTGTCAAAAAACTGCTTTTAGGCGCCATTTTTCCAATATGGCGGCGCGAGTGGCAAAAATACGAGGTGGCAAAGTCGAAATTCGGAAAGAGCACATCAAAATCTATAAAATTGCCAATTTTTAAAACTCCCGGAAAACTTTCCAGGTAAAACTACCAAATGACTGTACTATAATATCTAATTTAATTATTATTATTAAATATTTATCAAACTGGGAAGTTCATCGTGTGGACCTCAAGGGTCGCACTTTAGTCCTAATAAACGACCCACCTCACGGCTTGTTAATTCTAAAAAGTTATCAACTTCTATTTTATTCGGAGTGTGTTTTAATTAAAAAAATCAAAAGTAACATGTTTCAACAACTGACTGTAATAAGTGTTAACACGTTGACTGCCACGCTTTATTTAAATTTTGGGTCTCCTGGGCCACCACCGTATTTTATAAAATTTAATTACTAATCGAAATAACTTAATTTCTGTAGAATTTTGTTGAAACAGAAAAAAATTTTCGGCGGGCAACGCAGCATACAAGTCCACCGCGCCGAGCTTTAAATGTTCCCATATAAATACACGCTCTGCATGGCACAGCTGCAAAGCCACGAGTCGTTTAAACCTAGTCGTGCCAGTGGCACAATATCTGTACCAGCGGCGTCTATAGCAAATTTACTCATGGCACATACGTCAGGCCACATGGCAGTCTACGTGTTAATAACCTGTGTATCAGCAAGTGCATCATTTACCTTACAAACACGGATATGAAAGACTAGACAACAAAATGCATCATCATTATTATAGTAGATATCAGAACAATATATTATAGAGTGTAACAGAAAAAAATTCCCAAAT
Source organism: Mongoloraphidia duomilia (assembly GCA_039654895.1). Lineage (NCBI taxonomy): Eukaryota > Metazoa > Arthropoda > Insecta > Raphidioptera > Raphidiidae > Mongoloraphidia > Mongoloraphidia duomilia. Next base: position 18,566,655 of record CM077518.1, on the reverse strand, counting down.
TGAAAAACGAGGAAAAAAGATTGTAGTTGACATATTTGTTGTTCCAAAATGTTTTGTTAGCAATATACCTACAGTGATTTTTTTTATCTACTCCTTGTAGGGATAACTTCAATCTCGTGTTAATTATTGGTTTTTCTACTGCAAATTTCTAAATAATTTTTGACACACTTTTAGTTTTTTTTTACAAATTCTGATAAATTTTAAATGAAAGAAGTGAATGTTTTAAGTAAGAAGGAAAAACTACATAATTTTTTACTCATAAAAAAATATAGTTAGTAAACTGCCCACCGACGAACAAATAAATAATGTACAAAGCTGCCATTTAATTTATCGAGAAAGCTTACAATTTTTTTTACCATACAGTGGCACTTTTAAATGTGCCAACAATTTATTTATTTTTGCCATACCTACTACAAAATAGCTACTTTCGATGTAAGTAGGTATAGCGGCCTCTAATGAGTTATTTAACTGGCAGATGTGCAGGGCAGTAAGTAAACGGTTGCCATAGCAACTTCTGTTTATTCGCTCTATACGCCTGCGTGCGCCTGCCATTACTTACTCACGACCTTCATGGCATACTGTAGAAGGAAAGATAGCGACGCAAATGAATTGTCAAATTTTTTTGAGAATGAAGTGAAAAGTACGTATATTGTAGTGGGTATGGCAAAAAATGCCATATATATCTCGTGCGTAATGGTATTACGACTCTAGACGCTAATGACCTCAGTTGTCGGGCGTCTATAATTTACAATTCATTCATTATTACGACTCGTGTGAGTGTAAAAATGCGCTATCGCTCCTTTTTACATACTGTCATTACTCGTCGTAATATAGTCCATTACACATCTAGATATACAATACCTATACTATTTATTTTATTTTTAAATCAAGATAAGTGATATATCATCAAGTTAATCTTTATATAAACTTTTTTTAATGGAGATCCATGGACCAAGGACAAAATAAATTTCGCCATAAGATCCAAGTAAAACTGGAAAATTTAATTTTTTCAGTGTTTTTGTTGCAGGGTACACGGTCAGTGTTTTTATCGCAAGGGTGCACAATTATTAGAGTTTTTGTCAAGAGTTGCAGGGTCGGAGTTTTTGTCCAAGGGTGCAAAGTTAGAGTTTTTGCTTAGAGGTGCAGGGTCACAGTTTTGTTGCAGGGTGCTATTGTACATGCGGACTTTGTCGCTGTTATTTTGTACTTGGTGCTTATATTCTGAGGAAATTTTGTCCTTGGATCTCTTATGTCCCGGCCGTTTTTGTCGCTGGTATTTTATACCTGGTACTTATTTCCGGTGGGAATTTTGATCTTGGAATTTATGTCCCGGGCGTTTTGTCTCAGGTGTTTAGATATCACTGAGTTAAGAGGTTATAGATACGCTTCAAGCATTTAAAAGTGAAGCCAGTCGCCATATTTATTAGGCTCATTCATTTTATATGTAAGAAGAAGAGAATAATATTATCCAATGTTTGGTCGCCATGTTTGTGGCCTGTGACGTCAGACTTGGCTTCAACTTTGTATAAGCAATAAGCCATTTTCCTGACGTAGTTCTTTCAATTATTCACGGGAGGCAGCACTTGTGGTAGGTACAAACATTATTTATTCCCCATTAGTGTCGTGTCATTTTAGTGTATAACTTAATTATTAAATTATTATTACTATTAAATTAATAAAATAATTAAGTTATACCACTAAAATTACACGACACTAATGGGGAATACATAATGTTTGTACCTACCACAACTGCTGCCTCTGGCGGATAATTGAAGAAAGTACTTTCAGGAAAATGGCTCATTATATACGGTATAGCGTCTCTATTAATTTAAAAAAATTAAAATTTGACCATATTCAAATTCAAATTCAAATTGTTTATTACTCCTGCAGCGGCAAAAGAAAATTTGCATAGGAGAAAAGTCAGATACATTTACAATTAATATAAAAACATAATATACATACAGAAACATACATGGTTACATGTTAAAATAATCATTTAAGCAATAAAAACATTTTTCAACAAGGAAAGCCTTCAATTTTTTTTTAAACAGTGGAAATATTTTTTTATTTCATTTGGAACCAGATTGAATATCTTGGTGCAACAATACATAGGACTTTTCAAATAAAGAGTTAAATTTCCTGCTACACCTTGTATGCAATAATTAATAACATATCTGTCTACAATGCCTTTTTTAATGTAATCTATACCCTAGACATATAAATATGCTGTACAAACACAGTTATATGAGAGAGATATCTATATTTTACCAACGGTGGATTGATGCATTATAAAACCAGTACAAGACCTTGAGCTCCGGCAGTCATGTGAGTTTGTTGATATGGTGCACATGATGTGTCGCTTAACATGTGTATGTGTAAACATTGTAAACGACTTATAATAGTATATCACGTAAACGTGTAAATGAGTGAGTGAATTATTAAAGTTTTAAAATAGCAATAAATAGCTAATTTTTAAATCCGTACAATAATTATATTATTATGTGTACGTTAAATAAATATTGCGTAACAATTAATTCATGGTACGTCTGGAATATATCTAGATATGATAATAATTTTCATTGCCGAAGTCGACGAGATTACTGTTTGTAATAATAATATTAACTTAAAACGTCTGCTTCATAAACAAATGTGACCTTGATAAAGCGATATATTTTAAAATGGGGTGACTTTTCATACAGAAATAAAATGAAAATTATCAATGAACTTTATTATATTATTCCCGCGCTTTAAGAATGAGTATAAATTATTATACAGGTGCCGCTGAATATTTTGTCTCAAATCTATTTTCATTCTAAAGATAATTATTTTTTAAACAACATTTTCTTAATTAATGTGCATTATAACATTATATTAATGAATTAGTACGTAAACTGTGGGGGAGCTAAATTCTTAGGGTGACGGGCAAACTCATCCTTAAACTTATTATTCATATAGGTACAGGATGTTTCAGAATAACGTTCCGATGCCGGAGAATTCTATAAAAAAAATTTTTGTTGAAAAAAATGTGTTTACCTATCAAAAAAAATCTGTTGTTCCAAAAATATTGGGGAAAAACCGATTTTTTTTTTAATTTCAACACTGTATATCAGAAATAAAGCGGTTACGGGCCATAGTTTACATGAACTTTTTTTCTTAAAATCATCCGACGAATAAGACCCTCAAGTATCGGAACCTTGTTCTGAAACAGTACTACCTATTTATTTTAATTTTGAATTTATTGTAAATAAATACTATGAATATTTTATTTCGTGCCTACGTTGGATATTTTAAATCTTTCTAAGAGTTTACGAAAATGCGCCAATGTTAAAAATTCTAAGAAGCGACGTGAATATTAAAGTAATTATAGTGAGGAGGGAGGCACTGAAATTAATGTTTGTAAACCATTATGTATTAGTAATTTAGTTTTATATTTTCCTCCCAAACACATTGTCTTATCTTAACTGCATGTTTTTGTGACAACCGGTTAATCCAGAATTTGTTTAAAATTGAGTTTTTCTGTTTTCATGCTAAGACATCTATCAAAAGTCAAAAGATAAGCTAGACAAATAAGAAACTATTCGTCCTAAATTTTGCGTTGTTAAATAATAACTGATGTTGCTAATTGATGCAAAACAATAGAGGTATTCATTAAAAGTTATTGCAGAACACCGTCCATTTATCCTTTAGAATCAGATTCACCAGGATCATGCACTTCTGCCGTGACTTTTCTTTAACCATAATTTATTATTTTTATTTAGTCCACACTCCAGATAAATATTGAGATAAGTTAAAATTCACCATAAGATTTTTAAGAATGTTGCCATAAAAAATATTCTATAAATCTCAGGGTCGGCGCGTCAAAATATACCGCCTAAGGCGAATACAACTTTTGCCGCCCCCCCCCACATATTAAATATAAATTATTTTTAGGCTAGACAATATTAAAAGTTAATATTATTGTGGTATATGACTTCTAATAAAATACACTGACATAGATACTTACGTTCCTTTTTATAAACGTCACAACGTGAAATATATACGTACACAGTGCACGTATAAACGCTGCCTGGCTGCCTGTAATTTGTAAATACCCCCTTTACAACTTATGGTATTTGCGCCGAGCGGCTGGGCGACATGCGACATCATTTATCTAGTAGTAGAAGGTAGAGCTAAGAATCGGTGAAAACTCGAACAATATAATCATTTTTAAAAAATAGAATACCCCACGAAAAATTCGCTGCTACAAAAATATGCCGCCCTAAAAATATGGCGCCGTAAGGCGATCGCCTGTCCGACCAAGGCGCACGTGCCGGCCCTGATAAATCTTATAACGTTAACTACAAAATTTCTATTTTAACCCACTTTTTCAAATGCGACCAAACTATCAATGCATTCTATTAATTATAAGTACTTACTGAGTAGGTAACTATAGGGTGGGCCGAAAAGAATTTTTTTTTTTGGAATGCTATACCACGAAAAACTTGCCTCTAGGATAGAAAAGTAAAATGCATACAAAAAAAAATATTTTTATCCCCAGGTAGCGCAATGCTTCTAAACTTTAAAAAAATATACGTTTTTTACTAATTTTTTAATAATTTGTGAAATGCTTAGCAGATGTTTACGAAATGGCTTTTGTCATGTTGGTACAAAAATCTATAGGAAACATAAATAAATTTTAAAATGAACTCATTCAACAAATTTATTGATAAAGTAATACCCTTAAAAACATTCACAAAAAATGCAAATTTTCATTTGAAACTAAAAAAGTGCTTCTGTTTGTGTTAAAATTTAAACTTCATGAAAATGCAGCTCTTTACTTGTCCTTGGTGTCTTTTTATAATTTGAAAAATGCTTTATTTGAAAAACCTGGCATAAATGACCTTGAAAGAAGCGTAGTTCTAATAAAGTCATCTCTTGATTTTGAATCAACGACTTTTTGAGACGCCTCAGTAACCAGCTTCACGCAGCGCTTCATTACTTGCGTGTGGCATGGAAATTTATGAAAGTTCCATTCCTCCTCTGTTTCACCAGACTTGATCTTTGAAAAAATCTCTTCATTGGTCACTCTTCGCAACATAGGTGGCGATGAAAGGTTACAGGAATTCCAATCAATCATATTGATGCATTCTGTTGCCTGAAAGTTTATTTCAGGTGCTTGGAATCTCCTGATTGTCTTCCTTTCAAAATCTAGATTTCTAGTCTTGATAATTGTTCGGAAATCCAATTCTCTTATACGATTTCTTCACTGCAGTGGGGGGGGGGTGTCTTTAACCCTTTAATGGGTTGCCATTCCGGCATTTGTTTAAAACTTCAGCTGCGCAAACGTCTGACAAATTGCAATTTGTTACAGTTACTGAGCTGTGTGCCAATGGGACCGCTGAATGACGTTGATCCAGACGTTTGCTCATCTAAAGTTTGAAACAGAATAGCAACTCATTAAAGTGTTAGACACCCCCATTGCAGTGAAGAAATCATATTAAAAAAATGTTTATACTTAAAAAAGACAATTCTTTGATGCCAGTTGTAAATTCTATATTGCATTACAAGGGACAAAATACAGCGTTTGCAACTAGTGTGAAGTTAGGAACGAGGGCAGCAATTCGCACGCGTTTCATCTGCTGTGTTTCGTTCCGAGTAAATGTATATTATTTTTCACAACTACTCTATTGACAATTTGATTTGAGGTACCTGCAATTTGAGCGCACAAAAAATCCGTAAAAATATTAGATCTGTCAGATCCTGTGACATTTATGTGGGGTTATGTCTGTCATTTTGAAGTTTTCGAATATTATATGCGAATTGAAGTTGGTGCGACTCAATCGCTCCATCTCTCTCTTATCGACGTTTAAAAACAGAGAAAACCGATAATTGAAAATTTTCATCCCTAGGGTTGAAACTCTCAGTTTCAACTCGCTAAACAGGAACCGAAAATCGAATTTTCAATAGCGGCGTTGCGAAAATGTATTTAACTGTGCTGTCCATTTATGTCTATTTTGCCTTTGACTTTATCAAGCAACGTACCTATAAAAAATTACAACACATTTCAGGCTGTCCATGGATATGACTCAAGAAACAATACCAATATATATCTGCACAAGTCTACAATGACTTTATTTAATAATAGCGCCAAATATCATGCTTTAAAAATGTTCAATATGTTGCCGCATGATATAAAAAATCTGGAATTTAATAATAGCCCAGTAAAATAGAGGTCAGTTGGTGGAAGTAAATGTCGGAAAGAGGGAGATCGGTTTGTTCGCTTCATTTGAAGTCAAGTAAAAGTATCCTAGGTTTACATTTTAACTATAGGTTACCTTGCAAGGTTACAAGCGCGTGATTTTCAAGAAGCTGTAGCACACTTACCATTAGTACCACAGAAAAGTTGTGGGAATGAAAATTGTAGAAAATGTTATCTTCTTTAAAACATAAAATAATGAAAGAATCGCTTAAGTCAACCGTTTCTGAGATATTTCGAAATAAGCAAAAAAGGTGGTAAATTTTCGTGGTTTTTTGATGCCCTCACGTAAGCTTGCGTCGAGGGATCGAGCAAAACTCTAGGATACTTATACTTGACGTCAAATGAAGCGATCAAAACGATCTCCCATTTGCCAACATTTATTATTATTTCCACCAACGGTTCCCATAGAGTCTTATTTTACTAGGCTATAAGTTTAAAAAAACTCGGGTCGCAGTGCCAAAACCCTGCCGACAATATAGTGTATTTGCTAATACTGGCATTGTGGCTTTATTATGCAGTGAACTTAAGTTTGTTTTTGAACAAAATAAAAAATTTAACCCCTTAATACATCCCCTAAAATAATATTTTTTTTTCTTAATTTCAATATTTTTATCAATGCAACCTCGGTACCAAATTAAATACATCCTTCAGTAAGTAAAGCACTATCCGCAAACTAGTGTTTTCATAAAATTTGTAAGTCCGGTCCTGTCGGGTCGATTTTATTAAAATTTTAACAGCATATTTTAATCGTTACTAAAGGGTTAAATTTGAATTTTGAAATGATTCTGAGAATTTTTTCGGCATTTTTGGGCCCAAAAACATTTTTCAACCCCTAAAAACTACCCTTAAAATTGTCCGATTGGGCCCATTTTAAATAGGCTTCGTGCGGTGATGGATTTCAACGTGCCTACCAAATTTCGTCAAAATCAATTAACTCTTTCGAAAGTTATAGCCCGCACACATATATATATATATATATATATATATATATAAATATATAAATATATATAAATATATAAAAATAAATATATATATATATATATATATACATATATAAACAGACTTTTCCAAAAATGGTGCCAAAGTGTTCAGGAGGCTATGAAACGTCGAGAAATTTTGGCCGACCCCTAGGTCCCGCCATCCGACCGACGCCAATAGTGTATGTGCCATATGGCAAATACACTAAAAAGAAATAAAGGCAGCTTAACTCAATCAATGTCTTCATAACATTCATGATTTCCGTATTTAATATTAGTGGAATCAAGGAGTCGGGATTTTAGATCAAAATCCGAACATTTTGCTAGAGTTACAAGAGCACCTACTTCCATATTTTCGAGAGTACTGAACACGCTAAATATAGCGAAAAAAGTTTTTAGCCATTCGCTACCCCTAAAACGGCCAAAAAACCACCCCTTTTTGCCGTATTTCTGCACAGACGCCTGGATTTACGCCAAAATTCTTTCACTTTTCATCAGTTTGAGGTGAGTGGCGAAGGTTGGCACTGAGTAGGACACCGTAATCACCCTCGGGGTTGATTCTACCCTCCCAGGGGGTTGAAATTTCAACTTTCCCATCTCGTGCTAGAAGTTATACACTTCCCCGTTTTCGAGGATGTTGATCACGAAAAAAGTACTTTTAGCCGGATTCAACCGTTCCTATCCTCTTAAACGGTCAAAAACACCCCGTTTTACGGTGGGAAGGGTTGAACACGGAAAAAAATATTTTTTCGTGATCAGCATCCTCGAAAACTTTTTTTTGCTATTTTTATCATGTTCAGCGCCCTCGAAAACGGGGGGGGGGGTAGGTGCTCTTGTAACTCTAGCAAAATGTTCGGTATCCGTCCGTCTTCTTGATTCCACTATAGTATTTTGCTACAGTCTACAGCAGGGGTTCCCAATATTTTCTTTACTGCGATTCCCTTAACAGGTTGCAATTTTTTGCGACGCCCTTCTTTAAAGTTACCTACTTTATTATTCAAAGAAAACTCCAGTGAATATAGAATCTTAATTATTATTTATTATATAGATTCTAATTATAAAAATTAGAAAACATACAAAAATACAAACAATATATACAATTAATGAGCAGGACGAGCTTGCATTTCTGAGCATAACATCTAAAATCGGGACTGAAGTTCTAAAATTGCAAGCCCCCTAGGATAGCGCCGCGACGCTCAAGGGCTTCACGACGCACAGTTAGGGAACCTCTGTTCTACAGCGTACCTATTTGTATTTTACTAATTTTATTTATATTTTGGTGTTTGACGAATCCACTTGTAATGTATAATGGATTAATAAATTCGAATTTTAACAGTACGTTTCAAATAGGTACCTGTTTTCTTAGCGACCTTAATTTAAAAAATTTTGGAGCATACAAGTAATTCAAGAATTACAAGGCGCGATATTCATGTAGGTATTGTGTGTAAACGGTTTTACCGAACATAGGGAAAATAACACTAAGAAGATCAATTTTGTAGTAGGCTATGGCCATAAGACCTAATGTAAAATATGTATTGGATTACATAGAAAAAATAGTGCAGTGAATTTTTTAAACAATTTTCCATAGCAACGATTGACTATTAAGCGAAACGCGGAACCTGCTAAATAAAAAAAGTCATGAGGTGTCGTATTAAGATACCCGACAGAAGCTATGTTTCTTACGCATTGTATATAAAACGGAATTCATCAAAGATATAAACAATACAATTAAAAAGTTATTATTTGACCGCCATTTTGAAATCTGACGCCATTTTATTTTTTTGTGTCTTATTAAACTCTCAAATATCAATTTTCAATAGGATCGGATAATTTTTACAAAGAAGTATATACCTATGGCCGCCATTTTAAAATATGACGTCATTTTATTTTTTTGCGTTCTATAAAACTCGTCAATATCTATTTTCACAAAGATCGGATAATTTTACACAAAAAGTACATATTGCCGCCGTTTTGAAATCTGACGTCATTTTATTTTTTTGTGTCCTATGAAACTCTCAAATACCGATTTTCAAAAGAATCGGATAATTTTTACAAAAAAGTACATATGGCCGCCATTTTTAAATCTGACGTCATTTTATTATTTTGTGGTCTATGAAACTCTCAAATATCAATTTTCGAAAGGATCGGATAATTTTTACAAAAATGTACATACGGCCGCCAATTTGAAATCTTACGTCATTTTATTCTTTTGCGTCTTATGAAACTCTCAAATATCAATTTTCAAAAGGATCGTATAATTTTTAGAAAGGAGTACCTACTACATATTTCCGCCATTTTGAAATCTGACGTTATTTTATTTTTTTGTGTCCTATGAAACTTTCAAATATCAATTTTCAAAAGGATCTGATAATTCTTACAAAAAAGTACATATGGCCGCCATTTTGAAATCTGGCACCATTTAATTTTTTTGTGTCCTATGAAACTCTCAAATATCAATTTTGAAAAGGATCGGATAATTTTTACAAAAAAGTACATATGGCCGCCATTTTGAAAAATCTGACATCATTTTATTTTTTTGTGTATGAAACTCTCGAATATCAATTTTCAAAAGGATCGGATGATTTTTACAACAGAGTACATGTGGCCGCCATTTTGAAAAATCTGACGTCATTTTATTTTTTTGTGTTCTATAAAACTCTCAAATATTAATTTTCAAAAGAATCGGATAATTTTTACAAAAAAGTAGATATGGCCGCCATTTTGAAATCTGACGCCATTTTTTTTTTTGTGTCGTATAAAACTCTCAAATATTAATTTTCAAAAGGATCGGATAATTTTTACAAAAGTGACGTTACACTACTTCGTGACGTGACGTTTCACTTTTTATTATTTTTAGGTCCCCATCTGAAACGTGCGTTAAGAAGCATAGCTTCAAATAAAAATAGGTAAAAAAACTTTTAAGTTAAACGGTTTTATAAATGTTTTAAAAAGAAAAAAAAAATATTTAATTTAGGTTCATAAGTATAAAAGCGTGGGTCGTACACTCTATGATAATTTATTACAGTCACGACCCACGCTTTTATACTTATGAACCTAAATTAAATTTTATTTTTTTCTTTTTAGTACATTTATAAAACCGTTTAACTTAAAAGTTTTTTATCTATTTTTATTCTTAATTTTTTAGTGTGCTTTATTTCCTTAGTCTGATTTTATAACATTTATCCGATCCACTGAAACGTTACCGGAGAAAGACCTTTTGCCTGTGAAAATTCAAAAGTACGATTTGCACCCGGACGAAAGCCGGGCCGGTCAGCTAGTTATCATAATATTGTATTGTCACCGGAGCTACACATGTGTGCAAAATTTCAACTCAATCGGATCACGGGAAGTGGGTGAAAATTCAAAAGTACGATTTACACCCGGACGAAACCCGGGCCGGTCAGCTAGTTACCATAAATTGTATTGTCACCGGAGCTACACATGTGTGCAAAATTTCAACTCAATCGGATCACGGGAAGTGGGTGAAAATTCAAAAGTACGATTTGCACCCGGACGAAAGCCGGACCGGTCAGCTAGTTATCATAATATTGTATTGTCACCGGAGCCACACATGTGTGCAAAATTTCAACTCAATCGGATCATAGGAAGTGGGTGAAAATTCAAAAGTACGATTTGCATCCGGACGAAAGCCGGACCGGTCAGCTAGTTATCATAATATTGTATTGTCACCGAAGCCACACATGTGTGCAAAATTTCAACTCAATCGGATCATAGGAAGTGGGTGAAAATTCAAAAGTACGATTTGCACCCGGACGAAAGCCGGACCGGTCAGCTAGTTATCATAATATTGTATTGTCACCGGAGCTACACATGTGTGCAAAATTTCAACTCAATCGGATCACGGGAAGTGGGTGAAAATTCAAAAGTACGATTTACACCCGGACAAAAGCCGGGCCGGTCAGCTAATTACCATAATATTGTATTGTCACCGGAGCTACACATGTGTGCAAAATTTCAATTCAATCGGATCATAGGAAGTGGGTGAAAGTTCAAAAGTAGGATTTACGCCCGGACGAACCGGGCCGGTCAGTTAGTTACCATAATATTGTTTTGTCACGGGAGCTACACATGTGTGCAAAATTTCAACTCGGTCGGTCGCAAGATTTGTAACAAATATACGGGATCAAGCTAAATAAAACCACCGTTTAAAAAACAATGCATCACCTACTTATTTTTGCGTGATGCCAGAACATACGTTTTTATTTGAGAATCAGTTCGGTTGCTCTTGCGTGATGCCAGAATATTTTAAAACTCGCAGTCGCATAAGAAGTTATTTACTTGAATTAAAATCATGTAAATCGGATCAGTGGTTCTCGAGTTATAAGCGTACAAAGGGACATACAGACAGAGAATGTCAAATTGTTCGGGAAGGTATGAACGTCGAGAAATTTTGGTCCGATCCCTAGGTCTCGCCATCCGATCGACGTCAATAATTAGTTACACGTCATTTTAACTCAGTAGGCCAGGGTTTTTAAACTTAAATTCAAACATCAGCAGTCGAAAAATTGAATAACTATATTGAAATAATGCAATATAAGACAGAGCATACGCTATCTTCCAATATCCATATCACACTGTGCAACAGACAAGGACAACCGAAACAAGTTCGCGATTTATTAGATAAAGTCGCATTTATTTAGCTTAATAATCATATAAATCTGTATAAAAAAACTGTTTTGACACAATATTATACATGAAATCTATCTAAAATTTTCTGCTCTTTCGTTTAAGACAGGTTTCGAATCGATCTGACTTAAATTGAGCAAACTATAAGCAAAAAACACCGTTTTTTCTAATTTGCTCCCCTCTGGGGCCAAAATTCAAAAATCGGGCGACGTTAGGATCAAATAGACCCCGAGAGGAATCGAACAAAAAAAAGTTTTTTAAAATCGGTTAATTTGTTTGGGCTGTACGACTGATACAAAAAATCCGTTACAGATTCACAGATTCACAGATTCACAGAATCACAGATTCACAGATTCACAGATTCACAGACAAAGCGAGTGTATATAGGCGCTTCTAGCTTCGCTAAGATCGCGCCTAAAAAGTCATGTGTTTAATATTATATTTTTATATGAATTTAAACTCCTTGAATCTCTCACTTCAACGAGTTTCTCAGAATGATGACATGAAATTATAGTACCTACTTAACTATAGTACTTAATTGTTACTTAATTTTATATTATAGTTTTCAAACTTATTACTAATCAGTGAACCCGGAAGTACACGTTATTAAAAGCTAAAAATATGTTTTAAATCATACCTCGATTCATTAATAATGATAATAATTGAAAGCGGAATTTCCTTACGTCATTTTCAAAAACACAGTGACAGTAATTACGATACTTATTAATAATGACGTAATATTACATACTGTTTCATTGTTAGATACAAATGTTTATTATTCTACAATATTTCGAGGTCAAAAACAAGGGTCATTTTTTTGTTAAAGTACCTACTATTAAATAATAATTTGTTCACAAATATTACGAAATATATTATTATTTATTAGATATTATATTTGTGTATAAAATTTGTCTATAAAAAGAATTGACTTCGTTAGAAGGACTCAGAAATAGTAAAATCTAGTGTCAGTAATAACTTCAAAGTTAGATTTCTCTTGGTAGATCTTTACGCAGCATTTTTTCACAAGAATGCACCTATAGTTCCCTTTGTATAATTGCAGAAAATTGTATTTTTGTTGTATAATGACATGTTTTGGGAACAAATAAATATTCTTTATTCTTATTCTTTGTTCTCTACAGGATTGATGATAACCATTTTTTACTAAAAATTGAATGAAATCGAAAAATTCGCAAAAAACCGTGTTTCGTGAACTTAAACCTCGAATATCTGGCAACGCCGGCACGATATCGATGGGGACTTTTTACACGTTTTTTTAAAACACCATTACGAAGGTGTATTCAAATAACTCGGAGTTATTTCTCAATGGAAATATAAAATTACTGGGCTATAATATATAATTTAATTTTTTTTCATGTAGGTATCTACATAATCTACAATATCAATCCTAAATTAGAAAAATAAATTTAACAATAGGATTATTTTAATACTCTAATTAATTTGCTTATTCCTTTGTTTGGCAGAGATAAAAAGTGTATCGATAAGATAGAACAAATAGCGTAAATGAATAATATGTTTTTGTAATAACTCATTGTGTAAAATAATAGTGTCAGTACAGTTTTAAAGTGCATCATGGCTTTACCAACTGAGGACAATATTACAAATTTGGAAACAAAAAGAGGTATGTGCTGTACGTTTATTTACTGTAATTTTTTTTTGCCGCACCCACTATAAAATAGCTTGTGAGAGATTGTGTTTTAAAGACCACCAACAGCTAAGGTTATTTGGGCCTAGCACCAATTCATATTTTCAATTCATTATTTTTTTTTAATAATAAATTGAAAATCCAATTGACACTTTTACCAGCTCTCGGGCTAGAACCCGGGAACTGGGGACTTGTAATAGAGGAACCATAGCAACACCATGCAAATATAAATAGCTGTTTTACATGGATGAATGTCGAAAAATTCAGTAAATTTAATATTTCATAGTACTCCAAAAGTCTGGCTCAAACCAGGATTCTCGTAGTCGATAGCGTATAGGGATTGCAATTGCTGGATCCCTCATCCAGCAATCCAGCTGGATCCAGCATATTTTCGGCCTGCTGGATCCAGCACTCCAGCACCGGGTTCTGGATCCAGCGCCGCGGATCCGCGAGTAATTAACTTTCCAAATAATGACGCAAATCAATTGTCAGTTTGTATTCACACAAAAGCCAATGATTGATCTCAGATCTACAAAAAAAAATTGATACAAATGCTTGGAAAAATGTTGTTTCGAAGTGAAAATTGTTCAATTGTCCATTGTACATTTTCAATATTACTATTCCATCTCCGTTGCCAATATATCTATCTATCTATCTATAATATATTAATATAAATTAATTAGTAGAATTATATTTGATAGTATATAATTTATAGATTACCTACATTATATACTAACTAAACATGTGAAGTTAATTATCTCAAGTGTTAAACTGAACCAAAGTTAGGTTTACTATCTAAATGTGTAAGAAGTTTTACTGATTTGTAGTAACCAGCCGAAATAATAAAAGTTTCTTAAGTATTTTTAAAGAATCGATAAATTGCTGGATCCGCGCTGGATCCAGCTGGATTGATGTCGATCCAGCAAAAATCCCGCTGGATTGAAAACGTTGCTGGATTGCAATCCCTAATAGCGTATAGCGAAATACCGCTCGTCCACTGAGCCAGTTGAACTACAGAGCTTAGCAATACATGCCATATTGTCTACACTGTACAACGCCTATACAGACTAGGGATATAATAGACGGAGAGCTGGCGACGTTTTCTCTCAAGTGTCTACTTAAGGCAAAATAATATTAAAAATACCTGTATACGTGTTCTTAATTTGAGAATCTGTAAGCCTGGCAACCTTTCTCTCTTGCGTTATAAGTGGCAGGTAGAAATTAGGTAAAATATGAATTTTTCATATATCTAACAATGCAACACTTTTTTATTTCTATATACATAAAATAACATTGCCTGCTCGATTGGTCAATCTCATCGTGTCGTTATAGACATATTTATAATTAAATTTTTTTTCATGTATCTACGCAAGGTCTAGCATATTTTTTTACATAAAGGGTGATATAATACAGATGGAATTTTTTCAAAGCATACATAGGCTGTTTCACATTTTAAATTCATGGTATTAGACATTGTTAGAAAATATTGATATGAACGCTTTTTAACTTCCCGCTAAGAAAATTGAACATTTTCAAAAAGAGGGAAGTTATTGATTTCACCCCGATTTTCGAAAATCGAGAAGATCTCGACGTTTTGTGATCCTAGGAAGCTATTCTGACTATTTTTACGATGATGTCAGTATGTCTGTCTGTGTGTGTGTGTGTGTGTGTGTGTGTGTGTGTGTAAACCTCCCATAACTTTTGAACGGCTTGACCAATCGAATCGCGATTTGCGGCATTCGAAAGGGTTCTACTGATTTTAGATTTCCTGAAAATTTGAACCGATTCGGCCGAATAGATTTTGAGAAAAAAAAGTTGTTAAAACGATGTTTTTTTCAAAATAGCTTCTAGAAGATTGTACCGATTGATTTCATAATCTAATCAGCTCTTCTCCTCAGAAAACTGCGTCGAATGCCGCTAAGTGGATCAAAATCGGTTAATCCGTTCGAGAGATTACGTAGTCAACAGATTTCGAAAAAAGTGTTTTTTCAAAATAACTTCGAGATTTCTCAACCAATCGATTTTGTACCTCTTACAATATTTTTAGAGATTAAAAAACTGCGTCGAATGCCGTTTTAAAGATCAAAATCGAACAACGCGTTCAAAAGTTATAGCTTTTCAAAAATTAAAATAGTGTTGTTATCAGCATTTGTCAGATTTTTGAGCCGCCTCAAAACTGACCATTCATTTGAATAGGTGTACAACTAAAAATTTTTATTTTCTATTAATATTAAGTATAAAGATTCTAGAGGCTTACCGGTAATTTTTTGTAGACAACCATAAATAATATGCATCACTTGTGTTTATTAAGTGCATTGCATACAAATAAACTATATTATAAACTTTATTTATTTCGTACCTATATTCTAATAGAATTTTTACAAACTTTTATATTATACAGTATGGAATTCGTTTATAAAATTTTACGTCGTTATAAAAAAATTGCACGAAGTAACGAAGGGACTAATAAATTGCCATAATATACATTGTAGTATTTAGTCTGGAAAGAGCATTGCAGCTTTTAATCGTATTTCTTCTAATGACGCTGGAAATTGTCGAACAAGGTATTCCCAGTCACTGAGTTGTAAAATTACAATATCGACAACAGTTTTGGCTTTGTATGATTCGTTGTGTGGAATTTTAAATAGTCCTTGTTGTATTCCGAAATACTCATTGATATAGAGAATTTTGTCAATGGTTTCAACT
Organism: Mongoloraphidia duomilia; assembly: GCA_039654895.1. Classification (NCBI taxonomy): domain Eukaryota; kingdom Metazoa; phylum Arthropoda; class Insecta; order Raphidioptera; family Raphidiidae; genus Mongoloraphidia; species Mongoloraphidia duomilia. Next base: position 18,550,424 of record CM077518.1, on the reverse strand, counting down.
CCGTGATTTGTCGAAATCACTTCGATTTCGCCTTTGTGTATAAAATACATACTATGGTCAACGTCGCCCTTTTCAACTACATAATTTTGAGGAAAATAAACACATCTTTTCAGTTTGACTACCAGTTGTCTTAAGAAATCAACATGAGTATTGGCAAACAACGGATTCTTTTCTAAATGACTACCATAAATAGCGAACATTAAGTCTTGTTTCAGATATTCAGGAGAATTTAAAATTACATATGGCATCCAGACACCTCGCTGTCTTTTCCAAAGTTGCAATAAATATGTCCACATTTTTTCCATTAAAGGAGGTGACAAAAACTCGCCGTCCAAGTAGTGTCTCAGTCTTTCAATGTTGTCTTCAAATTGTGCCATTCTAGTATTGCTAAGCAATAATAAGGAGGCAATATCTGCAGTGGAATAAATTAACACAATTTGCACAATTATTCGAAATATTACGAAAATTATCATTTGCATTAATGTTTCTGGACCAATTCCGTTGACTGAAGTCCCAGAAAAAACATTTGCAATTACCATATACGCCAGAACGGCTGATTCATATGTCGTTTCTGTGTTTTTTACAGTGCCCAGATTTTTTGATTTTTCACTTTTAATCCGATATGTGCAGTGCGGTTGACATGCCACAAGAAACCAAATACAGCTCATAAAGTGTATAATAAGAGACATGTAAATAATTATATAAAACCAGCCTAACAAGCTCTTCACTGTTAGAGAACCGTGAGATCTTCTGTAGTAATCTACTATATAAAACAATCTCAGTAAACGATTCAGTTGCAAAAACAAAACGCTATGTTCCTCAACAGCCAAATAAATTAACTCCAGTGGTATTAATGAAAATAAATCAATCCAAAAACCTCTCAAGGATTTAAAATATCTCTGTCTTATCATACTAAAATCTGTTATTTTGACCCCAGTATCATTATCGATGTAGACAGTATGCATTCCAAAGTATATTCTCGACAGGTAAAATATATCGATGATATAAATAACAATTCGTATCTCTAAATTATCACTTGCCATCAGTAGATGAATAGGAACAACAAATTGCGTTATGTAAGGCATAACAATATTTGCAAAGAGCTCCCATATACGATACCATTTCATACTCGAGTCAATGAGAAAGGCAGGTTTATACATAAGTTTGCTCAGAATAGACTTAGACTGAACCGATGAATCCTGAGATTCATGATCATCGTCAGTTAATTTTCTGTCAAAAAAATCAAATTTTGTTTCAATATATTCAGTATTCATTGCTGTCGCTATTTCAAACCTATTTTTTAGTCTCTCGTACCGTTCAATCAGTGAGAAAAATATTGGACTTGGAATCGTAAGGAGTTTCACGTGGACTGTAGCTACCACTGTTATCGTATTCCGATATTTACCAGTGCGCTCAAAACTTCCAAACAATGAACCTCTGCGCAGAGTTGCAAGCCGAGCTCGTCCGCCGATTATTACATCTAGTCGTCCATGATGCACCATGTACAGCAAATCCTGGAAAATCTTTATATATATAAATCTTCTGTACGTGTGTTAGTCATTGAACTCCTCCTAAACGGCTGGACCGATTTTGATGAAATTTTTTGTGTGTACTTAAATGGGTTCGAGAATGGTTTAGATTAAAAAAAAATTAAAATCGGTCAAGCCGTTTTTGAGTTTTAGCGAGACTAAGTAGCACCCGGGAGCGAACGAGCGAAGCGAGTGAGTAATGCAATTATAATATTCAAGCGAACGAGCAAAGCGAGGGAATAGTGTATTGCACCCGGGAAATTCCTAGCACCCGGGCTTTTTAGCACCCGGGTGAAGCCGGACGGGGCCGCTAGTAGATTTATAAGATTACAGTTTATTATCAATTTTAAACAGTTAACCCTATAGACCGAGATAGCTACGTATGTTTTAACTGACTCGGTGCAAGGCTGACAATTTGCGGATTTAGTGTTCACGTGGAGCATAATGTTTTTGTACAAAACGTCAGAAGCCGAAGTAGCTCTAGGCGAAACCGAAAAAAATTGGGGTCCAAAGTGCGAGAACTTCGACGAGAACACCTAGCCCGGGAGTTTGCGTTGCATTTTACGTAGTAAGTAAACCAAGCGTCAGCTGACGCACCCGCGGTGGGTATGGGTGTAAGAGGCTTCGAAAGTGGTAAAAAAAAATTTTTTTTAAGTAATAGTACGCCGGCTGAAACTTTTTTTATAAATAGTTGAGATCATACTGAATTGAAAAAAAATAACAATAATACATCAGATTCAAATGTTGTAACAGCAATAAAACCATATTTTTCCATTCCATATTTCCCTTTTCTATCGGACAAATTAAAATTAATTTTTAAATCGGAACCAATACGCATTTCTTTCAAAAATACTAACACAATTTATAAAATGTTTTTCTCAAAAATTAAAACTAAAACAAAAAAATTTCAAAATTCAAACTTAATCTACAAAATTGATTGCAAAAACTGTAATGCTATATATGTGGGACAGACATCTCAGTATTTACTCATGCGTTTGAAACAACATAATGTGGGCGTCAAAAACCAAATAAAATCTAATTTACATTCTCAACTTTGTTTTTGCACTTCTTTAGTACAGCATAGCGTCGCCAACAATCACGAATTTGATTTTGAAAATACCTCCATTATGGCTCTAGAAAGTAATTATCAAAAACGCCTTTTCCTTGAAATGGTTTACATATATAAAACAAAAAATTGTATAAACAAACGCACAGATATTGATAACCTGTCACATATATATAGTAAATTGCTCAATGAAATAAAAATTGTCCAAACTTGAATAAACATACTACATTTTTGCAATAACAACTTAAAAATCAAAAATTATTTCACTTAGTTTCTAGCTTATAGCACGTAAATATAAAACAGTTAATCTGGCAAATAAAAAAAAAAATTAAAAAATTTTCTACAATAAAAAATAAAATCAAATTCTATAAAACATAAAGTTTTGAGTATTTCTGTGTACAAAATCAAATCAATAAAACAAATTTTTTTACACTTCAATAAAAACCAAATAAAATGTTAGTATGTTTTTTTAAAAAGTTTTTTGGACAATTTTACTGTCATGTTTGACGGCATTTGGTAAGTTAATTAATATTTGTTATATATTATTTTTTAAATATTTTTTCCTAACACAATTTTATAATTTTTAACAGAGCTCTGAGGATGAGAATATAATTCTCGAAACGTCAGCTTAATAAATGCAATATTAACAGTATTTGCTTATTATTTTTGGATCCTTAAGCCATTTCAAAGCTGTCTTCTTTCATTATCATCAGGATCACCACTTTTCTGTTTTTAATTAAACAGTTTTTCACATCTGAAAAAAAATTGTCAGCTGCATCGTAGAGGGGGGATTGTGTGTCAGCTGCTCGCATGAACTTGTAAAAAAGCAGTAAAATATTGCGCATTTCAATTTTTTGCACTAACAGCAGCTGAGACAATTACGTTACCTAGAATTATGATAGCGATATGATCAAAATCTTAGGTAACGTCTCAGGTGCTGTCAGTGCAAAAAAGTGAAATGCGCAATATTTTACGTGTTTTTTTACAAGTTCATGCGAGCAGTTGACACACAATCCCCCCTCCACGATGCAGCTGACAATTTTTTTTCAATTCAGTATGATCTCAACTATTTGTAAAAAAAGTTTCAGCCGGTGTACTATTACTTAAAAGTTTTTTTTACCACTTTCGAAGCCTCCCACACCCAGACCCACCGCTACTTGAGCAGCTGACGGTCGGTTCACTGATTAGTTGTACGAGATCAACTATCGACAGGGCCCTCGCGCCCCTGAGTGCGATGTGTGCGATGCACGCGGGCGGCACATCCAAGGGGCGGCAAATGGCCTAGTTGAGATATGTTTTTTGTACTGTATAGAAAAAATATACAACTGATATTATATCAATTTTAATTGTATACTCAAGCCTACGTGAAAACTCTTACGAGTGGTTATTTCTTTTTTAATAAAATTCAAACGAATTCGAATTCGAAATATTTCGCGCGCAGTTTTCGATTCGATCGTTAATTCACATCAGCGCGTAGACAGGGCGCCCCTATCGAGAGACTCCCGCGTATGTTTCTATTAATTGCACTTACAGTATTAGTTATTTGGGATTTTTAACGTTTTTCAATTTGACATATCGTCTAGTGAGTTTATCCCCAATAAGGGGCGTCAATTATGAATCCGCACGCGGGCGGCGTGAGGCCTTACGAGGGCCCTGACTATCGATATCAAAATCAGCCGAATTACTATGACTTTTTCATTTGGAACGTAAACTCCCGGGCTAACCGCGTGATGTCAATGTTAAGTAAAAAATAAATGTATCCAATATCCACAGCAACTTAGCTTAGATTGTATTACATCATCTTATTCATTTTATTATTAAAACGATATTTTACAACACTCTGTTTCTGGGTTTTTAGCAAGGTTAGTAGAGTATACTCTAAATATTTCAAAAATTATTTTTGAGCTTATTTGAAATATGAAAAATGAAGTGATTTAGTTGTCATTTTAGTCAAACACCCTATTACATGACATACAGGGTGTTCACGCGAGGAGATAAGGCAAGTTTATTTCGAAAATGAAGACGCTAACGGATTTTGATGCGGTTTTCACCATCAGTTAGATAATCTTTCACGGAAGGTTTATATACAGGGTGAGTTCGACCACCCGTATCAGTCGTTTTTTTCGAAAACGGTTAGTCGTAGAGAGTTGTGTCAAAAATTTGTATTATAAAAGCCCTAATAAAGAATCGAATGGTGATAATTTTTTTTTCCGGGAAGATCGACTTCCCTATTAGTTTGCTCCAGAATGTCCAGAACTCCGGAATTATAAATGTAACGATAGGTCGAAAGTGGTATTGTTGAAAGGATCTTTAAAAAATTAACAAGTTTTGTACGGATTTTTTTTTTATTACTGCCGCCTCTGTTAAGTAATATTTGTTTGAAATTACTCAATTAAAATGTCATAATAACGAACTTTATAAAAGTCCGCATTTAAAATCTAGTTACCTATCTATCGATCATTAAACACTGAAGAAGTACACCCACAGTATAACCAGAAGAGCTCAGTAGTATGTATTAAAGAGTAAATGGAAGACAGTTTGAACACTTGTGACAATGTCTAAGGTTACTAGATTTTTAATGCCGACTTCGATCGTTATTATGAATATTTGATTTAATAATTTCAAACAATTGTTACTTAACAGGGGTGGCAGTAATTAAATAATTTTTCCTACAAAACTTGCCTATTTTTTAAAGATCTTTTCAACAGCACTACTTTCAACCTATCGTGCTTTCTAAAATTTCGGAGTTTTGAACATATAATAATTTATATTTATACTTATAACAATTTACAGGGGTGGCAGTAATAAAAAAAAATTTCCTACAAAACTTGCTTATTTTTTAAAGATCTTTCCAACAATACCACTTTTGACCTATCGTTACATTTATAATTCCGGAGTTCTGGACATTCTGAAGCAAACTAATAGGGAAGCCGACCTTCCCGGAAAAAAAAATTATCACCATTCGATTCTTTATTAGGGCTTTTATAATACAAATTTTTGACACAACTCTCTACGAGTAACCGTTTTCGAAAAAAACGACTGATACGGGTGGTCGAACGGTGCCTGTATATAGCGAACGAGCGAAGCGAGTGAGTAGTGTATTGCACCCGGGCGAAGCCGGACGGGGCCGCTAGTAATCTTATAAATTAAAAGCAAGAAGACGATGAATTAATTATTTAAACTTACATGTACATCGTTGCGTCTGATAATGTAGGCACCGCATATGAAATCCATTTCACGAACGTAAATGCTTAGTGTTTTCAGAAAGGAAACATCGATTCCTTTGAACAGTTTCACGCATTTAAATGTTGAAATATATAGGTTGCAAGCAATTTCCTCTTGTAACGTAATTGGTTGTTTAGCGAACATTGCCTGTAAGTCGTTACCCTTTGTTTTTCCGAACTCATGTTCAAAATGTTTCACAGTTTGCTTAATGATATGTTCGTCGACATTTTCTGTATTTACAAATTTAAGAAAAACATTCATTCTTTCCTGAAATGTAGCCAAATTGCTGTTTCCGCCAACAATGTAACTAGTGATTCTTGCATACACATACCATCGAAAAAGGAAGCATATTATCATCCATGGCGTGAAAAAAATTACTTCGAAAAGATTACTTGCATAGAAAATGTTGCTTGATGCAGAACCGACGTACGCCATAACAAAATATAGTGATGTTACATACACGTCTTGAGGTTCGGTCACATATTTGAATGCGGATTCTGACAGCCAAGTGTTTTTATAAAAAATAAGTGCTTTGTTATTTGAATCGGTCTGGCACACGGTAAGCATCAGTAAACCGGCAAGCAAATGAAGAACAATAATAGTACCCACGAAATATTTAAATGCTTGAATTAGGGAACTTTTGCGACCGATGTTTTCCTGATAATAAGATACAAATCCGAAAAATCGATGCATTTGAAGTACTCTGGTTAAGTCGTAGACAATTGTGGTCGTTATTACTGAATCCTGGATATTTAATAGTACATCGATTTGAAAAGTCTTATACGGAATAACTGCAAAGAAATCCAAAGCAAATGATCTGCTCAAGTATCTTTTTGCTGTCAGAAGTGGGTGAGTGATTTTAATATTATTTTCATTGTAATAAGCAACGTGAAGACGCACATACAAATCTATAATAGCAGTCAAGTCTAGAAATAATAATATGTAATACAAATTGTAGAACGCTAAAATGTTGTGGTTAGAAATGTATAAAAATGAAGAAAGCGTTGCAAAAATGCATCTGAATATTTCCCAATATACAAAAAACGTTCCTTCCGGATCGAATGCTTTTTCTAAAAGCAAATACCTTAAAAAAGATAGCTTCCCCAGTTTCTTATATGACAGACGGTATGCTTGTTGTTCCGCGGTCCGTTCGTCGTTCAATATTTCACAGTTAAGCATGTCAGATTTTTCCACTTTTTCTTCAGGTGGGGGAGGTAAATAAAATCGAACCATATCTGGTTGCAGTTTAATAGCATACTTTTCCATGTGATATTCGAGAGTTTCTTGGAGTGAATTTCGAAATTCAGGATAAAGTTTTATGATTTCACTCAATCTGCGATATGATATGGTTATAACTTGGCAACTGGTTACAGTCATAACCGTAACAAGAACTGGTACTTGGTGTAACATTTCAACTACTGGAAATGCATCTCCAGGTCCAAATACAAATCGTCTTATTGATCTATCGTCCCCTTTTAACGTTGAAGTTACTCTACAGTAGCCTTTTCTAATAATATGCATTCTAGAAGTCAGTATACCAGCAATGCATAATTCTTGATCAGGCGGAATTATATAAGTTCTTGAAATATTTGCAACTCTTCCAATAAAAGATTCTGATCTTCCAATGAATAAAGGAACTGTCAGAATATGGAAAATCACTGTGTGACTCAATACATCATCTCTAATTTCATTTGTTGTCTCAGCCAGCATGTTATCGTCATTTAAAACATTGAGAGCCTTATTGTAGTTCCATTCGTAGACAAAACATTTGATTACTCTGTTGTACAAACGACTTTCTAAATTTCTTTCTGACATATACTGTTTAATAGCTATCATCGCTTCTTGAAAATGGATGCTCGCCCTTTCATTTAAAATGGTTTTTGCACAAAATTCAGAAAAATAGTAACTGAACATGTAATATCCAATCTGTGATAAAACTGTCTGAACTATTATATCGTAAACACTGACTGCCTTAATGATATGTATTCCCCAGGTGAAAAACTCACACAAAACAAAATTAAACGATACCAGGAAAGGTATTTTAATATCTGGTATTGTCACTGTTTCAGAAATGTTCAAATAATGAGCATACCACATGAACTCAAAGCATTCTGAATGAAAACAAGCCATTCCATACAATAATGTCGTGAACGTAAATAAAACGCAAATTGTTAAGAAAATACATCTCAAAAGTCTTATCAAAGTTTCATTAGCAAAAATCTGATTTCCTATATGCTCACAAATACTAAATATTCTAAATATTTTCAAAAGGCGGTTCAGTCGTGCCAATGCTTTATATTGTGTACTTGTATCATCAGAAAACATGATAATCCAGTCAAACGGTACAGTGCCTAACAAATCAATATAGAATGTGAAAATTGTGAAACGATACGCAATTATCTCTGTTATATTTGTAATGATAACGTCTCTAGTTTTTATAGCAGTTGACAATTGTATATAAATATCAAAAATGTAAAGAACATCGAAGGCAAAGGATAATTGTGTTAGCCATTCCGGAAATTTACGTTCAAATATCGCGTAATATTGAAAAACAAAGAATGAAACTGTTATACAAAAAGTTATTAAATAATCCCAGGCGTAATGAAAATCCGATTCCGGTTCAAATATCCAAGGGCAGTTAGTTTTAAGGCAGACTACTTTCATCTTTAATTCCACTTCATCACTTAACACAATTAAATCGAGGTAATCTGAATGGTGTGTTGGTTCAGTGAGATGACTCAATTCCTCTCGCGTGATGTTTTGATTCTTTAAATATTTTTGTTCTAAATTCCAAACTTGTCGCCATCGTGCTTTGAGCCATTCTAGATTTGATTCCATCATCCAAACGGGAACTGATTCTATTCGTTCTTGATTTCTTCTTTGACTAAATAAAGAAACATTATTTTATAAAACAAACAACATGGAAAATAAACAAAATGAGTTAATGATATGCATGTCAAAGCCAGAATGTAAATTCAGCCATATGATGATTTCGCTAGCCAGATTTTAATCCTTGTTTATAAAGTATTGTAATCTTACGTTCCGTCTGACAATGTGGCTAAAACCCTTATTCACCACTTTGAATGTGGCAGAACCTGACCGGTTCTGCCACATTCAAAGTGGTGAATAAGGTTTAGCCACATTGTCAGACGTAAAACTATTATTGTGAAAATGTCAATGTAGCGCCCAGATAATCTGGCTAGCTGCTATTTTTCATGCTGGAACCTTGTTTTTGAATTTTTATAAGCGTGGTCGGATATTTTTAACCGACTTCAAAAAAAGGATCAGGTGGTTCTCAATTCGGTTGTATTTTTATTTTTTTATGTTTTTTACCTCAGAACTCCGTCATTTATAAACCGATTTTGAAAATTCTTTTTTTTTTAAGTAGTATATACTTTCAGATTGGTCCCATAGAAATTTCATCAAAATCGGTTCAGTAGCTCGGCTGATTTTAATAAAAGTGAGTAACGGCGTGTGATTTCTTTAAATGTCACTTTTTGACACTAAAAAGTAAAAAATAATAGTGTGCTAAATACATCTTTATGCGTCAGGCGCAATGTTTTCAGCACTCGTATTCGGCGCGCGATGCTCACTCGCCAAGGCTCGTGAGCGCTCGCCTACTACTCGTGCTGAAAACATCGCGCCTGACGTATAAATATTTAGCACACGTGTTGCACATTATACTTTATATAACACATGCATGGTTTTAGAACTTTATTGAAATGTCAAATGAGGTTAGATCACCGATTCTCTCTAATAGTCACTCATAATGGACAGGATGGGCTTTCTTAAGAAGCTTTTGTTTCACGTTCGTGATGGAAGTACACAAACGTCACAAACTAGTGGTCGCCAAACCGTCGATCGCAAGCTAATATTGCGAAATGCGAATACTGATAGCTCGGTAAAAATTAAGAATCTGTAGTTATAGTCTTAGTCAACACGTGAAATGATAAAAATGATGTTTTAAATCAAGTAGGGCCAGGGCCGTAGCTAGGGGAGGGCATTAAGGGGCAATGCCCTACCTTAAAACATCCAGTGCCCTACTTTAAGGAATTATAAACAAGCCGCAAAGACTGTCACGACAGAATGACAGACTTGATCTATCTGGCATTTGGAAAAACAAGATTAAATTCGTTGGACTAAATGAAGTTCTTCGGAAATTTGATAACATGGCAAGTTCTGTATTTTTTTTTTGATTAAATTGTCATTTACCGTTTTCTTGCTTTTGTAATTTGATATCACCAGATGAGGTGGGCAATTCAATTAAAAAATTGTAGTCTTTTGCTTCAGCCCTACTTTAAACTTTCAGTGCCCTATCTTGAATTCAGTTCTAGCTACGGCCCAGAGTAGGGCTGATCAGATAATTCAAATGTCAACCTCCATATTTATTAAGTTTGATGACCACTGCAATAGACTTGAAAATTGAAATGAAACATCTGACAGAAGCTGTCAAAGGCAAGTGACTAACAATTTAGTGTTATCAATGGTCTTTAGATAAAAGTTCTTCACAATATTAATTTGTTTGCTCGTTTTACTTAATTTCCGCACAAATGTCAAACAATCAAATTGAGGTTAAGTTTTAGATAGTTAGGTGAATCACTGCGGCATACACGTAGAACACTACTGGGCAGTACATCTCATTTTAAAAACATTATCCTTTATACAATGATATATAACAGTTCGTTGCCATAGCAACCATATTTCATTATAACACAGAAACCACCGAAAAGAAGTACATAATGGTTCATTATGAAACGGGTTTTTCAATTGTTTTTCATTATAACATCGAAAAGCGTTTCATAATGGATCATGCACTCGTCAATAAACAGTCATTTAAGGTTCGCAAAACTGATACGAAAAAACACTAAAAGCGTGCATGTGATATATAAAAAACTTTTTAACAAAAAAAAACCTCCTTCGAAAAGTCACTAAAAAGAGGAAAAAAGAAATTTTGAGGTCTGCGCCAATTTAATAAAACATGAAGTCGGCTAAAAAGTATAGTACATATAGTGATTAATATCTTCTTTTTAACCGACTTCGTATTTTATTAAATTGGCGCAGACTTCAAAATTTCATTATTGTCCTCTTTTTAGTGGCTTTTTGAAGGAGGTTTTTTTTTTGTTAAAAAGTTTTTTATTTTTTATTTGCATTTTATTCTAAATTGAATATTCAGATTTTTCAAACGAGTTTGTAGAGAATTGAAATATTTTTTGAATGAGAAGCAATATGACCCCTCTTGATATCTAAAAATTTTGAGTTGGTAGTGCCCCTAGCGCCAGCTTTGGATTTCCAAAAACAAATTTCTCTTCAAAAGATAGTTTATGTGATAAGATTTTACCTCGATTTTATCCGAACTCTTTAACAGAATTCGTATAAAACTTAAGAGGGGGGGGGGACACTTAAGACGAGCACTGTATATAATACACTATAATTAAAACTTGATGTTTAATGACGTCACCTAAAAACTATAATGAAACATACGAAACTAAGAACTAGTTTTAATTGTAGAACTATCAGATACTTAATAAGGGTTTTAATCGAGCGGTGTTCTGCGTTAAAATTGTCTTGTCTAGACGGCAACACTACCAATGTTTCCCCTGAGGAAGCTTGACGTGTAGGTAACTGTTGTTGGTCAACGCGCTAGCCGACTAGCAGCGAGGTTGAGCACCTGCCCATTAAACTGGTAGTATACAAAGTAAAGTTTGCATTTTATTTTTAGTGTATTTGCCATATGGCACATACACTATTGGCGTCGGTCGGATGGCGGGACCTAGGGGTCGGACCAAAATTTCTCGACGTTTTATAGCCTCCTGAACACTTTGGCACCATTTTTGAAAAAGTTTATATATATATGTATGTATATATTTATATACATATTTATATATATATAATATTATAATATATAATATATATTTGTGCGGGCAATAACTTTCGAAAGAGTTAATTGATTTTAACGAAATTTGGTAGGCACATTGGAATCCATCACCGCACGAAGCCTATTTAAAATGGGCCCGATCGGACCATTTTAAGGGTTGTATTTAGGGGTTCCAAAAAGTTTTTGGGCCCAAAAATACCGAAAAAATTGTCAGAATTGTTTCAAAATTGAAATTTAACTCTTCAGTAGAGCTTAAAATGTGCTGCTAAAATTTTAATAAAATCGGCCCAATAGGACCGGACTTTCAAATTTTATGAAAACACTAGTTTGTTGATACGGATTTACTTATGGAAGGGTGTACCTATTTAATTTGGTGCAGATGTTGTACTGATAAACTCCATGTCTAATATTGAAATTTAGAAAAATGTAATTATTTTAAGGGATGTATTAAGGGGTTAAATTTTTTATTTTGTCCAAAAACAAACCTAAGTTCACGTATTAAAGCCACAAGACCTGTATTAGCAAATACACTATATTGTCGGCAGGGTTTTGGCACTGCGACCCGAGTTTTTTTTTAAAATGTAATTTTCTTAATTTTTAATGAGATTTAAATATAAATAAGTCTACAAAATCATTACTGAGGACATTTATAACCAGACCGTGAAATAAAAGTAACAAAAATAATTAACGGGGAGCAAATATTAACAAAATATCGTAACCCCATGCTAAAATCCTATGTCTCAGATACGGTGGGACACACTATAATATAATGTAAACACTAGTTCGCAGATAGTGAATTATAATTACTGAAGGGTGTAGACTGTAGTATATAATTCGGTGCAGATGTGTTGATAAAATCCATGTTGAATATTGAAATTAACAAGCCGTGAGGTGGGTCGTTTATTAGGACTAAAGTGCGACCCTTGAGGTCCACACGATGAACTTCCCAGTTTGATAAATATTTAATAATAATAATAACAATGAAATTAGATATTACACAGAAAAGTAATCATTTTAATCATTAAAACATAATAATTATTATTTATTTTTAACAATAATTAAAAAAAAAAACGGCTGAACCGATTTTTATAAAATTTATGTCGGATCAAAATGACATTAACACGCCTCGATTGACACCCTTACGAGGTCGATATAATTTTTTATTCGCGAGATATTGTGTAAAATCTACTTTTTTGGAGTCTATTTGGTTAAGAAAAAAGAACGGCTGAACCGATTTTGAAAAAATTTCTTTCAGATCATATTTACGTTAATACGCGTCGATTGGCATCCTAACGTAGTCGATATAATTTTTCATTCTCGAGATTTCGTCTTAGAAAGAAATGGACACATAAGTACGTACGTACGTACATACCTACACACACACACACATACACACACACAGCATCTTTCTAAAAATAGTGTAAAAATAGTGTAGTGACCTTGAAACATAAAAATTTGTTATACATTTTGATTTCGATTTTCGGACCCATTACAATAACTTAGAATGGGAAGTTAAAAAGATTAATTATTTTAAGGGTTGTATGAAGGGGTTAAATTTTTTATTTTGTCCAAAAACAAACTTTCACTAATACTATACATTGTCAATGCAGGTATAGTATTAGCGAATACACTATTTTGTCGACTCTGCGACCCGAGTTTTTATTATTATTAGTGTATTTGCCATAGAATATGGCACATACACTATTGGCGTCGGTCGGATGGCGGGACCTAGGGGTCGGACCAAAATTTCTCGACGTTTCATACCCCCCTGAACAGTTTGCCGCCATTTTTAAAAATGTTTATATATATATATGTATGTATATATATATTTATATATATATATATATTTATATATATATGTGTGTACACGATAACTCTCGACAGACTTAATCGATTTAAACGAAATTTGGTACACACATTGGAACCCATCACCGCACGAAGCCTATTTAAAATGGGCCCGATCGGACCATTTTCAGGGTTGTATTTAAAGGTTCCAAAAAGTTTTTGGGCCCAAAAATACCGAAAAAATTGTCAGAATCGTTTCAAAATTGAAATTTAACCCTTTAGTAACGATTAAAATGGGCTGTTAAAATTTTAATAAAATCGGCCCGACAGGACCGGATTTACAAATTTTATGAAAACACTAGTTTGCGGATAGTGCTTTACTTACTGAAGGGTGTATTTAATTTGGTACCGAGGTTGCATTGATAAAAATATTGAAATTAAGAAAAAAAAAAAAATCGCTAATGACCTAAGTTGTCGACGCGTCTATAATTTACAATAAGAAAAAAATATTATTTAAGGGATGTATTAAGGGGTTAAGTTTTTTATTTTGTCCAAAAACAAACTTAAGTTCATATAATAAAGCCACAATGCCAGTATTAGCAAATACACTATATATTGTCGGCAGGGTTTTGGCACTGCGACCCGAGTTTTTAAATTGGTGGCAACGCTGGATGTAGGATAGGTATGGACAAAATACTAAGAGCCATAAAAAACAGAGAGGAACTACCTTTATTTTCGTATCTAGTTTCCGGACTAGTTAATCGAACGTCAAAAATGAACATAGCCAAAAATATTAATTGTCAATGACTAACCTATGTAATTGTAAAGGATTATGTACGTATAGGGATTCCACAATATTTTTTGCATGGCGGCTAGTGAATCAACAGCAAGATTCAGAAAAAGAATGGAAATGTTGAAATATTACATCATACATGATGATAGGCTCTTATTTAAATCTCAAAAACACCGTATTATGCGAGGTGTACTGCAATTCTTTAAACTTATAAGAGTGAAACCGTGGTTATTATTATTATTGTAGATTATAGACGCGTCGATAACTCAGGTCATTAGCGTCTTCAACACAACAAATATCATATATGTGTATTAAAATCCGCCTGCCGGCATACACAAACCGACTGGTACGAGCTCGGGTCCCTGGGAGCGCTAATTTCCAAAGAACATTGGAATGCAATTGCGATAACAACTACATCCCAATGTCCCCCCTGGGGGGTGAAACCGTGGCGTAGAAGTAGGTACCGTGTTATACGAATGTTGCCTATACATAAGCAGCAAGTAGCATCCATCAAAATACTTTAGGTATTACAAAGTTCGTCATACCTTTTAATAATTTTCTGCATTTCTCTCGCTGAGGTTAGCCTTTTGTGCAGCTCTTTTCTTAAAGGAACCATCTTGTCTGAAACGTCCGGCAACAAATGAAACAAATGTTTCATATCCAAACTTTGAATTTCACAGTTGGTGGCGCAGCGCAAATACGAAACACTTTGGGTTATCAGTAGTAGTGACATTTCACCGATGCACGTTCCACTTGAGAAAGACAATATCGGAGATTCTTCATCTTCTTCTGACAATATTTGTATAATGCCCGATACAACGTACAACATCCTATGTTTATTGGCATTATGTTTATACAGAATATCGCCAGGCAAATAGAATTGATTTTTTATGTGCAGACTTAAAGCTCTTTTAAAAGACATATCCTCGTGACTAAAAATATGCGAATGTCGAAAAAAATCCCAGCTTATGTCCGTGCATATTTCTCTTTGCAATGGCCATGGAAATTGCCAAAAGATGTCCGGAACTTTTATCAAACCAGATCTGCGTTCCCAAAAAGTATGATAAAACGTTATTGTTTTTTCACTTAGCTCTTCACTTACATCCCAATTTTGCAAATAAATCTTAGTATTTTTAATTTTGTTCACATATTCGGATTTCCTGTTATATTTAGAAATGAACGCTGAACATAGCCTTCCAAAAAGGACCATATAATGAAGAATGCAACCACTAAGTATTATTATTGTAACCAGAAAACGCTCTCCTGTGTTTTGAGGTTTAACACCACCCCCGAAGTTGTGTGAATGTAGATTTAATATTTGAGAATAGCACAGTATAAACCAGGAGGTGTTACTACTCGGCTTAAAGGTGAAAAACGATAAATCCTCTGTCCAATTCGCGTATTCGCAACCTTCTCCTCTACACCCCATAACAAACCAAACAGCTGCAAGCATATGATTCAAAACCAACATATTCACATTGTGGATCAACATTACTAACGCCACTTTATTTACTCCAGGCTTGTAACTTAATTGATACACGTAGAGAAGTATCCTGTAGGAGCAAAATAAGTCGATCGTATGCATATATTTAGAATATTCGTCTTCCTGATAAAGGCCAACGTAAATCGAATGTATTGGAAGCAGGGACATAATATCCAAGAATAAATACACTTTTGATTTTGGTAAAAAAACTTGCCGTGCATTGTCTTGCGGTAGATTTCTGTGTAAAATGTATAAAATTGTGTCAGCAAAATAAATAACAAAACAAATATTTAGTATCAGGTTTTGAACATAATTCATATTCAATCTTCCATAAGAAACTACCCAAATATTGATAAAAAAATTTACAATAACTGCTGAAAATACCCCTAACTGCCACTTTTCATTGAACGGTAAAAAAATAATGTTTTTCCATCCTAAATCGCCTAGTTCAAAAATGTCTCTGTTTTTCAATTCTTGTGTCTTCATATCGCTTATTCCGTTTTCTAATCCCTTTTCAGTTAATTTTTTTTATGATAACTGTCTGGAATATTTGCTCGAAAATAATAAAATCTGACTGTTGGTATTTATTTATTTTTTTATTTCAGCGATAAGTTGATTAATTTTGTTTATATTTCGATCACTCTGATATCGACTTAATTATAGCATTGATTAACATATTAATTATTATTACTATGGAAAGATACGTAACGATTTTGATTAAAATAATTAATAATTAAAGTAGGCATCAAACCGAAGCTCTCAAGTTCGATTGCAAAAGCTGGTGAAAGTATCATTCATATTTTCAATTTATTATTACAATTTATTATTGGTATTTGAAACATGACATTTGGAAATTAAATTTCTATTTGAACGTAGGCAAACACTAAGAAAGGGTGTTTCGAAATTCCACCCCTAAGGGGGTGAAAAGCGGGTTAATGTGTTTTTACAGATTTAATCATTCTGTCCATAACTCTATACTGCTGGTCTTTAAAACATGAAATTTGGAGGATACATTCCTCTTATAACGTAGGGACCCACTAACAATGGTATTTCTAAAATTTCACCCCTAAGGCGGTAAAAAAGGGATAAATGAATTTTTTACAGAAATTACATATTATATCTACTAACTAGGTTACCACAGTAACGAATTTTATATATTTACGACACATTTCATTTCTTATCCCTTTTCACCCTGGAAAAATCCTTTCTTAGTGGATGTCTAACTTACAATAGTAATGTATCCTCCAAAAACCATGTTTCAAAGATTATTAGTATGGACAAAATGGTTAAGTCTGCAAAAAATACATTTACCCCTTTTCACCGCCTTAAGGGTAATACAACGTTAAAATATAACTTTTCAATAATTGAATAAATATTTGGATTGGGAATCAATCATTTACCGATCTTCCCCGTTTATCGACATCGACACTAATAGAAATACGAAAATGTTTAATTTAAGAAATAAGTGCGTCATCAACAACAAATGCCAGTGGACGTAGCGCATTATTCCAGGACTGCTGTACTCTACAAACTTTGCGAAAAAGGTTACCAATCATACAATGGTTACCAAATTACAAGCTGTCGACTTTGACTCAAGATATGTTGGCTGGAATCACTGTCGGACTTACAGCTATTCCACAAGGTATTGCCTACGCAGAAGTTGCAGGTTTGGGGCTTGAGGTAAGGATACTAGCAAAAAAAAAAGTTCTTTACACCAAATAAAACATATTGTGTGAACTTGAGAATAGTCGAATATGTAGCGATGCCGTTGGTTATATGGCGTTTCCATGCCCCCCCCCCCAATTAAATAGCGTTCACCCTCCCCCCTAATTTAAACTAGCATGTTTAATCATTGTGGAAATACTCTTTACAATTTAAGTTTCCATAAGTCTTAGTGGGACTACAGCCTTTACTTATTCTTGGAGAAGTCACAAGCCATAGCTAATACACATTTGAAAGTAATTAGTTATAATTGATAAACAATAACAGTCTGTTACTGGTGCCTACAACCCACCAAAATTAGTGGTGCCTACCTACACAACTCACCAAAATTTAGCTTTTTAGTATTATTTTAATTTTCTCATCCAAATAGATAAGTGTGTAAATCTGTGCTTAAAAATATTCC
This sequence comes from Mongoloraphidia duomilia, assembly GCA_039654895.1. Classification (NCBI taxonomy): domain Eukaryota; kingdom Metazoa; phylum Arthropoda; class Insecta; order Raphidioptera; family Raphidiidae; genus Mongoloraphidia; species Mongoloraphidia duomilia. The sequence continues at coordinate 18,532,543 of CM077518.1, read as the reverse complement.
TAAAAAAATATTAATAATCACGTATTATCTATGTTACAGTACGGCTTATATTCGGGCTTCATGGGCTGTTTTGTCTACTTATTCCTCGGCAGTAGTAAGGACGTTACAATAGGTCCCACCGCCATTATGGCTCTAATGGTCAACCCATATGTAGTTGCGGGAGGACCCGATTTTGCTGTGTTAATGTGCTTTCTCAGTGGATGTATTATTTTCTTATTTGGATTACTACATCTTGGTAAGAATTTCATATGTATTCCAAATATTCACATTGGCAAAATACTTCGAACAGTTTTCCGGGACTAATTTTAATTTTAGGCCCAGGGAGATGTGTGTCTGTCTTTCTGTGGCACCATTAATCTTTTTAAGGTGTGGAACGAGGGTGGTGAACGTAACTGCTGCACATAGGGATTTAACCCATAAAATCAAACTTTCGAGATTTCCTGCTTCCCTAATTATTTTAGGAAAAATATCTTGAAATAATAGTTTTAGAACATAAAATTCTGCATCTAAATCATTAAACAAAATTAATTTTGCATGCTTTGTAACGGCAGAAATTTGATATGAAAATGTCAAAATTACCTCAAAAATAGATAGCGATAGCCATGGAACTTGAACAAAATGATTAGAAATTATTCTGACAGCTAAAACGTCATCATTTTGTTCAAGTTCCATGGCTATCGCTATCTGTTTTTGAGATAATTTTGACATTTTCATATCAAATTTCTGCCGTCACAAAGCATGCAAAATTAATTTTGTTTAACGATTTAGATGCAGAATTTTATGTTCTAAAACTATTATTTCAAGATATATTTCCTAAAATAATTAGGGAAGCAGGAAATCTCGAAAGTTTGATTTTACGCGGTAAATCCCTATGTGCAGCAATTACGTTCACCACCCTGTATAAAATATGTTTTATTAGCAAGATAAACTGATTAATGTATAATGTGTCCTAGTTAAAAATAACAAATGCTAAACGTGATCGGAACTGACCCTGAACCTAGAAATCAAGGTGGTTTAAATTGACCTTCGACCTAAAAATCAAGGTGGTCGGAACTTACCCTAGACCCAGAAATCAAGGTGGTCGAAATTAACCCTTGACCCATAAATCAAGGTGGACGGAGCTGATCCGATCGGATCTATCCTGACACTGCTGCGTCAAAGGTCTCTAATAATATAATAATTATTATAAAAAAATATTTTTTTTTAGGTTTCCTGGTTGAATTTATATCTTTTCCTGTTACGTCTGGCTTTACATGCGCGGCGGCTATTACAATTGGCTGTTCGCAAATAAAAAATTTACTAGGCATATCTGGAAAAACGAATGGTTTTCTGGAAACTTGGAAATGGGTTATTGGACATATTGATGAATTTAGAATATGGGACTTCCTACTAGGAATATGCACTATCATATTTTTACTCGGGTTACGGGTAAATATTTAAAATGATAAATAATTATTACGGAATTTTGGTTACAAAAACGGGTAATTCAAGAAATAACGTTCAATAGATTCAATAAAATGAAATTTTCTATTTAGAACTCAAAAACGCTTTAATAACAGTTATATTTTTTAGTACCTACTTAACTAAAAATTGATTAATTTGTTTTTCAGTTAAAAATTTTATGTTGAAAAAAGTACCAATTCGCATTTATAATCAACATTCCGCTGTTTAGTTAATTAAAGACAAGTACCTAATGTAAATCAAAACTAAAAATTACATTAATAGTATATTGTGCGACTAGTGGGAGAAAGAGGAGATTCCTCGAGTGTGGATTTTGACGCACGAGCGTAGCGAGTGCGGTAAAACACACGAGTGGAATCTTCTCTTTCGCCAATAGTCGCACACAATATTTTGTTCAACTACCGCAAGAAATATGTCATTTCGTGGCTCTGCTGAGCGTGGGCGAGATAATGGGTGACCTGATTGATTGACGAAACTATCAACACTTACGTGAACGGTACCCGTACTGAGCGTGGGCGAAATGGCATTTAGCCCACTCTCTACGTCTACAGTCAGAGAATTCATTATTTCGCCCACTCTCAGTAGAGCCACGAAATTACATATTTCTTGCGGGTATTGAACAAAAATTATTTATTACTGTAATAAATATTATTATAATATAGCTAAACGGAGAAAACTAACGTTTCAATTTCTGGCAATATTTTAGTTTACAGTAAAATAATAATTAATCAAAAGTAATTTTCTCGCAAAAAATAATGTTGTAGCTCTTTTCGACAACATTAATATCTACTCTGCATCGTTGCTCTGTTTATGGTTTCAAAGAACTACATTCAAAAGAAATAGCAAGTTAATTCAATTTTTAAACTGGCTGTGATCATGGGTATTTACTTATATTGTCTGGTTTTGATTAAATCAAATTTTATTGCGTTTTATTTATTTATCAGAAATTCTTATCTCTGGAACTATTGAACCGATTCCAAAAATCTTTTCCCTCATAGAAAGATACACTATCTCTGAGTGATATAGGCTATGTTTTATTTTGATAAATTTCTCGCGAGGGGAGATTATTCCTGTGGGATAGTAATACAACGTAACTCTGAAATTCTTTTGCATTTTAGTGTATAGGCGGAATCCTACTAATATTATAAACACACCAGCCCGACTTCGCTTCGCAAGGGGAGAATTTCTCACGGGGGGAGGTTAATAAATCATAAATTGAAATATACGTGGGCGAAGCCACGGGTAATGGCTAGTCTTCATATAAAATAAAATAAATAAATAAATAATTATTAAAACAATAAAGTTTGATTTAATACGCATAAGTTATTGTCCCAGTCATAATTTACTATATTTATTCAATTCCAGAAACTAAAAGATTTCGGCAGTAGACGTTCTTCAGATTCAAGAACGAGCTGTCAGAATGCTTGGGCAAAAATATTTTGGCTATTATCATTAGGGAGAAATGCTTTGGCTGTAATTATAGGCACCGCTATGGCTTACATTTTTAGCTTGTATGGTCAAGAACCTGTCAGAATTACAGGTTAGTTTAATAAACTGAACTATTAAATATAGTCTATTATGATAAGGGTTACTGGATAGCAGTCAATTATATGTACTATAATATTACATTACAATATAGAAAAATTCATTTTTACCAACAACAAAAAAAGTCTTATTGAATAAATAATTATTGTACTATCGACTGCACAATAAATTTATTCTTAAAGTTCCAAAAAATTTCGAAACATTATAATTTACCCATTCTCAAGACTCCTGAACACAAAAAAATGGTTTTTAAAAATTGTATGTAGCCTGTCTGTGGTCGTACATAGAGCTTAAACCACTAGATCGAGTTTACTCAAATTTTGTATGCGTGTTTAGGACGGTCACACCTCGAGATGAAATCCCAAAATCAGTTTTAGCTCAAATATGGGAGCAGGGGCACCCTAAAAACGATAAAAACTATGAAATATTTTTCCTCGAAAACGACTAACGATTTTAATTAAATTTTATACATGAATACTTGCTTAGTGCCAGTATCGGCATGGTAAAATTTATGATAACTGTCGCTTCTGCAAGGAGGCAAAAGAAACCGCTGAACATATTTTGTGTTCATGCGAGGTAGTTTCTTCCAGAAGGTTGCAACATCTAAATGAAAGGTTCCTAGAGCCTATAATGAAGTGTGGAATGCAGCCCTCAGAAAGGTAATAAGGTTCCTTAATAACCTAATACCGCGGAATGGGAATAAATACGAGGGGACTCACAAAGATCTTCCAGGTCGCAGTGAACGAAGGGCAGTAATGTCTTACGCCTCATGTAAAATATACCTAATCAAATCTAATCTAATGCCAGTATAAGATAGATTAAAGTTTCTTATAAAGTACAGGGAGAGAAGCATTGGGGCTGACAATGTATATTGTATTGGTTTGTATAGGCCTATTACTATACATGAGAAAGTTTGTCCAAGTTATGTCGGACCGCTTATTAACTTGATATCTAAGTCATATATATTTAATTTCTGACAGGAACCGTTCTCGAAGGATTGCCAGACTTTGGACCTCCACCTTTCAATACAACTTACAATGGTACTGATTATAATTTTATCGAAATGACGAAAGAAATGGGTCAAGGAATCATATCGATTCCATTGATTGCTATTTTAGAGAGTATCGCCATCGCGAAAGCATTTGGTAAGTTTTTAAGAATACATTTCATGAAGTTTTATTGAAAAAACTCAAGTAATCGGAGTGTACTTTTATTTATTCCACCCTTGCTGGTTCATTATTACTTGAAACAATCAGGGTCAGATTTAAACTTGTGCCAATGAATCAATTTCAAATCCTATAAAATTATAAAATATATTTAAGTTTGTTATGTAATATGTATAGGTAAAGGAAATAAAAGAAAATTAAAATATCGCGAGGTCCCTCATTATGCGAAACCCTAGGCTAGTTATGCGTACATCGAATTCCGGAGCGTCTATAATTTACAATTCATTCATTCATTCGAATTCTGGAAACAATTTTCTTTGAGATGTGTGTTTTTCTGTTTAAGCAAAGGGTAAAACGTTGGATGCTACACAAGAAATGCTGGCTTTGGGAATGGCGAATATTGTAGGATCGTTTGCAAAGTCGATGCCAGTTACTGGATCTTTTACACGTACAGCTGTCAACAACGCATCTGGAGTTCAGACTCCTTTCGGTGGCATCTTCACGGGATGTTTGGTGCTCCTTGCTCTCGGATTATTAACGACAGCATTCAAGTTCATTCCAAAAACTACATTATCGGCAGTTATAATCAGCGCCATGCTTTTTATGCTTGAAATAGACGCTGCTATACTATTATGGAAAACTAAAAGTACGAAATAATTATTATTATTTTTTGCATTTCATTTATGTAGGAATGTTTAAAGTGCAAGTCGCCTCGCATGACTAGTTAAAAATAAATAACTCAAGCAATGTAATAGATCTTTTTAAATGACTTACAGTTAACTAGTGAATAAATTATGTTTTGAATTACTGCTGGCGATCGCATTCTATATCAAAATTCTTCGTTGGTCTCAAGTCTGATAGCAATGCAATTTTAGTAAAATAACCGCTGCATCATTGTGAGAACACTTTGTTAGTCATTTTTAGTGGTAGGGTAGATAAAATGATCAGTAAGAAAAATAGTTTTAGCTAGTGTAAGTTCGATGTACTTCAGGGGGAGGGGAACCCTCGTGAAGCTCCCTAAATACGTACCTGTGCGCAACCGTTTTAATTTATTTTCTGCGAAATTTGATTCGGTATAGTGTAAAAATTAAAATCTGATAGCTTCGACAGCAATAAATTATTAAATCGTCAACAGAAATTATAAAATATAGGTAGTAACTTTACTTGTTACTTGTTAAATTACATTTTTCAGTAGACCTAACGAAGTAAAAAGTTTGTATATCCCTAATTTTTGAGATTATATTTCGAAGGTTATAAAAGGTCTAAATTTATCTTTTTAGATAGAACGTTTTTTAAACTCTTAAAATACTTCCTGTTGTTAAAATATCACAATCATAATGTGTCAACTTTGTTTATGTTTCAAAATTGAAATTTAACCCTTTAGTGAAGATTAAAATGTGCTGCTAAAATTTTAATCAAATCGCTCCGAGAGATCCGGACTTACAAATTTTATGAAAACACTAGTTTGCGGATAGTGATTTACCTACTGAAGGGTGTATTTAATTTGGTAAAGAGGTTGCATTGACATTAATATTGAAATTAAAAAAAAATATTATTTTAAGGGATGTATTAAGGGGTTATTTTCTTTATTTTGTTCAAAATCAAACTTAACTTCACGTATTAAAGCCACAAGGCCAATATTAGCAAATACACGATATTGTCGGCAGGGTTTGGCACTGCGACCCGAGTTTTTATTTACTGGGAGGGCACACTTTACTTGTAAATATGTAATTGAAAAAAGCACAAAAAGTTACATACGTAGTACGTACGCATTTATAACGATTTAGCTATGAAACATTTACTTTTTTAGACTTATTTAGAAGTACAAGTTCCCTAAAACCCCCCTTGACACTGCCACTGCAGCTTGAGTTTATAGTTTCTATTTTTTTCTAATTTAATTTTATGCTGATCAAAAATTAATTGAACACTTTTTTGCAGAGACTGATCTCATAATATTTATTGTAACTGTATTGGCCTGTCTTTTCGCTGGACTGGAAATTGGAATATTAGTTGGAATAGGAGTAAATCTGCTATTTGTAATGTACGCCACTGCAAGACCAACGGTCACAATTCAAGGACTAAAGGTATTTAAATTAAATGAAATAATAAATTAACGAATTCAGTCTATACAATGCCACGCATTTTTTTTATTACTATAATATTATAAAAGTTATATGATCGCCAAACTCTAAATTTTTTTGCGAGAAATCGTAATTTAAAGTCGTCAATAATAACAGTGCACTCAAAACGCGCGTTGAACGTAATCTGCAAACAAACGAACGCCTAGTCGCATGTAGTTCCTTATATTTTCATGTATTTCCGAAATGACGTCATAATACAGCTATATTAGCTGGACTACTCGAATCAGATTCGTCACAAAAAATGTCAAAAGTTACTGTTTGAAATAAACATGTAATTTTAATTGTGATTTTCTTCCGACTTGTAAGAATGATATCAGAAACGGGAATTTTAATTTTGCTAAACGGTCTCCATCATTACAAAATAGATATTTATAAAGGATCATGCACACTTGTCGCTCCAATTCGGCTTAACTGAACTGATCAGTGTGAGTGGTCTTCAACATTTTTCTTATTCTCAATTAGTTGATAGAGAAACCAAGCTTAATCAAAATAGGCCGGGCCATTCTTAACTGATACTGATACAAACAGATAGACAAAAAGTTCGGAAACACGTTTTATCGAGCGTTTTATCATTTAGGATACCCAAAAAAAAAAAAAAAACGCGGGTAAATCTCGATACTATTTTACATATTAAGTCAAGTTTTAGTTAGTAGTATAAAGTAAATGGCAGAGCAACTACTATCTTCGTTCATTCTAGTGAATGATTGGAGATAGTCCAGTACCACCATTTCAGTTTACTTTACCGACTACCGACACTCTACCTAAGTAAACTGGTTAGAATAAGTTGACGCGTGTTTAGGAAGTTTAGAATTGTATGTCAAATTATCGTATTACTGTTTTTTTAAATTTATTTGTATGTTAACGAATACTCTACCAAAATCGGTAGAGTAAAGGTAAACTAGCATATTTAACTACTTCTTATACAGGGTGTCCAAGACTTGCGTTGTCGGCCGATATATTGATTTTGGGTGAAGATAGAAAAGAAGTTTAAATACAAAAGTTGTATAAATTTTAATGGTGTATAACCTAAAAATATTTCAATTAGGTATACAGTCTGTCCCATTTAAGCGTGGCAGATCAAAGTTATGTTTTTTTAAACACACATGAGAAATTTCAATATACGGTATATATTAGCAATGAGATAAACAATCAATATGATTAATTTCCTAGACCGTAAATAAATACATAAGAATATCAGACGACAATATCGCCATATTGTCGTCTGATATTCTTATGTATTTATTTACGGTCTAGGAAATTAATCATATTGATTGTTTATCTCATTATGTTTTTTTAACCTAGCACCCTGTTTTTATTTGTTTTTTTCCATTCTGCACCTAAATGTGTACATACCCCCCCAAGCAGACAATTGGTTATTGGGACTAAATGCTGGTGGTTTTACACTGTCATTTTTACGGAACTCAAGGCGTCTTGGGTTATATGGGTTTGAAGACTGAAGAACCCTGGTCCATGCAAAAAGAAATACTGGTTACGTCCCTGGTGTTAAGAAACAAGCCGTGAAACTAAGGTGACAGTCCTTGTTATTTTTTTTTTATATTGCATCTAATCAATTAACGAATTATGTACGCAGATAAGTAATGGAGACGTGATACTGGTGGCACCGGCACAGAGCCTCCAGTTTCCGGCTGCTGAGTACGTACGTGAGGCTGTCATGGAATACTGCGACATCAACAGTCTACCAGCACGTACGACCATCGTATTAGATGGTGCCAATGTTTTGCACATAGACGCAACAGTAGCTAAGGTTGGTACCATGGTACTTACTATCACCGTTTATTAGAATACGAATCACTTCAGAAACGAATCAACCTTTCATTTCGCAAAAAGTGTACTATTTTTTGAATGAAATTTTAATATTCTTCATCTGTGGTAAAGAGTAAGAATCTGCGAGTAGTCAAAATTTCGAAATGTATACTCGAACATCAAGTTTAGTAGAAAAACTTGAAATTAGTGCTAAGAGAAAAAATTTACATTTCAAAAAAAAATTCACAGATTTCGCAATCCTTGCTACCATCGAGGACATTGGAAATGATAACAGCATATATGAAACATAATTAACTGTTTATTATACACACAATATTTATCAATGCACTGTTTAGTTTTGTCAGGAATAACCCTATTATTCTTCTGTTATATACGCGTTCACTTTTGCTTGATTACTTAACTTTTAAATGGATTTTTCTACAGTATTTATTAACATTTGCTCAAAAATAACACCGCAGATCGTCGCAAATACCTCTGAATTAACTATACATGATATAAAACACATTTCGAAAAAATTGCACTTGTTCAATTTTGCATGATTGCTCCTCACTTGATCGCGACACCGTTGTCTTTTGGCCTTGAACGAAAACTCGTAACTCTGCCCCCATATACGAACATAAACATTTCCAATGCTAAAATAAGTCCAAGTCGCTGGATTAACTTTCTAAATTAAATGAATTTTCTTATTAGAATTGACTCCAGTATTTCATAAATTCTCGACTTTTGGTAATTTTTTTTAGATTTTTAGATATTTTCTCAATTTTATAATAAGTATTAATTTACTATTACGTAAAAATGTTCACTAATTTAAAACGCCTGTTATCGTTTTAAATCACTACAAGTGAATGTCTGTAACTAACAAGGTGAACAAACTGTCTGTTATATCACATTATGTCATTTTTGACTTTTCGACTCAAACCAACATAATATTTATAAATATCAATTTATGTAATTGCTCGATCTGACATTGTTGACATAAAAATCTAACCTCTTTAATAACTCAAAAATTGTCATTACTTACAAAACCATTCAAAGTTAAAATCATCATTTCGTCAGCTACATTCGTTTTGTGATAAGACCGTTCGAAGTGCTGACATCTACATCTCGCTTATCTATGATCTACATTCGCTTTTAATTGCAAATTATAAAGTTTAACTTACCGAAGTATTATCACGTTGTTCGGGCGTGAGAACTAGGGGGTAATGGTTAAAACAGTAATAGGTATGCAAGACGAGAGGATAAGAGGCACTGACTGTTACAATGAATTGCAAGCCTTAAAATTCGTAAAAATATCACTTTGATGCTGTTAATAATATTGTTTCAGAATCTTAAAGTACTAGCTGACGATTTACAACTACGGAAATATAGAATAATTTTCTGGAGATGGTCGACATCAGTGACTGAAATCTGTCAAAACCTGGATGTTACACTTGGAGGCCTGTTTGTTCGTGCGTCCAGTTTGGAGTTAGCTATTGGTGAATGGGAAACGCATGATATTAGCCAAAATCACGTAAATGATGGACAAGTATGACAGCAAGTGAATCAACTCAATAATAGTTATAAATCAATTAACGAAGAATTTTGTGAAGACGATATTTAGATCAATGCAAACGATAAACTTTTATACAAGTGCGGATCTAGGGGGGCAAAACCATCCGAAATAACCTAACCAAAAAATGCAAGAGTATTATACTTGACACCGGCGATATTAGCGTTACCCGATGTTCACCGCGGGGAGGTTGCGCATTTAGATTTTGTACATCATGGTCCTGAAAAAGGCCGAAAGGCCGATTTGAGAACATATTGTGTGTTTTTTCTTTACTTTAATGGGGAGGGGGCGCCCCCGAGCCTCTCATCTAGATCCGTCCTTGGTTTTATAAAACCAATGAACAGTTTTTTTTAAATTGTGTAGAAGTAATTATTGTAAAATATATGGACAGTGATATATTTCAAAAGAAAAAGACAATTTTGGTGTGTTATGGGATCATCCCCCATTAATTGATATTCTAAGACGTGTGAGGTTAAATTTGAATATTTATGACGAAATAATTATTTAAATAAAAAAATAATTTTTAATATTATCACCTTTTTAAAACGGACTAAACGTATAAAATAATTTAATATTTAATTTAGATTCATAATTATAAAAGCGTGGGTCGTAAACTCTGTGATAATTTATTACAATCACGACCCACGCTTTTATAATATTATGAACCTAAATTAAATATGAAATTATTTTATACTTTTTAGTCCGTTTTATAAACGTGGTAGGTATTTTAAGATTTTTTTTTTATTTAAATAATTATTTTCTACTTTTTAATCTTGCGTATGTAAAATTTTGGAATCGACTTTCTTTTTTCACTCGGGCGAAGCCGGACCGGCCAATTATTATAATTCAGAAAACCTCGCGGGCGTGCGCACAACAGCTCACCAAAGTTTCATCGCAATTAGATGAGTAATTTCTGAGAGCACTTTTTCACTCGAGCGAATCAGGATCGGTAATTTATTATAATTCAGAAACCTTCGCGGGCGTGCGCACAACAACTCACCAAAGTTTCATCGCAATCGTTTCTGAGATCACTTGTTCCCCTCGGGCGAAGCCGAACCGGACAATTTTATAATTTAATATTGCTCATCGGGAAGTTAGTTTAAAATCGATTGCAAAATTTGTACCGAACAGACAAACAAACAATCAGACAGGCAAGAGACAAGAAAGCAAGTTAATAAAAACGTGGTAAGATTTAAAAAAAACACATTATCGAGTCGTAATATGTACTTTAAACAAGCCGTGAGGGGAGTCGTTTATTAGGACTTTTAGTTACTTTTAATTGGGATTCACAAGTGCGACCCTTGAGGTCCACACGACGAACTTCCCAGTTTGATGAATATTGAATATTAATAATTAAAATACGAATTACACAGAAAAGTACCTAATCATTTTTATCATTAAAACATAATTATTGTTTATTTTTAACAATAAATTAAAAAACGGCTGGACCGATTTTGATAAAATTACTTTCGGGTCTTGTAGATGTTAATATGCTTCTATTTGCACCCTAACAAAGTCAATATTATTTTTTATTTGCGAGATTTTGTGTAAAATCCACTTTTGGCAGTCTTTTCCTTTAAACAAAAAAACGGTTGGGCCGATTTTGATAAAATTTCTTTCGGATTAAAATGACGTTAACACACCTCGATTGACACCCGTACGAAGTCGATATAATTTTTTATTCGCGAGATATTGTGTAAAATCTACTTTTTTGGAGTCTATTTGGTTAAGAAAAAAGAACGGCTGAACCGATTTTGAAAACATTTCTTTCAGATCATATTTACGTTAATATGCGTCGATTGGCACCCTAACGTAGTCGATATCATTTTTCATTCTCGAGATTTCGTCTTAGAAAGAAATGACCACATACGTACGTACACACACACTTACACACACACAATCATCTTTTTAAAAATAGTGTAAAAATAGTGTAGTGACTTTGAAACATAAAAATTTGTTCTACATTTTGATTTCGATTTTCGGACAACTTCGGATGGGAAGTAAATTTTTTTTAAATGTGTGTGCCAACAAGAAATGTGGGAACTGTGACGTAATAAACTATCCCACTCTCAGCGCATGTGTGTCGTGTGTGCCCCACTGAGCCAACTGGCACTTGCACTGTGACATAACTTACTATGAATAGTTTATGACGTCACAGTGAGCTGTTGTTATAGTATTTCAATTTACATTTTTCTCACATAAAAAATGAAAATTTTATTTTTTTATGAAATTTAAAAAAAATGGAGGATGAACTCTTTACTGTTTGATAAATAAGAACGTATTTTTCCAATTTGTTTATTTTCAAGTCCCTAACTATATGTGCTATTTTTTTTACAAAAAATAAAAATCTTACGAAATTTCAAACTACTATAGTAGAGATTCGGTTATCCAATACTTTCCTACCATTATTGCTGTAAAGGTGGGAAGTAAACATAAAAATAGTACTTAACTTTATAAAACAATTTATTGTAGAGTTTTCTGACTTTGCAATCGACTGATTAACTTAGATGAATTCCTACTATATTTACGTTTCGTTGGGTCATAGTGTTATATTTTTTATATTTTGTTAAAGATATTGGCAGCATATTCAGGCGCGATTTTACCGGATGAGTCGGGTGATCCCGAACTAAACTAAACATTTTAAATGAATGATAGAAAGAACTCCTTTACCTCTTGCACGGTATATATTATTTAGAAGTGATATAAAAAACATCCATTGGCAAAGATAAATTGTTTATTGAATAACAAATGGCGACATGTTTCTACAACTTAAGTTGTCATCATCAGGCCTTTAAAAATATAGTCATACAAGAAGGTGTGATCTTGAATATGGAATCATAACCAAAATTGATTTAATACGAAGGATATAAAGTATTATGACAATATGTAAGCTAAAAAACATATATCAAATGAGTTAGTAATACATCTTAATGCAAACAAAGGGCACAGTTAAATTTGATCTACGCCATGATTTTTGTCAAAATTTTGACAAAAATCATGGCGTAGATCAAATTTAACTGTTAAGTTGTAGAAACATGTCGCCATTTGTTATTCAATAAACAATTTATCTTGCCAATGGATGTTTCTTTATATCACTTCTAAATATTTTAAATGAAGTTAATTATCGGTTTGATAGTACGTAAAAGCGGGCCCACATGGCACCGACCGACAAAAAGTTACTGCCATTTGCTGAGTTTCTAGACATAATGTCTAACGTGTGCAGGTGTTCCGAGTTTGTCAGAATTGTTGGAAAAATTTCTCGGAACGCGCAGAAGCGAACTTTGGAAGAACTTAAATTATTTAATCACCTTCCTGAGTCATATAAAAATCTGCCGGACAAGAAATTTGAAACTAAAATTAAAAATTTACTCACTCAGAACTGCATGTACACCATTGATGATTTTTTTAATGTAACTTTTATTTTATGTACGACGCTATTATATTCCGCTGGAATTTTAAATAAAGAAACATATGTATGTATGTCTGTATGTATGTAGCACGAATTTATAGACTAATGCAACACTTTTTCTCTTATCAAATGGGAGACATTAGAGACAGTGCCCCTAAAAATTCGCGCGACTGTTTTATGGTTGCAGTTGTCTGCTATTTGATACTTCCCAACATAAATTTACATTTTTTTGTAGCCATAGTGCAAGAAAAATCGAAATTTCCCACCGATCAAAAAGCTGCCTCCCTAACCCTATTTATAAAATATATGGCCCAACCATAGACTTAAATGCAATATTATTCATAGATGTCGTCAATGAATTGAAATTCGTAAACCAAAGAAAATGTAAATTATAATTAAATTAAAGTTTTATGTTTGTTAATTTTTGATGTGATATAATGTATAAATATAAATTTATAAAATACAATAATTTTCAACTGCTGTTAAACGAAATTTTATTTTAAAAAATTATACTGCATAGCCCGTCCTATACTTCCCACCAAGTATAAACAATCGCTTGTAACTGAACATTTTCCCAACAAAACAATAATTCCTTTTTCATATTCTTAATATAAAAAACATGGTCATCTTACGTGTTTGTTGATCTACTGAAGGCCAACTAAAATCATAGACACCTTGATTAGGCAAAAAAAAAATAATTTCCACGCAATTTTTATCAGAAAACATTTTTAACTTCCCGCTAAGAAAATTGAAAATTTTTAAAAATAGGGATTTTCACCCCGATTTTCGAAAATCGAGTTTTCATCAGATCTCGACGTTTTGTAATCCTGACTATTTTTACAATGATGTTTGTATGTATGGGTGTGTGTGTGTGTGTAAACCTCTCATAACTTTTGAACGGCTTGACCGATCGAATCGTGATTGGCGGAATTCGAAAGGGTTCCACTGAACTTAGATTTCCTGAAAATTTGAACCGATTCGGCCTAATAGATATCGAGAAATTCCAAAAAAAACGAAGAAAAAAGTTGTTAAAACGATGTTTTTTTAAAATAACTTCTAGAATATTGTACCGATTGATTTCATAATCTAATCAGCTTTTCTCCTCATAAAACTGCGTTGAATGACGTTAAGCGGATCTAAATCGGTTAATCCGTTCGAGAGATTACGTAGTCAACAGATTTCGAAAAAAGTGTTTTTTCAAAATAACTTCGAGATTTCTCAACCAATCGATTTTGTACCTCTTACAATATTTTTAGAGCTTAAAAAACTGCGTCGAATGCCGTTTTAAAGATCAAAATCGAACAAACGCGTTCAGCTCAAAAATCTACTTTTGTTTATATTATCAAGTGCTTCGACTCAAAGTGCTTGAAAATAGCGGGAAATTTCAAGGATGGCCTGCGACCCCATTGCCTTGTATAAAAATACATTTTGAAATTTAGGTATCTGGGATTACTGAGTGATCATCAAAAAACCTCAACGAGATGGCGTGGTACACGAAATACCTTTCGATGGAAAACGGTACACATTTTAGCTCCGCCGGTATCTTCCAAATCTTAGGCCGACACTCCACTACTGCGCTACGTGCCTGATATTATTTTGTACTTTCATTTTGATATTGTTTTAAATAACAAAAAAGCGATCAAGTGCGTGTGGAACTCGCGCTACAAGGGTGCCGTACCGTTACAACAATTTAATTAGGTAGACATATTCTGTGAAATTTTCAACCGGCTACATGTTACGGTTACAAAGATACAACCTATAAAGATTTTCCATTTTTTTGGGGGATCCCACTTTAATTTTTACTTTTTGTGATTTTCGGATTTTTCCCTTTACTTGTGCTGCGAGACCTTTCTTTTTGCCAAATTTCATGATTCTAGGTCAACGGGAAGTACCCTATAGGTTTTTAATGAGATGACAAAATGGCCGTATCTTTTGATTGCGTTAACCTAGAAACTTAAATTCTTTACACCTTTAAGGGACCGTAGACCTTAGTATTTCGTATAAATTTCAATTTGATATCTCTATCCGTTCCTGAGAAAATGGGTCTTGACTGACGGACACCCAACCAACCAGTCAGCCAGACAAACGAGTGATCCTATAATGGTTCCGTTTTTTTCTTATTGAGAAACGAAACCCTAAAAATGACAAGAGGCACAGTAATTATGATTGTGCCGCAACCGAAGACGGAGAACTACTTCTATAGTTTTTTTTTTAATATGAGGGAGAAAATTCATTTACGGACACCCACGTTTGCGGGTAGTGTAGAACTCGGCCGCAGCAATACCCACTAAAAAACCCCTCCTCTTCCGTCCTGCCAGCCTGGGACCGCTCTATAGTTTTATAATGACGTCACATCTGTCAAAAATTAATATTATTACATACATGATACAAAACACAAATAAACTATGGCGTAAGTATGATAAATCGCGTTACACATTTTTGTGTCACACATTTTTTGTAACGCATTATTTTACCCTCTATATACTGCCGGAAAAGACGTACTACCTACTATATAAATCATAAAATCTCGAAATTTAACCACGACATAATACACAGTGCTTAGCATCATAATATTATATAGTGTTACGAATACTCAATGTGTGTTTTTTAAAAAATAATTAACCACACCTAAAGATGGCAACTCGTTGCTGAAACGCGTAGTGTAAATTCACAAGAAGTCACAAGACGGACATAATACAAGGTATTTCTAATATTTCATAATAAGACGTAGTTATACGTCAAAATTGAAAATTCAATTGGTAAATTCACGAGCACTCAGATTGCCGGCTAAGAAGGTAACAGCTGATGAACAATTGTAACGTATAAACAACGACAGTCTAACGATTTCCGATAGCCTCAGACACTAAAGCCATCTTGATTTTCACTTTACGATTTACATTACAAAGCTTTTCTAATTATCTTACAAGGTTAATATTTATTCTACCTGAGTTTAAATCTGACCCGTCATTCCCGCAAAGTATAAACAATGATCATGAAATCAATATTATAGTTTTTATCATACTTCAAGGTTGAACTGACAAAAAAAAATAAACGGCCATGCAAAGAGTAGGATTCCGTACAATGTAAGTTATGCTAAAATAAATAAAATAAAACAGATTCATAATCTACTCAACAGGTCCTTTTCAACGATATCCCACAAGAATATGCCACGGTCTTAAACCAAGCACCGGTCTCAGCCAGAAAGATTGGGCCGTGACGTATTAAACAAACAAAATTTAGAAAAAAAATCTGTAAGAAATCATAATTTCAGCGCAATGTGTACACAGAAGTATATAAAAGCATCGTTTAGAGTACTTTAGGGCATTTTATTTGCCATGGATTTTTTTAATTCAGTATCATAGAAGGTACACGTGTCGAAAAAATTTTCAATTTTGGTTGCTCTTATAACTTCTAAATTTTTTAAGATTTCGATTTGCTACAAAAACATTATTTTAGAAGTTCTTTGCTTTTTGAAAATATAGCGGCCCGGTTCCGGCTTCGCTCGGATACTATGAATTTATGATTTATTAATGCATTAGGTACTCACTCGCTTCGCTCGTTCGCTCGAATTTATGATTTATTAATACATTACTCACTCGCTTCGCTCGCTCGCTCTCCAACTTGGGATCAATCTTATTTATGCACTCGGGTGAAGCCGGGCCTATAGACATAAATCTTCCTCAAGAAATAAGCTAACAACTGCATTCAAATCTGTTCAGTATAGCAGATTCAATTCGATTTGCACCTGAACGAAGCCGGACCAGACAGTTATTATAGCGTAAAACATTCCCCAAGAAATAAGCTATCGAATGGTAAAAACATTCAAATCCGTTCAATTGTTCTCGTGTTTTTAGCGAAGAAAAAAGAGACTTTCTTTTATATATTACTAGCGGTCCCCGTCCGGCTTCGCCCGGGTGCTATGAATTTATGATTTATAGCGGACCCGGGTGGTATGAAATTATGATTTAATAGTCACCCATTGCTCCGTTCACGTATATTTAGTATATTGTTAATTTGTTATCCCCCCGCGAGAATCTCCTCCCCTGTGTAGCTTTCTATTAGTGAAAGAATTTTTAGAATCGGTTTAATAGTTCCAGAGATAAGAATTTATGATTTATTGCCCCCCCCCCAAACCCTTGGGTTACATTATTATAAAAAATAAAGCCCATGTTATTCGCTGATAATGTAGTTTTCTATGGGTGAAAGAATTTTTAAAATCAGTTAAGTAGTTTTTGAGTTTATCCATTACAAACAAACATACAAAAAATCAAATCTTTCTATAGTTCAGATCGTATAAAGATGATGTACCTACCTATTTTCACTTTAAAATTCTATAAAGAACATATCTACCTAATAAATACAGAGGGTCAAAAGGACATTACGTTTTAGTCGTGGGTTATGAAGGTGACGACGCGAGGTTTTTGAAGCGAAGCTTTTTTACCGACGTTGCGCGCTCGGCCGCAGGGGAGTAACATACCTTATACTTAAATATTTTTAAAACTACTAATTACTAATAGGTTTTTCCCGTTTGGCTTATTTTTTTGCTATGTATTTAAATAATTTACTGTTTAATTTGATAACTAAAAGTGAACTGTCATTATTTTGACATTATGCAAATTGTTTGTTATTTTTTTCCCAAAACCTGTTCATTGTAGATTATCTATTCTGTAAGGTTAAAAGTCGATTTTTTGAAATTTGATTTTTAATTTTTAAAATCCACTTATCGCAATTCTGAGACCTTATTGCACACTGCACCGCGAGTCCTTTCAAACGACACCTTGATCGTCAAAATCGGTCCAGTAGTTTAGGAGGAGTTTGGCGTTCAAAAAACCGCCTGATTAATATATTATAGATAAATAAATAAACAATTTAAAAAAATAGAAATAGAAATAGGCGCCAAAAAAAACTTGACCCCTGAACGTGCAAACTCAACAAGCAACAACCATTAGCCAAGTTCAAACGCCACCACTACTTTACAAATAGTTAATTATTACAATTTTCAACCACAATTGACAACAAGATTCATAATAAAAAAAAATACAACTAAGCTCTCTTTTTTCATACATTCACAAAACTAATCATTTCAAATTTTGAGTTTAGAAGTTAGAGGCCTGTAAACAGACAGACAGACATCGTTGGCACAACAATAGGATTCCTTTCTGGTACGGAACCCTAAAGAGAATTTTGTTAGGTACTTTATAATTGTACATAAATGGCAAATATTCTACGTTAAAAACAAAATATCGCACTTCCTTCATGAAACAAATAAGTGACAAAAATTGTGTAAATTGTATCAGTCAATATTTTCAATGATATTTTTGAAAACAACAGAAATAATAATTTTGTTGTTTTTAGTCACGTTCACGGTCAAATAATTCAAAGTTCGATTAAATACACAGAAACAGTGGTGACTCGTCAAGGTAGGCGTCATCTACTTTGTAAAGTGTGTAAACTCAATAGATAGCACTGAATATTATTTTTAAATGAAACTGAATTAATAATTAGCCTAGTTTTTTCGTTCGTTTACGCATGTCGACCGTCACGTCACGTCCACATCCAATCAAAGCAATCGACCACACCAGTTCTCATCGAAAGCAGCGACGTTATGTTCATAACCATATTGTATGTCCACATAACTAATATCGTACGAATATTCAGTCGAGGATCACATCAAATACTCATTGACCACCAACGACTAAATCTGGATTCTCACGTTCGTCTCCATACTGATCAGGATTCAAATTGCCTTGCCAAAATCATGTAAACAAAATGATATACCTTCGACCATTTCGGGTTTAAAGCGTTTAGGGTTATGGAAATAAAGTTTCACTTGCACCGTGGTTTCATAAAACCGCACTCTAGTTTTGTGATGTGTTTAAGACTCGTTATCATTTTTAGACGGATCATAGGAGTGAAGAAAGCCTTGTAATGGCGACAAAATCAAATTTGAGATTTAGATGGATTTAGACCTTTCATGGTTTCTAAATTCGAAGAAGCGAGTTTGTACATTCTTTTGTGTTGAGGACTGACTGACACACCGTTCAACAAATTGAAACCAAACTTTTTACTTACGGTTTTTAGGGGATTCCTCAAATGCTTTTTTATTTTCTCCCTACTCCCCAAACAAGGGTGTTTTACTGATGAACGAAAATCAATAACATTTTTATCGAAAACTGATCTAACGATTTTGTTCATACATCATAAATCGATATGCCATGATTCAACAATATGCTATCATTTATTTGTCTCCAAAAAGTTATTAGTGTATTTGCCAATATACAGGGTGAGTTCGACCACACGTATCAGTCGTTTTTTTGGAAAACGGCTAGTCGTAGAGAGTTGTGTCAAAAATTTGTATTATAAAATCCCTAATAAAGAATCGAATGGTGATAATTTTTTTTTCCGGGAAGGTCAGCTTCCTTATTAGTTTGCTCCAGAATGTCCAGAACTACGGAATTATAAATGTAACGATAGGTCGAAAGTGGTATGTTGAAAAGATCTTTATAAAATTAGCAAGTTTTGTACGGATTTTTTTTTATTACTGCCACCCCTGTTAAGTAATATTTGTTTGAAATTACTACATTAAAATGTCATAATTACGAACTTTTTAAAAGTCCGCATTTAAAATCTAGTTACCTATCTATCGATCATTAAACACTGAAGAAGTACACTCACAGTATAACCAGAAGAGCTCAGTAGTATGTATTAAAGAGTAAATGGAAGACAATTTGAACACTTGTGACAGTGTCTAAGGTTGCTAGATTTTTAATGTCGACTTCGATCGTTATTATGAAATTTTGATTTAATAATTTCAAACGATTGTTACTTAACAGGGGTGGCAGTAATTAAATAATTTTTCCTACAAAACTTGCCTATTTTTTAAAGAGCTTTTCAACAGCACCACTTTCAACCTATCGTGCTTTCTAAAATTCCGGAGTTTTGAACATATAATTTATATTTATACTTATAGAAATTTTTATTCAAAAATTGGTGTTGTGTAAATTAACGTTCTTTTTATTTACCTCTGGGAACTGGTCTACAAATGTAATGATTCTTCTTAATAATTAATTAGTATCTAAAATGTGATTTGAAGTTACCATAATTTGTACTTATTTTACAAATAAAAATGCTTTTTTAATTTCTTCATACTTGAAAGTGTTCGGGTTTCGCTCCAAAAAATTATGGCCTAGGTATGTATATTTACTTCTCAAGGAACTAATAAGTTTATATTTTTGTACTTGGCAAAAGATTTTACCTTTTGAACACTTTCTTTCTACTTCTTAATGTGTTAATAAAATTCAGCACATGACGTGTATTTCAAATTAAATTGAACAAGCAATTCTGATTTCAAAAATCGTGAAAATAGCTGTTCCGCACCCACACGGCCCACGGGACATTCAATTTTAGCTAAAAATTAAAAACGCTGACTGTAACATCCATCGCTGCTAACTATTTCTGTAAGCTTTATATTTTGTTTTTTTATAAGTACCTAAAATCCCTATAATTTGTCTCCAGATGACAATCCAATCATTGAAAATGTTCAGTGAAAAGTGATAATTTTTGGAAACTAATCAACAAGTATTGTATTTTTAGTTCCAATTAGTGAAAGAGTACGAGAATATTAACTAGAAAAAAAATAATCATAACTAATTAGTAAGATGTGAAGGCTGCATTAAATTATTATAATCTCCGCTTGACTAGTCATTGGTTCGGGAAGTGAATTATAACAATGAATTTAAATAATTTGCGAACATATTTTTTGTGAATTTAATAATGTACATTTGCTGCAAAGAACGTTATATTTTGAAGTTCATTTTTGAATTTAAATTAAAACGTTTGAAAAAAAAATCCAAGGATATTTTTAAAAAAAGTTGCATTATTTATTTGCATTATATTTTTTGCTGACAAGATGTAACTATAAATTGTTTCAATACAATGTAGGTAAAGTCAAGGCATTCTCAATGTAACAATTGAAGAACACAGATTAACACCTTGATATAATTAAATTTATTATCAAATATTTTATAAACAAAACACTAACTGCGTTTAAATGCATGAGCAACAAGTCTTCAAAATATCGTACACAGATCATGGTGGAAACAATATACATGGTGTGCCCATAACTCCGAGATCTCTCTCTAGCAATCGTTTCTCTCTCACACATTTCTCATGATTGTCAACTCATATAAAAATCCGTAGAATGCGTAAAGATTTTATATTTTGTGGTTTAGGTTTTCTATTCAATAATTTGATATTTTATCGATGAAAGCTTATTTTTAAAAGCTTTTTTTAACTTTACTTGTTGTATGTAAGAGTATGTCTGTCTGCTACAAATCTTGCAATCAAAATTTCGATTAGTTCTAATTGAGCTAGAGCTTTGAAATTTTACATACATTTCGTCACAATGCAATACAGTATGTCTAATATCGTTCTAAATCCAATATGGCGGACGTCACCAAGATGGCGAATTACCTTTTTCTTTACAACCCCCTTAATATGGGTATCAAAAGAAAGGGTTTGACGAGTTAAATATGATAAGCTATTTTAGTTTCCAGATGTATGAAAATGATTTTTTACTTTTTAGTATAGGTAACAAGATGGCGGATTACCTTTTTCTTCACAACACCTTGATATGGGTATCAAATGAAAGGTCTTTACGAGTAGAATACGATGCTCTATGTGACGTCATTCTTAACCCAATATGGCGGACGCCCCAAGATGGTGTATTACCTTTTTCTTTACAACCCCCTTAATATGGGTATCAAAAAAAGGGTTTGACGAGTTAAATATGATAAGCTATTTTAGTTTCCAGATGTATGAAAATGATTTTTTTTAGTTTTTAGTAGGTACATTTTTTTAAATAAAAGTTTTTCTTAAATTTTTAAATAGATCTTTCAAAAATTGATTTAGTTTTAAAAAAATACAACCTAATTAAAAGTATTATGGAAATAAAGAAAACATTTGATTTGACTAATTTTTTTCCCTTATAATTAAATCATACATTAATTTTGAAAAATAAAACTTTAGAAGCACAAATTGGTCTCCGATCTTTCTTAAACTTTTCAGTACTTGCATTAAGATATTTAATTTAGCAGTAATGAATAATAAATGAAATCAGAGTTAAAATCCTGATCTTCAAATACATTACTTAGAAATAATTATTAACCATTTGTCCATTGATAAATTGAAGACAAGTTGATTGGAAAAACCGTTCAATATTTTCACACCAAAAAGTGACATCATTTTTTTTTAATTCTAATTAAAAATAAGGCAGTCAAGTGTTTTTATGTTTACGAATAAATGTTATTTGCAAAAGTAATTATAATGTCAATCTTATTCTTACATATTCCAAAAAGTATACTTTGTTTAGACACATGACGTGGAATAATTAAGTAGTATATTGCCTTACAAGGGACGAAACGCAGCCTTTGCAACTAGTGTAAAAATTGCTGCCAGAGGAACGAGGGCAGCAAATCACACGCGTTGCATTCCGCGATGTGTTTCGTTCCAAGTAAATGCCTGTTATTTTTCACAGCAACTCTAATGACAATTCGATTTGAGGTACTTGCAATTTGGGCGCGCAAAAAAGCCCCAAAAATATATGATCTGTTAGATCTATGTGGAATTTATGTGAGGTTATGTCTGCCATTTTGAAGTTTTCGAGTGTATAATAAGCGAATTGAAGTTGGCGCGACTCAATCGCTCTATCTCTCTATTAACAACGTTAAAAAGCAGAGAAAACCGACAACTAATAAGTTTCAATCCGCTAAACAGGCCTACCGAAAATCGAATTAACATAAGCACAAAATGAGTGAATCAATAATATAAAACATTTAACTAGTAAAAATCATAAAACCTGTTAATTTGGCCACCTCCGTAAGCTGCTCCCTTGTCTAAAAAGGTCGCCACTTTTGCTTGGAACTCCGTACAGGCTGGCCACCTCTATAACTTTCCATATTTTGGTTTAACCGTAGGTGGCCAATATAATATCACTTTACACGTTTTACTGTAATATAGATATTATGTAATAGACTTTTCCCGGTATAGAAAAAAAAATGATAATTTAAAATATTATATACAATGATTTAAAACAATATAATGCGAAACAATATTATATACTTCAGTCAACATTCGGTCAACATAGAGGTAAACGTAAAATAGGTTTCTTCTAGTTTGAAAGCGCTAAAGTTGTAACCTTAGGTTGTAACTTGTAATTTATTATTAGGAAACATGATTTTAAAAATTTCTCAAGAGTTCGGAAAATTAAAGCTATCGTTTAGGGAATGAATTTTTTGTGAACTCCAGACATTTTTTTAATTCGGTATTTTTTTATTTGCAGCGAGTGTCGAAAAGAACGAGTATTTTTCACCAAAACTATCATATTTTGAAATTAGATTTCTTAACCCAAGCATAGCCGAATAAAAAGTAGGTAGGTACCCTATGCTTTAAATTTTGAAGCTTCATTAAAACCAACCGTTGACAGGAGAATCAGATGCAACCATTCAGACATATAAATAGAGAAATAAAAATACTGGAAACACATTATACTGTCTAAGTATCATGCAAAATGCATAAAAAACACCGAAAAATGTGCAAAAAAACGAGAGTGAAAGTTTGTAGATTATTATAGATGCTCAACAAAAAAGTTTATCAAAAAAATAAAAAACAGCTTTTAGGGTACCAAGGTATTATTACTATGTGATGTAGTTCAGTGTTACTGAGAAAGAAAAGTATTTAGCATTACATAAAAATGGTAAATAATAAAATTTCAAACAGACGAATTTAACTATAAAATTCGAAACATTTTTGCAATAAATACTATATCTTTTATCCTTGCAGGTTTTTAAAATGGATTATATAATCACATTAAAAAATGACATGGATGAATGGCTATAAAGGCCAATCTATACAGGGTGTCCCATGTTGATGTATACATACGATTTACGTGTATATAAATATTTAACAATGTTTTTTCATAAGAAGAAAGTTTGGTCACAAGTAGGCTTTGGCATATAAGAATATCATTAAGAATATCATGGCTTATTCTGATCCATTCATTTTGTTCCAATGCTAAATTCCCTATGTATTCCTCAATCTGGGACACGGTGTATAAAAATAGATTATCCATAATTTAAACAACAGACATACAATAAACATTTCTTTTCCTATTAATTGTAAACGAACGCTTTTGCCTTTTATATATTACTAGTGGTCCCCGTCTGACCTCGCTCGGGTACTAAGAATTTATAATTTACTATCCTCCCGCGAGAAATTCTCCCCCTGCGAAGCGAAGTCGGGTTTGTGGTGTTTATAATATTAGTAAGATTCCGCCTATATCTACCTACGCTACGCTAAAATACAAAAGAATTTCCGAGTTACGTTTTGTTATTATATCACAGGAATTACCCCCCCCCCCCGCTCCCGAGCAATTTATAAAAATAAAATATAGCTTATATATCACTCAGGGATAGTGTAGCTTTCTATTACTGAAAGAATTTTTAGAATCGGTTCAGTAGTTCCAGAGATAATAATTTGTGTTACATAACCCCCCCCCCCCCCCGCGACAAATTCCCTCTCTGCGAAGCGAAGTTGCTTATCGTTGTTCTCGCTTCGCGTACTTGCCAGTTTATAATATTACTAGGTACCTACCTACCTATAGTATATTAGTATAGATAGTCAAAATCTCCTATACCCCCGTTTTCCCCCTTTGGGGTTGAATTCAAAGAAACTCGAATAGCCTATAACTTCTCATCAATCTAACAAAAAAAAAATTCAAATCGGACTGGTAGTAGTTCCTGAGATTAGCGCTTACAAACCCAGAAACACACAACTAAACACACAAACTCTTCAGCTTTATAATATTAATATAGATTCACAGAGATTTAAAAAAACAATCAGCTTTTCATTTTACCTTTTAATATTACAAATATTTAATGAAATGTTATTCATAATAAATGAGTAATTTTAAATTTCTTTTATATTTAGAATTAAATTGTCAATAAAAGTGTTCAACGATATTCATTTTCAGTATATATTTATACATTTGACCATTGGCAAACTCTTCATGGTTTCCTCAAGCGTACCTATAATATTAGGAAAACTCTAATTTTTGTATGTAAGGGATATACGGAACAAACACGATAAATATGTAAATAAAAAAAACGGTCAAGCATGATCGTACTTCATGCGCCAAGAGTTCTGTACATCATTCGCTATAGCTTTCTTGTAATTTTTATATGCTTGATTTTTATCAACATTTCATACCAAATACTTTTGAAGATAAGGGAGAAATGACGTCTTGTTTTTAAAACTTTTTTTAAATATTTTTAGTACAATCAAAGTAAGCCCTTTTCTCAAGAATTTTCCTTAACTTACCTAAAAGGTAAATGATCAGAATATAATTGAGTTTGTGTAAATATCAATACAGATTTATGGCAATAAATAAAAAAAAATAGACAATGTAAAAAATTTACTGTTACTTATTATGCATAAACTTTTTGAGTTGATTGCCATTTAACAAAACTATAATATTATAATTAGGTAGAGCATGCATATTCTTTTCTTTAATCTATAATATAATATCAGTATGCTAATGGGGCCGTTAAGCGTTTCAACCTTGCACTTTGTGATAGAGAGATGCCACTCGGTACGAATGTTGGTCGGACCCATATCTTGACTTTAAGATGTGGAGGCATTTTGGGCCCCGCGATCGGGCCCTAGACAGAAAGGTTGCGTAACTTTGAGGGCAAAACGCCTGTAATTCAGCAATCGTTCCTCGCACAGTCCTGGGGGTAGTTTCATTGGATTCAGCACACTATATTTCATACGAGACGGCACTCAGACTACCTCCTAAACCTCCTCTCTCCCCCCCTCTCTCTCTCTCGAGAATGAAAAATGATATCAATTACGTTAGGGTGCCAATAGACGCGTATTAACGTAAATATGGTCTGAAAGAAATTTTTTCAAAATCGGTCGAGCCGTTCTTTTTCTTAACCAAATAGACTCCAAAAAAGTAGATTTTACACAATATCTCGCGAATAAAAAATTATATCGACTTCGTAAGGGTGTCAATCGAGGCGTGTTAACGTCATTTTGATCCGAAAGAAATTTTATCAAAATCGGCCCAACCGTTTTTATGTTTAAAGAAAAAGACTGCAAAAAGTGGATTTTACACGAAATCTCGCGAATAAAAAATGATATCGACTTTGTTAGGGTGCAAATAGAAGCATATTGACATCAACAAGACCCGAAAGAAATTTTATCAAAATCGATCAAGTCGTTTTGCAAAAAAGTAGATTTTATACGAAATCTTGCCCCAAAAAATTTATCACCTTCGTTGAGGTGTCTATCAAGGCATATTAACGTCACTATGATCCGACATAAATTTTATAAAAATCGGTCCAGCCGTTTTTTTAATTTATTGTTAAAAATAAATAATAATTATGTTTTAATGATTAAAATGCTTACTTTTCTGTGTACTTTCTAATTTAATGATTAATATTCAATATTCATCAAACTGGGAAGTTAGTCGTATTGACCTCAAGGGTCGCATTTGTAGAGTCCCAATTAAAAGTAACTTTAGTCCCAATAAACCACCCGCCTCACGGCTTGTTTATTCTTGTATTATAATATGAATAAAATCTTCTGAACGTACGATGAAAGTACTAATAAGATACGTCATATTGGTACACACATCACGTTTACCATAAGAAAAAAAATGTAGATATTGATATTCACGAAGAATTTAATGGTCCTATTGTTTACAATCAATGTTAAAATTAACAGTGCTGTTTTTGTCACTCATTAACAAACTGATCAATGCATAAGCTAAAGTGAGACACAAATTTAACAACGCTGTTAATTTTACTTCCATGTTCTTCAGTATAGGTATTATGGTGATAGGGTCAAAAAAGCGTGTCCGATATAAGGTCACATTCTGATTGTACTACATGGCGCCTGTGCGTATGTGTCTGTCTGTAGAATTTCCTTTCGATCATAACTTCTGCATCGATTTGAATGATTTTTTTGAAGTTATACTCCTAAAGGAGTATAACTAAAGCAAGGGTAGTGAATTGGAATGTCCTCGAGTTAAAAATTACCGACCCAAAAATTAATGAAAAGCTATAATATAACGCTGACAGGGATAAAACGGCTCTAACGATTTGGATACAATTTACTGAAAAGGGGTTTTGGGGGGCAAAAAATCGTTCTAGCTAAATCTCATCCTAGGAGAAATTCGTTTTCTTATAGATTTTATAATTTTAAAAATCAATTTTTTGACGTTTCAAAACAGTGTAATATTGTAAGCAGGCTTTTGATACTTATGTATAAATTACTTTAATAAATGTTATGATATCCATGGATTTTATTATTAGAAGGGGAAAAGCTAATATTTTAAATATGTATGAAGTATAACTTCGACCGTGCGCTTATGTGTGTGAGGCACAAACCCCTTTTTTAACATTTGTCTCAGTAAGGACTCCAGGCCTATTGATTTTGATGCCAATTGGATCATATATTTTCTACCATATCTTTTCTACCATATAAAGTATCGTATAAAAGAGCGTTCTGGTAAATTCCACTGAAATTTTTCACATTAAAAGTTATTTTGAAAAATAAATTTGGAACATGGCAGTCATATAACAATCTATACTTTGCAGTGTCCCTAATTCTGATTCCAATATACAAAAATATTGGACATCTTGTATAATGGTTATTTTTTTTTATATTTAAATTCCACGAAATATAAAGTTTCCATTAATATTTTTCTTTAAAAATACTGAAACTGTGTATTGTAAATATTTATTGTATTCTAATGTTGAAACAACAATAATCACTGTTCCTTTATTTATATTTTATTTATCTAAACTTCCGTTGTACATATTTCCGCAATGATTTTATGCGTAATCTTTATTTACTTTTATTTTCAATTTAATTATTAATAATTATACTATGTACATTGTACATAAAAATTAATTAGTAGATATGTTACGGCCACAGGTAAGTAATGTTGGAAGAGTGAGTTAAATAATCGGTTTACCCGGGTTAACTTAGCATTTCCCAAAATCTCTAGGTAATGTCCGAAATATAATTGACATAAATATTAATTCGAACCTTACCCGTATAAACTTAGCTCTACCCAACGTTTTATATCATAATCTAGCGGCCCCATCCGGCTTCGCCCTCTCGCGAGAATCTCTCCCCCTGCGTAGCTTTCTATAGGTGAAAGAATTTTTAAAATCAATTAAGTAGTTATTGATTATCCATTACAAACAAAAAATCAAATCTTTTCTCTTTATATTATTACCCACCCCTCTAATTTTTTTTGAAAATAAAATACAGCCCATGTTACTCATTGATAATGTAGCTTTCTATAGGTGAAAGAATTTTTAAAATCAGTTTAGTAGTTTTTGAGTTTATCCATTACAAATAAACAAACAAACAAAAAATCAAATTTTATCTCTTTATAATATTATTATCATTATTATATTAGTATAGTATTAGTATAGTATAGAATAGAATAGATATAGATACAGAAGTATATAGCTGATAGATTAACAATGTCGAATTTTAACTACGGTTCATTTAGATACTCGCAAAAAACAATGCATCGAGTAAGCTAGAACACACGTCTGTATATACAGGGTGTCGTATTAACCGAACAGTAATTAATGGTGCTTTAATGAGCACACACTGGCTGCAAGTCGCAGCGATCAGACAAAGAGACCAGTGTAAGCAGCGCCTATAAGTATTTGGAGTTTAGAGTTCAATGTTTATTTGGTAGCGCGAGCCTGTGGCGAGAAAAACTTTTGGTTTATAGTGTTTATCCAAGGGTTGTAACGAATGTCCGCATTCGCAATATGCGAAAGATTTGCAACTTTGAATACTCTCGCATTC
This sequence comes from Mongoloraphidia duomilia, assembly GCA_039654895.1. Taxonomy (NCBI): domain Eukaryota; kingdom Metazoa; phylum Arthropoda; class Insecta; order Raphidioptera; family Raphidiidae; genus Mongoloraphidia; species Mongoloraphidia duomilia. The sequence goes on along the minus strand of CM077518.1, from coordinate 18,503,590 downwards.
GGTTTCGTAACTTTTTTTGCGAATGGCTTTTGCGAATGTTTTTAGCGAATATTTTGCGTGCTAGGTTATTGCATGTCTTCGTCGTGGGACGGTAGGGCATTCTTATTGGGAATAATTTTTTAATCTATATTCTATACCTAGTACATAATATAATAATACTGTAACGGAGAATGTCTGTACCTACATGAAATATTTCTTCAAAATTATAATCTTGGTTGAGATTATTATCGATATGGAGGCCAAAACAACAATTTTTACAATAATTTTATATGCCTATCTGTCTGTCTATCTGTGCATGCAACACGCGGAAACTACTGAACGGTTTTAATTGGAACTTGGCATACTGACAGCTTATGTCCTGTGTCAATATAAATAGCATACTTTTTATCCCAGCAAAAAAAGGAGTTCCCACGGAGTAGTCAAAAAACTACGTCTCCGAATGGGTCATGAAATAAAATAAAACCATCATATTTCTGTTACTCACCAATATGTGTCGCAAACAATATTTCTGCTACTCACCAATAGATGTCGCCACGAGTATTTCATAACGCGCTAACGTTATGAAATACTATTTCTAGGAATTTGATCAAATTTGAAAATCTTATAGAAAACAATAATATCTAACAGCTGTTAAAATTTCAGACTGAATGCACGTGCCATCAAATTCCAAAATGCCGTGCGAACGAAGTTTCAATACAAATTAATGTGATAGCAACCAGGGCCGTCTTTAACCTATTGGAGGCCCTGGGCACTTTAGAATAATGGGGCCCCTATGACTAAGACAGAGGACTATTTTATTAAAACAGGCAAAATGAGTAGATAAGCAAAATTCTAGATTTATTCAACTGTTATCCGGAAAAGGAACTCTTTTAGCATTCACAGTGTTAGGCCCCTTGTTCATTAGAATACCAAAAAAGTTTGTTTTTTTTATTATAAGTTTTTTTGGCCTTTACACACACACAACCTAAAACCTTAATTTAATTCTAACTAAAATGGGGGATTACCAAAAAAGTTAATAAGCTACTTTTAAGCTTTTTTATATAACTATAATACCTACTTACTTATTACAAGTAAGTAGCTATTATAGACTATAAGTCAGTAATTATCCGTTTTAAATCGTTTTATTTTCGCAAAACAAATATATTTATCGGTAATATCGGTTATCGGTTGGTGATTTAGCAGGAACTAGGGAGCCTTGTTGATCGCGGGGCCCTGGGCACTTGCCCAGAGTGACAAATGGAAAAGAGGGGCCTGATAGCAACGTGAAGCAGTCTCGAAAGTGAGTTTCGAATTCCCGGTACATACTCCGGTAAAAACATTCGAGATTCTCGAAATTTCGATAGTCTCAGTTCCCGAGATGGATGCCCTAATTAGAACACTTTGTATAATATAATACGTACAAACGCAACGTCAATGTTACAAATGAATACACACAACACATACCTTTGCAGTGTTTATATTGTAATTTGCGAGTGGTCCGGTGTTCAGTATCGTTATAGCCGCGTTAAGATCCGCGTAATAAGTGCTGTTCTTCACCACCTGTAATACGCTCCACATGTGTCAAATATTGTGTCAAGTTCATATCGATAGTTCGCGAATGGACGTTATTGAATAATCGGTTACATTACATCAAAAGTAATTAATATTGTATTATGTGTAATTTAAATTTCTTATCAAATTTTATATTTTATATTAAATAGTTATTATATTTTTTGTAATCAAATACAAATTATTGGAGTCAAAAATTAACTACGATTTCTTATTGTCTAATTTAGCTTCCTACAAATAAATTTATCCGTAATTTCCGATTAAATATCGTATAGTATATTGTATTGAAATTAAATAAAAATATTTAATAACGCAAAACTTTAACATATAAATACGCCGTAAATTTTTTAGTGATCATTGAATAAAAATCGATGATAGAGCGGAAAATTTGACAATAAACATTTTTTCAAATTTTCTAGAAAAGGTACTGTTTCATTCACTTGTCAGATTCAAGAATTACTTATTTTAAATGTGAATTATGTCAAGCCTGAGTCTGACACACTAATTAATATGTAGGAGCATTATTTTGATTCAGTTGAGTAAAATATAATTTCAACAATTTGTTGTTAATTTTCGAGAAAGTTTTTCAAAAGTAGTATGTATAACTGTTATCAAAAATAATAATCATAATATAGTTATTCGTGACTCATTAACATTATAATATATTTAATTGTTATAAAAATAGCAATCATATTGACAATTTTTATTAGAGTTTACAAATATTAAAGCAATTATTTTTTAAACATATAAAGAAGTTATTTTTTACAATAATATAACTATGCAAAATACTTCTCTAAATATTACGTAAACATTAAAAATATTATTTGTGATTTATATTAAAAATATAGACTAAATAAATGAACAACGTCAAGACATTTGTTGCTATTTTAGTTGCTTGTTAATTCAATAATTTATTGGAAATAAATTCCAGGTGAGTCAAACAAATTTTGAACTGTTAAGCTAAGTTTTGCCTTAATATTCAATATGCATGTGTTCGTAAAGTCTTCCCGTCCCAGCGACATCTTTTGAACGACATTATTTAGAACAAACAATTTTGGGGTACCTACATATTTTCAGGAAGCATAATATCAATTTTTGAAAACTTAATAAAAGGTTCAACTATTTTGGGATTCTTCTCAGGAAGCATGAATATCACACTTTTTGAAAGACAAACCACGAGTCTCTTCTAAACTCAATAAAAGTTCAACAATTTTGAGGTTGCGGTTAGCGTGAAAGGATTTTCCAAATATTTTTTTGTAAAAAAACACTTCAGCCTTTTTAAATCATGCACTTATATAAACTTTAACACTGTTACAAAAATTTTGTTCAGTTTCTGAAATATCAAAAACAATCCACTGAAAAAAACTTGGATAATATCTTAGCTGTCAATTCTATAATTTCCCACATTTGTTAGCAATGGTTCAAACACTTTCCAATAAAAATTAAACAGCATAGATTTATTTTTTAGTTGTCTTAAAAACCATTCAACTGCGGTCAAGAGTGTAGAAAACTAGTGGAAAATTATAGAATTATGCATAATGTTTAACACATTGTGATTTTATGATAAAAATCAACGTATTCAAGTGTTGATTCTGTTCATATTGCATAGCTAAGATTATTTATATGTAGATTTAAAATGGTTTTATTAAATCACTTAGAGATAATTACAGATATTATCAGTTTAATTATCCTTTGCCAAGCGTTTAACCAAACTTACAAAATGTTATTGGCAGAAATCTTTAGAAAATTAATGAAAAAATAAACCCACTAAAAACAATTCTTCTAAAAACAGGGCGAAGATCTATTAGAGCCAAGTCCAATTTGTTGTATGTTAAAAGTAGTGAAATCTAAAACTTGGATAACTTCAAAGCTCGCTAAGAGAATAAAAGATGAATGACTTAAAGCTCTGGACCTTGCAACGGAAGATAAAAGCGAACTTTGAAGTTAGTACGGTTTTAAATCTCACTACTTTTAACTTTAAAATAATTGGACTTGGCTCTATTAAATCTCATAACGTTTTACTGCTACGCGATCACGAAACTTGGCCATGTTTTAACAAGAATTGTTTTTGGTGGGATTTCAATTCTTTTTGTAGGATGTTGCTTATACAATAAGTCTATCCAGCGTGACTTTCTAATTATATCCATTTTTACTATACCTATAGAAATCTGCACCCTCCACTTTGAGGGGTTGGAGCTGAAAAATCACAGATTTTTTAATTCTCTCGTTACTTATACGCAAAACCCAGCGTGCATAACAAATTTCAGCTTTCTAGGACTACAGACCTATTGAAATTTGCACCACACCACTTTGAGGGGTTGAAGGGAGAAAATCACAGATTTTTTAATTTTTTCGTTACTTTTCTAGGACTAGAGGAAGTACCCTAAATGTTCTTCAGTGAGTGAGTGACTGAAGATATCAATAAAATTTGCGTATTAGTATAATCTAAAGTAGCACGGCTATAAAATAAAATTTGGTATATTACATAAGCTTTATGACCTCACCCTATTCTAAAAATTTGAGACATGAAGTGTTATCCAGATCGGAGTTACAAGGGTTCAAAAATGCGTCAAATCGCCACGAGAAAAGGTAGGCTAGGCAGTGTTCGACTTAGCGGGGGCACTCCCGCGCCCCCAGATTATGAAAATACTTCTAGTGGCTAGGAAGACGCGTTAGTGTTGTAGATTTTCTCTGATTACTTACACTAGGAACATGACTAAGATTACAGCAGATGCCAGAGGCAAAACAGACAAGACGTAATAAATAAGTCTGTTTTATATCATCGCTAGCTGTTGTACCTGGTTTCGTTATCATTTTGCTCATTCTAAATATTCTAAAATATGGTGATAACAAAAATACTTATTCAATAGTAATCGTTATCTGTGGCGTAGTCGGGTAAAAAAGTTTTCTTTACATCCGAGCAGTGATGTTGCTAATTATTGTTTTTCATATTAAGAATTTTAATTATATCCAGAACAAAAGACAAGATCTCATGGATATAGGATAGTATGGGCTTCCCATAGTATTTTGTGACATCATTGAAATATATAAAAAAAAAAAAACACTAGTCGCAGTGCAAAACTCTGCCGACAAAATATTATTTGATAATCCATACATTTTGTTTTTAAATGTATATCGTTATGTAAACTTAAATTTGTTTCTGGATGAAATAAAGAAATGTACCACTTAATACATTCTTTCAAAATGTGGTTAAATTTTACATAACTTCAATATTCGGCATCTACACCAAATTATATAAGTATTACATCCTTTAGTAAGTAATTCACTAACCGCAAACAAAAATGTTAGTAGATTTTGTTAAAATCTTGGGGGCACTTTTTAAATCTTTACTATAAAGTTAAATTTAAATTTTGAAATCATTCCGAGAATTTTTTAAGAGATTTTGAGCCAAAATTTTTTAACCCCTAAATGCAAACCTAAACCCTTAATTCAACTAAATAAGCTTCGCGCGGCGATGAATTCTAATATGTTTACTAAATTTGATAATTAAATTTTTCGAGAGGCACACTGGTCCTGCCATCCTAGAAACATCAATAGTATGTGCCATACAGCTACAAGGAAATACACTAATAATTATTTAATGAATATTTCCTTATGATATACACATAATAAACTCCCGGAACAAAATGGGACAAAAATGGCTCAGATCCTTTAAAATTTCAAAGAACTATTTTTTTAAGTAAAGACCTTGTCGGCATTGCAATTTCTTGAATTTAAATTATTTTATCTATATGCAAAATACGTACACGGTCTCCTATTAATATTTTATTCAGTGAACAATCTTAATATCAGTCAAGTTCTTCATCGTCCGACCTCGACGATACTTTCATTGTCGATGTCACTGCAGACTAGATATGCACAAGTCAATGCCACTTAGGTGTTTAGACTTTAGATAGATATACATTTATTTATTTATTGTAGATTATAGACGCGTCGACATCTAAGGTCATTAGCGTCTTTCAACTACACTAAATAACAACTAACCCAAAACCAAATAACATCACAAAACATCCATGAGCGCAGGTGGGATTCGAACCCACGGCAGTCCAGTCTAGAGGTTGCGGCGCCAAGCACGCTACCATCTAGGCTATACTGCCCTCGATAGATATACAGAAGAAAGATTTGTTAAATAAATACTTACTGTAGAATGTCGATTATCCAGCAAACGGGATTGGTTAATGGTCGCATAAACGAAGATGTTGGATAATATGGCGGATACAGGGTGAAAGAAACGAAAATTGAACCGAAGTTCAGGACATATAGAATAAAATAGAATAGAATAATATCTTTATTGCGAAGCTAAATAGATATAATAGCGCCAGAAAACAGTACAAGAACTTTGTTTGGAAATATTGTTTAAGTGGTCAATTACCGTTTTGCAACTATTTGTATTATAATACACCTAGTCTTTATAGATAAATAGACTAATTAGTTCCAAGTCTTCATGGTTTCCGGGCTTGTAGGCCGTGGTCCGGTGGTATTTCTACCTGGCGTTTCGTCTACAACTGCGGTAGACATTCTCAAAGGCGATGTGGCAGCGGTCGAAGTGTCCTTCTTGGCGGCTCACAGGTCAGTGTGTCAGTGACTGATGTTCTCCCTTCTTTTATGCCTAGCACCAGCGTGTTCTCTGTTCGGTCGTAGCTCGTCTCTCTGTCATTGGTCAACTGCGCAGTGTGTAGTGGTGGGGGTGAGTTCTCTACTCGGTCGTATCCCGTCCTTGTACGATTGGTCATTGGTTTTGTATGTCGGAGTGCTGGTGTCCAGGTTTTACTGAGATTGAGGCCTTCATCTTTTCGGTTGAAATTCTGTGTGTGTTTATGTATTTCTATGACCTCTCTGTATATTCTTGGGTAATCGCTCAACGTTCTGTCTATGGCTTGGATTTCTTCGAAGAGGATCTTATGATTGTCCAGAGTCAAAGTGTGTTCGGCTATGGCAGATTTTTCCGTTTGTCCCAGTTTACAGCTTCTCTTGTGCTCTGCTATACGTGTGTTGATGCTTCGTTTCGTTGTCCCAATATATACTGATCCACAGCTGCAAGGGATGCGGTATACTCCTGGTGTTGCCAGTGGGTCTCTTGTGTCTAAGATCGGCCAAGGACACATGAATAGGAACACTCATTATGCAATCCTTGTTTTGAAAATTCGCTTTTATGTCGTTGCATAGCGTTCAATAAATTGTCAATTTCTGAATACACTTTATATTATTTCACACTGTGCAATAATGTAGCATTATTGCACAGTATGCAGTAATGAAATATTATTCAACGATGTAATTTAAAATACTTAATAGTAATTTATGCAACTAGTGGCTTAAGTGACGGAATACCGCACTTGCCTTCGGCTCGCGCGATAAACACACACTCGTTCTGGTATAAATGCAACATAATCTTATAGGCTCGTATCGCAAAATCGCGACTGTCAGATTCGGCACTTTAGCCACGCGTTACATACAATATTTTTTGCAACAACTGCTTCAAAATTTCAATTTGAAGCAAATAAAACACAATTTAGATAAATATTTTATTATTGACACTATATAGCAAAGTAATCTATAAAGTACTTAATATTACGCACGTGTCTTTTAAAGTATAACAAAACAGCATTACTTTATAGCATGAAGTGCGTTAAAATTTACTTTAAACATTACCGTTCGACCGCATCATTAAAGAATCACTTAAGAAACGGTACACAGCCATCTAAAATTGTACTTTTGATGCAAGTGTTGCAGAAATCATTTAATTATTATTTTCGTCAAAAACATTAAAAGTAAACTGTCAAAGCAAGGATTAAATAAAATATTGTATGCTACAGGTGCGGAAAGTACTTATTTTGCATTGGGTATAGCTACAGAACTAGTCTCTGGTTGTGCTGCAGACTGCAGTAACTAATATGCCATGCCATAATTCGTCACTTCCCGCATTTGTAGCATAAATAGCAAATTTTATTGAATTATACTGGTGCAAGAATTTTTTTAACGAAGATCGAATAATATGTACTGTTATAAAAAAATTGTGTTTTAAAGACCACCAACAGCTAAGGTTATTTGGGCCTAGCACCAATTCATTATTTCTTTTATTTTTTTTATTAATTAATTGAAAATCTAATTGACACTTTTACCAGCTCTCGGGCTAGAACCCGGGAACTGGGGACTTGTAATAGAGGAACCATAGCAACGCCATGTAAACAACAGCATTGCTAAACGCTCGGCCATTCTCAAGCCCTTGTACTGTTATAAATATATTGACCTGGTAAATATTTAATTGGAAAAGCATTGGTTTTCAACTGTCATGTGTTTTAGTGTTGCAAATAATTCATATTCCATTTTTTTTTTGTAAATAAACAGCTTTTTAGACGAGTAAATTTATTACTATTTTTAAATTTTTCGTAGTTTTTTCTAGAATCTACTTAGTTCATAAATTATTAGAGAATCGATCGGTCTTGAGTCGTATGATTAGAACCTTGCTGTATATCTTTAATTAAAAGGTCAATATTAACAAAACGAAAAAAGACTGGTTGTTCTACTGCATTTCTTTCACCATATTTAAATATATATTTAGCTAAAGCCCCCTGCACACGAGGACAGTAGTGGCGGCCAGTAGTACTAGCCAGTAATGGCCGCCAGACTGTCCTAGTGTGTAAGCCTACTGTCCGGCCATTTCACTGGCTGCCACTTCTAGCCGCCAGTACTGGCCGCCACTACTGTCCCCGTGTGCAGGGGGCTTTAATCAATTTATTTGTGTGTATTATATAATATGGAATAGATTATAACCCTCGACAACTAAGGTCATTAGCGTTTGCGTAGATATTCATTTTAAACTTTAAAGGTCTAGTTTTTAACACGCTTATATTAGCTTCACCTGTATGTTTGCGTGCTTGCTTGTTTGTCAGTTTGTAACCGACTTCTTTGAACTTGATTTTGACCAACTTTGAACGGTCAGATTTAGTTTAAACTTTGTCGACTTATCAAGGACCGACGACAATACAATAATTCAATAAGTTTGTCCCATTATCCTGACCAGGATCTCCAGGACTAAAAAAAAAAAGCAAAAAACTTCAGATTGAACTGAAACTTTGCACACTTATCAAGGACCGATTACAATACAATAATTAAATAAGTTTGTCCCATTATCCTGACCAGGATCTCCAGGACTAAAAAAAAAAAAGAAAAAAACTTCAGATTGAACTGAAACTTTGCAAACTTATCAAGGACCGATTACAATACAATAATTCCATAAGTTTGTCCCATTATCCTGACCAGGATCTCCAGGACTAAAAAGCAAAAATAAATATTATAATTTAAAAAAACTAAAAAACACGCTTTAATGAACTAAAAAGTAAAATATAATTAATTTTATTGTAAAAAAACGTGGGGTGCTTTATATCATATTTTCATACTACCCCACGCTTTTTTACAATAAAATTAATTATTTTTTACTTTTTAGTTCATTAAAGCGAGTTTTTTAGTTTTCTTAAATTATAATTTATTGATAAATTCTTTTAAAGATTGAATTTAGCGTCTGGTCTTTAGCTATCTCATTTTTAGGGTTTGGTACACAAAGGATTGTAAGAAATAAAATGAATAAAGCAATAAATAATTGAGAAAAACTATTTCAATTCATTAATACAATCGATACGAACTCTATCCTGACTAACAAATGTAATTTTGATCTCAAAATAACAGTCAGCAACTCAATATGTACAGTCGCGAACTTAAAAAAGTTTACACCTGTATCATCTAGTTACCGGTTTTTTTAATTTTTGCATTGTAATTTGGCTTTTGATAGTAATGTATCAATTACTAAGGTTACATCCTAAAAATTCAATAAAAAAATATTATCAAAACACCTCAGTTGTTTATTATACAATCCAAATTACTCAATATTATTCAATTAAAACATAAAAAGATTTGATAATATTTTTTGATACTAGCAAATTTCTTCCTCCAATCTTGCAATAATTCTTCTTTTTTGTTCTTCTTCTTAACAATTGTCAAAATGTCAAAAATTAAAAGAAATAGTTGTCATTTAAATGACAACTATTTCTTTTAATTTTTGACATTTACATTTACCTATTAAAAACTAAATTTGTTGCTAAACTACTGACTTTTTGTGAACTTACACTGAAAAACTCAAGTGTAAACTTTATTAAGTCCGCGACTGTACAAACAGAAGAAAATCAATCAAATCCGACAATAAATAACACAAATGAAATGTTTTGCCGCAAAATGAGAATTTTAGCCTGGAATTCGTATTGAGCACCTTATCTTCATCGTAAAATGAGTCTTCATGTATACCCATTTGTCACGCAATATTTAATGCTTTTATATAAAAGTGAACAATTATTAAGGTATGCCGGTGCATTAAATGCGCTTAATAATCCTACATTTTTATGGAAATTAGTAGATATTAATTATTGTTACATCATAACGACTCCATAAAAAAAAAACCTTGACATTCCATGAAGTGTTGAATGATATTTTGAATGCGTTTCGATAACACAAGTTAAAAATTAGCACAACGTAATTCATGGGAAAACTAAATTAAACATACAGGATGTTTCATAAACATTGTGCCAAACTTGCAGAAGTTGTGGAAGGCATCAAAATAAGCAATTTTGGTCAGTAAACCCTCGGTGAAATACATCCGTTGATATGTGAAATAAACAAAAAATGTTTGATTTCTTTTAGAGTCAAAACGGCACATTTCCGAACAGAGAATTATTGACCAAAATTGCTTATTTTGATGCCTTCTACAACCTCTATAAGTTTGGCACAATGTTTATGAAACACCCTTTATATACACGATTGTAATCTGTAAGAAACAATGATAATACAGTCACAAAGAAAAGTATTGCATATTTTTTTTGTTTATTTCTTTTTTTTGCTAAATGTATTATCCTAGGGTGTTTTACGTATAGGTACTAACAGTAGCGAACTTTTTATAACGTCGACTGGGCCCAGGCATAGGGCGGCCAATCTGCGCCGCTATCTAACTGAAGCAGATGCGGGACGCGACGAACGCGCGCGCGGCTGTGTGCACTGATAAAACTCTATATGGTCTTATAACTATCAGAGACAGAAATAACTCAGACATAAAATATCTCTAGCGGATTGACCCGAAGCAATGCTGATTTTCGTACCAGCCGCCCCTTTCTGCGAAATGTGAAGTTATTCGTACAACTTCACATTTCGCAGAAAGGGGTGGCTGGTACTGACCGGCCTAAACTGCTAGTCTACCTTTGGGTACTAATGGTCAAATAATTTTACATTAGCAGCCTTACAACAGATTTGTTAAACGAAAAGAAATAAACATAAAAAAATATGCAATAAGTATTTTTGTCTGTGAGTGTATATTCCTTTAAAAAAACTTTGAACCTAATTTTATTAAACGAAAATGAGGACATAATATGATATCTTTTTTAGTATTCAGTGCCTTCGTATCAATATGTCCATCCATCTTTAAGATATTCATAGATAGAAACTACCCAGATTTATTGGTTTAACGGTAATAATTTATTCACATCTAAAAATTCTTTTTGTGAATAGAAACATTTTTTATATTAATTAGATATTCATAAATTCATTCTTTGAAAATTATTCTGGTTTCTAGTTTCTAATGATAGCTAATATCAAAAATTGTATCTATACCAAATATACTAAATATTATGCGTATTTGTTTGAATGAATTGTAAATTATAGACGCTCGACAACTGAGGTAATTAGCGTCCGTATTTGTTTGTATGAAACACTGGAATTATAAACTCTTCTTAATAATACCGTTTTCTGACAGATAAGCGCTGAACCAGCCTATGACAATTTGAAATTTTTGTTGTCAAAAATTTATAAAACTCCGGAATTGTATTCCAATCGATGTACCGTTTCAAATTAAGAGCATTCGATAGCAGAAGCTACCCCTGCACCCTTCATCTCAAATCCTTTCCCCTCGCCTATAAAACGGTTCCCGTTCTCCCGACGCTATTTTTAAAGCTAAAGGGTTCGGGTAAACGCCAAATGAAGGACCGAGAATCACAGTACAAATCCTACAGGCGAATCTTTTGAAAAAAGTTTTGGATACAGTGTGAAAGATTACGTAATTTTTTAAAAAGCTGTTAGTTTTTTCAGGATTTTTTTTTTCAATTTTTCGCCTGTATCTGTAGTGTAATTGGTCCTTCATTTGGCGTTTACCCGAACCCTTTAGCTTTAAAAAAATCTACAGGAGAGCGGGAACCGTTTTATAGGCGAGGAGAAAGGATTTGAGATGAAGAATGCAGGGGGTAACTTCCGTTATCGAATACTTTTAAGTGGCATATTAGTCCATAAGTTATTTAAAATTTTAGAGTAAGAGGGCTCGTTCAAGTTTTAGTAACTATTTATGCTGCAAGTGCGGACAGTGACGAATTATGGCATGGGGTAAATACAGAACGAGCCGATAGGTTGTGCTGTGTCACAGGAGAACTCGTTCTATTGTGCTATGTTAGTGTTACAGGAGAACGAGTTCTCCTGTAACACTAACATAGCACAATCAGAGGTGAGTGCAATCCTTGCTTTGACAGTTTACTTTTAATGTTTTTGACGTAAATAAATAAATAATTTAGTAGCGTTAACAAAGAAACGTCCATTATAATTTATAAACCTTCATATTCATGTTAACGCTATTAAATTACATCCTTGAATAAAATTTCAATACTGCACACTGTGCAATAATATTAACATTATTGCACAGTGTGAAATAATTTAATGTGTATTTGCAAATTGACCACTTAGTGAACGCTTATAAACAACGAACTGAACTTTCAAAGCAAGGATATCATAAAGTTTATTATGCATTTTTGAAAAAAAGCATTTATTTTGAATTTAATTGTATTTGCTACAATCAGTACGTGCAACTTTTTATATTATACAGAGTGGGCCAATGAAATCAGTCCGGGCAAGTTTTGGCCACTTAACACCAGTTTTGCGAAAAAAGCTCGCACACGTCAATTTTAGAATCAGGGGGAACATCTAAATCGATTAGTATTATTTACGTAACTTCAACCCTGAGAGCAGGGTGAATTGCACCCCAAAAATTTTTAATGGAAAGGAGTGTCAAACGATTCGCAGTTCGAAAGGCCTCTCAATTCTTTTTACAACAGTCTTTTTGTTTTTCAAATCCGATCATTAATTGCGGAGAAAATGGCATTTTAATTTGTATCAAGTAGGTAGTCAACAACTGAACTACTTTTTTTTTAATATGAGGGGAAAAATTCATTTATTTACGGCCACCCACGTATGCTGGTAGTGTGGGACTCGGCCGCAGCAATACCCCTCCCTTCCGTCCTGCCAACCTCAGACCGCTTGCGCACTACTTGATACAAATTAAAATGTCATTTTCTCCGCAATTAATGATCGGATTTGAAAAACAAAAAGACTGTTGTAAAAAGAATTGAGAGGCATTTCGAACTGCGAATCGTTTGACACCCCTTTCCATTAAAAATGTTTGAGGTGCAATTCACCCTGTTCTCAGGGTTGAAGTTACGTAAATAATACTAATCGATTTAGATGTCCCCCTTGATTCTAAAATTAACGTGTGCAAGCATTTTTTGCAAAACTGATGTTAAATGGCCAAAACTTGCCCGGACTGTTTTTATTGGCCCACTATATTGATAGAATTAGGAACTGAAATAAAGATTTTGAAAATAATTTTACACAGTCCTTACATGCACTTTTACTGTCCATACAGAAACGGTTCACAGCACTAGTAAGTAGTAGGCTAGTACAGGTGTGAGAGGAAATATATACGCATTAATTGGGAGCCTAGCGACCGTGGCACCGGCTAAACGCTAGTCTTTACGAGTGTTTTTACTCACTGCTACTGCAACTGCAGTAGCTGCGAGTAGTCGCCTTGTGTGACACATTCTTAAGACACAGAAGATTGGAGAAGAATGACTAGAAGCACTGATTTAACGATCATGACTAATTGAGAACAGCCTACGGTAATAAAATTGAAATGCATTATCTCTCATTCTTATACAATTTGTGCGTGTCTTATGCATGTAATTTCGACAAATCGTGTGACTGATAATAATTGGATATATTATGATGTGTCAAGTAATAGCAAGTGAAATTTATGATAATTCACTATAACTGTTATTAGTTTCAATTAATCAAAGTACTGTTACAGTGTTAGCTAATCATCCACACGCGATTGTCGCGTGATTTAGAAGTTGTAGGTGAAATCTAATAGATTAGTGGGATTCTCCACTGTTAAAGTTTTATTTGTTTTATTTATGAGACTTCCTCATTAATAATTCAAATCGCATTATCTTAAATGAGTTCTATTTTACCAATGAATAAGATTTACTGGCTGTCTCAGACAAATTGGAGAAATGAATATTGTACTAATAAAATTAATGTAGATAGATACTTATAAAATTATCCGCTATTAATGTACAGTCGCCAAATTTCGTCCCCTGTGCTATCTCAGCCTACCTACGAAAAGATACGTTTATCCACATACCGGGTGTCCGGTCTCAAAGTCGAACATAGGGAATTAACGTTGATGTGTCATTAAACTTAATAGAAAACAAATCTCTAACTCTCCGCAAACTAACACCGCTGTAAAACGTTTTGACCATAAAAACTCTCTCTTCATTGGAGTAATTATTCATTTTTACTTTAATTATTGTAAAAATGCTTACGTGCACCAATTACGAGCACAAAAGTATTTTGACAATTTTATTGCAGCACAATTCTTTCAGTGTTTTGTTTTTCGCCTACTTAATTTGAAATCATTAGTGCAAAATCGGTAAATTTCAAATTGGTATTTTAAAGTAAAAATTTCATTTTTGGTCTTATTTTTAGAATCATTTGATGACGCGTCCAACACGACGCGTTTCAGCAACGTGTTGCTATCTTCAGGTAATTTAAATCAGTACTCCAAAATCCACTACATAATACGCATGTGCTTAATATTATAACGTGTTACGGATACTCAATGTGTAATTTTTAAAAAAATTTAACCACACCTGAAGATAGCAGCTCGTTGTTGAAACGCGTCGTGTTAAAACACAGGAAGTCACAAGACGGACATCAAAAAATACAAGGTATTTCTAATACTTCATAATATTTATTGAACGAGCCTATATCTATATGTTTTTACAGTAATAATACATGCAAAAGAACATTTTGTACTAGTAGCTTTTTTGAATTTTGGCGATCTTTCGGCCCCATAAGGCACCGGACAGTATTTGCCCGGTTTCCCACTTGTTTTAACCGAGCCTATAAATGACCCTTTGTTCTTATATTTTTATATTGTCTAAAGAATAGGCCACATTACATTTTTTATCAATTACTTTCCTTTTTCTCATACATGTTGCGCTTTTACGAGGTTTGCGTTATTCACAAATTGCTCCTCGGACTGTAAAAATTTGAGAGCCGCTCGTATACATACTAAATGAAACTGTACCCGTGACTCCATTCAAAACTAGGTTAAATTTAATCATTGAAAATTACTGTCAGTTTATCAATTTAAGAATAACTGTTCGCTTATCAGTAAGAAGTAATATCTATACTATAGTCTTGCTGTCTCATCTCGTCTCGACGAGGAATGGCCGTTTTTGAAACGAGAAATTTTGCTATACTGTTGTCTCTCTAGAGTCTAGAGGGTGTCTCGATATTCTTAAAAACTCTCGTCTTGATAATTCAACTTGCAATTTTTAGTAGAGAAGCGGAAATTATGTTCTGCAGTTATTAAAACGTTGCAGCTTACATTTTTTGTAAGACTTATACCCCGTGTCCGGTCTCAAAGGTGAACCTAGGGATTTAACATGGTACATTGTTCATTTTTGCTGATTCGTGTTCGCCAATTCAACGTAGAAGAAAGGTAATGGTACCTATCGAAAGATACAATTATTGCGCATCAAATGAGTCTAAAAATAAGACCACAAATGACATTTTTACTTTAAAATACCAATTTGAAATTTACCGATTTTGCAGTAATGATTTCAAATTAAGTAGGCGAAAAACAAAACACTGAAAGAAATCACAGTTGCCGAATGCGCATTAAATAATGCAAGACAGTTGCTCAACGTTAGAAACTCTTTTGTAACAGACTGGGATATTGTTTAGTTGAAAATGGGGGGTTATTTGAATGTTTATTATAATTTTATTTTCTTTATTAAGTATTACATTTCGTTGTTTAATAATAAAAAACCATTTAAATTCTTCATTACTTAGATAGGTACCTGTTTGTTTTCTTATTATAGTCTATACGAGTAGAAGTAAAAGCCAAAATACTTAAAAATGGCACAAAACGTTATTTTCCTATGTTCGATTTTGAGACCGGACACCCGGTATAGACGGAGAACTCACCATCAGATTTTCTATGTATGGAATACACAGACAAAATAATTTGTCATTAGGGCAAACAAGTAGGAATTTAGGAAACCACAATTATAACTTTTATTCTGCCGGATTTATCGGCGATAGAATTTACAAAGACGAGGTTAATCGCCAACGCCTTTTATCGCTATCGCAATCACGTAGATTTATAGATCGCGACTACGATCGCGGTAGTGATGGCGTTGGCGATCAGCCTTATCTTTGTAAATTGTAAATTGGGTCGTTTATTAGGACTAAAGTGCGACCCTTGAGGTCCACACGACGAACTTCCCAGTTTGATAAATATTTAATAACAATAATTAAATTAGATATTACACAGAAAAGTTATCATTTTAATCATTAAAACATAATTATTATTTATTTTTAACAATAATTAAAAAAAAAAACAGCTGAACCGATTTTTATAAAATTTATGTCGGATCAAAATGACGTTAACACGCCTCGATTGACACCCTTACGAAGTCGATATAATTTTTTATTCGCGAGATATTGTGTAAAATCTACTTTTTTGGAGTCTATTTGGTTAAGAAAAAAGACCGGCTGAACCGATTTTGAAAAAATTTCTTTCAGATCATATTTACGTTAATACGCGTCGATTGGCACCCTAAGAAATGAACACATACGTACGTGCGTACGTACGTACATACGTACACACACACATACACACACACAGACATCTTTCTAAAAATAGTGTAAAAATAGTATAGTGACTTTGAAACATAAAACTTTGTTATACATTTTGATTTCGATTTTCGGACCCATTACAATAACTTCCAATGGGAAGTTAACAAGTATGTGCGGTTTCACTTGTTTACTAAAGACGTGTCCGATCGCCAACGTTCGCGTTATAGCGATCGTGGTCGTAATCGCGTAGATGTGTAGAGCGCTTTATTCATCTGTTTTCTAAAAGTTTCGATTGCGCCGTATCAAACTGAATCAATTTAGTGCGCATCTCAATTTCAGGCTTCATGGTATTTTATTGATATCGATTTTTTCCAGGCATACATATTACGTAAGTGGATATCTACTGCGTTTACAATGATTTTTGTATTATTTGGGCGACGCGACGTATGGTGCAGTGGCTTAGCTCGACAAAACCGCCAAATTGTTCACATTTGTATAAAAGCATGAAAAGTGAAGTCATGAAACGGCATACCCTAAAGATATTTAAATGACCTTTAGGCCCAATATCTTATTATGACCGTCATTTTAAGATATTGGGCCACTTCAAAATTAACTCAAGGGTCCTTAAAATCCAATTTGGCGGCCAAAAAAATGTTTTCTAATAATAATGGCCTGATTTGATTAATATTCAGTTTATACATGCATTTTCAGATGATAAACACGAATTCAAGGTTAAAATAAAATATTAGTAAAAAAAACTTTTTAGACACAAGCTTTTATTTTTAAATGCATTAAAAATAAAAAATAATTTTTAATAATTTAAGTTCATAATTAATAAAAGCGTGGGTCGTGAACTCTATGATAGTTTATTAGTCACGACCTACGCTTTTATTAATTATGAACCTAATTTATTACAAATTATTTTTTTCTTTTTAGTGCATTTAAATAAAAGTTTGTCTCAAAAAAGTTTTTTTTACTAATATTTATTTTGTTCATTTTAGTCTTTCAAAATTTTACCCTCCTTTGAGACCCGTAGGGGTTGAATTTCGAAAAATCCTTTCTTTGTGGATGCGCTTACGTCATAAAAGGAACCAACTGTCCAAATTTCAAGTTTCTAGCTTCAGCGATTTGGCGTGGGCGTTGATTAGTCAAAAAAACCCTACATCCCCGTTTGAACCCCTTAGAGGTTGAATTTATTTCTAAAAATGATTTATTCATGTACTGTCATCGGGAATACATATGTGTACAAAATTTCAAATTGATCGGATACGTGGAAGTCGTTCAGAATTGACTTGCAAGTTTTGACCTAAACAAACAAACTAACGAACATACATTGCAAGTTAAATAAAAGCTTGTAATTAGCATTTTGAAATCAAAAACTAGTAAAGACCAAGATGGCGACCAAAAATTTAAATTTTGTTATTTATTATCAGAATTGATTTATTTTCTGTTTGTACACGTAAATTTAGCAGCTGAGTGCCATTTTGAAGTCAAAATGAAAATTGTTCGAGTTTTATTGCGTAGGTATATATTATTATTTAAAAAAGTGAAAAAAGTTTTGTAATTTAAACTTCTGTTCACTGGACCGTGTGAGTGTGACGGAGAATATTAAACATAACTTGTAAATCTGTGAAGACAATTCTTTTAAAATGGGCCTGCCATTTAAATAAACACATACCTACGATGATTTTTTACACAAACATTTTTCCACGTTTTTCAATGATATGGGCAATAAAATTCAAACAAATTTAATTACGATTTCAAAATGACCCTCAGAAGTTCAATATACGTGTACAAATCAAAAATCAATAAAATCCGACAATAAATAATAAAATTGGAATGTTTGGCTGCCATCCCGGTTTTAGTACTTTGCGATAGCAAAATGCTAATTTTAACCTTGAATTAGTAGTTAGCACCTAGAAATAAATCTATAAACTGAAAATTAATTAAGACAGTCTATTATAAACAGATAAAATAGAAATATTGGTCACCACCTTGTTTGTTAAGGGCCCCTGAGTAAATTTTGAAGTTATCTAATATCTTAAAATGGCCTTTATTGTATGCCCTTTCATCACTCCAAATTTCATGGTTTTATACAAAAATGAACCATTTTTTATGCCGCCGGACTAGTAAATAGTAAAAATGGCTTGGCCATTATTTTGCCAATCATCGTTAACAGATTGTTGCACGAGTGATTTTAATAGTGTATAAAATCAACAAATTAACCATAAAGCTTGTGTCCTTCATAAAATGACAATCACGGCTATAAAAATTATATCAGAAGTAATTAATTTTTTTATAAATTGCACAAAAAGTTCATTATATTAGTGACTTGCAATTAACGACAGTGAAAGGGAATTTTAAAATAATTTTTGCTGAAAATTTTAACCAAAATATATATATATAAAGAAGACAGCTATTTTAAGAATAAAAGCTCGCAGCCTAAATACGTCACTTAAGCATTTATAGTATCATATGCTATAAAACTGCTTATTCATTAACAATTAATTAAGGTAGGTGTAATTATAACTAAGCCAGACATTACATAACAAAATAGTGATTATAAACAATTAAAAAATAATAAGACACAGAAATAACAATTTAAATTTTTTCTCAATGTCGACGTCCAAGAAACTGAAATGCTTGGAATTTAACTCAGTTGTCATATTACCTACTTGTAAATATTATTACTTTCAACTTTTATAAAAATTTTATTTAAACTTATGAATAATTTATCATTTATATGTAACACTTTTTAACATTTCAATACGTTATTTACTCATGCCTATAAAATTTACCAAATAATAAATTATATTAAATGAACATGGAAACAAAGTTATTGTTATGTTAAATTTCTATTGAGTGCTAAAATTTCTAAATTTTCTTGTCTGTTGCTTATAAGTATTATAACTTTTAAATATTTATAAGGCTAGGACATGACTTTTTTACATATTACGCAATAAATTATCGCTTTAAGTTCACTAACGTTGGATTTACGGCTACCTTTCCTATTTTCTGTTCGAAATTGATGACAGTAATTTATTACGGATGTTCTTGTGTAAAATAATAGGTACCTTTATACGTACAGCATAAACCCACAGAATCAAAGGAAAATAATAATAATAATAATAATAATAATAATATTTTTTTATTAGTTAAACACTAAAAGGCAAAGTTCAGCTTATAAAGCTGTTTTACAACTTAACCTAACAAAAATTGTAAATTCTCAGTTATACATATAACAGCATAGGGTGCGATTTTATGAAACCACGGTGCAAGTGAAACTTTATTGCCATAGGTAACCCTAAACTCTTTTAACCCGAAATCTCCGAAAGTATATAATGATTTACGTGGTTTTGGTAATGTAATTTGAACCCTGATCAGTATATCATTAAACGATGCAAAAAACTGGTTTGCTGCTAATAAATTATTAATGAACGAAAGCAAAACTCATCAAATTAACTTCATTACGATAAACAAAAAAGTATTTAAGTTAGATCACCAAGAAAATTCTGTCAACTTCTTGGGTATTGTATTAGATCCCAGTCTTAATTGGGCTTGTCACATTGACAAACTAGCAGGAAAACTTTGCTCTTCTAATTACGTATTACTTAAGCTTAGAGATATAATAGATAGCGATGTACTTAGGTTAGCGTATTATGAATTCATTCAGTTGCATCTTCAATATGGGTTGATATTTTGGGGTAATTCTCCTAGATGTGATCGCATATTTAAGCTGCAAAAGCGTGCCATAAGAATAATTACAAAATCAAAATGGAACGAATCTTGTAGATCGTTATTTGTTAAATTAAATGTTATACTATACTCTTACTTACTATATGCAAAATGCAACACTCTGAAAATAAATTCAGATCAACATAATTACTTCATAAGAAATCGTAACGATACATGCATACCGAGAATGCGGTTGGATTTGGCAGACAGAATAAATATTTATTTACAATAATTAAAAATACAATAACAATAAATGCAACAACGAAAAGTCAGTTCTAACAATTAATACAAATAACAATAACTAAACAGTGATTATCACTTAACTATATACAATTGACAATATACCAGGACTATTTATTTCTAGTTATTTATTTTATCAATTTATATTACTGCACGATTTATATCACTGATTCATCGATGACTGATTGCTTGACTCACTGTTCACTGCTTTATATAGGCTGCGTGGACTGGAGCCCAGTGGTTCTCGCGTTCTCTAGAACATTCGGGCAGGTACTCGTTTGTTCAGTATGCAGACCCCGTTTCTCGGAACTCGTTGTTTGCCGTTTATATACAGAGTGATCCGTAACAATATGGTATCCCAATCCCAATGTTTTGTGGGAATTAGCACTCCCAGTCGGTTTGTGTATGCCGGCTGGCGGATTCTAATGCACAAATGAATTATTTATTATTTGTTGTGTTGAAGACGCTAATGACTTGAGTTGTCGACGCGTCTATAATCTACAATAAATAAACATAATATGGTAAATACACTAAAAGGTACCTAACATCCTACACTTGTCAATTTTTCTTTCATCAATTCTATACGAGTATAGTTCCTGCTTAAAGATTCCACCATACATTATTTTTTTCGATGCCGAACAGGTAAGTTCACAGCATTTCAATGCAATCACTGACTGCGCACTGCATTGATTGCCAATATAAAAACTTTCTACAGCAGTCTTTTATCAATGTAATTTCAACAGTATACCGCAACCACGTGCGTAATGCTATGCCAGACATTACGACTTTTGAAACACAAAGCCTTGAAAAGTCATGAGTTCTTTGAGAAGGAAGATATCAATCAAAATAGTAATAATATAGGTACTATATAATACATATGTATATTGTATAATATATATACAGGGTGTTAGAAAATGTTGTCGAATATTTTACCCACTTACAGTACTAATTAAAACAAACAAAAAAAAGTATTAGTCAATATGAGTCCGCAACTTAACTGTTTCAGAGATATTGCGGCCAATTTTCTATTTTTAACCGACTTCAAAAAAAGGAGGTGGTTCTCAATTCGATTGTATTTTTTTTGTTATGTTTGTTACCTCATTATAAACCGATTTGGAATTTTTTTTTTATTTGAAAGGATAAACGTTCAGATTGGTCCCATTGAAATTTCATCAAAATCGGTTCAGTAGTTCGGCTCATTTTAATAAAAGTGAGAAACCGCGTGTGATTTCTTTAAGGTAAATATCACTTTTTGACACTAAAAAGTAAGAAATAAAAACTTTTTAACAAGAAAAAAAACCTCCTTTTAACCGACTTCAAAAAAAGGAGGTGGTTCTCAATTCGGTTGTATTTTTTTTATTATGTTTGTTCCCTCAGAACAACCGATTTGGATTTTTTTTTATTTGAAAGGATATACCTACTTTCAGATTTGTCCCATAGAAATTTCATCAAAATCGGTTCAGTAGTTCGACTGATTTTAATAAATGTGAGTAACGGCGCGTGATTCCTTAAGGTAAATGTCACTTTTTGACACATCAAACAGCGTAAGAAACTCGGTTTAATCAAAGTGAGTAACGGCGTGTGATTCCTTTAAGGAAAATGTCATTTTTGACACTAAAAAGTAAAAAATAAAAAACTTTTTAACAAAAAAAAAACCTCTTTCAAAAAGCCACTAAAAAGAGGAAAATAATGAAATTTTGAGGTCTG
Source organism: Mongoloraphidia duomilia (assembly GCA_039654895.1). Lineage (NCBI taxonomy): Eukaryota > Metazoa > Arthropoda > Insecta > Raphidioptera > Raphidiidae > Mongoloraphidia > Mongoloraphidia duomilia. The sequence continues at coordinate 18,481,336 of CM077518.1, read as the reverse complement.
CGCCAATTTAATAAAATATGAAGTTGGTTAAAAAGAAGATATTTATCACTATACTATACTTTTTGACCGACTTCATATTTTATTAAATTGACGCACACCTCAAAATTTCATTATTTTCCTCTTTTTAGTGGCTTTTTGAAGGAGGTTTTTTTTTTGTTAAAAAGTTTTTAATGATGATAAATTGGATTATCATATTTGTAACGAACGTTTTTAAATAGGAAATAGGTAAACAATTTTATGATACATAACTAACATTAAAGTAAATGTTCTACATGTCCACCATTCATTGCATAAACCAAAGTTTTTAAATACCCCCAAGCGAAAAAATCTAGTGAGGTCAGATCGTAAGATCTAAGTGCTTATGCAGTTGGACCACCCTGTCCTATCCATCTGCCATTGTAGTGTTGATTTAGGAAATTTCGGACCGCAATTGAAAAGTGTGTAGGAACCCCATCATGAATCAGCCATAGTTGCAAAATGGCGGTAAACATCCAGGTACACTTCACCAGTTAAATAGAAAATTTGCCAAGGGCAGTATAGCCTAGTGGTTAGCGTGCTTAGTTCCGCAGCCTCTGGACTAGACTGCCGTGGGTTCGAATCCCACCTGTGCTCATGGATGTTTTGTGATGTTATTTAGTTTTAAGATAGTTGTTATTTAGTGTAGTTGAAAGACGCTAATGACCTGAGATGTCGACGCGTCTATAATCTATAATAAATAAAAATAAATAAATAAATAGAAAATGGGCCATATCTCTGAAACAGTTAAATTGCGGACCAATGTTGATTAATACAACATTTTTTAACATCCTGTATAATGCAACGTAAAACTAAATAATAATAATAATGTACATCAAGTACATATAAAACCATTGTAGTTCACGTGTTAGCCCAATGTCATTAACATGGTTGTCCCTCAGTTCGTTAATTAATATAAGTACTTATTTATTTATTATACAAGATGCTACTGTGTAGAGTGTAAACGTTTATCACTTATAATCAAAACGATCATAATTAGCATGAGAACTCTTACCAGAATGATAACGATGATGCAATTTTTATAATTTGCCGTTGCCACTTTAATTGACCAACCAAGCAAAGCAAGTGAGATCCCGCTCGGCATTATATTGTAGCAAAACCCCAGAGATACGCCGCTGGCGACAATAGGAGCCTCGAGAACAAGTAACAATGTGTAGCAAAAAAAAACCCAGATGTTACGCCACTGTCTCCGCAAGAACTTTCCAGACTGAGGCGATTGTCTGTTCGTTATAACATCTAGCACCGGCACGAATATTCTCGAAAGTTCTACAGAATACGAGCACGCAGGAAACTTAAAATAAATATCCCTGTATTGTTAAGTGTTATAATTACCGTTTAAGTGTTTCATTGTTTAGAATTGACATTTTCGTTATTGTTATTATTGTGTTTATAATTATTATAATTAATTATTGTAAATAGACATTGTACATAAATCTTAGTAAATAAATATCTAATTCCGCCAAATTAAAAACAGTTTTGTTACAATATATTTTGTTCATCTGTCCATCCCATTGTATCAATGTGGGAGTTATTTTAAAATACGCCCTTGTAAGAGTACAACGAAAGTTAACAATAAAGAAAATATCTTTATTTTTATTTTACTTTCCAGCGACAATAGAAGTAAAAAAAAGAATCATCAAAATTGGACTACTCTGTAAAAAGTTATGCGTGGTCATCCATAAAAAAATATATAAGTATACGCGTTGACTTGAGAACCTCCCTCCTTTTTTTTGAAGTCGGTTAAAAAAGTTTTGTCATGGAAAAAAAATCAAGTTCGAGATGTCGATAGATTTAGATATTTCATGGTCCCTACACACCGAAAAAAAACAGTTTTGGGTGACCTATAGCTGACACACCATTCAAAACTAAATTTTAAGCTTAATTGGGTTTTTAAATGAATTTTTTTTTACTTAAATGGAAGGACCCATACAAGTTTTATAGCAAAACTGTTTTTATTTAATTTTTTTGCTTACTAATTAAAAAGTTATATTTAAATAAAAATTAATTTTTAAACTCAGTTCCGATAACGCGCCGAAAGAATCCGAACGCGTGTGACGTCATTATGTTATCTATGGTCTTTGTATCCATGGTTATCAAGTTAAAAATTTATTATTTTTGATAGTATGTGTAATACATATACACAAATACTAACAAATGCAGACACATTTTAACATAACGACGTCACAAACATTCCTGGCGCGTTTTAAAGTCACGTGATATTTTTTAAATTTTTATACATTTTAATTAATTTTTAGTAATTTATCTATAGCTTTAAAAAATGTTTTCTTTTCGATTTTCAATATTATTTATGTTAAATTATCAGAAAAAATTAATAATTTTTTTTAAACTTAAATACCTAATTGCCCCCCTAAATAAAACATAAACAATATAATTACATCCGAATGAGACCCAAAATCGCAAGAACGTCCCTATAGACGTTTCCAACGTTAAAAAATGTTCGAAAAAGAATGGTACGAGCAAATATTCACTAGGTATCTACAAAAAATGTTCAGTGATCTATGACGGTTACATGGGAACAAACGATTTAAATTGCGCATTTTGAAATATTTTGAGGTGACATTGTGGGAATATGACGTGATGTTGACGTTACATAATATAATGCGAATCGACCTTTCCGATATTTGTGCTTAAGTATATACGTACAATCCGTGGTTGATAGGTAAAACGCTTATAATTCAAAATATGGAATTCCTCGAATTTTTTCGACATCTGCAAATAGATTTTTTAAGTGAAACTTTTTAGCCTCGTTTTCTAGCCTTCATTGGTGTGCGCCCACCTTTAGGATCACAGATATAATAGGGGGTCTCAGATCGACCGACAGTACAGTGAAATAAAGAAAACAATTCCTTAGACATTTTTTGATCCGAGATATTAATTAATTAATTATCACCAAAAGTGGGGAAGTAAGCGTGGTTTATTAATTAACTTCCCATTGGAAGTTATTGTAATGGGTCCGAAAATCGAAATCAAAATGCATAACAAATTTTTATGTTTCAAGGTCACTACACTATTTTTAAACTATAAAGATGTCTCTCTCTCTCTCTGTGTGTGTGTGTGTGTACGTACGTGTCCATTTCTTTCAAAGACGAAATCTCGAGAATGAAAAATGATATCGACTACGTTAGGGCGCCAATCGACGCGTATTAACGTAAATATGATCTGAAAGAATTTTTTTTAAAATCGGTTCAGCCGTTCTTTTTTCTTAACCAAATAGACTCCAAAAAAGTAGATTTTACGCAATATCTCGCGAATAAAAAATTATATCGACTTCGTAAGGGTGTCAATCGAGACGTGTTAACGTCATTTTGATCCGACATAAATTTTATAAAAATCGGTTCAGCCGTTTTTTTTAATTATTGTTAAAAATAAATAATAATTATGTTTTAATGATTAAAATGATTACTTTTCTGTGTAATATCTATTTTAATTATTGTTATTAATTATTTATCAAACTGGGAAGTTCGTCGTGTGGACCTCAAGGGTCGCACTTTACTCCTAATAAACGACCCACCTCACGGCTTGTATTCTTATGTATTGTGCTCAAATTATTGGTGATAATATTTCATTAACGGTACATCGGATCAAAAAATGTCTGGACTTTTCTGCTCAGAATTGTTTTTTCCATTTCACTCAACTATCCGTGGGCAGTTGGGTCTCACTTTGTATATTTTAATTTAATAAAATGTACATATGTGATCCTAAACAAATTTTAAAAATATCAAAAAAAAAAATTTTTTGGTACCTATCACTGACAACTCAAACACTGTTAGCCGACATGTCGCTTTTATTAGTTTGGTTTGAAAATGTCTGTCTATAAGAAGCATTTCTAGTGTCAAAAATTATAAAACAAAACAGTATATACATTAATAATGTTACCATTATTAATTAATATTTAGTAGCTTTAATTATTAATTAACTCAATAATTTTTCACTTTAGAAAAGTTTTGAAAGCGGCAGTAGTGCTGATAACCTTGGCGGTCGAAGCAAGTTTTGTTTTAAAATAAAAAAATAAAAAAGAACAAATGGCTCACATCTTTAGAAGCAAGGTCTTATAGTTATCGAAGCATACCTAGACATAATTCCATTTGAATCACAAAATATTTTTTATTACAGCTTGTATTGTAATGCTTCTGTGATTTAACAATTATATTGCATAATTATTATAATTAAAAAAAAGTTACTGAAGTATGTCAGCAAAGGAATGTTAACGTAGAAATTAATCACTTTTGAAAAAGAAATTACATTTTCTGATCTTGAAATTTTATCAAACCTGAAGTGTGTAATGCTTATGTTAAAATTGTATGAATGAATAAATGACCGTTTCGAGAAAAACATAACAATGAATTATTTTTATAGCATTGCATTTTATTTTCCACGGAAACTCATTATACGTTTTTTTTTATTATAAAACATTATTGCATTTCAAGCATTAGAAACAAACTAGGTACTTACTATATGAAAAAAACAATAAATGTTTTGTGCTAAGGCAGTAAATTCTAAACAAAAATACTTAATTCTGATTTCAAATAAGTTCAAATATTAATTTTGATATATTTAGGTATGTAAGCATTGCCCGTTAAAAAGCATTTTTACTCATGACATCAGGTATCAAGAAAGTACGCTGGACGTCCCCAATTTATATAAATATTTTATCTACCATAGATATATTGATAAAAAAGCGGCCAATAGCTGCTGTAGATTATAGACACTCGACAAGATTTAGCAAAAAAAGCGCGTGCTGGACACGCACATGATAGGGTTCCGTATAGTGTTCGTGTGACGTATTTATTAAAAACTAGCGGCCCCGTCGTTTTAACATAAATATTTGCTTGTGTTGAAAAATCCCCCCTGATTCGACGCCCGGGTAAGCTTGACCCCCCCCCCTCAAGGACGGCTCTGAAAAAATACCTCTAAATGAAAGAAAACCAAGTCTTCGTGCATACCGAAAAATATTTTAAGTGAAAATTATGGTTTCAAAAATGACTCTTTCACATCCTGTCTGGATCTACTTATTGTTAAGTCAAAGTCTAGCAGTTTAACAACATTCCTATATGTTTTTCATTTGAAACAATCTGTTTTATAATGATTTATTAATAAAACCAATGAGGAACTTGACGAAATACAATCTAAAAAGTTAAATACCTTGCATACTTTTACATATTATTTACATTAAAATAATAGGAAATTATTAAACGTGCAGCTGACTTGAACAAATAAGCAGATGAGTTTAAACTATAATTAATTTAATGAATTTTTAGGGATAATCGCCTTTATTGCTCTCCTCAAAGACGTCTCTGTGCCATAGTGACGTCAAAACGTAGAGGTTTTGACCATGATTTAAAATTGTTTTATTTATCTATTTTCAGAAGTATGAAGTCTAGAATCAAATTCGAACAACTAATATTAAAACGATTGCCAATATTATCATGGCTACCAAAATACAAAATAGAGGACGGTGTGTCAGATTTGGTAGCTGGAATCACAGTTGGTTTGACTCTTATGCCTCAGGCCATTGCATACGCCGCTTTAGCAGGATTAAGTCCACAAGTAAGTTTAATAAATTAAAATATAACAAACGCAACAAATAAATAATTCTAGAGGCTTGCGAGTACTCGAAAAATCGAGTACTGACTGAGAAGTTAAAGTGCTCGAGTCCAACAAAAAAATCGGAAAATAATTGAATAAACAAAGGAAGTTTTCGTTGGATATTTTGCCTACAAGAATTTTTATTATTATTATTATTTATGACTGATAGTCATGAGCTGAAATGACAAAAACTGTCTCAAATTCCATCGAATATTGCAGAACTATTAAATAGTTATTAAAAAGGTTTGAGCGAAATTCGCCTGGCTGACTTTCTGAATTTCTTTTTCCAGTCTAGTCCAGCATTTGATAAATACTCGACTCGGGAGAAATAATTTAGATACTAGAAAATATTAAAAATATTTTTCAGTAATCAGTGCATAAAATCTACTTTCTGTTCTACTCGATTCGAAAACTAAATATTTATTAAATATTCGATTTTTAATATAATAGCCTCCAAAAGAAATATCCACTAAGCCTCTACAAAATCCTTAACAAAACTTTCTTTTTCATGGTCTTAATAATAATGGTATTTAATTTACAAAAATTTAATAAAAAATTCAAAAATAAATATAACACCATTAAGACCTTGAAGAAGGAATTAAAAACACAGTGAGGGCGTTGCCGAACTTGCCTGACACACAGCTGTGTGTCTAGACTAGAGTTGCCAGGTGTACCGATTTGCGCGGGACGTCCCGATTTTCAGGGGTATGTGGACACGTCCCGATTCACCCTTGATCGGGACGCTGAATGTCCCGATTTAGGGTCAATCGGTAATTATAAAAGGTTTGTGACTGCGAATAGCGCGATAGACAAATCGCGCTCTCCCGCGGTTCTTTTCTGCCGTCGCGTACGATCCAAAGATTATGATGACATTATTTTGATGATATTATAAAGACATTATTTTCACCATTTAATAATAAAAATAAGCGTTGATTTATGAACACCTTGTATTTTTTTTGTTGTCCCGATTTCAGAACCAAAATCCCGATTTTGTTAGCCTTCTGTCCCGAAATTTTGCAAACTGGACCTGGCAACACTAGTCTAGACTGAGATTCGAAACGTGAACCAATGATACATTTTCAGAAAATTATAGGTATTTCTTTTTGAAATAATATTATAATTTACAGTTCATTATTAATACTCCCTTTATAAAATAATGTTAGTAACAACTAACAATAGCAGTTATGTTTTTCAGTACGGATTATATTCAGCATTTGCCGGTAGTTTGGTGTACATAATTTTTGGAACGTGTCCAGAGGTGAACATAGGACCTACGGCACTGATATCATTGCTGACGTATACATACACGCATGATACGGATCCGAAATTTGCAGTTCTGCTTTGCTTTCTTGCCGGCTGCGTTCAGCTAATTTGTGGAATATTAAATTTAGGTACGTTGTGCGTGAATTTTAAATTACTAAATTAATGCTTAGATTAGAAATAATTATAGTGCTTTAAGGGACAGTGCACACATGCTACTTTTTGTATCACAATTGTGCGATTCAGTCACATCGTCTGATGCAGCAACTAACAGCGTAAGCCCACCCACTACTCGCTGAAATACTCAACTGATGTATTGCAAACGCACGTTCGCGCGACACCATGGCATGGATTCTCCTATGGGCTGCACTTTTCACGCGCAGGCGCATGAATGCAAAACAAACTCATCGATCATTAGATCGCGCGAAATCGCGCAATCGAACTAGAAATTTCTTGTAGCTGAAAAATCGTCACATCGCGCGTTTTCGATACAAAAAGTAGCATGTGTGCGTTGGTTCGAGCCAGCCCTAGAATGGTAAATATAAAAATTTGAAGCATCTGAATTTTCAAAGGTGGTTTTCTGTTAAGTAGTGATTTTCGCAGAATCTAAAAAATGAAACTTTTAATTCCAGAGAGAGAGAGAGAGAGCGAGGGGGAGAGGGAGGGGAGACGGAGAGAGATTGTAGATTATAGACGCTCGATGACTGAGCTTTTAATGCCAGTACGAGCTTTAATTCAACCTTTGAATAGTAGATTACGTCTTGTTTTTACGAATATATGCAAGTTTTTATGCAATAAAGAGATATGCAAGAGATATACAGAGGTATACACTGAAATTGCACCTATATCCAAACATCCGACACTCATCGTTTAGATAACGATGCGTTCGGCTAACTTTGCAGCCTTCGTGCGTGAACGATAAATGCCGATGTAACCTATATTTTCGGTCGTTCGAGGCCAACTTCGTGTAACGATTAACGTACTGGCCTTTGGATCAAACTGTCGTGGGTTCGAATCCCACCTCCTCTTATGGATGGTTTGTGACGTCGTTTAATTTAATTTGATGTAATTAGACGCTAATAACCTTAGTTTATAATCTATACAATAAATAAATAATTTTCGGTTTTAATGAAGAAAATTGAACTTCTCGGAAAAAAATTTTGAAGGATGTTGATTCTTACCCGGTTAACAGAAACTGCTTAGGGGTGCTCCTCATCAAATGGCGCCTAGGGTACGGTACGTGCCATGCCTACCATTTTATGCCCATTGTTGTTAATCAAACTATTGGAAGAAACGAAGAAATAAAATGATATGTAAAATATGTGTTTCAGGATTTTTAGTTGAATTTATATCGGTCCCCGTAACGACTGGTTTCACGTCCGCTGCTGCGTTGATCATCGCCTGCTCACAATTTAAGAATTTGTTAGGCTTAAGTTTCAAAGCTGAAAACTTCATTGAAATATGGAAACAGTTAAGTGAGCACATAACTGAAACTAAGAAATGGGATGCAATTCTGAGTCTTGGATGCTGTTTAGTTTTGTTAACTATGCGAGTAAGTTAATTGAATTTATCTAGTATGAAAATAAATTATTGCCATTATTACTGAAATTTCTCTTATTATTTTTAATTTATGAACTCTACGGTTTTATTTTTAAAAACATTTATTTAAACAGTGGGTATAACTGTACAGGGCCGTAGCTAGAGCTGAATTCAAGATAGGGCACTGAAAGTTTAAAGTAGGGCTGAAGCAAAAGACTACAATTTTTTAATTGGATTGCCCACCTCATCTGGTGATATCAAATTACAAAAGCAAGAAAACGGTAAATGACAATTTATTCAAAAAAAAAAAAAATAAAAAAATACAGAACTTGCCATGTTATCAAATTTCCGAAGAATTTCATTTAGTCCAACGAATTTAATCTTGTTTTTCCAAATGCCAGATAGATCAAGTCTGTCATACTGTCGTGACAGTCTTTACGGCTTGTTTATAATTCCTTAAAGTAGGTCACTGGATGTTTTAAGGTAGGGCATTGCCCCTTAATTCCCCCCCTAGCTACGGCCCTGTAACTGTATCACGGGTACAGACAGATGACGTGAATACCGTTAAACACAAACAATTCTGTAGGAAAATTTTTAATTGGAAAAGGCACCCAAATTTTATTACTTTGATATTAGAGAAAAATCATTTTTATCAACAATAATAATTTGTACCTATTGAAAGAAATACATCCGTCATCCATTTTTATTTATCTTATAATATCAAATGTTTGTAAATATCATAACTAAATTAATTGCAATTTTATTTTTTTATATTTTAAATTATTATCCAATATCTATATATTTTCATTATTAAAAAAAAAATAAAATCCGTCAAGATTCGAACCTGGGTTTTGCCACCATATGGTTTACTGTGTCAGAGACCTTAACATTGTTATACATGCTATTTTGTTTCACGTCATGTCAACCACTTCCGACTATTTTGGTTACATCTAATATTTCTAAAATGGCACCTCAGTATGAGACATTAGACGTTATTCACATCAAAAAGATAGCAAAAAATTAGAAAATAAAAAATTAGAGAAAATAGCTTATTGCCCTACTTCGAGTTATCAAAGATAATATTATATTGCATAAAAATATGGTGTCGTTTTACAGACGTTAAAGGACATTAAAATAGAACCGAGCAATGGAAAAACATTAACTAAAAATCAACAGTTTACGAAAAAATTTCTTTGGTTCCTTTCTGTCGGAAGAAATGCATTGGTCGTTGTACTATGTGCACTAATAGCCTATTTATTTGAAAGAAGAAATAGAAATCCGTTTATTTTAACAGGTAAATAATATTTTATAAATATGCATACCTATAATGAAAAATGTTTTATAAAATACATAAAATTGCTAAAGTGCTACTTGAAAACCAAAACAAAAAGTTGTAAATAACATAATATTATGCATCTACATATATATAGAGTGAATCAATCGCCGTTTATTATTAACATACGAGGTACTAATTTGAATCCAGTTGACAAATTATTAAAATCTTTGGAGACATCGTTTTTAGCTAGTGAAGTGATGCGCAAACGTTTTCAATCGCCCCTTCACTTAAAATTTCTTCAGTATTCTCGTCCCCCCTTAAAGTCACGCTTTTCCAAAAACTCTCACACGAACGTTTGTGCTATAATAAAATGGCAAACATTTATTCAATTTGAAAATACAAACTATAATTATAAACGAATGCTATATAAAGTAACTAATAAACAAATAAAGCGATAAATCTAAATATTTTTTAATGAGAATCATGAGTTTAGAACCAGTCTGCGCACCGTTGAATTTTCCTTTCAGTTTGCACTCCTCTGAACTAATACACTAATTGCCTTCAGTATTTAGGGGAGAGTTGGATAAAACAGGATGGTCTGGTAAAACGGGATACCACGTTTTATTTCAAAACAAGTAGTACGATTATCAGATAGGAGCGGAACTAATAACCCTCGATTTCTACCTATGCCCGGCAAGTGATGTGTCTACTTTAGATTCACTGTAGATGACGTAACAGGTGAAAGTGTCAAAAAGTTAGGTTAATGTAAAATGTTTGGCGTGTTTTCAAAAGTCGATTTTTCAGTTTAAAGGCAAAATTAACCGAAAATGAGTAGATTTAGAGAATACTGTTTTTAGGAATTTGCTTTGTTTATTTACTAAAATATGGTCACGTGTTTCGCAATCAGCAGTTGGATAAAATCGGACACTGTGTGATTGCTTAAAACGGGATACCTCCCGTTGTAATATAATACCGAGAGGTATCCCGTTTTATCCAGCTACATGGTTTTTTTTATGAGAAGTGGGTTTTGTTACATTTTTTTGTATTTTGCACAATATATTTTAAATTTACCATGTTGTGTCTTTTTCCTGAAGGATAAACGTTATGAAATTTGTAAAAGTATAGGTATCCCGTTTTATCCGACTAGGTGGCTAAAACGGGATACTTCCTACTTTTTCAAAAAAAAATTGTTTTCTTTTATGTGACTTCTATTTTCTCATAAAGGATGGTGGCAATCAAAAGTCCATTTATAAGGGAAACAGGAGCCAAAAAATAGTCTTTTGCATTACTTTATTCAAAAAGTTGTGAGACTTAGAACACTAAGTATCCCGTTTTATCCAACTCTCCCCTACTAAATTTTATTATTATTTTCAACCAAAATAAAACTGAAACAGTTTAAATGTAATCTAGTTATTACGGTCAATTAGTCAATATGAAAGTCCAGCGATAGATTTAAAAGAAATCTGCCTACGTATAAAAAACATAGGTATGCATTGTTTACTTGATTAAATGCGATATTAAGAAATTGAGTGAGAGTTTTATTTCCTTTTAGGCTGCATCCGCATTGTAAATATGTTACAATAAAAATAACAAATCTAATTATATTTTATTACTCTAATTAGTAATAGTAAATTGGTAATAATATAATTTAAATTTGTTTATAGATCATTAGTTAATTATATTATATTGCGCAAAAAAGATTGTTAAAATATTTGGCTACTTAATCTTGAAACTTACGTTCAACTAAAATTTCTTTTGCAATTCCGGCGTCATTCTGGCGCCAATGGGCATAGTCTTTTTTCGAGAAAACACATCCCAATATCTGTTGTAAATTTGGATTAACTATTGTATAAAATTACTTTCATGTAAAAGAGCGTTTTGATTTAAAACTCTGCAACAGGTTATGGGCCCAGCACGTTTCCACTCAGAGTCAAACACACATTCAAATAACTATATTCTCACAATAAGTAAGAAGCACCGCAAGTATTTAGATCTGAACGATGAGGTCAAGATATTAATGTGGAAGTTTGATAAAGTGTGCATTGTGTCCATTGTTCTGTCTGTCACTATTATAATCACAAAAATCTGACACGAAAACTCGAGATTCCGATATTAAAAAGAAACCTTCTCTTCTACTTCTCCAGAAAGTAGTTATCTTGAAGACTATATAAATACGTGAAGTCTGAAAATTCTTAAATCATGATTAATCAGAGTGCTTGATGGTCCATACAATCTCATTTTACACCAGCGATAAAGACAGTGGCGGCGCCAGAGAGTGGACCGCGTGGACCATGGCCCACCTTAAACTGTCTTTGCTCACACTGGCATAATCCTCAATCTCTAGGTTATCTTTTAAATACGTTTTTAATCCTCGAAATTTCAACAATTTTTCTTGTAAATTCAATAGCAAGTAACCTGGGTTAATATTTTATCGAGCACTGAAATTTTGGGAATAAATGTTATTGGTCCGCCTTTAAATCACCATGCCCAATACTGGTTTCCCCTAGAAAAAAACCCTAGCGCCGCTACTGGATAAAGATGCTGAAATGATTTAATAATAATAAAATGAGAGAAAGTTAATAATTTTTCTTTTCAGGAAAAATAGATCCTGGTCTTCCAAGTATCAATTTACCCCCGTTCAGCGCATCGTATGGAAACCACACATATACTTTCACTGAAATGTGCTCACATTTTGGTTCTGGAATCATCATAGTGCCATTAATCGCCATTTTACAAAATATCGCTATTGCAAAAGCGTTTTGTAAGTACAGTAAAGAAATTTAACTTATTTTTACTTCCCACCTCTATTATGGTAGGGAAAGTTTTGAATTCAGTCCGAAATTTTTTTTCGGGATATTAATAGATCTTCACGTTTCAGTTTTGATACCCTAGAAATAATTTGAGACCATTTTCTGACTGATGTGTGCGTGCGTGTCCGTGCGTGGTGTGTGTGTGTGTGTGTGTGTGTGTGTGTGTGCGCGCGCGCGCGCGAGCGTGTGTGTGTGTATGCGCGCGCATGTGTGTGCAGTGGCATTAGATTTCAAAATTCGCTAATTTTTCAGTACTTCAGTAAGCTACCATTGAATCTCCAATATATCACGTAAAAAATAATAATTGATAAATTGATAAATTTCTTCTTAATTAACAAAAATGTGGAATTAGAATATATTAATATTTTAAAGTTCCATACAGTGGCGTAACTTCAAAATTTTGGTCCGGAGGCAAGAATTATTGAACGACCCCTTTTTGGTCAATAAATAATAAAATATAGGTTATAGGTAGCAGGAAGGGTTAACCCGGAGATTTTAAGCATTGGCAAAGGGTGGATATTTCTTTGGATAAATACATCCAGGGAGTCTGAAGGGTATGAAACACCCCCCAGTCTAAGGGGAGTCCGGGAGCCCTCCCCCGGGAAATTTTTTGAAAAATAAGCCTTTAAAATGAATATTTCATCATATTCTAGGTAATATTTTTCGCCCCCAAAATATTAGAATATTATAAGAGAGACTCCGGGTCAAAATACCCCAGTTGGCAACCCTAGTACCAGGTAGCATATAGAACTAGTAGTAGCAGAATGCGATTTCAGAACAGTTACAAAAAGTAATAATAATACAGGATGCTTCAGGACTCCTAATACTTCCGGGCCCGGTAGTGACGCCACTGATTCTATAAAATACATGTTTAAAACATATTATTCTTGTGTGATTTAAACAGCTCACGGCAAAGTGGTAGACGCTACCCAAGAAATGTTTACACTAGGTTTGTGTAATGTGGCTGGATCTTTATTCTCTTCAATTCCGGTATCAGGATCATTCTCCCGGAGTGCTGTGAACAATGCGAGCGGAGTTCGTACTCCGATGGGTGGACTTTACACCGGCGCTTTAGTCATCCTCACGTTAACATTCCTGACGCCGTATTTCTTTTACATTCCAAGAGCGACGCTATCGTCGGTTATTATTTGCGCAGTCATATTTATGGTTGAAGTTTCAGCTCTAAAGCCGATGTGGAAAACAAGCAGTAAGTATTTAAAAAAAACTCGAGTCAGAGTGCAGAAACTTGTCTATAATAGTAGAGTGTGTATCAAGGGCGTAATGAAGTTGATTTTCAAAGAGGTGTAATTTTATGTTACACGAGCGAAGCGACTGTAACAGTCACGCGAGTCAAATTTCAAAATCGCATGGCAGATAGAAATTAGACAGGTAAAATATGAATTTCTCATATGTATCTAATAATGCAAAAAAAATTATTCTATATTAATAAGTAATAATTTAGAATAGTTAAAATAACATTACCTGTTCGATTGGTCATTCTTATGTCGTTAGACTTATTTATGATTAAAAAAAATTTTTTTTTCATGAATCATATGATCTACGTAAAGTCTGGCATATTTTTTTACATAAAGGGTGACATACTATATTATATTATAAATTATTGTAATTGTAAAAGGCCAGACCAAAATGTTGATGCGAACACTTCGAAAAAATTATTGAAAATACACTATTTCTAATAATAATTATTTAAATGCACTAGAAAGGAAAAAATAATTTTTAATAATTTAGGTTCATAATTATTATAAAAGCGTGGGTTTATTAGTCACGACCCACGCTTTTATAATTATGAACCTAAATTATTAAAAATTATTTTTTCCTTTTTAGTGCGTTTAAATAAAAGCTTGTCTCTAAAAAGATTTTTTTACTAATATTTATTTTGTTCATTTTAGTCTTTCAAAATTTTACCCTCCTTTGACACCCGTAGGGGTTGAATTTCGAAAAATCCTTTCTTTGTGGATGCTTACGTCAGAAAAGGAACCAACTGTTCAAATTTCAAGTTTCTAGCTTCAGCGATTTGGCGTGGGCCTTGATCAGTCAAAAAAACCCTACATCCCCGTTTGAACCCCTTAGAGATTGAATTTATTTCTAAAAACGATTTATTCATGTATTGTCATCGGGAATACATAGCTGTATGTGTACAACATTTCAAATCGATCGGATACGTGGAAGTCGTTCAAAATTGACTTGCAAGATTTGACCTAAACAAACACACAAACCAACAAAATACATTGCAAGCTAAATAAAAGCTTGTAAATAAACACAATACCCTCCTTTGCGTTGCAGTCGGGTAAAAATATAACAAACGATTAGATGGGTACCAGATTACAACATTGACTCAATAAAACAATTTAATGAAAAATTTGACTAATAAATTTCTACCTACCACCTAAAACGCAAGGGAGAAAGGCTGCCACACTTATAGATTCTCATATGGAGAATATTTATACAGGGATTATTGAGATTATTTTGCCTTATGTAGACACTTAAAAAAATCCGTCGCTGCCTCTTAGACTAACAGGGTTCCATCCTTTGGGCTCGGAACACTACAAATAAATATTTATGAGGGATTTTATAAACAACTGTTATTATGTATTTTGTGTTATTTCGAAATATTGTCACAACTTGACAATATTCTTAAATGTTTATAGAAATCGATTTGGTGCCATTGCTCGTCACATTTCTGTCGTGTCTGTTGACAAGTGTAGAAATTGGAATTCTCATCGGCATCGCAGTTGATATTAGTTTGGTTCTGTATTTTACGGCGAGGCCTAGCGTTTCAGTTCAAAATATTACAGTAAGTATTTATAGCTATTATATTAATGCTAAATGAAAAATGTTAACATCAATCGTTAAAGTTGAAGTGATTGACTAGCTCTTGCCGTGATGTTCTTTTGAATGTTTCGTTGTCCGTTGATATTATTTCGAATTGAAGCTTGAATGGATGTGGATACATACTTTATTCGTTTATTCATTTTTACGGAAAAAATAACTTACCCGAATTATTTGGGCTAGTACCAATATATTATTGTTGATGTGAAACATCTTTAGGCACGAGTGTAAAATTGTTTCAATGGAACGTCGTTATAATGTTACGTCGTTCAGAACGCACGTAATCACGTCGCGTCCTCCTACACTATACTGTTACACAGTCGCTATGTTACGCGTGCAGTGTGTGTGTGTAAATATCTGTTTATTGTTGTTTCAAAACTTTCACAGGAAGAGAGTTTCTCGTGGGCCGGGGAGGTGTTAAATCATAAATTCTTATCTCTGGAACCACTGAACCGATTCTAAAAATTCTTTCACTAATTATCTTCGCAGGAGAAGAATTTCCCGCGGGGGTGAGGAATAATAAATCATAAATTCTTATTTCTGGAACTACTGAACCGATTCTAAAAATTCTTTCACTAATTATCTTCACAAGGGGAGAATTTTTCGCGGGGGTGGGGTAATAAATTATAAATTCTTATCTCTGGAACTACTGAACCGATTCTAAAAATTCTTTCACTAAATATCTTCGCAGGGGGAGAATTTCTCGCGGGGGGGGGTAATAAATAATAAATTCTTATCTCTGGAACTACTGACCCGATTCTAAAAATTCTTTCACTAATTATCTTCGCAAGGGGAGAATTTTTCGCGAGGGGTGGGGTAATAAATCATAAATTCTTATCTCTGGAACTATAGAACCGACTTTAAAAATCCTTTCATTAAATATCTTTGCATGGGGAGAATTTCTCACGGGGTGTGGGATAATAAATTATAAATTCTTATCTCTGGAACTACTGAACCGATTCTAAAAATTCTTTCACTGAATATCTTCGCACGGAGAGAATTTCTCGCGGGGGGTAATAAATCATAAATTCTTGTTTTTGGAACTACTGAACCGATTCTAAAAATTCTTTCACTAATTGTCTTCGCAGGGGGAGAGCTATGAAAATGTTTCACATCTGCCAGGCGTCCCACGACGGCTCACATTCTTTTTAATAATAAATTGAATATCCAATTGATGCCACCAGTTTTCAGATTAAAACTGTGAACTGGGGGTTTAGACGAGCCATAGAAACCTCATAATATGAACATCGTTATGGCTATGGTCTCGGCTATTCTCAAGCCCATAAAAACGTTGATAATTTGAAAAAGTGGCAAAAAATAGTAAACAAGTTCGATAATAATAATTAAGTATATACGATAATAATAATTAATGTCATTTCAGTTAATGTTAAATATATATTCTGTACTTTTAGTCTCCTGGTTGTCCCGAGTACATAATGGTAACGCCAACTGCCGGTTTACTTTTTCCGGCTGTCGATCACGTTCGAGCAATTGTCACAGGAGCTGATCAAGGAAATCCTAAAAACAGTAATTTGCCTGTTGTTATCAACTGCCAGCATATGCACAGAGCCGATTATACAGCCAGCAAAGTATGTAAATAAATTATTACACGGCCCATATCATCCAAGCATGCTTGACGATCATTGAACTCTTGTCTAGATGCTTGAAAAACATATGTTTTCATGTTTTCTAGATGCTTGATGCTAGATGCTAGATGCTAGATGCTTGAAAAACATGAAAACATGTTCAGATATTCAGAATCCCATCAAAAATATTCTTGTAAAGAAGAAAAAAAGCCAAGTCTCGCAACACTTTCGCCGTAAAAAGTTTTGAGATCCCGAAAAGTACCAAGTCAGCCATTCTATTACCTTTGACTATGAAGTTAGCAAATTACTCGATAGTTGTCTTAAAACTACACAGGTAAAATAAAGAATAATTTATAAAGAATATTTTATGACTGTAAACTTGTAGTACCTTTTGAACTTGGCAATCACGTGGCATAGGTGCACTGTGATGAGATATTGTTTTTATCTCGGTTTTTATTAAAACTTTATCGCACGGTATCATATATCCTGATGCTATGTGATTGCCAAGTTCAAAAGGTACTACAAGTTTACAGTCATAAAATATTCTTTATAAATTATTCTTTATTTTACCTGTGTAGTTTTAAGACAACTATCGAGTAATTTGCTAACTTCATAGTCAAAGGTAATAGAATGGCTGACTTGGTACTTTTCGGGATCTCAAAACTTTTTACGGCGAAAGTGTTGCGAGACTTGGCTTTTTTTTCTTCTTTACAAGAATATTTTTGATGGGATCTCAGTTCTTTTTGTAAGGCTGAAAAGGGAAAATCACAAATATTTGAATTTTCTCGTTACTTGTACGTGAAACCCAGCCTGCATACCAAATTTCAGCTTTCTCTGACTAAAGACCTATAGAAATCTGCAACACCCCCTTTTAGGGGTTGGAGGGGGAAGATCACACATGTTTGAATTTCCTCGTTACTTGTACGCGAAACCTAGCCTGCATACCAAATTTCAGCTTTCTCTGACTACGGAATTAGCCTATAATAATAGAAATATGCACCCCCCCTTTTAGGGGTTGGAGGGGGAAAAACACAGATATTGGAATTTTCTCGTTACTTGTACGTGAAACCCAGCCCGCATTCCAAATTTCAGCTTTCTAGGACTACTGGAAGTGCCCTAGCTTTTTGATGATCGCTATGTCAGTGAGTGAGTGAGTGATGACAAAATAGACAATTTTGAGGGTTGAAATTTTCTGAACTATATTTATTAGAAACTTTTAATTTGGGGAATTAGTTAAGACCGTTAGGTACAATCTCTAGCGAAATTTTCAGCCTTCTGCTTGCATTTGTAACAGAGATATAGAAAGTTGAAAAGTGCCTTGAGTTGCTTCGAGAAAAGGTATACACGGTAGCGGCCGTCTGTTGTTTGCTCGACTTGGCGGGGCCACTACCGTGGCCCCAGATAGTAGTGAAAAAGACACCCAAGCATATTTTTGAAATTTCAATGATTGTCAAGAAAACTTGACTGTGTATGGGTCGCTTAAGGACTACTAAATTTAATCAACGTTGCGTCGCGTCAATGAGAATAGAATATGCCACCGTCTACTTATTAACCGACCTTAAAAAAAGGAAGGTTCTGTTTTTCCCTAGTTTGTTTGTGTGTATGTGCGAAATTTTTTCAGAAACTACATAACCAATTTTTATGATTCTTTTTTTATTTAATAGGGCGTACCTTGGGGATGGTCCCATATAAATTTTACTTAAATGGGTTCAGTAATTCGACTAATTTTATAAAAAGTGAGTAACGGACTGTAACACCGTTAAGGTAAATGTCAGTTTTGACATAGCGTACGTCGGTTTATAACGTGCAAACTACGTTTTATAAAACCACTAAAAAGTACAAAATAATAAACTTTTTAACAAAAAAATTCTCCTACGTTGAATAATAATAATAAACTCGTATTGCGTCTGTGTACTGTGATAATCTAGATTCAACTGGCATATTCTTACATTTTTGTAGAGATGCTCTAGTAAGAGTTAGGACAAAGAGGCCATATTTAGCCAAAACAATGGAAAGGAGTGTAGTGAAAAAACGCGCGTACTTTTGAAAATTTTAGAAACGTAACAAAAAATATTGCGCGTTTCACTTTTTAGCACTGGTGTTTTAAAGACCACCAACAGCTAAGGTTATTTGGGCCTAGCACCAATTCATATTTTCAATTCATTATTATTTTTTTTTAATAATAAATTGAAAATCCAATTGACACTTTTACCAGCTCTCGGGCTGGAACCCGGGAACTGGGGACTTGTAATAGAGGAACCATAGCAACGTCATGTAAACAACAGCACCGCTACACGCTCGGCTATTCTCAAGCCCTACTTTATTTAGAAAACAATCATGTGAATTGACACTTTGAATGACGTCAAATCAAATTTTGGTTGAAAAACATGACGGATCGAACGAACCAATCAGAAATCGACACCCCTTTGTCTTAACTCTTACTAGAGAAACTCTACGTTTTTTGAAACTCTCGCTGCCATCGTATGGTTATAATTCGAACCTTCTAAAATCACAAATTGATTCAATTTTTTTATCAATTAGAAATGTGATTTTTTCTGTTTATCAATGTCATATAGACAAGTTTTATAAAAATTGTTTTTTCAGGGCATCCAGTCATTAATATCTGACTTTATAAAATCAGATCGGCATTTAATATTTTACGGACTTCAACCAAATGTAGCCATGACTCTAACCACAGACTCGGCAAATCAGTTCCTACAAGCTAACACAGATGCAGCTTTAATACAAATACTCAAAGGTAAAATACCATGTAAAGATTAAACTTTCGCAAATTAAATTGCGTCTCGCGAGCTGCATAACTTCAGATATGGGGCACTATAGTCGGGCCGCTTAACAGATGGAGTGATCACGTGAAAAGCACATGAATAGCTTGCGCCGCAGGCAGGGGCGGACCGTGAGTTTGTGGGGCCCTGGGCTAATACAACTTGGGGGCCTTCCTCATTAATCAACTAATTGCCATTTTGTCAAAAAACTGTTTTCGATAATGATGTTCTAGGTACACGGTACAAGAAAAAAAGAGGACAATATAAAATGTTTTATTTATTTAATATGACTTAAACACACAAACAGCAACTGGCCAGTACTAGACAGTGACTCGATATTATACTGGCCAGCGCCTGGCTTAAGTCTAGTCAAACTAGCCAGTTACTAGACAGAAACTAGATTTCATTTCTACTAGGGTGTCAATTGTCTTCAATGGGGGCTGGGGGCCCTTTATATCCACGGGACCCTGGGCTGCAGCCCAAAAAGCCCTTATATAGATCCGCCCCTGGCCGCAGGCGTGGCCTCATATAGTTTCGTTTCCGAACGTTCAAGCAACCAATCAAGTACCTACTTTGCACGCGGTGATCATGCAGATCATGCGTTTTCATTGCTCCATCTGTTAAGCGGCCCGACTATACCACCAATCACTTGTACGAGGTTAATTTTTTTGACGTGAAGAACGTCTAATGTCTCATGCTGGGGTGGCATGAAATATTAACCAAATTTTTATTTTTTAACACGCTTTTATTAGCTTCACTTGTATGTTTGCTTGCTTGCTTGTTTGTCAGTTTGTAACCGACTTCTTTGAACTTGATTTTGACCAACTTTGAACGGTCAGATTTAGTTTAAACGTTGTCGACTTATCAAGAACCGACGACAATACAATAATTCAAATAAGTTTGTCCCATTATCCTGACCAGGATCTCCAGGACTAAAAAAAAAAAAAGCAAAAAACTTCAGATTGAACTGAAACTTTGCACACTTATCAAGGACCGATGACAATATAATAATTCCATAAGTTTGTCCCATTATCGTGACCAGGATCTCCAGGACTAAAAAGCAAAAATAAATTATAATTTAAAAAAACTAAAAAACACGCTTTAATGAACTAAAAAGTAAAAAATAATTAATTTTATTGTAAAAAAGCGTGGGGTAGTATGAAAATATGATACAAAGCACCCCACGCTTTTTTACAATAAAATTAATTATTTTTTACTTTTTAGTTCATTAAAGCGTGTTTTTTAGTTTTTTTAAATTATAATTTATTTAAGTTACTGACTACGCAGCAATAATTATCTGGCTACACCGGATAATGTCAGATATTTTATGTGTTGAATATCCGGTGCATCCCTTATGATACCTCTCCACTCTTCATCACAAATAAAAATGATCTTGTTTTTGTATGAGGCTCATAATATATATTTGGCCACCCCTGTAATATACTGTTATTATACACTGTTAATAATGAATTACTAGTTTTTAAAATGATTGCAGATTTAAAACGACAAGATATTGAATCACAAATCACGGAATATGGAGAATCAGTGACCGATGATTCGATTCATAACTCCACGTCTAGACAAGAACTATATAAATTAGATACTAATTTATAATAAGTATTAGTTTTTTTAAAATTAAATTATAAAATAGGACCGATTTATAAATTGAAACTGTATTTAATTTTTTATAATAAATGTTATTTAAAAGATATATTTTATAAAGCTGCTATGCTTTATACCTATACTTTACTCTTTAGGGTAGGGTGGGGCAGGTTCGGACATGGGGCACCCCCGGACATTTCGAATTTACCACCTTAAAATGGCTCTACAGGGTCGCCAACATAAGTGAGGAATCAGTTTATTGTGAGTTATTGTTGGCAACATCGTTACAGCAATTCTGTTCAATAATTTATAAAATATTCAACAAAACTGAATTCAGTGCCGCCTTGTGTAATATTTATGGTTGTTTTCGTATGGTATTACTTCTTTCTAAGTAACGCGAGATAAGTTTTATTTTAATCACGTAAAGCCATGGCAATGCATGTTTACCTAACCTCACTTATTCGCTTCTAGATTAACCGTTATAAAAATTATTCAAACCTATAGATAATTTTAGCATGTGGGGCACTTTCGGACAAATCACATGGGGCACATTCGGATAGTCCGAATGTACCCCATGGGGTACAATTAAAATTAATTAATTCCAGGTTGTGCTCAAAACAATGGTCAGAAATTACAAACCTAAAGGAGAATGAAACTGGAAATAACAAGAAACAGTTAAAGAAAAATGTACAAAAATATTAGTAAAAAAAACTTTTTAAAGATACGCTTTTATTTAAATGTAGGTACTAAAAAGTAAAAAAAATAAGTTTTAATAATTTAGTTTCATAATTATAAAAGCGTGGGTTGTAATCTCTACGATATTTTATTAGTCACGACCCACGCTTTTGTAATTATGAAACTAAATTATTAAAACTTATGTTTTTCCTTTTTAGTACATTTAAATAAAAGCGTGTCTTTAGAAAGTTTTTTTACTAATATTTTATTTTGTTCCTTTTAGTCGTTCAAAAGTTTATCCCCTTTTGACTCTTTTCGAAAAATCCCTTCATATAGTGGGTGCTTACGTCACAAAAGAAACCTACTGTCCAAATTCCAAGTTTCTGGCTTTAGCGGTTTAGCCTAGGCGTTGAATAGTCAAAAAAACCCTACTCCCTCGTTTGACCCCCTTAGGGATTGAATTTAATTCTAAAAACGATTGATTGATATATTGTCATCGGGAATGCATATGTGTACCAAATTTTAAATCGATCTCATACGTGAAAGTCGTTCAAAATTGACTTGCAAGATTTGACCTAAACAAACAAACTAACATACAAACATTGCAAGTTAAATAAAAGCTTGTAAAAAAGAGAGAAAATCTGAAAATGGTTTCCGTTTTTTTACAAGTGATGAATCGATCATTTCTAGACAGGATGTCATTGCAAAACTCCCGGATCCAACTTCAACACCAGCAACTTCTCGGATGGCATCATTTTTAAAGTTCAATGTCAACTTTTTTGGTTACAATATGCAATGATTACTTTAATAACTATTGTTTAAGTACTTGATTTATATTCTTCTGAATAAAAAATGACGAATTTATTGAGTTGGTAACTACTAGTAGTCATTGTCCGAACGTTCCCCACCTAATGTCCAAACCTGCCCCACTATGGGGCACATCTGGACAAAAACAACTTTTAAAAAAAAATATTATTTGAAAGTAACCACATAGAATATTTCAAAATAATGTATGGCAAAATATTGTAAAATGTCTATACTTTCCAATGGTATTTTGCTTAATTATTAAATATGACCACAAGCGAAGATAAAAGCACTTGAATTTTTGTGTCCGAACCTACCCCACCTTCCCCTACTCTTTAAATTTTAAGTAAGAAAAAGTCAGGTTTCAAAACTTAAGATAATGAGTCATTATCGTAACAAAGCAATGAAACAATGGTATACTCGTTCCAATTTCCATGCATAAAACTGTGCCGGTTATATAAATAGTGAAGTACAAATGCATGACTCACTATCTCAAATTTTGAAATTTGACTTATGGATTTGAGCGGCAAGCCATTTTCCTTACTAAATTTGCAAAAGTTGTAGATTTAGCATTATTCAAAATTTCCCAAAAAAAAAAAGAATAGCGGTTAAGTCTAAACAGCTAAAGTGCAGAGTTTTAAAAAATAATAATAAAATTAACTACCTTATGCGGTGTTTGATTTTCAACGATAGTTGAATACCTACTATATCTATATATCTATATTTTGATTTTAATAAAATGGCAATTCTATTTGCAAATTACAACTTCAATAACAAAAATAACTATAATATTTTCTGGATTTTTTATGCGAGTTTTTAATCTAAAAATAGCGTTACTATTTAATATAATGTCAAAAATGTAAATAGAATAGATGTGACATAATTAGGTCAGACCCAAATTATGCAATCAGAACAATACAAATGATTAATTAATTATTATTTATTAACTTCCCATTAGAAATTGTTATAATGGTCCCGATTTTGCGAATGAAAATTTTGAACAAATCTGCACGTTTTGAGGTCCCCAGACTCCGAATCTACTGTTTTCAAAGAGATATCTGTCTCTCTCTCTCTCTCAGCCTGTGTGTGTGTTATGTGCGTGTGTGTGTGTGTTGTGTGTACGTACGTACGTTGGTGAACTTTTTTCGGCTCGCATATCTCAAGAACAAATAATGATATCGACTCTGGACCAATTTAATTCGACACATAATTACATAAAGAACACCTGATTAGGTTTGGAGGAAATTTCAATTAGCTTTTTTTTGTTTATAACAAAAAAACTACAGTAAAATTGTTGTAAAATATTTCTCGTCTCGCATACCTCGAGAGCAAAGAATGCGACGCATAATTGCATTGTGAACACCTGATAAGGTTTGCAAAAAATTTGAATTGGCGATTTTTTTTTATAACAAAAAAACATGTTGACCTGTATTGCAAATAGTTTGTCTACGGTAGACTGGTCTCTAATCTCTAAGGGCACCCAATGGAAAGTTAGCAGTCTGGCTTTACCCACACACCAAGCCTCTTTTTACGTGTAAATTGATTGCTGACTTCACACAATTAAATGCAGACCAAATTGAGCATGGAACAGAAACTGTTATGCTAAGTGGCACTACGCATTGTTAGAAACTGATAACAAAATATGGGTAGTTGTGATTAAAAACTTGCAAGTAATGACAACTACAGACATCTAGTGAAGAAAAGTGTAGTTAAGAAAACAGTTTTCACGAATGTGAGTCTACGTGTGCATTTTCCGTGTGATGTGTAAAATGGTGACAATTTTAGAACCGCTACATGCGTTTGCGGCATGAGTAACTATGAATCTACGGACATATTGTGTGAATAGTGCAAACTCAAAAGTATTGTGAACACTTGGTTCTTAATAAATCTGTGATAATATTAAATTAAAGGTAAGTGAGCGATTTTTTATTAAAAAAATTGACAGTATTATAAAAATGTGTATAGTATAAACATTCTCCATGGCATGTGTTCCCATTGTGAACTGCACGTATAGAAATCAATAATCGTACTCTAACAAGCGAAATCATACCAGTTCGGATGTACCTGGAAGAAGTCGTATCGAAGCGTGGCTGCAAACCAATATAATAGGGTACAGTTCCCCAAATTGAACCACTTCAGAAAAATGCCAATAATTTTGTAAAAAATAATCCTGGATATTTCAAACGCTGTGGAAATTTAAAATATAAAAATGTTTCTCTATTTCTCATGGAATAAATCACATTTATTATTTATTATTATTGTTAGTTCGAAGCACTGCAAATCAATATAGGAACCTGGTTGCCAAATTTGAACCGCTTGTTCCCCAAATTCAACCTACAGTTTACACAAATAGTATATAGGTATAGGTTATTAGGTTATACGTGAGTGCTACACCGTATACACGAGCATTTATCACGGCGCGTGTTGCACACTAGAAAAACGCATGCTTTTTTATTCATTGGCAATTTAAACTTAAAATTAACAAAAATATTTTTCATATTAAAAATCAGAGATTTTCCACATTTGTGAAACATCGCAATACTTACTAACTTTCAATCGAATAAGGACGTTTTAATGAGTCTAAGCATTATTTAAGAACAGCTCTCGCATGATGTGAAAAAAACGTTTACAATATTATGCTTTATTTAATAAACAAATGAGCATGCAGTCATATAGCACTGTAGAGTGACTGACATCTCAGCCAGCGCACCGTTTTGGAAGTTTCGGGACATTGTGTAAATATACATTTTTCACAATACTTCTATTGAAATTTCGATTTTCGGAATCTATTTAGCGGGTTGACACTGAGAGTTTTAAAGGGATGAAAATTTTCAGTTTTCGGTTTTCTCTGTTTTTTAACGTTGTTAAGAGAGAGATAGAGCGGTTGAGTCGCGCCAACTTCAATTCGCGTATAATATTCGAAAACGTCAAAATGACAGACAATTCCACATGGATCTGACAGATCTAATATTTTTGCGGCTTTTTTGCGCGCCTAAATTGCAGGTACTTTAAATCGAATATACAATTCGCGTCTGACATTAAGGTCGAAGCCCTCTATTGGGCTTAGTCGCGAACTACCCGAGGAGGTCGTAGCAACGGAACAAAGCGTTGAATGAAGGTAAAAGTGCACAAAATATATGTTTTTCACGAATGGCAGTTTACAAAGGTAAGCATAATGCTAAAAGATATTGTTCAGTTTTCACTTCAAGTTTTGTAATAAATAATTCTGTCGCAATACGACTTTTAACCGTTGTTTGTTTACATTAGCTTACATGTGATTTGTATTAAATAGTTTCAGAAATGCCTTACATGTGTTCAAATCCTTGTTGCCGAAATACTTCGACAGCATTTTCCTATCACAAATGTCCTGAAAATAGTGAATTGAGGAAGCTATAGATGGGTTTAACTGGAATAAGACTTATAACAGAAAGCACTCTTTTGTACAGTGATCATTCAGATGCTAATGACCTCTGTTGTCGATCGTCTATAATTTACAGGATGGATGGCTTGTGGATTGTAGACGCTCGACAACAGAGGTCATTAGCGTCTGACTATAATTTACAATTCATTCATTCATGCAGTGATCATTTTAACGGCAATGATTTTTTTCCGCGTCGTAAGTTCCTATTGCAACATTTGTGCTGACATAACAAAACATTTTTAGTGAAATTTAATTTCGATATTTTCAGCCAGACGCTAATGACCTCTGTTGTCGAGCGTCTATAATTCACAATTCATTCAAAAGTCGTATTACGACAGAATTATTTATTACAAAACTTCAAGTGAACACTGAACAGTATCTTTTTGCAATATGCTTACATTTGTATACTGTCATTCGTGAAAAACATATATTTTGTGCACTTTTACCTTCACTCAACGCTTTGTTCCGTTGCTACGACCTCCTCGGGTAGTTCGCGACTAAGCCCAATAGAGGGCTTCGACCTTAATGTCAGACGCGAATAGTTGTTGTGAAAAATAATAATATGCATTTAGTCGGAACGAAACACACCGTTTGCAAAGTGTGTGAATGCAGCCCTCGTACCTCGGGCAGCAAATTTCACATTACTTGCAAACGCTAAGTTTCGTCCCTTGTAATTCAATATACTATTTCTGATAATGCATTCTGATGTTTTGACAATATCTAGGTGTTTGGAAACAGTAATTTGCTAATTGCAGCGAACTATTTTTGGTTATTTGACGTTACAAGTGCTTCTCGTAAGCGAATTAATATATTTTACTGCTTTCATTATGAGTATGATCTACATCTAGGATTGCCATAATAATATTTTCAAGACTGGAACTTATATGTCAAAAAACCCCGGACATTTCGCTTGCAATCCCCAGTCTTCAAACAAAAATCTTTTCACTACAAACGAAAAGCTACAAATTGGACAAACAAAATTTTTTTTATCTCAAAATCGGGGTACAAGTTCACACAGCTCTATCTAACTCCTTATTTTTATTATTGTACGGAACCCTAGGTGCGCGAGTCTGACTGGCAATTGGCCAGTTTTTATTTCCGACTAAATTTAGTTTTCTAGTATTCATTCGTTCGGTGTAATTATAACTCAGAAGCCTGCAAAAATGCGAATAGACTAGAAAAACATTCGTTATCACAATAAATGTTAATTTATGAATTTCCTTTCCCGGACATACATAATTAACCCGGACACATTGGAAAAATCCCCCAGCACGTTCCCGAACACCCTAAAAAAGAGAACGGTGTCCGGAGAAAAGAGAATGAATGGCCACCGTATCTATATCAGTGGTGATAAAACTGGGGGACGCCATCGAAGAATAATAATTTTACGTAATATAAATAATTTATGGTGTTCATTTGGTTAATGTTCTTTTTAAGTCACTGTATTGATATTTCGGAGCTAAAATTATTTATTCATCATGACCGTGAACTTTTTTCTGCTTATGATTAAATCACAAAATCATTTGAACGAATATAAAGGACCAAAACATTCTGGAAAAATCCTATGCTGTGTAAAAACCTTGAAAATTACATGAAACGAAAAAAATCGATTAAATAGGTTAAATAGAAGCGCGTGTACCTCATTGTTATACTATAAACTGTAATAAAAACCATAAAATCACAAATGAAGAAATTTTCTGTAAAAACAACCATTTTTGTTATTTTATTGAAATACTTCAAGGTTATACAATATTCATTAAGTCTACATTTTTTGTAACATATAGTACGTGTATTTTAAATTGCACTAATTGTAATTTATATTGTAAAAATAATAAACTTTTTTGAGTATGAACCATTTATAGGTATAAAAAAATCACTGAATACACATTATACAATGGCACATTGAATTACGAATAAAAAATGAAAATATTGTAACGAATAAAAAATTTGAAAAGTTTCCCGCTATAAGGCAGTATTTTAAATACATGCGCCATTAAAAGGTTCTAAACACATGAAACTTTTTTGAAAAAAAAATGTTCTTTTATTTCCAAATCCAAAAGTTAGCCATTAAAAGATTAACACGAGAATTTTGTTAACACTCGTTTTAACAAACCTTCCGTTTTTTATGTTTTAAGGTCGATTTATATTATCCGGTCAGACACGGCGCAGGAACGTAGCGTTTCCAGCAAGACAAACATTTTTACATGCATTTCAAATACGAATATTTATACTTAATGTTCCGGCACGTATATCAATACTCGTATTTGAAATACATTAAAAATGTTTGTCTTGCCTGAAACACTACGTTCCCGCGCCGTGTCTGACCGGATAATATAAATCGAGCTTTAATCTGAGAATTGTAATAGTAGGTTGTATATATCTAGATGTGTAATGGGATTAATTAGGTATACTGACGAGTAGTGACAGTATGTGTAACGAAAAACATTTCACGTATTTATAATATTGAACAATAATTTTTTGAACACACTGTACATGCAAGAGTTTATTTCATAGTTAATTAACAATGCCTTGGTAGTTCATTTATGTGACCGTGCAATGTGAATAGTTTTAATAACTCATTTTTATAAAATTTACCTGTGTTACGACGTGTATTATGTAATTATTTTCTGCACGGTTGCGTCTATTTTTTTATAAAATTTATACAAATGTGTTTTTGTAACAGATCTATATTTTTAATATTATCAAATGTTTTATTACTTTTTTAAATAAAAACAAAATACCTATATGTTTAAATTTCAATGAAGCGTGTCTCGATAATAATTAAAAATGCCTAAAAAATATTTTTAATAATATTCGATACATTTATGTTCAGGGCAGGCCTGGATATAACGGACAGGAAACCCAGGCAAATACTAAGTGGACCAGTGTTCAGTACCTGTAGGGCCGAGAAACCGCTATACAGGTTGTAAACTAACAAAACCGACAAACTTCTGTGAATTGTAGGGAATGCCGAAACCGGTCATTTGAGACAGCACCGTAGTTAGGATCTAGCAACAAAGCAGCGTTTTGGGGGCTCAAATCCCGGAGGGCGCAATCAGCGATGCAAAAAATTTTCGAGGGCACGATATCAAAATCTTGCCCTGGCCGCCGATAACCCTTGAATGTAGCTACGGCCCTGATTTGAGATAAAGAATTCATAGTGGAATGCGTCAGCGTCTGAGAGTATAGGAACTCTCGATCGGAACCACTTCTGCCTACTGCACCTATAAAGTTTCCCTTCAAAAATTTACCAGCCATTGTTAGGAACAAAATTTCAACTCAATCGGTTAGTAAGCTAGCCGTGAAACTAAAAAGAAGCGTTTAAAATTAATATAATTTCAGACAAATCAAAAAAGATGTTACTTGTTTCGGTTATTTTTAAAAAAACTATGATCTTATTTTATATTTTCATAATATTACAAACTCTCTTGCAAAAATTAATAGGAATGTTTTTTTGGACACCAGGGATCTCAAAACGGAAAAATGTAGTGAAATTTTGAAAAGTGAATTTTGATCTAAAGTATGTAGGTACTAATTTAGATCAAAATTCACTTTTCAAAATTTCACTTAGCGCTCACCAGATTAAGAACAGGACACACCTTATTAACGCACACTTACCTCTTCAAGAAGGAAGACAAACCACTATGCGACACCTGCCACATCTGCTTAACTGTCAAACACATTTTGGAGGACTGCGCAAAGTTCTTCATCCACAGCGCCAATTGTGACCTACCTGAAAAAATAAATGACATCTTAAATAATAATGAACATAACATCAAAAAACTCATTGCATTCCTAAAAGCAACTAACAACTAATAAATTATAATACTTATGTTCTATCAGCAGTGATCCAAAAAAACAAAAAACAAAAATGAAAAATAATTTACATATACTTACCTGGATATTCGTACTTATACATATTATAATAATGTAATGCTTCTACTGTACCCAGTGCTCATGACTCTACAGTTGATGCACGGTATCTTCCTCTTCCTTTTTTCTTATATTATTTCTTCCTTTTTTTTGTATGATTTTGTTTCTGTAATCTTTTTCTTTAAATAAAAAAAAAAAATTCACTATATTTTTTTGTGGAGTTGGAATGGTAAAAGCATAATATAGTGAATTACAGGCCTCTTAAAAATAACAAGGTCATTTTATTTATTTTCATTTATTCCATTTGGGTTCAAACAAATGATACTTCTTAGATAAAAAAATTACTTCCATCTGTGTCAGAAAAGACAAGATAAAAAGAGATAAAAAAACATTTCAAAAAATTAAACTATTCCTAAAAAGAAAGAAGACTATCTGTTATGTTGTTAATGAACATTTAATGTTTGTAAGTCTATAAGATACAAACGGTTCTGCCCGGTTTCAGCCGGGTGCTAAGAATTTATGAACCAACACCTTCCCCGGCATGTCCACAACTCACCAAAGTTTCATCGCAATCGGATGAATAGTATGAACGCATACGGGACAAACAAAGAAATATTCATTTTTTATACGGGGTGTGGCTTAGAAAAGGTAACATAAGGAAAAAACATTGAGAACATTTACAATTTTGTAGTAAGCAGTGGATTACATAAAAAAAATAATACAGTGAATTTTTGAAACAATTTTCCATAGCAACGGTTCACTATAGAAATTAAAGTATCTACTACTACATGTTTACATTAGGTCTTATGTCCCTACGTTACCTTTTCTAAGCCACATCCTGAAAATAGAAATAATAATAATAGAATAATACATACCTATATAATATGATATTGAAACAAATTTTTTAACATCATTCATAATAATTGCGGTAATTAGGCTTATCTATATTATGTCTTAAAAATTTATTAGACTATTTAAAAGAATATTTATTATAGTTAATTGACTAT
Source organism: Mongoloraphidia duomilia (assembly GCA_039654895.1). Classification (NCBI taxonomy): domain Eukaryota; kingdom Metazoa; phylum Arthropoda; class Insecta; order Raphidioptera; family Raphidiidae; genus Mongoloraphidia; species Mongoloraphidia duomilia. The sequence continues at coordinate 18,450,207 of CM077518.1, read as the reverse complement.
TTTATCTGTCTGTAATAACAATATTAATGTGAACTTATTTTAGATAAACTCAACGATCATGTTTCAATTTCTTCGAGTAGTGGGGTATATTTATGTCGTAGATAATCGGCGTAATAAGTCACTCCGTGAAAAGCCTAGGCCCTAGGCATTCACCGTAAATGGGTTGTTACTTTATTTGACTGAAATCTTCTGTCATTTCAGGGACGTCAGCCAAGTTCGTCAACACTGACTGTGTGTATATTTACACTACCCATTTCGAGCTACTTTCGACTCCCCCCCCCCATAACTCAAAAAATATTAAACCTACACACTTGCAATTTTGCATGTCTAATAAGGCCCTCTTGAACACCTAGAATCTCTAATTTCATGAATATACCTACCTATTAGAGTTCTTGAGTTATTAAGGTCTGAAAAATGCCATTTTTACCACTCACTCACTCACTGACTGATGACTCACTGACTGGCTGACTGACGCATCAAAAAACAAGCCGTGAGGTGGGTCGTTTATTAGGACTAAAGTGCGACCCTTGAGGTCCACACGATGAACTTCCCAGTTTGATAAATATTTAATAATAATAATTAAATTAGATATTACACAGAAAAGTAATCATTTTAATCATTAAAAGTTAAAACATAATTATTATTTATTTTTAACAATAATTAAAAAAAAAACGGCTGAACCGATTTTTATAAAATTTATGTCGGACCAAAATGACGTTAACACGCCTCGATTGACACCCCTACGAAGTCGAAATAATTTCTTATTCGCGAGATTTGTGTAAAATCTACTTTTGTGGAGTCTATTTCGTTAAGAAAAAAGAACGCCTGAACCGATTAAAAAAAAAAAATTCTTTCAGATTGTTGAGAAATTACCTGAGTTTTAAAATATCTATTTTTGCAATATTTTGTGTAACTAATTTCTAAATTAATATGGTTGCTACAGTTTCAATCGACTGTGTTGAGTTGTTGATTTTGAGTGTGTGTCAAATAATTTTCAAAAATATTCAGTAACTAATCTTATTCTAATTAACTAAAATACGCTAAATGGACTATAAAACATATTCTGTATTTATGAAATAATAGTTTTAAGTGTTTGTTTCTTATTTTTAATAAAAGTGTAGTTTACAATTATTGACTTTTCTCCTTCACCAAAAACCAGATAAAAATAGTTTTTTGGTACTTTACGCTACACAGATCATATTTACGTTAATACGCGTCGATTGGCACCCTAACGTAGTCGATATCATTTTTCATTCTCGAGATTTCGTCTTAGAAAGAAATTGACACATACGTACGTACGTACATACGTACACACACACATACACACACACAGGCATCTTTCTAAAAATAGTGTAAAAATAGTGCAGTGACCTTGAAACATAAAAATTTGTTATACATTTTGATTTCGATTTTCGGACCCATTACAATAACTTCCAATGGGAAGTTAACTAGACCACTTCTAGGTGACTTAGAAACTTGAAATTTGGCATCAAGGTAAATCATCATTAGGCGTATACAAAGGAAAAAATCTGAAAATTACAAATTATCAAATTTAAGCACTAATTATATTAAGTAATACGTAAATTACGTGGTGGAGGTGCCGTGATTAATAGCTGCACTTCTACCACATCTATATATATAAAACAGTTCCGTTACTGACTGACTGACTGACTGACTGACTGATTGACTGACAGACAACGCCCAGATCAAACCGCTGAAGATATAAACTTGAAATTTGGACAGTAGGTTCCTTTTGTGACGTAGGCACCCACTAAGAAAGGATTTTTTGAAATTCAACCCCTAAGGGGGTTAAATAGGGGATGAAAGTTTGTATGGAAATTCGTCATTTTTGAAGTTAGAAGCATGAAATTTTGCACAAAAGTTTCTTATATAACGTAGGTGAGCACTAAGAATTTTTTTTTTGAAAATTCATCCCCTAAGGGGGCTAAAAAGGGGATGAAAGTTTGCATAGAAGTTCGTCATTTTTGAAGTTAGAAGCATGACATTTCGCATAGGAGTTCCTTATATTACGTAGGTGAGCAATAAGAAAAAAATTTTTTAAATTCAACCCCTAAGGGGGTTAAATAGGGGATGAAAGTTTGTATGGAAATTCGTCATTTTTGAAGTTAGAAGCATGAAATTTTGCACAAAAGTTTCTTATATAACGTAGGTGAGCACTAAGAATTTTTTTTTTGAAAATTCATCCCCTAAGGGGGCTAAAATGGGGATGAAAGTTTGCATAGAAGTTCGTCATTTTTGAAGTTAGAAGCATGACATTTCGCATAGGAGTTCCTTATATTACGTAGGTGAGCAATAAGAAAGGATTTTTGAAAATTCATCCCTAAAGGGGGCTAAATAGGGGATGAAAGTTTGTATGGAAATTCGTCATTTTTGAAGTTAGAAGCACGAAATTTTGCACAGAAGTTTCTTATATAACGTAGGTGTGCACTAAGAAATTTTTTTTTGAAAATTCATCCCCTAACGGGGCTAAAAAGGGGATGAAAGTTTGCATGGAAGTTCGTCATTTTTGAACTTAGAAGCATGACATTTTGCACAGGAGTTCCTTATATTACGTAGGTGAGCAATAACAAAGGATTTTTCGAAATTCAACCCCCGAGGGGGTTAAATAGGGGATGAACGTTTGTATGGAAATTCGTAGTTTTTGAAGTTAGAAGCATGAAATTTTGCACAAAAGTTTCTTATATAACGTAGGTGAGCACTAAGAAATCTTTTTTTGAAAATTTATCCCCTAAGGGGGCTAAAAAGGGGATGAAAGTTTGCATGGAAGTTCGTCATTTTTGAAGTTAGAAGCATGACATTTTGCATAGGAGTTCCTTATATTACGTAGGTGAGCAATAAGAAAGGATTTTTGAAAATTCATCACCTAAGGGGGCTAAATAGGGGATGAAAGTTTGTATGGAAATTCGTCATTTTTGAACGGATCTGGATGAAATTTGGCACAGAGATAGATTTAGTCTGGAATAGCACATAGGCTACTTTTTATCCCGGAAAAATGTACGGTTCCCGTGGGATAGTTTTGTATTTGTTTTTCACAGAGCAAGGGATCGACATGATTTTTTGCATAGTGGTAGTTTAGGGGTCAGAGAATGTTATAGGCTACTTTTTATCCCGGAAAAATGTACGGTTTCCGTGGGATAGTTTTGTTTTTGTTTTTCACAGAGCAAGGGATCGACATGATTTTTTGCATAGTGGTAGTTTAGGGGTCAGATAATGTTATAGGCTACTTTTTATCCTGGAAAAATGTACGGTTCCCGTGGGATAGATTTGTTTTTATTTTATCTTTAGAACTACTAAACCGATTTTAAAAATTCTTTCACTAATAGAAAGCTACGAAGGGGGGCAGATTCTCGCGGGGGGATAACAAATTAGGGGGAAGATTCACGCGGGGGATAACAAATTAGAGGGGAAGATTCTAGCGGGGGGATAACAAATTAGGGAGAAAATTCACGCGGGGGGATAACAAATTTAGGGGGGAGATTCTCGCGGGGGGATAACAAATGTAATGTATTATTAATATTCGAGCGAACGAGCGAAGCAAGTGAGTAATGTATTAATAAAATTCGAGCGAACGAGCGAAGCGAGTAAGTATTGTATTATTAATATTCAAACGAACGAGCGAAGCTCTATATACAGAGTCTTCAAAGTTAAGTCGGCACTATTGCTAACTTCGTTATTTTTGGATCTACAAAGTCGGTTAAATTAGCAAACTAGAAGTATTTTTTCCGGTGAATAAAACGATGAAAACAGAAAAACAATTGAATATCGCGTTTTCGAGTTTTATCAAAAATTTCTATTTTTTTAAATGATACACCCGGTATACAATATTCACAATCGATAGACAGTTGAATTCTGAACAAAAAGTGTCCCATAGTCTTCTATCCTTATGTCAAAAATGACTAAGTTAATAATGATTTTTCAAATTCAAATTAAAGGTAGCTGTGTTAGTGGCCGCTTTGGCTCACCATAAAATAGAAAGTGACAAGAATATCCATGAGGTGAAAAATATCGTTTATTTCAAATTATTCTATAACTTGGAAGAAAACAAAATTCAAATAAGATTCTCAAAAACATCACCCTATTGGTCCAAGCATTTTGTAGCCCGCTTGCAACACTCCTAGTGACTCTGACAGTCATAACTCGAAAACGCGATGCTCAATTGTTTTTCTGTTTTCATCGTTTTATTCAGTGGAAAAAATACTTCTAGTTTGCTAATTTAACCGATTTTGTAGATCCAAAAATAACGAAGTTAGCAATAGTGCCGACTTAACTTTGAAGACCCTGTACTGACTGACTGACTGACTGATTGACTGACAGACAACGCCCAGGTCAAACCGCTGAAGATATAAACTTGAAATTTGGACAGTAGGTTCCTTTTGTGACGTAGGCACCCACTAAGAAAGGATTTTTGAAATTCAACTCCTAAGGGGTTAAATAGGGGATGAAAGTTTGTATGGAAATTCGTCATTTTTGAAGTTAGAAGCATGAAATTTTGCACAAAAGTTTCTTATATAACGTAGGTGAGCACTAAGAATTTTTTTTTTGAAAATTCAACCCCTAAGGGGGCTAAAAAGGGGATGAAAGTTTGTATGGAAATTCGTCATTTTTGAAGTTAGAAGCATGAAATTTTGCACAGAAGTTTCTTATATAACGTAGGTGTGCACTAAGAAATTTTTTTTTGAAAATTCATCCCCTAAGGGGGCTAAAAAGGGGATGAAAGTTGGAATGGAAGTTCGTCATTTTTGAAGTTAGAAGCATGACATTTTGCACAGGAGTTCCTTATATTACGTAGGTGAGCAATAAGAAAGGATTTTTCGAAATTCAACCCCCGAGGGGGTTAAATAGGGGATGAACGTTTGTATGGAAATTCGTAATTTTTGAAGTTAGAAGCATGAAATTTTGCACAAAAGTTTCTTATATAACGTAGGTGAGCACTAAGAAATTTTTTTTTGAAAATTCATCCCCTAAGGGGGCTAAAAAGGGGATGAAAGTTTGCATGGAAGTTCGTCATTTTTGAAGTTAGAAGCATGACATTTTGCATAGGAGTTCCTTATATTACGTAGGTGAGCAATAAGAAAGGATTTTTGAAAATTCATCCCCTAAGGGGGCTAAATAGGGGATGAAAGTTTGTATGGAAATTCGTCATTTTTGAACGGATCTGGATGAAATTTGGCACAGAGATAGATTATAGTCTGGAATAGCACATAGGCTACTTTTTATCCCGGAAAAATGTACGGTTCCCGTGGGATAGTTTTGTTTTTGTTTTTCACAGAGCAAGGGATCGACATGATTTTTTGCATAGTGGTAGTTTAGGGGTCAGAGAATGTTATAGGCTACTTTTTATCCCGGAAAAATGTACGGTTCCCGTGGGATAGTTTTGTTTTTGTTTTTCACAGAGCAAGGGATCGACATGATTTTTTGCATAGTGGTAGTTTAGGGGTCAGATAATGTTATAGGCTACTTTTTATCCCGGAAAAATGTACGGTTCCCGTGGGATAGATTTGTTTTTGTTTTATCTTTAGAACTACTAAACCGATTTTAAAAATTCTTTCACTAATAGAAAGCTACGCAGGGGGGCAGATTCTCGCGGTGGGATAACAAATTAGGGGGAAGATTCACGCGGGGGATAACAAATTAGAGGGGAAGATTCTAGCGGGGGGATAACAAATTAGGGGCAAGATTCACGCGGGGGGATAACAAATTTAGGGGGGAGATTCTCGCGGGGGGATAACAAATGTAATGTATTATTAATATTCGAGCGAACGAGCGAAGCGAGTGAGTAATGTATTAATAAAATTCGAGCGAACGAGCGAAGCGAGTAAGTATTGTATTATTAATATTCAAACGAACGAGCGAAGCGAGTGAGTCATGTATTAATAAAATTCGAGCGAACGAGCGAAGCGAGTGAGTTATGTATTAATAATAATCAAGCGAACGAGCGAAGAAGGAATTAATAATATTCAAACGAACGAGCGAAGCAAGTGTCTAATGTATTAATAAAATCCGAGCGAACGAGCGAAGCGAATGAGTTATGTATTATAAAATTCGAGCGAATAAACACGACCAACCCGGCTTCGCTTCGCAGGAGGAGAATTTTTCGCGGGGGGGGATAATAAATTGTAATCGTAAAATACGTGGGCGAAGCCACGGGTAACGGCTAGTTTATCTATATTTTAAAAATAAGTTATATACTAGCAGCGATTTTAGTGACAGCATTCCAAACTAAAAATCTCTTACTATTTCTGAACTCTAGTGGGCAATTGCTAAATTAAAGAAATATATAATAAAATAATTAAAAATAAGTTGCTAGCAGCGATATTTAGTGACAGCTTTCGAAACTAAAAATCTGAACAACGACAGGCGACTTTGCTTTGCAGGGGGAGAATTTCTCGCGAGGGGGGGCTAATATTTCTATCTCTGGAACTACTTAACCGATTCTAAAACTGCTTTCACTAATAGAAAGCTACACTAGGCCTACGTGATATAGGCTATACATATATTTTACAGGACTATTGGGTTGTAGCATTTGATATTATTTTCAACTTTATACCTTTAGTCCTTCCTGAGAAAAAGAGTCTTGACGGACAGACAGACAGACAGCAAAGTGATCCTATAAGGGTTCCGTTTTTTCCATTCTCAGGTATGGAACCTTAAAAATGGCAAAACAAAGCAGAGCTGGCAACTCTACAGTTATACCTACGATTGATTAAAAAAATTATCAAAATCGATCAAACCGCTAAAAGTTCTCGGACAATAAAAACGCCTTGTAAATATATAGATGTGACTATTCCCTATGGTAATGATAAGCTGAGCTTTTAACATATTACAGACAATTGATTTTAATACACTAATCTGTTCATCATGGTCAACCTACTTTTAATTAAATCAATTTAATCATAGATAATATGTAAATAAATCATCTTTAGCATTATTAACTTCCCACTGGAAGTTATTGTAATGGGTCCGAAAATCGAAATCAAAAAGGAAAAAAAATTTTTATGTTTCAAGGTCACTACACTATTTTTACACTACTTTTAGAAAGATGTCTGTGTGTGTGTGTGTGTGTGTGTGTGTGTGTGTGTACGTCCGTACGTACGTACGTACGTATGTGTACATTTCTTTCAAAGACGAAATCTCGAGAACGAAAAATGATATCGACTACGTTAGGGTGCCAATCGACGCGTATTAACGTAAATATGATCTGAAAGAAATTTTTTCAAAATCGGTTCAGCCGTTCTTTTTTCTTAACCAAATAACCTCCAAAAAAGTAGATTTTACACAATATCTCGCGAATAAAAAATTATATCGACTTCGTAAGGGTGTCAATCGAGGCGTGTTAACGTCATTTTGATCCGACATAAATTTTATAAAAATCGGTTCAGCCGTTTTTTTTTTTTTTTTTTTTAAATTATTGATGTTTTAATGATTGAAATGATTACTTTTCTGTGTAATATCTAATTTAATTATTATTATTAAATATTTATCAAACTGGGAAGTTCGTCGTGTGGACCTCAAGGGTCGCACTTTAGTCCTAATAATTAACTTCCCACTGGAAGTTATTGTAATGGGTCCGAAAATCGAAATCAAAAAGGAAAAAAAATTTTTATGTTTCAAGGTCACTACACTATTTTTACACTACTTTTAGAAAGATGTCTGTGTGTGTGTGTGTGTGTGTACGTACGTACGTACGTACGTACGTATGTGTACATTTCTTTCAAAGACGAAATCTCGAGAACGAAAAATGATATCGACTACGTTAGGGTGCCAATCGACGCGTATTAACGTAAATATGATCTGAAAGAAATTTTTTCAAAATCGGTTCAGCCGTTCTTTTTTCTTAACCAAATAACCTCCAAAAAAGTAGATTTTACACAATATCTCGCGAATAAAAAATTATATCGACTTCGTAAGGGTGTCAATCGAGGCGTGTTAACGTCATTTTGATCCGACATAAATTTTATAAAAATCGGTTCAGCCGTTTTTTTTTTTTTTTTTTTTTTAAATTATTGATGTTTTAATGATTGAAATGATTACTTTTCTGTGTAATATCTAATTTAATTATTATTATTAAATATTTATCAAACTGGGAAGTTCGTCGTGTGGACCTCAAGGGTCGCACTTTAGTCCTAATAAACGACCCACCTCACGGCTTGTTATAATTATTATACTGATTTCAAAATTGTATCATGCAACGATAACACACGCTGCTATTATCAAACAGATAATTTTATAATTATTGTAATTTTATTTCATTAAAAAAATCAGTAAATATTATACAGAGTGGGCTAATGAAAACAGTCCACTTAACATCAGTTTTGCGAAAAAAGCTCGCACACGTCAATTTTAGAATCAAGGGGGACATCTAAATCGATTAGTATTATTTACGTAACTTCAACCCTGAGAGCAGGGTAAATTGCACCCCAAAAATTTTAAATAAAAAGGGGTGTCAAACGATTCGCAGTTCGAAAGGCCTCTTAATTCTTTTTACAACAGTATTTTTGTTTTTCAAATCCGATCATTAATTGCGGAGAAAATGATGTTTTAATTTGTATCAAGTTGTCTTAAACAGTTGAACATAGCAAACAAAAGCACGTCATCTGTCAAGTAAAAATACAGATAAGAACTCAAGGATCATTTTATTAAGTGCTCAAAATGACCAACTCCAGATAAATAAATAAAGATTATACTCAAAGCGTCGCCGTACGTTCTCCAACATTGCTGGAGTAATCTGACTAAGATACTTGATACAAATTAAAATGTCATTTTCTCCGCAATTAATGATCGGATCTGAAAAACAAAAAGACTGTTGTAAAAAGAATTGAGAGGCCTTTCAAACTGCGAATCGTTTGACACCCCTTTCTATTAAAAATGTTTGGGGTGCAATTCACCCTGCTCTCAGGGTTGAAGTTACGTAAATAATACTAATCGATTTAGATGTCACCCTTGATTCTAAAATTGACGTGTGCGAGCTTTTTTCTCAAAACTGATGTTAAGTGGCCAAAACTTGCGCGGACTGTTTTCATTGGTCCACTCGGTATGTACTATTATAGGTACCTTATTTACTCACAATATTAATTGCATTTTTCCTGAATGCATGTAGAAGAGGAAGTCGAATTTCATATTTTAAAATTTTCAACACCGAGAAAAAATGTATCTGTTTTTAACACGCTTTTATTAGCTTCACCTATATGTTTGCTTGCTTGTTTGTCAGTTTGTAACCGACTTCTTTGAACTTGATTTTTACCAACTTTGAACGATCAGATTTCGTTCAAACGTTGTCGACTTATCAAGGACCGACGACAATACAATAATTCAATAAGTTTGTCCCATTATCCTGACCAGGATCTCCAGAACTAAAAAAAAAGCAAAAAACTTCAGATTGAACTGAAACTTTACGCACTTATCAAGGACCGATGACAATACAATAATTCAATAAGTTTGTCCCATTATCCTGACCAGGATCTCCAGGACTAAAAAAAAAAGCAAAAAACTTCAGATTGAACTGAAACTTTGCACACTTATCAAGGACCGATGACAATACAATAATTCGATAAGTTTGTCTCATTATCCTGACCAGGATCTCCAGGACTAAAAAAAGCAAAAAACTTCAGATTGAACTGAAACTTTACGCACTTATCAAGGACCGATGACAATACAATAATTCAATAAGTTTGTCCCATTATCCTGACCAGGATCTCCAGGACTAAAAAAAAAAGCAAAAAACTTCAGATTGAACTGAAACTTTGCACACTTATCAAGGACCGATGACAATACAATAATTCGATAAGTTTGTCTCATTATCCTGACCAGGATCTCCAGGACTAAAAAAAGCAAAAAACTTCAGATTGAACTGAAACTTTACGCACTTATCAAGGACCGATGACAATACAATAATTCAATAAGTTTGTCCCATTATCCTGACCAGGATCTCCAGGACTAAAAAAAAAAAGCAAAAAACTTCAGATTGAACTGAAACTTTGCACACTTATCAAGGACCGATGACAATACAATAATTCGATAAGTTTGTCTCATTATCCTGACCAGGATCTCCAGGACTAAAAAAAGCAAAAAACTTCAGATTGAACTGAAACTTTGCACACTTATCAAGGACCGATTACAATACAATAATTCCATAAGTTTGTCCCATTATCCTGACCAGGATCTCCAGGACTAAAAAAAAAAGCAAAAAACTTCAGATTGAACTGAAACTTTGCACACTTATCAAGGACCGATGACAATACAATAATTCGATAAGTTTGTCTCATTATCCTGACCAGGATCTCCAGGACTAAAAAAAGCAAAAAACTTCAGATTGAACTGAAACTTTGCACACTTATCAAGGACCGATTACAATACAATAATTCCATAAGTTTGTCCCATTATCCTGACCAGGATCTCCAGGACTAAAAAGCAAAAATAAATTATAATTTAAAAAAACTAAAAAACACGCTTTAATGAACTAAAAAGTAAAAAAATAATTAATTTTATTGTAAAAAAGCGTGGGGTGCTTTGTATCATATTTTCATACTACCCCACGCTTTTTTACAATAAAATTAATTATTTTTTTACTTTTTAGTTCATTAAAGCGTGTTTTTTAGTTTTTTTAAATTATAATTTATTAAACTACGTAAAGCTTAAATTCTTGCATTTAAAGGTGACAAATTTAAAAAGTCATAAGAAAATTAACTAAGCAATAAAGTTATTATAAAAACGATTTTAAATTTTTCATGAAAATATTTAAATTTAAATTTATTCTTAATTTCAAGTAATTGAGCGTCTATAATTTACAATATCTAATTTCAAGTAAATTAACTATTATGGACAAACTCAAAATAAAAAATTTGTCAATTATTACTATTTATCAATATATACATTAATTTTTTATGAAAGACGGTTTCTTTAATTAACTTTTTAAGTAATTTAAGAAACATTATCAGCTTCCATCAAATGCATATAAATATAGGTACATTTTTTACAACAAATCACAATGTTATAATGATAATGTAGTATAACTTATATGTGTTATTTCATCATTCTAATATTAAGTTGCGAATACATTTTTAAATGCCGCTATAATTTTCTCCCACGCGTTTTTCATCAATTTATTTAAACCAAAATACATATTTAGTAATATTGATGTGTGTTCTATTAGAAAGTTTATAAGATTTTTATTATTATTTAAAAACTACACATTCCGAATAATTTATTAAGTATTACAATTTTGTTGTCACCATAAAAAAGTAGATATTTCACTTTCCATCAATACTAGTTTATTTATTTATTTTTATTTAATCCTGCAAATTAAACAAGTCAAGACATCTCCCTAAAAGAAACATGTTAAACGCTAAATCAAATTACGCCCAACATATAATTTCACAAAATCATGAATATCACGATTTTTAAACAAATTTTATTCCATTACATATTTGCAGTAAAGGTAAACACATGGACACCCTGGAAGAATATGAAAAATATAAAGCCACAAAATTCGACAATACCAACATTCTTAATGACAAACTAACACTAAAATCGAACATAATATACGACACAATAATTAACAGCACACAAACACCCAATACTCAGTAATCGTCTACACACATACACAAACAATCTCACATTTCCATTTCATTTATCTACTATTTAAATCATAAAATCTCGAAATTTAAATCTGTACTTCTCAAACCACAACGTAATACACAGTGCTTAGCATCATAATATTATATAGTGTTACGAATACTCAATGTGTGTTTTTAAAAAAATAATTAACCACACCTGAAGATGGCAACTCGTTGCTGAAACGCGTAGTGTAAATTCACAAGAAGTCACAAGACGGACACAATACAAGGTATTTCTAATACTTCATAATAAGTCAAGACGTGTTTGCCATAAATTTATTTTATTTATTTATATATTTAACATTTATTTTCGTTTACGGCGAGCAAATAACAATTTTAATAAAAAAATCATGGCTCCATACATCTTAGAATAATATAAATAAATTGTAAGATTTGTTAGTTACCAACTATTGGTCGAAAACTTGAGAAGATGAAGTATACTATATTATTCAGGTACCAAAAATAGCAAAAACTTTTTTTTGATATGATCTAGTTTGCGACACATTACATATAAATTCTAACATAATGCAATTTACTAACAAAAACTAAGTTATTGTTGACGTACTGTCTGCTAAATATACGGAAAAAAATTATGAAAACTGGCATAGTAAGTTAAATTTTCAGTTTAAAAATTCAGTGATTACCTGTGCAATTGAAAATTTGTCAAACTAGAATTATCACTTCAAATACAAAAAATTTAAATGGCTTTCATGATAAGAAAAACAATATTTTAAGTACCGAATATTTAAATGATAAAACCTGTTATGCAGATGAATCAATAACCTCTTTATATGATATTATAGTAAATAAATACGCACACAAATAATAAACGTAGGTGTATAATATTAATAAGTATGGTCAAACACCAGGGTCGGGTAACTTTTATACGCATCTCTAAAATAAATCGAAAATAAACGATTATAGGTATAAATTAAAAATTTATTGTCTATACATATCTCTACATAATATAAAATGAAGTCGTTTTCCCGCGTCTGTCTATCTGTTTAACCGCTAACTCCTCCTAAACGACACAACGGATTTTGATGCGGTTTTCACCATCAGTTAGATAATTTTTCACGGAAGGTTTATATATATAGCGAACGAGCGAAGCGAGTGAGTAATGTAATTCCTAAACCACGTAACGGATTTTGATGCGGTTTTCACCATCAGTTAGATAATTTTTCACGGAAGGTTTATATATATAGCGAACTAGCGAAGCGAGTGAGTAATGTAATTATAATATTCAAGCGAACGAGCGAAGCAAGTGAGTAGTGTATTACACCCGGGCGAAGCCGGACGGGGCCGCTAGTGTATAATAAAGTGATAACTGGTGTACGTGTTAGCGCATCACGCAAAAACCACTGCCCAGATTTTAATGAAATACATTATAAGCTGGGTCTTTATTTGCAATTAGAATTGTCACGATATTCCTCATGGAAGATACACTTAGCAGTGAGCGAAAATACCAAATTGAGTAGTACTAGGGATATCAGACGGAAATGTATATTACTATAGTTATTTTGACACAAAAAACGTCTTATTTCAAATATATTCAAAATATTTTTTCCAAAAGCCGCCTCTGTTTACAATTAGATATTGTAAAAAAATACGGAAAAAATATTTACATACTCTACAGGAAATTGTAATCAGATATAGTCCAAGTTCAATTTTGTTTATATAAATTGTGAACTTTTTGGTTTTTTATGTGATAGATACTAAGAAAACGCATACGTTAAAAATATTTTTGTGGGAGAGAACAAAATATTCTTTAATCTTAAATACCTGATTGCGTTTAATATAGTCCTTAGCTCTCTGAAAAATTTCTTCTTCAAAAATTTGACGTTGAAACTGTTTAAAAAAACTTGTCAATTACGACAACTTTTATCCATATACCAACGTCCACCAATTTGTTACTCTGACTCTGTAAAGTCTCTGAATTCGAGTTGTACCAAAATCTTATATTATTATTTAAACAAATATTTTTCCTCCAGTTTTGACTTGCATATTATAAAGCAGGGTGTTACGAATATTGAAAACCAGCTTTAAGCTGATTTCCACACCATTTGATAAAATGTTTATTTTATCAATAAAGGCATTATTATTATTATTATTAATATTCGCATCCGCATCCGTAAATGCGGAATATTCGCATTAATTCAGACATCTGCATCCGCATTCACATCCGCATCAATCAATGCGGAGTTTTTACGGATGCAGATTCATATCAACAAGTAACTACATGTAAAGAAAGTGGGCGGAGCCAGAGTGGCACGTGCTAAAAATATGATTAAATAAATAAAAAGTTAAAATTAAATTGATTTTCAGTTATTTATGCACTTAAAATTTAAATAATTATCCTTTTAAAATCCCAAAATCCGCATCCGCATCGCATCCGCATCCGCGGATGTGAACTTCTAATAATCTGCATCCGCATCTGCATCCGCGGATGTCTAAATTTTTGCATCCGTAACAACCCTGTTATAAAGTCATCAGTAGGCAACTGGAATTATCAAATAAGATCAAATAAGTTTAAGTAAGTTAAAGGTGTGAATTTGAAATACCCTTTTTCCTTTTCACGAAAATAAATAATTTGTGAGTAGGTAGTTACTAAAGCCATATTTAAACACCTGTTTGATAGATTTAACATTTAAATGAAAAAATCTAATATGATACATTTTTAGAGGGTTGGGTCTCCAAGTCATTTTATGAATATTGTAAAGTATTAGAAATACCTTGTATTATGTCCATATTGTGACTTCTTGTCTAAGTTTGAAGACATCTACGATCAAATTAAGTAATTCTTCAGCATTTACACTCTTGGTAAATATTTTAAATTATTTAACATTTAAAATAATTTTTCAAGAAAATAATAATAAAAATCAAATCGTAATTGTGTTTAATTGAAAATAGTAGTAGGTACCTGTATGAAATAAATGATAAAATAAATAAATAATAAACTTAATCGTAAGGACAACCTAAGGCGGCATCTTTAAAGTGAAAGGAATAATAAAATCAGGAATAAAACAAAAACATAACGAAGGACATGTATCATGCACATTTTATATGATCCATAAAATTATACACATAAGGCAAATTGTTTAATCACTATTTTAACCTACATTTTGATTTTTTATGATACAAGCACCTAAGGTTGTTAATTTCAGAAAATTATTGTTCCGTATTAACTGTCTATCTAAAAAAAATGTTACTGTTATATGAATCTCAACGTTTAGCATTGCCTTGGTGTAAATAGAAGCTTGATATTGGGAAGGCTATTCTAATAATTTAATAAGTAAATTAGCTCAAGATGCTCCATAAATTAAACAAACCGGAACTAAAGTTTTTTATGTAGGGTGGAATTAATAGTGTTACAAAACTGTTTTATGAGTTGGCGGAATAAATATTTATTTACAATAATTAAAAACACAACAATAATGAACGCAACAACGAAAAGTCAATTCTAACAATCAACACCATTAAACAATAACTAAACAGTAATTACAAAGCAAAACAAACAACTATATACAATAATTCGTAATTATTAACTATACCAGGACTATTTATTTCTAGTTATTTATGTTTCAAATATTTATATTCACTGTATTTATATCAGACGCACTATCTGTCGCTCAGTATTCTCCATTTACTGACTGATTGATCACTCACTCGTACTGCTGTTTATATAGGCTGCGTAGCATAAGCCTAGTGTGCTCTCGCTTTCTCTAGAACTTTCGTGCAGGTACCAGTTGTTACAGTAAGCGGACCCCCGTTTCGCAGAACTCTTGCCTGCCGGTTATATACAGGGTGATCCGTAACAATAGCAATATACTATTTGTCTCAGTGTTGCGCAAAACCCCCTGCAAACTTAGTCCATTCATACACTTTTCCAGCGCCAGGGAGGGGGGGTTTCGCCCACATTGGGAAACACTGCTCTAGGACTAGTGCTGGATTACAGAACGTATTGTCAAAAAATATTGAAAAATATATGACAATGACCTTAAATAATGTGATCCTCGTTGTGATCATATAATTACATTTTATACTGATGCAGGAACAGTCTAGATATAAAATAAAATATAAATGTCGTTGTCAAACTCTTTGTTATGTAGAACTTTAGATTGTACCCACAGTAAAACAAATGACTAATCTACATGGAAAAAGATAGCTATTCAAGCTAAATTTTGATAAAAATGCGTAGAAAAATGTTATTCGAAATGTAAACTGTACAAAAAACTATGTTAAATGCATTTGTAAATCGGTTGATCCTGCAGGCCACCGCTGGAACTTCCCGTTATTTTCAAGCGCTTTGAGTTCGAAGCACTTGATAATATACCCAAAAGTACATTTTTGAGCTCTTCGATTCGATCGGTCACAAACACACACACACATATACAGACATACTGACATCATCGTAAAAATAGTCAGAACAGCTTCCTAGGATCACAAAACGTTGAAATCTGATGAAAACTCGATTTTCGAAATTCGGGGTGAAATCAACTTCCCTATTTTTGAAAATTTTCAATTTTCTTAGCGGGAAGTTACAAATATCGTTTCCATATCGATCAATTATTTTTCGAGCAGGATCGATTTAAAATTCTCCAATGCTTTTCTTATGGAGAATATTATATGTGGTCACAATCTCAGGTCACATTGTCATAGTTTAAGGTATCTGCCTCTTATCGTTATAAATCCAACAGCCTAATAATTAGGTTATCTACTCCGCTATTCGTTTCAGGTTATGAGAAGGGATGTGACGCACAAGATTAAAGACGCCTTGTGACAGTCTAAATCAGTTAAGTGTTGACTGGACACAATATTCCATATTATTCATACAAACCCCTGGGTTTCAATCTGAGAAATAATGAAAATGTCAATTGATTTAGCAATTTAATTACTAAAAATTATAAAAAATTTAAAAAACGATTTGTTATCGGGTCCAGATAACCCTGACAGTTGGTGGTCTTAAATTGATTCAGTCATCATTATCATCATCGTCCTCGCCTCTTCGTTACGCAAGCCTGAGGCGTTATTCACTTTGCTGATAAGCATCGTCACTAGACACTAGGCCTAATCCCTTCATGTCTCTCTGGACATTCGTCATCCAAGTAGTTTGCGGCCTGCCCTTCCCTCTCTGTCGTGTAGCCATGGATAGTACTAACATCATTAGGATGTATATTTTCGAGTGTGTGAGGAACGTATTTTTCATTTTAATATATGAATAATTTTTCGGAGCAATATTCAAGGAACTCAATTGAGAATACTTTTGCCAACTCATTCATAGATTCTGAATCATTATATTAGATTATTTATTACACCACTTTGTTTAAAAATATAATTTTATTTATTATAACTTGAAACAATTACTAACTAGTATAACTATCCATAATAGTCGATTACAGGGTTCATTCAACTCTTGAATGAAACATACAACCTTCATAATTTATGTTTTGTGATTTTTTTTATTCGATCAGTTTAATGCAATACCGCAAATTACAAAGGGGTCATTTTTTGTTATTAACGTTCTTTATATTTACTATGTTCGGCTTCTGTAGGTATATAAATAAGACCTTCAAAAGTAACAGATGTCATGTTTACTTTTGCGAAATTTGTTATACATGAAGGTAATATTGAATCGCTGCAAATATTGGAAGTATTAAATTCTTCCTGGTAAGACCCGTTATTATTTTTTGAGATAATGCATGTGTTTCAAGTTCAAAACGGAAGATTGGTGCATATACTTATTAGAATTTGAATAAAGAAAATCTATAAGAACACCTAATGACGTCACATTACAATTCAATATCAGAAAAATTTATTTATTTGCAGCAGGCACCATCGAGACTCAAACCTGAAATTTCCAGATATATTTAGAGATACCAGCGTTTCACTTAAGTGATTATATCTTACTATTATGATGTATATTAAGGAAATATATTAAGAAGAAACAGTGAATCCCTGGCACTCAGAAAAGTGTAAACATTCAAATTGGAATAAGACGACAGCTGAATATAACATCAGCAAATGTTAATAGCTGATCAAGGAGGGTTTAATATAACTGACAGTCAAGCTTTGCGTTACTTCCGAGAATCACACTACAGATCCTTCCGACGAGAAACTGAAAAAAAATTCCTGAAAAAACTTACAACTTTTTAAAAAAATACGTAATCTTTCACACGTATCTAAAACTTTTTTAAAAAAATTCGCCTGTGTGACTCTCGGTCCTTCATTTGGCGTTTACCCGAACCTTTTAGCTTTAAAAATAGCATCGGAAAGGGCGGGAACCATTTTATAGGCGAGGGGAAAGGATTTGAGATGAAGAGTGCAAGGGGTAACTTCCGCTATCGAATACTCTTAAGCGAATATGGAAAGGTCGATCATTGAAAAGTTTTCGAGGATACAAGACATTTTTTTCGTCTCGAATTTCAACACAAGATCAGCTGTCAAAATCTCGTTGAGACAAGAAACAAGCTCGAGAAATTTCGACAAAATTTCAAATACCTATATTGCCATTTAAAAAAAAAGTGTTGCCTCTCTGACCGACACAGAGATATCGTCGATAATATATCGCCGTCGAGTGGAAAATTTCATCGCATTTACGAATACACAAGCTTTGCTGGTTATCTTAAAAAAAAGAGTGTGTGTGTACTATATACGCACGTCAGAAGTTATACTTCTTTGGTGATGAAGGTAAAATTAATTAATTTTCTATACCCCCCCTAATTTGTATACCGCCGCGAGAATCTCCCCCCCTCCGTAACTTTCTATTAGTGAAAGAACTTTTAGAATCGGTTTAGTAGTTCCAGAGATAAGAATTTATGATTTATAACACCCCCCGCGAGTACACCTTCGCGAGAATCTCTCCTCCTGCGTAGCTTTCTATTAGTGAAAGAATTTTTAGAATCGGTTTAATAGGGCATTATAATATACTCATGAAAAAATAATAAAATAAAGATATTAAATACGATTGATAAAGGTTTAATTAATTAATTTAATTTAGTAAATTATTAATTTATTAAATATATTTATTTATTATATTTATATCTAATTATTTATTAGAAAAAAAAGCATGCTTGTGTTGAGATTCGAACCCGAGTTCTATAGCGTTTGAGGAGAGGACAGTAACCACTACACCACAGACGTCTTGTATTCTGTGCTATATAATCGGGTATTATAAACATATGCGTGCACAGTACAGCTGTTGGAGTAAGGACTCTTATTTAACAAAAGCGGCATACACCAGCTTTTGTATAGAAATAGCTTTTATTAATGTTATTCAAAACTGAAAACGCTTTTGTCACATTCTGACTGGTGTAACGACTCTAGTTACTAACGACTAACTTCATTATGTTACTTTCGACTAGTTTCATGGTGTAGAATCGTAAAAATTCACTGTCATCCATTTTTCCATAACGCGCCAAAAGAAGTATAACTTCAATAAGCGAGATACAGGCAAATAGAGTCATGTCTGATACAACCTGTAGGTATATATTAATTAAAGTTTCACTTAGTTTTTTGAATGAATGGTCATTTAACTAATTATTTTTGCAAATAATTTCATTTTTTCACTGGGTCTTTTATTTTGTCGTATAGAAAAATAAAAGTCTAAGTGAAATATTTAAATTTCGTAAATCGTTATGACTTACTTTTAATCGTCTGTTTAAAATATTAATGAAGGTAATCGCGTCATATTATTTAAACAAAACAAGTTTTATTGACGAGTACTTCCTTATAAATAAATTGTTATAAATGTATATTAATATCCCTGATACATTATTAAGACAACAATTTCGTTTCTTTGGCAAAATAACCTTTCTTCTAATAACTAACTGTATTAATTATTCAATGCCTTCAAAACTTAGAAAAGTTGACTATTACGAACAAAAATATTCTTAATTTGTTACGTGCAGAAAGCTAAATAGTGTTAGTGGTAGGAATAATGGCGTTTACAAATTACCACGTTTTTGTTTACTTTACTAATATTCTCCTTATATGCTTCAGAATCAATAGATTTTCACCACATGTGAGTGTTAATTCAATATAGCTATGTTGTAGAAGTGAATCTTCGTACTAGCGAGAGCTCATCATGAAAGTGAAAATTATTTCAAATACCCTTAATGGGATACACTAATAGTACCTAGATATATCAATGTTATAGATAACCAAAGATTGGTATTACTACATAATATTCTAGAAATAATTATATCTTGTAGACATCGTAAGATAATCTACATGTTAGATACATACATAAAACACAGTATAGAAATCAACCAACGAGTTTGATTTTTTTTAAGATAAATTAATAGATTTATACGGCTGAATTGCAATTGAGAATTTTCGTTGGAAAGCAGCCAATTATATAATTGGTTCGAAACATATTGGAAAAAATCATTTTACCAACCATAGTCGCAGTCAGGGTTCTAACCTGAACCTTTCCACTTTCGCGGCAGAATTAGCTTACATTTACTCAACCGTGACATGATTGCTAATCTAATATTCTCCTTATATGCTTCCAACGAAAATTCTCAATTGCAATTCAGCCGTATAAATCTATTAATTTATATTATCCTTTTATTTCTCGTTTCATTTAACAATAATCGTTTCATGCTGTAAAATACCTACTTAGTTAATTGGTTTGATTATTATTTAACTATAAAATCTCAGAGAGTTATTAAATTTTCCACCTAAGCATATTACTTTACATTTTTTTTGTTAAAATATTTAACAATAATATATTTCATTCAATTCATTAAAAATTGATTTATTTACGAGTCATGTGATTTCTGTATTTAGAAAGACATTTGCGTTTTTTAATTTCTTTGCAAAACAGTCCCATAAAACATCATATTATTATACCTACCTATAGTTTGTTCTAGTGATTGGTAAATGGTAATCTACACTATTATACAAAATTCTTTGTATGTTTGTTTGTAACAATGTATATTGGAAATGATCTAACTTAAAATCTATTCGAAGGATTTTAATGATTTTTTTTAATGTTCCTTAAGATTCCAGAAGTGCTTTAGGCCATGTTTTATTCAACTTTTTAAATTAATTTTTGAGTTAATTAATAAAATTTTTATTGGTTCTCAACTACTAACAAAACGTAACATTATTTTGCATTTTAGCGTATTTGCTGAATCCTATTAAGCCCGACGTCGCTTCGCAGGCGGAGAGATTCTCGCGGGGCGGGGGGAATAAATCATAAATTCTTATCTCTGGAACTACTGAACCGATTCTAAAAATTCTTTCACTAATAGAAAGCTACACTCCCTGAGTGATATAGCCTATATTTTATTTTGATAAATTTCTGTGGGATAGTAACAAAACGTAACCCTGAAATTCTTTTGCATTTTAGCGTATAGGCGGAATCCTACTAATATTATAAACACCACCAGCCTAAATTTGCTTCGCAGGGGGAGAATTTCTTGCGGGGGGGGGGGATAAATCATAAATCAAAATAAACATGGGCGAAGCCACGTGTAGTGGCTAGTAATAAATAATTTTATTGGAAATGAATTAAATTATAAACTAGAAATTGTATTCTCGGAAGAACTTTTATACAAACAATATGTTAAAACTCAAATACGTAGTTTAAAAAAAAAGATAAACAACAGGGTTTTCTAAGTAATGTTGCATCGTAGATCATAATTTACGATATTATATAACGTGAATAAAAACCTAATTTGCATTGACACAAGAAAATGTTTTCTAGATTAAAAAAAAACGCGTAAAAATTCAATTATGTATATAATATGTTAATATAAAATGCAAAATTAATTATTTTAAAAACATGAGAAAGTCTTAAGAATAGGTGATCTGTTGCAGCTAACGTGGCTTATCTGTTACAAACCCCCAGTTTCCAGGTTTTAGCCTGAAAAATAAAAATAAGATAGTAATTTACAGAATCAATTATAATTTTCCTGTTTAAAGAAAATGTTTTAAAAAAAATTATTGTTTAAAAAAATCTTAAATTGGGGCTTCCACTTTCCATGTATATTTTGACCTTGTACATATTTTAATTTCAAGATCAACATTATTAATTGGTTTGACGCACCACTTTTTTCATTTATGCTGACCTTCGTATTCGTGGACACTATTTTGGCATATTTGTAAAAAAGTCAAAATTTTCACTAGACAATTAATAAAATAAACATTTACAGGTATGCTTGTCGTTTGAGATTTATTATGTTGTTTTTACTATTTCAGATAGATAGTGTAAAATATATTTATTTATTTATGTAAATTTTAAAAGTATACTGGCGAGAAAAAACAGTATTTTAAATTTTGAAACCCAAAAACGATTTTCTAAATTATTAGATTATTGAGGAAAAGTTTGGTTGAGGATCATTAAAAAAGCTTTACCAAAGTTTCGCTTGTGGGTAACTTTTCGAAAAATGATTTTCATCATCATAGCCCGATCGCCCGATACGCCAGTCCGCCCCTGCTTGTACATTGTACAATCCATATATTCTGTCAAGTAGGTATACCAGTCGTGGAATTGCGGCTTCGATCCCGAACTGTCGTTCTTAGAAGGAATTGACGATAATTTTTTTTTACGTTTTAGATATTTAACACACAACATAATTGATTAGTTTTATCTCCTTTCCATCCTTATTAGTGTATTTGCCATATGCCACATACACTATTGTTTCTATATGAAATATGGCAATATAATTTTTTTTGTTTCTTTAGAACTGTTAATAAACAAACAACACTTTTTTGTTATCAATGCATAACAAAAATAAATATGTAAATGCTACGGAATAACTAATGTGAATCACGGTTAAAAGCAACAATATTATATTTATAAACATAATATATTGTAGATAAGAAAACTTTTATTACCGTGAAATATGATGCATTTCAAATTTTTACGCAAGTTCAACTTTAAAATAATGAGGAAAGTCCTGCCGCCCTGCGTGTTTGGAATACCAACTTTGTTTTTCAATCCTGCTGTTTCGAACAAATAAATATTAAAATTTCCAAAAGTGTTGGTAAGTTGGAAGAGTGCAGGTATCCCAAATATTACAGTGTAAAGCTTACAGATACAGTGATTTCACTTACTGTCGGCACCTTTGATGTTCTGTCACCAAGTTTTGTTTTTTTTACTCTATACCACCGTCGGACATGCGCGTTAGACAGCCAATGAGAAGCCAGCACTCTGTGACTGTGTTTCTATAGAACAGGACCTGATTCAGTGCTATAGACACATTAGCTCGTGTATTGTGCATAGGCCATAGACATAAATCACAGTTGGTACACTGTGCATAAATATAATAGGCCGGTCCTGCCTTCAAAACTATACTAGGTCGACGCATGCGCACTGAATTTCGTGGGACAGAAATATTGCCGAGTGGAGAAACTGCTTGTATACGTTTAAACTGTGGAAATATTAACCATATTGTTTCATTTACAAAAATCACACACATACGTGTTGCCGGCGCACCATGCCAAATTTCAAATTCCTACGTCACGCAGTTTTCGAGAAAAACGTCTGTGACAGACGGACGCAAGAGTCATTTTATAATGGCTCCGTTTTTCCTTATAAGGTACGGAACCCTAAAAATACTATCTCATGTTTTAATTTGCTTGTTTTCTTCTTTTGCGTAGTCGGGTTTTAGTTTTTTTACCTTTTATTTTTTTCAAAGAATTATTCACACTTGTACCAAAGTCCAAGTCTGTAATAGTAGATTATATATCTAGATGTGTAATGAACAATGTTATGAAGAGTGATGACAGTATGTAAAAACGAGCGATAGCGAGTTTTTGCTAGACACGAGTCGTAATACCATTACGCACGAGATATAATATAATGGTATTTTTTGCCATACCCACTACCAAATACCTGCTTTTTACTTCATTTTCAAACTCGTTTTCAAAATTTTTTGACAGTTCATTTGCGTCGCCATCTTTACTTCTACATTATGCCGTGAAGTTCGTGAGTAAGTAATGGCAGGCGCACGCAGGCGTATAGAGCTAATAAACAAAAGTTATTATGGCAACCGTTTATAACACACCTGCCTGTTAAATGAGTCATTAAAGGCCGCTATACATACATTGAAAGTAGCTATTTTGTAGTGGGTATGCCAAAAAGATACTAAAGATAGTAGACTGTTATTTTGGAACTATATTGTCCGGCAGGGTTTGGCACTGCGACCCGAGTTTTTTTTGAAATATTATTATCTAGTAGGTACTATAACCTATCTGTTGGAACTGTTACAACCAGTTCGCCCATCACTTATGCAGAGTGAAATGAACACGTACGTACAATGGACCTTAATGGACAGTCGAAGGCAGTGTCGCACGAGATACGGAACGTAGTAGAGAGAGTTTATAAGCACAGCATCCACGTGCTGACCAGTCCACTAGCTAATGAAGCGTTCGCCAGTACCGTGTATAACATTAACGACAAACTATCTGTCGATAGCTATGTTGCCAATAATAAAATAATATTGACTCCATGGTCAATTGTTCATAATTATTATATATTATATGTACATACGCCTGCATGTAGAATTATTTTATTTTAAATAAGTGTATCATTTACTATACACGAACACAGTTTTATTTTTTTTAATTTTTAATCGATAAAATCTGTTCTGCGGGACGGTAGTGTTCTTTTTTTCTTTCTATTATTTATGAATTTTTTTGGTAAGTGTTTTTTCAAATTATATTTGGTTTTAGTATTAATGTTTTAGTATTATTAGGTAATAGTGGTACACTATTTTACTCGATTTCTGGTACGGCTTTAAAAATAGATTTAACATTTTGCAATGGTTTCCATGGTAATTTAGTGGTAAAATACTTTGAAAGTAGATTTAGCGTTCAAAGTCGTACTAGACACCGCGTAATAGTCTTATTCCTACTTCATTCAATTTTGTAACGCTACAGCGTCAAAAATATTTTAAAAAATTAATAAACAAACACTTGAAAAATTCTACACATTTATTAATCTCAACGATCGTTTCGGGTTCCTAACCCATCATCAGGAGTTTACATTAAAACTCAAGTTTTAATGTAAACTCCTGATGATGGGTTAGGAACCCGAAACGATCGTTGAGATTAATAAATGTGTAGAATTTTTCAAGTGTTTGCTTATTAATTTTTATTCAATCATGTTCTACCAAGTGCCTAGCGATAATTTACATTAAAACTTGAGTTTTAATGTAAACTCCTGATGATGGGTTAGGAACCCGAAACGATCGTTGAGATTAATAAATGTGTAGAATTTTTCAAGTGTTTGTTTATTAATTTTTTGAAATATTTTTGACGCTGTAGCGTTACAAAATTGAATGAAGTAGGAACTTAAGACTATTAAGCGGTGTCTAGTACGACTTCGAACGCAAAATCTACTTTCAAAGTATTTTACCACTAAATTACCATGGAAACCATTATTAAATCTATTCCTAACCCATCATCAGGAGTTTACATTAAAACTTGAGTTGTAATGTAAACTCCTGATGATGGGTTAGGAACCCAAAACAATCGTTGAGATTAATAAATGTGTAGAATTTTTCAAGTGTTTGTTTATTAATTTTTATTCAATCATGTTCTACCAAGTGCCTAGCGATAATTCTATAGAATTTAAAAATATTTTACATTGTTTAAAGTTTTATTTCCTTAATAAAAATGTAATATTCATAGCTTGCGTCCTTTTTAAAGTTGCTAAATAGAGGATAATTAGTTGCAAACACTTATACCAGGTGTCCCAAAAGGTACAGTCATAAATTTTTGTTAATTATGATTTTTTGAATCTAAAATCTCAATAAACTTATATTCTATTACCAACGGTTACAGAGTTATGGATAAATTCATTTATATTATTAGACTTTATAAATTAACTTAACATTATCACTTTTTAAATGCCATAGATCTTAGAGTAATTGTTCAAAAATACAAAATTTTCGATACTACCTCAAAATATGTGCAACAGTCTGGCTGTACTCGGTTAGGAATCTTTCCAGTTTCAATTTTATACGTTTATGTCACTGAGAGTAATCAGCATTTGCTTTTGGCGTTCAGCAATTGTTGATAATAAAACATAAGTTTATTTGAATTTAGAATCAAAAAATCATAATAATTTAACAAGCCCATACATTTATGACTACCATAACCTTTAGGGCCACCCGTAAGTATACTTAATAAAAATAGTGAGATATATTATATTCTTACAAAAAAGGGAAAAATATTCTGACAATGGTTTTGCATTAAGAACGCCCAAAGAATTTAAGAATCTTATTAGAATAATTAATCATTTATTAGTAATAAGTTGAAAATTGGTAGTTGTCGTGCTACAATAACATCCAAAAGTTTCGTTCATAATACGCTGTAAAACAATAAATAAGTATAGTGTTAAATGTAAAAAATTTTGTTAGAGATTGTACCTAAACTGTTGTTCACATAGTAACACATATTTCACTTAGTTTTATTCGCTTGGATTATATAAAAATGTCAATCTTTTCTCATAAATTGTTGACCTTTACGTTATTATATCTCAACAATAAAAAGGTCAATAATTTTTGGATTTTCTTTTTTAAACTCAGAACAAAAACATCAATGAACAGTTAGTTTTTTGAAAACTTCTGACTGTTACTTTTTTTTTTTTAATTAAAAAACTTGTCAAAAATACAACCTTTCCTATGCTCTCCGTGTTAATTATCCGAACTTTAATTAAGTTTATCTCGAGTTAGAGATGGTCAATCAACTTCAAATTTTAATGGTATTTGTATTATAGTACCCTTAATGAGTATACGAAAATTTAGAATTTTCTGACACTATGCCCATAGCACGACATCTACCTTAAATCTAGATTTAGAGCTGAAAATCTGATCAGCGCACCGAGCATAAATTTTGCAAATAGTTTTCCAGTTCTAAATTACCATGGAAACCATGGTAAAATTCAGTGCCAAAGTCGTCCGGAAATCGAGCACAAGAATAGTATAATATTGTCGTCATACCTATAAAAATAATGACGTAACATGTGTTTGTTTGTAAATATATCGCACAAAATTGTAAATAGTAAAGTAACCATGAATCTAAAAACAAATGTCTTATAAATAACATTTAGTATATTAGTAATGTTACCTTATAATTACTGGAATTTTATTTTAATAACATTTACCTATATTTCAGTTATCAAAAATTAATAGACAATAATTAATTATTCCAACAAACAACTGTTCTAGGATATAAAAATCCAAAAAATATCAATGGAACTTATCTTAAATCCAAATACTATAAACAGGGTGCTCAGTTTATTGCGTAGGTATATTATATAGTGTATTTCGCTTTTTACGTTCACACCCTTGAATCTTTCTTGTTTATTTTCTGATGGACTATTTTTATGATCCTGACTAACTTTTTAATAATTTTTTGCGATAAAACTAGGCTTAGTATGATTTTTTAATTTTTTGCATTTATTTTTAATTGCATAAAGCTACTGGTTTGCAATATTTACCATACATTTATTTAAAAATTGTAAAAATAACCCTTTAAAAGGTAATATAATTGACTAAAATTTGAAATCAATCAGGAAATAAATAAGCATGTGAACGTGAGAAATGAAAGACCCTGTATATTTTTTACCAAGGTTAGACTTCAAGAGGGATGTTACCAAATTGCCATTTCTTGGCAATTAAATCTGCGATTTGATTTTTTAGTGTATTTGCCATATGGCACATACACTATTGGCGTCGGTCGGATGGCGGGACCTAGGGGTCGGACCAAAATTTCTCGACGTTTCATAGCCTCCTGAACAATTTGGCACCATTTTTAGAAATGTTTATATATATATATGTATATGTATATATATATATATATATATATATATTTATATTTATATTTATATATGTGTTCGCAGCATAACTATCGAAAGACTTAATTGATTTGAACGAAATTTGGTAGACACGTTGGAATCCATCACCGCACGGAACCTATTTAAAATGGGCCCAATCTGACTATTTTAAGGGTGGTTTTTAGGGGTTGAAAAATGTTTTTGGGCCCAAAAATGGCGAAAAAATTCTCAGAATTGTTTCAAAATTGAAATTTAACCTTTTAGTAAAGATCAAAATGTGCTGCTAAAATTTTAATTAAATCGGCCCGACAGGACCGGACTTACAAATTTTATGAAAACACTAGTTTGCGGATAGTGCTTTACCTACTAAAGGGTCTCTTTAATTTGGTACAGAGGTTGCATTGATAAAAATATTGAAATTAAGAAAAAAAATATTATTTTAAGGGATGTATTAAGGGGTTAATTTTTTTATTTTGTCCAAAAACAAACCTAAGTTCACGTATTAAAGCCACAAGGCCTGTATTAGCAAATACACTATATTGTCTGCAGGGTTTTGGCACTGCGACCCGAGTTTTTTATATTTGGTATTTACTCCAAATCGTATTAAATAGGATTACAAATCCTAATGACTGCAAGGAATGTTTTTCTAGACACCAACACAGAAATATTTTTATAATTAGTGTCCTTTCATCTACACGTTTTTACCTGTCGGCACATACCTCTTAAAAAGGACACGACTACTTTTTTAATACATTTGTGTTGGTGTACGTGTAGAAAAACATTCCTTAGAAGATCTTATATAAATTCTAATCTTATTTAATAAGCCAATGTGGAATAGATGTCAAATTTTTTACAAAAAAAATACAACGTCAGTTCGAACTTAATTTAATCTCCTGGCAACTCATTTTTGATATAATTTACACGTGCAAATATTAATTAATCGGGGTTACACTGACACTAATGCTCGGTTGCACAAAGCGTTGTCAAAAAATTTGATTTGACAATGACCTTAGATTGTGTTTTAATTATATAAATAAGTTTAACGACACGATAAGAATAACCAATGGAGCAGGCAATGTTATTTTATGTATTCTAAATTATTATTCATTAATATAGAATAAAAAATAGGTGTTACATTATTAGATACATGAAAAATTCATATTTTACCTGTTCAATTTCTACCTGCCACCTAAAACGTAAGGGAGAAGGGTTGCCAGACTTACAGATTTTCAAATGGGGAACATGTATATAGGTATTTTTAATATTATTTTGCCTTACACTTCAGAAAAAAAGATCGCCAGCTCTCCGTCTATAACGCTTTTCATGAAATAGAATCGCTATAATTTTATTAAAAATAAAGATATATATAGAGGTAGGTCGTAATGTTGACCGTAAGACGAAAAGAGCAAATAGTTAATTGATTTATTGATTTATTGATTTCGAATCCTACATTACTATTTATTATAAAAACAATAATATGTTAAATATAATGCATCATTGAATATTACAATATATAAATGATAATGTTTTGATATACATCATTGTATGCTAATATCAAATGTCACGCAGAAATATCAAATAGTTCAACCTGAAGTAGTTATGATAATTTGTAGTTATGAAAAAACAAAACGTGTTATCAATTAAATATACTAAAAAATTATGTCAATGTACTGTTTATTTATTTCACGTTTTAAGGTACCAGTTATGATAAATATCAATTTTATTTCACATTTACCTTGACCAACCTTGACAAGAAAAATCTGCAAACATATTCATTCCGGAAATACAAAACAAGTTTTTGTTATTCTTTCATTTATATTTATGATATGTTTTGTAAAGGTAGCTGGGTGTGATAATGGTTTAAGAATCAAATACTTACGGTTTGCTTTCTGTATTTCATATTTTAACATCGCAAAGAAAGTTGTTTTAAAATTTGCACACATTTTTGTTTAAAATTCTAAAACCAAAAATGAGCCAACTCTTCTTTACAAAAGCTAAAAAAATTCTGGTCGCAGTGTATTTGTTAATACACGCATATATATGACATTTAATCGATGTATTATTTGAAAATTGTTTTTGGCCAAATTAAAAAATGTAACCCCTTTCTACATCCCTTAAAGTGATTAAGTTTTTCTCAATTTCAATATTCGGCAAGCATTTTATCAATTTAAAATCTGAATCCTTCAGTAAATAATTTACTATCCGCAAATTAGTGTTTTCATAAATTTTGCAAGTCCTGTCTTATTTGCCGATTTTGTCAAAATTTTAGGGACACATTTTAATGTACTTATACTGAAGGGTTAAATTTTGATTTTGAAACCTTTCCGATAGTGTTTTCTGTGTTTTTGGACCTAATCTTTTTTTCGATCCTCAAAATATTAGTATACAATCCTTAAAACAGCCTATTTACATTCATTTTGAGTAGGTTTCGTACGGTTGTGCAAAATTTTGCTTACATCGCACACATACACAATAACTTTATTATTTTCTTTTTTGTATTATGTATTTAGATATTATTTTATTTATGCAATCATCAATGACAAATGGAAGAAATTGGAAGAACAAACGATTTAATTATAGATGAGTACCTATCTTAATTTTCCCGATCTTTCTTCATAATTATTATTTATAAACTTTAATCCAACTCATCCAATAATTGTTTGGATCTCAAATTATATTGAAGCCTTAAAGAAAATGAATTATTCGTATTTTTCATGTTAATAAGTATTTTCAAAAAATCTTCTCAAGTCAGGAAACTCTAACTTAGCCACTGCGACTGAACCCACATTATTACATTTGATTTGTATACATTTTTAATATCAATTTAAATTGTATAGCGTGAGAAAAGTCTAGAAACTAGATCGTTGATTATATATTATGTCGTGACCACTGTCTGTAAAATATCCAGTTCTCAGGATCTCATCTTATAGAAATGATTAAAATATTAGTGGAATTTCCAGTTTGTTGTAAACAATAATAAAATTAAAATGAACCGGCACCAGGCCCAGATAACCTTGGTAGTTGGTGGCCTTTACTTAATAAAAAAATGCATTCAGTTTGTGAACTTGACAATACGACTTTTGAACAGAACTATAACCTTTATAATCAAAATTAAAACCACATAAAGTTAGATATAACTGGTAAATACTGCAATAATTAATTTTTATAAATCACATTGACAGATATTATTCATGTTTTATAATTAGCCTGAAATCATAGTTTAGCACAACAATCCTTTTCAATAAACAAATTTCTTAAAAATAATACTGAAGTCATGCTCAGTTTATGATATTACTAGCTATTCTACCCGGCTTCGCCCGGATGGGATTTAGAACGCCAGCTTGTCAGTCGCTCATTCTAAATGTGATAATATCTCGAAAAACCCACCCCCTTCGCAACCCAACATGCAAGTTTTAAGACATGCTTGTATCTTTCAATAAAGTTTCACTCCTTAGGTCACGTGTATATAGAAAATTCTTAGGTTCCTATCTCTTCGATTTTGACAAAGAACACTCATGTTAAATTTCGTGTTTCTAGCACAAGCAAATTCGGAAAAAGTCTAATTTTTCAACCTCCTTTTCACCTCTTATTAGGGATTACATTTTTAAAAATACGTTCTTAGTTGACGTCTACGTCAGAAAGGGAACACATCCCTAAAATTTCAAGTTCCTTAGTTCAGCGGTTTTGGCTATCAGCTATATCATGGTTAATTCGTAGGTGTCAGTAGTAAGGACTGAAAAGAAAGTATTAATTATTGGAAACCGTATGTAACACTTAAACTTAAAACCAGTGCGGAAGCTTTATGTAGATAATATTATAGGGTATATGCATGACATTTTTTGATAATGCAGAACGAAAATGCACGTCAAGGCCAATTTGAACAAAGCTCTAAAACAATTCGTTTATGCGCAATAATTTATTAAAGTTGTTGGGATATTTAATGACATGTGATATCGGTAATAAATATAAAAATAATTAATTACTAATTATTACTTTATTACTTGTTCATTGTTTTTTAGATTTTAGAGTTTTGTCCAAATTTCGATTTATATTTTCGTACTGCATTAAAAATTCCATAGCCGCTATCCAATTGAGCTGAAACTTTGCACACGTGTATAAGTTTGGTGACAATGCAATGTAGTATATGTAATATTGTTCTAAATCCAAAATGGTGAACGTCTCAAGATGGCGGCTCAATTTTTTCTTTACAACCTCCTTGACATAGGTATCAAATGAAAGAGGTTCATAAGTAGAACAGGATAAGCTACGTGACGTCATTCTAAATTCAAAATGGCGGACGCCCTAAGATGGCGGCTTACCTTCTTCCTCAGAATCCCCATGACATGAGTAGGTATTAAATGAAAGGGTTCTTATTAAATGTTTCTCCTACACACAATTACTAGTTAGTCCCTGACAAGTATGTATTTGACTTTTTCAATACGCATGTGCAAAATATGACTAAATAAAAACTACTCTCAAACTTGTTTGTTGAAACAGCTGACGCGGTGTTAACAAAACACCAAAAAACACATCTTTTTAATCTCAAAAAACGTTCGTCGAATTATACAATTTCATTGCAATTTAACACAATCGCAGGAATTACCTAATGCGCATGCCTTTGATTAAAAGGGCGAGTATACTAAACGCAAACTTATCTGATTGTCAATAAAGGTTCGAGGACAGCTTAAGGTGTATAACGATTAGCGTGTTGGCTTTTAGATCACACTATCTTCTTCCGCTCAATGATGTTTTGTGATGTTGTTTAATTAAATTTGATGTAATAAGTTACTTGTTACTTAATAAAGCTACTTGCTTTAGTTGTCGAGCGTCTATAATCAACAAAAAATAAATAAATAAATAAATAAATAAATAAATAAACGCAAAGGGCTGATAAGTACAAAATCAGGGATTTGGTTAAACGGCTGTGTTTGTTTTTTTAATTTTTATTTGTAAGACATTCAGCTGCCTTATGGAAACCATTTTCTTCAGTTTGGTATGCCGAGTTCTATTTATCAAACTGTAGAACGATTAAATTATCACTGTTTAATACCGAATGCGTCACCCAGAGAAAAGATTAATACCTATGTCATTTTTTTTTGTTATGGCGACTTACAAATTTTAATTTAAAGATGAAGTAGTTTTCGGTAAAAAATATAAATAATGTATCAAAAGGCGGCGAAAACATAACAAAAAAAATGTACTTACGCAAGGTTAAACCAAGGCGTAAAATGTGGAAGAGTAAATAATTGTTGTTTAAAATTTATAAGAATTTAAATAGTCTAATGATCACTTGTGATTTTATAGTCTTTGATAATTGATCAAGTATGTAAATGTACCACCTAATGTCACAAAAATGTTGTGATCATGCGGTGAGCACGTGCTCATAGTAGGCGAGGCCTGAATAAAATTATGCTAAATAAACATTGTATCCATAGGTTAACAATTTTAAACTGGCTTTTGGGATTTTCATCTGCACTGCATTTGAATACTCAAGATCCCAAGCTAATTGCGCACATTTTTCTTTTGATTTTCGGCGACTCAACTTATTAAGGACCATTCAAATAAACACAGGCTTAATATATCAAAATAGACACATTTGGTGTCAAGTTTTCTTATTCCGATGTCGCTGAACATGTTATTATCTACCTCTTCTTACTAATACAGTTATATAGTTATGAATAAGTAAACGACAGCCTTAAAAATGACCAAGCCATTGGCAATGAAATTCTATACACAAGAATTTTTTCGTATCATATTAAGATTGCAATTTTGATAGTATATAATTAGTATTTTTTTATCTATTTATAAAAATAGAAACTAATGACACTTTAATAATTCATTCCATAGCAAAAATAAACATTAAGTAAAGCTTTTATAACATTAAGGCCACCCTTTTTGGAATAATTATTTTGTGAAATCATTTTTACGTGCCATTCCAAGTATCTCAAATAAAGTTAATATTCTTTTTTTGGCATTAACATATACCTATAATTAAACATAACCGGTCCCAGATTGATGTATACATAGAGAATTTAGCATTGGGACAAAATGAATGGATTAGAATAAACCATAAATATTATTATTTTCCAAAGCCTACTTGTGACCAAAATTTTGTTCTTATGGAAAAACATTGTTAAATATTTACACGCAAATCGTACCTATATATAAATTATAAATCAAAATGGGACACCTTGTATAAAAAATGTCTGCTTATTATTTTAGGTAGTAATTTCTAGAATGTGAATTTATTTCGCGAACTTTAATTTTAATCCACTGATTTAATTATTTTCATTTGCATAGCATATTAATTATTATCATTATTTCATTACTACAAAAACATTATAAATATTTTTTATAAGCTGTTGTGGTATTGTACTTTGACTAAATAACATAGTTGTAAAAAGCTAAAAATGAACTCGAGTCGCTGTGCAGAACCCTGCCGACAAAATAGCGTATTTGCTAATAAGTGCACTTATTTAAATGCATTATTATGTGAACATTGTTTTTTAACCCTCGATGCAAAAAGAGGGGTGTTATTAAGGTTGAAGCCTTTGTCTGTCTGTGGCATCGTAGTTAAAAAACGGACGAACCGATTTACAATGCGGTTCTTTATTTGTTTGAAAGCTGGTATTTGCTAGAGCAATGTTTGATGGAAATCGGTTCAGCCATTTCCAATATCTAATCAAGTTTCTATAGAAATCTCTGGCAGTATTATAATTAGAAACTTCGAGTTTGCGCTCAAATATTCAGTTTTTGATTACTTAGTTTAAAAAGTATGATATAAAAATTAGATTAAAAACCTCGACGCAAAAAAGCAAATTTTTAAAAAGTAAGAAAAAATTAATTTGTACTGTATGCGCACCGACTATTTCTTTGTTTTGATGTAATATTTAATTCATAAATTCGTCTGGGACCATTGTAAAATGACAAAAATACTAATGTATCAGCGATTCCAGACGCATTTATGAATTAAATATTTCATCCCTCAAAACGCACTATATAAATCCATGATCCATCGGTATCAAATTTTAGAGTGGGCCAATGAAAACAGTCCGGGCAAGTTTTGGCCACTTAACATCAGGTTTGCGAAAAAAGCTCGCACACGTCAATTTTAGAATCAAGGGGGACATCTAAATCGATTAGTATTATTTACGTAACTTCAACCCTGAGAGCAGGGTGAATTGCACCCCAAAAATTTTTAATGGAAAGGGTTATCAAACGATTCGCAGTTCGAAAGGCCTCTCAATTCTTTTTACAACAGTCTTTTTGTTTTTCAAATCCGATCATTAATTGCGAAGAAAATGATATTTTAATTTGTATCAAGTAGTTCCAGTATAAATTTCTATTAAATCGATTAAATCTTTCAAAAGTTATCACACTTGCATATTGCTTACATTATACATTTTATACTGATTATTACTACATACATAGTACATATACCTACATATACTATATTATAATATACTTATAAACATTTCCAAAAATGGTACTAAAGCTGCTAAAAATGATGTGATGGCCCGACAGAGGTCCCGCCATCCGACTAGCTCCAATAGTGTAGAAGAAGATTGTCAATTATAGACGCTCAACAGCTGAGCTCATCAGTGTCTAATGTCAATAGTGTAAGTGCCGTATACTATGTAGGCAAATATACAAAAATGAAAAATAAGTCTATAAATTATTGCTACAGTTTAGGCTACAAATATGACAGCTGCCAACAGTGAGAAAGTTAATTGGTGATTGAGTAAAAAAAGAATCAATGCATAAGGTCAAGAACAAGTTTGTTTACACCGATTTTTGTTGTTTGACTTATCTATGAACTTTCACGCCGTGCATATAGTCTGTCTAATCATTGTTTGTATGTAAACAAAGTATTATCTGCATATTTTATTTGTCAACACTATTGTGCAATGTTTCATATGCCGACGTTATGGTTTGATTGGTGGCCGGCGCCGGCTTTGTATTTTTACCGATCCAAGCAATCATTTGCCGACCAACTGTAGATTTTTTTTCAATTTACGTACCCGTCCTAATCTCGGGTATATAGAAAACCGTACCGCGTACAGCATAAACTTTGCTCTGACGTCAACCTGCTTGAATAAATTATATTATTAAATAGTATTAAAATTTATAGACGCATCAGCTACTCTGATTATTTGCGTCTTAGAAAAGTAACTAATAGTATCTAACAAAAAAAATGGGTGTGCGCTTATGACCACACGACAGAAGTGAAAACTTCAGATTTTCTAATTTTTGGTGTCATCTATTATAGCGCATTTATGAACTAAAAATAATTTATTACTAAAATGCTACAATTGTATTTTTAATTAATTCCACCTTGGTTTCAAAAAAATTATAATTATTGTCAAAGAAAGAATATAACAAAAATAAAAAAATATATATAAATAAATATCGTGTGGAATTTAGAAAAAAAAACGCCAAAAATTCTACGCTGCCATCAGGTCTCGATACCCAGGTTCCTATGCATAGAACGCAAAGACCTAACCAACTGCGCTATGGGATGGAAGTGTGTAGAGGGCCGTTTTTTTGATATAAGTATGTTGCGAATTCTTACGGAAGTAGTTGCGAACGTCGCGAATTCTTACGGAAGTTAACGGAACGCTTAACATTTTTTCAGTACCCAGGCAAAGAGTGCCTAACGCGCCTAAGGAAGTTTTCACTTCAAAAAAAAACATGTAAAATCTAAGGCACGGTTTTATGAAACCACTGTACAAGTGAAACTTCATTGCCATAACTCTAAACGCTTTTAATACGAAATCGCCGAAAGTATATTATAATTTTGTTACGTGGTTTTGGTACTCTAATTTGAACCCTGATCAGTATGGAGATGAACGTAAGAATCCAGATTCTTTCGTTGGTGTTCAATGGGCATTTGATGTGCTGCTCGAGTCTCGAGTGTTCGTACGATATTATAAGTTATGTAGACCTACAATATAATTATGAACAAAACGTCGCTGATGCTTTTCGATGAGTACTGGAGTGGTCGACTAACATCCCACTTAAATGCAGTCATACAATATACTATATAGGACGTAGACGTGACGTGACGCTCAACATGCGTAACCGAATTAATAAAGTTTCACTTTAATAATTAATAGACAGCTGTAAGCATTTTGAGAAAAGCAAGAATATAATATATACCTATGTGTAATTAGAAACAAAACCCAAACTGTGCTTAAGCTTTCAAAACTCTGACTCGAACCAATTTAAGCAATGCTTCTACGACTTCTCTTTTTAGTGCACTAACCGAAACTATGAGCCAACAAAATTTTATACAAGACTAGAATGAAAGTTTTACTTATGATTTATATTATTGTAATTTCTTCAATTCTTATAAAAATATCCTATCCAGTATCGGGTTAGAGCAAGTGAGAGAGATAAAAACAACCCAGCTGCCACAACAATGCGCAGAACGAAACACGCACCGTTTCTCTGTCTCCTTCAACACGAGCTGCGTTGTATTTATCTCTCTTGCTTGCTCTAACTGGATAGGTCTATTAGTATTGTGTTTTGTTCTGCGCATTACTGTGGCAGCTGGATTGCTTTTATCTCTCTCACTTGCTCTAATTGGATATGATGTGAAAGATTTACAAACAAATTTGTATTAGTAAAACTTCCCCACTAGTTCATCAAATGTTTCCAGTTTTTCGCTGTATTCTAAAATTGCTTCTTCTTCTTCAGAAAATGACAACAACGACATGGAAGTCAAAACGACCACATTGGGCGGTAAAATTGGTGACCAAGAGAGTACCAATACTCCGATGGTTGCCTCAATATGATTCAGAACAAATAGTGAGTGACATCATAGCAGGGGTGACCGTGGGATTGACAGTAATGCCTCAAGCCCTTGCTTATGCCACACTTGCCGGCTTGGAACCACAGGTACAAAGTTGTATTTTTTAACAAAAAGTAAAAACTCATTCATATCTTAAGAATATATCTACAAATATCAATATACTTATCCAGAAAAGTATACAAAATAATTGGTGTAGTATAATTAGGATGCGTAGCATTCTTTCAGTTTTAAGAACAAGTTATCGTTTTTTTTTTTCAAAATGTTAAACAAGGATTTTTTTAGACCATTAAATAAACAACTTAACTCTTCTCATTTAAAAAAATCCTGTGTTCTATCGGTTTTCTAGATCTCCATAATGTCCGTTTCAAATCCAAGTTATAATAATAATAATAATAAGTTTATTGTCATTCGTATAGATATATCATACACGGTAACATTCAAGATATTCATGTACACTATAGAAACATTTTTCAATCAACATTTTTTTTATAGTTCTTTTAAAATTTTTAGTATCTAAATCTCTAATTTCATTTGGCAATTTACTAAAGAATAAAACTGTTCATATTATTTTTTATACACATTAAACAGCTGTAGTATATATATTAATAATAATAATAATAGATATTTTATTTCATGAATGGCTAAATAGCCGTGAAATAAGTCAGTACAAAATAGTTAACTAATACAAATAAAATTACAACTCATCCAAAGAATATAAGCATTTGTTTATAAGATAGTCTTTCAAATGTCTCTTGAAAAGTGGCAGATTCAGATGTTTAAGATCACTAGGTAATTTATTTTAAATGTCCACTAGATTGAAATTTACATTTTTTCGATACATTGAATATTTAGGCAATGGTTTATGCAGGTTGCCAGCTTGTCTAGTATTCCGATTATGAATCGAAATATTAGTTTTAAAATAACTTGGATGCGATTTTACATTGACTTGGTAATGACAAAATACCTATTTAGATGTTTGAATAATGGTCTGCATTCCTGTCTAAACCCAACATCAGAAATCAGTCTAACTACCTTTTTTTGTTGTAAAAACACTTTCGAAACAGAGGCGGCATTACCCCACAGTTCTATCCATATATCATTTAAAAATATTCTGTTAAGTTGTATTTTCTGTATTTCGCATTAATACACAATATTTATTTCAGTTTCTCTAAAACAGCATGTTCCCATTTTCAGTACGGATTATATTCAGCATTCGCTGGATGTTTCGTGTACGCCGTATTCGGTAGTTGTCGAGACATCACGATAGGACCAACGGCTCTAATGTCTCTGATGACGTACCAACAGGTCGTTGGACGAAATCCCGACTTCGCAATTTTACTCTGCTTTCTTTCGGGAATTGTACAAATGATTATGGGTTTACTACATTTAGGTATGAATTACACAATGAGGCCTGGCGCCTACAGGCAATTTTTAATTGTTTTTAATTATTCGGTGGCCGATCGATAATTAATCTTCGCTCACAGACCCAATGAAATGATTCACAAACTATTTAATCGGCCGATTTAACAGTTGCAGATGAACGAATGTTTATAACAACGCTTAGTAGTTACCCATGCAACTAAACAGTCGACTAAAAATTGCCTGTCAGCGGAAAACCTATAAAATATCTCCATAAGCATTTATATTAAATTTATTTGTAAAACTAAAAAAATTTTGAGCAGAAAGAAAATATTTCATAAAAGTTCTTTGAAGATGTTTTTCTGTGCCTTTCAACAGTAATTTATTGCCTAAACATCATAAACTTCTGTTAATATTGTTTCAAACAGTATCTACAAATGTTGTGATGCTGTATTTACGTTGTAAAAATAGCCTTTGTGAAACGATTTAAAAAAAAAAAATAATCGGTTGACCCTGTAAGTCATCCCTGGAACTTCCCGCTATTTTCAAGCGCTTTGAGTTCGAAGCACTTGATAATATACCCAAAAGTTAATGATAACAATACTATTTTAATTTTTGAAAAGCTATAACTTTTGAACTCGTTGTTCGATTTTGATCTTTAAAACGGCATTCGATGCAGTTTTTTAAGCTCTAAAAATATTGTAAGAGGTACAAAATCGATTGGTTGAGAAATCTCGAAGTTATATTGAAAAAACACTTTTTTTCGAAATCTGTTGACTACGTAATCTCTCTAACGGATTAACCGATTTTGATCCGCTTAGCGGCATTCGACGCAGTTTTCTGAGGAGAAGAGCTGATTAGATTATGAAATCAATCGGTACAATATTCTAGAAGTTATTTTGAAAAAACACCGTTTTAACAACTTTTTTTCGGTTTTTTTGGAATTTCTCAAAATCTATTGAGCACAATTGGTTCAAATTTTCAGGAACTCTAAGTTCAGTGAAACCCTTTCGAATGCCGCAAATCGCGATTCGATCGGTCAAGCCGTTCAAAAGTTCATCATCGTAAAAATAGTCAGAATAGCTTCCTAGGATCACAAAACGTCATGATCTGATGAAAACTTGATTTCCAAAAATCGGGGTGAAATCAATAACTTCCCTATTTTTGAAATCTTCAATTTTTTTAGCGGGAAGTTAAAAATGTTTCAGCAAAGTGATGATTTAATATTAAGGTTTCGTAACCCCTTGCACCAAAATATCATTTTTTTCTGTTCCACAGGTGTTTTAATCGATTTCATTTCGA
The DNA here is from genome assembly GCA_039654895.1 of Mongoloraphidia duomilia. Taxonomy (NCBI): domain Eukaryota; kingdom Metazoa; phylum Arthropoda; class Insecta; order Raphidioptera; family Raphidiidae; genus Mongoloraphidia; species Mongoloraphidia duomilia. Next base: position 18,410,306 of record CM077518.1, on the reverse strand, counting down.
TACCAGTAACCGTTGGTTTTACATCAGCTACGTCTGTGATAATAGCTGTATCGCAATTGAAAGGTCTTCTTGGACTAAGGTTTAGCTCATCAGGATTTCTCGATAATCTAGTCAAAGTATTTCAACACATACATGAAACTCGCTTTTGGGATTGCGCACTTGGATGCATTTGCATTGTTATTCTTCTTTTATTAAGAGTAAGTATTAACGGTAAATTAAAATTATCGTGCGTTCATGAAAAAAGACCTAAGCCTCGGTAGTGCCTTAACTACTGGTTTTACTTTGATGCACTCTGAAAAATGTAATTTGAATCTAATTGAATAGGGTCTTCCCGGGTATCAAAATTTGATAATTTTGAACAGTGTATCTCATACATAAACAATTAATAATGTAAACCAACTTTTTTGTTCTTATATCATTCATGTTAATTGCAAAAAAGAATTAAAAAAAATGTGTTCATTTCAAGCGGTTGAACTTAGCCGCCATATGATGTAAAAGCCAAACCAATGAAGCCAGATATACGTCTACATATAAATAAAGAGAGGTATGTCTATGGAAAGAGAGGAATACTTCCTCGTCAGTCGCAACTTGTGAAGAACCTAACCTAAGTTCTAACTGCCGGCCTGTCAACTGTACCTACATAAACAAATCTATGCACTATATTCTGTTCATATTCTCTCTTTATCTATGGATTAGTGGGCGTGATTCAACTACAACAGCCAATTAGAGAAGGCTGGCTGCGAATGATATAGTCCGTGGCGGTATAATTCTATGTTTAAAATTACATTGAAAAATACGTGCTTTTGGGAATTTTTTTCTTGTAGAAAAAGCTTCCGAAAAATTCTCAAAGAAATTGTTTTATTATCTGTTTGTAACGTAGATTTAAACCCTAAAAAAATGTGGGAAGACCCCATTATATATACAATTAGCAGGATAGGTACAGCTGCTACGAGTTTTTTCATGAACGTACAGAAAAATTTCATAATGCATATAATGTTGTTATTATAATTGCGAAATATTAATAAATTTGTAGAAAATTAAAGACATCAAATTGACACCGCCCGGTAAGAAACGAACTGCAAATGAACGATTTCTTTCCAAATCGCTATGGCTTTTATCTACATCAAGAAATGCACTGGTAGTGATAATATGTTCCATCATCGCTTTTGTCTTTGAACAATCATCCACCGAAAGTCCCTTCATTCTAACCGGAAAAGTGCGATCTGGATTACCGGACTTTGGTATGCCACCGTTCGAAACATCCGTCGGAAACACGACTTACACTTTCATTGAAATGTGTACAGAACTAGGAAGTTCCATTATTCTGGTGCCTATTATTGCTGTACTAGGCAACGTAGCCATAGCTAAAGCTTTCGGTAATGAACTAATATATTCTTTTATATGTTGGTAATGATAATTTTTAAATATGAAATATTTATTCCGAGATTTTTTATAATTACTTAAGTATACTTGAAATTCGAACCCAATTTCTCTACGTTCGCGACAAGTACATGAACCAAGTAACTGGTTAATGTGGTTATCGCGAAAGTGAAGAATTTGTGTTTCGAATTTCGTTATCTACTCTATTAATATAATATGTATGTATAGTGGTAACTATAAAAAAAAACTTTTTGCCATACCCATTATAAAATATCTACTGTACATGCGTGTATATATGCATGGAATGGGTTAGTTAACAGACAGGTGTGTTGAAAGTGTTTTCAAAACATACTAGTGTAATAAGTACCTAAACGTAATTTTATGTTTATTCGCCCTAATTCGCCCGCTATTACCTATTCATGGCCTGCTATAAATGGGAAATTGGCGACGCAAATGAACTGTCAAAATTTTTCGAAAATACTAAAATTGTAGTGAAAAGTTATTTTATAGTGGGTATAGCAAAGAATACCATATATTTCGCGTGCGTAATGATATTGTGACTCGCGAGACTGTTAAAAGTCGCTAATGCTCGTTTTTACATACTGTCACTACTCGTCAGTAATGTGCCTCATTACGCTACTAGATATACAATCTACTATTTTAGAACTCACGCACGTAACAGATCATGTGTTAGTATAACAGGAAAAAAATAAATGTCTACTGTTGTACTCTGTTTCGTTATTGGCAAGTTGGCAACGCATCCAGCACGAAACTATTGGATCCGGGTTCGAATCCCGGTAATGATTATTTTCTCTCTTTTAACAAATTCTAAAAAAGTTATTCAATTTACGTTCGAAACTTTACATAAGATGAACTTACTTACTAAGCTTCAGCGCAAATAATTAATAAAAATTAATTTTTCTTATGGTATTATTTTTATTTTCAGCTAGTGGTGATAGCGTTGATGCCACTCAAGAGCTTTTGACTCTGTCGCTGTGCAACGTGGTTGGTTCATTCGTAAGCTCAATGCCGATAACTGGTTCATTTTCAAGAAGCGCCGTGAATCATGCCAGCGGAGTGCGCACTCCAATTGGTGGAGTTTATACAGGTTCGTAAAAGAATTCCATTGTATACATTGATAACTATAGATCCATGGATGGACTGGGTTATAGCCCAGACCGGCAGAATTAATTTAATTTATTATTTACGTCTATTAAGTTTTTTTAAATCGTCTCAACGAAACCTTTCTTTTGATACCCATATCGATGTATTTACAGGGAAAATTAATTTTACATTTAGGCAAAATGGCGTGTAGCGTTCGCCACATTGAATTTTCCGTGACGCCAATATACCCTATGTCACTCTCGGGATTAAGACGAATCTAACGACATCTTACTTATTGAAATTCATCGAGCCGTTTGGATGCTACGAGAGAATAAATAATATCACATACATACCTACTTATACAGGGTGTTGACCGTGACTGCTGCACATATGGATTTAACCCGTAAAATGAAACTTTCGCGATTTCCTGCTTCCCTAATTATTTTAGAAAAATATCTTCAAATAAAAGTTTTAGAACATAAATTCTGCATCTAAATCATTAAACAAAATTAATTTTGCATGCTTTGTAACGGCAGAAATTTGATATTAAAATGTCAAAATTATCTCAAAAACAGATAGCGCTAGCCATCGAACTTGAACAAAATGATGACGTTTTAGCTGTCAGAATAGTTTTTTTCACTAACTGTGTATTGTTGGCCATTTTTCTTTTCAATAAATTGATTTAAACACTGAAAATTAATAATGTCTGACAATTGAAAGATTAGATATTATTCTGACAGCTAAAACGTCATCTTTTTGTTCAATTTCCATGGCTATCGCTATCTGTTTTTGAGGTAATTTTGACATTTTCATATCAAATTTTCGCCGTTACAAAGTATGCAAAATTAATTTTGTTTAGTGATTTAGATGTAGAATTTTACGTTCTAAAACTTTTATTTGAAGATATTATTCCAAAAATAATTAGGGAAGCAGGAAATCGCGAAAGTTTGATTTTACGGGTTAAAACCCTATGTGCAGCAGTCACGGTCACCACCCTGTATATTTACATACTTACATACGATAGCGTGAAAAACATAACCATGTCTTTGCTGTCGGTGTAAAAATTTTAATGATGATAAATACAGTTACTCAAATCTGTTAACTAAATGTGCAATAATTTATTTATGAGAAAAACGCGCATCTAAATTTTTATAACGTTATACCTATAAGTAAATCAGAATATTATGGCGTAGGATTTTTATTATTTTGAAGATATGATTAAAATGTAATTAAATTTATATGACAGATTCTCTTCAGTGTTCTAAATAGAATAACCTTTACAGAATATAAAACATAAACCGAATAATAAAATCAATATTATTAAGTGTAAACACAGCGGGTGTTCAATACGAAAAAATGCGTACCTATACCTACTATTGCATAATCAGCTGTCATTTGAATCATGTACCTACTTTCATTTTTGCAAATGAATTTATGAATAGCAAGTTATTTGTATTTAGGACAAAATAATATTTATGTTCAACTTGACAGCTATACAGAGAGGGCAATAACCTAAAACTGACATTAAAAATATTTCGTAATTTAAAATACGTCTGATTAGTAATCAAGAAAAGTTATCGACAAGTCAATATATCTGGGAAATAGTCAACGAAGAACAGTAATCAGAAGTTGCAGTTACTGTTCACAGAGGCATATTTACAGGGGCTTAGAGGCTTAGAGTCCAGGGCGGCAAGTTCGTAGGGGCGGCAAAAAAAGAAAAAAATAAGAGACGCCTGGAAGAGGAATAGAAAAACGTGTCTTCAGATGTGATGGAAGGAAGAATGGGGAAGAAATTGGGGAGGGTAAGATAAAATGGGCAAGGAAAATTTAATGAAGGGGAGCGGCAAATACTGATTTAGCCCGATGGCGGCAAAAATCTAAATCCACCCCTGACTGTTCATGGATGGTTGCACCTTTTAATAATAATATTTTAGACGACTTTTTGGATAGTAATCTGGTACTTAACTAATACTTCACATCATTAGTATTGTTAAGGTACGTGCAGTACGCAGCTGGGATTCTAGATGGTACCGTGTATGGTAGATGGTGGCTGAAATTATAAGAGCTTATAGGTTTGCACAACGAAGCTTTGATACTAGCATTGATACAAGCTTAAGTCGCGTTTGAAATGTCAGATAGCGAAGACGAATATTTGTGTTCTTCTGCTAAAAAGTGGTATATTTTAAATACAAATTTGGGTAGGAGCTATCATGTCCACCCTATCAATAGAAAACGATCTAAACACGGCGAATTTCATCATTTATACCAAGAATTAAAATTTTACCCGAATCGGTTTTTTGAATATTTACGTATGGAACCTAACACTTTTAAATACGTCTTAAAAAAAACTCAAAACAAATTAAATAAAAACTGGCAAAATTTCACTTATTAAACCAGTCACATCCATTGCGAAACTTGTAACGGCCATTTGACAGTTGTCACACGTTGATTGTAGTAGTCAGCGCGCTGAAAGAATGGTGAGATACATACCTGCTACACTCACTGCTTCGTTGTGCACGCTCGCATATATAACAATGCATTAATTTAAGCAAGCCCTGCTATGATCTATGCTGCCATCTAGAATCCCAGCTGCGTACTGCACGTACCTTTAGATATGAACCTTCTCACATACGAGTGCTAGTCATGGGCGAATCTAAGAATTTAACTTAAGCATTTATTTGTATTTTATAAGTTGGGATACATTGATCGTATGAACATTTTAACTGTATTTTATATTATTATAATGTATTAACAAAGTCTTTCCTTTTTTCAGGTATTCTAGTAGTTCTGGCGTTAACATTCCTGACACCATATTTCTTCTACATTCCAAAAGCTTCACTGGCTGCTGTAATAATATGCGCTGTGATATTCATGATTGAATATGAGGTCGTTAAACCAATGTGGAAGTCAAATCGAAAAGACCTTGTACCGACCTTTGTGACGTTCATATTGTGTCTCGCCATTGGCGTCGAACTGGGGATTCTGGTCGGGGTTGCAATTAATATTGTATTTCTTCTGTATCCGTCGGCAAGACCTAGTGTCAGTGTTGAAAAACGCACGGTAAGGAAACATAATATCCATCATCATTAAATACATCCGTTGTCCGTATTATTCAGATTCATTCAATTATTATTATTCACCCTTCTATCCAATAATAATTTTTTGCACAATCACTGGAGAACGTTGACATTGTTCAAAAATTTCCCCAGCGGGAACTGACATTAAAAATACAATTAAAATGTCTAAAAATAAATTTAAAAAATCAATTCCTCTCCTTTTTTGACTTGCGCGGCGTCCGTGATATTTTGTATGGTGTAGTTACTACTTACTAGAGTCATTTAGGTTTTTGAAGTACTTATATGGTTATCGCGTTCGCTTATCGAATTCATACCATTTTCTCTAAGCATACTCGTTTTGAAAAAAGGCGGAGTGAAAAAATATAAGGCTTGTAGCCTTGTGGATATTTTTTTTTTTTCACAAATCTGGGAAATGTGTCTTGTCTTAAAAATTCGGTTCACTGGTAGAATATGAAACAGTGAACTCAATGAACACAACATGCGCCGTTGTAGTTTGCAGCTATGGACATTGCATTTTTACTTCCCACCTCTACTATGGTAGGGAAGTAATGGATTCAGTCCGAAAACAATATTTCGAGATTTTAACAGATTTTCACGTTTTGAGACCCTAGCAATCGTTTAAGATCATTTTCTGACTGATGTCTGTATGTGTGTGTGTATGGTGATGTGTGTATGTGTGTATGTGTGTGTGTGTGTATGTGGTCAATTTTTCGCCTTCGATATCTTAAGAACGGAACAACATACGGGCATGCCGATTGTTCTATTGTGTTTATCAGCCTTTAACTTAGATCTGATTAGATTTTGAGTCAAATCGGTTCAGTGGATCCTGAGATATTCAAAAAAACGTCCTCAATGTCACGTATTAACATAGGTAAAAAAAAATATAAATGAATTCTAGATGTTATAATATGAAAAAAATGTAAATATTTTTTTTCTCTAAAATGTATAGTTTTCGAGAAAAAAAATATTTTACTAAAAAAAATAAAAATTGTACGTAAATCAAGGTAACCATGATTTTTGCTATATTAAGCTAGCCATCAATAGATCACCAAACAAAAAAGAGGGCCATGCTTTTTTCAAAGAATAAAAATTAAATTGTGTTTTAAAGACCACCAACAGCTAAGGTTATTTGGGCCTAGTCAAAGAATAAAAAAAAGAGTGTTTATTTTTTGCAAATATTTACTAGGTGGGAAGTATAGGACTGGTCATCAGTCGAATTTTTTAATATTTTGAAGCCTACTGCCTACAATTCCCATATCAACAAGGATAATTAAATCAGACCTAAGATAAAAATCGCTTATATACTACAATTATTATTCCGTTAAAATGTTCCAAAAACGTCTTATATTATCTAAGCATTATAAAAATACCTTAACTCATAAATACATTATAGTGACTTCAATACGTGTATAGAACGGAAACCTCCACCACAATCAAACGATACAGTAAATATTTAATATTTACTGTATCGTTTGATTGTGGTGGAGGTTTCCGTTCTATACAGGTATTGAAGTCACAATAATGTATTTTTTTTATACTCAGATAATATAAGACGTTTTGATTTCATTATCCTTGTTGATTCAGGAATTGTAGGCTTCAAAATATAATTAAATAATAGATATATTATAAAATATTAAACTTACTGTTTTATGTAAACAACATTTCATTATTATTTATCATGATACAAGTTGCTCTTTATTATTATTGTTGAAAATCTCATTGGTTTGTAAAACTCATATTTTTTATAATCAAATTAAATATACTTGCTTAATAATAAAATTATTCTTTTCCAGACAACCTCGGGTATAGAATATTTAATGGTAACTCCAGGCAATAGCTTATACTTCCCTGCAGTGGATTTCATTAGGACCAGTGTTGGAAGAGCTGGAATTAAACAGGGATCATCCCAGTTACCTGTTATTGTCGATTGCAGATATGTCTTAGGTAATTATTTAATAATATAATTTATATTATCTTGCAAAAAAGTCCACAAGAATTAATACATTTTTGCATTAGAGATATCTCTATATAGGCCAGAGAGGAAACAGTCAATTTTTTTTCCTAAACATAAAAAATAAATAATAAAAATAACTTTTTTAGCTATTTTCATAGAACTTTTTAATCTCTTTTCAACCATCTAATAAATTATCAGTGTTTACATTAAACTTTTTTCGAGATAAACGCAATTGACTATTGCCTCTCTGGCCTATACGGAGATATCATCGATGATTTACCGCCATCTTGTAACAAATTTCATCCAGTTAACGAATATACAGGGTGACGTAGAACAAACTGCAATGCATAGCACCACGCGATAGAGGACCAAAAAATAATTTAAAAAAATCCTATACACTAATGTCCGATCGCTTTTTGTTTTCAAGTTACAGGCTGTTAAGTTTATTAGTTTGACATACCAACGTTTTGTTTCATGAAATCATGGCCTGCCTTTAAATATTTTTTATTGCCTATTTAATTAAATGTATCCAAGAACAAGGTCACCTTCTGTAGAGCAAAAACTTAACAGCCTGTAACTTGAAAACAAAAAGCGATCGAACATTAGTGTATAGGAATTTTTTAAATTATTTTTTGGTCCTCTATCGCGTGGTGCCATGCATTGCAGTTTGTTCTATATGTCACCCTGTATAGGTAGACTTTGATGGGGTTGTATTCAAAAATAATCGAGATACAGGCCTGGGGAGTCATATCTGGGACACCCTGTATAAAATTGTAATAATGCCAAAAGCATTGCATTGTATATTATACCGCTTACTTAATTGACACAACACTATACGGATTTTATTTATCATTGTTTGCTATGTGGTCCTCAGACACAAAATGTTAGCTCTGTTAGCTGGCTAAATTTTTATGACCACTCAAAAAGTTACAAGGGACGTGAGACTTTAATTTAAAAGAAAAAAATATAGCTTCTCACAATTTTAAAAGATTTTTATTACAGTACAAACTTAATAGTGTAATTAAGAATTAATTATTATTAAACGTTTTGTTCTTTAAAAAAAATCGAAGCTATAACACATAGCTAATTGAGTAGTATATAGATATCTATTAGAGAATTTATTTAATATCATTTTAGATGCCATTTATTCGGGTTATTGTGAAAGGCCAATTTATTGATCTTAATTGATTAGAGCAACGCCGGTCTTAGCCATCCGGGCGCCTCGAGCGAGATATTCTTCAGCGCTTTTTTATTTTTTATTATCAACTGACATTTTACTTTTCTAAACTAATTGATTCGCGGGTTAAGGCGCCGCGTTAGTGCGCGGCGTCCCCCAATCCCTAGCGTCCGAGGCGACCGCCCGGGTTGCCCCCCTCCCTAAGTCCGGCACTGGATCAAAAATTCGGTTGGTTTTCTATATAAATTTAATACTTTTCCGTAGGTGCTGACTTCACAGCCGCCAAAGGCATAGCCTCTCTTATAGACGATTTCAACAAACGCAAACAACCTATTTACTTCTACCGACCCAGAGACGACGTTATCGCCGTATTCAAGGGAGCAGCGCTGGACGACTTTGTACACGTGGCCACGCAAGCTGAACTTGATTATGTAATGCAAGGTACATACGCTATGTTGAACTTCATCCCGTATGATAAGGGTAAATGGTCATAAATGGAAACCCATTTAAAACGTTTGTGATCGTCGTAGATTATAGGTCATTTATAGACATTAGATAATTTCAAAAGGTGTTAATAAATATCGTAGATATTAAAATAAAAATATATGAGCACTGTGGTTGGAATAAAAACAAAAATAAAGATAGTTACTTCTTATCACAACAGTTTTATTGATGGATGTACATTTCGAAAGCTATGCTTTCATCTTCAGCAAACACTATACATGATCATCATGTATAGTGTTTGCTGAAGATGAAAGCATAGCTTTCGAAATGTACATCCATCAATAAAACTGTTGTGGTAAGAAGTAACTATCTTTATTTTTGATCGTAGATATTGTAGATTATAGACGCTCGACAGCTGAGGTCATCATAAATATCAAAGGTGGATTTTCTTGATATTACTTTTAAAACTTTGCTCTTTGTAAACTGTCTGTAGATCTCAATTTTGAAAAATAAATTAAAAGGTCTGTAGTATGTCCACTAAGAACGAAGCTGTGCTGTGTCGTTCCACTTTTATACTACTTGGAAATAATGGAGTTCTTTTTTATAAACATTCATAATGTTTAAGGTAGTATAAATTCAAAATATCAATTTTAAATTTATTTTTAATAATAATAATAATAATAATAATTTTTTATTGAAAAGCCACTAATGTGGATTCAAACGTCAGGAAAATATAAGTAATAATAATAATAATCTTTACATTTTATTGTTTCAAAGTACGATGAACACTTGAAAATGCTTATTTTATCTAATGCTAGCGGCCCCGTCCGGCTTCGCCCGGGTGTTAAGAAAGCCCGGGCTTCGCTCGTTCGCTATATATACCGTGTGAGTTTTTTCAAAGCGTACATACACTGTTTCACAATTTAAAATCGTGGCATAGACATTGTTGATGTCTATCTGGTCTGCCTGGAAACTGCACACTAAATAACGCAGAGACTTGCCGACAACTATTTCCCCCAGAATACAAATTGTACATAAGAACCTTTTCTTCCACGGTGTACATTTTTTATAGAAAAAATATTAAATTAATCTCTGAACTTATAAAATTTATTATCGCAACTCAATAATAATAAATTGTAAATAAAAACATTCGTTTCCATAGTTTCTAACAATATCTATACCACGATTTCAAATTGTGAAACAGCCTATGTACGTTTTGAAAAAACTCGCACGGTATATTAAACCTTCCGTGAAAAATTATCTAACTGATGGTGAAAACCGCATCAAAATCAGTTGCGTGGTTTAGGATGAGTTAGCGGACGCGGACGCGGAAAGCGACTTCATTTTATACTATGTAAAGATTACTTTCTTAAGAGGACAGTGTGGTGTAACGGTTAGCGTAGCAGGCCTTTGGATCACACTGTCGTGGGTTCGAATCCCACCTCCGCTCATGGATGTTTTGTGATGTCATTTAGTTTTAAGCTATTTGATTTGATGTAATTAAAAACGCTAATGACCTAAGTTGTCGACGCCTCCATAATCTACAATAAATAAAATAAATTACTTTCTTGATTTTTAGCGCATAAACACGGTGAAACAGCCGGCCTGCTCGTACCAAAGTCAAACGGCACCGAGGCTCTATCACGAGCTCACTCGCAACATTCCTTACATGAACTGACGGAGATAACATGCACAAGAATTCCGACAGTCGAACCTCTACTAGAAAACAACGGCTGCGTCAAACCACAGATTGTTAAAAAATCGTGACAGTCTATTTATCCATATAAAGATATTTAACAAATTATTTTTAATCATTTTGTATAGGTAGTATTTCAAATTGAAATATTTTGAATAATTTTTACGCGACAATACCCCAGTACCTACTGATTTTAATTTGATTTTTTATTTACGCAAACCTGGTTGTTTGATTTATAAGAAGTTAATGATATCTCTATTCAACACGAAAAATGTCTCTTATTTAATTAACTATGTACGCACAAGATCAAACTATTAAAAAATTACCAGTTCAAAATATGTGAAATATGATTTTTTACATACGCAGATACGTACAAGTATTTATATGTTTACTGAGGGTTTAATGAAACTTCAGAAGTGTTTGATTTCCAGCTATAAAGTCGGGTATTCTTAATAATTATCTCCATGATTTAGTTACGTCACAAAATTATACTGAAACCCGGGTTCGGCATTGGAATTGGTCGAAAAATACGTTATTTATAAATTATTTGTATTATAGGCTATTTTTTGTATTTTATATATATTTATTTTTAAATAAGTTAAGTATACTACGTGTGTAAAGAAAATTAATAAGAAATAATATTACACTGAAACTATAATGTATTGAATGGAACTCGAAAAAATAAAACCGTTTGACATAGTATCCACATTCTACATGAGAATTGATTTTAAAGAGTGAAAAAAAAATGTGAGCCGTCGCGGGACGCCTGGCAGATGTGAAACATTTTTATAGCTTGAATCTTTTATTTATTGAACTTTACAAATTTATCAAAATAAAATCTAGCCTATATCACTTAGGGATAGTGTAGCTTTCTATTAGTAAAAGAATTTTTTAAATCGGTTCAATAGTTCCAGACATAATAATAAAATTTATGATTTATTACAACGCCGCGAGACATTCTCCCCCTGCGAAGATAATATGTGAAAGAATTTTTAGAATCGGTTCAGTAGTTCGAGAGATAAGAATTTACAATTTAACACAATTTACCCTAATTTTCCCTCGTTTACCCAAATTTACCCTAGTATACCCTAATTTCTTGAATTTACCCAAATTTTCGTTTTTAAAAAAAAAACAAAAAAATTAATTTTTGGTGTCATGAAATTTTAAAAAATTATAATTATTGTCAAAGAAAGACCCTAATTTACTCTAATTTGCCCTAATTTACTCTAATTTACCCTAAATACCCTAATTTACCCAAATTTTCGTTTTAAAAAAAAAAACAAAAAAATTAATTTTTGGTGTCATGAAATTTCAACAAATTATAATTATTGTCAAAGAAAGAATATAACAAAAATAAAAAATTTTATAAATAAATATCATGTAGAATTTAGAAAAAAAAACGTCAAAAATTGTACGATGCCATGAGTTTCCGAACCCAAGTCCCCATGCATAGAAGGCTAATGTGGTACCACTACTCTGCGGATGAACTTGTCTAGACAGCCCTTGTTATTGATATATGTATAACTTAATATACCCGGACAATTAATTATTTATCCAGTACAATATAAGTGCCGCAGTGGTGGGGATAACAGCAGGCGAAGGAGTACTTTTCGTTGCATGATTTCGTTGCATATTTCCCCTCACGCGGCTGTTCACAGCCCGACATAAGATGTTTCACATCAAAAATGATATTACAGGAAATACAAATAAAACATATTTTTATGAATCAGATAAAATATATTTTAATTATCGCTTATTTTGTTACAATATTGTTAAACAAACGAACATTCCTAATAATTATTTTTTAAATGATTAAAATTGTTTTAAAATTACTAATTATTAATATTAGAAATTGTACACGACAGACACTTTAAAATTGCTTCATATAAAACAGAGATCAGTATTGTATACTTAATTTACAAAAAAAAAAAAAATGAAAAACCTTAGAAGAACCCACAGAAATAAATCCCAAAATATTTATGGTACAGATTTAAGGGCACTTTCTAAAGCCATGTACAGACCGCAATTCCAATGCAAACGTCAACAGCAAGACGTGTGTCGTTGAAGCTGGAAGCAATTTAGAGAAATATGGTGCAAATGTCGCGCCAAATTTCCAACTCGAGTTTGATGCTGTTGGTTACCGTTCAAAACAAAGCTCTTCGAGCGAACGTAAGCCAAGGCCAAAGATTGCGTTGGAAAGAATTAGAATGCGTTCGGTTAAGTTCGGTGGCGTTGTACACACCGAACGCAATGGGTTCCGAATATCTGCGCACAAAATATGTGCTTTCGGTTGCGTTAGTTATTCAGTCTGTACACGGCTTTACGAAAATTGTTTTCCTTAAGTACATAAAATTACTATCCCAAATCTATTAAAGCCATTCCCAAAAAGCTTATAGAGCTGAACTGACAAATGGGAAATAGGAGTACCTAATATTGCACATTAAATTAAATATTCGTGGAAAAGTAAACAAAATCGAGAGTAATTTACATAAATGGGAAATATTATACAAAAATTTTAAAAACAACGATAAAAAAGAATTAAAAATGTATCTGTCAGTATAATCCAGACGCAAGATCTGTAACTTTTCCAATATTAAGATTATTTTTGGAAGCATTCGGAGAAAGCGTTCTAAATTCATTAGACGAAATACTGGACTGCATATTTTTTGCAATCTGGTATCCAGAATATAATCCTGCATTCGTGTGACCCCTATTAATTGTAAACGAACTTTTCCCATTTGTGGAATTTTCACTGGTTAATCTATTTGGAAGAATTAGTCTATGGGAAAAATCTGATGATTCGTGCTGATATGTATGATTTGGAAGAAATACTCTGTGTTTATCATCGTTGTGCATTTGTTTCTGATCACAGTGGTTTCCGGGAAACTGCATAGTTCTCTGTTTGCCCGCTGACTTCATGTGCGCGTTGCTCCCACTTCTTGAAACAACTACAATTGATTTTGAGTGACCGCTACTATTATCGCTACTATTGTGTCTCAATCTATGGCATCCATTTTGTTTCATTTCATTTGAAGTTACGACAATGTCAACCATTGTATCTAAGCCTTCGTCGATGCGGTCTAAGCTTTTCGACCGAATTTTATCAGCATTTGAGTCTTCAACTTGTTTTCTACATTTACTGCTGTTTGTCAAGTTTTGCTTAATGACTGGTGTACCTGATGGTGAATTGACATCAACAATATACAGTCCATCAATGCTGTTATGTTGAACTGTTTTAATGTTACCCTCTTTAATCTGAATTACTCCCATTTTCGGAACGACTTTGTTATGTAATGACTCACTTCTCTTCATTGACAGTTTTCTTTGAACTTCACACATTTTCACCTTTTGTAATCGCTTTCTTTCGTATGCCTCAGCACGTTCTCGCGCATCCATAATACTGTTTAAAAGGGCCCGATTATCGTTGGCGTTGTTGATAATTTCTTGTCGATCTATTCGAGGAACCTGCTGACATTTTGAAGCGCTTAATAATGAATCAGATTCTTCATCTGTACTGAAAATTGGATTTTCTTCTTCAAAAAACATTTCTTGTTGTCGAGACTCGTATTGAATATTTTCGTTGCTAGGGAAAAATAGATGAACTAAACTTCTCGTTCGTCTTGGAGGCTGCGGATGCAAATTGGAAGGCACTATAATTGTTTCAGTTTCATTTATTATAGAGTCTTCGATTAATACGTTTGAATGGACTTTCATTTGAATTTTTGGTTTATTCCTATCTTCTTTTTTAGATTTCTTATCTTTATCAGTTTTATCTTTTTCATAAACTTCAGTTTCAGCGTCGTTAATTATATTACGCAATTCTTCAATAACTTCTTCTATTGTTGTTTCTTCTTCCTCATCTGATAGTTTTTTTGTTGTATTGTCATCAGTTGTGGTGCTTTCTTTTTGTAGCTGTTTATTGTTTATTAAAATTGTGTCATTTTGCACCTTCAATACTTCGTATATCATAGGTTCCCGCTGCACATCATCATCTGGTGAAAGAGATCTTTCAGAAGAAGAGATGCCCTCATCTTCAGCGGGTGTTGAATCATCTGAAACAAATCAATATATTTTATAAAAAAGTGTCATTATTTTGCAAATTAGTTTTACAATTAAGTTACACAAACATTCGCTTATACAATATTATTATTAACTGTACTAAATTTAATTACATTACTAACATAATAGTTAAGAAAATAAAGAAGACTAGCATACAGGATGTTGTCTAAAAATAACACCGACAAACTTCGTGGGGTGGTACACGGAACATTGAGACTAGTAACTTTTATGCATAAATACGCATCGTTTCGGCGCTAGAGACTGTAGCCCCTAATCCCCATAGTCTATCTCCTTACATTTTCAAGGAGGAATTAGTCTTGCCATCTTATTTATAATTAAATTTATATAAAATTAAGTAAAATCATTAGCCGTTTTCGAGAGAAAAAAAATATATTTTTCAGTTTTATAACCCATTTTAAGGGGGCGATTCCTCTCATATTTGAGTCAGGGTCGGTTTTACGATTTCGTCTCGAGATGCATGCAAAATTTGAGTAAACTCGATCCAGTAGTGTGGACAACAGACAGACAGACATCGCAGACAGAATTTTTTTTAAAAACTTTTTTGGTTTCAGGGGACTTGAAAACGTGTACATTCACAAAAAACTAAAAAAAAATTTCATACGATTACAAGACTTGAGTCAGCCCATCGAGACATCTGGAAAATAATTCCACACCACTGCAGAAAGATTAAATAGAAACCCCGCAGAGTATTTCCACAGCTAATACATTTTCTGAAATATATATTTCTAGGCGTAAACAAGCCGGAACAAGCTAAAAAGCTTAAAGCATTTTGTATATAATCATGATGTGTAAACCGAAAAAAACAATATACGAGATTGTATATCTAGTTGCGTAATGATGTATTTTAGACAAGTAAGTGACATTATGTTAAAACGAGCATAGCGCTACACTTCTATAGTATGCCGATAATAGCTGTCAGTAGGTAATAGCGAGCGGATCAGGGTGAGTATAAGCACAAATTACTATGGTAATGGTTTGCTTTCCCACATTAGTGTGGGAAAGATACGTTTCCGCACACCGGCCTGTCAAAAGTCACTTTACATGCATGCATGATGTAAAGCAGCTGTTTTATAGTGGGTATGGCAAAAAATTTACGAACGGAAACAATAAATATTATAAATCAATAAAACACTTTCAATTTCAATGAAGGGATATAAAAAATCTCGATAACATACAACACCAATTATTACGGAGCCAAAAACTTGATTTTAAATAGAAATTGAAAAATTATGCATATTTATGCAAACAATAAGAATGGATATTGTTGTATCGATAATATTATTTATCGAATGGTGTATAGTACTTTGCATACAAATTGAACATAAATTGAACATTACTGATATCTGAATCCGGATACATAATAGTATAATATTTAGACATTTTCCTTGTATTGCATAATCCATAACTTTATTGACTGATAAATAAATAATTCACATACTTTGAAATTTCATTACAACACTGAATACACGGATCTTAGGATTCTATCAGAAACTAATAAAAATGTTAATTTTATAGTGTAACAAAATATTTATCGCGAAACGATTTTAAACAGAGACCAACTAATGTCATTATACTATGAGGATTGTCTCACATCCTTTCGATGAACTCTACACACAAAATATCGATCATAATATGACTAATAAATATACCATATGGGGTTCAAACGAAGACCTTGGTGCAATAAACGGCTAAACGCCACATTGGGCAAAAATAAGTTAGCATCAATATTTATATATCTGGCCATGTGGATATTCTGTATCGTTTGATGCAAGAATCGTCTGTGTATCGCACATAGCCTGTTCTTGCTCCAAACATTTCTACAAAAATATTAATAAAAATCACTTTTTCCTCTTTTTCTCATAACTATGTTGTGATTCTTGCACCAAGCCCTTCTTATTATTATTATTAAACGCAGTCGACAAGGACAACAAATAATACTGTTCGTGAAAAACAGACGTTCACTATTTACACTTTCCTGACGATGCAGGGTCAGTTTTGTCTTTAATGAAAGATAAATGATGCGTCCAGGCATGCTACCGGACACTTTTTTAAAATATGAAAAGCTTTTTCAATAGTGCTGAAGCAAAACCATTTAATATTCCGAAATGTGTTTTGTAGCTTGTTTTTTTATTTGACCTGTAGCATTCCATGAGGGGACAAAAAGCTTCAGTTTGACGCGAAAAATTTATATTTGAATCAAAAATACAATTGGTATCGTGAAATAAACTTAAAAGCGGAACGGAGGGGGCTAGATCCTTCTTAACATGTACTATTTTAAGTGATAAAGAAACGATCAAAAAGCTATCATGCTATGAAGGAAAAATATATCTAAATTAAGTAATTAAATTTTCTAGAAAATGTTATCAAATTTCATAATTTGAAAAAAACATTTTCCAGAAAATTTAATTACTTAATTTAGGTATATTTTTCCTACATAAACATAGCATGATAGCTTAATTAAGAGTTTGTAAAATCACTAATAAATTTATTTGTAATGTAATTTTGAAGTAGTTTATTAAAATGTCGTATTTAAGAGCTAATTTAAAAATTATTTTTAGTCTGTTAATAGTTTTCTTCCGAGAAAAATTGAGATTTTGTTTCTATTTTAATAAAAGAGAAAGGTTAGTAGCTATCTAATCTAATAAAAATCTGTCTGCGGTCAAAGAAAGTAAAAGTATTGTCTAGCAAAAACTTATCAAAAAATTCGACTGATGACCAGTCCTATACTTCCCACCTAGTAAATATTTGCAAAAAATAAACACTCTCTTTTTTTTTATTCTTTGACTAGGCCCAAATAACCTTAGCTCTTGGTGGTCTTTAAAGCCCAATTTAATTTTTATTCTTTGAAAAAAGCATGGCCCTCTTTTTTGTTTGGTGATCTACTGATGGCTAGCTTAATATAGCAAAAATCATGGTTACCTTGATTTACGTACAATTTTTATTTTTTTTAGTAAAATATTTTTTTTCTCGAAAACTATACATTTTAGAGAAAAAAAATATTTACATTCTTTTCATATTATAACATCTAGAATTCATTTATATTTTTTTTTACCTATGTTAATACGTGACATTGAGGACGTTTTTTTGAATATCTCAGGATCCACTGAACCGATTTGACTCAAAATCTAATCAGATCTAATTTAAAGGCTGATAAACAAAATAGAACAATCGGCATGCCCGTATGTTGTTCCGTTCTTAAGATATCGAAGGCGAAAAATTGACCACATACACACACACACACACATACACACACACACACACACACACACACACACACACACACACACACACACACACACACACACACATACAGACATTAGTCAGAAAATGATCTTAAACGATTGCTAGGGTCCCGAAACGTGAAGATCTGTTAAAATCTCGAAATATTTTTTTCGGACTGAATCCATTACTTCCCTACCATAGTAGAGGTGGGAAGTAAAAATATTATGGTTATTGTCATCACTCATCGAACTACTGGGTAGATACGAAAGCGGTTTTTACACGATTACTTTTCATATAGGAAGTTTGTTTTCTAATTTTGGTAGCCGTAATCGGATTTTTTTAATTTTTTTTTTTGGCTCCCTAAATTAATGTTTGACTGCATTTTATACTATTTTAAAACTTCTCATAAAAACGCTTAGGTACTTATAACTAGAGAACGGACAATATTGGATTTTCAATTTTTTAAAACAGGTGTGTAAACTGTAGGGAATTGAAATACCTTTCAAATAAGCAACATAACCCCTCTTTTGATTTAAAAATATTGAGTTGATAATGCGCTGGCGCTACCTTTAAATTTCCAAAAATAGATTTTTCTTAAAAAAAAGTGTATGTGATAATATTTTACCTTGATTTTATGCGGACTCTTTACCTCATTCGTTCAAAAATTAAGAGGGGGGCAATTTACACGCGCAGTGTATATGTAGCAGCCATGATTTAGCAGCCATGACTTCTACATAATTTGCCGTAATCTATTAATGAAGAAGAGTATTACTTCAATATAATTTAATGGTTTGTTTGGCTATATTATTGATGTAAGACAATAATTCATTAAATATAATTAAAAAGAAATTATAATTTAATAACGTCGATATACATTCTAATTAATTATTAATAAAACTTCAAAAATTAGAAAGTTGCAATTTTTTTTGTCCTATGCACAAGCAATTTGTCTAGCGGTCGTTCTGTTAAATAATATGTTGATGACATCAATTTATTTTTACCACACCTATTTCCTGAATATAGCGCACATAAGAAATTGCAAAGAAACTTTTAACGTTCTATCCGAAAGGTATTGATAAAAGAAAATAAAAACCAAAATAAAACTTTCAATGCAATATTTTAACCCTGGGTTTACATATGCGTTGTCTCGCACGAGTGCGAATGTTTAAACACTGCGCTCGCTATGGCTCGCGAGTCGTGTCGTAATGAAGCTCGCGAGTGCCGAGGGGCGCTCGCCTGGAGATGGGTATTTTGTGCAGGAGTCAAAGACCCGCAACGAGACACGAGCGTGGTGTTAACACACGCGCGTGCATACGTGGCGTTCAGGTGCTCACGGACACACGCTACGTGCTTTTTGTTTTACGCAAGATCCTCGAAATATGAACTGACCAACCGAGACGCGTTAAATTTTTTAGAGGTTTATGAAAATGAACCTAAAATTGGGGATCCAAAAAATAAATATACCTCACACATTTTTGCTGGTTGCGTAACAAGTGAACGCGAAACGCATGTGTAACTGAAGCAAAACACGACAAAACAATAATTTTTTGAATTAATATTCAAAAATTTTGTTCTTTTCGTCATTATAGTTTTATAAATGCGGATGAACTTTCTGTATGCTCGATTTTTATTAAAACAATAATTTTGTACTGGTTTCGTGTCGTTTAAAGCTACTAAACTTAATATTTGATTAAGTACTTAATAACTAATTTTAATATAACATTTTTTAAACATGAGAAAAAAATCTAGTAAAGCTAGACTTCAAGGGTGTAATAATTAACAAACTACCTCAAAAATAGTACCAAGCAAAAGATATATTATTAAATTTTCAAACATTGAATTTATTGGAAAACTACAATGCGAAGGTTAGAACAATGTCAACAATATTAATACAGAGAGAAATTATAAGTAAGTAGGTAAACAATTAAAGTAAATAAATATTTGCCAGATTACCAACCTCGTTTACTGGACGATGGCCTCCTGGTAGGTGTAATATGTTTTTTGCCATTCCTAAGGTTTGTGACCTCGTCCTGAAGCTCACAGCAACGCTCCTTGAGACATTGTTCCAAGGACAACAAGATACCCTTTTCTTCTTGAAGGATCTGTTGACAACAAATATTACACACTTAATGCGTAAATCCAAATAATATAAGTACTTTAGTAAATATTCAGAAAAGTTGGCAAACATTTCACGTAAAAATAAATTCTTATTTGCATTGTGAGCTACAAGTGTTTGACATACAAAATTTATAGCTGCCAGACATGCGTTCGACTACTAATAGACTAATTTCAATATTTTTTTATTTTGACGTGCTAATTTTTATAAGCAATTAAATGACAAAAATATTAATATCTTGATAAATATACGCAAATAATGTAGGTAAGCGAAATTTTGTATGAATATTCATAACTAAATATCTAATGAACTGAATTCGAATAAATAAATGAAAACGAATGTTTATTTTATGGTGACAGTTTTAAGAAATACAAATAGTATGTCGATAGCAAAAAAAAGTGCAATCATTTGTAAAATTTGATGTGTTAATTTCAACTCTAATCGTGTTCCATATTTTATTTACAATAAAAAAACACCTATCAACTTATTTATGAAATTTTAATCGTGGAATCTAAAATGGATACTAGGTATTTATTGTTCGCTTAAATTTATCTTCTGTCCGATTAATTTCCAAAATGAAAACAAACCCAAACGTAACTCATAAAACAAGGATTCAAGATCTTAAGTTAACTGTTAAATAATGGAAAAAAAGATAATTTAAGTAAATTTGACAGTTTTTATAAATTCATAAAAAATAATCTTTGTTTTAAATTTTACCATAATAATATTATAATATATGTATTGTTATATTTCGTAATCTCACCTGTACTCTACGCTCTAATAGCTTGACCTTTTCTTTAAGGGTATCATTCTGCCGTATTATTTCCTCCGAACGTTGCGAGAGTCTTTCAACGTTAACATGAGACCGTTCCCACTTCTCCAATTCACAGAACACTTTTTCTGCGAACGGAGAATTTATTGGCACAATCTGAAAAGAAAGTCGTACTATAATTAGAGAATCCTTAGACGTATATTTCAATTTTAAACAGCTTCAGACGTTATAAATATTAGTATCTATTGGAAAAAAAATTCAAAGGGTCCAGAACGCTCAGAAAAAATAATTAGCATATTTTCTTTTCCTATTTTAAATTTCTAGTGGCTCCCATATTTAAGGGATCCATACTCTAGAAATAGACAAATAGCGCCGATGCTGCAAAGTTATAAAAACTCATCCTATAATATGATCAAACGTACTCTACAACTCCATTAAAATGAAACAACTGAGCCGGAATAGCAATAGTATATGACGAATGAGATATTATGAAAGATGATTTTTGTGTATATGGCGGTGGATTTCCCACAAAAAACTACCCCAAGCTAAACCACGACGGAGCTGGAGCGGAGTTGTCAAGGACGCAATGAAGATACTTGCAATTCAGGAAGTGCAGGGGGAAGAGAAGACGGTAAAGTTCAGGAAGCGGTAAACCACACCAGCTGTAAGCAAGCCACCCGTATAGGTATTTATTTCTAGAAACCAATTACAAAATAGTATCGTTAATTTTATTTTATGATAAAATTAATTAATTATTTACATATTTTAATACCCAGTTTCAAAGTTGTAAAGGATTGTTGCTCCCTATTTCCATATTAAATCCTTTCCAGAGCCAACCCTCATTTCATTCAATTTTAATTAAACATCAGCTTATAGGCTCCAATCAGGGGTGTTACGAATATTCGCATCCGCATCCGTAAATGCGGAATATTCGCATTAATTCAGACATCTGCATCCGCAATCATATCCGCATCAATCAATGCGGAGTTTTTACGGATGCAGATTCACATCAACAAGTAACTACATGTAAAGAAAGTGGGCGGAGCCAGAGTGGCACGTGCTAAAAATATGATTAAATAAATAAAAAGTTAAAATTAAATTAATTTTCAGTTATTTATGCACTTAAAATTTAAATAATTATCCTTTTAAAATCCCATCCGCATCAAATCGGCATCCGCGGATGTGAACTTCTAATAATCCGCATCCGCATCTGCATCCGCGGATGTCTAAATTTTTGCATCCGTAACAACCCTGGCTCCAATATACGAGTATCTGCGCGCTCTGGTGAAACATCCATAAATGCACTATGGAGTAATTCAATTCCCCAAACTAAATGTAAGAACTGCAATTCTCTTATACCTAACTTAACTTAAATTCTAAAAAGAAATAATAAAATGTTATGTATATAATTTACCTTTTTGAAAGTATCGACATTAAAGCCAGCTTGTTCAAGTTCAGCTTGAACATACAATCTTTTTTGTGCAGCACCGGCACTAATAACGAATGAATTCAAGAACTTAAGTCCTGCAGCTAACAATTCAGCGTGACCGCCCGGACTGCTTAGTATGCCGACAAGAAACCGGAAACGGACTGGTTCGCCGAACCGTAACCGTAAAGTCGACAGAGCTTCCGATACCACCGTGTGACCGTTACCACCGCATGAATCCTCACAAGCCATTGTCAACAACTGAAAAAATGAGAGAATTTATTGAACTAAAAATTCTAGTACGAAAATATTAATTTATTCACAGCATTATAGAAGCACCAGCAGATTTACTATGGTGTTTGTAAGCCAATTTCTAAGACCTTGAACATAGCTGTGAATTAGCACGCGCTAGCTTCGCCCTTAATTTTACTACAAGACTGTTACGGCTATCAGAATCTGAATGGGAAGCTGTACCTACTAAGAATATGGCGGTCACTTGAGCAGAATGTATTCGGGAATAAGGTTCTACACTTCCAGTGATTCAGCTAATATATTTTATTAACATTAACATTAACGATGATGGAATAACAGTAGCAGTTAGTAACTGTTAGCAAAAAAAGAACAGGTTTTAAAAACGTTTGGTAATTGGCTCTTTAATATGAGATTTTCAACAAATTTTAAGACATAGATTGATTGTAGATTATAGACGCTCAACAGCTGAGGTCATCAGAGTCTATGTGTGTATTATAAATCTGCCAGCCGGCATACACAAACCGACTGGCACTAGCTCAGGTTCCTGGGAACACCAATTACCAGAAAACATTGGAATGTAATCTAGATTCCAATGTGGAATAAATTAAGTATCCTTATTACCAGTAACTGTTAAGTATTTGATTTTGAAGTTATCTGTTTTTGTTTTTTGTTTTTTATTGATTCTTCATTCAATTTTTTATAACAAAAGGTAACGTTAAGTAGGTAGTAAAAGGTTGTATTTTTACCAGGTTCTTTTTAAATGACAGTAGAATTTATTTAAAAAATAATAGTGTTCTCACTTCCCCAGTACTAGAAGAAAATGTACGTATAGTCATAGATTAATTGAATTCTATTATTCCGAATTTAAGCATCTTAGAATATCCTAAATGTTACCCTTTTTAGATTAAGTTAAAAACGTCTTCGAAAAAAGACTATGAAAGGAACAACTTTTTATTCGAGCAGAGCGAAAGTTAAAGTCCTACCAACCAGTTTGCGCTACTTGTGTAGTTTAGAAGTCAACTCTAGACTCTGTAGGAGCTATAATTTATCATTTTATATTAAACTAACATTTCGTTAGTTAATTAGAACTTAAGATGAGTAATAACATGTACCTGCAAGGCAATAACCCTTGACCTGTTGACATTGCTCATAATGCAGACGGCCAACGTATAGAGGCCGACCGGTGTGGAGGCCAGACGTCTGACGGCTTCCTTTCGACGTACGCAACAGTTAGCCAGACACTGAAGACACGCGAGTTCGTCGACGAGGGCTCGTCTCTGGATGCGCGCCGACGTACTGCCGCTGTTTCCTGTCTGGCTTAGCTGAACGCCACGCAGGAGTTCCAGCAGGAGCGTTACGCCGTCGATTGGTTCCGCAGTAAACTCCTGGACGAAACTGAAACAAAATTAAAGAATTAGTAACGCGATGATTTTTAATATAAATCTATGGAGGTGTCGATACCAAGAGTTATTAGCGTCCGCGCCTATAAAAAAAAACCGACAGTGGATTAGAATTACTGAATTTATAAATCTTTATAGCATACAACCATTTTCCGTAGGTATATATTCGAATAGACTCGGGTAATCCTTAAGAAGTATACGGGCACCAGTATGACGAAGTGGAAAAATTTTTTTGTTAAACGGGAGATGACCTGAATAAAGCTGTACCTATTAATTACGATTTGTGAGTTATTCCCAGCTATCAATTATTTCTATTTAAGTTGCATGACACTGAAAAAGATATACTTTTGGAACTCTTAAAGGATTTACTAAATCTTTCCTGTATGATTGATGATGTGCAAGTCCAAAACTGATTTTCAGTACCTGCACAACAGTTAACAAGATGAAGCTATTGTTACGAAATGCTTTGAGAGTTATTAAACTTTTTTTTAAACATAATTAAAATATGTAATTAAAGTACAACGGAAGTAAACAAAGATTTTCAAGCGACTTTTTGTCACGTTGCGTTGGCTGCCGGCGTTCTTATTTTTAACCTTTTGAAGTGAAATCTTTCAATTTCATTATCAATAATTAAATATTATTAAACACGTATTGTACAATTAAGTGAAAGAAAAAACAAGATTTCGGATAAAATTTCTCATCTTCTGTCACGCACCAACAATTAATTCTATAATAAAACTAAATACTATTTTGATTCGAAGCACTTTATTTAGAAAGTAGCTCTTTTTATTTCTAACTGACAATAATTACAGGTATCAGAATTATTATGTGTAGGGGTCAATCTGAATCGCCAATTGCACATTCATGAATGAATAAAAGTAGCCTTATAGCATTCATGTAGCGGTCTCCGGTACACATGTATTATTATGATTGCAAGTCAAGCTGGGTTTGTGATTTCATTTCAATATGTGGCCAGTCACTATGTTTGTAACATCTAATTAAATTTAATGATACGAATTCAAGAAATTTCAATATCGTACGTCACTTTCACATGAATCTTTTTATTTTTCGTTTTTGATTTTTTTCTTCAGTTAATAATACGCGATATGTGCCATATAATATTATGTATAATCATATATTATAAAAATAGCAGTATCGATTACCTTTTTCCCCGCGATCAATAACAGGCATCTTAACCCTTTCGGTCTCAGTTTATTTATAACCGTCATTTTATGTTATTAAGATATTTAATTTAGCCAGCGGTAGCGGATCGACGAATTCAGTGTTCTATCGAACAGGGTTTCACAAACTGCATAGACTGAGCGAAACATTTTTGAAAAAAATATTATTGGAATAGTATGTTGCAAACTTTGAAATTCTGAAACGTAAACTGATGCGCTGCTAGCAAGTAATGACGGAAATAGTTAATTGGTCCACCTGTCTTTGTCGTACAGTCTATTAAGACTGTAGTGAAACAAGGACAGGTGGCCCAATTAACTATGTCTGTCTTTACTCGCTTTCCACACACAGAGTGGTATAACGGAGTGATTGTTCCACAACTATATTTCAGTGGTTGCAAATAAGCATTACAATAACATTGCGTTAACAAAATTTAGTTCTAATTTTCTGGGAAAGATATATATTTATGTAACGCAATGTATTGGGAATGGAAAGTTGTCACTCGAAACTACGATTGGTTGATTTCTTTAAAGTCGCCTCGGAAACCAAGGGTTGATTCCGAGCTTTAAGAGTCTAAGGGCGTGGTGGAAATATTACATGGTGTGCTTATCAGCCAAGTTTCTCTCTCTAAAAATATTTTCTCTCTTGCACATTTCTGTAAAATAATAGGTGAACCAATTGTCAACTCATAAAAATCTCTAGAATATGCGTGAGGATTTTTATATTTAAATGTTTTTGTAACCACTATGACAAATAAATAACAAGCAGAATAAGAAGTATTAGAAATACCTTATGTCCGTCTTGTGACTTCATGTGTTGTTAACACAACGCGTTTCAGCAACGAGTTGCCATCTTCAGGTGTGGTTAATTTTTTATATTATAAAACACACATTGAGTATTCGTACCACGTTATAATATTATGATGCTAAGCACATGTCTATTATGTTGTGGATTGTGAAGATGGCAACTCGTTGCTGAAACGCGTCGTGTTAACAACACATGAAGTCACAAGACGGAACCAACGTATTTCTAATACTACTCATATAGTGACTTAGAGACCTAACACTCTAAAAATGTATCAAATACAAGCGTTTAGGTAAAAAAATACAAATTAGATGTTTGAAATATTTAATTTTCATATAACTGTCAATTTGCAATTTGAAACTGAGTACGACAAGGACGGGTGACGTGACACCACTCATAAAACGATTGAAACCTGCCGGATAGGCACACAATGTAATTATTTCTGATAAGCTTTTTTTAAACGAAAATAATTTTTATATCGAACTGTGAGCGAAATGTTACAATATTTTTTAACAAGCGAAAGTCAATAAAAACAATTATAACATAAATGACAATAGAGATTCCACGTTTTGTAATTTCTAAAATTGCTATCCATTAAATTTTCTATAAATTTGAATAAATTAAATTATACACTTCCTCATTTAAAACAATCCAAGCGAATAAAAATACAAATTTCTCCGACAAAGTATCTTCTCTAAGTTGACAAATACTAAAGAAATACGGAAATCATGCATGACGACCTAGTGTCAAATATACCTACTTATTAGTGCATAAAGATGAATTGTCAACATTTTCGTAACAAATGCAATCAAATTTGTCACCAGCTGACAAACAGTTTACATCGAGATTTCTTTTCCAACAAAAAAAGTTTTTACCGAAAAACAACAATATTCAGTGATATTCTTCAAATAATATTCAAAGTGGCTTCCATAGCGGAATTTCGAGAATTCGCATTTCCGAAATTTCGGACAAAATTTTTTAACATGTAGATTATAGACGCTTGAAAACACAAGTGTGCATAACAATAATAAAACAATTTTGAGGAAAATAATTTAAACTGACACAGTATTGAATTAGAATTATTATTAAAACGTCATTACCTGAATTGAATATTCAGAATCTATACTAATATACTCGTATCTCATCTGTGCTAATATATAAAATTCTTTGTATGTTTTGTATGCATGTGTGTGTGCGCGTGTGCCGGTGTGCGTGTTTGTGTCTGTGTGTGTATGTATGTATATTTGAAATGATTTAACTTATTTTTTTAAATATTCCTTATGATTCCAGAAGTGCTATAGGCTATGTTTTATTCAACTTTTTAAATAAATTTTTGAGTTAATTTATTAATTAAATTTTCTCTACTACTATAAACAAAACGTGAAATTCTTTTGCATTTTAGCGTATTGGTGAGATTCTCGCGGGGTGGGGGAATAGATCATAGGTAAGTTCTTATCTCTGGAACTACTGAACCGATTCTAAAAATTCTTTCACTAATAGAAAGCTACACTCCCTGAGTGATTTAGGCTATATTTTATTTTGATAAATTTCTCGCGGGGGGGAATAATTCCTGTGGGATAGTAACAAAACGTAACTCTGAATTCTTTTGCATTTTAGCGTACCTATATTGGCGGAATCCTACTTATATTATAAACGCCACCAGCCCGACTTCGCATCGCAGCGGGAGAATTTCTCGTGGGGGAGATTATAATAAATCATAAATCGAAATATACTGGGGAGAATCCAAGGGTAACGGCTAGTCAATTATAAAATAAATTAAATGTATTAGAAAATCAATATAAAAATACGCGATCACGTCGTTCAAAATATCTGTCAAATTGATCTACAGTACTGAAATTATATTTCAATTTATTCTTTTTTGGGTCACTGCACACTTACTGTCCGTTTTGTATCTAACATAATCCGAAAATAATGAGAATAAATTCGATTACCGGTTTCAACTCAAACAGTTTAATTTCGTGAAAAGAAATATTATTATCTTACAACAGTTAGGTACGAAGTATTTATTAGAATAAAAAATATATCAGCTGTCGCATAGTGTAATGCTGTTTTCATAAAAATTTACCTACAATTTTTGAAGGTTGCTGATATTTTGTATAATAAAATATTTTACATTTTACAGTAAAGTACCCTTACTTAAGAGAGTAGTGGAAAATAAGACAAATCCTCCCGAGGAATCTCCAAAAAACCTAAAAAAGATTAAAATTTCATTTCAATCCATTGAACGGTGTGTCAGCTAGACCTCTTCACTAATACACGGACGGATGCACATATGGATGAACGGACATTCAAAAATTTATTTTTTCTGTATGCAGGATCAATGAAACGTCGAAATCCGTCGAAATCTCGAAATCGATTTTTTATCGCTATGACAAGACTTTCTTCATTCCTTCGCTCGAAAGAAAAATATTCTTTTACTGGAATAATTGGTAAATGTCTTATTCCAAAAATCCCTGAAATATTGTTCAAAATGAACTTGCTACACTTCTGTGCTCTGACGCCCTACCTAGATTTCTATAATATTATTGTCAATATTCTTTCTATAATTGAAGTTGGCAAGTTGCTACTAAAGATTAAGGATTTATGAGTGATTCCTCAGCTTTTGATTGCCACATAAACATGGTAAATGATATCGAGAAAGTCATAATAATGACAACACTCTTAAATCATAGTCAAATTATACTTTTCAGTATAATTTCTGCAGCAGCTGTTTAATTAATCCAGTTTAGGTGAAACTAGCATTACATAAACAAGCAGCTCTTATTTTCCCAAAGGCTATAGAAATTTCAAGGCAATGACATTGCCATTGGTTCATATCCGGTCATGTTACGTTTATATAATCACACGATACAGCCATGCATACTTACTATATGTACCTATATGTGTATCAAATTACATTTTCACCTTGAAGCAATAAAACAAGTTATGATTACACATACGCTGTTTAACTGAACATACTAAAATGTGTATAATTTTTATTACGATAATATATCTTCATATTATGGTTACAAATTTTGTTTGTAAGTTTGGTGACTAGATACAGCAATTTTTAAAAATTCGACTCTACGTCTACAGTCTCTTTTTTTAGAAAATCAAACAGTTCCAAAGATGTAATGAACATGAAACGTGTCCTTTGTTGAGAGGAAAGATGTCCCTGGAACTATCTAGTTCCTAACAATGAAAATTATTGATAATCAATATGATCAGATTCCTTACCGCAAATAAATTCTCTATATTAGTGAACTAACATAATATCTAATACATATTAAACGACTTTAAATTTGAATTTATTTGCGGTAAGGAATCTAATCATATTGATTATTAATAATTTCTTGTCATACCCACTACAAAATAGTGTTTCCATTACCTAGCAAGTGCGGTAAGTAAACGGTTGTAGGGTAGTAATTTGGGACCATTACTATTTTTATGTTATGTTAACGATTTGCCGGATTACATAACAACCGGATCAGTAATCATGTATGCTGATGATATAGCCGTGTTGATAGCGGCACATTCATTCGATGAAGCTGTAACTAAAGTAAATAGTGTTACTGAGCAATTATCTGAATACTGTCAAAAAAATCAAATAATCATTAATATAGAAAAAACTAGCTGTGTGCAGTTCAGGATCAGAGGTCCCGTGACTGTTGGTGGCTTATTTACTACAAATTGCAATGCTGATATACAATTAAAACAATCTGTCAAATTTTTAGGACTACACATTGATGATACATTAAAATGGGTAACTCAAATTAACAACATATGTAAAAAATTGAATTTTTATTATTATTTACTTAAACAGATGAGATCTGTGTATAACAGAGACACATTACTAACATTTTATCATGCATTTGTTGTAAATACTATCAAATATACCATTCTTATTTGGGGAATGTCAGGAGATAGACACAGAATTTTTGTTTTGCAAAAAAGAATTTTAAGATTAATCTTCAATTTAAAATATAGAGATTCGTGTCGAAATCTATTTAAAGAAAACAAGCTACTAACTTTTTATGGAATTTTTGCTCATGAGCTGCTCACAGTTATGCATTCTAATAAGTATTTTTTTGAAAATAATAAACAAAAACTATATAATACCCGCAACCACAATATTGTTTTAAAGCATAACACGACATTTTTTGAAAAAAGTCCTACCTATATAGGCTATAAAATTTTTTACAAATTGCCAGATGAAATAAAAATCATAAATAAAACAGAATATTTTAAAAATAAATTAAAAAAACATTTTTGTAATACTGTGCCTTATGATTTAAAGGATCTTTTTTAATATGTATTATATTTTCCTGACGTTTGTATCCACATTAGTGGCTTTTCAATAAAAAATTATTATTATTATTATTATAGCAACTTCTGTTTATTCGCACTATGCGCCTGCGATTACATACTCACGACCTTCACGGCCTACTGTAAAAGTAAAAATGGCGACGCAAATGAACTGTCAAAATTTTATGAAAATTATGTGAAAAGTTGGTATTTCGTAGTGGGTATATGGCAATAAATACAATATATATCTCGTGCGTAATAGTATAATGATTCATGTCACTGTAATATCTCGCTATCGCTCGTTTTGACATACTGTTATCATTTGTCAGTAATACACCCCATTACGCATCTAGATATACAATCTACTATTCATTGTTAGTATAAAAATACCGAAATTTCTAGCAGGTAATCTGTATTTTCTAGTTCCTGTTTCACTGGAATCTTTGCGTTGAAGAAAATAAAGAATTGAAATATTTTCTAATCTTTCTTTAGTTCTAATTGTAATAGGGATTAGGGAATACCATTTTTTTTCTTTTTCTCCCTCGGCAGCTAACGTTTCATAATCTTCATCATCCTATTTACAATAGACGCTGATGACCTCAGCTGTTGAGCGTCTATAATCTACAATCTATTTATCTAATTAAATGCTCAGCCCATTTTAATCTATTCATGCCATTATAAATTTGCCAAAATCAAATACGGATAAAATTTAAAATTTTACTTGCATCGTCATTGCAATTTTTTATTGGCATTTAAGAAGAAACGTTCTGACAGCAACATCGATCATAAGATTGGTCACAATTTAATCGAAATGTAAATCTATATACAAGGTGCTGACCGTCATTGCTGCACATAGGGATTTAACCTGTAAAATCGAACTTTCGCGATTTTAATTCCTGCTTCCCTAATTATTTTAGGAAAAATATCTTCAAATAAAAGTTTTAGAACATAAAATTCTGCATCTAAATCATTAAACAAAATTAATTTTGCAGGCTTTGTAACGGCAGAAATTTGATATGAAAATGTCAAAATTACCTCAAAAACAGATAGCGATAGCCATAGAACTTGAACAAAATGATGACGTTTTAGCTGTCAGAATAATTTCTAATCATTTTGTTCAAATTGCATGGCTATCGTTATCTGTTTTTGAGGTAATTTTGACATTTTCATATCAAATGTCTGCCGTTACAAAGCATGCAAAATTAATTTTGTTTAATGATTTAGATGTAGAATTTTATGTTCTAAAACTATTTTTTTCCTAAAATAATTAGGGAAGCAGGAAATCGCGAAAGTTTGATTTTACGGGTGTAATCCCTATGTGCAGCAGTCACGGTCACCACCCTGTATAAAATTTTACATGCAATTAATGATAATTATTTAAATGAAAATGTAATTTTTCGTACATGGGCAAGCTTGTAAAAGACATAAAGTTCATTAACATTATATATTTCTCAGAAACACCCACAGTACATTCGTAGACCAGTATGTTCAAGGGTGAATCTAAATGTGGTAGGTCATGTATGTCTGTTCTTTTTTGGTAACTGTATTGTAATAGAATATAAAATACCGGTTGAAAAAAAAAACACGCAAAAAAAGAAAAATATTTTTTTCTTTGCATTAGTGCTTATTTTCAGCGTAGTAATTAGGATCATCGGCGCCCAGGGCAAGATTCTGATTTCACGCTCTTTGCTTAAAAATACTCAAATTTGCATTGCTAATTGCGCCCTCCTCCGGGGTTATCGCCCCTGGCGCGGGCCTCGGTTGCCAGACCCTAGCTATGACGCTGCTTATTTCATTAACATCTTGTACGAACTTTAAAGGTAATAACTACTATAACTATTTTACAGCTATTAATTACACTATATCTGACAATATTCAATTAGTAGTAATTCAGTGTTGTACATCTATAATTTGTGTAGAGTCTAGACCACACAGCTTTTATAGATGATTCATAGATTTGATATATTAATAGGTACCCCTACAAACAGGTCTTATGACGAGTTTCTGTAGAAATATTATCTGCGTTGAATTAGCAAAGGCATCATAATATTACATCCGTTCATCTGCAGTAGATATCTATAAATGCAAATATATACGCATGTCGTGGATAGGCTATGCAAACAATAAACAATGAAACATCTTGACAGTTGTACATTTTAATTTTTAGAGCCCAGATTTTAATAGGGTTACATTGACAAAATTTCCAAAAGTATTTAAAATTAAACAATAAAGATGTATAATAATATGTACGTGCAAATTTTTTTTCTCTTTTAAATATAGTACCTAGTTTCTCAAATACCGACAAACTCATCGATTTTTTTCTGAAGATCATTCGTACGTAAGTATTACACTGATAGATACGTTCTATAGCTTCTAAAAAACTACTATTTTACGTACACTTTAAAGTTATGTTTGAATCAAAAATATTTATCAAAAATTATATTAAAAACATATCGTTAAAAGCTAGGTTATATATTTTACTCACGCGTTCGTATACACAATGATATTGAGAAAGCTTGAAATATATATTTCTTATTGTTTTCTTAATAACGTGATTCATATTACATATAAAAAAGGTTTGTGTTGGCAAACATTTTTTTTGGCGATAGCCTTTACTAAACCATTGTTCTTTGAAGACAGTGTTAAGTCGTCGCAAAAAAGTTTTGCACGGGTACACTAGTATCTTATTATAAAATATCGACAGTAACATTATAATCGGTAGGTACTACAATTAAAGACGTGGGTGCAAGAACCAGACAGCTTTAATTCTAATTTTCACCTATTCCTATCAAGAAAAAAATCCTCTATCGATTGGTGCAAGAACCATACAGCTCTAAGCAATAGCTAGAGGTATAAAGGAAAAGGAGCTGTATTGGTGTCTCATATAATGCTTAAGAAACATACAACTCCAAGAGTTGTCTTGTTTTTAAAATGAATTAGTTCAACGTTTGATCAGTTTTAAGTGAAAAAATCAGATAGCTCCAAAACTCTTAGTGTTTTTTGATAGTTCTGAAAAAATTAAAAAATTAGAGCTAGCTGGTTCTTACACCCACGTCATCAATTCTCAGTAAAATAAAATTTTAAGGAAAGTGCTAATTTTACGGAAAATAGGCTGAATATAGTAATAACTTTCGGCGTTTCGAAAAGTATATTTTCTGTTTCAGGATAGAACTATGTACCTATACTTAATGTGTATGATTATTATACGACACATTCCATACCTTTTCGGTATATCTACGGAATATAAAGCTATTTCTATGAGTTGAACAAAAAACTCGAAATTCTGCCTTAAAAAAATATTTTTTTCGAAACGTCGTTGAAAGTCAATATGAACATCATTCCGAAAAATTAACACTTTCCTTAAGATACATAACAGAAATAAAACATTCAAAAATAAAATAGAATTTCTTATGCCTCCATAATAACGCATATCGCGATAAGTCAGGAAAACTGTGGATAAAATAGTCGATAAATATTTATCCAACTTCCAATTGTAATATAAACAAACGATAATACATAATTGCACTGTGTAAACCAGGGATGGCGAACCTATGGCAAGCTTGCAATAGGTGGCACGACGAAATATTATCGGGACGCCATTGATTCAGGTATATACAATCGAAATAATTAAAAATATGTTAGATGCAGTCGAAAAAATTTGACTATCATTCAAATAAAGTATTATAAGATCGACACGACAGGACCACGAAAGTTTTATGATACTCAAATTCTCAATGCATTATCGAAATATGTAATTCTTTTCATCTACGTTTGAATAATTTTTTCGTACACTAAATTTCTTTAGGTGCTTCTTGGCACGCCATGGCCACATTAAACATCTTTTTAAAAAAATGGCACGTAAATGTGAAAAGGTTCGCCATCCCTAGTGTAAACTATACGAATACGTTCATATTTTGTATAGCATTAATTTATTTGTATAGAAATTTCACATATTTTACAGAGAATTAAAATTTATGATCAAATTATCGTTAGTGGTCTAGTTAACTAATAAATAATAATGGAACATGTTGTATATTATCATGGTTTTATTACTGGATGATTAACCGAGTATTTACAGATATTATAATGAAAATGAGTATACTTATATTATGTAAAGTCGACAGATAAAAGGAGAAGTTATTCAATGCAAGAAAATCGCTTATTCAGTCTGTTTTACTTATTGAAGAGCAATAACTGAGTTTTCTTATATTTCTAATTTCAACGATATCAAGACTAGATCAAACATAACTTTTTGTAGTTCTGTATTAATACAATAGATAAAACCGCGTGTTTAGATAAACTTATTTATTTAAAACTAGCGGCCCCGTCCGGCTTCGCCCGGATGCTAAGAAAGCCCGGGTGCAATACACTACTCACTCGCTTCGCTCGTTCGCTTGAATATTATAATTACATTACTCACTCGATTCGCTCGTTCGCTATATATATAAACCTTCCGTGAAAAATTATCTAACTGATGGTGAAAACCGCATCAAAATCCGTTGCGTGGTTTAGGAGGAGTTAGCGGTTAAACAGACAGACACGAAAAGCGACTTAAATTTATGCTATGTAGAGATAACTTCCTTAGCATTTCTAATTTTTTTTATTTAGGTAGGTACTCGTAGACTCAAAACTACATCTGT
This sequence comes from Mongoloraphidia duomilia, assembly GCA_039654895.1. Lineage (NCBI taxonomy): Eukaryota > Metazoa > Arthropoda > Insecta > Raphidioptera > Raphidiidae > Mongoloraphidia > Mongoloraphidia duomilia. Next base: position 18,375,278 of record CM077518.1, on the reverse strand, counting down.
AACGAATATAAAAACGCAATAGAAAAATTTGTTACTTAAAAGTACAAAATATTTGGTTAAAAAAAAACTCTTCACAGTTGGAACTCGCCGTTTGATGAGAGGGCGTAAAAAATAATAACATAGGTTTTCGTGTGACTATAATGTGTTTAAGGAAGGAAGTTACAACGGTACCCAAATATCAGCTTCCAGTCGCTCACCGACCAACCAACTGAAAATACAATGTCAACATAGAAAAATGCCTGCTAGTAGAGGTACACCGCATCTTGTAACTTTAAGATATCGCATTAAGATGTTTTTCTTAATTTCTTGCTACAATAATAATAATGTGTTTAACTATTAATGTCACTGAGAAAGTACCAGGGTGTACCTTTTAAATTTTCAAATTAATTTTTTTTCGTATCCGGGGAGAGATGCAAAGCTCCACTTTAGGTTAATACCCTCTATATTCTATCCACCTTGGCCAGCTGTAAAAATTTTTGAAGCTATAATCTATCATCGTATTCGAATCAGAATGTTTACGTATATTATATCCTTTGCGAGTATCGGGGACTTACTATTTTCTTTTACCATTTACTGTGACACAATATATCAATTTTCAACCATTATTTTAAAGTAAAACTATAATATTAGTCTCGTTTTTTCCATTCGGTTACGCACGTCGAGCGTCACGTCATGTCTGCACGTCCACGTCCAATCGAAACGATCGACCAGACCAGTACTCATCGAAAATAAGCGACGTATATTCATTGCTATATTATAAGACTGCATACAAGTGTGATGGTAGTCGATCAGATCAATACTCATCAAGAAGCAGCGACATTATATTCATAACTATATTATTGTAGGTGTACGTCTACATAACTAATATCGTACCTACGGAATATTCAGGCGAGCAGCACATCAAAAACCCATTTCATCAACGATAGAATCTGGATTCTTATTTCTTACGTTCGTCGCTATTACTGATCAGGATTCAAATTACGTTATCAAAACCACGTAAACAAAATACTTTCCGCGATTTCGGGTTAAAAGCGTTTAGGTTTATGGCAATAAAGTTTCAATTGCATCGCGGTTTCATAAAACAGCACCTTAGTTACTTCCCACCTCTACTATGGTAGGGAAGTAATGGATTTAGTCCGAAAAAATATTTCGAGATTTTAACAGATCTTCACATTTTGAGACCTTAGCAATCGTTTAAGATCATTTTCTGACTGATGTCTGTATGTGTGTGTGTGTGTGGTCAATTTTTCGCCTTCGATATCTTAAAAACGGAACAACATATATACGGCCATGTCGATTGTTCTATTGTGTTTATCGGCCTTTAACTTAGACCTGTTAGATTTTGAGTCAAATCGGTTCAGTGGATCGTGAGATATTAAAAAAAAACGTTCTCAATGTCACGTATTAACATAGGTAAAAAAATATAAATGAATTCTAGATGTTATAATATGAAAAAAATGTAAATATTTTTTTCTCTAAAATGTATAGTTTTCGAGAAAAAAAATATTTTACTAAAAAAAGAAAATTGTACGTAAATCAAGGTAACCATGATTTTTGCTATATTACTAGCCATCAGTAGATCACCACACAAAAAAGTGGGTCATGCTTTTTTTCAAAGAATAAAAAAAGAGTGTTTATTTTTTGCAAATATTTACTAGGTGGGAAGTATAGGACTGGTCATCAGTCGAATATTTTTTTTAATGTATTGTGTTTATAAATAGATGAATACATTTCTAAATTAGTTAATTCAGTAGCAATCATTCAATATTTATTGTTTATTAATATTTGTTGTTTATTGTTACAATATCCTGTTTCCGATACTGTGTTCACATTTTCCATAATATTGCCAATTGCACGCATGAATTATTAATACTTACACAATTGTACTTGTTGGGTAACAAAAACACAAATAATATAGGTTTTCAAAATAAATTGATGATTACAAATGCAGTAAATTCGTGAAATACCTACACAGCTTCATTAATTATACAATACTGGAACGTTGTTTTCATAGTGTATTTTATTTATACACAAAATACATTGTTTGAAAATAATTAATAAAACTATTATTGTGTGTTGCTTTATGCTGAATTTTGGGGACCCGGACATATGACTACAGAGTACAGATTAAGGATTAGAGGTACTCTACTTTTAAATACCTGCAGTTCTTTATCGTTGCTTAAAACCCTTTTACCAGTCAAATCGCCACTGGTTTCATCCATTATAAAATTTATTAAGACTATTTTCTCGGAGTTTTCCCATTTCGTGTTTTCCCACCTCGGGCGTTTTGGGATTTCTACCCGTTTTAGTGCCAGTTCGGGCGTTGAGAATTTGCATACAATTCAAAAGTGCCACTTTGTGCGTCGAACAAATTGGTCTTATTTTATTATTAAACGGTTTTATTTAGCTTGACTCCGTATATGTGTTTGTTTCTTTCTTTGTTTGTTTATATCTTCAATTCTTGCGACCGATTTTTCACCCAGTTTCCGTTATCTGATTGAGTTGAAATTTTGCACACATGTGTAGCTTCGGTGACAATATAATAAGGTAAAAACGCACGAATTGGCACTAGTAACAGGTAAACGATTTGGACGACGCCCGAAGTGGGAATATTTTAATAAACGCCCGAAATGGCACTAAACCATTTTCCCAGTGTTCGATTTCTGACTAAGGGTAAAATATTATCCTGCTGACTCCATCTGTAAAATATCTGTTCTCTCCATTCTCCAATCAACTTCACGGACACGGAAATTGAGCAGTTAGCTCTAAAAGTGTTCTCAGGATGAGACAAAAAATGATAGAAACGAAAAAAATGTATTTATTCAGTCTTACGATTGACGTGATATTATCTTGACTAAAACCACTTGACACTGCGATAATTTTAAATTATCTGACTGGTTTATGTGAAACTTTTGGGTGTCAACATTTTATCCCCGATTGTACGGAATTTTTAATCCTATGCCACACTTATATTTAACTTCCCATTGGAAGTTATTGTAATGGGTCCGAAAATCGAAATCAAAATGTATAACAAATTTTTATGTTTCAAGGTCACTACTAGAGTTGCCAGGTGTCCCGATTTGCGCGGGACGTTCCGATTTTCAGGGGTATGTGGACACGTCCCGATTCACCCTTGATCGGGACGCTGAATGTCCCGATTTAGGGTCAATCGGTAATTATAAAAGGTTCAAACTTTATACATATTCTTTTGTGACTGCGAATAGCGCGATAGACGTATCGCGCTTTCCCGTTCTTTTCTGCCGCCGCGTACGATCCAAAGATTATGATGACATTATTTTGATGATATTTTAAAGACATTATTTTCACCACTTAATAATAAAAATAAACATTGATTTATGAACACCTTGTTTTTTTAGTTGTCCCGATTTCAGAACCAAAATCCCGATTTTTTTAGCCTTCTGTTCCGAAATTTGGCAAACTGGACCTGGTGTATGTGTATGTGTACGTACGTGTGTACGTACGTATGTGTCCATTTTTTTTAAGACGAAATCTCGAGAATGAAAAATGATATCGACTACGTTAGGGTGCCAGTCGACGCGTATTAACGTAAATATTTAATTATTATTATTAAATATTTATCAAACTGGGAAGTTCGTCGTGTAGACCTCAAGGGTCGCACTTTAGTCCTAATAAACGACCCACCTCACGGCTTGTTGTATTAACTAATCAGATTGGAATTTCTGCAAATGGCTAGTTTAAATAGAATCTAAAATATAATATGTAAAAGCCTCACAACCGGGTCTTAATCAAAAGAATCATCCTTCTGTTGCAGTGAGTTACTTTTCTTCATTGCTGAACGATAATTTCCTTACAATAGTATGTTTAATTGACCGATGCGCGGCGCACCATATTGTAGCACCACTTATAAAGAGTTCATTATCACGTAATGAGTTCAAACACCTCGAGTGTCTCCCCTCTTTCTATTATGTATTATTGTATAATAGTAGAGTGATTCTGTGGCCGCGTATAACCACAGACAATAACATACTAGATACTATAGGTATTCGATAAAGAACGATTCACAAAAACAATTTAAATATTGACTCGCAATTTATTTGTGTACCTAGACTGGAAAGTGATATTTTGCAGTGCGAAAAAAATATTTTTGGCCGTCGCCGCCTTGCTAGTCGATGGTGGAAATACACTTATTTTTGTAAGATTGATTAATATAAGAAAGTAGATATTTTTTAAAAGAATAATATTTCCATATTTATTTAGTTTTATTTCTTTTGCGTGAGAAAAAGAGGTATGAAATGTATAAAACTGAGGTACTGTTGAAAACGTATTACCTCACGATGACATTATAAATCGTCTTTAATCAATAAATCATGTCGTTAGAGTGCTATAAGGCATACCTACCTACAGTACCTATGTACCTATATCTATAAAAGATACCTACTTATATTGTTAAGCAGCCGAAAACTTTGTTCAGGATGGTATATTACGTCCCAGTTAAAAAGATTTTTTACTGACACGTACTTTTTTGAATAATTTTGTTAAGTACTAAAACTACAGATATTGTGATATTTTTCCATTTTTCGTCATAATAATATCCAATTTTAACCTTATAGTACCTACAAAATACATGTATTAGAATATCACAATCCCATTGAAGGGATGACTCTATTAAAGATTTCCTATAGCTCTGGATAACAATAATTTAATATTTGAAACTGACTAAAATATATTTTATAAACATGAATTGAAACCGAATCAAAATAACGTTCGGGTTTCGGTTTCGTTCCGGTTTCGGTTTTTAACGAGTAGGTACTTTTGAAAATTATTAAAAGTATAGAAATAAGAAATAATAATTATATACTTATTTTATTTATCTAATTTCAAAGAAAATAGAAAAAATAAAAAAAAACTATTCCAAGACGCAAATGAAAAAATTCGACTGATGTAAATATTTGCAAAAAAATAAATAAATAAATTTATTCTTTGAAAAAAAGCATGGCCCTCTTTTTTGTTTGGTGATCTACTGATGGCTAGCTTAATATAGCAAAAATCATGGTTACCTTGATTTACGTGTAATTTTTATTTTTTTTAGTAAAATATTTTTTTTTTTGTAAACTATACTATATTTTTTTTACCTATGTTAATACGTGACATTGAGAACGTTTTTTTGAATATCTCAGGATCCACTGAACCGATTTGACTTAAAATCTAATCAGATCTAAGTTAAAGGCTGATAAACACAATAGAACAATCGGCATGGCCGTATGTTGTTCCGTTTTTACGATATCGAAGGCGAAAAATTGACCACATACACACACACACACATATACACACACACACATACACACACACACACACACACACACACACAGACATCAGTCAGAAAATAATCTTAAACGAATGCTAGGGTCTCAAAACGTGAAATCTGTTAAAATCTCGAAATATTTTTTTCGGACTAAATCCATTACTTCCCTACCATAGTAGAGGTGGGCAGTAAAAACGCTTCTTCCCTTTTACTTTCGAGCTATATAAATTAGGATTTTCTCGAAACTCGGAACCTTTCCACGGTAAGAACCGAGTAAGAACGGAAAATTAAAATTTTCATGAAATTCGAATTTAACCGATTCCCACGATTGATTCGGTTTCGGTTAGTGAAATGAAACGGTTTTTAATGGTTACGGTTTCGGTTACAGCCCTTGTTTATAAAACAATACTTTTCACCGGAATGTGAACCGTACTTTAACTGTAAAATTAGGAATTGAATGCTGACATAAGAAGCATCTCAATAATATACAATGTGTGGTAAAGTTCAAACCACAGGTCATGTCTTATTATATACCATGACATAATATTATTGTATCTGTTACACATAATGTAATATTATATAATTATTTTGTTACAACTAATTAAAAAGTCTATAGTATACTGAACATTCTAATAATTAGTCAAATTAAAAAGCCGTTAATTTAATCACTAATTAGAAATAGTTCATTTAACTGTTAATTTTTTGAGACATCAAAACAGGTTTCTCAGTGGGAAAATGTTAATTAATTAAAATACTTAAAAATTACTATTTTTTTCTTGTTAAAAATTTACAAATATGTTCTGTGTTGAAAAGGAAATTCCATTTTTCGTGTATATGACAAATAAATTTCCATATATTTTAACAAACCTGTTTCATTGAAATATTCAATTTATTTTTAAATTTTCGTTACAATGTGAATACAAGGAAAATACCTATAGCTGAAGACAATTATTACTATAAAATTTTTTTTATGAATTATTATAAGTAGATAATAAAAAATTTAATATAAAAACTGAAATATAATATTTCTACTTTTTAAAGATCTCCAATTCCAAATATAAGAAAAATATTAATAAAAATCATCAAGTTTTCGATTACACATTTCTTTTCTAATAATTTTGGATACGGTTGGAATGTTGAGTTTTGAATTAACAAAAAAAAATTGACAAAATTATCTGACGAAAACGTTTAATTAATATGATTATTTTAATTATTTATTGACAAGTTCGCTGAATCTTTAATGATTTTATCAAAAATATTCAATATATGAAAATATTCAATTTTACTATTTATGAGTTGTCAATATTTTATTTTACATAATTTATGTATACTTATTTTAAGTAAGGTGCATGCGGATAAACGAGAATCAAGAAGAATTTCTTGTACTAATTGAAAATCAAGGATATAAAAAGAAACCACATAATCTATACTGCTACATATACTATACATACAGGGTGCTGAATCGTTTTGCGAGTAATAAGGATTTAACCCGTAAAATCAAACTTTTGCGATTTCCTGCTTCCTTAATTATTTTAGGAAAAATATCTTCGAATAAAAAGTTTTATAACAAAAAATTCTGCATCTAAATCATTAAACAAAATTAACTTTGCATGCTTTGCAACGGCAGAAATTTGATATGAAAATGTCAAAATTACCTCAAAAACAGATAGTGATAGCCATATGAAACTTGAACAAAATGATGACGTTTTAGCTGTCAGAATAATTTCTAATCATTTTGTTCAAGTTCCATGGCTATCGCTATCTGTTTTTGAGGTAATTTTGACATTTTCATATCAAATTTCTGCCGTTACAAAGCATGCAAAATTAATTTTGTTTAATGATTTAGATGCAGAATTTTATGTTCTAAAACTTTTTATTCGAAGATATTTTTACTAAAATAATTAGGGAAGCAGGAAATAGCAAAAGTTTGATTTTACGGGTTAAATCCCTATTACCCGCAAAGCAATTCAGCAGCCTGTATATTCCGTATTACAAGAAATTGTTCTTATTAAAGGTGTCCATTATTTCTCGACTAAATCCTAAATAAAGAGAATAAATGTAAATGGTATGGGTCCACCTCACTGACTTTCTCGCTCGGCCGCGTATTTTCATTCAATACTAATGCTCTGCCCGATTTTTCCAAAACATAAAAATGGTGGAATATGGTAGGGTCAGTAATGACATATCGATTTTTGAAATATGAACAAAATCGTTGGTGCCGTTTTCGAGAAATTTTTGTTGATCAGTGAACGTTTTTTTCTCTCAAACGAACAGGGGGATTGACATATAAAACTCGCTTTTTGGGTATGTAGGGACCATAAAAACATCCAAATCCGTCGAAATCCCAAATAAATTTGTTTACGCCATTACAAGACTTTCTTCAGTCCAATGGTTGCTCGTAAGTAAAAATAAAATATTCTGTTTGATTTGAGAACGGAACGTTAAAACAAAGAAAAGTAATAGCATTTAAAGTAACCGTTTTGAATAAATTACTTTTTGCAACACTTGCATCAAAAGTACAATTTTAGATGGCTGTATACCGTTTGAAAAGTGATTCTTTATGGAAGCTTCTACTGCATTCGAACGGTAGTGTTTAAAGTAAATTTTAGCGCACTCCGTTCTATAAAGTAATACTGTTTTATTTTACTTTATAACACACGTGCGTAATAAAGTACTTTATAGATTATACTTTGCTATAATGTCACTAATAAAATATTTATCCAAATTGTGTTTTATATTTGCTTAAAATTGAACTTTTGAAGCAGTTGTTGCAAAAAATATTATATGTAACGCGTGGCTAAAGTGACGGATCTGACAGTCGCGATTTTATAATACTCTCTTAAGGTTATGTTGCATTTATATCAGAACGAGTGTGTGTTTACCACGCGAGCCGAAGACGAGTGCGGTAATCACACGAGTTCTGGCTCTTATCGAAAAATCGCGACTGTCATATAATCCGTCACTTAAGCCACTAGTTGCATAAATTACTATTATTTTATTGATTGTATGCGTAGACCACTAGCGAAAGTAATTCTGAATTGTATTAATTTGCAATTAAATAGCCGGTTTATTTGATTATTCGCTCATACCAAGTTACCAACGCATGTTTCCCTACTATACCTTATATTTATTTCGATGCATTAGTATTCAAACAGTGTAGCTACCTCAAATATTTTAAAAAAGCCGTCAATGTTTTTTAGCGTTTTACTTACATAATAATATACTAAAAATACCTATTTATAGATTTATATAAAAAATAAAATTAAAACACCTTTTAAACGAAAATAAAAGCACACCTGGTAAATATTTACGTAAATATTAAAATATTCAAGTCTTGGTAATTTTACATTACATTTTAGAGTTTTCACATTTTTTTGGGTCTCAAATTTCTAAATCAAATATATGATGTTTTTAGATGGGGAAACCGCTAATGACCTCTGTTGTCGAACGTCTATAATCTATAATAGATGGGGAAATGAAGACAGACTGCCGCTCCTAATGTGGGTAATCTGATTTCACTTGGAAGTAATACTTTTGAAACACCTGTATAATAATATGAACAATAAGTCAGTGTACCTACTTTTAAAGTGGTCCAAATTTAATGCTTTTAAACTTCTACATTATAATTCCTGTATCATCTCTTGTCGGTTCCAAGAAATTGGTTTCGTTTCATTTAAAAGCCAAACTGTATCACTGGTAATAAGTAACGGTACTTATGTTTCTTGACCTTAAGTACGGTAACAATGATATGTCACTAATCAATCATTCCCAACAAACAGTGCAATTAATCAAAGATCAACACGGCCTTTGTTCAAACGAACTGAAAACAATGGCTAGATAAATGTGTTCTTGACGAAGAGATTTCAATGGTCGGTAAAGAAGGAAGCCCACAGCTGTCGCTGCATTTTATTGTTAAAGTGCATTGCGTAAAAGTGAATACTAGCTCTATAAATGTTGAGAATAAATTTATAGCCGATTCAAGCCAAAAAAAATTATACACCTGACGGAAAAAGTACTTGAAAGTTGTCAACAAATGCCGTTGATGAAGACAGAAAACTGATATGAAAACAATGTCGTTTTTCATTTACAAAATAGTTAAGACGTTGCTATAAAAAAGTCTCGCTAAAGAAGGAAACTGTAAATAGTTTGTTGTATACAAGGTGCTGAACTGTTCATATGTAAATAGGGATTTTACAATATGTAAATCATGTATATTATGTATGAAAATTGATCAGAGTTAAATTGTTAAATAATTTTTTACAGCGTGGTGACAAAAAAATCATACATTTAACCAGGCACGGATTTACTATGCAGGCAGAGTAGGCAGTTGCCTAGGGCGGCAAGAATTGAAGGGCGGCAAATTTTGACGGAAACTTTGAAAACTTATTATATTCGTAGGAATTGAATTTCCCGCCTATTTCGTTGGCACGCGTACCAACTGACCATAATAAAATAAAATATTTGCTCTCAGAAAGGTGAATTTTATTTATTGAAAAACTTTTCGTACCAAACTTATTCCACCATTGAAGAAGTTTCGAGGGGGGTGGGGGCGTCAATTTTCGCAACTGCCTAGGGGCGGCAAATTTCTAAATCCGGGCCTGCATTTAACCTTTTAATTATTATTAATTTATCAGAAAAATGTATTTTTGATAAAAATGTGTGTACCTATATGCTCTAAAATAGGGATGTTCCGATCCACTAAAAAGTATCGATACAGTTAACAGAATGTTATAAAAGATCGATACTCAATATATCGATACATTATCGATCCAGTATCCCAAAACATACTAACGAGCAAAAAAAAACTCGGGTCGCAGTGCCAAACCCTGCCGACAATATAGTGTATTTGCTAATACAGGCATTGTGGCATTATTATGTGAACTTAAGTTTGTTTTTTGACAAAATAAAAAATTTAACCCCTTAATACATCCCTTAAAATAATTAAATTTTTCTAAATTTCAATATTAGACATGGATTTTATCAGTACACGCAATTAAATACACCCTTCCATAAGTAAATCCGTATCAACAAACTAGTGTTTTCATAAAATTTGAAAGTCCGGTCCTGTCGGGCCGATTTTATTAAAATTTTACCAGCACATTTTAATCTTTACTAAAGAGTTAAATTTCAATTTTGAAACGATTCTGACAAATTTTTCGGTATTTTTGGGCCCAAAAACTTTTTGGAACCCCTAAATACAACCCTGAAAATGGTCCGATCGGGCCCATTTTAAATAGGCTTCTTGCGGTGATGGGTTCCAATGTGTGTACCAAATTTCGTTTCAATCGATTAAGTCTGTCGAGAGTTTACGTGTACACACATATATATATATATAAATATATATATATATAAATATATATATAAATATATATATATATATATATACATATATATATAAACATTTTTAAAAATGGTGGCAAACTGTTCAGGGGGGTATGAAACGTCGAGAAATTTTGGTCCGACCCCTAGGTCCCGCCATCCGACCGACGCCAATAGTGTATGTGCCATATTATGGCAAATACACTAAAAAGAAAGAAACCTGTAATCCGGCTAATAACCCATTCTAAGAACTAGACTAGGCAATGTATCGATACGCACCAAAATGTATCGATACTCATTATCTTTCGCATTAAAAAAATCAATACAAAATATCGAGTATCGAAAGCTAAAGTATCGATACACTAAAAGATCAATCCGTATCGCGCATCCCTACTCTAAAACCTAAAAAGTAAATTATAATCAATACAGCTTTTTTCGTGTACGGGGGGGATATGAGTTTGCTTTGATCCAAGAATAAAGAGACTTTCTTAGCTGAGACACCATTTTATGAATGGAAACTTTTTTAGGGGATTCCAAATGACGATTTTTCTTATACTATCCCTAGTTCCCTAAATATGGGTAGTTTACTGATGAATAAAAATAGAAAAAATGCGTTTTAAAAAGTATTTTCATTTACACATTTTTAAACAGATATACGTACAATCATTTTATGAAAAATTGTGTACAGACATTAGACTGAAATAAAATATGTGGAAAATTAAAGACACATCCACTTAAAATTGACATGAAAAATGATAATCATATAGAAACAGCTGCTTACAGGACGCACATAATTATCTATTGCCTGAATGAGAAAAAATTCTCATAAGACAGGAAATATTAAATCACAGCCAAGCGATACATCTTATATTTCGTTTTTTTTTTTACATAAATATGTATGAACACATGTAAAGATCTATGAATAGTACTACGTAGGTACAAATTTGTGGCTAAAATGCAAAATAGTTTATGTCGAATTTTTGTATTCTTTTCTGTGTCTTCCTTCCTCAGTCTTCACACACATTTTTAAATCTATTTTATGCAACATTGTGGATAAATGTTTCATTTTTGTATAAATTAAAACTGTTTTCCAAAAAGGCTTATTAATATTCCACTTCAATTTCAGATGCATAATTACGTAGGTATAAAGACGTACGCAGTACGCCATGCAGTTCGAGCTGTTCGAACCATGAAAGTTCTTCTGTGGTCCGGACTCCGAACTGTACAACTTGGCTCACATAAATTTTTAGTGTTGCCGTCTAGAGCTAGACTTTCTAGACTCGTGTCTTGTCTAGATTTTCAAGACAAGACTTACAAAAGTCTTGTCTAGAAATTTTCAAGACAAGACAAGACCTTCTTTATCTAGATCAAGACTCTTACCAAAATTTTAGACAATTTTCAAGAGTCTAGATAAGCTAAGTAGTAGTAGGTAAAGTAAACCACTCGGTTAATCTAGACTCTTGAAAATAATCTAGAGTCTTGATATTAGACAAGACAAGAATTTTTCAATCCAGACTTAGACTTAGTGAAGTTTTGATATTTCAAGACAAGACTTAAGAGAAGCCTTGTCTTGATATTTCAAGACAAGACAAGAATTTGAAAGTCTTGTCTTGTCTTGTCTAGACGGCAACACTATAAATTTTCTGTCGTTGTAGTCAACTACAAAAATTATTCCTGTAGATTGTGAAACTGCCCAAATTGTAGCCGTACTCCATAATAGAATGTACCCAGAATCTTCGTGATCTCCTGCTCCTTCTCCTATGTCGTTGGAGGAGCACTAAAAGTTCTTTAGAATCCATACTATGAATGACCGAATTTTCTTCGTCAAGCGTGACTTCTTCACGCCAACCGAAGCCAAAAGGACCACATTTTGAAGTTTGCGATTAAATGTGGCAGGATTGGTCTACTGCAGTGGTTCGGTCGACGACAGTGGGACGATAAGTTCGGTAGTTGACTTGGGTGACAGAAAAATGCATTGTGCATAATACAACTAAAATCTCTGTTTTGGTCACCCATAAACTTGCGTTCCATATATGAATCATAATATCTGTCCAGCTTTTTATTACAGTGAAAAACTGGAGGACTAGATCATTCAAAAATTAAATCGTCATTAATCTTGTTTTTACCAAAAATCTGACATAAGCGGCTTTTTTCTTTTGGCCACAAAAATAAATTATATTAAATTCTAAATAAGAAATAACAATACGCTTATTTATTATTCCCACGTTTGGATAAAAACAGTTGTTTAGACAGAAAATGCGTAGATGACATTCGCCGATAGTACAGTGTTATAACATCAACACAAAAGACTTGATAAAATCATCAGAAGTTATTACATAGTATTCATTATTCAGTGACCGTTTTCTGTAGATATTTTCTTCTTTTTTTAAGGGCACCAATTGCGGCGCTTACTACAAAGTCATATTGTCAATTTATTATTAGTATTTTTAATACAGATTAGAATTGAGCATTAGAACTATTTAGTCAAGTCTAAGAAACACCTTCCCTACGTATAGTATCCACTATTTGGACCTACTACAAATTTAGTTTTTAATTTTTAATCAAGATTAGATTTTGAGAACTAGGGTTTTGTAATTGACAAGCAATGAACATGCCATGGTAAACAGTACAATGTCTACGGTCTTTTCAATTTATTATTTTTGTTAATAAATTAAAAATCCAATTGCTACTTTTGTCAGTTCTCGAACTAGGCCTGGTAACTAGGGGGCTTGTAATAGAGAAACCAGGGAAACGCCATACAAACAACGGAAATTATATGAATATAGGCGAACAATATTGTTACGGATCATCCTGTATATAAACGGCAGGCAAGAATTCTGAGAAACGGGATCTGCTTACTGTAACAACGAGTACCTGCACGAAAGTTCTAGAGAACGCGAGAACGTACTGGGCTTAAGCCGCGCAGCATATATAAATAGCTGATGCAAGAGAATGGGGGAGTCAGTCCTCGGTGAGTCACGCAATCAGTCAATGGAGAATACTGAGCGACAGATAGTGCGGCTGATATAAATACAGTGAATATAAATATTTGAAACATAAATAACTAGAAATAAATAGTTCGGGTATATAGTTAATTGTATATAGTTAAGTGTTAATTACTGTTTAGTTATTGTTTACTTGTGTTGATTGAATTGACTTTTCGTTGTTGCGTTCATTATTATTGTATTTGTAAATAAATATTTATTCCGCCAACTCAGAAAATAGTTTTGTAACAATACAGTCATCCTCAATTTTTTGCCTTCACCGACTAATCACTAGCGAACGGCTAGTTTTGATTTTAATCGATAAATTATTTTATTCGGAACACAACTGCACGTATTTTTTTAATTTTCAAGAAGGGGAACAAACATTTACTTAAATAACTCTACAAAAATTTCGGCGAAGTGCTGCAAAAACTATCAAAGATAGGGAAACATTGTGCATAAACAGTTTTATAGAGCATTAATTTTTTTGGAAATTTAATGCTTTACAAAAATATTTATATACAATTTTGTTTTACCCTACCTCTGATAGTTTTTGTAGTGCATCGCCGAAAATATAGAAAAAACGGCGTAAAAACGTAATTTTTTCAGCGTTATTTAGGTAAGTAAGTGTTTGTTCCCTTTCTTGAAATTTAAAATAATACGTGCTTATGTTCTGGATAATATAATTTATCGATTGGAATCAAAATCACTCATATTTTAAATGGTCACTTGCTCGCCTAATATAGTTCAGATGGTCCTACAGGCTATACAGGGTAATTATATTGGAATAGATTAGGTTATCGTATATATTATAGACGCCGGATAACTAAGAGTAAGGTCTTCTAACATTGCAAATAATCCTCTTCCGCAATCATGTGCACACATTAAAATGCATAAAAAGTCGTCCTAATGATAAACGCATAATATAACGGTAAAACAGATTCTTAGAATATCGGAAAATAATAACTTCAAAATGATAAATATAACCATTGTGTTTATGCTATGTACATTCTTTATGTTGGAATACGTGTTAATAAAAGACAGTCGCACTGTCACGCTGTCGTACTAACAACTTAACAAGAAAAAATATGTACGTGTATTCACTTAAAATATAAAAAGCGCGGCATAAATTGAAAAAAAAAGTAAGAATTCTTCGACGCAATAATTCTGTCAGTAAACTCCATAAAGAATTTTTATCATAAAACCGTTATTGTTATATTCATTAGATTTTAAATACGAATATTCTTTTTTTCATTTTAAATATTTTTAAGAAAGGAAGAATAACAAATATACATAAACAATATATTTGGTGTTCTTTATAGTAGAAAACCCGTGTGACTTACAATATAAATTATAAGGTTATTACTCCTTCAAAAAACTAATCATGCTTGGGCAGATTGAACTTACGTTATTAAAAAGAGACTTACAGTTTTTATTAAATATATTGATATCGTAGGTTATCCATAATCCTTAATGACAATGAAAATGCAGAGGTAGTGCAACGGGACATTTTGTTAAAGCACGATTTTGAAATGAACTAAATTTGAAAATAAACAGATTTTTCATAAATAAAATAATACGGTAAATGTTCCACAATATATTAAAAAAAGTTTACTTATTTGGTGCTGCAACAACATTAAATTTTTAAAGGGTGCGGGATCTCATTTCCTACAAAATATTTATAATGAAACTTTCCGAGCAAACTATAATGAAACAAAAAAACTCCACGTAGGCATAACATTTTCTTAAAATTATTTGAAAAATCTGAAGTGTACAGAAGTTGAGGGTTAACAATAAAAAATATTTTAATAGTGATGATTCATAAATTATTTATAAAAAGCAAAGCAGGTTAATCTTATTATGTGCGTTAACTCTAATTAAATACCTGTATTTTAAAAAGCTAACCATGGGAAAATTGCTCACTTCTAAGTTGTTACTTTTTATCTAGTCTAACACAGATCAATCTAATGTTTACTGTGTAATTTTACTAATATATAAAATTTTAACGGGACTTATGTGTGGAATTTCGTTTTCTTGCTGATTTTTCTGTTTTAATGGGTATTCCGTATTTCGTAAAAATTCCTTAGATAGCTTGATAAAACTAGGAAGTGTATAGTAATAGAAAATACAAATCAATAAAGAAACAAATTATTTGCTGATTATATACCACGTTTAAAAAAAATCCTTAAAATTTAAAATATTGGCAAAAATATAAAATTGCATTTATTATAATGAGGTTGACAAAATAATATAATTTTGTGCGATACCTATACAGTATACACGAACAGAAGTATAATCATTTCCAGAATTGATGTTTGTCAGTACCGGCATCACCAAAAAAAACCGGAGAAACATTTTGGTGAAACTTTGTACATTATCAAAGGGTACTCAAACTTAAAGTACAGGGAACTTTTCACCCGGTTATGTACGTGTTAAGATAACAAAATTAACGAGAGCAAATCTACCGCAAAAATCATCACATAAAGCCAAAGAAAAAAGTTAGTTTGTACATATTTTCAACCGACTTCAAAAAAAGGAGGTGGTTCTCAATTCGGTAGTATTTTTTTTTTATATTTGTTACCTCATAACTCAGTCATTTATAAACGGATTTTGAAATTTTTTTTTATTTGAAAGGCTATACTTTCAGATTAGTCCCATAGAAATGTCATCAAAATCGGTTCAGTAATTCGGCTGATTTTAATAAAAGTGAGTAACGGCATGTGATTCTTTAAGGTAAATGTCACTTTTTGACATATCAGACAGCGTAAGAAAGTCGGTTTAATAAAAGTGAGTAACGGCGTGTGATTTTTTTAAGGTAAATGTCACTTTTTTACACTAAAAAGTAAAAAATAAAAAACTTTTTAACAAAAAAAAAAAACCTTCTTCAAAAAACCTCCTTCAAAAAACCACTAAAAAGAGGAACATAATGAAATTTTAAGGTCTGTGCCAATTTAATAAAATATGAAGTTGGTTAAAAAGAAGATATTAGTCACTATAATATACTTTTTAACCGACTTCATATTTTATTAAATTGGCGCAGACCTCAAAATTTCATTATTTTCCTCTTTTTAGTGTTTTTTTGAAGGACGTTTTTTTTGTTAAAAAGTTTTTTATAAATTTATATAGAAGCTCTTACGACATGAATAAATTAACTCACATATTTACGATTCCAATATTCACAAAAAATGTCATGTGACAAATAAGACAGCAATTAGGAATAATTAACAAAAATTGCTTATTAGAATGGAGTGCATTATTATGCAAAATCTAATTACAGAAGACATATAAGTACACTTATTGAACACAGTTAATTTCTTAAAAATACATTATTTAACTTAAGTCTAACAGTTGTGTAACTGGAAAAAGTAATGTAATGTAAATATTCACTTAAACAAATGATATTCCTTTAAATGTACATGTTCATGGCATTTGATGCTGGTATGTAAACACTCGACAAGAATTAATAAACTTTAAAATGACCAACAACTGTTAATTGCTGTAAATCTTAAAAAGTAACCGATTCACTGTATGACCGTCTATAAAATATCTTCTAAAACACGCCCCTACTGAGTGATTCAGTCACTCGTGGACACATTCCTAGGACAAGTAGCTGAGGTAATTTGATGAAGAAAATTTCGTTAGACCCGGCATGTCCGAAATGTTCGGGTACCTAATACCTATATATATATGTTCTAGGAAGTGGAAAATTTTCGGTCCGTGAAATGCAATATGATTTATAGAAATGCTTATAACTTTCACAAAAGTCAACCGATTATCGTCATTTTACCCTTAAATGATAGACATTCGTCTAATCTATTAAAACCTTGTTTTCTGCTTTGGAATGCATAGACTTTGAGATATTTTCAATCAATGTAAAAAAAAATCGAAAATTCAGAAAATCTCCATTTTATCGAAAATTTTACTTTCATTTTTTTCTTTTTTGAAATGAAATTTTCTTCACCAAATTACCTCAGCTGTACGTGCCCTAGGAGTTTGTCTACGAGTCACTGAATAACCCTGTATATCTGGGGTCACAAGGTAAAAGCATTTATGTCAAATTTTTAGAAATGTTTTCTATAACTTCAGAAAGAACTATGTAACAATGTGGTACAACGCTTAATCTCTACACAAATTCTAAACTTGTATTTCAAAACTAATACTTCAGTAGCTGCAGTGACCACTCAGTCTATTTTTCATGGCCTCCACATCCTAAAGCGGCCCCCCAGGCCAAGTACTTTGGCAGACCCTCATTCACTGAGAATAAAAAAATTATCAAGAAAATTCATTTGAAATGAAGTAATTTTTCATTGAATAGATAATTTTTGTTTCTCGAAAACTAATCAATAATTGGAAAAAAAATTCGGCTACTTCCGCGACCGACCCCTTCTGAATTTCCAATACACTGCATATTTTAACTGCCTGGTTAGATAAATAAATTTAATTGTAAATAAGCAGCGAGCAATAATTAAGCTGTGATGGCGGCAAATTGAAATACTAATGTATTGAACTTGCTACTTAATAGCACAGTAAATAAAAACACACAGAAGGTTGACACACGGCCAAGTTCTATTCACCCGCCGAATGTATAAGGTACGGAATTTACACTTTACTTATCCATTTGACGCAAACTGGTTCATATTTTAAGTTTAAATCGAAATCTGTATTAGTCATTTAGATCTAACGCCGTGTAATATTTTCAATTAATAATATCGTAATTTTAAATTTAATTTGGTGTAGCAAATTAAATTGGAGCCAACATATTTTATAGGAATGCAAAAAACAAATATCAATACAAATTGATTATTAATAGGTACACTAGTCTATCGCTAAAACACGTTTGTTATCGCTAGACCATATCACTGATCTCTAATTATATGGATTGCGAATAGTCGGCGGGTTCCTATATAGGTACAACGCCTAAGGGCCAGCGCACACATGCTACTTTTTATCACGATAGTGTTATTGAGTCGCTTGTTGATCGTCAGATGCAACTAATAACAGCGTAAGGCTACATACTATTCGCTGAAATTCACGCAACTGATGTGTCACTAACGCGCGATTGTCGAAAATACGTAGTAAACTTAGTCGCAGGCTCGCGTTACTCCATGCCAGGGATTCCTATGAGGCCGCACTTTTGACGCGCAAGAGCGTGAATAAATACAAACAAACTAATCGATGACTAGATCGAGCGAAAGTGTGATTGAGTCTCCATGCTGTTGCCAAATCGTGAGATCGAACGAATTACGAAACATTTCGAGTATCTGAGTAATCGTCAAATCGCGATGCAGCATGTGTGCGCTGACCCTAAAGGCTCTTAAAAGCTACTGGACATTGGCAGCTCTTTTAAACGCACATTGAAAAATTTCCTGATTGTGAATTGCTTTTATGATTTGAAAGAATTTTATTATTTCAATTAACATATACTTATTTTGACTTGTCACATACATTTTGTCAATGTCGACTGTGATCAAATAAATATCTATAATCTATCTATCTATCTACTGAGAAAGCTACGGCTGGCTACGATAAAACTATGTTCACCTGTAACGGTTTGAAAAACAACAGCCAGCACTTTAAGTATGGCGCTGCATAAATTAAAATTTCATCCAAATGGGATCTGTCAAATGGGAGGGGCTTTAAAAACATGGCGGAGTTAAGGGAAACATTTCAATAGTAGATATGGTTTTATAGTTTAATTAAGTCATAAATACAGTCTCACATTTTATTAGCGAATAATTCACTGTAAAGTAAGTTTTATAGTGCAATAACTGATAGTGTTTAATGTCATGACAATAGAAAACGTCGCGGATTCCATTTTTCTTATTTTATTTTTATTATAAACTATTTCACGATAAATTTACACTATTAGCATGTACATTTTCTCCTTATTCGAGTAAAATTTTCTACCACCAGATGTCATATTCCCATTTGACAGATCCCAATTCTAACGTTCCAACAGTCCGTTCTAAAAATATAATTAAAACTTTGTCTGATATTATAATTGTTTTTGACTCTATCGATAAAAATTAGTTCATCGCTATTTCTAATCTGAATTATACAAAAATTGTTTAATTTTTGCTAATTTTTTCCGCTAAAAAATAACATACTGTAATACCTGCGTTTGCACGTAGTAATTGCAAGCGAGAATATGTACATTGTCATTAACAAAATTTACAAGTAATTATATAGGTAAGGCGGTTCGCAAAATGAAACCAGTTTGGTTAATCGTTTGCAATTAAGAACGCGTTGTACGCAGCGATTCATAAATTGCACTCGCATCTGCTAAATGCAATGTATAAGCGATTATAAAGAAACCATGTCTATTAAATATCGTAATCAACAATCAACTTCCGTCATTAATAAATCCGGTGCTAAACTATGTCTAAGAAAATAATTAATATTTAAATCCGTAATAGCAGAAGCCAGTAGATACCCAAAATAGAAAATTATTTCTTGATTTTTTTTACGTGAATAACGTCTGTGTCAAATTTAACCTCTTTTGTTAATTTCCGAAGTGATTTCTTTTTAAATAAAATAATTATATTTTTATTTCGGTATTTCACCAGTTCTTTCGCGACTCATTTAATATTTAACGCGACCCAAAGGTTGAGAGACGCTAGTTTAGAGTATCTACTGCTCAAATGTTGAGTGTTCTACCCCTAGCTGAATTTTCCCGTAACTGCTATAATTTTGATTGTGCGAAATGCCATTACACGATGATTTTGTGGAACATATCGCTTTCCTTTCATGTAAGCGAATGCGTATATACATAATTATTTAAATTAATATTCGTCAATAGTGTTCGTAATTTAACAATACAGTATAGCACAAATTCGTTCTATTAATAAATAGAATAACAGTCCTTGTTATTTAATGTCTGCCATTTAGATTCTAGCGTAAATTTATTAAGACTTTTAACCTTAGCAGCAGCTGTCATGAGAACGTATGGTTAAGTCAAGCTCACTGTCGAGTGGCTGTACAACCATTTCAACTATGGGTGTGGAAACAATATATCAACTGGATCTCTCAATTTAAACACATCTAAAATTATAATTATTTAATACGTTACAGCGACTCACTAATATTACAACATTGCATATAATAATAGAGGACAGTGTGGTGTAACGGTTAGCGTAGCCGACTTTTGTCGTGGGTTCGAATCCCACCTCCGCTCATGGATGTTTTGTGATGTAATTTAGTTTTAAGGAAGTTGTTATTTAATGTAATTAAGACGCTAATGACCTAAGTTGTCGACGCGTCTATAATCTACAATAAATAAATAATAAAATAAATTGCATATAATACCTACTTATAAAGTGAACTTTTATCAGCGCCGGCTTTAGCCGCCCGGGGCTAGATATTCTTCAACGTCCTTTATTTCTTATTATTAACTAGCATTTTGTTTTTCTTAACTGACAGATTCGCAAGGCAAGGCGCCGTGCTAATGCGCAACATCCCCTAGGGCCGTAGCGCCCAAGGCGGTCGTCCGGGTTGCTCCCCCCCCCCCCCAAAGTCGGCACTGACTATTATAATGTAACATAATAATTATTTTTATTATGTACCTATTCTAAAAATGAATCTAAATAATTAATATAAGATTTGAATTGTTATAAGTAAATCCAAGAGACGGTGTATAAATTTATCTTTTTCCATTCAACTGAAGAGCAATTTTGAACACCTGTATATAGCAAAATCGTTTGGTATACGCATAAAGAAAAAATACATTAATGATCCTGGAGTGTACAAAAATAAATACCGAAATTGTACATGTGCGTAATTTGCTATTATTATACATTTTTGGCCGCACGCGAGTTTATAATTTCAGCAATAATTTAGGACAGAAAAATTATTTGCGAGCTACGCAATTTTCTACTTTTTTATTAATAAAAAATAGTAATTGGTATACATTATTCATTGCAAATGTTGTGATATTTTTGCACGGTTTTCTTAGAAAACGGTTTATTTAATCTTAGCCTGCTTTTCTGTAAAAAAATATTTTCATGACAATCAATAGTTATAATAACGCGTTTATCGTTAGTTAAAAAAAACAAGAGAATTAGAGTCTACTTCAGTTCAGGAAATGCATGTATTTTTTCCATACCCATTATAAAATAGCTGCTTTACATGCACGTATGCATGTAAAGTGACTTTTGAAAGGCTGGTATACCAGAACACTACTACATTTCCATAGTTATTTATAAATTAATAAGATTTATACGGCTGAATTGCAATTGAAAATTTTTTCGTTGGAGAGCAGCCAATTATATAATTAATTCGAAACATATTGGAAAAAATCATTTTACCAACCATAGTCACAGTCAGGATTCTAACCTGAACCTTTCCACTTTCTCGGCGGAATGAGCTTACATTTACTCAACCGTGACAAGATTAATAATCAAACATTCTCCTTATGTGCTTCGGAATCAATTCATTTTCACTACATGAGAGAGTTAATTTATTATAGCTAGGTAGTAGGTGTGAGCTCTCGCTAGAACAAAAATTCACACCTACTACCTATAGCTATAATAAATTAACTCTCGCATGTAGTGAAAATCAATTGATTCCGAAGCATATAAGGAGAATGTTCGATTAGTAATCTTGTCACGGTTGAGTAAATGTAAGCTCATTCCGCCGCGAAAGTGGAAAGGTTCAGGTTAGAATCCTGACTGTGACTATGGTTGGTAAAATGATTTTTTCCAATATGATTCGAATTAATTATGTAATTGGCTGCTTTCCAACGAAAAAATTTTCATAATGATTTATGTTTATTCACCTGATCCGCCCGCTATTACATACTCCTGTGCGTGCCTCGGCCTACTATAGGAGTAAAAAAAATTGATCGAACCGATATGACACTTTTCTTTCTAACTTTTCTTTAATCCGTGCACCATTACATTTATCATATACATTTTCCTTACTATTTTAAGTACACTTTATTAAAATTGTTGGTCAATAGTTTAAACACGCCTGTTATTTTGTTTGTTCTTGCAGACTGTCACAGGAATAGAGTCGTCATTTAAAATTCAATAAGTTTAATGTAAAATCGATGTAACAGCAAAGGTCAACGTATAATACAACTTCCTTTTAACGCAATTTATAGGATAATATTGTTATTTCAAAACATATATTACACAAATACGCGTTTAAAAGGTGTTTGCATACTGCTGAAGAGTAATCATGTTTTTGTTAAAATTACTATGCTTATATTAAATTGAAGCTGTACCAGCTGTCTCTTTATAGCACTTTATGCTTACGTAAGCAATTTAGCTCTTTTTAGAACTTTAAAGTGAAGTTTCGTTAATAATAACGCTTATCAATATTATGAATAGATACTGTTATTTCATATTGACGACGTCTTTCCCGGCGGAATATACGGGGATAAAATGATGCGAGACGAAAAATGCGTTAGAAAAATGTGTGATGCGATCTACCATAGCTACGTCATAGTTTGTTATTGTTATGGCTCACCCTGTATATAAACGGCAGGCAAGAGTTCTGAGAAACGGGGTCTGCTTACTGAACAACTGGTACCTGCGCGAAAGTTCTAGAGAAATCGAGAACACACTAGGCTTATGCTACGCAGCATATATAAACAGCAGTGCGAGTGAGTGAATCGATCAGTCAACGGTGAGTCACGCATTCAAGCCTACGGTGGATCAGTAATATAAATAGTGCCGTGATATAAATAAATAAACTGATAAAATAAATACTAGTGTAGTGGTAATAATTACGAGTTATTGTATATAGTTGTTTTGTTTTGCTTTAATAATTACTGTTTAGTTATTAGTGTATTTGCCATATGGCACATACACTATTGGCGTCGGTCGGATGGCGGGACCTAGGGGTCGGACCAAAATTTCTCGACGTTTCATAGCCTCCTGAACACTTTGGCACCATTTTTGGAAATGTTTATATATATATATATGTATATATATATGTATATATATATATATTTATATATATATGTGTTAGCACGATAACTCTCGAAAGACTCAATCGATTCTAACGAAATTTGGTACACACGTTGGAATCCATCACCGCACGGAACCTATTTAAAATGGGCTCAATCGAACCATTTTAAGGGTGGGTTTTAGGGGTTGAAAAATGTTTTTGGGCCCAAAAATACCGAAAAAATTCTCAGAATTGTTTCAAAATTGAAATTTAACTTTTTAGTAAAGATCAAAATGTGCTGCTAAAATTTTAATTAAATCGGCCCGACAGGACCGGACTTACAAATTTTATGAAAACACTGGTTTGCGGATAGTGATTTACTTACTGAAGGGTGTATTTAATTTGGTACAGAGGTTGCATTGATAATAATATTGAAATGAAGAAAAAAAATATTATTTTAAGGGATGTATTAAGGGGTTAAATTTTTTATTTTCTCCAAAAACAAACTAAGTTTACGTATTAAAGCCACAAAGCCTGTATTAGCAAATACACTATATTGTCGGCAGAGTTTTGGCACTGCGACCCGAGTTTTTGTTTACTTGTGTTGATTGTTAGAACTGACTTTTCGTTGTTGCATTCATTATTTTTTTAATTATTGTAAATAAATATTTATTCCGCCAACTCAGAAAACAGTTTTGTAACATTATGTTAATATTTTCATTCGGTTGCGGCACAATCGTAATTACTGTACCCTTTGTTATTTTTTGTGAGTTTCTCGAGGTTTTCGGGTGTCTTGTGATAATGTAGAGGAGAAAACGTATTTTCGGAATATTTGTCTGTTTGTACCGACATCATTTGAAAACGGTTGGACCGATGCTGATGAAACTAATTGATACTAAAATTTCAAGTATAAAATAATATCAACTCATATTTTTTTTACATCATTGAACTTTATTTATAGATAAAAACTAAACAGAATAGCTATGTTATGTTTAAAAATTAGCTTTTGTATTAATATACCTACATCAGAAAATGGAGTCTTCAAAACATAGGTCGGTATCAAAGAAAACACCTATTACTTACTGGAAAGAATGCAAGTATTACGTATACGTACTAAGGGTAACGATTTAAGTGTCGTTTAACCTTTAAAAGTTAAACCATTGAAAATGATTTTATAAAAAAATACCCTTTCACTAACATACAAAATAGTTGTTTGTGTAACAAAAAACGGTGATAGAGAAAGCTTAAAAATTTTTCTGCGTTAAAAGTTGCACGAAATAGCTTCAAGCAAACTTTATAATGACACATGAAAGAAGTTTCTGATTAACATCGCGATATGATGTGTGCATTAATTTTATGCAGAAGTTTTTTTTAACTGGAGGTACTGCTCAGCAAATTATGAAGTGATCCATAACGATATTTTTAAGGTTCCGTATCAAAATGGTAAAAATGGAGCCCTTATGGTAAGACCTCATTGTCTGTCCGTCAATCTGTTCCTAGGCCTGTAAAGACGATTATAGTCGAAGGAAGAAATTTGAAAATGTAGTGATGAGTGTTCTGCAAATATTCCAGGGATCGCTTAAAAAAGCTGCATCCTCTCCGGATAGTATATCTAAAGTAAAAATTTTTTTTTTAATTTAGCATATCGTTATATCGTTGGACAGAACTCACCTTAAATATATTAAAAATACTTTTTATGCACTTTTATAGGTTAAATTTTATAAAAATGTAACAATTTCGCGAGGAAGCTAGACAGCTCACATTAACTAAAAATTGTTTGACTAATTATTAATAACTTCAAAAAAAACCCGTAATTAGAGTGTAGGTACTAATGAATGTCAAAATTTTCAGTTTTAAGTTTTTGTTGTCACTAAAACATAATGATTAATGACCATACACTTTTACAAAAACGAAAGGAGACTACGAAATGTTATAATTACCACCAAACATCAAACCATAACAAACACTCTCGACGTACGTTTCAGTTTTAATCTTCTCCAGATGATGCCAACTGGGTTGGCGAAACGTACGTCGAGAGTGTTTGTTATGGTTTGGTGTTTTGTGGTAATTATAACATTTCGTATCTTTACACCAAAGGTTCCACCATTTTTTATTGAAAAGGAGAACTATATGCAGATCAACGCATAGTTATTTTTATAATTAATAGTAATTTTAGTAATTTATATCGTTCCTCATTTCACGTAAAGACGAGGTAACTAAAAAAAATTGATAAAGTGAGATACCCCGGAATCACTCGAGGATAGCTGGACCGATTGGTATACTACCAAGTATTTGATGTGCATTTTTTATATGGCTATGCACGGGTGAAGATAGCTGTGTTATATCCAAGATCCTTACAAAACTAATATTTTTAGTTAACTATTGGCACTATTAGTGTTACAAAGTGTTTGTAGCCTAGCTGTGGGTAGGTACCTATAATAATAATGTGTGTTTCATATTTTGCATTCATAACGTAGATCTAATTACGACTACCTATGTTGAATCGGACAGCTTAGATTTAATTATTGAATGCTTTTAAACCGAATTTTAAACATTGTTAAATGTTCGATGTTCATATCTTTAAATCAAAAATCGCTTTTCTCAAATTTATCCGATATTAAAAGTGCTTAAAAGCTACGAATTATAATTTGATGGTCTTTATCTTAAACTTAACTTAAGTCTTTATAATAATAGTCCTGAATATTCTGCTTTGAAATTTTACAACGGTCTTCTTGCAGAGCTGAAGACACTAGCATTTTCTAAATTTAAAAAAGAGCTAAAGTGGCTACTAACTAAAGCTTGTTTATATTCAAGTAATTAATTTTATTTAATTAATTAATTTAATTGCTGTATATTTATTCTATCCTTACCTTGGAAAAGCAAGTCTCAGGTCAACTTTTAGTTTAGTCAGCAACTCCGACACAGAACTGAACTGTCTCAAACTCATTTCCCCACAAACAGGCGTAGTCAACATTGGATTTCTGTAGTCCTTCGTGACAGGAATATCTTTACTGGAACCTCCTGGCGACGGTTGTTGATGATGATGGTGGTTTAGATTGTGATTTCCGCCGGGTGATCCTTGAACTTCGCCATCTGGCGGATCATCCGAATAAAGACTTAGAGCACTGCCACTGGTACCAGTTCCTGTACCATTTGACGTTGTTGAACGTTTGCTCCATTTGCGTAATGCAGATGCGTAATCTTCCGGATTGTAAATAGGTGGTCGTTGTTTTTCCTGCAAAATACAAAAAAATAAATCAATTATTACATTTATCATACGAGCATTGAGCAAGGATGATATAGAGACGCTGTACGTATACAACTGCGTATATAATATTGCAGCCAAGTTTGACCTTGACGTCATATGCAGGGGGGGGCATTAAGGGACAATGGCCTACCTTAAAACATCAAGTGCCCTACTTTAAGGAATTATAAACAAGCCGCAAAGACTGTCACGACAGAATGACAGATTTGATCTATCTGGCATTTGGAAAAACAAGATTAAATTCGTTGGACTAAATGAAGTTCTTCGGAAATTTGATAACATGGCAAGTTCTGTAGTTTTTTTTTTTTTGATTAAATTGTCATTTACCGTTTTCTTGCTTTTGTAATTTGCCCTATCTTGAATTCAGCTCTAGCTACGGCCCTGATGCCATAACAAACATGGCGACCAAACAGGGAATGGATTAAGGAATATTATTCTGCTTCTTACATATAAAATGAATTGACTTACTAAATATGGCGACTGGATTTACTTGCTCAGAAATTTCACAAGCTGTTCTATAGTTAACACATCCGCTAGGCGCGCTAATTCTGCTGGCCTATACTGTGCACTACAGGACGGGCTGAGTCATCTGTCAGATTGGTTATACTAATAGTATACTAATGCTGTCTTTTTGAGACAACATCAATACAGTGAATTGTCGAGCACAGCATTGTTTTGTTTTGAGTTTCTAAGATATAAACATGCGTTGTTTTATGAATATATGAATATTGTTCGATAAGCCATCTATAATTTTGATTCAGTACAAAAATTATTCTCGATATTTTCTATAGATGCGCTAGTATTGCAACTATCATTAAGTTCCTAAGCAATCATTATCGTTCAGTGATTTGTGGTGTAATTAGTATATGGTATAGTTATAATAATTGTAATAGTTACAATAAATTGTACATCTTCTATTGTCACCTACACATTGAATGTAAACTTCCTACAGCATCCAATTATTCAAATGAATGCAGTGTGTAGTAAAAGTTATAACCGTTTAGCGATATGCAATAAGATGTAATAATAATTGATATGTTCCACATAAAATGGTGTAGTTAAGATAGGAAAATGATTTGATTTATAAATTACTGTTATTCTGTACACTTTACATCGAGATTTTGCCTGCAACATGCTTCATTAGGCAACGAATATGGTTTGATTGCCAGTGGGCAGATTCATTAGCGAGGGTCAGTTTACAAAGCAGCTTTGAGAATTATAAAAAAGTGTTTAAACAGAAATGCTTTTAAATTTCTAGAACACTATATACTTTTCATTATTTATAGACATATATTTAATCGAAACACCACAACAGATATAATTAATTGAGATATATTTTAATAATTCATTATAGCATTGAATTTATATTAGAAATCGTGTCCATCGTGATTATAATAAAATTAAGAAAAATTGCAGGATAGTGGACAAAATATTTGATTTATTAAATTAAATGTACGACGTTTCGTCTATAGATTTAGACTTTTTCAAGTACATACATAAATAAAAATAACAATATAACATACATAAAAATAACAATATTTAAATATTGTTATTTTTATGTATGTACTTGAAAAAGTCTAAATCTATAGACGAAACGTCGTACATTTAATTTAATAAATCAAATATTTTGTCCACTATCCTGCGATTTTTCTTAATTTTATTATAGCATTGAATATTTACGATTGGTATAAGAGGTTTCAGTGCCATATTTTTGATGTGTAAACATCTTTACTAGTTCCCCGTCTCCCTGCAAATTTCTGTTATGGTAAAATGTCATGAAAATGTGTCGCCAAGTATTCAAATATTCAACCCTCTTTGGTTAGCGGTCAAAATGTTTTGATGTTATATTAATATCCAACAACGCGTGATCAAAAAGTTCAAGATTTTTGTAAAGGCGAATATTTCGATGTTCCAAGCTTCTACCCACTGCTGACTATTAAAATGTCCCTACGCCAGACGTTACGACCGCTGACTTTCTGACTGTAGTATATCTGTTTACACCCTAAAATATAGTTAATCTCACAATTTTAACCTTGATGAAATTCTTATAATTTTTGACCACGAAAATAGCATAAAATATAATATCTCTATAGTCTTTAGATTAGTATCATAAATCAAACGTCATTTATCTACTTTTTTTTAATTTTCCAAAATTCATTCACTTTTGTAACCGACTTCAAAAAAGGAGGAGGTTCTCAATTTGATGCGTGTTTTTTATGTGTGTACCTACACCGATTTCTCCTGGATGTGTGAACCGATTTTGATGTATCTTGTTTTATTTAAAAGGACATACCTTTTAGGTGGTTCCACATACATTTTACTAAAATCGGTGCAGTGGTTTTTTTTTCTTTAGTAATCAAATGTCAATACAGAAGTCGGATAATAACGTGCAAACTACTTATTGTAAAGCCACTAAAAAGTAAAAAATAAAAAACTTTTTAACAAAAAAAAAACCTTCAAAAAATCCATTAAAAAAGAGGAAAATAATAAAATTTTAAATTCGACGCTAATTTAAAAAAATAAAATAGAATGTTTTATACACCTCAAAAAACGTTTAGAATTTATAAAATACTAGCGGACTCGGCTCGACGGCTTCGCCCGGGTGGTATGAAATTATGATTTAATAGCGGTCATTCATTGCTCCGCTCACGTATTATTTAGTATATTGTTAAATTGTTATCCCCCCGCGAGAATCTCACCCCTAATTTGTTATCCCCCAGCGAGAGTCTCCACCCCTGCGTAGCTTTCTATCAGTGAAAGAATTTTTAACTTCCCATTGGAAGTTATTGTAATGGGTCCGAAAATCGAAATCAAAAAGGAAAAAAAATTTTTATGTTTCAAGGTCACTACAGTATTTTTACACTACTTTTAGAAAGATGTCTGTGTGTGTGTGTGTGTGTGTGTGTGTGTGTGTGTGTACGTATGTACGTACGTACGTACGTACGTATGTATGTGTCCATTTCTTTCTAAGACGAAATCTCGAGAACGAAAAATGATATCGACTACGTTGGGGTGCCAATCGACGCGTATGAACGTAAATATGATCTGAAAGGAATTTTTTTAAAATCGGTTCAGCCGTTCTTTTTTCTTAAGCGAATAACCTCCAAAAAAGTAGATTTTACACAATATCTCGCGAATAAAAAATTATATCGACTTCGTAAGGGTGTCAATCGAGGCGTGTTAACGTCATTTTGATCCGACATAAATTTTATAAAAATCGGTTCAGCCGTTTTTTTTTTTTTTTTTTTTTTTTAATTATTGATGTTTTAATGATAAAAATGATTACTTTTCTGTGTAATATCTAATTTAATTATTATTATTAAATATTTATCAAACTGGGAAGTTCGTCGTGTGGACCTCAAGGGTCGCACATTAGTCCTAATAAACGACCCACCTCACGGCTTGTTAGTATCGGTTTAGTAGTTCCAGAGATAAGATTTATGATTTATTAGCCCCTCCGCAAGAATTTCTCCCCCTGCCCCCCGCAAGAATTTTGAATTTTTTTAATTTTTCAGCTGTTCTTTTGGGTTTTCCCTATTTTTTTCAACCACCCCTGCATTAGAGCGAACAAAACAAAAAAAAATTATTCAAATCGGTCAAGTCGTTTTTGAGTTTTAGCGAAACTAACGAACAGCAACTGATTTTTATATATAAAAACTAGCGGTCCCGTCCGGCTTCGCCCGGGTGCTAAGAAAGCCCGGGTGCAATACACTACTCACTCGCTTCGCTCGTTCGCTTGAATATTATAAATACACTACTCACTCGCTTCGCTCGTTCGCTTGAATATTATAATTGCATTACTCACTCGCTTCGCTCGTTCGTTTGAATTTTATTAATACACTACTCACTCGCTTCGCTCGTTCGCTTGAATATTTTCGCCTACTCACTCGCTTCGCTCGTTCACTTGAATATTATAAATACACTACTCACTAGCTTCGCTCGTTCGCCATATATGTATTTTTTAAAGCTTAATATAAAAATCGCGATTAAAAATCAGGGGTTGATCGTATAAGAGTGAAATTTTAGAGTTGTATGTATTTTTCAATGCTGAATCATGAAAAAATTAAAACAAAAAATTTTGTCAAAAAAATAAAAAAAAATGTTTTGGGGTGGACCACCCTTAACATTTAGGGGGATGAAAAATAGATGTTGTCCGATTCTCCACCCTACCCGATAAGCACACAAAATTTCATCAAAATCGGTCCAGCCGTTTCGGAGGAGTTCAATAACGTACACCGCGACACGAGAATTTTATATATAAGATATAGTTTCCACTAGCTCTTTATGTTGCCTCGATCTAATGACAAGCCCTCGTATAAATATTTATGATAACTAAAGAGTTTTAAGAAGTAAGACAAGACATACACTTTTTTATCAGTTATTTTGTCAACTAGATGTCAAGGCGCTGTTAGACTAAACTTCATTAAGGTGTTGGAATGACGGACGCGTGGGTTGATTTTATAAATATCTAATAATTATATCTATTCCCACAGCATACCGTTCCTATCATTAAGCTTTAATTATTTTAATTATGCGCTTAATTGGGAATAAAAATTCAGCTTAACAGAACAAAAAATAAATGAAATTTTTTTAGCTAACAGTTTCAGTTGATATCAATGATGTGAAGTAAGTATATTCATTAAATTTGGAAGTAGTACCTATATTAATTCAAATGTAATAATACCATACATAAATACTTACTATAGAGTATAGACTATACAGTGTGTAAAACGGTAGTAGCGAACATATAGCCCGGGAGTTTGCGTTGCATTTTAGGTACCTAGTGTTTTTACGTCGATCGATTGTTATCTTTTTCGATAAATCTGGTATGACTAATAAGTAAACCAAGCGTCAGCTGACGCATCCGCGGTGGGTGTAGGTGTGAGAGGCTGCGAAAGTGGTAAAAAAAATTTTTTTTTAAGTAATAGTACGCCGGCTGAAACTTTTTTATAAACAGTTGACATCATAGTGAGTTGAAAAAAAACTGTCAGCTGCATCGTGAAGGGGGGATTGTGCGTCAGCTGCTCGCATAAATTTGTAAAAAAACATGTAAAATATTGCGCATTTCACTTTTTTGCACTGACAGCGCAGCTGAGACAATTACGTTACCTAGGATTATGATCATATCGCTATCCTATAGGTAACGTAATTGTCTCAGCTGTTGTCAGTGCAAAAAAGTGAAATGCGCAATATTTTACGTGTTTCCACAAAACACCAAAACCATTTAAAAATTTCGTCAGCCAGGTTAGCACCATCAGGAGACGATTAAATCTGAGATTAAAATGAGATTTATTCATCTCCCGATGATGACAACTTGGTTGGCGAAACGTAAGTCGAGAAATGTTTAAATGGTTTGGTGTTTTATGGTTATTTTTAATATTTTGTATCTTTACACCAAAAGTTCCATCACTCTTTATGGACATTAAAATTGACATAAATGAAAGAGAATGCTTCGGATTCGTAGGTGCCCCTGGATACAAAATTTAAGTCTAAAATAATTTCAAAGTACGGCAATTTATAAAATTATGGCCAACCAAAATGTTTTGCTTACAGAATTTATTATCTGATAACAATGATGCATGTCATAGTAAGTTGCGAAACCCATACATTAAATTTATAATCTAAAAAATACACATGTTAACATCAATTAGCAAGTTGTTAAAATATGTAACTGCCTTGAACTGCCATAAAATCATTAACATAATCTTGAAAACTAATAATCAATCTTAGTGACAAGTAATTGTCGAAAAATTCTTCAATACATATTGTTTTTTAAGCCCAAATGGCCTTAATAAACAAAAAATTGATATTTTAAATTCCTGGAATTAATAGATTGTTGAAAAATTTATCAAATAAACCATAGTGCATTTATTATACAGTACCTAGTGAGCAAAATTCAGTGCTGAAAAAAAAGTTAAATGAACTATCCTATTTGATGTAGTTTAGAAGATAATTTACATTCTGCAAAGTATGACATGAATTTAACCTTTTGAACAAAACTGGTTAGAACTTTATTACCATAAAACAAAAACTATAACAAAGATAGGTACACCACGCTATATCAATTCAATCATTTGGCGTTCAAAAGCATGCAGTCAATGATTCAATGTAATGGAGACAATTTTGAGCACTTGCTATAACTGAATATTGTTTTTTTATACTATGTTAAACCACAGCAAATATGACACTAGTTCATTAAACATTTTTTTATTCAGCGCTCAATTTTCTATCTATGGTTGACGTATGAAGGTTGACTTCTGGGATACCATGTATATTTAACTCATATCAAAAATCAACTAATATAAACGGAAATAAATAATTTTCTGTACATAAATTCCATCGCAAAAACAAAATAAAATCGTTAATCGGATATCAACAATCTATTATCAATCAGTTAACAGTAGCTAAAAAGTAAGAGAAAGTTTCTGAAATCACGGGTGTAGATAATGGTACCGATATGAAGCCAGCGATCAATAAAAAAATAATATTTCTCTATTTTATACACACCAATTCCAATTTAAATATTGAAAAATATTAATCAATGCTCAACAATAAATGTCTGTCAGGTATTTAATACTTGACAAAAAAAATATTTGGTAACCACATTTTGATAAAAAAAAAACTATAGGTAAATTTAAAAAAAAATTGACAGTTACATTAAGACAAATGCGTAGCAAACAAAACTAAAATAAAACAAGGCACACACATATACATATTTTGAAAGTAGGTATTAAAATATTATAGATAGCTTTAAGTTAAATATCTACTAAATTTGGTGTAATTTATAATGAACTACTTTTATAAAATTTCACTGCATTCAATCGTGAAATGAATGATAACACACTTTGTCAAATTAAAATCAATTTGCTGACATCGTCTAGTTATTCTAATCACACCTATCGAAATAACTGCACATGACCACATCTTAAAGTAGCGCACGTTTTCATTTTAATAAACCACAACAGGTAGTTATTTGAAGCAATTACTTTTTCAAAGTAAATTACATTTTTTAATCAATCCAAAGAAGTATTGTAGAAAATTACTATTATAATATCCGACAGTGAAAAAAGTTCTGCTTTATTAGGTTTCCCACATCTAAAATATATTATTTTTTATAAACTAACAGTTGTTGAAAAATGTTGTGAAAAATGTTTTAAACCACTAAACTGCAAGAAATTACCAAAATTAATGAATTGTTGATAATATAGATCTTTAATTTTGGTAATTTCTTGCAATTTAGTGGTTTAAAACATTTTTCATAACATTTTTTTTTTCAACAACTGTTATTTTATAAAAAATAATATATTTTAGATGTGGGAAACCTAATAAACCAGAACTTTTTTCACTGTCGGATATTATAATAGTAATTTTCTACAATACTTCTTTGAATTGATTAAAAAAAAAAAAAAGTAGAAAATTACTATTATAATATCCGACAGTGAAAAAAGTTCTGGTTTATTAGGTTTCCCACATCTAAA
Source organism: Mongoloraphidia duomilia (assembly GCA_039654895.1). Lineage (NCBI taxonomy): Eukaryota > Metazoa > Arthropoda > Insecta > Raphidioptera > Raphidiidae > Mongoloraphidia > Mongoloraphidia duomilia. Next base: position 18,341,057 of record CM077518.1, on the reverse strand, counting down.
ATATATTATTTTTTATAAACTAACAGTTGTTGAAAAATGTTGTGAAAAATGTTTTAAACCACTAAACTGCAAGAAATTACCAAAATCAATGATTTGTTGATAATATAGAGAAATTGAACCACAGAGCAGGTAATTTTTAAAAGTAGTTCAGTTTACACAAACCGTGAATTGTGTAACTGTTAGCTGATGGACATATTATATTTTTATGCGTGCTTATTTTTAGGTTGAATGTCATATCTTGCATTTAAATCTCTACTATAACAACTCTGTTAGTTACGACAGTGAGAATTTCATTGCTTTTAGTTTAATAGGTACCTAGTACATAATCTGTCGATTTTAGAGTTCTTTCTAAATAAGACCAATTAATTAATAAACAGAGATTTTATCCCCATAAAACCCACACAGTAATTCTAAAAATTCGACGTGCGATCGTTTACAAAGTTGGTATCAGCAAGATGTGATTATAAAGACTAAAGTTAATTATTATTATCTACTTTTACCTAGGTTCAGTCATAGCTATAGTTCGGATTATAAGGACCTCTAGCCTCTCCGTTCTAATATGCATTAGATCGTGGTGGGTGTCCATATTTCCATCAACAAAATATAGTAATATATTTCTCACCAACAAATATAGTAATCACTATATTCTTGGATAAAGATAAAGGATCTATTTACGTATCCTTGTCCAAGATTATAGTGATTGCTATGTCTATTGGTGGGAAAGAGTAGATATAATTTTACAACAGCAACTTGTATCGCACATAAGTATGCGATATCGGAAGTTACCCCCTGCACTCTTGTTCTCAAATTATTTCTCTTCGTCTAAAAACGATTACGGTTCTTCCGACGCTATTTTTAAAACTAAAGGATTCGGGAAAACGCCAAATGAAGGACCAAAAATCACACTACAGAGCCCTGAGACAAAAAATTGACAAAAACATTTTGGCTACCTACGTTTGAAAGACTACGTAATTTTTCGACTGAATGATCTGTAGTGATTCTTGGTCCTTCATTTGGCGTTTACCCGAACCTTTTAGCTTTAAAAATAGCGTCGGAAGAGCTGTAACCGTCTTCAGGCGAGGGGAAAGGAATTGAGATAAAGAGTGCGAGAGGTAATTTTCGGTATCGAATACTCTTAAGGACTTTTTATAAATCTGAATTAGTTTGACCACTAAAAACATAAACTTGCACGTGCTTTCTTTGTAAAAATTTATATTTTTTAAATAAACTAGAGGAAATAATGTAATATTCTCCTCTAATTACTCTACGTGCATTGAACTATTATAGAGATAACGTAGCTTCATTACGAATTCAACTTCTGCGTTGGGAAAACACCTCTTTAATGTATTAATATATTCTCGTAGTATATCTAATATAACCTGGCATTAAACGTTGTTCATAAAATCGAGTACCTATAATTACAATTGTTATTAATTTGAAAATTAATTTTACAAATTCATCTAAAGCAGTTTAAGTAGTACTATTAAACAAATTAATCGCTGGAAATATTAAAGAATGAATAACCACTTTTAATTCGTATTTGCACGTTAAGCTGTAGTCCTCTAAATTATTGAAAAAGCTCCGTGAAAGGAACATAATTGAAAAGGGCTGTTATGGTTATTACAGTATTTTCTAAATGTTCTTTTAAACAAATAGATGTTTTTTCCGAAGTCCTTATTGCTATAATAGATATTATATAGCTGTACTTTTTCTAGCTGAAATATTCATTTTTCACATGAGATGAGCTTTCCCAAAAACTGTCATTTCGGATTGAAACTCTGGATTGAAATTCTAAGATACCATGTACCTGCCCAAAGTACTTATATTTGATCGATCTTAAAATAAATTGTGAAATCATAAAAATAAGTTCAGTCCCAATAATAAAATACAAATTTCATTTTATATGAATAAAGATGTCGCTTACAATGTTCATTTTACATCTTGCAGTGTTATTTATTTACGAAAATATAACTACATAGCGGTAAACAAAACAAAAAAAATTTAATAATTTTTTTCATTAAATTATAATTTATATTATTGGCAAACTGTTTTTGATAAATATTTACATGTTAACTAATGTTTAACTTAGTGCCAATTTCTTTTAGATGAATTTTATCACATGCACACGCACCGCATTCAGCTGTATAATTATTGAGCGTAGTTAATTATAGATTAGAGAAAAATACACACATACACAAACAAATAAGTAATCAAGTAATACCGGATCTGTTAATGCAAAACAAATTATATTCTTTGGAAAGATTACATACTGTGGATAACAGATTAATAAAAATTATATCAATAACATTTTACTTCCATATCTGTACCTAGTGATAAAATAAAATTAGAAAACTTCAACACTGCTCCAATTTTAATATTTGTATAATCATAGTTCAATAAAAGTGAAAATATTTTTTATTAAGTTCGGCCTTCGATAACACAATATGTGTCTTAAGACAATATTTAATAATAAAATAAACGTAAGAAATAAATGCGTGAATTTAAAAACATAAATGTTGCTGTTTTTTATCGTTACACTAAAACAAAAAAAAATTTTCTTCAAAAATTCACCTCAGAATCACTCCATGGATTACTACTAATTAAATTGTAGCGATTCATTCAAAATTTAATAAAAAACAGAATCTAAAAACACAATAATATATGAAAATAATATCTGATAATTACACTAGTTTCGTCCTAAGAGTAGGTGATATTAAAAATAAGTATTCGAAATATTCGAAAGTTATATATAAAATATGTCACACAATTAAACAAATTCAATTTTCGAATGGTGAAAAAAACAGACAAAAATTCTTGAAATACGTTTCTTTTTAGGGTTCCGTTTCTCAATAAGAAAAAACGGAACCATTATAGAATCACTCGTTTGTCCGGCTGGCTGGCTGGCTGGGTGTCCGTCAGTCAAAACCCATTCTCTCAGAAACGGATAGAGATACGAAGTTGAAATTTATACGAAATACTAAGTTCTACGGTCCCTTAAAGGTGTAAAGAATTTAAGCTTCTAGGTCAACGCAATCAAAAAATACGGCCATTTTGTCATCTCATCAAAAACCTATAGGGTATCTTCCCGTTGACCTAGAATCATGAAATTTGGCAAAAAGCAAGGTCTCGCGGCACAAGTAAAGGGAAACATCCGAAAATCACAAAAAGTAAAAATTAAAGGGGGTCCTATACCTATTTTGATATTCGCAAAATCACTCATCAAAAACCTATAGGGTACTTTCCGTTGACCTTGAATCATGAAATTTGGAAAAAAGCAAGGTCTCGCAGCACAAGTAAAGGGAAAAATCCAAAAATCACAAAAAGTAAATATTAAAAGGGGTCCTATACTTATTTTGATATTCGCAAAGTCACTCATCAAGAACCTAAAGGGTACTTCCCGTTAACCTAAAATCATAAAATTTGGCAAAAAGCAAGATCTCGCAGCACAAGTAAAGGGAAAAATCAGAAAATCAGAAAAATTAAAAAATAAAAAAATAAAGGGAGTTCTATTCCTATTTTGATATTCGCAATCTCACTCATCAAAAAACTATAGAGTACTTTCCGTTGACCTAGAATCATGAAATTTGGCAAAAAGCAAGGTCTTGCAGCACAAGTAAAGGGAAAAATACGAAAATCACAAAAAGTAAAAATTAAAGGGGATCTCCACACAAAAAACGAAAAAACCTTTTCAAGGCTGTATCTTTGAAACCGTAACATGTAGCCGGTTGAAATTTTCACAGAATATGTCTACCTAATTTAATTGTTGTAACGGTTCGGAACCCTCGTAGCGCGCGTTCCACACGCACTTGACCGCTTATTTGTATTTTAGTCACACATTGGCGGCGGAACGACTTTCTTCTTGGGGGGGGGTGCTATAGATTCATCAACACTTATGAAAATTTACATGTAAAGAGTATTAAATATGCTAATTTAAAATTTAGGGAGGGCTGGACGCTATTTTTGCGAGGGTTTAGCCCACTCTAGTTTCGTATACCCTTCCGCCTCCAATGGACTGACACTACAAACTGCTCAAAAAACCCACAAGAAAACGAAATTACAGACAGGTACCAACGGAATCTTGGTTTCTAATTTCGTTTTTCTTGCGAATTTTTTTGAGTATTTTGGTAAACTATATAACCAATACTACGTACTTAAACTTAAGAATAAGATCACTTTTTATTCGGATATGAGAACTATTTTTGTTGCTATTTAACTTTCAGTTATACCGGAAAGTTAAGAGAAATTTACCTTAGTGTGAAATCACTGTCTCATCATTGACAAATTTTTTACATTAAATGATTTTTAAATAATATTTTGTTATATTTTAAAAAAACGGATATAAAACAACCGGATCTAACGTCTGGGTTTACGTAGTCTCTTTACTGTCAGTACATCCAACTTTCACTGCAATACTCAAATTTAAAGAACAGCATTTCAAATTCGTTTATTTGAAGATTCTTAATAAAAAGTCATAACGACCGCTTTATTTTGTTTGGAAAGTTTGTCATACCAATATAATTTGCCACTCAATAATTATTATTCGTGTAACAAATTTAGATCAACTAGATAGTGTCACCGTTGCCGCAATGCAGAATAGACATGCCAATATTATAAAATGACAGAAGTTAATAAAAAATTCGGTAAAAAACGAACCCAAATTTTCATAGTTAAACTTAACGAAATGATAGGTAGGTATACAGAATGTCTTCAATAGTAATTTATGCAACTAGTGGCTTGAGTGACGGATTATATGACAGTCGCGATTTTGCGATACGAGCCTGAGGTTATGTTGCATTTATACCAGAACGAGTGTGTATTTGCAGCGCGAGCTGAAGACGAGTGCGGTAATCATACGGGTTTTGGTATAAATGCAACATAACCTTAAGAGAGTATTGTAAAATCGCGACTGTCAGATTCGTCATTTAAGACACGCGTTACATACAATATTTTTTGCAACAACTGCATCAAAAGTTCAATTTTAAGCAAATAACACAATTTGGAAAAATATTTTATTAGTGACATTATAGCAAAGTAATCTATAAAGTACTTAATTACGCACGTGTGTTATAAAGTAAAACAAAACAGTATTACTTTATAGAACGGAGTGCGTTAAAATTTACTTTAAACACTACCGTTCGAATGTAGTAGAATCTTCTATAAAGAATCACTTTTCAAACGGTACACAGCCATCTAAAATATATGTACTTTTGATGCAAGTGTTGCAAAAATTTAATCAGTAGGTATAAATCGCAACAGCGCAGAAAAAAGAACAATCAATCGTAAAAAATAAGACACCTTTTACTTTAATTTTTAATTTGGGCTATAGGTGCGGGGTGCGGCCACAAACCGACAAGATTCTTTTTAAATTGCACTTTTTGGGTTCAGGAACTTGAAAACCTGTAAATTTATCAAAAACACAAAATCGAAGTTTTGCACGATCACAAGATTTTCGCAATAGGTGTAGGATATAGGTAGGTACTACACGGGAAAGTAAAAATCTGTGTTTGATGTAATTCAGCTTGTAAAATTGGTAATTGTGTTTTAAAGACCGCCAACAGCTAAGGTTATTTGGGCCTAATTCAGCTTGTGTTCAGACTAAAAACCCAAACAGCTTGTTTCTAAATTTATTTTTATTTATTTATCACAAATGAGTTATTACAAAAAAAATTCTACATCAACACAATGCGATAATACCCTATTCCACTTTGCAAAGCCTGTGTTGGGATAAGAAATATAAAACCCTATTTACTATTAAATGTAACTACAAATAAATATATTTCATTTCAAACATTTGATTAATTTTCAACAAGAATAATAAGAAGACTAACAATGCATGTCACTGATAGTTATGTACATGCAATTTTGTTGCGATACATCTGACTAGGTTTTCGTCCGGAAATACATAATTTTCGAAATGTTTAAATGCACTATAACAATGGACCGTACATGGACGTATTATAGAAAGACAAATTATTTTGCAATTTCTAAAATAAATCTTAAAAAATAAAAGAATTCTCTGAAGTAGACAATATTAAATTTCAAGATGATTTGTTTACTGGTTAAACAAGATAACTGATTTTTTTGGTGTCGCAATATAAATTACTTTATAATAAGCTATGCTCGTAGTACCGTGACATAGTTTAGCAGGTAATTTTTGGATGGTGGAAAAAATTCAGTTATGGTTTCTTTAGGAAGAAGTAAGTAAAAAAAAGTTAAATAGCGGTGAAGATTTTTATAAAAATTTAACTGGTAAATCGGACTTCTATGTAATTTGTTTTTCTCTGCTATTCGATCACGTTAAACGACGTAAATCTAGTTTTGCCTTTATAAAAATACTAGCCGCTAACCATGGCTTCGCCCACGCATATTTCGATTTATGACTTAGTGAAGCGAAGTCGGGCTGGTAGTGTTTATAATTTTAGTAGGATTCCGCCTATACGTTAAAATGCAAAAGAAATTCAGAGTTACGTTTTGTTACTATCCCATATAGAATTTATCCCCCCACCCGCGAGAAATTTATCAAAATAAAATATAGCCTATATCACACAGCGAGTGTAGCTTTCTACGAGTGAAAGAATTTTTAGAATCGATTCAGTAGTGCCAGAGATAAGAATTTATGATTAATCTCCCTCCGCCAGAAACTCTCCCCCTGCGAAGCGAAGTCGGGCTGGTGTTAGTAGGATTCCGCCAATACGCTAAAATGCAAAAGAATTTCACGTTTTGTTAGTAGTACTTATAGAAAATTAAAAAAAAATTAATTAATTAACTAACTCAAAAATGTATTTTAAAGTTGATTAAAACATAGCCTACAGCACTTCTGAAATCCATCAAATAGATTTTTAAGTTAATTTAAGCCAAACATGCATACTACAATACTACATACATATAATGAATTTTATATATTAGTATAGATTCTACAATCTACAGTCTACACACTATCTGAAATTAATGTTCAAACGTATTTTTTAAAGGCCATCAGCAGCTAGGGTTATTTGGGCTTAGCACCACGAATTCGTAAATTCAAATTATATATACCATTTTTGGGTTAGGGCCTGGGAACTGAACGCCTGTTTGTAGACATAAATAAATAAATAAATAAATAAATAACAGAGGAGCTATAGGGAAACGCCATATAAACGGCATTGCTGCACGCTCGGCTATTCTCAAGCCCTCCAAACATAACAAAGCAAAAAAATATCTTTTACCCTGAAATCTATCCAAAATAATCGCTTTGAGAAAGTACATATTTCACTTTGTATATTCATAATTTATGATACCTATATAATATACATATTTTGTTAAAATTTATGTGCATTAAAAGTCCATCTTAAATCCCACGCATCGTATAAAATTAAGAAATTATTTTTTTTAACATTTGAGCAAAAAATATGAACCTACGTATTAAAATTTAAGTTGGTGTTCATTAATTAACACCTGCAGTCAATCATGATCTGTATTTCAATGGCACACCACCTACACAATGCTAAATCAGTACCTAGGTCGATTATAATATTATACTGTCTACATTGCAATCAATGTTACAACTTTTATAGCTACTTGCACCAACGCCGATTGACAAATTAATTAGAATCATAAATATTTGTAAAATTTTTTTTTTACTTATAAAAACAATTAATCTCTAATAAAATAAACTTTATCAAATTGGAAGTTTAAACATGTTTACAGCCACGGGTTTGGCGTTAGAATGAACTAAATACGTTTCGAAAAAATTATTTTCTTCTTCAGGGTTTTTAAACCAATGTTCGAACTTGAATATGAGTGTTATTAATAGTAATAATAATAATAATAATAATAATAACTTTATTCAGAAAAATGTCACAGTGACAAAGAATGCGTCGGTCAAGAATATACAATAAATGTGATACATAATTCAAGAAATTTGGTACGGGCACTTGTCAATAAGATAATTTACAACTTGATTTTTAAATACTTTGTAGCTTTTGACGCTTACAATTTCGGCTGGTAAGCTGTCAAATAGTTTGACAGCTGAGTAACGGGGTCCCTTAGTATATAATGCGAGGTGATGTTCCGGAACATCTTGTTATAAATTTTTATACAAAAGTAATATCCACACAAAAATATTGTTAATAAGTTAAGAATAATGAAATCAGTTAGTATCGGACACCAAAGAACTAATTTCGCATTTCTCTAAGTTTTCCCTGCTGACCCACGCCGACAATGCAAGAAAAGTAATCGAAAAAAAAAAATTGTGTCTTAAAGACCACCAACAGCTAAGGTTATTTGGGCCTAGCACCAATTCATATTTTCAATTCATTATTATTATTTTTTTTTTTTAATAATAAATTGAAAATCCAATTGACACTTTTACCAGCTCTCGGGCTAGAACCCGAGAACTGGGGACTTGTAATAGAGGAACCATAGCAACGCCATGTAAACAACATCGCCGCTACACTCTCGGCTATTCTCAAGCCCGAAAAGTAATCGAATGTCAGTGAAATTCTACAAGGGATTTAATTTAAATATGAATGATTTATGTGTAACTTTCTTCGCGAAAAATTTTAGAGCTTACAACATCATCGGTATAGGTACCTATAAAACCAACGACCATTACATTACAAGTATATGCATATATTTAAACTACAAACGGTACATTTAAAATGAATACACACTTCTTTTGACCCTAGGCAAAACAGCATGACTTCACACACTCATACAAACAACCTGCCAGGTGCCAGATTGATTTATAATAACTGAGCTTACTGTACAAATACAACAAAAACGAATTGAAATTAGCGGACAGTAATGTTCTGGCATCTGACAAACCGGAAATTTTAGATCCAAACGTTATGAAACAGGACTCTATATTATTAACGTAAATCATTCTGTACATCATCGGTTCTCAAACTGTTAGGCGCGCTTTCTGCGGGGGGGGGGGCGAAGCTGTAGAGAGGGGCGTCGAATGAATGAACAAGACATCAAAATTGCGACGCGGCTGCACACAGGCATGCAGCGTATCGCAATAATGTGAAATCAGTTAAATAAGTTAACCTGCGTATTGGATTTGGATTATTCTCATCTACCTACCTAATTACATTATTCAGGGGGCGCAGAATTATTCAAAGTAAAAAAAGAGGGGCGCGAAATACGAAAATTTGATAATCGCTGCTGTACATATTGTTATACAGTAGAACCACGATTATACGAGCTATTTTAGATCGACTTTACCCCAAATAATAGAAAAACTCGGATAAGAGGGACCGTTTAAGGATTTAAAAAAATACTACCAATACTTATTTCTATGACAAGTTCAACATTTACTCATTAATTAAAATATTTGTCTGTCATTCATTGCTCGGATAACCCGGGCGAAAGCTCGGTTAATAGGGCGAGTAAAAATTGGATGTAACCTCGGTAAATCTCGAACTCGAATAAAACGGGCCCGGCAAATCTGGGTTCTATAGCTGCCATTGAAGACCACGCTCGTATACACGGTGTTGCATGACGCAGTGTAAAATCTTAAGAATATTCCTGAGGTAATTTCAAGCAAAAAATATCCTATGAACAATAATTTGTCCAATTCACCATGATTACCGAGCTACATACGTTGAAAGATAAAGATACAAGCTTTAATATTTAGCAGTGTTTTATTGCTAAAAAAATGACGAATTGGACATATTATTTTTGTACATAGGGAATTTTTTGCTTCAAATGACGTTAGGAATATGCTTCTTAGGTTTGTACGGGCAGTTATGCAACACCCTGTATAGGTCGGAAAACTAGTCGGGTTTTTCGGTAGTGGGGGTGTCCTCAGTTTTCAACACATTGCTCGAAGTACAAATTGTCACCCCTAAGTTCAACGTGGTTGACGTTTCCCATTAAACCGAGACGTATTGTATACTGCCATTGTTTCTTTTTATGTATATATTGTACATAATATACAAGCTGAATAATTATTTTGAATTTCCTGATTACGCATGCGTTGTAAACATAAAAAGAGGCAACTGCCTCGATTCCAATGGAAACATCATGACGAACCTAGCGGAGGTAAAGTGTAGGTACTCCGAAACTGAGGAAATAATTAGTGTCTAATTGGGGTTAGGACATCGTTTTTTCAAAATTAGCAAAGTAAAAAAACTTTCCGTTAGAAAAACAAGAAAAATTCTGTTATATATTTTTGTCGTAAACATTTTTAGCAGTCTCATTTCAATATAGCAGCCGTGTAGAAAATAATATCAAAGCATTTAAAAAACAATCTCATCACGAGATAACTCAATTATTTCCAGAGATATTTAATAACAATGCATAAATAACCCAGCAGGTAGAAACATTTATTCAATTTATTATTAATCTTAAATTATTAACAACATTAAAAACCTTCAGTGATTTTTTTTAGAAAATACATAGTGTGCACGCGACGCCAAATGCCAAAATAATTGATGAAACTCTCACTACTGGTCAGTAGAAATTATAGTCATATCCAACGCCAACACAGTAAAAGCCACTGGCCTGACTCTCAGACTGTGACAGCATTCGTATTTAACTATACTAATACACCACCCAAACAACATGAAAGTGAAAATTATGACGACATAATTTATTAGCGAAAGGTTTTAGATATAACAAAACAAAAAACAACTGACCGTCCTTTCAATTTCTTTGAATTCCTTTAAAAGAAGAAGACACATTTTTTCGATAATTCACAACTTTCACATAAAATTAATTATCTTATATTGTCTTTGAAACAGTATCTTTCCTAATGCTAGTAAACTGTGTTCGTTTTATAATTTATTTAAATTGACCTAATGTATCGTACGTAGGGCATGCAATTCGAATATTCGAATATTCGAATAAAGCGAATATTCGGCTGCATTTATTATTCGAATAGTAATTCCTATTATTCGAATATATTCGAATTATTTGTTAAGAATTAAAATTGTTTAAAAACGGTTTACGGCGGCGCTAAAACATCTTACAAACGCTACACTAGCTCTAAGTTCGCGCTAGGGCGTGGGAGGGGAATCGAAACGGGGCGAGGAAAGTTTTTTTTTTTAATTATTGCATGTTTATTTGATATAACTATTTACTTACGTTACGTTACGTACGTGTACTTAATTGCTTGATTTGCTCTTCGCACGTGCTAATAGACGTATTATTTATTTGTGAAGTATTTTTTTTGTGGTACTAATTAATAAAAATGCGTCTTAGATGCTCATTTAATATTTTTGTTTGAATAGGAAAAACAGAAAGAAAGAATTTTGAATTTTTTTGATTACTTAAATATATGTTCATTTGATCTATGGTTCTCGGAAGCTATGTGCGCTCTAATATTTAGTTGATTTGATCTGAATTTTTACGTAACTAAGTAAAGTAAAAATGATTATTTGATCTCTTTTTAATTAGAAGTAAGCTGCTTTTGTTGTTAAAATATTGATTGGATTTATAGACGTGCAGTAGGCGTGTTGATTTTAAATAATTAAAAGTCATTTATTGAAGTTCCAGTGTTTTTATTATTTTTACCAATTATTCGAATATATTCGAATATATTCGAATATTGGCTAAAATTTGAGCGAATATTCGAATACCTGAAACATCCGAATATTTGCATGCCCTAATCGTACGACCAAGCCAACTAAGGTCTCGGAAATATCAATATTCAACTAAAAATTTAAAATAATATCACGGAAAAGATAGTTGAACAACCTAAATAATTGAGAGATGGTTATTGGGAAGTTGGACAATACCAAATGAATTAGTTTATATTCGCCGACGTTTTGCCTTTTATTCGGACTTTTTCAATGGCTCTAAAAGGTAGTGTTGCCACCTAGACAAGACAAGACTTTCAAAGTCTTGTCTTGTCTTGAAATATCAAGACAAGACTTCACTAAGTTTTGTCTTGAAATATCAAGACTTCAACTAAGTCTAACTCTAGATTAAAAAAACTCTTGCCTTGTCTTGAAAATTTCTAGACAAGACTTTTGCAGGTCTTGTCTTGAAAATCTAGACAAGACAAGAGTCTAGAAAGTTTAGGTCTAGACGGCAACACTATAATCTAAATACATTGATATTGGTATAAAAAGAAAGGTTTTGTTGAGAAGATTACAAATAAGGTATATGACGTCACTGAAAATTCAATATGGCGGACTCTAGACGCCATTTTCTCAGAATGCAAAAGTAATTTTTCTTCTAAATTAGTGTTGCCGTCTAGATGCCGTGAAATATCAAGACTTCACTAAGTCCAGTCTAGATTAAAAAACTCTTGTCTTGTCTTGAAAATTTCTAGACTTTTGCAAGTCTTGTCTGGAAAATCTAGACAAGACAAGAGTCTAGATCTAGACGGCAACACTACTAAAAGGCGTCATTAATTTGGCAAATTGAAAATGAATATCATTTTAGCATCGAAAGTTGTTTTAAAAAAATACATTAAATTACCATTAATTTAAAATGTCAAAACGAAAGATTCCAGATATTCGAATAATAATAAATAATAATGTAAAAAGAGGGAATAGACACTGTGTTTTCTATTACCAGATAAGTTTCCACTCGTCAAAGAAAAGCTGGTGTGTCCCCACACTATATAGGTAGTTCTCGGAGGTTTCATTCCTAAATGAAAAAGCACCAATACTGTTATTGATAAGTGAAGATTTACGCACCTGATTTCCCCAAGTTGCTGAGCTGGTTGGTCAGACTATAAGAATTTATTTAGAAAGGTCGACTGTATGCAAATCTCAACGAGATTAAAATATTTCAATGTATATTCTAAACAAATTAGTCCCGCTGTTTGAATATTAATTTTGGAGCAAAAATGATGAGATAACGTTAGTCGCCGATTCATACAACTCACTTTTACAGAAGCTATGCGCCGCAAGCAACGGAACCATGAAATTTAAAGTTATTAAAGTGTTTCTTTATTATACCTCTTGGACAGTGAAATGTATACATCATGAGTCTGTTGACACACAAATACTTAAACTCTCATAAATGCGTCGTCAAATTTGCGAAAATAATTCCTATCAGGGTGTTTAGTATACCTTCTGTAAGACTTTAATCGACGATATAATTCTGGCCATGTGCTATCAAAATACCAAAACATGACACCAGTAAAAACCTCACGGATTTCGAGATATTTAAACTTTTTAAACGTATAATGTGTCTATGGTCCGAAAAACTTTCTTTTTTCATCCAGATTCCAAAATAATATAAAACACCAAAATTATTTTTTGGAATAAAAAAATATTGCTATTTTCATTGAGCAGGGTCCCATTTTTGAGTAATTACCAATAATGTTGCCGTCTAGATCTAGACTTTCTAGACTCTTGTCTTGTCTTGTCTAGATTTTCAAGACAAGACTTGCAAAAGTCTTGTCTATAGAAATTTTCAAGACAAGACAAGACAAAACTTGCTTTATCTAGATCAAGACTCTTGCCAAAACTCTAGACAATTTTCAAGAGTCTAGATAAACTAAGTAGTAGTATGTAAAGGTTTACTTTACCTACTACTACTAATCTAGACTCTTGAAAATTGATATTAGACAAGACAAGAGTTTTTTAATCTAGACTTAGACTTAGTGAAGTCTTGATATTTCAAGACAAGACTTGAGTGATGTCTTGTCTTGATATTTCAAGACAAAACAAGACTTTTGAAAGTCTTGTCTTGTTTTGTCTAGACGGCAACACTAATTACCAACTACCAGAATCTTATTCAATTCTATAACCGGGGACAAGTGTTTTTACATTTTTAAAAAGTTCAAATATCTCGAAAACCATGGTTTTTACTGAAGTCATGTTTTGTTATTTTGATACCACATGGCCAGACTTATCACCGCGATTAAAGTCTTACAGAAGCTTTACTGAACATCCTGTAGATATGTACTAAACTTGGATGAGTCATTAAAAATACTCGCTAATATAAAGTAAAACTACAATAATAACATTTCAGCAAATCTGTAGAGAAAAATCGTTTAAAAAGTCATAAAATTTACGCACCCGGAAGATGGCGAACTGTTGAATTATTTGACAGATTGTAAATTACAGTACGCACGACGTGCAATGACACTAGCAGTTAAAACATCGGCAATAAAAGCACCACAACATAAAAATAAAACTAAAAATAAATGCTACACTATACTTGAGTATACAACGTCGTTTGCAGAATTAAGTTTATAGTGTTTCACTTTATCGTGTTCGAACTATAAAAAAAGGAGGGCAATAACTGAATCGGAAAAGACTACGGGATTTCTAGGTACATTTCGTAAAGAAAGGGTTCAGTGCCGAGAAATAAAAAAATGAATTTATGGCAAGCTGCTTCCATATAACATCTTTACATAGTACCTATATAAAATAAAGTCGCATTCCGCGTCTGTCTGTCTGTCTGTCTGTTTAACCGCTAACTCCTCCTTAACTACGCAACGGATTTTGATGCGGTTTTCATAATCAGTTAGATAATTTTTCACTGAAGGTTTATATACAGTATGTAAACAGGTAAGCTGCACATAAGGGAATTAGCATTGGGAAAAAGTGAATGGATCAGAGTGAGCCATGACTCATAATGTACGTATTTATATACGGTTGCTATGGTTATTTTAGTGTTTTTATTTTAGTTTCAATTTTTTTTATTTTATTTGACATTTAAACAACTATTAAAATAAAAATAATTGAAACTGAAATAAAACCACTAAAAAAACCATAGCAACTCTATATAAATACCGAGATAAATACGTACATTATGAGCCGTGGCTCACTCTGATCCATTCATTTTTTCCCAATGCTAATTTCCCTATGTGCAGCTTACCTGTTTACATACTGTATATAGCGAACGAGCGTAGCGAGTGAGTAATGTAATTCCTAAACCACGCAACGGATTTTGATGCGGTTTTCACCATCAGTTAGATAATTTTTCACGGTAGGTTTATATATAGCGAACGAGCGTAGCGAATGAGAAAGCGAAGCGACTGAGTCGTGTATTGCACCCGGGCTTTCTTAACATCCGGGCGAAGTCGGACGGGGCCGCTAGTAAAACATAAATGTGAGAACAGTATTGGTACGACCTAATTGCCCAGAAATAGGGCAGAAAGTTGGCGTTTGCGACGAGTTGTGGAGTTTGTCACTGAGCAAAGCGAGGCTGGCAATTACACGAGTCTCAAATGCAAGTTTTTTGCACGAGTAACACATAGTACTTTCTGTAATAAGTGCATTGAAAGAACGACATTAAATAGGTACTTACTTAGTCTTCAATAAGCGCCATCTAATTTAGGCCTATTAGCAATTCATAATTGCAGGTTATTGTTTTATTATTAGGTTTCGTAGCCAAATGGCAAAAACGGAACCCTTATAATTTCGTCATGTCCGTATACCCGCCATTTTACTCGGAGACTATTGGCACTATATAGATGAAATTTTGAAAAATTACGGAAAAAAATTAGGAGTGGCACTCCATACATGTAACTGAGGGATGAAAAAAAAATGATATAGAAGTTTCAAAATTATTATTATGAAGTATTAGAAATACCTTGTATTTTTTTATGTCCGTCTTGTGACTTCAAAATTTCTTTATTATTTAAGTCAATAGTTGGTGAGATATGCGCTTCTAAAATCGTAAAAAGTGTGTGTGTCCCGTCTAACTTTTCAACTATGGGGTGGAAAATTCTGAAAAAATGTAAGGTGGTAGAACAACAGAGTAACCCTAATGTGGGTTCCAGGGCATACAGGCATCGAAGGCAATGAAATAGCAGACTCCCTCGCTAAAGAAGGAGGAACTAAAACCTTTATAGGCCCAGAACCTTTCTGTGGCTATACTAAAAGCCACATCAAACTAGAGGTTCGCAAATGGGAGGAAGAAAAGAAAATCTCTCGTTGGAAGTCCACTCCAGGACTGAAACAATCAAAGAGATTTATCTCGCATAGCACCACAAGGACCAAAGAACTCCTTATTCTCAGCAAAGCTGAACTGAGAATAATGACAGGACTCCTCACAGGCCACTGCCCTTTGAGATACCATCTCTCAAAAATGGGTAAAGTTCAGGATGACAACTGTCGCTTCTGTAAAGAAGCAAAAGAAACTGCCGAACACATTCTATGTGAATGTGAAGCAGTGTTCTCCAAAAGGCTGCAACATCTTAACAGGCTTTTTCTAAAGCCTGAAGACATATGGAGAGAAGCCCCCAGAAAGGTTATAAGGTTCATAAAAAGCATTTTACCCGACTGGGAATAAACTATTAGGGGACTCACAAAAGATCTTATAGGTCGCAGTGATTGTGAGATATATAGTGTCTTATCACCCCGTGTAAATCTAATCTAAGGTGGTAGAACTTAAAAAACACTTCCAACGAAAACTGGTTTGAATAAGATACCTATATGCAGTTGTGTAGTTTTTGAGATATGGGATATTTTAGGTTACACGCTATTTTTTAGTTTAGCAACCGCAGACATAACTTTGTTTTTCACAGTGTCTTTGAGAAATACTATGAAATACAAACTTATTTTTGGAAAACTATATTCAACTTAAAATAAAAGACTATAAATTATTTTTAAATTTATTATTAAATCTGCATTTTAATCGTGAACGTTCTTCCCGACTACGGAACCCTTCAATGTGTGTATTCCGACACGCACTTGGCCGCTTTTCTTATAATAAACTGGAAATTCAATTGATAATTTCGTCAGTTCTCAGAGTAGAACCTGCGAGAACTGGATGCTTGTAATAGAGAAGCCATCGAAACGGCATAGGAGCTCTTATTTAGAGTAAGTGACATGAAAACAAACGACTTGTAGCTAATTCTGAAAATATATGTGAAAACGTTCGTGTCAGATTGTGAACATCTTCTCAGCCTATCCCCTTTCGCACCGACGTTATTTTCTTGGTCGAACTATACACGATCGGCAATTCTCAAGCCACCTTTAGTTAATGCAAAACGCCCTGCATATTTCTTTTGAAATATTTTTACAAAGATGCAATTCTATTTTGGAATTGGAATTTTTTCGATTTAATTAGTCATAATAAAAATATGCATGTTTCAACTAAATTTATACATTTCAATAAAATTAAATACATCAAGTTACTTTTACAGTTGTATTAATGTGATAATCATCAAACACATGTTGTTTGTATCTTTATGCAGTTTAATTGCCATACAAGCCCACTCTACATGCAGTTTATATAGTAAAAAATTCGACTGATGACCAGTCCTATACTTCCCACCTAGTAAATATTTGCAAAAAATAAACACTCTTTTTTTTTTTATTCTTTGACTAGGCCCAAATAACCTTAGCTGTTGGTGGTCTTTAAAACACAATTTAATTTTTATTCTTTGAAAAAAGCATGGCCCTCTTTTTTGTTTGGTGATCTTAACTTAATATAGCAAAAATCATGGTTACCTTGATTTACGTACAGTTTTTATTTTTTTTAGTAAAATATTTTTTTCATATTATAACATCTAGAATTCATTTATATTTTTTTTTACCTATGTTAATACGTGACATTGAGGACGTTTTTTTGAATATCTCAGGATCCACTGAACCGATTTGACTCAAAATCTAATCAGATCTAAGTTAAAGGCTGATAAACACAATAGAACAATCGGCATGGCCGTAGGTTGTTCCGTTTTTACGATATCGAAGGCGAAAAATTGACCACATACACACATACACACACACACACATACACACACACATACACACACACACACATACAGACATCAGTCAGAAAATGATCTTAAACGATTACTAGGGTCTCAAAACGTGAAAATCTGTTAAAATCTCGAAATATTGTTTTCGGACTGAATCCATTACTTCCCTACCATAGTAGAGGTGGGAAGTAACAATAATTAATCTAAGAATTTTATGGTGCCAATAGGAACCTCTGAATTTACTTGAAAAATAAGAACAGTTTATATACCTATATTGATCAGATATGTTAGCAATAAATTTTTGACAATTATATTTTAAAAAATAATTTAAAAAAATTCGACTGATGACCAGTCCTATTAGTCCGGGAGGCAGCGTTGCAAATAAAAAAGTCATAGTAAGCCGACTGATTTTGATATCGATAGTTGATCTCGTACAACTAATCAGTGAACCGACCGTCAGCTGCTCAAGTAGCAGTGGGTCTAGGTGTGAGAGACTGCGAAAGTAGTAAAAAAAAATAAGTAATAGTACGCCGGCTAAAACTTTTTTTGTAAATAGTTGATATTATAGTGAGTTTTAAAAAAATTGTCAGCTGCATCGTGGAGGGGGGATTGTGCGTCAGCTGCTCGCATGAACTTGTAAAAAAACACGTACAATATTGCGCATTTCACTGACAACAGCTGAGACAATTACGTTACCTAGGATTATGATCATATTGCTATCATACTCACACAGGGCCGCAGTAAGGGTAGGGCGGAGGGGGCGACGGCCCCGGGCGCATCAAGTCATGGGGCGCCAAAGGCGCGCCAGTATTTTATGTGCCAGGCTGATTACTACTAGACAAAATATATAAAATATACAATAAATAAAAATATTGCAAAATATAGTTACTAAAGATTAAAGAAATTATGAAATATATTATATATCACTTATTATTGAGTGCTGCTGAATTAGTTTCAGAAATAGCAAGCGCAAAGCAAATGCTTGAATCATTAAGTGAAAATGTTAATAAAATGTCACATTTAGAGACACTACAAACAATTCATGATTTCGGATTAGTGGGAAGCTACCCAATCATGGTGATAGCATTCGATGAGTCAGGAACGACTAATGAATTTGGCGATAATTTCTGTAGAAATATCTATAGCAAAAGACTTGAATTATGAACGTTTAATAAACCAATTTGCTCAACTAAAGGCCAGAAAAGTGAAGTTTTGATTTTTCGTATACCGTAATTAGATAGGTAGTAGTAGGTACCTACCGAAATTTTTTTATAACGTTTATTTTGCAGTTATTAGTGAACATTTTTTATGTTTTTCAGTTGTTTATGTTGAAATCTCTTATAAAAATCTCGTATCATGCATTTTTTGTTTTTTTGAGGGAGGGGGCGCAAATTAAAATTTTGGCCCCAGGCGCAAGATTTCCTTACTGCGGCCCTGCACTCACACCGCTGGTGCGTGAGCTGACGCTTGGTTTACTTATTTATTTATCGAAAAAGATAACAATCGATCGGCGTAAAACACTACCTAAAATGCAACGCAAACTCCCGGGCTATATACTTCCCACCTAGTAAAGAAAAAATAACTACAAAATAACCGTGGTAACGAATACAATGACCTTCAAGTACCTCAACGTTCAAATTTGTCTATTATCTATCTCATTCTGGCCGTGCGCGACAAGTATACAGGGAAGATATACACACTACACAGCATATTATATTTGCAAGAAATAAACACTCTTTTTTATTCTTTGAAAAAAAGCATGGCCATCTTATTTGTTTATTGATCTACTGATGGCTAGCTTATAGCAAAAATCATGGTTACCTTAATTTACGTACAATTTTTTTTTTAGTAAAATATTTTTTTCTCGAAAACTATACATTTTAGAAAAAAAAATATTGAGATTTTTTCATATTATAACATCTAGAATTCATTTATATTTTTTTACCTATGATAATACGTGTCATTGAAAACGTTTTTTTTAATATCTCAGGATCCACTGAACCGATTTGGCTCAAAATCTAATCAGATCTAAGTTAAGAGCTGATAAATACAACAAAAAAACGGCATGTTACGTTTTTACGATATTGAAGGCGAAAAATTAATCACACACACACATACAGACATCAGTCAGAAAATTGTCTTAAACGATTTCTAGGGTATCAAAACGTGAAAATCTGTTAAAATCTCGAAATATTTTTTTCGGACTAAATCCATTATACTTCCCTACCATAGTAGAGGTGAGAAGTAAAAATATTATGTCTGTATCGCGGGTAGGTACAGACAGAATATGACGTGATTCGAGAATACCGTTAAAAACAAATTATTGTAAAAACAAATTATTGTATTATACATTGAAGCATTCGATGTATTTATTTATGTTATAAAATCAAATATTCGTAAAATATAATAAATAAAATAATTGTAATTTTTTTTTTTATATTTAAAATTTTTATCTAATACCTAATGTTACATTTTAATAATTTAAAAAAATAAAAAATCATTAAAACCCTTTGGGAATCGAACTTGAGCCTGGCGTTTGTACAGCTGTCGGTAGACTCGCACTTTTCCGCACATCCACCTGGGTTACTGTGTCTGACACCTTAACACAGTTATATATGCAGTGTTTTGTATCATATGTCAACCACTTTCGACTATTTTCGTTTCATCAAATATTTTTAAGTCAGTCAATTATGAGGCATTAGACGTCATTCACGTCAAAAAATTTATAAATTCTATAGAATTATCGCTAGGCACTTGGTAGAACATGATTGAATAAAAATTAATAAACAAACACTTGAAAAATTCTACACATGTATTCATCTTGACAGCGAGAGAGAGAGATCAAAAAATTTAATTGCAAATTTGAAAAAAAATCTTTATTAAAAAAATATGAACATTTTCATTGAAACAAGGTATTTTTAGTTCGTTCTAACCATAATAATAACTACATGTCACTAATTATTAAGTCGGTTATCAATTATGTGATCCGCAGTCAGTTTATTGGTTCAAGTTCAAACATCGAATATGGTAGCGAACAGCTGACAAATGCATAACATTTACGCGGTGCGTATCGCATGTATAGCCATACAGAGATGCAATTGTGTATCTCCACTAACGTTGTTGTATTATTTCATTTACATAAATTATTTGTAAATCGGTTGCATTTATCCAGTTGTTCACCTTCGCATCGAATTACACGCATTCATTGATATATATGAAAATGTTTTGTGGCGTTCAAAACTTGTTTATATCGTTTCTGGTCATTTAACTTTATACATAGTTAAATGAAATTTCGTTTTTGTATAATATCGTTATTTTTACTGTTATATTCATTTACATGTATCAAAAACTTTGCTTTAATAAATCTGCAAAATTTAAGTTTGCATTGAAATTAATTTCAAATTATTAAAGCTGCGTGGTCAAAATTTTATAGGTGATTCCCTTTTACTGTGTCCCATTGTTATTGTTTTTATTAATAATTAATTATTAATTATTATTTAGTGGGTCCTGTGCAAGAATGATTTTGCTATACATAATATTATGTCGTAGTCATATCTATTCTAAAACCAGACTTTTTATAAAACGCCTAAGCTTTTTCAAAATTACTGGGCTAATTGTAAAACAATAATAATATTGCAATATTATTAGACTAGATATTTTAGGCGTTTTATAAAACGTCGACTGGACTTACTTCAAAAACACAATGACTTTACAATATGCCTAGCTTAAATCAGGCGTACCTATTATAAAACGTAGGGCGCCGATATTATTTGAATTAAATTGGGATTGGATCCCACTGACTAAGTGAAAACAATTACTTAACCATAAATATTAAATATATAAGAGGCCGTCCATAAAATACGTTCGAACAAACGTTACGTGATGCGACGTTTGAAATACATACATCAATTTATTTCTACTTTTTTTAAAATTTTAGATTTTATTTTTTATTCGCGACATGAAAGAGAACTTTTTTTACGGGGGAAGCAGATTTTGTGACGTATTATTAGGTAGGCGATTGACAAAAATGTGATGTATCGTGGCAAAGGGGGAGGAAGGGGTAAAAAATGCGTGAATTTTGCGTGACGTATTTTATGTATGGCCCCTAACAAAAAAAGAAAAGTGCGTACTTGAATATACGATGATAGTTAGATAACATATAACCTCAAATTTCTGACAATTGACCAAGGAGGGTAGAATATTGCTGACAGTGGAGCTTTTGACATTAATTCTTTGATATACCAGTTCAGTCGTGCACATTTCACGGAATTACTTTAGCAGCAATTTGGGAGGAGGGCGCCTGTATTATCATCCCTAAATTACAATCGAAATGTTTAATTTTAATAAACCAAATCAGTGAACATACCTTGCTGACGTCGTCTTCCGATGTCCACTGCACATCGTTTTTCAATGTTCCCAGCCGCCGTCCCTCCTCGGAGTTGGGAGGCATCCTCGTGCAGGTTCCAGTATGAAGATCACTGCAAAATAAAAAATTCTATTTTAATATTATATACTATCTACTTTCAAGTTATCATCAGAGCAGTATTATAATTGGAAGAGGGTTAGAACTCGTGACGATAAATATCACCAACTTCCGATTTAGCGTTTTTCGTCCTTTATTATAATATATTGACAGTTAGGCTTTCAAACAATTTACACTTTATATAGTGTCTATTGTTTGTAAGACTAACTGTCAATATTACTTAGCACCAATCTATTTTTTTCCAAATTGATATTATTTTTAATCGACTCCAAAAAAGGAAGAGGTTCTAAAGTCGACTGTTTTTACAAGCCTTTAAAATTTTAATGCAGCTCTACATGCATTCAACACGTCAAAAAATATGTACAATAAAATTGTGATCAAAATTTCATTTCTACATTTCCAATTCTCACAGATGAATTATCATAAATTAAAATGTCATTTCGCAGTCGTAAAATTGAATTACTTTGCGAAAAAGTCAGTTTAACACTTTAACTGCAACCTTCAGTAAAAAACGACTACTACACCACGCTTATCAAGAATATACTTTTTTCACAAATTTACAGTCCTCAGCACGTCTTAAATTAATTTAAAGTTAAATTGAAATTATTAATACTCATGATTTATATACACCCTCCTCCCCCAATCCACCTGTGACTATATTTTATAGTCAAATAATCATGTAATCGTATTATTTTTTTGTATACAAAATACTGATAACCGTGGCGTTCAATGTGTTAAAAATGAACAATTCTTCATAATATATTATCTTTAAGAGCACTGAAAAAATGTTCATTCATAAATTAAGTGCACATAATTCAAAGTCTTGTCATGTTGTAATTAGCTGTTATAATTAGCAAATGACTAATTGTTTCAATACAAATTATTCTTAATAAAAAAGTACTTATAGTGTGTGTAAAAAATAACTATAATGTACATTTACTAATTGTCGATATACCTATTATAAGATTACCAGAATTTTTTTTTTTAATAACGCAACATAAGAACAAATAGAGTCATTTTAATTATTATATTCGCCCCAAAAAGCAGCCACAATTATGCTGAAAGCTCATAATTTAACGAGATGGCACGATTTTAGACAAATGTAAAACGGCATCAATTAGTGTATATGTCATTTTTTAAGTCCACAAATTACCATTTAATTAGTATTACAATAGAATGCAAATATTATAATGGCATTATTGGGTCATCGACAAGCTATACAAACAATTTCAACCTTGAAGCAATAATAATTGTGACCATTTTTTTTGTTACATGTTGGGGGCGGTCTGCATCCCTCCCATACCGCTATCTAGCAAAATCCCTTACTCAGGGCACTTTAATATGCTTTCCTCAACATCTTCACAAAAATAAGGCCTTTAATAAATAACACCAAAAAATTGTCACTAGCTCTTGGTCTATTAGGTAAAATGTACTCACTGGGTTATTAGTAAATGAATATAGAAAGGTAATTAATTAGAGAGTATATTTTGACATAAATTTAAATCTGCGAGGAATAGACAGTGGCATTGTGGAGTGAGTTAAGAGGTCATAACAATAACAATAAAATGTCCATCATCTGGCGTTGAGCCGGTCAGTATACCAGTATGACAGTTTTTGCTTATGCATTTATGCGAATCTGCTTATTAACGCATATTTGTATAAATTCATGTTTCAGTAGTTTTATTGCTAATCTCAATGTATCATTACTTATGTATGATTTGCTCTAGAATCTGTATAAATATAAGTTCAAGTAACGGTGCCTGTGAAGTGTTTTCTGTAAGAAATTATTGAATATCACTGTTTGTGTCGTCGTTAACTGGACGCTGTTGTGAGAAACAAAATAAAGTAGTACACAAATGTCGAGTCTTATAAATAATACAATTTAAGAACTGGAGTAATGCATTGTCATTCTACCTGCATTACAATATTGTGACTTCATTTTTTATTACTTCCCACCTCTACTATGGTAGGGAAGTAATGGATTTAGTCCGAAAAAAATATTTCGAGATTTTAACAGATTTCACGTTTTGAGACCCTAGCAATCGTTTAAGATCATTTTCTGACTGATGTCTGTATGTGTGTGTGTGTGTGTGTGTGTGTATGGGTGTGTGTGTATGGGTGTGTGTGTGTATGGGTGTGTGTGTGTGTGTGTGTGGTCAATTTTTCGCCTTCGATATCTTAAGAATGAAACAACATACGGGCATGCCGATTGTTCTGTTGTGTTTATCAGCCTTTAACTTAGATCTGATTAGATTTTAAGTCAAATCGGTTCAGTGGATCCTGAGATATTCCAAAAAACGTTCTCAATGTCACGTATTAACATAGGTAAAAAAAATATAAATGAATTCTTGATGTTATAATATGAAACAAATGTAAATATTTTTTTTCTCTAAAATGTATAGTTTTGGAGAAAAAAAATATTTTACTGAAAAAAAATAAAAATTGTACGTAAATCAAGGTAACCATGATTTTTGCTATATTAAGCCAGCCATCAGTAGATCACCAAACAAAAAAGAGGGCCATGCTTTTTTCAAAGAATAAAAATCAAATTGTGTTTTAAAGACCACCAACAGCTAAGGTTATTTGGGCCTAGTCAAAGAATAAAAAAACAAAGTGTTTATTTTTTGCAAATATTTACTAGGTGGGAAGTATAGGACTGGTCATCAGTCGAATTTTTATCTTCAATATTCTACATTGTCATCACATTTTGTTTCAATTTCCAAGGATACTATTTAAACTATCCACATATTTAAAATACAAAACTTTTTTGTCCGAGAACTTTCAACAGCTTCCATTTGACCATTTGTGATTTTTTTAAATTAATAATCGCATAACTCTGTAGAAATGTCAGCTCTACTTTGTTTCATTGTTAAATCCCATTTATAGACACTGCGTAGTCATCTACGGGTATTTTACAACCAAAAGATCAGATAAGTCGTGTTATACTGTAAATTGCTTTGGCTTAATAGGTCAGTGGTTGGGCGTTTGAATTGGGAATTAATTAGGAGAAACCTGGAAATAGTCTTAATATCTCCAGTTTAGGTTTGGAATGAACATACTAAGTTTTTCCCCTTCTGCTAGGAGAGCTTTAGCATCTGCACACAGCGGCTAAATTTCAACTAGCAGGAGGGGGAAAGCTTAGTATGTTCATTCCAGACCTAAACTGAAGGGATTAAAACCATTTCCAGCTATCCTCTAATTAATTTCGAATTCGGAGTTTTTTTTACTCTCCAACCACTGGGCCATAATGGTTTATCGACAGGTTTTCTACAGGGTTTTTTTTCTCAATTTATTATAAGTAGACTTTCGTTAGCCCAGCGCTTACAATTTACATTACTACTAAACACTTACGTTATTAGTGTATTTGCCATATGGCACATACACTATTGGCGTCGGTCGGATGGCGGGACCTAGGGGTCGGACCAAAATTTCTTGACGTTTCATAGCCTCCTGAACACTTTGGCACCATTTTTGGAAATGTCTGTTTATGTATGTATATATATATATATTATATTAAATTCGGGTCTTTTGGAGCAAAAGCCATTGCTATAAATTAGCGTCCAAACGAGGGGCAATTGCTATAATATATATATATGTGTGTGTGTGCGGGCTATAACTTTCGAAAGAGTTAATTGATTTTGACGAAATTTGGTAGGCACGTTGAACTCTATCACCGCACGAAGCCTATTTAAAATGGGCCTAATCGGACCATTTTAAGGGTGGTTTTTAGGGGTTGAAAAATGTTTTTGGGCCCAAAAATGCCGAAAAAATTCTTAGAATCGTTTCAAAATTGAAATTTAACCCTTTAGTAACGATTAAAATGTCCTGCTAAAATTTTAATAAAATCGGCCCGACAGGACCGGACTTACAAATTTTATGAAAACACTAGTTTCCGGATAGTGCTTTACTTACTGAAGGGTGTATTTAATTTGGTACCGAGGCTGCATTGAAAAAAATATTGAAATTAAGAAAAAAAATATTATTTTAAGGGATGTATTAAGGGGTTACATTTTTTATTTTGTCCAAAAACAAACATAATAAAGCCACAATGCCAGTATTAGCAAATACACTATATTGTCGGCAGGGTTTTGGCACTGCGACCCGAGTTTTTTTTTTTTCTTAGTTATGAAAAAATGCAATAACTGGCAACTGCATAAAAATAGATTGTCAGTATGTAAAAATATATCATAATTAGTAGCCTATAAATATTCATCTAAAGAAATTGACATGAGTATTAATCGTTTCCGACAGTTTTTTTTTCGTGACTTTAAAGAGATTGTGTATTGTCAAATATTAATAATTAAAACGTCATAACTGTGTTAAATATATAATTTTTGCGACTTTAAGTTCAGCAGAGATAAAATATTCAAAAATATGCATTTATTTATCACCACGATGCCCCAAATATTCAGTTTAAAAATTTGTCACATACTTATTGCATTTTAAAATTTGTTCCGCATTTATGAAATAGATTATTATTCAAGTACACTACCCGAGCGTTAATCATTATTTTCTTAACACAGAACAGACAAGCGACTAGCCCCTGCAATCAGGGTCCATTCTGATTGGTCGAATACCCCATCTTGATGTCGCTTGACACACGCACACACACCTAAACGAACGTAACAACTAACTAGTGAACTCTGTATACTAAAATGGATAGTTGATAGCGATTCAAAAATGGGTTTTGTATGTGGAGAATGTTCAAACACATATTCTTCAAGACAGGCATTAATGGTCACAAAATTAGAATTAGGTAAGGCTTGTAATCTAATTCTTTCTGTAAAAGTCGATCAATTTTCTAACATTTCAAAATAAAACTTAATTAAAATTTATTTTTCCATTTCAATTTCTCAAGCACTGTTAGTGTACTTATAAATTTTTGACATATCTTAATATCTCAAATAATAATATTAAAGTAGGTTTTATTTTGAAATGTCAAAAAATGGATCGACTTTTATAGAAAGAATTAGATTACAAGCCTTACCTGAGGTTTTCATTATAATTTTGTGTACATTAATGCTTGTCTTGAAGAATATGTGTTTGAACATTCTCCACATACAAAACCCATTTTTTAATCGCTATCAACTATCCATATTAGTATACACAGTTCACTAGCTAGTTGTTACGTTCGTTTAGGTGTGTGTGCGTGTGTCAAACGACATCAAGATGGGGTATTCGACTAATCAGAATGTACCCTGTCTGCAGGGCCTAGTTGATTGCATCAAACAGTACCGAAACAAAGACTAAAGAGTTCCCTTTGGTCTACAACCACATCTTTTTATAATACTAAAAACAAAATTACTTATCCTACAATAATTGTAATTATTTATATCATTATTTTTTAAATTTATATCTAAATCAAAAGTAGTAGGCGAAAAGAAGCTATATCAGATAAATCTTAATTTAAAAATATATTTGTATTACTTTAACGAACATCATTTCGAAATAAAATATTAATAACCAAATATAAATTAGTGGGCAATAATAATTAATATTCTGATAGAATATTACAAAACTTCTACACCTACAATAGAAGAATTAATTAAAATACTGCAGGTAAGAATTTTTAATTAAATTCAAAGTTAATATAAAAAGCGTTGGCTTTATTATAATTATAATTTAGATTATTATGCATATAGTGGACATTATACAAATGCCCATAATAGATAGTAAGTGAAAGTAAGATGTCATAATCGCAAATATATCTAATTATCCGCTCTAAAGAATGGATTTTAATTATAATCTAATTTAATGGTTTGTAAGAATTTCATACACGAATTATTTTTAAATCTTCCTACAATTTTTTGTTATATGTATTAAAATAATTGTTACATAGTTTGTGGTTTTATTAAGTTTATTCTAAAATGAAATAGTCAAAGATAATAATAATAATAACAATAATAATAATAATAATATTCTTTATTTACTGACCCTAGAAAGGCCATAATAGCGTCATACATTTTCTTATTAGCCTGTCGAAGCTCGACAGGCTAAGCAGATTGGGTCCTACCGTTTCCAAACAGACAGAGAGAATAGAGTGTTTATCGAATTGTAGCGTTATGAAGTATTAATTGATGTTTAAAGAAAAAAAAAATAATGAGAAAAAAATATATAAATAATCATTTAAAAATATAAGTCCGGTCCTGTCGGTTAACAATTAGGCAAGTTACGTAAGTCCTACCTAGCTTGGGTAATAGCGGTGTGTCCTGTGTTTGAAAAGAAAAATTTTTAAGTTCTCTGAATCGACATAAAAGGATAAAAGAATAAAATATTCGTTTAAAAATTGTAATGTTTTATTGCTAAGTTAAAAAAAAAAGTAATATAATTATTTTAAATAAATCCTATTTTCAACTGTTCTAACTGTTCGATTTATTGGGCCCAGCGCCTTATTTTTTCCTTTCCACCTCGAGCAGTTTCCTCACAGAATTCAGCGCCCCATTTTCTGTTAAAGTTTACTCAATTTGAAAAGAATCCGGCAGTTTTTCCAAATTTGTGAAAACTTGTATGAAGACTATCTTGCATATTTTTTTTCAAATTTTTGTTTCTATGTCTTATGTTTTAACAGCTATATGGATGTTTAATGTTTTTTGCATATTGGAATCTGTAGTTTCCGAATCAACAGATATCATTGAAAAAAATGAATAAATCAAGGACAAAAAGTTAATTCTAACTTACAAATTTTTACGAAATTTGCAAAATAATGTATACAATATGCGAGAATTACCTAAAAACAATTTAACTTTTAAAATAAAAAAATATATTTTCAGAATATTTGATGAATAAAAAGCAAACAAAAATATTGCGATCCGAAACCCGAAATCGAACCAGGGACCTTTAGATTTTCAGTTGAACGCTCCACCAACTGAGCCAGTCAAGCGATGATGTTACAGGCTCTATAGTACAGTATAGAAGGACGACTGAAGTCAGAGTTGTAGTAAAGTAAAGTAAGTAAATATATTTGCTTCCACATAAATACAAAAATAATTAATATTAGTTATAATTACAAAGTAGAAACATACTCGCTAAAATGAAAAACAGGTCAAGTGCGAGTCGGACTCGCGCATCGAGGGTTCCGTACAATAATAAAAATAAGGAGTTAGGTAGGGGTAAAAAATATGTGTAATTGTGCTCAGAGTGAGAGACACAATCTCCAATTTTTAAATTAAAAAGGAACAATGTTTCGAGTTGAGGACAAAATTGTGTCTCTCAGCTGAAACACGTGGTTCCTCTTTAATTTAAAATACCTACGTCGAAGATTTACGATCATATCGATTTGATAATACTTGTAATCATTACAAGTAACGTCAAATCTATAAAACAAGCCTCAAGTGTTTGACCATGTCGCGAGCCTATAATACAGCAGGCATAAAGCTAACGGCTAGTGACTGACCGCAAACCGACATAACAACACAATGTTTTATTGGTTGGCTAGTTAAGCCTAAATGCCGCTGTGTACATTACTTATGTCTTATATTGTTTATAGTCATATTTTTATGGCCGACGGGTCATTAAACTGTAAAGATGTTCTCTAATATTTATTTTATGTTTTCGTTTTTGCTACTTATATTAAATATTTAAATCTCATTGCAGTACGCGTCTTCTGTGCGTAATAAATATACAGAGTGTTTCATTGTAATGTTTTTTACGCAAAGTTTAGATAATACATAATATTGTAGCAAACCCCAATAGAAAGAAAGAAAGGTCACGGTAGTAAAGCGTGGAATGGTATCGAAAATTCCAGACAACGCTAGAAAATACGAGCACACACTGGGCTTAGGCAGCGCAGGTATATAAACGAGTGAGTGAAGCGATCAGGGGGG
Organism: Mongoloraphidia duomilia; assembly: GCA_039654895.1. Taxonomy (NCBI): domain Eukaryota; kingdom Metazoa; phylum Arthropoda; class Insecta; order Raphidioptera; family Raphidiidae; genus Mongoloraphidia; species Mongoloraphidia duomilia. The sequence goes on along the minus strand of CM077518.1, from coordinate 18,311,149 downwards.
CAGTCAATGGTCGAATCAATCAGTGAATGGTGCGTCGTGCCATCAAGTGGATCAGTGAAATAAATATTGATCAGTCAACGGGAATCAGTCAGTGTAGATTGTACTGTGACAGGGTTGAACAGCGAAATAAATCTGATATAAATACAGTGACAGAAATAATTACAAATAAATAATCCTTGTACTTATATATAGTTATTTGTTAAGTGTTATTTAAGTGGCTCGTTTAGTTCAATAATTACCGTTAAAGTTAAGTGTGGGGGTGTGTGTGTATGTGTCTTATAACTTTTGAACAGCTTGACCGATCGAATCGCGATTTGCGATATTCGAAATGGTTCCAATGAACTTCCTGGAACCAATTCGGACCAATAGATTTTGAGAAATTCCAAAATAACTTCTAGAATATTGTACCGATTGATTTCACAATCTAATCAATTCTTCGCAACCTACAACGCTTGCAGAAGTTTCAAAGTAAAGTCTTGCGAATAATTATTAAAGCCCCCTGGTTCATCCGCAATTCACAAATACACCGCGAACTATCTATCCCTACAGTTGAAAATTACATAAAAACATTAACAAAAAAATTTTTCACAGGAATGCCCTCATGCCCAGGCGCGAAACATTATAAAATAGGCACAAAAACGGACAACCCTAGACTAAAAAAACCGAGACTACCTAAAGACATAACGCTATAGCCATATTATTATTTTTTCTTATTTTCTTTTGATTTTCAAGTGCACAGTTAAATTATAACAACAGTACCTATATATTCTCATAGATTTTATCAAACACTTGTAGTTACATAATTACTGGATACTGTTTTTATTATTATCTACACTGTGAGTAGCTGATCACAGCTGAACCAGTGATTTTAAAAGCTAAAAAAAAAAAAAAAAAAAAAAAATCAATTCTTCACCTCAGAAAACTGCGTCGAATGCCGCTAAGCGGATCAAAATCGGTTAATCCGTTCAAGAGATTACATCAACAGATTTCGAAAAAAGTGTTTTTTCAAAATAACTTCGAGATTTTTCAACCAATCGATTTTGTACCTCTTACAATATTTTTAGAGCTTAAAAAACTGCGTCGAATGCCGTTTTAAAGATCAAAATCGAACAATGCGTTCAAAAGTTATAGCTTTTCAAAAATTAAAATAGTATTGTTATCAGCAATTTTCAGATTTTTAAGTTCGAAGAGCTCAAAAATCTACTTTTGGGTATTTTATCCAGTGCTTCGAACTCAAAGCCCTTGAAAATAGCGGGAAGTTCCAGGGATGGCCTGATGTAGGGTCAACCGATTTACAGATTTTTTTTACACAAATGCCGCTAATTTTTAATTTGTTCTCTGTCAAAAAATGGCATGAGTCATTGTTTGTATAACATAAGTGATATTAAAAGGTAAACACGAACAATATGTTCACGTATTTACAGTATATTTACATTATTTGTATAATGTAAAAAATGTAAAATCATAATTGTTTCTAAAGTAAATCAACTGGTTCTTGCTACTTCACTTTGTTTATTATTTAAAGTCACCATAAGCAGTGTGCTTGGGTCGCAGAATTTGAATCTATAATGTAATTAGTATAATATTATATTTGAACAATTTTTAAAAATTACTCTGCAATCTTATACACAATTCCGTACAAAGTAACAAAATAAGACACGACTGTACGCAGGAACAAAACTTTTCTTAATCAGTGTACGCCATGCTTAAAAGTGAATAATTCGTCGTGTTACTAAGGCCGAAAGTTGGCGTTTGCGACGAGTATTATGTTTGCTACAAGAGCGAAGCGAACGTGGCAATCACATGAGTGGCAAACGCCAAATTTCTGCTCGAGTAACACTCGATACTTTTTATAATAAGTGCATTGAACAACATTAAATTTACAAAAACATTCTAAATGAATATTGTAGTTTATCCAAACTATCTGATATAGTTTTCGATCATCGAGTAGGATATGGCGCCACTTTCGACCACAAGGGACGAAAACAATTTACTTTTGATCTTAGCAAAAGCGACATTCATTTTTAACAGACTACAAAAAAAGGAGGCTTCTCAATTCGACCGTATATATTTTTTATGTTTTATGTGGTTATGTTTTATGTATGTTCGCGGATAACTTCGTCGTTTATGAACCAATTTTGAAATTTTTTTTTATTTGAAAGGATATACTTTCAGATTGGTCCCATAGAAATATCATCAAAATCTGTTCAGTAGTTCGGCTGATTTTAATAAAAAAGTAAGTAACGGCGTGTGATTCTTTAAGATAAATGTTACTTTATGATACTAAAAAGTAAAAAATAAAAAACTTTAAAAAAAAAAAACTCCTTCAAAAAGGTACTAAAAAGAGGAAAATAGTGAAATTTTGAGGTCTGTGCCAATTAAAATATGAAGTCGGTTAAAAAGTATAGTATAGTGATTAATATCTTCTTTTTAACCAATTTCATATTTTAATTGGCACATACCTCAAAATTTCATTATTTTCCTCTTTTTAGTGCCTTTTTGAAGGAGTTTTTTTTTGTTAAAAAGTTTTTTTACGTCATTGACATGCAAAATCCAATTTTCGTTCCTGAAAACAAGTATCGGTGATGCACACTCTCAATGCAGTTATTACAAAATGTAATATTCGTGTGAGAATTGAAGAGCGATTTCACTGTAAATCAGCAGGTTAAGTAACTGCAATTTTTAATCGAAAGATGCTCACTGCGCAAAAATGATTCACAATACTAATAATATTATTATCAGTTCGGACATCTCTTGTGAACAGATGTACTTATGTATATTGTTACATTAATATAGAACAATGACTGCCGAATTTATTCAAATGTTAATTCAGTATTCTCACTTATTACAATTATATATTAGATAAAAATCTTAATCGCAATTGTCTTTTTTAAATGAAAAATTAATATAGACAAAGATTAATTACTTTGAACAGCTTTAGACAGTTTCTAATTTCTATTAATAATTTTTTACATTCGCATCGCTATAAAAAGTTTTAACAGAATTTTTAAGCTTTTGATTTTTTAAATTAAATAAGTACATTTACTACTCAAGAAAAATCATACTGTAACAAAACTGTTTTTAAGTTGGCGGAATTAAATTATTTATTTATTAGGATTTTTGTACAATGTCTATTTACAATAATTAATTGTAATAATTATAAACACAATAATAACAATAACGAAAATGTCAATTCTAAACAATGAAACACTTAAACGGTAATTATAACACTTAACAATACAAGGATATTTATTTTAACAGGTATATTCACAGAATACTGTTTTATTTATTTTCACAAATCACCGATTGACTGACTCAACACGACGCTGAATGACTGATCCAGTCGCGCGCACCGCATTATATACACGCATTGCCTGTGTTTCTAAATATTTCCGGCAGACACTAGATGCCGGTACAAACCGGTCGCTTCTCATTCTGGAATGTTCTTGCGGAGCCAGTGACGTAACATTTTGGGATTTGTTACAATACTTTTATGGTTTTATACGGTTCGACACAACTCGAACTAACATTCTCAGGCCTATACAAATACATACACCCTTACGCTATTTCATAATGCTACTAAGAGAGTATGGATGTGTCAAATTTAATCAAAATCGTTGTTTTCTAACGTATTGGATAGGTTACAGGTATGAGGACACTAAAAAATTAAGTTGAACATAAAGGCAAAGGTATGTACCTGCTAAAATAATTTCAAAAGCTATTTTTACAAAGTAATATTGTCAATGAAATAAAATTATTGCATACAATGTATCACCAATCAGCCATTTGCAAGTTTTATCTAGACCTAGAATTTAATTTTTAATTAGTAGTTCTTTGATTTGGACTTGGGAACTTGGGGTTTGTAATGAACAGTACCCTGCATTCTATTAATTTTTACACTCGTCAGAATGTAGTCATTTTTTTAATCTTTTGTAAATTTTCAGGTACCTTTTCGAAGTTCATCTCAACGCTTATGACCTCGGATGTCGAGCGTCGTCTATAATTTACAATATCTATCTATTTCGAAGTTCATAATGAAACGTTAGAAATGCATAACGCGATATCCATATCACAGATAAAAGAACTTTTTCGCATCAATATCTGCAAATCAAAATCGTGAAGAAATCGAATAAAGGAATCATTAACATAATTAACCATAATTATGTAAATTGATCACGAAAAATATTATTTTCTAGTGTTTATCTGAAATAACAGAACAATAATATATTCATAAAAAGTGCATTGTACTCGAATTAAAAAACGTTGCTCCTTTTATGGCAAGATCATGGACCTCCTACATGTACGGAATCCTTAATGTATCCATCAAATCATCGAGCATTATGTTGTTTATGCATTGAACAAATAATAAAAAAATAATATTCGTATCATAATAAACAGTGGTTATATAGATGGAATACAGATGAGATGCAATGTTAAAACAAAATATGAACATCTGTTAAACAAAAGAGGATCTATTCAACTTATCAAGAAATATGGTCGTGGCTCCTATTGTTTGAAATTTCATAACATTTCCAAGTATTTGCTAAATGCACGACACTTGTTTATGTGTACCTACCCAGTAATTTCTTTCACATATTATATGAATCACAAATTATCAAATGAATTTTCAGTAAATAGTTTGAGGCTCGTCTTCAAAGGTCTCATTTAGGTCCTCTAATCCTGAAATCCTGATTGATTTTTAGCGTGCATTAAGATCGGAATTCTTAAACACATATTATAGTAATCGGCCAACTGAATTTGAATTTAGGTATATAATTATTTATGATGATTAAACTTTGTTCCTATTTCCAAAGAATAATTTTTGTCGTGTTCCTATTTTATAATAAGTAACAATATTTTGTTCAATAAATAATGGTCACTTAAAAATGGTTAATTTCATTACAAAAATACCACTTTCATAGAAAACTTTATCCCTAATTATAATCTCGATCCTGAGATCCGGACTGTTATCTCTAATCCCGAAAGATCGGGACTAAAATATTGATATCCAGATAGAAGCCCTAGATAGTATCATTCTATAAATTTTCTTAAGTTATTAATGGATATCGATCTTACTACATCTAAAAAAACAATAAGTGACTAAATTGTTGTTGTTTTTTTATATAATTTCAACCACTTTGCTTTTTCTTCACATATTTAAGTACAAGATTAAGAAAAGTAAAATTAGGTAAGTATATATATTTTTCAAAAAGGACGCAATCTTATGAAAATGGTTATTTATTTATTTATCAAGAGAAAAATGCAATAATATTTCTTTAAGTTGTATGTGATATTTCGCTGTCCCACTTAGCATAGATGAAGTCGATGATGATTATAGATTATAGACGCTCGTAAGTAGAGATCATAAGCGTCTGTACAAATTGCCATAGGAGATCTAAATTTATTTATAATATTATTGTATTGTATTATTATCTGTAGGAAAATATTCTCTACTGAAATTTTAATGTCAAATAATAAGCCAATGTAAGGTAAATGTAAAATATTATAATATCAAACCTTTGACGTCTAGCTAACATGTAGCACGTATAGCGAGATTCTATAATACTGAACAATTTAAAGAACTATCTTTAGTGATGAGCAAAGCAAGACCAAGACCAAGAAATGGACAGTCTTGGTCTTGGTCTTGCTCAAATATGTCTGGTCTTGGTCTTGCTCAAATATGTCTGCTCTTGGTCTTGCTTATTTAGTCTTGGTCTTGCGTATCAAGTCTTGGTCTTGCTCATTTTATCTGTCTTTTTTTTAGTTTTTACTTCTGAAGATCATCATAGTTATAAATTAAAAATAATTCACAATCTATTATTAACGCCACTGGCTCCAGTGGTGGATTTTCCAGCAGGCTGAGTAGGCTGGAGCCTAGGGCGGCAGATTTTAGGGGCGGCAAATTTGAGGCCAAAATTTTTTTTTATATCTTACAGAAATTAGAAAGATTCATATCTATATAGATATCTAAAACTAAAACTATTTCTTGTGCAATCTTAACTAAATCGTTGGGTTATAAAAATAATCTAGGAACTGACACATCGATCCCCTAGTTCACAGTCATACTAATTACGGGAAAAAGGTGGTGTAATTAGGACGAGCGATAGTGCACAAATCATTAAGTTACAATTTCATTGACAAAAAAATTTTAATTAATATGATTGTGAACTAGGGTATCGAATTGTCGGTAGGGGCGGCAAAATTTGAATAGCCACTGGCGGCAAATGTGTAAATCCACCACTGACTGGCTCTGAAGTAAGAATTTTTAGTTTAGTCTTGTGTATTTGGTCTTGGTCTTGCATATTCGGTCTTGGTATTGGTCTTGTTCATTTGGTCTTGGTCTTGCTAGTCTAATGATAGTCTTGGTATTGGTCTTGTTTTTTCGCAAGACCAAGACCAAGACTGCAAGACCAAGACCAATTTTGCTCATCACTAACTATCTTTCGCACAAAAAAGTAAAAGTGAAGATTTTGTAAATTTTAAACACGATTTTTCTTTGTTATGAATTGGAATAATTTTAGTTTGGCAGTTGTAAATTTGATTACAAAGTACTGAGCCGCTTTTAATTTGAATATTTACTCATATTATTTACATTCAGCATTGTATTCAAATATTGTTTTTTTATCAAGCTAAACGACTGACTTTATCCTTTGAAATATCAAGGGAATGCAGTCGCATTGCAAATTAAAGATTAATATATTCCATTAAAGGAGACATTACAACAATCTTATTTGAAAGTTTAAAAAACTCGGGTCGCAGTGCCAAAACCCTGCCGACAATATAGTGTATTTGCTAATACAGGTCTTGTGGCTTTAATACGTAAACTTAGTTTGTTTTTGGACAAAGTAAAAAAGTTAACCCCTTAATACATCTCTTGAAATAATATTTTTTTTCTTAATTTCAATAAGATTATCAATACAACTTCTGTACCAAATGAAATACACCCTTCAGTATCACTATCCGCAAACTAGTGTTTTCATAAAATTTGTAAGTCCGAACCTGTCGGGGCGATTTTATTAAAATTTTATCAGCACATTTTAATGTTTACCGAAGGGTTAAATTTCAATTCTGAAACAATTCTGAGAATTTTTTTGGTATTTTTGGGCCCAAAAACATTTTTCAACCCCTAAAAACTACCCTTAAAATGGTCCGATTGGGCCCATTTTAAATAGGCTTCGTGCGGTGATGGATTTCAACGTGCCTACCCAATTTCGTCAAAATCAATTAACTCTTTCGAAAGTTATAGCCCGTACACACACACGTGTATGTATATATCTATATATATATATATATATATATATATATATATATATATATATATATATATATATATATATATATATATATATATAACAGACATTTCCAAAAATGGTGCCAGTGTTCAGGAGGCTATGAAACGTCGAGAAATTTTGGTCCGACCCCTAGGTCCCGCCATCCGACCGACGCCAATAGTGTATGTGCCATATGGCAAATACACTAAAAATCGAGTTACTCTGATCATTAATTCAATTTAACCAGAAATGCTATAAATAGTGTACTAATATAATAATTATTACGGGGTCAGTTCTTCCAGTGGTCCCCAATAAGCCAGGCGACCCGACATAATGACTTAACAAGAGCTGCCATTTTTTACAGGCTTTTATTTAACTTGCAATGTATGTTAGTTTGTGGATTTGTGTGATTGTGGGTTTGTGTGTTTGTTTAGGTCAAAACTTGCAAGTCAATTTTGAACGACTTCCACGTATCCGATTGATTTGAAATTTTGTACACATATGTATTCCCGATGACAATACATGAATAAATCGTTTTTAGAAATAAATTCAACCCCTAAGGGGTTCAAACGGGGATGAAGGGTTTTTTTGACTAATCAACGCCCAGGCCAAATCGCTGAAGCTAGAAACTTGAAATTTGGACAGTTGGTTCCTTTTCTGACGTAAGCATCCACTAAGAAAGGATTTCTCGAAATTCAACCCCTACAAGGGGGGTAAAATTTTGAAAGACTAAAATGAACAAAATAAATATTAGCAAAAAAAACTTTTTAGAGACAAGCTTTTATTCAAATGCACTAAAAAGGAAAAAATAATTTTTAATAATTTAGGTCATAATTATGAAAGCGTGGGTCGTGACTAATAAATTATCATAGAGTTCACGACCCATCGTGACTAATAAATTATCATAGAGTTCACGACCCACGCTTTTATAATTATGAACCTAAATTATTAAAAAATATTTTTTCCTTTTTAGTGCATTTAAATAAAAACTTGTCTCTAAAAAGTTTTTTTGCTAATATTTTTTCTTGTAGATGATCCCACATACGACGACTTCGGATTCGAACAGCAGATGTCAGCCACTTTGCTTTTAATTGCAAATATCTTTCTGACATCTATAACCCCAAATGATTAGCTCATTTCTGAATTGACACTATACACTGGCAACGGCAAAAATAGGACTCTTTCCGGAAAATTTAAATCACACATATTTAATTGCATTTTATCCGAAAAAAGTCAAATTGAAATATAAAATTTTAATGAAAAAGAATCTCATCAATAAATTTGACAGCGATTCTTTTATGATGTGATTTTAATACAATAGTACAATAGATATTTGTACAGCGTGCATTGTGTATAATTGTTATTGATTAAACAGTTCGGTATGTCAGTTATGTGCTGCATAACAACCGAACATATGTACATACATATTACATATGCATACCTAATATACCGCTAATGAATATTGATTATTTAGAGCCTCTCAAGATGTCTGGATAAATAATAAAATTTTAACTATGGATAGATAGATAGTTTATTTCTTCGCGTAGCCAAAGTGGATGCGAAAGTCATACAAATAAGTACAAAACGTAATACAGATAAAATACATTAATTAAAAAGAGCAGGCATATGGGAAAGCATTTATTAAAAAGTGTTTTAAACGGTTTTTGAATATATTGTAACAAAACTGTTTTCTTACGTGTGTGGATTAAATTATTTATTTCAATAATTAAAAATGTAAACAACAATATACAATAGATAACAATAATTCGTAACAATGAAAAGTCAATTTCAACAGTCAACACTGTTTACACGATCAGTATTTCTCAAACAAAGTGAAAACACTTCAATAGCACTGTATTTATTTCAACTGTCACTCGTTGTCTAATTCCCTGTTCCTGTGACTATTCTTGCTTATATAGTGGTAGCAGCTTGACCCCCACCACTTGCGCACTTTCCAGATCATTCTGGTGATTACCTGTGTCTTCGATATAATGCCACGCCTACACATTGTTATTTGTTCTCGATGCTTCGATTGTCGCCAGTGGCGTATCATCTGGGGTTTTGCTACAATATTTATGCTAGTGCTAGCCTTGATTGATTCTGGGAGTTTGTTATAAAAATACCTTTATTAATTATTACTGTACCTGGCAGTTCTGAAACGTTCTAAATGAATATTATTTTGAGAACGGGTATTATAGTTATGTAAATCAGAATTTAAACTCAGACTATTTAGTTTGGTTTTTAATGTTATTTCACAGTCAGTTTCAAGAAAAGTGCCTTTTTCGTTAATAATAAACGAGATACCAAACTCAACAAAAAGTGGATCCACTATAGATATGGAAGTTAGTATTCTCTTTTGTTATGTTGAGTCAATTCGTAAAAAATTGATATGTGAGTTAATAAAGAAACTCACAAATCTATTTATAAAGGCACTCAATAAACAGAGCTTAATGGCGCCAATTCAAATGAACGATCTCTGTTGATGTTAAACAATTTTCGACTTGTGAATGGTTTTGTTGTATAAATAATAAAAAAACTCGGGTCGCAGTGCCAAACCCTGCCGACAATATAGTGTATTTGCTAATACAGGCATTGTGGCATTATTATGTGAACAGTGAACTTAAGTTTGCTTTTTGACAAAATAAAAAATTTAACCCCTTAATACATCCCTTAAAATAATTAAATTTTTCTAAATTTTAATATTAGACATGGATTTTATCAGCACACCCAATTAAATACACCCTTTCATAAGTAAATCCGTACCAACAAACTAGTGTTTTCATAAAATTTGAATGTCCGGTCCTGTCGGGCCGATTTTATTAAAATTTTAGCAGCACATTTTAATCCTTATTAAAGAGTTAAATTTCAATTTTGAAACGATTCTGACAAATTTTTCGGTATTTTTGGGCCCAAAAACTTTTTGGAACCCCTAAATACAACCCTGAAAATGGTCCGATCAGGCCCATTTTAAATAGGCTTCTTGCGGTGATGGGTTCCATTGTGTGTACCAAATTTAGTTTCAATCGATTAAGTCTGTCGAGAGTTATCGTGTACACACATATATATATATATATAAATATATATATATATATATATATATATATATATATATATATATATACATACATATATACATAAACATTTTTAAAAATGGTGGCAAACTGTTCAGGGGGGTATGAAACGTCGAGAAATTTTGGTCCGACCCCTAGGTCCCGCCATCCGACCGACGCCAATAGTGTATGTGCCATATGGCAAATACACTAATAATTACATACTTGGTAACATTTTTTAAGAACCGCTTATCAATTCAACTAAAGGGAACATATTTACCTCTTTAGAAGCCGCTACAACAAATTGACAAAAAATGCGAAAAATGTTTACTAATATAATATTACATTTATATTATGCCGACATTATAACAGTGAATTAACATTACGCTTTTTATTGTAAAATTATAAAAACCGACATTAATGTTTCCTTAATTAATAAAAATCAATTAACAAGAGGCCGAGCATTTATGATGCTGTCATCAGGTAGTTCCAAGAAAATGCTTTCGATAACTCAACAACACCTTTAATGCTATTTGATTTTTAAATTCCACATCGAAATAGCGTTAATCAATTGAGTTGTTTATGTTGTAACAACTGACTTTGGAATGCTTTGGAATATCCTTAATGAGGCAGAACGTTAATTAATTTACTTATTAGCTTCTACCGACAGCGAAAAAGATTACTTTAATAAATAAAACACACAAAACTGGCTATAGCTGTCCAACTTTATTTTTAATACTACGTTTCGGTTTGTTATAAGAGATTCTTTTCAAGCACTACAGATCTATACACTGAAAGGGTCTCTTATAACAGACCGAAACGTAGTATTAAAAATAAAGTTGGACAGCTATAGCTAGTTTTGTGTGTTTTATTTATTAAAGTTAATTAATTTACTTCGATCAAGATTTAGTACTCGAATAAGTACCTATATTAGTGGGGCCGCCAAGCGACGAATCCAACTTCAACCTTGCACTTTGTGATAGAGAGATGATATTCGGTACGAATGTTGGTCGGACCCATATCTTTACTTTAAGACGTGAAGGCATTTTGGACCCCGTGACCGGGCCCCTAGGTAGGGTTGTTGCGTAACTTTCAGGGGCAAAACGCCTGTAACTCAGCAACCGTCCCTCGTACAGTCCTGAGGGTTGTCTCATTGGATTCAGCGCACTCAATTTCATACGAGACAGCCCTCAGACTAACTCCAAAATCTCCACCAGCCCGCGTATAGGGGTGAAATACAAGTAGTCCAATGAAATGTTAAATTTTTTTAGGCTACGTTTGCATTTTGGGTAGGACAAGGTTTTTTCTCTCGTTGCGTGGGAGGGGGCGGTATAAGTTTAAAAATGAGTTTTCGAGGTCGACGGCCATCGCATTTGGCCGCCACCTTGAAAAGGAGGTGTAGTGGGGCCGCTTTATAATAAGTTTATGCATAGGGACCTCGGTTCGATACCTGATGGCACCGTGGAATTTTTGACGTATTTTTTTTCTAAATTCTACATGATATTTATTTATAATTTTTTAATTTTTGTTATATTTTTTCTTTGACAATAATTATATTTTTTTTTAAACCAAGGTGGAATTAATTAAAAATACAATTTTAGTAATAAATTAATTTTAGTTCATAAATGCGCTATAATAGATGTCACCAAAAATTAGAAAATCTGAAGTTTTCACTTCTGTCGTGTGCTCATAAGCACACACCCATTTTATTTTCATATCTAAATTATTTCTTAATATAAATAGGTACCTACTTATATTGAAGTTATCTATTAATAGTTTTTTATAATGTGTCCCGCTTTTTGTGCCTAAATCCCGATTTTTTTTAAATTTACATGCTAAAATTTGGTAAAATAATTTACTGGCAACGCTGCCCTATTCAATAGGTATAGTGAATGTAAATAATTGATCTAAGAATTATTATTTAACAATCGTGTATTCTATAGTTCGTATTGTTTTGTTTTATGAGTCGAACTCATCATTAGTGCGTCAAAGGCAGCAATGTCCTTTCATGAAGCAAAACAAAACACTCTGCTTTCTCTGTTATTTTGCATATTTGTAAAAGTATATCCACCTACAGTCCGCAGAAAACAGTTTTACTTTTCATATTATGTTGTAAATTATAGTAAAAACTGCATAATATTTCCATAACATTAATAATTACGTACAATGACTTTGAAACTGCGGTATTTTCTGAATAATAATCGTTTCTAATTTATTCCTTTTTAGAATTCTAAAACAAAACTAGCGGGTTTTCATTTTTCGAATGATAAAACGCTAAACTAATTATTCATATTTTATGTTGACAGACAAATAACAATACAGGGTGAGTTCGACCACCCGTATCAGTCGTTTTTTTCGAAAACGGTTAGTCATAGAGAGTTGTGTCAAAAATTTGTATTATAAAAGCCCTAATAAAGAATCGAATGGTGATAAATTTTTTTTCCGGGAAGGTCGGCTTCCCTATTAGTTTGCTCTACAATGTCCAGAACTCCGGAATTATAAATGTAACGATAGGTCGAAAGTGGTATTGTTGAAAAGATCTTTAAAAAATAAGCAAGTTTTGTGGGAAAATTTTTTTTATTACTGCCACCCGTGTTAAGTAATATTTGTTTGAAATTACTAAATTAAAATGTCATATTAACTAACTTTTTAAAAGTCCGCATTTAAAATCTAGTTACCTATCTATCGATCATTAAACACTGAAGAAGTACACTCACAGTATAACCAGAAGAGCTCAGTAGTATGTATTAAAGAGTAAATGGAAGACAGTTTGAACACTTGTGACAATGTCTAAGGTTGCTAGATTTTTAATGCCGACTTCGATCGTTATTATGAAATTTTGATTTAATAATTTCAAACGGTTGTTACTTAACAGGCGTGGCAGTAATTAAATAATTTTTCCTACAAAACTTGCCTATTTTTTAAAGAGCTTTTCAACAGCACCACTTTCAACCTATCGTGCTTTCTAAAATTCCGGAATTTTGAACATATAATAATTTATATTTATACTTATAGAAATTTACAGGGGTGGCAGTAATAAAAAAAATTTTCCTACAAAACTTGCTTATTTTTTAAAGATCTTTTCAACAATACCACTTTCGACCTATCGTTACATTTATAATTCCGGAGTTCTGGACATTCTGGAGCAAACTAATAGGGAAGCCGACCTTCCCGGGAAAAAAAATTATCACCATTCGATTCTTTATTAGGGCTTTTATAATACAAATTTTTGACACAACTCTCTACGAATAACCGTTTTCGAAAAAAACGACTGATACGGGTGGTCGAACTCACCCTGTATAATATTTTTTAACTTTCTACAATAATGTAACGTTGTCTCAGTCGACAAAATATCTAACTTTGGTTTTTTGAGTAGGACGCTCTGTATATTTTTCCGGAATAAGATTCTAAATAAATTTCTCTTTACAACGAAGTATAAAAAGTACGGTTTTGCCTTTAAATTACGCCTAATAAATTTATGATACTCCTTCCCAAAATGTGCAGGAACCTAGAAATAAAATCACTGCAGCTTGCTTGTTAATTACACCTGAAATGCTGCGAAACGCTAGGGTTCAAAAATGTTTAGAATTTAATGGCCGACAATTTGAACATTCATTATAAAACACACTGTGTTTTGTTCAATTTTGTTAATTTGTAGTTAAATAAATGTCGTTATAATTTTGTTAACCACAGCCGACTGTCATAATTTTCTGTTTTTTATTTTTTATTTATTAGGCGTAATTTAAAGGTAAAACCCTACTTTTTATACTTCGTTGTAAAGAGAAATTTATTTAGAATCTTATTCCGGAAAAATATACAGAGCGTGCTACTTAAAAAACCAAAGTTGGATATTTTTCCGGAAAATAGGTAGGCCATGGAAAAAAATTGTTTGCGCCATTTTATAAGTCAGATTCAGTTACACAAATCTCTTATTTAACTTTTTCTTGTATCTTTAATATTTCAGCAGATATAAGCTGGACAATGCAAAATCAGCCACCCTGTATATAAACTTAGTGGTCATGTGAGTTATATTATAATGAGTAAATAATAATCACTTTATTTATGGCGCTATTCTGTATTGTCGATGTAAGAATTTACAGCGCTGTTAAATTTTTGTCTCGCTTTAACTTATTTATTTTTGAATTTGTTAGAAAGTGACAGAATATTAACAGCACTGTAAATCCCTACACTGACCGAGACCATATAGACCGAGAACTAGTGACAATTTTTTGGTGTTATTTATTCAAGGCCTTATTTTTGTGAAGATGTTGAGGAAGGCATATTAAAGTGCCCTGAGTAAGGGATTTTGCTACAGAAAGCGGTATGGGAGAGATGCAGACCGCCCCCAACATGTAACAAAAAAATGGTCACAATTATTATTGCTTCAAGGCTGAAATTGTTTGTATAGCTTGTCGGTGACCCAATAATGCCATTATAATATTTGCAGATCAATTATTCAGTATTAAAGGGGTGGCAGATAACCCTAAACGTGTCATGTACCCGACGAAATCCCCCTATATTATTAAACGAGTAAATCTTGTACCTATATATGTTTCTATGTATCTATATAAATATTTTCTCGAAAACGGCTCTAACGATTTTGATTAAATTTACCGAAAAGGGGTTTCGGGGGGCAAAAAATCGATCTAGCTAGGTCTCATCCCTGGAAAAATTCGTTTTCTTATCGATTTTATCATTTTAAAAAACAGTTTTTTTAAC
The DNA here is from genome assembly GCA_039654895.1 of Mongoloraphidia duomilia. Classification (NCBI taxonomy): domain Eukaryota; kingdom Metazoa; phylum Arthropoda; class Insecta; order Raphidioptera; family Raphidiidae; genus Mongoloraphidia; species Mongoloraphidia duomilia. Next base: position 18,296,109 of record CM077518.1, on the reverse strand, counting down.
GTCATAAAACAGTGTCGTTTTGTGAGTAGGCTTTGGAAAAAACAAACTATTTTCATTATTTATGTCAAAATTACTTTGACAGTCAATCTTTAACTTATTAAAATAATCAGTAATTATCTGAAAAGTAAAAAAATACCAACAATAAAATCTAAACATAATTATGTAAGTAGTTTTAGCTAATATTTAAATAAATAGGTATGTTATTTTTATATTAGCTATATAAAATATGTATATGTACGTTAAATATAGTATGACGTATAATCTTACCTAGACTTTTTTTTCTCAAAAACGACTAACGATTTTGATGAAATTTACAGAATGAGGATTTTTTGGGGCTCGATCTAGGTAGGAATTTTGGTCCCAGAGAGGAGCAATTAAAAAAAGGGGTTTTTTGCTTATAACTCGGTCAATTGTCAGATCGATTCGAAGCCTATTCTACATAGATTTTATATAATATATCACAAGAGTTAAAACTGTAAATGAACACTAATATAAGAAGTGTCTTGTACAATATGTAAATAATGATAAACCGGCGGCCCGAAGGGCCGCACTTCTGGCGCCGCGAGTCTGTAAAACACATCGATTTTTGAAAACTATTGTTAAGATACATACAAAAAAGTTTTGCCTAAAAATTTGCACGGCGGCCCGAAGGGCCGCACTTCTAGCGCCGCAGGCATGCAGTATATCAAAACACATCGATTTTTAAAAACTATGGTGAAGATGCATGCAAAAAAGTTTTGCGCAGGTTTATAGTCTGACGTTTGTTATTAAAAAATTCGACTGATGACCAGTCCTATACTTCCCACCTAGTAAATATTTGCAAAAAATAAACACTCTTTTTTTTATTCTTTGACTAGGCCCAAATAACCTTAGCTGTTGGTGGTCTTTAAAACACAATTTAATTTTTATTCTTTGAAAAAAGCATGGCCCTCTTTTTTGTTTGGTGATCTATTGATGGCTAGCTTAATATAGCAAAAATCATGGTTACCTTGATTTACGTACAATTTTTATTTTTTTTAGTAAAATATTTTTTTTCTCGAAAACTATACATTTTAGAGAAAAAAAATATTTACATTTTTTTCATATTATAACATCTAGAATTCATTTATATTTTTTTTTACCTATGTTAATACGTGACATTGAGGACGTTTTTTTGAATATCTCAGGATCCACTGAACCGATTTGACTCAAAATCTAATCAGATCTAAGTTAAAGGCTGATAAACACAATAGAACAATCGGCATGCCCGTATGTTGTTCCGTTCTTAAGATATCGAAGGCGAAAAATTGACCACATACACACACACACACATACACACATACACACATACACACACACATACAGACATCAGTCAGAAAATGATCTTAAACGATTGCTAGGGTCTCAAAACGTGAAAATCTGTTAAAATCTCGAAATATTGTTTTCGGACTGAATCCATTACTTCCCTACCATAGTAGAGGTGGGAAGTAAAAATATAATATGAATTCTATTTCTTCGAAAATCGATTTTTGTGTTTTTCAGTAGGTACCTCCTATGCAAAAAAATATTTGAAATTTACTGGAAGTTGCTAAGATGACATCACAGAGAAAAAGTACTTCGATAAAGTTGATATTTGGAATCAATGTTTAAAAATGGATTATTGAAACGGCAACGGCCAAGCAAAATTTCAGCTGATTCGAACATTTTTACAAGATATTCAATCTATGAAAATCGGTTTTTGCGAGTTCTTCAGTCAACAAAACAATAACGGCGGTAGATTTGAAAATGGCGACCTAAGTAATATTTACAGAAAAAAATGCTTGATTCAAGTTGATACTTAGTTTTTACGTTTAAAAATACACATAGGTATTTAAAATGTTAAACAGAAACAATTATTTTAAATTATGTTTCAGAAATAAATCCGTTTCGGAATAATATTCTGAGAAAATCATATCTCACAGCATACAAGTACTATTTTTATTGAACTCATCCGAGCAAAGCTCGGCACCCAGATATTTTATATTATTAGTTCAAATTTTAATATGTTTTTACGGCGACTGTTTTAAGCGTATATGTCAATTTGCAGAACAAAATGTCGGTATTAATCCCCTCTCTATTTCCATTTAGTAAAAATTAATTAATTTACATGTAACAAAAATTTTCACAAAAACAAATTATATTTTAATATAACATAGGCAAACAAAAATAGCACGCAATTAGCATGTAAAAATATGTAAAATATGAAAATAATTCCTTTGTTCAGATGGCTTGCTTTTAACATTTTCTTTCACATTGACTAAAAGTCATAAATTATAAAAACACAACTTTTCTTTCATAATATTATTCATTAGAAAAAAAGAATCTACAATTCTTTGCCATTTACAGTTTATATTTATAATAAAATATGGTTCTTTTGTGTTCTATATTTTTGAAGTACCCAGCGAGTTCTGCGACTTTTTTCTAAAAATATTTGTAATTTTTTATTGCAATATTTTGCTTGTTTTCGCTGTCGAAGAATTAATTTTTTATTTTTATTAATAATACACAAGATATATTGACCTTTACACTAAATAGTGTAGCAAACAATGTTTACTATATAACTATACTATGACAAAAAATATGTGTTTTAAACACAATCTGAAATTAAAGTAATTAATAGTATTGCATACCTACAAATATCCCTGCAATCTTCATCTCAAATCCTTTCCCCTCACCAAAAAGCAGTTACGGCTCTCCCGACGCTATTTTTAAAGCTAAAGGGTTCGGATAAACGCCAAATGAAGGACCAAGAAATCACACTACAGATTCTACATGCGAAAAATTGAAACACATTTTCCTGGAAAAACTTACAACTTTTTAAAAATTAAGTTATCTTTCACAAGTAGCTAAAACTTTTTTTCAAAAAATTAGCCTGTGGGATCTGTAGTTTGATTCTTGATCCTTCATTTGGCGTTTACCCGAACCCTTTAGCTTTAAAATTTAAAATCGTCGGGAGAGCCATAACCGTTTTTAGGCAAATTTTTCGATATTTTTGGGCCCAAAAACTTTTTGGAACCCCTAAATACAACCCTGAAAATGGTCCGATCGGGCCCATTTTAAATAGGCTTCTTGCGGTGATGGGTTCCAATGTCTGTACCAAATTTCGTTTCAATCGATTAAGTCTGTCGAGAGTTATCGCGTACACACATATATATATATATATATAAATATATATATAAATATATATATATACATACATACATATATATATAAACATTTTCAAAAATGGTGCCAAATTGTTCAGGAGGCTATGAAACGTCGAGAAATTTTGGTCCGACCCCTAGGTCCCGCCATCCGACCGACGCCAATAGTGTATGTGCCATATTATGGCAAATACACTAATAAAAATACAAAAAACATCAAACTAACTTCTGTGAATAATTTTACTTGCCTAATTATAGATTCAAAGGGCACGAAATAATTAAATGCTTAAATAATATTAAAAAATGTACGAATATGAATTTAATAAATTATGTACAAAATAGAGAAAAACAGTGGCCACCAAAATCTTGTAAGGGATGTGAAACTATGGATAAATGAGAAAATGTATTATTATTTTTAAATACTGAGATACATTATAAAATAAAATATAGTTTTTTTATACGGCTGAAATGCGATTGAAATATTTTTCGTTGGAGGGCAACCAATTATATAATTGTTTCGAAACATATTGGAAAAATATCTGAAGCATATAAGGAGAATGTTAATTTAGCAATCTTGTCACAGTTGAGTATTGTAAGCTCATTCCGCCGCGAAAGTAGAAAGGTTCAGGTTAGAATCCTGACTGTAACCACTGGTTGGTAATATGATTTTTTCCAATATGTTTCGAAACAATTATATAAGTAATTGGCTGCTCTCCAACGAAAAATATTTCAATTATAAAATATATTTTCTCTCTCCACTTATGGTGATGAAAAGCCCCACCTACTTAATAGGCACTCACTATTAGATGTGCTTAAAAAATTATTGTTACCTTCATTATTCCACTCTAGTGTTTATGGACTTATATAACAAATTATGCACGTTAAGTTTGAAATCCAATTAGAATTTAGAAATATAACAATTAACAAGGAAGAATTCGTAGTGTATTATTAATATTATTAAACCTTCTAGATCAACTATAAGATAAACAAAAGACTTACCTACATTATAAATCGTACACATCGTAGTATTATTTCAATACAAGTAATAATGATAAAAACAATTGTATGTGCACGCTGCAGTGCGTCGTGTAAAATTGCACTGCATAATATTATTCAAGTTTACGCCTACCCACGTATGTATTATTATTTATTTTGATTAACACTTTCTATCCAATTTTAATTTGGTTTTTATCGAAGTGTAACTTCTTATGCAAGTTCGGACCGTTTTTAACGCTAGCGGCATAACAATGCGCCACGAAAAACAAATCAATAAATATAATATTATACTTCTGTAATACGTTGTATAAACAACATATCACTTGTAGGCGAGTAAGTTAAGGGTCTAAACTAAGTCTAAAAGATGCGTAGAAAATGAGTAAGTGGTCACTAATCATTGGCGAATGGCTAATTTTGATTTCAATCGATACCTAAATTATATTATTCTACAGTGTAGAATAATATTATAATTGTGGAAATTATACGTATAACTATATGTTTGCTTTCCCTCCCATCTCTATAGAATTGGGATAGTAAATACTCCTTTTTGTACCTACCTGTGACGCTAATAATATAATATGTGACCTAAATCATATCTTTCTGTCGTGCCAAAACTGTAATACTGACGAATTTAAACAACACATAAAAAATAAAGGTTTTTCATTCCTAGTTAATATGAATCATATTCTGGAATCAAATAATTTTGAAATATACGACATTATAAATGAATTCTGTGTCAAACATAATATTTCGATATAAGACAATAATGTTTATTGTACTTAATTTATTTTTAACTCATTTCCTATAATGTGTTGTTCCTTAACCAGCAAATCCTTAATCGAAAGACTCTCTAGTTAGTGTTGGTCCTGCATTTAAGAGTCCATTGCTTTCCTTGTTTCTTATCCCAAAACCTGTGAATCCATCCATCTTTGTGTCCCAGTTATATATGTTATAGTAATAGGAATAAGATGCTGGCACATGAGGTAAACCCTGAAGCCTTAGGTGAAGGTTAAAAAAAACTATATGTTTTTTTTAATTGAAGACTGGACATCAATAACGGGCTAAGTTCCAAATCAAAAAAAAAAAAAAGTTAGACCCGCAAAACCAAGCTAAGTGCCATCGCCAATCTAACTAATATTATAAATGTGAAAGTTTGGATGGATGGATGGATGGATGGATGGATGGATGTTTGTTACTCAATCACGCCAGAACGGCTGAACGGATCTGGATGAAATTTGGTACAGAGATAGATTATAGTCTGGAATAGCACATAGGCTACTTTTTATCCCGGAAAAATGTACGGTTCCCGTGGGATAGTTTTGTTTTTGTTTTTCATTGAGCACGGGATCGACATGATTTTTTGCATAGTGGTAGTTTAGGGGTCAGAGAATGTTATAGGCAAATTTTTATCCCGGAAAAATGTACGGTTCCCGTGGGATAGATTTGTTTTTGTTTTATCTCTGGAACTACTAAACCGTTTCTAAAAATTCTTTCACTAATAGAAAGCTACGCGGGGGGGAGAATCTCGAGGGGGGATAACAAATTAGGGGGGAAGATTCTCGCGGGGGGATAATATATTAGGGGGGAAGATTTTTGCGAGGATAACAAATTAGGGGTGGAGATTCTCGCGGGGGGATAACAAATTAGGGGGGAGATTCTCGCGGGGGGATAATAAATTAGGGCGGAAGATTTTTGCGGGGATAACAAATTAGGGGTAGAGATTCTCGCGGGGGGATAACAAATTAGGGGGGAGATTCTCGCGGGGTGATAACAAATTAGGGGGGGGAGATTCTCTCGGGGGGGATAACAAATTATGGGGGAAATTCTCGCGGTGGAGTAAAAAATTAGGGGGGGAGATTCTCGCGCTGGGATAAAAAATTAAGGGGGGAGATTCTTGCTCTGGGATAACAAATTAGGGGGGAAGGTTCTCGCGGGGGGATAACAAATTAGGAAGGAATTCTCGCGGGGGGTAACAAATTAGGAGGTAAGTTTCTCGCGGGGGGATAACAAGTTAGGGGGGAAGGTTCTCGCGGGGGGATAACAAATTTTGCGCAGGAGTTCCTTATATAGGTATCGTAGATGAGCAATAATGTATTAATAAAATTCGAGCGAACGAGCGAAGCGAGTGAGTAATGTATAAATAAAATTCGAGCGAACGAGCGAAGCGAGTGAGTAATGTGTTTATAACATTCAAGCGAACGAGCGGAGCGAGTGAGTAATATATCAATAATATTCAAGCGAACGAGCGAAGCGAGTGAGTAATGTATTATTAATATTCGAGCGAACGAGCGAAGTGAGTGAGGAATGTATTTATAAAATTCAAGCGCACGAGCAAAGGATAACAAATTAGGGGGGAAGATTCTCGCGGGGGGGTAACAAATTAGGGGGGAAGATTCTCGCGGGAGGATAACAAATTAGGGGGGTGATTCTCGCGGGGGGATAACAAATTTGGTGGGGACATTCTCGCGGGGGGATAACAAATTAGGGGGGGGAGATTCTCGCGAGGGATAACAAAGGTAATGTATTATTAATATTCGAGCGAAGCGAGTGAGTAATGTATTCATAAAATTCGAGCGAACGAGCGAAGAAGGAATTAATAATATTCAAACGAACGAGCGAAGCGAGTGAGTAATGTAGGTATTAATAAAATTTTAAAAAACAGTTTTTTGACGTTATAAAACAGTGTCGTATGGTGAGTAGGCTTTGGAAAAAACAAACTACTTTGTGTCAAAATATTCTGACAGTTAATCGTTTCGGAATAATATTCTGAGAAAATAATACAAAATCAATATCCCACAGTAAGTACTATTTTTATTGATCTCATCCGAGCAAAGCTCGGTCACCCAGATATTTGTAGTTAAGTTAATTATATTCTTTGTTTTCTTATAGGTTGAAGTAGGTACATTGTATTGTATAATAAAAATTTTTAAAAAACCCTCGATTCCAAGCAATCTCAATCTCGATCGATAAATAAAATTATAAATCGTAAAATACGTGGGCGAAGCCACGGGTAACGGCTAGTAACCTATAAAGCTAAGTGTTATGACCATGATAGTATAGTGCATATAGGGTCCGACATATGGCGTTAGAGGTATGTGCCGTGTTGCTGGTAAAGATAAACGGGCTAAGTGCCACCGCGCTGGTAAAGCTATAACGGGCTAAGTGCCACCGAGCTTGACACTTCTATCATTGGCATTTATCTCGTTTTTGCCGATAAAGATATGGCACTTAGCACGTTCTACGTTTTTTTGAATAAAATATTATTTTTCATTCATAAGAGGAAGGGAATTCAAAATAATTTTGCAATAACAATATGAATCTTACCCTAGATAATAAATAAAAAATTCGGTTAAGGTTTTTTTATCAAACATTTTTTGACAAAACAAAAACAATTGAATAACTCAAAATCAACTTTTTGGCACTTAGGCCATTATTGATGTCCAGTCCTCAATTTTCAAATGAAGGAACATCCCCAAATGGCGTCCTCTGTATTGGGATCTGTCAAATGGAAGGGCAGGGAGTTTAAAAACATGGTAGAATTAAAGTAAAAATTTCGATAATTGCTATAGTTTTATAGTTTAAATAAAAAATATAAATACCTACCTACACATTTTTTTAATTCACAAATAAGTTTCTTTACTAAATATTTTGCTCTAAAGTTTTTACAGGACAATAACTGACAGTTAATTAATATCATGATATTAGAAAACGTTATGTATATTCCATTTTCAATATACTTTCTGTTTATTTTAACGTCTAGCCTGAAGCGCATTTTTTACTTCTTGCTATCGACTGTCCATACAATTAAAATTTTAATGTCTTTACATGTCATAACGCTTCATTGGACAAAACTATATAAAACATCAATAAATCAAATTATATAGATTAATTTAATAAAAATAATGGGACTTTAATGGCTAATGAGACCTATTTTGCTGATGCTTAGCAAGTTTGCTAACAATAGCACAATTGCATTTTTGAATGATTTTTTTTTACTTAAATTTGACTTAAATGGAAAGACCACATATAAGTTTTATAGCAAAACTGTTTTTATTTAATTTTTTTGCTTACTAATTAAAAATTTATATTTAAATAAAAAGCAATTTTTAAACTCAGTTCCGATGACGCGCTGAAAGAATCCAAACGCGTGTGACGTAATTATGTAATCTATGGTCTTTGTATCCATGGCTACCAAGTTAAAAATTTATTATTTTTGATAGTATGTGTAATACACATACACAAATACCAACAAATGCACACAAATTTTAACATAACGACGTCACAAACATTCCTGGCGCGTTTTGAAGTCACTTGATACCTATTTTTTAAATTTTTATACATTTTAATTAATTTTTAGTAATTTATCTATGGCTTTAAAAAAAATTTCTTTTCGTTTTTAAATATCATTTATGTTAAATTATTAGAAAAAATTAAAAAAATAATATTTTTTTTTAAATTTAAATACCTAATTATAACTGATTGGCATAGCGGCGTATTTTAAAGAACTTTAATTAACTTACAATTAGGAACAATCTTAGGTACTGCTAGCTTGGCAAAGAATAGTTTTTCATCAATGCATGAAGACTGATGAAACCTTTGGTATGAAGATACAAAATGTTAAAAATATCCACAAAACATCAAACCGCTTAATAATTCTCGACGTACGTTCCGACAACCATGTTGGCATCATCAGGAGATTTTAAATCTAGAGACTAAAAACTATTACCTACCTATTCATAGATTACCTGGCTACGTAATCTATAAATAGGTAGGTAATAGTTTTCAATCTCTAGGTGTGATCATCTACTGATGATGCCAACATAGCTGGCAAAACGTACGTCGAGAATTGTTAAACGGTTAGGTGTTTTATGGTTATTTTTAACATTTCATTTTATCAATGCATCGAGTCTCAAGACGAACTTCAAGACGTAGAATGAAAAAGATTCTTGCTAATATAGCAAGAATTGTTAACAGAATAAGATCCAATATCAATGATCACAATATTATCATTATTATAGTCCATGATCGTTATAATTTACACCTACTTTAGTGCGCAAGAACCAGAGAACAGATGGTTATTTTAATATAATTGACAGAGAAAGTACATTTATGACTCATATAATAAGCTGGACAGTTATACATTATAGATTACTATGATCACTTTATTCCACTTATACAGTGTGTTCAGGGTCCATCCTCTAAACTCAATTTTTTAATAATAATAATAATTTATTATTATTATGTTAAGTTTTGCTATTTACGATACGAGTATCTAACGTTTATTAGATAAATATCAAAACTTAGCATCAGTATTGCGTTTTATAATTTGATCCTTACGTCACACGAAGGCTTCGTCTTCAACCATAATCTATTGGAAATTAGAAAAACTTTGTGAACATATGCGTTTGGCAGGTAATCAGCTATGGCCTTGTATAAGGAACCATCTCGATATTTATTTGGAATGAACCTTCAACGAGATGGCCGGTACCGCGCACTAGGGAAAAGTTTTAGCTACATCTGACGCATTAAATCACTAGATATCAGGCAAAATAAACAACTTGATGAATGAGAGACATCAGTCTTGATTTGAAAACAGTTAATTTTCAATTATTTGCGAGAAAATTACTTACAGTATCTTATTTAATTAACAATTAGATTAACAATCAATTTTGTTATTACTTCCTTTACTGTATAAATTCACTATTTTAGCGAAATTACATAAGGACATCAGACGACATTATTCGCTATAACATGCCCTTATTAATTATTGTAGAAACGTGAATTAGTACAGTAAAGGAAGTAATAACAAAATTGATTGTTAATCTATCTAATTGTTAATGAAAACAGTTGTATATTGCTCTAGACTATAACTAGCAAAAGCATGGCTTTGTAGTGACTCGCGTAAGCTCTTTTACAATAACGTACAATTAGTAAAAGTAATAACATTTTTGTCAAAATTTCGATTGCATTTATTATTATGAAATAGCTGAACTATATTGTCGCAACCACTAAATCGAAACAAATCATGTGCGTTTTAGATATACATCATACACACTAATCGGCATCATACTTATTCGGAAAAAAAACAGAAATTCAAAACAAAAACTACAGTTATGACACATCAAGACATCGTCATAAATTAAATATCAAGTCAAAATATTTAGTAGTTTTTTTGTAAAAGGAACCACAAGAATGTATTGACTGTAGCATAGTAGTCGTCCTAAAAAATAAAATGTTAGATGCATAGTATATTTCTTGTTTGACAAGAGTTTACTTTGGATATAACAAAAGTCTTTCTAATAAAGTTAAACCAAAAAAGAATATGATCAGACAACCATTAATATATTTTAATTTGAAATTTATTCACGTTTACCACAATGAATTAAGGTGTTGACCGCAATAACTTGCTTCTAGTTTTCATGTGGCTCATGTTTTGCATGTCTAGAATTAGACATGTTAAACGACAACCTGGACGATATTTCTCATCAGTCAAATCTGCAAGATTTGCATTTGGTTTACTCAAATTTATTGCTACTCAACAAGTGTTCTATTTTCTGTTTCACATACGTATAATTAAAAATCGATTTTTGTGATACAGGTTTTAATCACTACCATTCTCGTAGTATTCAGATGAACATAGTAATTGTACGTGTTTAAACAAAATATTTATACATTAAATTTAAAACCACGACCAGTGTGTTTATTTACCATTGGTATCAAAAAATGATAACAAAAACTAACCTAATGTAAATTTGTTTGTCGATAATTTTACCGCATGAATGAATGAATTGTAGATTATAGACGCTCGACAACTAATTTTACCGCTACGATTCATTGGACCGATTACAAATTAGTAGAATCCGTACATTTTTTATTTATCCTTTTTTACTAGACAATAATTTATTTAAGATTCCTTTGAATGGTTTGATTACTTTCTATGAAGGTACAGGACTGTTCAAGGAACTAGCTTGTGGCACAGTTGTGAGTACACTATACCTCTAGACCAGATAGACGCTAATGACCTCAGTTATCGAGCGTCTATAATTTACAATTCATTCATTCTAGACCAGAGGTAAACTCATTTGAGCTGTGGGTCTGCAGTTCCCGTATTAGTGTAACTCATGCGGGCCGCACAACCCACAGGCCTTGCCACTGCTAACTCTATAAGGATGTTCTATAATCGACGAAAGAAGTTACCATTTATGGACACTGCCAAATTTGACCGCTAGGGGCGCTAGCTATATAACCACATCGATCTGTAGGCAGTTCATAGCAATGTGTACCAAATAAGTTTATAATAATAAATCATTAACAATATCGATGTGCTGTGTTTGCCAATAGAGGTTTAACATTTCCAAAGGATCCGAATCTGAAAATAAGTGGATGCATGTTATCAGAAAGCAAAAACTTAATTTATGGCGCGTTTTTCTATGAAAACTAATGATAACTTAGGTGGCTATATACCTGCTGCCATCTATGTTACATACGTAACTGTATGTACGACTGCGATTATCTCAGGAATTAGTGGACTGATTTGAATGAAAATTTTACCATATTTGTTTCATCCGAGCAACCGCGATAACTTTTATTACAAACTAGTACATTAGTTAAAAACTTTTACAATAATCATATTCTCAATATCAAAATCCTCATTAATATATCTATCTTATTCAATCTAAATACGTTACAGGTTTCACTCAAAATTATAACTTTCATCACCTTAATGTTATACATAGAAAATCATGGTCATCTGCTCTCAAATAAGAAAACCAAAACATAGCAGACTAATTAATGTTTCATTTTATTTACATGTACTTAGCGACCTGTTAGTGAAATATTAATTACTTTAGAGTACACATACATTGGAAGTGCCACTGATGTGAATATATATGGATGGCGGATAGACATTTCGTTCCTGTCCAAAGCTTGAAAGTGGCAGGATACGGGCAAGACATCTGAGGGAGAGGGAATCTTTGACACATATTTGAAAGACATTTTCAACGGGAAATTTGAATTATCAATACAGCTCCCATACCTGTTTTATAAATATATTTACTAATTGCTAGATGTGTTTAACTAGCTGAGAACAGTGAAAATATTTTGAATAAGTGTTCTTTTATATGAGTATCGATATTGAAAAATATCAAATCAAACAGCCCGCCAAAAAAGCGCTTATCATTCTACTCACCAAAATGTTAATATAGCGCTACTCAAATTGGTTACACTCAATAGCCACCATCTGCTATCCATATGCATTTGAGATCAGTGGATAGTACACGTTATTATTATATATATGTAACCTTAAGGCTGCCCTGCATGCATGAGTACCACTCTCTTTAAACTAATTAATATTTAAAATTTTTAATAACTTTTAAGTTATAAAACGCTGCTAGTCAAAAGAGCACAATCGTGTACGTTATTATATTCAATAGCACACTTGAATGATTTAACTAGATATATTATGGACGTGAAACTGAGGTTAAATTATAATATGTCAGAAAACTGGAAAAAATGTCTAGTTCTCGAATTAGATTAAAAATACATAATGAAATGTTTTTTGCAAAAAGGAAATTAATTAAACAGTGCAGCGTTGGTTTAGAAGAAACTTAATTATTTTATAGGCCTAGGTAACAAAAAAAACTTTTTATGAAATAAAATAGAACGTCCTTCAAAAAAAGCCGCACTAAAAAGAGGAAAATATTGAAATTTTGAGGTCGGCACCAATTTAATTACTAAAACTGTTTAGGTATACGGGGTGTCCAAATGGTGCGTTTTCGGCCGATATACAGTGTGTCCACAGACTCATCCTCAACATGGGGATCTCCGTTGTTATGGGAGATAGAGATTTGGTTAAATGAGACAAAATGTGCAGAATCTCCAGTACTACTACCCTGCGTAGTCAAACTTTCCATATTTTGCTTGGTTCGCGACCGACAGTTGAAAAACGAGATTTACCCATTTTCGTTTTTTGTTTATAACTCGCTTATTAAGTAAGTTATAAAAAAAATATTTTCACTTTCTTAAGGCCGTTTTTTATGAAGATTTCAAATCTCTTTTCATATATTTATTTACTTTTATAGTTTTAGAGATACTTGTATTAACTTTGTTTTTTTAAATACACGTCAAAGATGGCCATGACACCATTTGAAAGAGATTTTTTTTCTCTTTAATTTGATATGAGGGTTGATGGATTTATTTTCAAAAATAACAGAGTTATATGTAAAACACTGATTTTTAATAGTAGGCTATGCTAAATTAATTGATAAAACAACAGAAGGCTTAGCAAACAGTTGAAATTCACGTTGGTTTAGTAAACAGCTGTTTTGTTTTAGCTGTCAAAGTGTAGTTTGTTGCTAATTTGTCAGTTTACTAAGTGATTTATTAAATTTACTTTTGTTATCATGGAACCATTTTGTAACAATGAAAAATAAGCGATTTTCAACAATTGATCGTAAAACAGTAGTTTTGTCTTCTTGACTTATTCGCGTTGACTTGGTAAACGGCTTTTTAAATGATCCATAGTTTATTAAATTTACTCGTAAGTTTCTGTAAATAGACGAATGAGGTTGTCTTCATTCTGGATACTGATCGAAGTACATTTCTGCAACTCTGGTCGAATTTTTGTGACATAGAATGTAACAATGTAACATGTAACATTGTTACAAAATGGTTCCATGATAACAAAAGTAAATTTAATAAATCACTTAGTAAACTGACAAATTAGCAACAAACTACACTTTGACAGCTAAAACAAAACAGCTGTTTACTAAACCAACGCGAATTTCAACTGTTTGCTAAGCCTTCTGTTGTTTTATCAATTAATTTAGCATAGCCTACTACTAAAAATCAGTGTTTTACGTATAACTCTGTTATTTTTGAAAATAAATCCATCAACCCTCATATCAAATTAAAGAGAAAAAAAATCTCTTTCGAATGGTGTCATGGCCATCTTTGACGTGTATTTAAAAAAACAAAGTTAATACAAGTATCTCTAAAACTATAAAAGTAAATAAAAATATGAAAAGAGATTTGAAATCTTCATAAAAAACGGCCTTAAGAAAGTGAAAATATTTTTTTTATAACTTACTTAATAAGCGAGTTATAAACAAAAAACGAAAATGGGTAAATCTCGTTTTTCAACTGTCGGTCGCGAACCAAGCAAAATATGGAAAGTTTGACTACGCAGGGTAGTAGTACTGGAGATTCTGCACATTTTGTCTCATTTAACCAAATCTCTATCTCCCATAACAACGGAGATCCCCATGTTGAGGATGAGTCTGTGGACACACTGTATATCTACTGTTGTTAAATTTTAATTATTATTATTATTATTATTTTCCTCTTTTTATAGAGGCTTTTTTTGAAGGAGGTTCTATTTTTTTTTATAAAAGTGTTTTTTTTTACTTTTTAGTGGCTTTAGTTAGGACGTTATTAACCGACTTCTTTCTTGATATTTTATTACTAAATTAAAAAAAAACTTCCGAACCGATTTAAGTAAAATTTAAGTGGAGACTACCCTGAAGGTATACCCCATTAAACAAAAAAAGAATCATCAAAATCGGCTCACAAATTCAGGAGACATTAGGTAACATACAAAAAAAAATCAGCCTTCTTGAGAACTTCCACCTTTTTTGAAGTCGGTTAAACATTAAAATAATAAAATTGTTCGAAAAAATTTCGATTCTCGTATACTTTTATAGATACTTTAGAACTGAATAATTATTTAATACGTAGGTAATAATTTGGTTGAGTTTTGATGAAAAATGAATCTTTGACTACAAGGAAAAATTTCGCTAGTCAAAGTTAGTAAGAGGCAAAAAAATTTATTTTCGGTATAAAAAAATATTTACTCCTACCTAATTTCTTGTGACAAAGCAGAAATTTGTATCTGTAAAAATACTATAGACGTGTACGATTATTACCCAATAGAAAGATGTATTTTTGATATTAAAGTAACCTAGATGCTTGATTAAAACAGCGTTTCTTCAGTTTGTGGTAAAATTGAAATAACTGAGATAAGCAGACACATTTTTCTGTAATATTTTTAATCAACGTATCTTTTTTACCTGGATAGTGCACGAGGGGAGTGTAGCTCAGTGGATAGCGTATTTGGTACCAGCCTCTAGACTAGACTGTCGTGGGTTCGAATCCCACCTGCGCTCATGGATGTCATGTGATGTTATTTAGTTTTAAGCTAGTTGTTATTTAATGTAATTTAAGACGCTAATGACCTGAGATGTCGACGCGTCTATAATCTACAATAAAAAAATGGATAGTGCACGCACCTCGTGTTTGCACAAATGATCCATTAACTAGGCAATAATCTGTCTATATCGGTTGTCACTGACTGCTGCTGGCTAGGTAGCAGAACACGGTATGCGTGCGCATACATATTTTTTCTCTTTTTTTCTTGCAGAACAAGCAATAATGATCTTCCGCTCTTATTTCAAGAGTTAGGTTCATTGCATGCAGTGCATGTTAAAGAACTGATTCAATGCGGGCACTAATGTCAAAAGCTTCATAATATAATGCGAAATAATACAGGAACCGAAAAAACAAAAGCGTTCAATAATTCGGAAAGAATATATTTTGATACACCAAACGCTATTTATTGAGAAAAAATCATAAAAAATTATAATGAGGTAATTTTATTCTGTTGTTACCATAAACTAAGTGTGATGTATTGTAGACTCATTTGCGGGTCAGTTGTCATAAGGAAGGACTGTGGAACACACCCACCGATAAAGTATTTAATTACTTCATTGCAATACTTCAAGCAAATAAATTATCTTATCTCCGTAGTTGAATTCTTTATCTACTATATCACCTTTTGTTATAGAAGTCTTTAGATAATAAATCATGCATATTAATCTATTTAACTTGAATACAAGGTCAATATTTGCTAGAAAAAGAAAACGGCAAACACATAAATAATAATTTACATGACTGCATCTATACAGTGTATGTTTAATTCAGTTATTACTACCGATGTTATTACTATAGTCCGGATAGTGGTGTCCCTTATTAATTACTAGATTTTGCCCGCAGTTCCGACCGCTTGGACATGAGAACGCCTTAAAAATCCTTAGATATATAGAAGTGAATAAAATTAAAATTATGTATTCCTCCTAGTCATTAGACTCTCTGCATGTAACATTTCATTCAAATTGGTTGTCTCCTTTAGGCGTGATAAAGTAAACGAATAGAAAATTAAGTTTCGTCTTATCCCTCGCGAATTACTAAATCGACCCGGATAAAAAATTAGTAAACCTTTCCTACTATCTAATGTCTGGTGACTTCTTACTTTAAACTCGGTAAAATCGAGGGCTCGCCGTCTCCAGCCTCAGATTTTTAACTTCTTGAGGTCTTCTTCCACGTCATCCAATCAGCGTTTTCTCGGGCGTTCGGGAAGAAGTCTTCCTTCTGGATGGTTCCTGAAGGTCTGGCATGGTCTCCTGCTATCCGACAAGCCTTAACTACGGGTGTAGAACTAAATAATATAGGTAGATACGTTTACAAACTATGAGATCACATCTAAGTAATCGACTTGTGGTCACAAATATAAAAAGTGAATCTTGATTATAATAAATTTTAAGGGACCGTGAATTTCTGTTTTTATATTTAAGTGAAACTAAACCGCATGTAAAGAAAAGTCACTAAGCACTTCCTCTTAGCCATTATTTCTCAATAATGGCGATCATTATATAGCAGTCTCACTGTATTTTATTTATTTATTCTTGTCAAGAGATATATTCTTGTCAAAATATATTTTATCCCACCAAAAACATTCATGTAAAAAAACAGACCAAGTTCTCGTCAGGACTGTGTTATTATGCAAAAAAAATACTAGCTGAAATGTAGAAATTATGCCAAGTTCCTTGCCTACACGTTATTAGCAGTAAATTCATAAATTTCCAGATCAAACTTGGCAAGTTATGTTGGCAATTTTCGATTTTTCTCGTAATTATTACCTTAAACACTATCTATGTTCCAAATTTCAAAGCTTTAGCTCGATTGGAAGTATACCCTAGACTTTGTGCAGTCGCAGTCGTCAGTGAATGGACATTCGTATCTTGGAAACCATTCCACCTAGACGTATGAAATTTGGAACACTTCCTCTTTTTGGTAACCTTAACCCCTCTGAAAAAAATCAGTTCTGTAACGCAAGTAACCTCAGAGATAGAGGGGGGTCGAAAAGGGCTCGAAATGGTTCGTGTAAATATTGCACAGAGCGCGCTCGGCTTTGCTTGTTGCGAGAACTTGGCCGCTGCACGTTTTTGTATTATTTTCATACCCATTACAATAAGCAGTATTTTTATTTGCGAATTATTGACTAGACGTGTTAGCTAAAGTGATTGTATAATAATTGTGCCTACATGTTGCGCTCAGATTGCTCCGATTATACATCCGGCCTCGAATATATATAATTTGACATATACTCAACTCTATTCTGTAACTTTCGCATATCCTTGGAAAGTGGAGCAGTACTAGGGTTTCGTTCTGTCGTATTTTTATAGAGGCTATCAACAACTGTAATAATTTGCATCCGGTTATTCGGAAATATATTAATGGCGTAAATGAAAAATAAATACATTCAAACAAGTGTAAATCATTTTCTAAAAACATATTTCGACGCTTACAGCCAAAGACCAAAGTTGTTGCAATCTCTACATCTTATAAATTCGAAATTTCCGCACTTTGTACAATACAATCACTATTTACTGGCTATCGATCGATGTGTTACCATATATTATAGTAACGCTGCCTACAAAGTCCACATCATGAGCGAGAGTCATGTTTTTAATGATTTATACAGAAGTTAATAACTTTAATAAAAATAAACTAAATCGTAACTTAGTCTGTAATTGTAAAGTTTTAAGGACTCGAAGAGCGAATTTTCCGTTTTCATAATTTTTTTTCTCTCTATTAAACTTTAGAAGCAGTCGTTATAAAAAATTATGTTCGATACGTCCGCTTAAAGTGAGACATCTAGTAAGGCTTAAATTGAGGCACTCGCTGAAGGGACTGACGCATACACTACGAGATCTCGTTGTGTATGCGTCAGCCCTTTAGCGAGTGCCTCAATTCAAGCCTACTAGAATACCTCACTTCACGCACACGTATCGAAAATAACTACTTTAATTTTGTTTTTTATTATACGACTTTTTCACACATTTTTAAATTAAAATATTGCTATATAATACTTTATATGTACGCGTAATATATTATCGTTCAACGAACGATAATAGTGTTAAAAGAGGATGTCAAAAGGAACATGATGTACGGGCTTGTATAATGTAAATGCACAATAGCTATTACGACAGGTTTGAAACCTTTGAGCAACGGAAATTCAACGCCATTATCGATACACAAGTAAATACATTGCAACTACAACTTGTTTTACTATCTATAACATATTACTCGCCTCGAAAAGCTAGTCCATTAGGAAGAGTGAAACACATAAGTAACACATTTATTTGCTAAAATTTTCGATTGCATTTTGTAGTTATTGTAAAAATCTTCAATCAATTATCTTTGACCTAATATTTTCAGACTTTCCAATAAAATTATTTATTTCTCGATAAACGTGGCAAAATAAACAGTTTCCCTCAACTTAACACACTAATTTTCTCTTAATTTACCTACATTAATTCTTTATTTAGTGAAATATGATTTGTCATAAAAATGTATAAAGATGAATTTTATCATAAGCATTTGCATTTTAAAAGAAATGTATTTGCATATGCGCTTATGTTGTCAGAAAGTGTTAATTATGCTTTTAATGAAACAGCAACCGGACGGAATATTCTAATTTATTAAACGGTGAAGTTATCTTTCACACTTGACATGGTAATTTAGTATACGCATACTTTACATTCTGACAGAACAAGCAATAAATTGATGAAACGTAGAAGACTTTATCTTTTAGAAAATAGAAAAATATATCCACATCTCCTGATATTAATATTTGTACAATAGGAAGTTCATTTATTAATGGATAGCTTATCTCTCTAGAGCAGCATTTCCTAAACTTTTTCGCCTACGGATTCTTTAGAGATTAGGAAAATTGTCGCGAACCTCCATTAATATAAAAGAGAGTACCTAATTCATTTATTAGTGTATTTGCCATATGGCACATACACTATTGGCGTCGGTCGGATGGTGGGACCTAGGGGTCGGACCAAAATTTCTCGACGTTTCATAGCCTCCTGAACACTTTGGCACCATTTTTAAAAATGTTTATATATATATGTATGTATATATATATATATATATATATATATATATATATATATATATATATTTATATATATATATTTATATATTTATATATATATTTATATATATATGTGTGTACACGATAACTCTCGACAGACTTAATCGATTGAAACGAAATTTGGTACACACATTGGAACCCATCACCGCAAGAAGCCTATTTAAAATGGGCCCGATCGGACCATTTTCAGGGTTGTATTTAGGGGTTCCAAAAAGTTTTTGGGCCCAAAAATACCGAAAAATTTGTCAGAATCGTTTCAAAATTGAAATTTAACTCTTTAGTAAAGATTAAAATGTGCTGCTAAAATTTTAATAAAATCGGCCCGACAGGACCGGACTTTCAAATTTTATGAAAACACTAGTTTGTTGATACGGATTTACTTAGATATGGAAGGGTGTATTTAATTGGGTGTATTGATGAAATCCATGTCCAATATTGAAATTTAGAAAAATTTTATTATTTTAAGGGCTGTATTAAGGGGTTAAATTTTTTATTTTGTCAAAAAACAAACTTAAGTTTACATAATAATGCCACAATGCCTGTATTAGCAAATACACTATATTGTCGGCAGGGTTTTGGCACTGCGACCCGAGTTTTTTTAATTTCTTGAAGTGTGTCAATTTAGATGTAGCTTTTGCATAAGTTTCACTTCTGTAGTGTGTAGTATAAACAACATATCACTGTTTGTCGGACGACGTTCATACAGTTTGGCCGATGGCGGTCGAACTGTATAGCTTTGCCCATTTACAAACTTGCGTTCCTGATCGCTGACTATAGAATCAATTTGCCGAACGGCGATAACATAGTTTGAACTTCGGTCATCCCCGGCCGATCTGTATTAAGCTTTGCCCACTTACGCCAGAGATGAGTTCGCAGACACCCTCGGATATACTTACGGACCCCAGTTTGGGAAACACTGCTCTATAGGAAAAATAAAAACAATTTGGGCAAAGGTAAATTGAATATTATTAAAATAACATTATCTGGTCAGTTGTAAAATAGAAATGTATACATCCCGTTGTTTATAAAGTATAAAAAAGTATTATAGTTGTAAAATAATAATATGCTAATAATAAATTACGGGCAAAATTTAAATAAAATAACGTGTCTAAATTTATAGCTGTTAAATAAAAAAATACAGTAAATCGAAGATAAAATGACACACTCATGTTATCTTACCTCTAAACACAATATAACAAATAATTTTTTTTATTCATTAATCAAACCATTATCTGACAGATGAAGATTTGAATAGAAGAAACTCAGTGTACGGTTGTAGGTACACAGTAAATACATTAAATTATACTGGAGTGCTGGTAGACAAAATCATCAATAGTAATAATATAAAATTGTAACGGGATATATTATTATGTCTGTTTTCTGTGATTTTCTGGTATTTTTTATTATACTTATACGTCCATCTTTCTGTCTGTCTGTCAGTTGTTTGTAGGTACCTACTAACACGAGCGCCACTCTAAAATTGCTAATAATTGAAGGAAAGTTTGGTTAAGGGTCAAAATAATGAAGCTTTACCAAAATATCGCTTGTGGCCAACGTTTCGAAATATTTATTCATCTTCAGGGCCTCTAAAATTGCTGAACCGATGTTGTTTTAAAAGTTAGTACGGATTAGTGCAAATGTAATGTTAAGGTTAGGTACTTTTGATCCGGACATGTGAAATTTGAGAGATGGTTCCCGTCCAAATTGGCATTAACGAGAGAAAATCTGTGTACAAAATCAACATTCACAAAGCTGCAGGAAAATTGAATAAATAGGCACATGAGTCCTAACGCTGCATTTTTTTATGTATCTCATTCAAAAACTTCCTTCATATTTTATTTGCTTTTAATTAATAATAATTTGTAAGCAAATTAAAATTACCATTGAATATTATGATTTTATCGAAATTAATTTTTCAATACCTATTGATAAATTCAGTTATCCATTCCAAATAAATGTTAATCAAACTAAATTAAAAATATTCAAAGAAGTTATATAGGAATTAAATGTCAACTTTTGGTGAAGAATATTTCATAATTTAAGCAACAATGTTTGAAGAGGAAAAAAACTATAAGCTTAAGTACAGCGGCATTTTTTTGGACGCACTTGACCGGTCAAACACACTTCCTTTTTTGCATAAATTAAAAATCAAGTGCAGTGTAACTATAAGTACATACACTTATAAAAGTGATACATCGCAGCTCATCAGCATAATCTACGGTCGGTACTTGTGGTAATAATTATATACGTGCCTGTACTATATATGCTCTTTCAAAAGTAACTGTTAACACCATGTAATTTTGTATTTCTTATGAAACACTGAACGATCTGCCCTTATTCACTTCGCACACAAACAAAAAAATATCACATAAATTTAAATCGCACATATACTGTTACACCCAATTCATAGATGTCACTGTTGAATAAATCGAAACAAGGTTTATGATACCATCATCAGATTTATTTCCTTACTATGTTACTGCCATTATGAAAATAGTAATATCAGCATTAAAAAGATATATTATGTCCATTACTAATTTTTTCCACAAAACATATTTTCATGTCTTTCTTAAAAATAGCCAATATGATCGTAACCTTCATCGAGAGACGGCGTTCTTGATGAAGGTTGCAAGCATATTGGCTATTTATATTTTAGATGCTCAAGCACGAAACAGTTCAACGGATGATTTATCAAACCATTCTCGTAAATTTTTTAGCCAGGAGGATACTCCGACGTCTGACGTTACTGTTTCCTTGAAAATATCAATCCATATTATAAAACTTTAAAGTGCTAGGTTGCATGTCAGTCTGTCTGTTCCGCCATAACTCTTGAACTCCTAATTCAATATCAATGAAAGGTACACGTAATATAGCTGGCTCCTCAACTCAAAAGATAGGCTACTTTATATTCAGTTTCCCTCGCGTTAAGGTATAACTCATACAAATAATAGTATATTGCATTAGAAGGGACGAAACACAGCGTTTGCAACTAGTGTGAAGTTTGTTACTCGAGAAACGAGGGCAGCAATTCACAAACGTTGCATGCGCTGTGTTTCGTTCCGAGTAAATGCACATTATTTTCCACAACAACTCTTTTGCCAATTCGATTTGAGGTACCTGCAATTTAGGGGCGCTAAAAAGCCGCAAAAATATAAGATCTGTCAGATTCATGTGAAATTTATGTGGGGTTATGGCTGTCATTTTGACGTTTTCGAATATTATATGCGGATTGAAGTAAGCGCGACTCAATCGCTGTATCTTCCTCTTAACAACGTTAAAAAACAAATAAAACCGACAACGGAAAATTGTTATCCCTAGGGTTGAAACTGAGCCCGCTAAACAGGTACCGAAAATCGAATTTTCAATAGCGACGTTGTGGAAAAGTATTTTTCATACAAAATCAACTGCTTGTCAGGATAATTCGGTACACGTGTTATGAAGTTTCAATACTCAACGGGTAGATAATCCGTGAACTTTCTTAGCGTATTTCGATACCTCTGTTGTTGAGCATCTATAATTCACAATTCAAATCAATTCGATGGAACATGGAAAAAGGTAGTATAATAATATCTGTTTAATTACCTAAACTTTAAGTAGAGCGTACTGCTAGGCTTCTCATCAAAATTGGCATTTATGCGAGCAAATCTGCGGACAAAATTGACGTTCTCAAGAGCGAACCCGCGGTCAAAAGCTATAATATTGTTACAAAACTGTTTTCTGAGTTGGCGGAATAAATATTTATTTACAATAATTGAAAATACAATAATAATGAAC
This sequence comes from Mongoloraphidia duomilia, assembly GCA_039654895.1. Classification (NCBI taxonomy): domain Eukaryota; kingdom Metazoa; phylum Arthropoda; class Insecta; order Raphidioptera; family Raphidiidae; genus Mongoloraphidia; species Mongoloraphidia duomilia. Next base: position 18,272,901 of record CM077518.1, on the reverse strand, counting down.
GCAACAACGAAAAGTCAATTCTAACAATCAATACAAGTAAACAATAACTAAACAGTAATTAACACTTAACTATATACAATTAACTATATACCAGGACTATTTATTTCCAGTTATTTATGTTTCAAATATTTATATTCACTGTATTTATATCAGACGCACTATTTGTCGCTCAGTATTCTCCATTGACTGCGTATTCGACACTACACTGACTGACTTCACTCGTATTCGCTGCTTATATAGGCCGCGCGGCGTAAGCCTAGCGTGTTGTAGCGTTCTCTAGAACTTTCGTGCAGGTACCAGTTGTTACAGCAAGCAGACACCGTTTCTCAGAACTTCCGCCTGCCGTTTATATACAGGGTGATCCGTAACAATATCTATAAAGCGAGCGAAGTCGCGGGTTCAGGCTAGTCAGTTATAAAGTTTTTATGACCCTGATTATAGGCTTCGTACGATTAGGTACGTACAAAGCAAAGACCCCGTGAGAATCGTATTCGGTACTCACTATGTGCTTCAACTCTAATTAATCAACAGCTCCAGAGGTCCACAGATCAACAGTTCTGATAACAAGACGTGTTATATAACGTTGATGCTAAAGCGTTGACGTTCAGATTCATATCGGAAACGTATTCAACAGTTGTTTTTAATTACCCGAGCTTATGTACTGTTTTTTTAAACAGTAATTATTCTGAGAACAGTATACCTATGTTGTAATATTTTATCACGAGAATAGTTTACTATCTTTTTTAAAATCTGGAATCGTAATGCGTGGGCAAAACTTTGAATTCGCCGTGCTACTAAAAACATTTAAAATATTGATAATACAGGGTCCGGCAAATTGCAATACCCGTTTTAAACAGCTTATAAAACTTGATTAAAATAAAATATAAAACAAATGAATACATATTTTTAAAGTAGAAAGATGAGAGTTTTATGTGCTAAATTGGTTTCTCGCAAAAGACTGCCATCCTCGGCATTATATTCTAAAACCTATAAAGTATAAACGGTTGACAACATTTTGCACAACAGCTTGAAGTACGTGTCGCGCAATATTATTTATTTATTTTCCTTCATTTTCATTTTTTTAGAACCCTGAGCTTCACTTACAGGGTGTGGCTAAGAAAAGGTAACATAGGGAAAATACCATTGAGAACACTTAAAAAATTTGCAGCAGGCTATAATGAGCCATAAGACCTAGTGTAAATAACATGTAGTAGATGCTTTGTTTTTTTTTTGTTTAGCAGGTTCCAAGTTACTCTTAATAGTCTGCCATTTTATATAAAATTGTTTAAAAAATTCACTGTACTGTTTTTTCTACGTAATCTATACTGCATATTTACATTAGTATAGGTCTTATGGCCCATATAGCCGACTACAAAATTGTAAGTGTTCTCAATGCTATTTTAACCTATGTTACCTTTTCTAAGCCACACCCTGTATACCCTCTACTTTTTAAATAGCCCAAGAAAAAAATCTAGAGTTGACAGTTCCAGAAATGTCGATGGGCCAAGAGATTTTACGGCGATGACTGAATTAAATTGAATACATTTCTCAACACAAAAGATGCGATGTTCTGTAGTTGACCAACTCTCCATTTTTTTAACTGTCAACAATTATGACACAAACTCCCAAGCTTACTCTTTCAGTCAAAAATGTTGTTAAGCCTATTAAAGAAAAAAAATAGGTATTATATTTTGCCGGACCCTGTATAAGAAATCAATTTAATAATATTTCAACCATTTTTTATTATTACTGGAAATACAATACTGGAAATTTTAACATAATAAAAATGTTATCAGATGAACGTGTAATCCATGTTATGCAAATTACACTATCAACTACATCAATTTTCTATAATAATTGATTTTTAATATTTTGCTTTGGAACATAGTTTAACTTTCTGTACTACATAAGTATATGAAATAAAATCACTAAAGATTCCAAAAATGTACATTTGCATCTGTAGAATGACCACGAAGACGGAGATAAAAAAATAACAGTGATTGTGGGAGCGTCCCTATGAGAGATTACTAAACAGTAAACTGGAAACTTCAAATACGGATTTCAAAGTTTCAATGGGAAATCAATTCACTACCAACAAAATGTTGCGTTATGCTTAGACCATTTCCTACCAACAGATGCAGATCGGTAGGAAATTCAATCATTTTTGACTACCTTCCTGCAGGGAATTACACAATGGTAGTCAAAATTCAAGAACTGCAAACTTAGTGGGAAACCAGCTACTTTTGGTCACCTCTGGTTTAGCATGCTAATGTTGTTTAATCAGTTCCTGAAATATCTAAAAGCATGCATAAATACAAAGATTGAGATAACACCTAATTTAGGACATAGAATACAAAAATTACATAAATAAAATCGATGAGAACAATCATCGTAAATTATGACCAAAGCTGTAATTTAAATAAACTCGTATTAACATCTCATCACACCATTTTCTATAAAAGGCGTAGTTTGTGTACTATGCATTCAAATGCTTCCTCTGTTATATCATTGCAAAAGTTCATAGAAATATTTGAAAAATCTAAGCAAATATTCGCGAAGGCGATAATTTACGAGTATGGTCAATGCAAAAACAAGCGCACAAATGATGTATATGAGTGTTCAGTCGGGTTGTACTCGCGAATATCTCAGCTCGCGTATACTCTAATGGTTGTTTGCGACCAATTTAGTATATTGTAAGTAACTACATAACATAACAATTTCCACAAATTATTTGTTTATTAAAATCTATTTTTCAGAGAAAATTAAACTCAAATAAATGCTATTATTTTGAAGAAAGTTTTTAAAGTCTTTTTACTAAAATATTTCAACTAAATAGTTAAAGATGCTCTATACTTTATATTAATCAAATAAATCTTAGTTTACCTAAAAGTGGTATTATTTTGATAAATAATACTAATTTGAGACCTACATAATTGATATTAGTTGTGAAATGTACTATTGTCTGTAAACAGCTTTAAAAATGAATAAACACAAGAAATAAAACAGAGTGTGACGTCATATGTAATATTAAATGTTCGTTTCCGTATATAGATACATAACTTACAATCTAGAACGTCCTCCATATTTTTATGACATGTGACATCATAAGCTAAAACATTTTTAGCAAAATTATTTTTGAGTTTAACTGAAATCAAAATGAAATTATTTATATGTCATTTAGTTCACAATTAACTGTAATATAGCACAAAAAAATTACATGCACGTTCTTCATTGAAGTCTTTTAGTAAAAAACTTGACTGCCTTAGATTAAAATAAAAAGTGTATCAATATCTACTTTTTATGATATCAAACATAACTGTGTGCCGTGTGGTTAATGTGTTAGGAATATAATATAGGTATTTTCACATTCAATGCAAGTTTAAAGAACACACGATATGTTTACCAGCTATAATATAATTGCACTGAAATTTGTTTGTGTTTACAATAGCTTCGATTACATATAAAGTACGGTTATTATATTTCTATAAAAATCATAATTTATGCTCATAAATCATACGATTTAAGCAATCAATAGATGAAAAATTATCTAAAAATTGCTTCACAATTACCATAGTTTGTAGATTATAGACGCTCGACAACTGAGGTCAAACAAAATTGTTTTCCTGATATTAATGCTATATAATATTTATTTCAGTCAAATAAAAGGCCGGCGTCAACTACTTAGTAATATCAACTACATAATCATATGCATTACATTGATTAAAATTAGGGCTTGAGAATAGCCGAGCGTGTAGCAATGCTGTTGTTTACATGGAGTTGCTATGATTCCTCTATTACAAGTCCCCAGTTCCCGAGTTCTAGCCCGAGAGCTGGTAAAAGTGTCAATTGGATTTTCAATTTATTATTAAAAAAAATAATGAACTGAAAATATGAATTGGTGCTAGGCCCAAATAACCTTAGCTGTTGGTGATCTTTTTTTTTGATTAAAATTAATTTTCTCATTGTCCAATACTAGACATCCAAGGTAAAGATAATTTTGCAAAACATATGATTCGTTTGTACAATAAAACCAGACAGGTCATATAGTGATAAAATCGAAGCATTCCGAATATGGATTAATAGCAACAAACTGAAAGAAATATAATCAAACATAGACAATAATGGTATGCAATTAAATATATACATAGCATCAAAACAATCGTGGGTAACACCTGGGGCATCAAAAGTCAAATTAAAATAAGGACAATGAAAGTTATTGCGTAGGATGTGATGAGTTATTTATACAAATATCATATTATCTGATATAAATATTATTAATACGCATTTATGTATCTGTTAAAAGCTTTAAATATGCAAATTGATCACTTTCTGTGATATTTTCACACGCTTGCCGGTAAGAAAATCATCTATCAAGTTGAAGATTTGCATATCGTCATTATGGTGATTTCATGTATCTTATTTATTTGTCATTTGATCTTCACTGGGTGAATTTTGCATGACCTTGTTAATCTGGGATTATTACCTACTGTAATAAAATAATTGCATTCGCACGTAACTAGAACTTTCAACATAGTTATTATGGGAATATGTACCATGTAAAAAAAGGAAGAACAAGGCGTATAGTTGGCGTAAGAATTTAAAGGAATCAACGACAAGCTAAGATCTTCTTAAAGAATAGTCAATAAAACAGAATCTCATTACTGATACTAAGGGAGTCTCCATGAATAAAATTTAATCTAAATCGTCTCTAATCAAATCGGGGATCCCGCACGAGATTTCTGAGCTAAATTGTTGTAGGCTGGCTATAAATCTATAATAAATACAAGTAGGTACTATAATATGATTTTTGATTATTTATTTATTATTTCCTGGTGTCAGATACCAAACTGAAATCTACACGGGCCAAGCTGTAACGGAAAGCTAGTTTGTAAATAAATTCGGGAAAGTTTTCAGTTAGAATTTACTAGATTAAATGTACAAATTTGGAGTACCTATTAAACAGCCATCAGTTACATCCCGTATTTATACATCTTAAAATGAAGATTGTTTTGAAAAAAACGGCATTAAAATATCAAAATTATTACATATTTTTCATTTTTCAAATTATACCGAAATCGGTCAACTAAGTTGCAATGATATAATTACACAAAACACTTTTGACTTTTGTTTGAATACCGGTTAAAACTACGCTAAATAAGAACATATCATAAAATTTACAGATAAAATTTTTGATCACATTTCTCAGCAGGATTTGGGTAATTAGAACATTGATTTTTAAGTGTCTTTTGTCTGTTGCAATTACGAAACTAAATGGATCATTAAATTGTTCTCAAGACAATTATCTCCGACACTGGATGGAATTAATACAATATTGACAACAATTCATTTCAAGATATAATCAATGTCATGGGCTATTTTTCACAGATTATTCCCATCGTTAAATACAGGGGTTAACAGTGATACAAACAATTAAACATCAACCAGTGCCTTTTTTCTCAGCACCTAATGATTTTATTTTTACAGTTTTGATTAGTTCCGGTGTCTGTTAAAAATTTAAATAACAAAAAATTATGTTTTACAACGACCATACGACTAAATACTACAGACAATATTGGAACAACCTTTAAAAATTTGAAGTTATAGTATAGTAACCCATTAGATAGATGGAACTGCCTGTAAAATTCCACATACGTATGTAGTATTTCTTTTCAATGCACTGTGTATGCACTTGCAGTATAAACTAGCAAAATATTGCAAGTAGCGCTCCAAGCGGTTGGGACTTGGGTTACTACTTATTAACAATAATATTGGTACATGGAGGATTCTCCTGTAGCCATTTGGCTATTGTGGAAAAAAAATTCCCACTGCATAGTATATTTGTAAATAATTTATAGCTCACAGTAAAATAGTTCATCCCTCGTTACATCACAAATGGTTGCAAAACTAGGAAATTTTATTTTCTAGTTTTTATTGTTCATTCATCTCATTAAAATATGATCAGTAAATGAGTATGATGCAACCCAAGAGAATGGGGTCAGAGTTTTAAATTATGAATAATGAATAAATTAATTAATTGCTATAAAAATCTTCGTAACAAAAAATTTACCGATCGAATTGTTTTTAAAGCAGCCAACAGAAAATGTTATAAATACACATAAATCAAAAATCAAAAAAATAATAATGTTCAAAAAAATACTAATACAAAATTGCAACGGGACTTTTTTTAGCAAAAGCTTTTAGAGAACATCGGCAAATAATTTATTAACAAACTTAGCGCTGTGTGTACTTTTAGCTTTCCAACGATTGTAGGGCGAGGGATGCTGGTGCAATGATGTTTTTTATGAAGTGAAAAGGGGATGGGATGTAGGGAGAGTTACCTAAAAAAACGCCCCTCCAGGGGGGTTCGATGTGGCGTTTTCTGCGAAGTAAAAAGGGGGTGGACTGCAGGGGGAATTGCCTAAAAAACGTTGGAAGTTTGATTTTGCAGTCTGTTAGTATACCGACTTGACTTGAAAACTAGTGGAACCAATTTTATATTGTAGCAAATCCCAAGATGTTACGCCACTGCCTGCAATAGAATCGTCGAGAAGGGAAGGTCAGAGTGGCGAGGCGTGGAATGGTATCGAAGATACGAGTGCCTGCTAGACGTCTGGAAAGTACTAGAACGCGCTGTGTTTAAGCCACGTAGCTCTATATAAGCAGGGAGCCGACGGGAATTAAGCAGTCAGTCGTGAATCAGTGTCGTGTTGAACAACGAAAATAAATACAGTATATAAATCTAGTTATTTGTTCAGTGTTATTGAAAGTGTTTCACTTTGTTTAAGAATTACTAATTGTGTTGATTGTTAGAATTGACACATAGTTGTTGCGTTTATTGTTATTGAATTGTTAATTATATTAAATAAATATTTATCCCGCCCACGCAGAAAGCAGTTTTGTTACAATATTAAACTTGAGACACTACCTATAGGTACTCAAACTCAAAGTATACTTTATAAGTATTAAAACTTTTTACCTGGCAAATCTTGGCTTAAAACAGGGTTCCCGTCAAAACGCGAGCAATCTGCGGGAGAAATCGACAAAAAACTTTAAAACTATAAATCTTTTTTATGCATTTTACATATTACCAAGTCATATTATTATCATCTTCTGTGTTTCTCTCTGTTCCGCCATAACTCTGAAACCGCTGATTTGATTTCAATGAAATTTGGTACACGTATGTAGGGCTCCTCAACTAAAAGGATGCACTAATTTATATCCGGGTTCGCTCGCTGTGACAGGTAACGGCTATTAATAAATTATAGAACAGAATCTCCCATTTTCAAAAAGCTTCAATTTGAATGCATTTCGTGCGAAATTAAACTAGATATAACTTTTTATATGAACGAAGTTCAGCTCTGACGCGCAAAGCGATAGTATGGAGCACATCCGCTAGTAATGTAGCGGTATGTGCAATAAATGCAATGTTCTATATATACTAAATTCTAGAGGGTCGTCACTCGTCAGAATATTTACAAAGTATTTGACTCTTCTGAAAAAATGTCTACAGGCGTTCATGCTTACCTATATAATATTATGATACATAACATTTAGATTTCGTTTCTATGAAATCATGCATAACTAATCTAATGGATTTCGTCTTTCGACACACAATTTTAAAATCATCGTGAAATCGAGAACTGAGCTATGATCTGTGTTATATTTTTACAAAGCATTTTAGTTAACTGTTATTTTTAACGGAATCGCACGTTTAGCATTTCTTCTTCAAGATATAATTCCTCTAATTTTGATCTGACCTCTATTTAACCTTTCTTGTCCAATAGTGGATATATTTAATACAATTTACAAAATGTCTTCTCTATTAAACAAAAAATCCAATAGTAAAGTGGTTTCGAGTATCATTAAAATTCATAACTCACATAATGTAGAATTTTAGATTCGGTTAATATATTTATTTCTGAATTGATTTGTTGGATTTTGTACACAGAAGAAAGCGACCTCTGAAAAAGCTGCCTAGTGCCTTGTAATTCTTATTATTTTGGAACTAGTTTCGATATTTGATTCTCAGTTGCGGAATTCCGGAACTAGTTCCGATATCCATAAAAGTCTCAATTCCCAATCTACACACACCGGCAAGTTGTTTTCTTAAATATACGCGTATTTATTATAATGAAGATTGAAAGTATAAGCAAAAGGTTATCATGTTTCTTAGTAGTGTGATTGCATATTATTATGTTTGATGCTCACTTATTAAATTAAAAAGCAGCTACTTCAGTATTTACGGAACCGGAAAATAAACATAAGCCATAATCAGTTATTCGTTTAGTAATCTAATAAAATATGTTAATCGTCAAATAAAAATACTTTTCCTCGATGGAGAAATTTTAAAATCAAGAAGCATAACGAAATATTTCGACTGGAGGAAGAAAGGTGCATAATAATCATTGCCGGAATTGTACTAGAATTATATCGAATTAAATTCGAAATAGAACAGATGCAACATGGTAGATGTTACAGTTAAAATAATCAATTAATTATTACGTTTCTGTAGCATTAAATTGTCTTACTTTAGTTTTCGTAATATTCAACTTCGTAGAAAGTGACAACAATATTTTATTGTTCCAAATCTTCATGGTTTCCGGGCTTGTAGGCCGTGGTCCGGTGGTATTTCTACCTGACGTTTCGTCTGCCACATTGCCTTTGAGAATGTCTACTGCAGTTGTAGACGAAACGTCAGGTAGAAATGCCACCGGACCACGACCTACAAGCCCGGAAACCATGAAGATTTAGAACAATGCCGGCCGTGAAAGCTTGCACGCCTGGATAATATTTTATTTTATCCAAATACATTACAGGTGTTTTATATCGGAATCAGAGTTTTTTAATGGATTAGGTATATCGGAATTGGATTTGTTTTTGTATGATTTCAATCTAATGTTCTACAATCTTCCTGACGTAGAGTTTAACAATGACATTAGACTGCTCGTACATGTATTATAAACCTGTAATTATATGATCACAATCTAAAGTCGTTGTCAAATCAGATTTTTTGATAATGCTTCCTGCAACCAAGCATATAATGGTATTAACATTACTTTTTGCTGAGTTATCAGATTGCAAGAAGATTTTAGCTACGAGAAATAACTAACCAGTTGTTCGAACAACGGAAATGGGCGTGCCGAATGCGAAATGAACGCAGTTCACTTTTGTTGTCAGGGCAAGTTTTTTTTATAATCAAATCGAAAAAACCTATTAGTGTAATGTTGAATGATCAATTGTCTTCTAAACGTACTACCTCTTCCAATAATAAACTACATATTTTTGTTTTCTTATGCCAATACGCAGTTAGAATATGACGCGACCACATTCTTCGATTTCATTAATATAATTAATATTTCTGCGCTTTCTTTCAACTTCAGCAACATAGTGTATCATTTTTTGTGCTTATACTTTGCAAGGTTAATAACTGCTTTAATTTTACCAGCACGTTGAAAGAAATACGACCTAACTGTAAATTTAAAGGAATATTCGTTAGTTTAAATTTTAGAGTTAGCTTTCTTTAGGAATGTTATAAGGAATAACCCGGAAGTGTTAAGTTCGGCCACTTAGTAAATTCTTGATCGCGCTGTACCTACTACAGTAGTGTATTATAATTGCTGAAGGTGGTTATTTTTTTGTTTTTTTGCTTTTGATGTTACTTTGTTTTTGTTTGTTTTTTTGCAATAAAACACTGCTAAATAAAGCTTTTATCTTAATTTTTGAACGTCTGTAGTTCGGTAATCACAGCGACTTAGACATTAATTGTTCATATAGGACATTTTTTTCTTTTAATGACCTCAGGAATATGTTTCTTAAGTTTTCACAGTACGTCACTCAACACTCTGTATAGTAATATATTTTCACAATAAAAATGAAGACAAGTTTGGGCGCCATACTAACTGTAATAGACTTAAATAATCGGTGATTCAACATACTATTATAATAAAAAACATTATGTTGAAAATATCTTACATAACACATAACATCTTTTCTGTCCACGATGAAAAAATTCATAAATGCTATTGCAACCGGTTGGAAGTTAAATATACAAATAGATAAAAAAAACAATAATGTATGGTGTATCATTAAGATATTATTAAGATACAGTTTTATTACCATTATTTTTCGCTATCTCAATGATCAATGTTGGCATGTATTGATCTAATAGTTCTTATGCGTTCTTTTAAGATAACAGTACCCACCATTATAATATATTCAATATTTAAACCGTGATCAAATTATGAATTTAATTTAAGTTCAGTTAATAAATCAGCCACATAATAACATGTTGATTTCATCAAGTGTAACATGTTAATTGTGTACGGGTACTTCTCTGTAAAGCGAATTGGTGTTATTAAGCTGTCAGAGTTTTTTTTAATCAAAGGCATTCAGTTTGAATTATATAAAAAATACAACTAAAAGAATAAAATAATTTTAATCGTTGCTAATTTATTACACGAACAGCTTCTTTAAAACCCTTAAACAGGTGTGTCTAATTTTATATTGGCACGCTTAAGGCCGAATCCACACCGAATGAAAGAAAACTACTTAAAAATCATATTAAACTTTTTAAGAAAGTTTCTTGTCGCGTTATGGCGGATGATTACACTAATTTTAATTCGAACGCAAAGTAGTAATTAACTTTGTTTCAATGGTGTTAGAATTTTTAATATAACTTTAAATACAACTTTATTCTTATATTATACTGTCTATATAGGTTCAACCTAAAAAAAATGTATGTACACTTAAAACATGTACATATATAAAACATATAAAACCCCTATAATAGAAATTTTACAACACTAGTGGACCACGCGCAAGAATGCACGCGACACATCCCAAATTTCCAGGCGACTTTAGATTTCGAGAATCAACTTCTCCATATCAAAACTAAATTTTCTTCATGGATCGCGGAAGTTGCGGATCCGGGGGGAGGGGCTAAGGGGCTCAAGCCCTCAAAGCGTCCATGGGTCCACCCATGACAAATCTCAAATTAAACTCGATATTATCCTACTTTCTTCAAGAGACAAATGAGTTTTTCCCAAATATAAAAATTCTTCTACAAATTCTCGCTACATGACCAGCAAGGGCGTCGCCAGCTTATGACTAAGGGGGGGGGGGCAATGGGGCAATATTATGGAGGATAAAAAATATGAACGCCGAGAGCATGAAGCATTACACTTTGGAAGTCTTTTTACACTGTTTAATGGCCTTGCGTTTTGGCAAATCTGATATAGTCGTGATGAAAATGGCGGCGATTTTAAAAACGGATGTCAAAATCTTAATGTTATTCTGAATATTTCAATACTTTCTACAATATACATTAAACCTTGTGAATTTATTTACGTTTTGTCATGCGATGCGGAATTTATTAATAGGTAAGGAAGTCAATTGCTCGCACTTTGGTCGCTTTTTTGATCTCTAGGGGGGGGCAACTGCCCCCCCCCTGCCCCCCCTTGGCGACGCCCTTGATGACCAGTATCCATTTGTAGTGTGGAGCGTAGCTTCTCTTCGCTTAAACTAATAAAATCGTACCTTCGCACGACAATGACTGAAGACAGGTTGAACGGTATTGACTGCCATGTGTATTCACAGCGTATATCTGGCAGCCTACAACCTGTCGAAGTCATTGAAGAATTTGCAAAAAGTCATCCGAGGAGACCCGCTATGCGCAAAATGAGCAAAATAAAAGTGTGTGTCTGTGCTCCTTGATAAAGCCTACCCTCAGCTGGGTCAAACCCCTCCCAAACCAAAATCCTGGATCCGCCACTGGATCGCGGAGATAAATAGTATCTACTTACGCAAATTCCAAATTGTAAAAACGTCTTACCTAGAACAAAGGAAAAAAATCGTTAAAACTTGAATATTATTTATTGAACACATTATTTTTTAATTGATGAAATTAAAAAAATGAAAATGTTCGCTTAACAAATGTTATACGGAACGCATAAACTAAAAACTAATGTATTCTAATTTTATAAGTCTCACATTATTAGAAAATATATAGACCATAAGATAAGTTATCATTTGCTACGAATCGACACAAAGAAAATACACAACAATGATAAGTAATTAACGACGAATATTGTAACACAACAATAGTCTTATTTACACTAATAATATGTTACATAAATGTAACATGTTATACCTTCATTTCACTGTAACTTAATATATCTCGTTATAACATATAACGAGTAAAAATAGTAAAATACAAGTCAAGTTGGCACTATTGCTACGAATTCTGTTAAAGGGGCGTTTTGTAGTATTTTTTATGGAGATTACGATCTCGCACTACGTTTATTGTTAAAATCATAGGGTTGTAGGGGTTTGGCCCGACGAACGCAGCTGTAGTAGGGAAAGTAGTACCCACTACTACATAGGTATACAGGGTGTTCGGCTAAAGGGCTAAAGGTATTCAGAAATCCAAAGGCATGTAGTACGCTCATCGAAATAAGCCAAAAAGTTTATATAAACTTTGTTCCACAAAAGCCTCCTAAGGAGGCTATAGCCCCTTTAAGGGGCTTCTAAAAAAGATGTTTTTCTCACCTATTTCGAGAACCGTTCAATATAAACTAATAAAATTTTCTGTGGTAGAATACTTCTTTGTGCTCAAAATAGTAAGCCTTAAATTTCAAAATTCTCAGGGGCGTTGCTACATGGAGGTGTGTCAGGAATGTCGCTGTAGCCCCCTTAGGAAGTGTTTTTGAAACAAAGTTTATATGAACTGTTTGTCTTATTTTGATGAGTACTACATGCCTTTGGATTTCTGGATACCTTTACCCGAACACCCTGTATAGAAACAATAAATATAAATATATCTATTTTTTAAAGTTGACAATTAGCACGGTTATAATAAGAATTCAGGAAGTTAGTCCCTGCAACCTTCATCTCAAATCCTTTCCCCTCGCCTAAAAACGGTTAGCGCTCTTCCGACGCTATTTTTAAAGCCAAAGGGTTCGGGTAAACGCCAAATGAAGGACAAAAATCACACTACAAATCTTACAGGCGAAAAATTGAAAAAATATCCTGAAAAAACTTACAACTTTTAAAAAAATACGTAATCTTTCACAGGTAGCCAAAACTTTTTTAAAAACATTCGGCTGTAGGGGTTACTTTCGGTAGAAAATACTCTTAAATTATTTTTAACAACAAATCTAGTTGCTTTCACCACTTCTCAATTATTAAAAACTGGAAAGTGGAGGTTCGTAATACACGAACGATATAAACAGTGACGTCCCTACGAGCTCGACTTTTCATACATATGGTTCATAGGTACCGTTTCTTTTAAATAACCTATACAAACCGAATCTCAAAAAGTGTTAAAGAACAATACGATATTATGCCATATATCAAATCATATAGATAATATATGGCACGCATAAAAAACTACTAATTAACTTATCTACTTACAATGTAATTAAAATAAATGTGATTTTAATTACATCCACATCATTAAAAGTATGAAAGTAGATTATGCATGTGATGGTAATTGACAAAGTGTTGAATATTATGTTCTATATAGACAAGCATTATACGAAATTATGTAATCTTTTCTGATTGAAGAAATATAATAAATTGTATACTGTCTTCATAAATGTTCACGAATATTTACTAAACCAGCAATTTCAATTTCTAGGTAATATTCCATTTTTTCGTCTATAGATTAAAATCTATAGACGAAACGACGTACATTTAATTTAATAAATCAAATATTTTGTCCACTATCCTGCGATTTTTCTTAATTTTATACAGAACTATATTCATTATGCCTCTATACTTTTCTGATAACCAAAGAGGGTCGCTACTATAATTTCTATAGATAAAACGAATTACTAATTTTTGTGTAAACTAATATAATATTATGTATGTTGATAGTGTTGTGACTTCATCGTCCAGCTATAAATCTGAAAGATGAAGTCGCAATACTACTACAAAACGTATGTCATAGATATCATTAAATGTTATAATACTATTATGCTGGTAATTTGTATACGAAATTCAGTAATGAGCAACTTACCGCTATTTACAAATTCCGTTAGCAATAAATTTCACCACAGAAGAATATTAAAAAAATATTAAATGCATCAGCAATAATTATAAAGTATATCTTAGTGTATTTATTAGGAATAAAACCAAAGTCAAAAGACCACCAAAGTTTATTTTAAGATTACAGGCTTATACTTTTAAATAGCGTATATTCAAAACATGTTTGCAAATCTTAATGTATGTGATTCAAGGAAGTATATAATTAAAATACAGTAATATTGAAATATGAGACAAAACAATTATTTGTTAACTAATAATTTTGTCAATAATTTTTATATTTCTCGAACCACACACGAGCTGCTCTACGTAAAAATGTCTATATAAGCAAACAAAATGCTTAATAAAAATAGATTTTAATTCCAAATTATTCGATTTAAATAGTGCTATAATGTCAGAACCGGAACAAATAATTTAAGAAATAAGAATTTTGCATTTAATCAATGCCAATAAAATTATAGTAAAGTTATAAGACCGTCTTTAATTTCTTTTTCTTGCGACTTTTTTTTGCAAAATATGCTTTTTTTGGACATTTTGTGTGATACTTATGCTGGGTTGAAGAAAAATCTGATTTGACAATGACCTTAGACTGTGATAATAAAATCACAGTTTTTATGCATGCAGGAATAGTCAAATGTCGTTGTGAAACTCCCTGACATGTAGAACATTAGATTGTACTCACACAAAAACAAATGATTGATCTACATAGTAAAAGATCGCTTTTCTATATCTAAATTTTGATCAAAATGCGCAGATAAATGTTGTTTCCGCAAAGTGGAAATTGTGCAAAAAACTATGTTAAATAGATGTATATACACTGCAGTAAAAAAATATCGTTTCAATCGATCAATTATTTTTCGAGCAGTATATGCAGGAGAAATTAATGTCATACAACTAAAGTTTTCGGTTATTATAAAGACAAATAAATTAAGGCTTTTATTTTTTTCTTCGAATTATTAACATATTGAAATTGTACTTTGAATCCAATTACTTTTTTTTATTTAATTTTAAGACGCGCAGCAACTAGGCTATATGCGCCGATATGTGATTTTAAACTTGGGTTTAATCAGGTATGGTAATTGTAGTATTAAAAGGTAAGTAAAGGTTATTTAATATTTTATGTTGTAATTTTATACACAATATTCCAATTACTTTATTTAAATCATAAATACTTGATGTGTTTTTCGTATAAATACACGGAAACATAAAATATATACTTGCAAAGATAATTAAAAATCTGAAGCAAGTTCGGTTTTAATGCTGTTAAATAATTTAATGCGACATCATTTCCTGTAGACTACATGCTTTATAGAATATTTAAAGGCAAGCATCTGCACTTAACGGCACAATGGATTCCAGTGATACGTTTTGTAATAAAACTGCATCTTGGTTGAACTGAAGATGTGTATTCTTGGAACAAAATCATACGTTGGTATATTTAAAAATTTATACAGATATTCGATATAAAAAAAATGGCAAGGGGCACAGTAATTACGATTGTGTTGCAACCGAAGGACTACAATAGCTTTTATAGATTTATCTTAAAATATTGTTACAAAACTGTTTTCTGAGTTGGCGGAATAAATGTTTATTTACAATAATTAAAAACACAATAATAATGAATGCAACAAAAAAAAGTTACTTCTAACCACCAACACAACAATAATTAAACAGTAATTCTTAAATAAAGCAAAACAAAACAATAAATAACACTTAACTAATAACTCGTAATTATTTCCGCTACACTAGTATTTATTTTATCAGTCTATTTATTTATATCACGGCACTATTTATATTACTGATCCGCCGTAGACTTGACTACGTGACTCACCGTTGACTGATTGATTCACTCACTCGCACTGGCTGTTTATATATGCTGCGTGGCCTAAGCCTAGTGTGTTCTTGCTTTCTCTAGAACTTTCGCGCAGGTACTAGTTGTTACAGTAAGCAGACCCCGTTTCTCAGAACTCTTGCCTGCCGTTTATATACAGGGTGATCCGTATTAACATGACATAAAATGATACAAAACACGAACCTATGAAAAGTGACAAAACAAAGATATCTAGCAATATTCTGCATATTTTGTCAGTTCAAAAATGCAATCAAAGTTTTTGTTATTTATACCTTAAAACTAATGAAATTTTAATTGTAAATCAATTACCGTGTCCATAGAATTCCATCGATGTATCTGAAAATATCTTTTTGGAAGACATAAATTAAAAACAAATTATAAAAATCATTGAATTTAATAATGAAATAACTGTTAACTTTATGCAAATGTAAATTTATAGAAGTAAAAATAATTACGAAGGAATAGTATATTATCTATAATCGATAAATTGTCTATAAAACTTTGCTTTAAATAATACCATTTCGGCTAGTTTCAAAGTCTTCAGAAGTTGAGAACTCTGCAAATGTAATTATTACATTTAAAGACACTGCTGGGATCCAATTAAATACGAAATAAGATGTCATAGAAATACAATTTATAGTCAGTATTTTATGTTAGCCACGAGATTTACTTCACAAATTAAAGAACCGTTGTCATTAGATAAACGTTTCAATAATTTAAATTAATAAAAAATCTCACTTGTCTCATTTTTTACAGACTCACGCACGCACGCCTATATTTTTTTCATTTCGTTGTATTTACATTATTTGGATAAACAGTGAACAATGTAAATAAGTAAATATTTCAATTGATATTTTCAGTACGAATTCATCCATGGCATAAGGATAAAAAAAAACCGGCCAAGGACGAATCAGACTCGCGCACCGAGGGTTCCAACAAACACACAGAAATTCTGGGAACATATTATAAAAATCATCGTAGCCCTTGAGTTTTCCGAAATACTTAGGTGATGCAAAATTTACAAAATTTTCAAAGAAGTTTTAATTCGAATTCAATAGAATTATCGCTAGGCACTTGGTAGAAGATGATTGAATAAAATAAATAAACAACACTTGAAAAAATTCTACACATTAATATTAATCTCAACGATCATTTCGGCTTTCTAGCCCATCAGGAGAGTTCAAACTAAAACGATCGTTGAGATTAATAAATGTGTAGAATTTTTTCAAGTGAAGTTTTAGTTCAATATAAATATGATTACTGAACCAATAAATCAACACAACTTACAAAAAATATATATCTTCATAAAAATTATAATAGATACCTACCGCAAGGTTAACATATTCATTTAGATGACATATTAGTACAAGTTTATAGATAAAAAAACATAAATCTATGAACAGGAACTATTAAAAAATCGTAACATAATCTATTAACGTAGGTGTAACAATAGATTAAAGCCATTGTGCACAACTCACGTCAGCTAATTTATTCAAGCGCACGTTTTGTTGTTGCAAAAGATACCTAAAGAACATTAAATCGTAAAATTAAATAATGCCTCCATAAAATGACACGCTATATCTGACAAACGGTGCATTGCAGACAATAACCAGTCTTATTTTATATTTTAACTGTTAATCTGACGTTTGATTGACAACGGGCTTTTCGCTATATTATTGTGATAAATCTAAAAGCTACTTCTCATGAGAAAACTTTGATTTCGTTTGTGATCGAACTTATTCTCGCCACAAAACATCTACCTCTTACAATTTGTAGAAGAATATTGATCCAATACAGGTGACACTCGTTTACTTCAAGTGTCAAATCGATTCAATAGATTATCTTCGAATGTTTTGATCGTTTTCTTCACAAACTTTATTGGACTAGGACACTGATATCTCGCAAACGCCTGCAGCCTACGGGAGGACAATGTGGTGTAACGGTTAGCGTAGCAAACCTTTGAACCACACTGTCGTGGGTTCGAATCCCACCTCCGCTCATAGATGTTTTGTTTTGTGATGTCATTTAGTTTTAAGGAAGTTGTTATTTAATGTAATTAAGACGCTAATGACCTAAGTTGTCGACGCGTCTATAATCTACAATAAATAAAATAAATGCAACCTCCGGTAGCATTTGTATACATAAACTATAATCGTTGTGAGGGTGCTAATAGTATATTGTTTAACTAGTGTGCTAAATACATCTTTATGCATCAGGCGCGATGTTTTTAGCACGAGTAGTAGGCGAGATTGAGGCTTTCATCAAAAGATGAAGGGCTCAATCTCAGTAAAACCTGGACACCAGCACTCCGACATACAAAAGGAGGACACTTCGACCGCTTCCACATCGCCTTTGAGAATGTCTACCGCAGTTGGTAGTCAGGTAGAAATACCACCGGACCACGGCCTACAAGCCCGGAAGCATATACGTATTTTGCAGACGCACAAGGGATAGCCAAACGATTCGGCTTTTTAAGACTAATCCGACCAATAAAAAGGCTAGTAAAGTGTAGACGTAGTTTATCCTAATACGTCTGCAGTTTACTACGTGTCTAATTGTCGATCAACTAGTACCTTCAGTGCAGACGTAATTTATGGTAGTATATCTGCCATTAATTACTGATTGTAAAATGTAAATAAAACAATATAAAAATATTTTATATTATTCATATAATATCACTCAGCCTAGAATACTAAAAACACAAATGTTTTATTCTAATTTTTTAAACAAAAAGCATAGGTAATATAATCGCAAATAAATTTATTATCACCTAGACCAATGTTTTTCTCTACACAATGTTGCAATTTGTGCGGTACTCTTTTTTGCTGTTTTCTATTAGATTTTCCAGGTTTTCGTTCAGCTAGCGATGCTCTTCTACCTGTCATTGTAACTTTACGTCTTGATATTGATGTCGGCTGAACGGATATTTTTTTTCCTTTTTTTAATACCATCTGCTTCTTATTTTTAGATGAAATTCCGGTATATTTAAAAGCACAATGCAAGCCTGATATCAAAGACTGATTTGATTTAGCATACTTGCTACAGTTGTCCAAGTATTTTATTATAGCGGGTCCAAAAGATTCAGGGTCATTTTCAAGTCTCGACATTATTAATTAAATTCGAATGAGCTGTCCATTTCTCTTTTATTGTTTCAATGTCAATATTCGGGTTCTCATTTAATTCCATAGCCTCATTGTTTACGTCATCATAAAGAAACGTTTGCTGACTCCGTTGGCTTTGGGTAGAAGACATGTTCTGATTTGAGTTCGTTGCAATAACTCCATCAATTTTCAGTGTATCAAAAGTAGATGAATTTGCAATTTTTCCCAATGCGATTTCATAAAGGATATGCTTGGAGGAAAGCGATAAGGTATTATATTGGTTGCTGTAAATATATCATATATTTTTTGGCAACAGCTCCTTGATGCTTGCAATGGTGGCCATTATAGCCAATTGGGCATGAACATTTGAAAACAAACATACCTACGTCGTAAAAAGTATCTAAATCTTTCGAGCTGTTAACTTTAAAATCCATGTTTACAAGACTGATTATATTATAGACATCATTATCTCTTTCATCAGGAAAATACTTTTTTGCAACAGCTTTAGAAACTCTGTTAAAGATGAGGTCCAAAATATGCTGTGTAAAGTAGGACTCAAAACTAGTGCTTATAAAATCTGCATTGTTTTCTGCAGACGTTAAAGGTCTTTCTGCATCTTCAGTTTACGCGCAGGCAGGTCTCAAGTCTCAAGCAAAGTTCTAGACCGATCTTAACCGAATATTCACGAATCGTTTGGCTATCCCTTGTGCGTCTGCAGAATACGTATATGCAGCCCGGAAACCATGAAGATTTGGGACAATGCCGGCCGTGAAAGCTTGCACACCTGGATATCACGTACATAGTATATGGTGTACATCGGATCATCAAACGAAAACGTTTTTGGGTGACGAAGCAAGAAGTGCCTTTGTAAGTTGGTCATCTGTCACATTTTAGTGGAACCTTATTGGCCAACATACACAGGTTTCACTGTATTCAAGAAAATATTGCATGTACTTTTATTTTGTTATCAACTGATCACATTTCAAACATTTATGAAATCAATCATCTAGCACAATCTCTGTAATAATAAAAGAATAATAATCACCGAAAACAAAAGAACAAAATCTTATTATAACAGAGAATTTGTACACTGTGAAATATGAATTACATAATTCATGAGAGTTTTTTAAAAATATACAACAATAAAATGTTAAGGATGGGATAAAAAATGTTTCGCACTTTATAGTTGCCATCTTAAATATTTTACAAACCTACACTGTATGCAATACACTCAAATAAAACAGATTTCAGACATAAAAAACAAAAAAAAATAAGAGTAATTACCGTAAAAAAGTAAACAACATTAAATTTTTTTAAAGGGAAACAAAATTTAGCAACACTTAAATTTAAAATACTATTTTATATAACACATGCACGCTTTTAGTGTTTTTTCGTATCAGTTTTCGTATTCGGCTCGTGAGCGCTCTCCTACTACTCGTGCTGAAAACATTGCGCCTGACGCATAAAGATATATTTAGCACACTTGTCACACAATATACTATTAATAGCCCGGGAAATAAAGGTTTTAGGTCGCAAATAATTCCAAAGGAGCTGGATTTTTCACAGATGGTAGAACACCATTAGACATGTATTTTTACAAAAGTCCCCGGTTATCCCCCTTGTGCTTCCCCCGCCACCCCCTTTTGAATATAATTTTGCAAGCCTTACGGAAAACGTTAATATCTCCTTAACCAATGTCTGAAATCAGACGACTTTTTTTTTGTCTTGTTCCTAAATAGTTACTCTAAAAAAGTTCTCCTCTTCAATTTTGTGATAAAATCAATATATGCTTTGCAATTTATTAAAAAAGAGAAAATATCAGTTTTTAAAAGAATATTTCACAAAATATTTGCATATAACTTTTTGATGAGCCTGTTTCGAAATATCTCAAAAACGATGCTTTCATTTCAAATAGGATTACATTTCATATAATTTTCATTCCTACAAATTTTCTGTGGTACAAATAGTAAGCGCGCTACAGCTTCTTGAAAATCGTACGCGCTTTTTGTAGCCTTGGAAACCAAATGTTAAAACGTAATGTCCTTTTCAATAGCTTTATTTATTGTGTTCTTCATCGAATTTTACATTGAAAATACACATGTTCATAAAGCAAAACACGCTCTAAATCGTGATTTTTATCCCATATCGATATCGTTAAAAATTTAGAAGCTATAGCCAGTCAAAGTTGAAGTCATCATAGAGCCTTACTTTTTTTTTTGGACACGTGTTACGAGGACTTTCCATACCGAATAAAAAAATGTCCGTCTAGGAAAATCTAAAAAATTTAAGGTCCAATCTCACTAACTTGAAATATTTTCAAGTTATAAGCATTAATGTTCATGTTTTTACTTTTTGACATAAAATTAAAACACTTCACGCGAAGTGCTCTACTAAGAAGAGTGTTCGAGAAATATTAAGTTTACATATAGAAGCTGTAGACCTATTCATGGGTTATCTAAGTGAGTAAAAAAATTTTAAAAATTTGAAAGTGGTCACTCTACAGAGCTTTTCGCAACAAGTGTGTCAATTTTATGTCAAAAGGTGAAAACATGTACATAAATGCTTATAACTTGAAAATTTCGCAAGTTAGTGAGATTGGACGTAAATAATTGTTTATGGCATTAAATTTTCTATAGACGGAAATTTTTTTATTCGGTATAGAAAGTACTCGTAACGCGTGTCAAAAAAAATGTAAGGCTCTATGATGATTTCAGCTTTGACAGGCTATAGCTTCTAAATTTTTGAAGATATCGATATGGGACAAAAATCATAATTTAGAGTGTTCTTTGCTTTATGGACATGTGTATTTTCAATTTAAAATTCGATGAAGAACACTATAAATAAAGCTATTGAAATGGACCAATTGGTTTCTAAGGCTACAAAAAGCGCGTAATTTTCAAGAAGTTGTAGCGCGCTTACTATTCTTACCACGGAAAATTTGTAGGGATGAAAATTGTAGGAAATGTAATTCTATTTAAAACATTACATAACGAAAGAATCGCTTAAGTCGACCGTTTCTGAGATATTTCGAAAAAACAAAAACAATGTTAAAATTTCGTGGTTTTTTGGCTGCCAAAATTGTCCCGGTGTCGTGTTGGCACGAATATATACACACAAATAGTAGATTGTATATCTAGATGTGTAATGGACTATTACGGCGAGTAATGACAGTATGTAAGAACGAGTGATAGCGAGTTTTTACAGTCACACGAGCCGTAATACCATTACGCACGAGATATAATATATATGGAATTTTTTGCCATACCCACTACAAAATACCTACTTTTCACTTAATTTTCAAAAAAATTTGACAGTTCATTTGCGTTGCCATCTTTACTTCTACAGTATGCCGTGAAGTTCGTGAGAAAGTAATGGCAGACGCACGCAGGCGTTTAGAGCGAATAAACAGAAGTTCCTATGGCAACCGTTTACTTCCCGCACTAGTGCGGAAAGTAAAACACTTTCCATACACCTGCCTGTGAAATGACTCTTTAAAGGCCGCTATACATACATCGTAAGTAGCTATTTTGTAGTGAGTATGGCAAAAAATATCTTATACCCCACCTTTTGCAAGGTACAATGTATCCCAAAAACTACACAACATTTCTTATTCAAACCGATTTTCGTTGGAAGTATTTTATAAATTCTACTTCATTTACATACCAACTGTTGACTTTAATAAAAAAGTCATTTTGAAACTTCTACATCACTTTTGAAGGCCTATCTAATGATACACACGCTTATGTGCACTGGAATTTTTTTATCCCTCAGTTGTTACATGTATGGTGTGCCACCACTATTTTTTTCGTAATTTTACTTAACCATTGTATAGCAGTTCATAGAAATCACCTACCTTCCAAATTTCATCTATAATGTGCCAATAGTTTCCGAGTAAAATGACTGTGACATACGGACGGACAGACAAACAGGATGAAATTATAAGGGTTCCCTTTTTTCCATTTGGCTACGGAACCCTAAAAACGCTTCAATGTTAGATAAATAATTTTATTACAAATAAATAAATACAATCCAAAAGTTTTTTTAATTTTATCGCTATGCGTCCGACCGCTGCGCTCATTATTAACAGCCCACTTGCCCTATAATTAACTAAAGTCTATCAATATATACATCATTTTAAAGCTACAAATATTGTCTACAAATTTTACTTGAACAACTTTTACCCTAACAGGCTTAGCAAAAAGTTATATGGAAATATTTTGTGAAATATTCTTTTAAAAACTGATATTTTCTTTTTATTAATAAATTGCAAAGCATATATTGATTTTATCGGAAAATTGAAGAGGGGAAATTTTTTAGAGTAACTAATTAGGAATAAAACAAAAAAAAAGTCGTCTAATTTCAGACATTGGTTAAGGAGATATTATCGTTTTCCGTAAGGCTTGCAAAATTATATTCAAACGGGGGTGGCGGGGGAAGCACAAGGGGGATAACCGGGGACTTTTGTAAAAATACATGTCTAAAGGTGTTCTACCATCTGTGAAAAATCCAGCTCCTTTGGAATTATTTGCGACATCGGGTGTTTTTTTCCTTTCATTTCCTGGGCTATAAAGGGAAACACAATTTAGCAACACTTAAATTTAAAATACTATTTTACGGTATAACTTATGACGCCATAAAAGATAATTAATCACAAAAAAATCAAAGATATTTTTTATAACAGTTACGCATAGTATACAAATAAGGGAATAAAATGACAAACACTTGAAATCATTCTTTTATGCGTGATTTTCTATAAAATAATTATTACGCTTCGAGTTATCGAGTAACATCAAGTACCTACCTATATAAAGACACATTAATATACATGCTGACGAGTTAAGCTGTTGAGCGTCTATAATTTACAATATCTATCTACCTATCAACAACCATCTCTGCAGTGTCACATTTCCTATAAGAATGATGATGACTTTATTTCGTTCTTCATAAGCGAAGCCTGCACATAATGTTTTATCACACCCACTTTCATTTTCTGTAATATTGCTTTAATTATTTTCCCCATAAGCTCTATTATTTTTATTGCGCGAAATTCAATAACGCGGATATTTATAGTGAGGACCAATTATATCGCGACTGGAGAATGATTGCGTAACTATAGAAGTATTTACCCTTAACCCCCATAAGCCCTATTGTTTTTATTGCGCGACCATAACGTGGACATTTCAAGGTATTTTTAAAGGAAGGAAATAAAAATATATAGTAAATTTAGGACTAACTTAAAAAATTTCTCATTAATAAAAACTTTTATTCGGTCAATGAATTGTTCACGTTGTGACAAATTTCAATTAGTTTTATATGCACACTTACACTTCTTATGACGTTTTGTAAATTATATAGTTATTTACGTATTATTTACAAATAAATATTTAATTGAAATTGAAATGAAATTGAGTATACCTACTATAATACCTTAGATATATTGTATAAATGATTTGAAAATATATGTTATTCAGAAATTTTAAGTTCTGACATCCCTATGGTTTATGTAGTTTATATTAGGATTTTTTATTGTTTGCTACCTGTATATATAATATTATAATATGCTGTGTTTGAAATATATATGACAATTAGCACAGCAGGTCCATTGTTATGACGTCACTACATAGCCACAGACCAATTTTAATTATTCATATTTCATAAAACATTATGTATTCGTTTTATATACATTATATACACACAAAATTTTAGTCATCATAGCAAGATTTTGTTGATGTAATTCACCTCTTTGAAAGAGTTTATGAAGAGGCAAAAAATTCCCATCTACGAGACGAACCTCCTATAATTTGTATCAATTCTCTCGGCGATGCCAAAAACCACTATAGGAATGATATTATCGAAGACTGGAGTAACCTATGGATACAAACCACATCTAACAAGCTTCGAAATATAAAACACGATACCAAAAAAATGATCACCTCCTCTCAACAACTAAAAAAAAATGAAACTACCTTAGCCAGATTGAGAATAGGTCACACTAATCTGACCTACTCGTTCATTTTTAAAAAAGGAAGCCCCACCAATCTACGAAAAATATTAACTCCAAATTCACCATTGAACACATACTCATGTCCTATCTACACAAACGAAAGAGCCATTGCCGAATTACTAGACACAATAGAAGAAGTCCTCAAAGATGACGACACCTACGTTTCGAAAGTGCTGTAACAGCAACCTAAAACATAAAATTTAATTAATTGCTTATGTTCATAAAGTGATAAAAACATTTATACCAAATATCTCATAAAATAATATAATAATTATAAAAAATTTTGTTGGAAAGCAGTCAATTATATAATTGATTCCAAACATAATGATCTCTCGCTAGTACGAAGGTTCACATCTACAACCTAGCTATAATGAATTAACACTCGTATGTAGTGAAAATCAATTGATTCCGAAGCATATAAGGGGAATGTTAGATTAGTAATCATGTCACGGTTGAGTAATGTAAGCTCATTCCGCCGCGAAAGTTGAAAGGTTTAGGTTAGAATCCTGACTGTGACTATGGTTGGTAAAATGATTTTTTCCAATATATTTGGAATCAATTGTATAATTGGCTGCTTTCCAACAAAAATTTTCATTTGCAAATCAGTCGTATAAATCTATTAATTTATAATAATTATACTTACCATATTACTATCTATGTGCACATAGCCTAAGTCGCTGAGCACGTTTTATCATTAAAAAAATTCACCTCCATGACCATAGCTTCATCAAGTTAAGATTCATTTATACACATCCCTAACCATATCCCAGCCGAGGCAAAACAAAATTCGGTTACCATTATATTGTCATTGAATATCCGTTAGGTTAAAAATTGTGTCTCAAAATCGACGTAATGACGCTTTTAAGCTTTTAAGCCAAATTTGTCATAATATTCTCGAAAAGAATCCCAGACTTATTAGTACTACCACAACGTGACCACGCCATGTCCAATTTTTACTAATCCCACAGGCTGCATAACTAACGAAGACTTTCAATTTTATTATTCCATCTTGAAAATTCTAAAGTTATATTTTGAGAATAACTATTAGTACCTGCAACGTTTTATTGATTTGCTTTATTTATGATATAGATTAATTGGATCTATCATGAAGAAATGGGCACAGTTGACAGAACATTAAAATAAAACAGAAACTCATTTTAATTTCTGTTTTAATAATGTTAATTACTGAACATACAAAGAGAGTACCTATTAAAAACAGAAAACTACCTCAACCTTGACTCTAAACATTAACGAAGCGTAAAAAATTCTTGTTAAAATCACGATGCCGCAAAGAAAAGCATTTTACCTACCTGACTTTGTTAATTAATTGTTTATACTTTATATTTCAAAATAAAAACAATCTAACCGTACACGTACGTTGAAAGAAGTGTCAATATTTTTTTATATTATTTGTAAATGAAACAGAACGTTTACGTCACGTAAATTACAATCAGGGCTGTAGACGGAAAAAAATAGTACCGAGGCGCAAAAAAGATACATATATTTTTATTAACATATTATATATCAAATAATTTATTTTTTTTATCAGTTATAAAAGTTTTGGACCAATACCGAGGCACGACTACATACCTGATTATAATCAGTAAAGTTTAACAAAAATAGTATTCAAACTTCAACAAAACTTTAGCCAGATTTCTGATAATTCTAAGATTTTTTCATTTTTTAAAATTATTGTATATTATGTCCACATAGGTGTACCTAATAGAGTAAAAAATGAACATAATATACAAAATATACAAAAGGATTTTCTTTGGATTGGCATGAACATAATATAACAGGTTATCTACAGTCAATATAATAAAATTGTTGCTGGATCAAAATATCCATGAGCGAATGTGGGGATTGAACACACGACAGTCTAGTCCAGAGACTAACGCGCTAACCACTGCATCAAGCACTCTCTCCAACTTTATAAGTCGGCTAGCGTTATAAAAAGAAATACCCTTGGTTTATGTATTTAAAATATTCTGTAATTTGTGTTTTGTATCTGCTATATCAAAATGTTTTGACAGCAAAAAAAAAAACAATTTTCAAGTACTTGACATGGATCTATGAACAAAGATTGTTTTTTTCTCTTTTCATTAAAACAATCCAAACAAAGGTTAAGCCTTGAAGATGTCAATCAATTGTTATTATAATTATAATATCAGTTTCGCTTAACAACAAATTCTGACACATGCTAAAAGAAAGATATTGTACTTCTGATTTTATAATTAAACATACAATAACCTATATTAAAACTATAACGCACACAATTCCATCAATTTTTAATGCACACTACAAACTTCTGATCGTATTTTTAAACTTAAGATTTCGTTAAGGTCTCAAATAAAAGGCAAAAGAAACACTATATTTTTTATTTTTTATGCTTATTTATTTTTATTTTTTTGAAACAAGAACTAAAGGCCTAAAAATTCGCATTCAGAGATTGCTCTAGAGTCTAGTAAGATGATATCTTTTACTAAATATTCTGTTTAAAAATCCTAGAACACCACATCGGAATCTAACATATAAATCGTTAAATCAGAGCATTTTCTCGATATCCCTTGCAAAAATCGATGCTTCAAATTAATGTTTTTCATTGTAATCTTTTGACAAGACTGAAAAAATCCCTCCAAACCTTGAATAAGAAAAAAAATAGGGAGAAATAACAAAAGGGCCTCCTTGTGTTTGACGTCTGATTTTAGAGCGTAGCCTTTGAGGGTTAACTCAACAATTAAAAAATCTATATATATACTTACATTAATTACTTACATTAATTACTTACATTAATTAAAAAACATTAATTTATTAAAATTAATTGATTGTTCAATTCTAATTATTATTTGCCAGGATTCATGCCACAACACAGTCTGTGAAAATTTCAACTAGCTACTTATCGTTTGTGAGATAGAGACGAACCGACATATCGTAGGCTCCGTTCGGAAAGTTTTGTCATAGTTTTAAAATTTGGGCATGGCTAAAAATCACGAGGTATCCTGTATCGGTATCATGGGTGTCAGAATTGTGTTTCACGCAAGGGAAATGCGTGAATTTTTATAATTAAATTAATATTTTAATTATTAAAAAAAACAATCTCACGTGATTATTTCATGCTTATGTAACTAAACGACGTATTACACGGTTCGCGTTATTTTTTTTGTTAATTAAGTTTTTTTTTCGTCAGTATGATGTCATAACTGTTTACAAACAAAACCTACAAATTACAATTTTGTTTATGCCTCGCAGCATAATTGTTTTTCATTGTCCGAAAAACGAAATGTCTCTAAAAACGTGGTTGTGTTTTGTCAGTATTTATACGAATGAAAATTTTAATGTAACTTAAATAAACAAAATCATTTTAAAAATGCCCGTGGTCCATATTGTGAAACCCTAAAGTAGAAATTAATATAGTTAAATTTATAGTCCCGCAACTTTGATTAAATATTATTATTCAAAGCATAAATTTAAAAAAACTGCGTCTAATAAAAATTTGTTTTTGGCAAATTTTGATGTTTAAAATAATTTTGATAAAATATGATTTTCGAACATGGCAGTCATGGATTCCCCACATCGATATTTTATTACAATTTTCTTTCATCCTCTCAATGATCTTTTCATGTACACAATGTTCTTCTTAATTAAAGAAAACTTTCAATGAGCCCTATTTATTGCTTTATAAACGATTTTTTTAGTGTGACATGTCTTCCAATTTTAATACTAATTATATACCTACTTTACAAATATCGACCAACACAAAATTATTTAAAAGGGCACTGCACTTCAAGCTGTCTTTAAAAACCTTTAGAGGCGCTGTCGTCGTTATAAATGTTATATTTTAACTATAATATTAAGTTTAATTTTTTTTAAATATTTTGAGTAGTTCGGCTACTAGCATATAGAGGAATCTGAACGAACAATAAGTCAATACACGTCTGACGTTACCCTACGCTTACACTTTACCGCATCTACTTTACAGCATCGTTGCTTGAAACACAATCAATCACAAAACCTTTGAAAAACACGAAACTCAAAACTAACAATAATTATACCGATGTAAATAAAACAAAAGTAGCGCCCTTTAGACAGTAGCTACAGCATCTGTCATGAGTGACTTATTATTCAACATTCTGCTGTTACTATTAACAATTTCGTCTTAAACTTCAGCATATCCATTTGTTGTCTTCCAATTTAGGTATTACGTGCCTTAAAATGCCTATTCATTGAAAAAAATATTTCAAATTCAATCTCAATGCCTACATTTATTAATTTCAATGCATGAACCCAAAAATGTTTAATATCAAAAACATCATCTATAGAATCTTACTGATCACACAAATCGGCTGTACTTTCAATATAAAAGCTGCTATGTTGTGAGAAACATTGGGTTAAATTACATATGGTGGCACCATCTTTTGAAATGGGTGCAATGCAGGCCTTTTTTAAGGGGGATCTAGCCTTCACCTTACCGTGCAAATCTTTATTGCACCCTTTCCATCGTATTTTAATCTAAAAAATCTATTCTCGGATGAGAACAGATAATTCAAATTTAAATTTCATAAAAAACAAAAGAAAAAGGTGAAAGTCCTGAATTTTCCATACAAAATATTCTCAACATCTCTGAGATTTCAATAGCCATCACAACGTTTTTTTCATTACTGTGATATCATTTTCATTTATTGCAAATTACTAATTTACCATGTATATGATATCATAACAATGAAAATAATATTTTTACATACTTTTTTTAAACATAAGTAAATTGCTAATATCCAGTTTTTTCACAATCGCTGTTCCATTCCAAATGTATATTATATTTTCATAATTGCATACTTCGTGAGAATGAAAAAATAAAACCAAATTATAATAACATAATGTATATGTAAATCTATTGTTCTAAAACATGACTCCATTCTTGTGAATTACGTTTCGCTGTCATTGTTAATAATGATACGTTATTATTTACTTCTTGACGTCTGCAGATATTTGTTTTTTGTTTCATATGAATATAGTTTGATACCAATACGATACTAACAATACTACTGAACCTTGAAATATAGTAATAATAACATATCCATAATATAAGTAGGAACTATTTATAATTGACTGTGATCGTAATAAATTTTAAACACAAAAAACATATTAGAAATAAATAAAAAAGGAAGCAATTATGTAATTGTTTTACATGAGCAATATAAATCATCCATGGGGACTATAGTAACTATAACTTATCATGTTAATGTTTTCAAGTTATATTCAATATTTCAATGCGCCTTTCTTTAAGTCGTTGCTCGTAAAGTCAGCGCTTTCCTTCCTGTACGTTAGGGGTCATCTGTAACGTTTTTTCCCACCATGGGTAATTTTGGTTTTGCACTAGAGCGAGCAAATTTTTGGTAACGTGACAAGTGAGCAATTCGAGCCATCTAAACGATTCCGAAGGTAATCTAGCAGATTTTTGCAAACGTCAGAATAAAATGGCGCCAGTAAATTAAATTCGATATGTATTCTTTAATATTGTTCCTAACATTTGATTTAATTCAACATTGTTATAATAACAAGTCATGATTTATATTTTTTTTTTCGTTTTATTCCTTTATTTTAAAATTAATGGTACTACCGGCTGTTGATTTTTTTCGACCCATGGATATAATAAATATTTTATTTAATCATTCTGTGAGATATAGACTTCTTGGTTATTACTATTCTTTGAATAAATATTATACGTGTATTTTTACCTATTGAAAAATTACTTTATACAAATAAACTTCGAAATTTATTCATTCTCACAACACGTGTTTCTGCTCATTTTTAAAATGAATGTTCTGAAGATGGTTAAATCTGCTTGCTCGTTCGCTTTCTTCGAAGCTCTTAGAGCGTGCTCGATCTCCTCCAGATTTTAATTCCGAACGCAGGCTAGAGATCTTTCAGAGCATATAAATGTTAAATTCGAACGCATTAGAGCACTCAGATTGATCTGAGAGCAAAACCGAACTTACCTCATGTAACGCGGCAACGCCATGACCATATAGACTTTCAGTTCAACACCTCCCTCCACTCAAAAATTGCGTAACTTTTCTCGTCCGCAGTATGCAAATAGTCAAATTTGACGATCAATTACGTCACAGAAAAGTGACAAATATCAACTCCTATCAAATAGTCTGACGTAACAATAATAACTAACTCACCCCCCCCCTTGTAATGCTATGTAGACTTTGGAAGTAACCTCTCCCCCTTAAGGGCGTTACGCAATTTATGGACGACCCCCTACCATTTTCAGCTATTGCATTGCTAGTCCCCATTTCTGCGTGTCACAATTCCTTCTCATTTCGCATATAGCCATGTAGGACATAGGTATACGTACAATCTAAAACTATGCCTCCAAAGATTATTTCAGAATTTTGTACTTGAAAATAATCAACGGTCAGCTGCTACTTTGATATACAGACTAAGCCACGCAGCTGGGCATCTTCCGATCTTAAAGAGTTTATTTTCGGCACATATACATAATATAAGGTGCGTATAAAAGTTTAAAAAAAATTTTCAACATAACAACAAATGCCTCGTTTACCATTTTCTATTTTGGACAATAGAATGTATAAAGTCAATTCTCACTGCTATATAATTCTGGAATGTATAATATAATAAAAATAAATGATAAAAAAGGAGTTATTGCATTATAAGTTTCTTATCTTTAAACGTGTACATTTCATCAACGAAGAAGAGAATAATACACAAGAATGTTTTATTATTTGATGAGTTGAACTTAAGAAACAGCAATAATCATATAGAAATTAGCATGCACTTTACAACTAATTTGCACAAGGTGTGAATACAGTAAGAAAAACAATAAGTAGTAAAGCCGCTAGTCTTGCTTGTAAGAATTGTATCCAGTAGTTATTACGGCAATTTTACATAGGTACTGGTTGTCACTTTCTGATAAAAAAATCAAACAGTGCCTATATCCGTGCCTCAAGCTAGCGATTGTCCAGAAATCCTGCTGTCCATTATGATTGAATGAATGAATGAATTGTAGATTATAGACGCTCGACAACAGAGGTCATTAGCGTCTAGATTATGATTAAAGCAAAACCAGCAGACAATAATAATCGACTTAAGCAGATTCTTCGCTAAGCGCTTGGTAGAACATTATTGAATAATAAATTTAAAAAAATTTAATATACCATGGTTTTTAAAACGGACTAAAAAGTATAAAATAATTTCTCCTAAACGAAAAACGTTTGATAATATTCCGAAACGGGCGTTAAATAAAGAAAGTTGCATAACTTATCAAGTATCTATCAGTATTAATTTATTCGAATTATTACAATTTTTATTTCACTTTTCCCATGAATTTACATTTTTAACCCTTTTAATAGCACGGTGGGAGTGGAGGAATGATGGGAAACCAAGAAAAGGTATTTTAGTGTGCACAAAGTATTAAGTTATCAACAACGGCCTCATTAGGAAAACCCAGAGCACCTCAACTAGATGGCAATTACAGGTCTTACCGTTTCTTGATGTAAGGCAGCAAATTATTTACAAAAACTGTTTTAAGACCTTCCCTAAATCATTGCAACCACTATAAAAAAATTAAAATATAAAGTTTTCAAATCATCTATAAAAGACATTGGCTCTAAATTACTGTAAGCAAGATCCTCAATTTAATAATAAATTAGATTACATAAATAACTATAACATAAAACCACCTGCATCATAAATCTGTAACACACAAGAGATTTGTATCTACACACAAATGGAGGAAATCAATAATTAATTAATAGATCTTTTTTATTATTAATAAAACAAAATAGGTACAATTGTTACGTAAGATTAAAAAGCGATTGCATTAGCGAGTTGTTTGATTATAAAATGGTTAAAGTGTAATTTAAGTATATGGCTGTTGTAAATATTTTTTTCTGACTCAACCTTTTCAGTTTGATTGTCTATTGCCATGTAGCCATTTAGATACGCGCTAGTTTTCAACACGTTAAAATAAATACGATTTAAAGTGTGCTGACAGCACACTTAAAATCCAATTCGTTTCATGGCGCCACCTTCGGTTTACTAACGCTTGATCAGTACGGAAAAATTAAATAGATTGACAATGTTGAGTAATCATTTTTGAACCAGGTTTGAATTCTAATTCTCTGATAAGCCGCTGTGGTAAGTCATTAAAGGGCAAATATAGATAAAAAATCAAAAAACCGGCCAAGTGCGAGTCAAATTTGGGCATTGAGGGTTCCGTTCAATAACAAAAATAAGGAATTAGGTAGGGATAAAAAATTAATTTATTTATTTAAGCTTTATTTAAGCTTTTAATTAAAAAGCTTTTTTTACTGGTTTTATACTATTGTATTTTGTTCTTTTTGTGTTTCAAAATCTTTCCGTATCAAATTTAATTTAATTAATTTTTAAAATAAAAAAATGGGTGTGTGCTTATGACCACACGACAGAAGTAAATACTTCAGACTTTCTAATTTTTGGTGTCATCTATTATAATTTATAGCGCATTTATGAACTAAAAATAATTTATTACTAAAATACTAAAATTGTATTTTTAATTAATTTTGGTTTCAAAAAAAAATATAATTATTGTCGAAAGAAAGAATTATAACAAAAATAAAAAAATATATAAATAAATATCATGTAGAATTTAGAAAAAAAAAACGCCAAAAATTTCACGCTGCCATCAGGTCTCCAACCCAGATTCCTATGCATAGAGCGTAACGACTAAACCAACTGAGCTATGGCTGGCCAGTGTGCACACGGTCGTTTTTATGATATAAGTATGTTGCCAATTCTTACGTTAGTAGTTGGAATTCTTACGGAAGTAGTTCGGATTCTTATGGAAGTAGTTCGGGCGCTTCACATTTTTTTAGTACCCAGGCAAAAAGTACATAACGCGCCTAAGGAAGTATTTACTTCAACAAATATAGGTAAATACCTATAGTCTGAATATTAATTGATGAAAAAAAACAAAAATATTGCAATCCGAAACCCGGGATCGAATTAAGGATCTTAGATCTTCAGTCGAACGCTCTACCAAACTGAGTCAGTCGACCGATGATGTTAGACGCTCTATAGTACAGTATAGACTATACAAGTGCTACTTGTTGTAAAATAAAAAACATTAATTTGTTAAAATTAATTGATTATTTAAATTATAATTATTATTTACCAGGATTCATGACACAACACAACTATAGCTAGTAAGCTACCTCTTGCCGTTTGTGAGATAGAGCCTTGTGAGTGGGACGGACGGACCGACGGACATTGTAGGCTCAATAACAGGGTTCCGTTCGGAGGTACGGAACCATAAAAAGTATCCGCCGTACACATATCTTACAATGCCAAGCGTGCAGTCAACACATAAATTAAAATAATAATTATTACAGTTTACTGTTTGTTGACTATGGCAGGCAATAGTTTGAAGTTTCACACGTTCAATGTATTGACGAGTTGTGTACACTGTTTTGCAATGAATACGTCTTTATATTGTAGTTTTATGATTCGAACTGTTTCTCGTTTAATTTTAAAGATTTTCCAACCATACTTACCTAAATAAACTCTTTCTGAGAATTTCTCTTTCAACAACTATAACTATAATATAAGTTACTACAATAACTATAACAAAAAGTTAACAGTTTTGAAATTTTAAAAAAAGATTTAAAAAAGTTTTTAATACATGTGTGCTATTATGATATCAATGAATTTTTAGCATAAGACTTTTGTTGTAATTTTTAAATGTATTATAATTTTAGATTTATTGTAATTTTATATCTGACAAATCCATACAATGTTTGTATTGTCTCTGGAGAATTAATAAACTAAACAACTTTTAGATTGTATTTATTTTTTTACAAAGAAATTAAAAAATAATTGTCTGGACAAACTTGTCGAAACGCGCTTATTTTGTTAGGCGCGAGTTTATTAAAGTGAAATTTTTTAGTCTCGGTTTTTTTTGTTCAGTTACGCATGTCGAGCCAGTACTCATCGAAAAGCAGCGACGTTATGTTCATAACTATATTGTACGACTGCATACAAGTGTGATGGTAGTTGACCACCAGACCTGTAGGTACCCATTGACCACCAACGATAGAATCTGGATTCTTACGGTCGTCTACATATACTGATCAGGATTCAAATTACATTACCAAAACCACTTAAACAAAATTATATACTTATACTTTCGGCGATTTCCGGTTAAAAGCTTTTAGGGTTATGACAAGGAAGTTTTCTTTACACCGTGGTTTCATAAAACCGCATCCTAATTTTTTCTCGGATTGTCGAGAAAAGCAGTCTATCGTCTGTCGTTACAATTAGAAATTGCGTTGAAATTTAATTTTTCTACATAGGTACTCTATGTGCAAAAATCTGGGGCTCATAAATGGTTCATTACTATCCGTGGTTTCATATATTATCCTCAAAACGGAAGAACCAAATATTAGTCCTACCGAGAGTCCTACTGACTCGACCGTCGGATTTCCTATGTATCTACGGTGTGCCGTTAGTTGATCCCAGCAATTTGATACCACGACATTTGATCCCACGACAACTGATCCCAACGACATTTGATCCCAACGACAATTGATCCCACGACATTTGATCCCAAAAAATTGTCTATAAACTAACAGAGCCTGATAAGTAATAAAGTTATTAAATTTTATTAATTTAATGAAATAATTTAATCGAGGGAAATTTGTTTGAATTAAATTTGTAGACGTTATTAGAATTCTAACGAATGTAATAGTAAATATAATGTGTTTATGAGTTAATAATCCTTTAAAGATTATGTAAAGATCAAGTTGAATAATCCACTTTTATTTATCATTCCCCGGGATACGTCGTAATTTTTTGTATTTTATAAATTTTGTTGAAAAATTATTGTACATAGAAACTTCGAAATATCAGGTGTGCAGTCAATTTGGTCTTTCGTGCTTTTTACATTACAACGAATTGTTAAATATGCCATTAAAGTTTATGAAAAGTCAGCGTGATAATTTGTTATTAATTCATAAAATACAATATTTGACAAAATTACGACGTATCCCGGGCAATGATAAATAAAAGTGAATTATTCAACTTGATCAATACATAATCTCCAAAGGATTATTAACTCATAAACACATTATACTATTACATTCGTTAGAATTCTAATAACAATGTAATTACTTATATATCATAACGTCTACAAATTTAATTCAAACAAATTTCCCGACAAAGGGAATAATCGATCAAATTATTTCATTAAATTAATAAAATTTAATAACTTTATTACTTATCAGGCTCTGTTAGTTTATAGACAATTTTTTGGGATCAAATGTCGTGGGATCAATTGTCGTTGGGATCAAATGTCGTTGGGATCAATTGTCGTGGGATCAAATGTCGTGGTATCAAATTGCTGGGATCAAATGTCATGGAACCTGTATCTACAATATACGCAGACAAAGTTTGTGTGAGATAGCATTGGGGCAGAGAAACAGAGAGCCACAATTTTATTACTTTTTTGTCCTGCCAGAAATTAATAAATTGAAAATTTGTCTGTGCTGTGACGGTGTGATCTCGATCTGAAACCTCCGCGAATAAGGGGGCGGAGGGCTACTGTATTTCCAAAGCCACTGGTTCGATTGGCACCAAAATCAATTGGCTTGTAGTCCTAACTGACATAAACAATTTTATCGACATTTCTCGGAACTTGTTCGTTGTCTCGGCGGGATCTCGTCAATGTAATCTCGATCTCGTTTCGAAATTCGTGACAAGAAAAACTGTTATCTCGTCTCGATATTCCTCCTCTCCGTGACAGCATTATTGAGAAAGAATTATTGTTGCATGTTAATAATTACTAAGTACACTTGAGCAAAGCACCGAATCTAAGTGCTTAAAGCACCGGGAGCATCAAGCACTTTCATAAATATTCTATTTATTCAAGCGACAAGCACTTTCCTTTTCAAAAATGCTTAAAAGCGTCAAACACTCATTAAAGTGCTTGAAAAAATTAATCATCAAGTATTAAGCATTTTAAAAAAGTATCTAATTCTTAACCTAACTTCAAACATTACAGTACAAAAGTCCAAAGTTCAAAACATACGTACAAAGAATATGTTTTATTAAATTTTTTAATGTTTTATTGAAAATGCTCATTAAGCATTTAAAACGCTCGTTAAACATTCCTAATAATTAATACGCTTGTTGAATGCTTCTTAAGCAATTTATAAAGCTTACATGCTTAGTAGTAGCAAGTATTTATTCAAGTGCCCTTAGAACAAGCACCGAGCATCTGTTTTACAAAGTGCTTTAAGCACTAAGTTCTTAGCACTTTGTTACTAATAAACTATTCGCTATTCTATTAACAATAGTTGTTTCCAATTGATCATCATGGGAGTAATAAATCATAACATAAGTGACAAGGCAAATAAAACATAAGCAAATAAAATACGTCTTCTGCAAATTGAAAATAAAATGAGCGAATTACAGTAATTACATAATATAATGTAAGGTTAAACTAATCAGCGCTGTATTGTTTATTAAATTACTGTACTTATAAAATATCACTGAGTACATTGTAATTAAGAAGAAATAAAATGATTGGGCTTTATTACAGACCTTGAATTAACTTTTAATGAATTTGGTGACATACTAGAAACAATGCACGTAAGTGGATAAGAGTCATAGAGTTATAAAGCTTTATAGAGTAGACATAATAACATGAAAAATATCTTTTTAATGAAATGGAGAATGAAGGACGCAAAAACTTGAACAATTTTTGTCGAAAGTATTGTTGTTTTTGTTTGCTTTTAGGTAATAAAAAACCTCCTTCAAAAAAGTCACTAAAAAGAGAAAAATAATAAAACTTTGAGGTCTGCGCCAATTTAATAAAATATGAAGTCGGTTAAAAAGAAGATATTAATAATTAATCACTAGGTATACTATACTTTTTAACCGACTTCATATTGTATTAAATTGGCGCAAACCTCAAAGTTTTATTATTTTCCTCTTTTTAGTGGCTTTTTTGAAGGAGGTTTTTTTTTTTGTTAAAAAGTTTTTTTACTTTTTAGTGGCTTTACAATACGTAGTTTAGTCGCTTGCTAATAGATTCACTTCTACAAAATTTTTAACCGACTTCTTGTGTGATATGTCAAAAAGTGACATTTACCTTAAAGGAATCATACGCCGTTACTCACTTTTACTAAAATCAGCCGAATTACTGAACCGATTTAAGTAAAATTTATATGGGACCAACTTCGAGGTATACTCTATCCAATAAAACAAGAATCATCAAAATCAGACTACCCTGTAAAAAGTTATGCGTGCAGGTCATACATAAAAAATAATAAAAAAAAAATAATATATAACCTCCTTCCTTTTTTTGAGCTCGGTTAAAAAACCATATCCAATTACTGGATCGAAACGGCATCACAAAATATCCAAGAGCTGAGGTGGGATTCGAACTCACGACAGTTTGATCCAAAGGCAGCACGCTGACCATCACCACACCACACTGTCTTCAAAGTATTGTTTGATGTAAAAATTCACGCAATTAATCCGTGTAAAAAAACCAAAAACTACAAAGCGATAGTCTTACACCATTATAAAAATTCCAAAATCAATGTCTATAAAAAACTGTTTTAGTACCATTAATATCTATAATAATAAATTGTTCATTACCTAATTAGGCTGTAAAATGACCTTTAACTAAAATTTAACGTTATTTACGTAACACGCTTGTAATATTTCTGTATTTCTTTGTGTTTAAAATTTAGTTTCAGTTTTGTGAATAGGGCTATTGGTTGAAATAAGTGATTTGTGATAACTGTGAACATTGTTTTATATTGTGAAAAGTGGAAATACAACAATCGTGAATTTGTTGGTACTGTATAAAACTCCAGGTATTGCTAGTTTCCCAAAAACTTAGTAGTGCAGCACATCCATTGCGAACTTCTAGGGTATCATTATTCAAAACGTAAGCTTTTTTTATTAAATTTCTTTATAATTATTAAAAATTTATTACACATAATAATTTTACGAAGGTAAAATTTCCTGACTTTATTTTTGTTGTGTTAAATGAATCTATTATGCATTTGAAACTCTTCCGTGATAACAGACACCGCTCGGGTCATTACTAGATTTATAAGCCACGAAAGATAAGAAAAACTATGATTTATAAAATAGTGGGAACTTGGACAAATAAAATTCTCAAACGCTAAATTTTTTAATAGCTGCGACGTTTCGCGAACGTGTAAGAAAAACGTTTTAGTACGAAAATGAGCTGTAAAAAACACTTTGAAACTGTTTTGGGTAATTTAGCTACAGCAAAGAAAAGTTGATTCGTCTAAAAATTTACCAAAAAACCATCAGGTATCCGCGCCTATTATATAATACTTTTAACTTTTTTTACAAACCGTCAATATTACAATTATACAATACAATCAAAATTGTTGCAAATATTTTTTGTGAAAAATGTTGAGAGAGTCCTCGTATATAGAGAAAGAAAATAAACATATTCAACGGTTAATTGCATTAAGTTTGAATAAATCAAGCATGTGAAAAATGTAGGTACTAATAATATAATTATCCCCGAGGTGTTCCGTACGGTACCTGGTTGGTTGATGATGGCTCAGTTCGTGTCAATCGGTGTACAGCTGACTGCATTGTCCAAAGGCACTTGTTATATTATTGATGCCACAGGTACAATCCAGTTGTATTTGTACAGGTGAACTATTGCAACTTGTCAATGTTAATAGAATACGTAAATGCAGTTAAGGCTGCCACCTTTGCAAGACTCAAAATCCGGAGATCAAATCCGCGCCCTAACAGCTTAAAATATAAAAAAGGGAAAAATATATAGACGTCGACTTGAGAACCTACCTCCTTTTTTTAAAGTCGGTTAAAAACTATAAAGTACCTTTCTTTACAGTATTTCTTTATTAAATTTGGCTTAACTATCTCAATTAGCTTCTACCGTCTTTGGTATTACTTGGCACGAATTACAATTTAATATCATATATTATTGGATAAAGTAACAACAGGATACAAGGCTTATAATTTAAAAACAGTTATTCACTAATCATTTTTAATGGCCAACGTTCGGCAAACATTTTTTGCCTTCCTCAGGACCTATAACCAAAAATAGTACAATGAGTTACTCTAAACTATACTTAAATCTTAAATGTAGAAAAAAATTTATTTTTAAAAATTTTTTGGATATCAAATAAATAATTTTTAATTACCTTAAATATTTTAGTGAACCGTCACAAATTTAAAGTAAATTTAGAGTAATTCATTGTACTATTTTTGGTTATAGGTCCTGAGGAAGGCAAAAAATGTTTGCCGAAACGTTGGCCATTAAAAATGATTAGTGAAAAACTGTTTTTAAATTATAAGCCTTGTATCCTGTTGTTACTTTATCCAATCATTATAACCAAGGTGTTCTTATTATTTTATTATATCATATATTA
Organism: Mongoloraphidia duomilia; assembly: GCA_039654895.1. Lineage (NCBI taxonomy): Eukaryota > Metazoa > Arthropoda > Insecta > Raphidioptera > Raphidiidae > Mongoloraphidia > Mongoloraphidia duomilia. Next base: position 18,232,446 of record CM077518.1, on the reverse strand, counting down.
TGTTGAATTGTGAATTACAGACGCTCGACACCAGAGGTCATTAGCGTCTTTATTATTCATAATTATTATATTAATTAATTCTTACTGAAACTAGCTTGTCAGTTTTTTCAGTTTGGGAATTTTTTTAGCATTTTAACATTGGAAATGTTTATGTTCGTATATGGGGGCAGAGTTACGAGTTTTCGTTCAAGGCCAAAAGACAACGGTGTCGCGATCAAGTGAGGAGCAATCATGCAAAATTGAACAAGTGCAATTTTTTGGAAATGTGTTTTATATCATGTCTAGTTAATTGAGAGGTATTTGCGACGATCTGCGGTGTTATTTTTGAGCAAATGTTAATAAATACTGTAGAAAAATCCATTTAAAAGTTAAGTAATCAAGCAAAAGTGAACGCGTATATAACAGAAGAATAATAGGGTTATTCCTGACAAAACTAAACAGTGCATTGATAAATATTGTGTGTATAATAAACAGTTAATTATGTTTCATATATGCTGTTATCATTTCCAATGTCCTCGATGGTTGCAAGGATTGCGAAATCTGTGAATTTTTTGTACTCGTTCGCTCATTCGACCGAATTTATGCACGGTTAGGCTGGGACCCGGAGAATTACAACATAAAACCCGGAGTCTCGGATACCTCGGATAAGTTATAGAAACCATAATAAAAAAAATATTAAAAGAACAAAAAACCCGACTGCGTCGAACACAAAACTTCAAAACAAGCTTACTATTCAGAACAAGCGTGAAAAAGTCTTGTCGAAAAGCATTTAATAATAATATCGTTTAAACTAAACTAAAATTTAGTCACAAGACTATAAAGCGGTTACTTTAAATTTTTCGAAAAATAAGATTGATGACAGCATTAAATCCACTAATTAAGCCATGAATTTTTATAGTGATTTAAGTTATACAGACAGCCAATCACATACCAAGCTATTTCATGTTTCTAAATGAGCAACACGAACAGCGAATCAAACGAAATTTAAAATCTAAACAAACTCGAATTTATTGTACCTATACTCTTTTAAAAATTTATATTTTTTTAAGGATGTATTATGGCACTTAACTTACTTCTTAATATATCTGAAATAAGTACACAAAATTTCAGAACGGCTTACCAAATAGTTTAGAAAGAAATATAATTATAAAATTAACATGAGCTTTAATGGAAAAATCGCGCTTTCATTATAGTTTAATACCGGTAAAACACATAGTAATGTCACCGAGAAAAAATTGTAATTTTTTTAATATAGTTACATATAACAAGCTTCAAAAGGTCAAAATTTTATCTATGGTCACCGATGTCAATCACGAGAAAAAAAAATATTGCTGAAAAGTATCAAACAAATGGCGTACTTTATAAATTGCGTGATTATACTGACAACAGCACTCTCATACATAAACATTTTTAACATATTATTATTACAGTCCAATTTTGAGAACTAACCAATGAAATTGATAGATTCTTTGACATTCGATTTACGGTTTAAATACAACGCTGCCAAGATCTCTGCAGCTATGTAAGTATGCAGCCATTTGTATTATAATTATTTACATCTGTGTGTTGGTGTGACAACCTGTACCGGGGTAAAAGTTTTAGCTAAAAAATTCAGTAAGCTGGTATCTTTTAGTATATAGTTATTCAGATACATATTTGGGTATGTGACTATACGTGCCATACATCCTTAAATACACTAAAATAATTATCCTTTCGTGTAGAAACAGATCGACTATTGAAAAATTAAAAATTTACACTTTAACAGCAGGCCTGAGCACATTAGCGAAGTGGCGGTGGCGTTTGAACGCAACACCAATAAACAAATTGACACGCACATATATGTCGCTGCTTGTCAGCGTTAAAGCGTTCTGGTGTAGCGTTCTATGGCGCGGTGGCGGTCAGACACTTGTTGAGTTTGACCGCTGACCGCGTGTAATGACGAATAGTAAACGTTATTGTATTGTTGAGATGGCGAATGACGAAGACAATTTTACTGAAAAACTAATTGAAAGTCACCGCAACACTATGGCCTATTCAAAAAACGCCACCGCGCTAATGTACTCAGGCCTTAATCTTTGGAGTATTTATTTTCACACAAAAAATAACGAAAATTATTAATCTTCAGAAGAATTAAAGAATCCACTTTTTATTTATTTAATTTATTGTAACTTAGAATCCACTTTTAGATTTTTAGATAGTACCAAGAGTATTCGCACGAACCCTGAGTAATTTTTTGCGTACATCCATATTGAACATATTCCACGAACCAATAAACACGCACGAAAATTTCTCATTGTGATCAAGCTGTTGTTGTCATGACATATTATACAGTATGTTATGTCATGTCAACTATCATACAATACGCGAATCTTATAATAGATTGTAGCTGATTATACACGGTCGACAAATATACATTTTGTATCGTTTTAACTGTGTATACTATGGAGTACTTATATAAAAGAAACTAGCTGTACCCGCGACTTAGTTCGCGCGGCGTTTTCGAATTTGATGTCACATGCAATCACTCTGAAATTTTGATAACTGTTAGATATTACTGTTTTCTATAAGATATCAAATTTGATCAAATTCCTAAGAAAAGTGTTTCATGGGTGAACCACAACGTTTGCGCGTTATGAAATACTCGTGGCGACATCTATTGGTGAGTAGCAGAAACACGAAGGTTTTATTTTTTTCAATAACAGAAACATGAAGGATTTATTTTATTCCACGAACCATCCAGAGATAGGTTTATCTTCAAATGTACTCAAATATTTTTCTAGGGTGTTGTACCACTTCTTTAAATAATATTTCTTATTTACTATTTACTTTTTTTCAAAATCAATCATTTGCCATCTGTCAAGATGATAAGTCTCTGAAAAACATGGCGGAATTGGGTACATGCGCAGAAAAAAAATTTGATAATGAGAAGTTCTATTGAGTTAGCGCAATTAATGTTCCTCTTGTAGCCATAACTCGCGAACATAATATCTTGTTACGGAAATTATTTATATCGTTTATTATGACCGTAAAATACTCTTTTAATAGCTACGCAATTATACACGTCTGTGTCGCTTAAGCGCCGGTCGCCGGATGCCCTCAAACCAACCCCTCCATTTCCGCCGGGAGACCATTCACCGTGTGCCGTGTTGGCACTATTAGTTCTCGCCATTGCCGCTAGGCTATTGCATACGCCTTGTTGTTATTGTCTATGGTTGTGGTAATTGTCTATGGTTATACGCCAGTGAACCCAAATCGGTAGTACAATAGTCATCAGCCGAACCGCAGCGCCTCTGCTCTTGATGCGTGTAACAATATTTTCTCCAGTTTTATTGTAAAAAAATTTATCAACTATGAAAAAAAAGTTTGTTGGATGGCCCTGTATTATAGTACATATAATATGCATTTATGTATAGTATATTGGTGTACGCAAGAAACTATACTATGGGAGCCCCTGTACAGTTACGTATTGAAAGGTAACGGTCCAGCGAACAGTATCCACTCGCGATCGTCATAAGGATGAGACAATGAGTTAACAGTGTTACTCTAGAACAAATTCGGTTCATTAATCTCACGATAACGCTCAAATAACGCAAACCGAACTACAAGGTGTTTCAGAAGGAATGGTATACATATTTTTTATCGACTTCAAAAAAAAAGAAGGAGGTTCTCAGTTTGACTGTATTTTTTGTATGTATATTACGCGGTTTCCCCTGCATTTGTGTACCGATTTTGATGACTATTAATACATATTCAATAGGGAATACCTTCGGGGCGGTCCCATATAAATTTTACTTAAATTGGTTCAGTAGTTCGACTGATTTTTTGTTATTATGTATTTTTTTATGAATGTATGTCACGTCATACCGCCTACATTTGTGAACCGATTTTGATGATTCTTGCTTTATTTAATAGGATATACCTTCAGGGTGGTTCCACATAAATTTTATTAAAATCGGTTCAGTGGTTGTCTTTTTTTTTATCAAATATCAAGACTGCAGAAGTCGGTTAATAACGTGCAAACTACGTATTGTAAAACCACTAAAAAATAAAAAACTTTTTAACAAAAAAAACCTCCTTCAAAAAATCCACTAAAAAGAGGAAAGTAATAAAATTTTGAGGTCGGCGTCAATCTAATAAAATATGAAGTCGGTTAAAAAGTAGATATTGATTAAACTGGCACTTTTTAACCGACTTCGTATTTTATTAAATTGGCGCCGACCCCAAAATTTTCTTTTTTTCCTCTTTTTAGTGGCTTTTTTTAGGGATTTTTTTTTGTTAAAAAGTTTTTAGGATCGTTCATTTTGAGCAAGTAAATTCATATAAACATATGTGGCAAATTTTTAATTAAAAATGCTACACATTTTACTCATAACGCCGAATTCGCTGATATATATTTGTGCAGTAATTAAGTTGGCTATTTATAGGAAGTTTTTTGCTCAAAATGAACGATAATATTCTAAAATATGTAGGTGTAGGTACTATTCCTCTTGAAACATGTTGTATACACATTACACGGTTTCATTTGTTTATTATATCTACTTTGACATGTATTATGCTAGCCGTATATTTACCGCTCGTTCAATGCTCAGCCCCAAAGACGTCCACAGAATTTTATTTTAATCAGGGGGGGGTGCAAGCGTTATGAGAGTAAACATTATCATCCACTTATCATACTGCAATTAAATCATAAACAATAGTCCAAACGTTCTAAATGCAATTTGGGGAATGTTCAAGCGCCAAAGTTCAAAAACAGTAAACTAGCAGTAAATAAAAGGGATTATAGGATGACGTTAAAGCGCTTCATTAATGTTCACACTTCATTCCATTTATTCACATCCTAGAAGGAGGCAGCTGCCCTTCTCCCTCCTCCCGAATTTATCGCGCTCTGATGAATAACACAAACATTTTATATGACGTTATCTATTGGGATTATTATTATTATTATTATTATTATTATTGAATAGTTAGATACAAGCAGCAAAGCCATACAAATATTAAATACATACAATTACAATTAAAAGGGGAAAAAAATATTAATAGATCAGATGATTGCAATCATTAAAGAAGATTACAAAATCTGGAAAAAAACTAAAAGGTTGAGATATTATATTTACTAAGGTGTACGAATTTTTATTTATTTAAGCCAAGGATCATCTGATGATCTGAGTCCACTCTATCATTTCGTATCTTCAATTTATTATTTTAGTATCATTTAGTAATAAATTGAAAATTCAATTGATACTTTCACTAGTTGGCAGATTAAAACTTGGGAAGTGTCGGTTTCTCACAGACGAGTCATGAAAACGAATGTACGTTTTTTACATTTAAAAATGTTTCTTTTACTAGATATTTATGTTTTCAATTTGTTATTAATTGTTTAATAATACTTTCCCCAGTTCTCGGATTAAAACCTAGGAACTAGGGACTTGTTATAGAAAAATCACGGAAACGCTGCATAAACAATGGCATCTCTACACCGTCTATACACGTTCGGTTATATTCTCAAAACCAAAGATGATTATTTTATAGATAAAAGGTTTTCTTCAAGGTCTTCCTCAATAATTCATTTCTAATCTTGGATACGATCACCATATTATCCATTTCCTTACGGAAACATGAATGTAAAAAAATGTGAGCCGTCGTGGGACGTCTGGAGGATAAGAAACACTTTCATAGCACTCCCCCTGCGAAGACAATTAGTGAAAGAATTTTTAGAATCGGTTCAGTAGTTCCAAAGATAAGAATTTATGATGTATTACCCCCACCCCCCGGCGAGAAATTCTGCCCCTGCGTAGATAAATAGTAAAAGAATTTTTATAATCGGTTCAGTAGTTCCAGAGATAAGATTTTATGATTTATTATTCCCCTGCCCCACGAGAAACTCTCTCCTGTGAAAGTATTGAAACAGCAATGCACAGATATTTACACACGCACACGTAACATAGCGACTGTGTAACAGTATAGTGCGGGAAGACGCGACGTGACTACGTGCGTTCGGAACGACGTAACATTAGAACGACGTAACATTCAAACGATTTTAAACCCGTTGCCTAAAGATGTTTCACATCAAAAAATTTTCAAATTTTGTGTAAATGATTCCTTGGTAGAAAATGTGTCAAAAAATTGGACAATTTATCCATCCTTATCAAATATCGGCTTCTCGTTAACCCAGTCGGCCCGTCAGCCGGCACGCTGACCACATGTGCTCTTTAACAGTGTATCAGCACATCAACAACCCACGAACAAAACGACACTGTACCGATACTGTTGATGACGATGATGAATTTGAAATGTCTGCGCCAAAACAATTATCGCAAATTGAGTTTAGGAATTTTATTGCGGGAGTACCGTCATGAAAAACTGGGTCAACGATTAAACCAAATGCCGTTCCGTTTGATGTACATTGTACATCGTATTATATACGAATGCCTTTATAGCGCTGTTGTCAATCGTCTATAATCTACAGTCTCTTTTTGGGGTTTACGAAGAAACATCCCAAATAAATATTTACTTTTATTAAATAGATTACCTATATATCTATTTAATTAAAGTAAATATATATACCCACAAAATATAGATAGACATTTATTTGCTCTTAAAAACAAAGCTTAAAGCATCTAATCAGTGAATATGAGAAACATGCAAAGACATGAATGTGAAGAACTGGAATTTAAAAAAAAATGATCTTTATGGGCAACTTGAAATGCATTTACAAAAAATATTAGAATCATTTCAAATAAAGCTCCGAAAAAACAGTTCACTTTAAGCAGAGCTGGGCAAAGTACCGGACCTAAATGCTTGAAGCATTGCGAGCATCAAGCACTTTAAAAAATGCTCAATTTAATTAAGCGACAAGCACTTTCGTTTTCAAAAATGCTTGAAAGCATCGAGCACTAACTAAAGTGCTTGAAAAAATTAAGCATGAAGCATTAAGCATTTTAAAGTAAATTCCTAACTTCCAAAATTACAGTATAGGTACAAAAGTCAATTGTTTATTAAAATAAGATAAAGATAAATGAAAGATGTTCTTTATGCAAATAGTGATGTAAAATGACGGTCATTTAAAATCGTGACCGCGCACAATCATTATGACGGTCATTTTGATCATTTTCGGTCATTTTAAAATTATTGATCATTACAATATAACACAGAACATACGCGTGTTTACCAGTTTCAACAAGTATGTGACCGTCAGTTATGAAAATGACAGGTCATTTACAGCGTCATTTTTGCAAAATGACCGTCACAACCAATCTGATGCATTTTTGCGAGACCGTCACAACCAATCTGATACATTTTTGCAAAAATGACCGTCACAACCAATGTGACGTGACGGTCATTTTGGTCATGACCACGTCATGACTATGGTCAGATTATCGACTCACATCACTATATGCAAGTGCTCTAACCATTAAGCATCGAGCATCTGGTATACGACGTGTTTTAAGCAAAGTGCAATAAGCATTATAAGTGTTTAAAGCATTGCAAGAAATAAGTTCTCAGCACTGTCCAGCTCTGACTTTTATATTATATGTATCTAGAACAAACTAAAATTCGAGAAAACGATTCACAGGCAGATGTTCAAAACGGACTAGTTTCGTCTAAATTGTAATAATGGAAGATACATCTGTTTGATACGTTAATATCTTACCAATAATGAAACCATAATATTAAAGTATCTAAAAAAATATTTTATTCAAAAAACAAATTTTATATTACACATATTTTCTAAAATGCGTGTTCTATAATTTTAACAATTTGAAATATTTAGTAATTTCTCATTAACTCGGAATTTCTATTTCACTCGCAGATAAGCTGGACAGTTAAAATTTGGAAAGTATAATGTTAAAATTCTAAAATCCTCCATTTCTTAACCCAAAGAATCTAAAGTGGTAAGGGAATAAGTGGACAAGGTTTGGCAGTGAGCTCCCCATACCGAAAGATGACTCAAAGTTCATATAAATATGTCCAGAAACGCGTTGAAATCCCAAATTTGTATTTTACTTTGTAAATCATAAATTGAAATTTTGACTGCAAACATAGACCATTTTTTATTTAGTTGCGGAACTACAAGAGTTAACTCTTTCATTTGTAGAGATTTTTGTTGAAGACAATATCTTCAGTGCTACACTAATGAAATTTTAAATTAGCATAATTAAGTACGTAACTAAATAAAATAGAATCTTGGAGATTTTTTACTCAAATGACCTTCCAAACAATTTATCAACATTTCGAGTGAATTGGGGTAATACTTTTCGAAATAGGGAAGCAAAAATGTGGTTTTAAGAATTGTTGGAAATGAGAACTTCCGTGACACAAAGGATCAATAAAAAGCAATACTGATTTTATTAAATTTTCATTTTACTAACGTTTCGGTATTCTTTATACCATCTTCAGAGTCTACAAAATACCGAAACGTTAGTAAAATGCAAATTTAATAAAATCAGTATTGCTTTTTATTGATCCTTTGTGCCACGGAAGTTCTCATTTCCAACAATTCTTAAAACTGTTTTCAAGGATCAAATTGCTCTATTTAAATATAGCAGCTTCGAATTCAAAAATGTGGTGGTTCCGATAGGTACCTTACATCTCATGAACTATGAGTTTACGCACATAATGGGTGAACGAATACACCCATTATGTGCGTAAACTCATAGTTCATGAGATGTAAGGTAACTATTGAAACCACTGAGTTTTGAAGATTTCCATCAAAATGATGAGCGCGCTTGCGACTGCGCGTGCGACTCTCATTATTTAGATAGATAGATAGATCTAAGTTTATTTGCATGGCCAAAATTTGGATACAAAAGGTCAGGAATAATAAAACATACAGTACAAAGTAAAATATCAATATAAAAAATTCACAATATCATCATTGCAATAATGTATCCAGATTATATATAATGTTAAATCAAGCAAATATTTCTTTAAGGCCTTCTTAAAATCATTAAAATTAGTGCCGCTGATATGTCTAGACACTTTGTTAAAAATTTTTAATCCTCTATACATGGGGCATCGTTCGTAGAACATGAACCTGTGCTTAATGCTGTAACTATATTTTTTTATATATATCATAATGTGACAGCTTATTGGTTTTAAAATACCCTTGATCATACATGTAAGTTAATATAGTGTATAAACATATATTCCCTACATTTTGAGAATGTTGTAATCTTTAATTAAGTTTTACAAGACATTGGCTGTTTTATATTAAACTAGCGGCCCGTCCCAGCTTCGCCCGGGTGGTATGAAATTATGATTTAATAACGATCACCCATTGCTCCGCTCACGTATATTTAGTATATTGTTAATTTGTTATCCCCCCGCGAGAATCTCTCCCCCTGCGTAGCTTTCTATTAGTGAAAGAATTTTTAGAATCGGTTTAGAAGTTCCAGAGATAAGCTTTTATGATTTATTACCTCCCCGCGAGTAAAGAATTTTTAGAATCGGTTTAGTAGTTCCAGAGATAATTTATGATTTATTACCCCCCCTAATTTTTTTGAAAATAAAATATAGCCCATGTCACTCGCCGATAATGTAGCTTTCTATAGGTGAAAGAATTTTTAAGTATAGATTAGTAACATACTTTTGTTCTATCATCAATAGTTTCCACAGCGCATGCGACGAAAGACGTTTTAGGGCACTTTTTTACGCCTTGGGTTACGTTACTTAAGTTTTAGTAAGGATCCCTAATCTTTTCTAGCAATAAATATAGCCTATGTCACTTAGGGTGAATGTAGCTTTCCAATGGTGAAAGAATTTTTGAAATCGGCACAGTAGTTTTTGAGTTTATTCATTACAAACATACACACACACAAAAATAAAAATCTTTCCTCTTTATAATATTAGTATAGATATAAGTCTTATTTAGATGGAAATCTTTAAAAAGAGATACAAACAAACACAGCCGTTATGTTTAAGTATATGAACCTTTTTAGGGTTCCCGTACCTCCGAACAGAACCCTATTATTAAGTTTCAGTATGGGATGCCTGCCCCTGAAGCTTGTTTACTTATTTTCGTTACACCCTGTATAATCAGGACACAAGTTCCGGTCATTCAAGTAAAACGTTTTAGAAAACTAAGAGAATCGGAAATTTTAAGATATCGAAACAACAATTTTCAAGGAATTTGACACAGAGATAAAATGTAATAAAAGAAAAAATCAAAATAATCACATTAACCGTTAAAAGCTTAATCCGTCAGTGTTGATTGATACGCCATAAAGAACGATATATAGCATTAGGACGCGTTTCTTATCTCCTTTCCCTTTTTATTTTCTCTCTAATAGGTAACAGTACATGCATGTTAATGTTTATAGCATTATAAAATGGTATGAAATAATTTGCTATCTATGAAGGATGCCCATTTTAGATTGTCATTCTTAATATCGATTTAATTAATTAAAATAAATACCATGTAGTCAATTATTACACTTACTTAGGCTCGTATTACCGTTCTCTACAGATAAAAATAATCTGCAATGGGTAATTTTATCTATATGCTTTTAACACTGAATTAACAAGTATCGAAAGCTACGTTATAAAAACTAACACTGTGCTAGCAGTACTACCGTTGGTAGAATATGATTTTATGTGACGCGATAATTAAGGGAAAACATCGATAAAAGTATATAAAATGAATTATTGATAATTTAACCAATAATCATAATAAGGGTATATGCACCATTTTTATTAAAGGCTACCAACTACCAGGGTTATCTGAGCCGACTGCTATTTCATATTTTCAACCTGACTTAACAAACCCGGGCAAGTGCGTACGTTAGGCTCGCGTACCGAGAGTTGCATACCATCAACCATAATTAATGAATTAATGATCACAAAAACTGCAAACAGCAAAAGCATAGCTATCGTATATAGGTATATTATGTAAGTTCATTTAAAATTGATCAAAAGTTAATAATAGCTGAATAATTCCACATAGAGTTATAAGTAAGTAAATGATTCTCGGATATCAATATAATCATATTTTACAAACTGATATTTTGCAAACTGATTATTAGTTCAGATACAAAACAAATGCACATTGCAGTAGGAATAATTGGGTTCCCTACTTCACTGAGCATTGATGTCTAACGTCTCAAATTAGCTTTATCTATGCCATTTAAAATTTTTATTGTAATCTTCACAAGATTTTTAATGTAAATATTGTCGAAGCACAATTTTTTTAAATATAGATAAGTAAAAAAACTTCAATATCAGTAGTTCTAATTCAAACAAAATATACTCTAGTTGTTATGTTTTTACATCCCCATTATTTTGACATCAACTTCCGGCCTCGAAACATTTCTGTAATTATGCATATATTGACAGCCCTGTAAGTAACAGCTGTTTTGTAAATGGACAAGTTGGTGTCATTTGAGTCATCTATTAAGCATTAAATGACAGACAGTGCGATGGCTCGCTTAACGTTTACCGGCGACAGAATCGTTTATTACCGTTTGACTATTAAAAAGACTCGATATACTCGCCGCCATTAATTAATTATTGTTTCAAAGGCTAGGTCAACCAAACATTTCAATAATACAGATTTCCAACTGATTTATAAAGAATATAAAAAAATACAAAAAAAATCGGTGTGTATCAAATAGGCTTTAGGCATTTGTTGTCATAAATAATGGAGATGGGCACATGAGAAACGTAATGTGGATGGCAGCAGGTATCTAGCTACCTAAGTTATGATTGATTTTTATGGAAAAACGCGTGAGAAATAAAGTTTTTCCCTTATAATCGAATGCAACCACTTCTTTTGAGTTTCGGGTCCTTTGAAAATACAAAACCTCTATGATTTGAATATTGATAAACACAGCACATCGGCATTGTCAACGATTTATTATTTTATTTAAATAAACTTATTCTGTACATAGTACTACTATGTGTGGGTCGTGGGATGATCCCATTATGATGCATGGTTATTTTTTTACTTACGCAATTTTCACATTATGCCAACAACATGCTTATATCCAACTTAGAATATCGAATTCTCTTGATATTAAGGAATGTTATCTCTTACGTTAGAGTTACCAACTTAATTAAATTAACTATATAAGAAGCCCTAAGAATATTTCATAGGTAGGTAGGTACTTATAGCTGTTCTAGGTTTATCATTCTATTTTTAAATATTTATACAAAATGCTATCGTTCTTCATGCATATGAAACTAAATTCATCTTAACTAATATTGTTATTTTTATGATAGGTTAAATAACAAAATAAATGCTTACATTCTAATTTTTATTTTTTTTTATTGTAGATTATAGACGCGTCGACAACTTAGGTCATTAGCGTCTTAATTACATTAAATAACAACATCCTTAAAACTAAATGACATCACAAAACATTCATGAGCGGAGGTGGGATTCGAACCCACGACAGTGTGATCCAAATGTCGGCTACGCTAACCGCTCCACCACACCGTCCTCTACATGCTAATTACTTATTTAATAAAGTCAAACCCAAATGTGCTTCCCTTTGAAAAGCACGTTATAACTAAATTTTCACGTCAATAAATCGCTTCGTAATAAATAGGTACAGACAATCGGAATGCTCATATGAACTTTTTTACTTAAAATCAAGGTCGGAAAAAAATAAAAGCCACCTGAAAAACTCAGTGGGCTTTTGGGTCAAAAACCAGGGCCGGCGCGTCAAAATATGCCGCCTAAGGCGAATACAACTTTTGACGCCCCCCCCCCACATATTAAAAATATCAATAAACCGATGATATATTTTATTTGCTTAATAAATAAAAAACAAATGTAATTCTAATAAACGCTACCTGGCTGCCTGTAATTTGTAAATACCCCCTTTACAACTTATTGTATTTGCGCCGAGCGGCTGGACGACATGCAACATCTTTTATCTAGTAGTAGAAGGTAGAACTAAGAATCGGTGAAAACTCGAACAATATAATAATCATTTTTAAAAAGTAGAATACCGCACGAAAAATTCGCTGCTACAAAAATATGCCGCCCTAAAAATATGGCGCCGTAAGGCGATCGCCTGTCCGACCAGGCGCACGTGCCGGTCCTGTCAAAAACTCACTCACATTAGGTATATCATACAAAAACCTGCAATCTTCTAAAAAAACGAGTTGTTAAATAAAAGCACCAAACATTTAATTTGCATTTTTATTGCACGAAATTAAACAAAATAAACATTATTTTCTTAAAAAGTAAAAAGAAACTAAATCTTTGAATGAAATGACCGAACTAGGTATAAATTTTAGAAGTTCTTATTTTTCTTATTATACAACGTGATTCTGTAATGAGTACCATAAATGATACAGGATGTACCTACTGTCACAATATTACGAAAACCAAGAATAACTTTTTTTCCAAAAGTGCTTCTCTTACAAGATACAGGGTGTTAAAGGGTCGATTTAGAGAACACTTATTTGATCGTATCTTTTAACTGGGTTGCACAATTTAATTCATTTTTAGTAGACATCTACTACATAATAAGGATCGTAAACGGACAAAATTTTGTTGCATTTGAACAACCCAGTGGCGTAGAATTGGTGGTCATGTGACACGTTTTCCCCCCAAAAAAAGTTACTGTTGGGTTTTTTCCATTTTTCTTTGGTTTTTTAGTATTATTGGTTCAAATCTCTGTTCAAATACAACAAAAAAGGTAGGTACACTTGTTTCATTTGCCTAGAAGCGTCCGTTTCCGAGATATTCTGACTTGCGTGTTACTATGTGAAATACCAGGCTGCAAAGTTATCACAGAAAAAGTTTTATTAACAAACAAATAAAATACTTAAAGTCGAATACATCTAGGTAATAAAGTTAAATTAACAAAAAAATAAAAATTAGTAAAAATAAAATTAAAGTAAGTTTTCAAAGTGTCCTCCATTGGAACATGACCCCCAATTCTACGCCACTGGATTGTTCAAATGCAACAAAATTTTGTCCGTTTACGGTCCTTATTATGTAGTAGATGTCTACCAAAAATGAATTAAATTGTTCAATCCAGTTAAAAGATACGATCAAATAAGTGTTCTCCAAATCGACCATTTAACACCCTGTATCTTGTTAGGGAAGCACTTTTGGAAAAAAAGTTATTCTTGGTTTTCGTATTATTTTGACAGTAGGTACATCCTGTATCATTTATGGTACTTATTACAGAATCACGTTGTATATAGATAAAATGAGAATATTGTATAATTTTCACGAGTTTTATACATTATTTGAATTTAAACGATTTCTTAGGTCGGACCAAATTAATCCAAAACTGGAAAATATTACAAGTTTGACAGTTGATACCCAAATATGCCCACCAAAAACCCAAAAATTCGACACAAAGCTCCAAATATACAAATAATTTTTGCAAAAACCCTGCTTAAAATAACCCTAAGAATATGCTTTGTAAGTGCCGGGACAACTTCGTGAATCACCTGTATATAAACATTCGTAAAAGTCCTAGTTTTTTCGTCAAATTAGGAATTTATAAATCTTCTCTTGAAGTTTTTACTCATACAAATTTCGTCAATTAACACCAAACAGCAGTCGTGCGCAGTTATTTCATTTCTTTTTATTTGTAACTTGATGCACCATCATACTGCACATTTCTTTGTCGGACATGATTTGAGTATAATAATAATATTCACTGTAGCGAAAGCGTTAATAAAAACCACATGCTTATAAAAATTATCTCTAAGTAGGTTAATTGTCAATAAAATTGTATTGTATGATGGCTATATTTTAAGAAACGATTGTAATGCAACCTATTAGCACAAAAAATAATGTCACTGTTATTAAACTGCACATTATTTATTTCCAAATAACAATAATTATAACACTATTATAAACAAGAGAATAAGATATTCTCACTTAAAATCTCATTCTAACTTAGACAATCATTTTGCTAAACTTCTAAATACGAAACCATATTTATTTTATTTAATTTTTATTATATGATCTTTTGGTTGGGGGGATTCTTAAGCCTGCGTTTTTTCCAGATGTATCGGTAAATTGGAATTGATTTCCTATTAATTTAGTTTAGTCTACTAACATAGATACCTATATATTATGTTCCAAGAAAAATTTAAAAAAGCATCATACTTTAATTAAAAATATCTAAACAAATATAAGAAAATAAAAATTACAGTATATGTACCTATATCAATAATTGTGACACGGCTTATAATAATAATAATAAGACTCCAGTTTATAATATCTAGGTTTATTATTAATTTTTAGAACAATTCTGAGTTTCGAGATAGTTGATTGTGTATTAATAAAAAACCTGTGTTTTAATTCAAAATTCTTACTGACAAAAATATTTGCACATAATATGAAATTGTATCAACATTATAATTATTCTTGTAGACTCTGAAGATGGTATGAAGAATACCGAAAAGTTAGTTATTAAATGCAAATTTTGAATTAATCAGCATTGCTTTTATTGATCCTGTACGTGCCAAGGAAGTGCTCACTTCCGACAAGTTTCTACACTGTTTTCAAGGATCAAATTGCTCTATTTAATTATAGCAACTTCGAATATAATAATATGAAATACAATAAGTATTGTACATTTTTTTTTCAATACGAAAAATACAACTAAATACAAAATTTTGCTAAATATGACACAACTAGATTTTCGTTTTAAAAATATAACAAATTTACCTTCGAAGAATGGTGCAGCAGTTATAAAAAAATCCAAGTCAAAAAAATCCAAGCACACAGCTTCAATTAGCAATCACAAAACCACAACAATTAATTAGTGCAACAAACATGATTACAAAACAATGATTACAAACAACCGAAGATCACGTTTTTCATTAAAACAACCGACAGTCGAACACGCGGCACTCGCGAGCCAATCGTATCTACGTGATTGTAGCGCAATAACAGTTCGAAGTCAACTGAGTATCGCCGGCACAGCAGAACAGAAGAAGTCGACCACCTACTGCAGCAGGTTGTCTTAAGACGTTGATAGTGGAAGGTTCACGAGAGAATGGCCATCAATGACGCGCTCTCGGCTCTGTTGTCTATATCTCTTAAGCCGCCAGCCAATTCTAATGTAAATTAATTCAGTCGGTGAAATTTTGAAGTGCACTGAACCCCAGTGTGTAGATCCGACACCTACACGAGCATTTGATGCCGGTAATCAAAAGAAACTAAACTATAAGCAATTTAAAGTTAATGCAAACTAACCAAGGACAAAACAGAAGTTAGTGCATTCTTACATTTCAATTTGATGAATGAAAGGATATTACCACTAGAGGATCTGGTCCACAATTAAATTCTATATCAATGTGTTTCTAGTCTGGTCTGATACATAAAAATGATGGTACCTATTTTAAAAATCCCTCCCTAAGTTTTATTTTCATATTTCAACAGTATGCCTACTTAGTAATAAACCATAAGCTGACCTACAATTTATTACTTACTTATTAACCTCAATATTGATGAGGCAATATTCCTGTTCTTCTTAAATAATTTTGGTGCAATAGAAATTTTTTATTTATTTGCTGAACGCTGCAACACGAAAACATAACCTCCAAATTCGATTTGTGGCCTTGATTGTCAAATGTCTATCTTGTACAAATAATATCCAAATCCTATAAGCAATCTAATATTAATTTTAACTTGTCAAAATAATTTTGGTAAATGTGTATATGGTGACCTGTACCTTACTGGAGATTCAACACGTTTCGCAAAAAAAACCGAAATCAAAGTACCTAATATTATTTGAAAAATATTTACGCAAATAAAAAGAAATCGAAGAAATTTTCACATAAATTCAGTTTGAAATTTTTATTTGCACAAGTCCATTAAAATTCAACACACATATTTTGAGTTTATCGTCTTGCAAGAAGAACATCGGATAGGATTTTGAAAACAGACATTTTTAGACTAATTAGACCTTGCTAAATCCAAAAATGATGATTTGCCTCCTGAATCTTAAAACAATGTTTTTTCTAGAATTCGTGCCTAAGCGATGCCTATGTCTATTTGTATCAATAAACCCAGCGATATAGCTTAGTGGTACAGCACTAGACTCGCATTGGGAAGTACTGAGATCGAATCCCGACGGGGGCAGATGTGGCTAGGATTTTTTTCTACTGTCTCACGTCGGGAAACGGTAATTCCTGTACCGGCCATCTTGTAGAGGTTTTTCATGGTTTCCCTCAATAATTCCAGATGAATATCGAGATGGTTCCTTATTCAAGGCCATGGCCGATTACCTGTCAAACTAGTAATGGTGCGAATGGCGTCTGTTATGACATAATGTCGAAAAACGGACGTTAAACGCATTATTATTACTATTTGTATCAATAACAATCTTTAAAATGATTTGATGCCATATACAAAATGTAAGTCAATTTTAAGATTATTCGGAATTATAAAGGCAAAGCAAATCTTAAAAAATTTGTTATAAGAATTCGAAAAAGTCAGTGGAAGAAGATATGAAGTTAATTAATATCAAAGTAAAATTTCTAACTTAGAATTGGGATATTGCGTTTTAGAAAGATAAATTAGTTTATTGACTATAATATACAGGGAATAATTTTTAAAAATTGAAATCATATTATGATTCATGCATTTGTAGCGTTTTCTCCCGTTTTCTTAGTATAGGTACACAAAAATTAAAATGCATCATACTTTTTACAAGATTGCAACAGAATAAAATTTAAAATTAACATACGTCTGGTCTCTTTTTGGATCTTTTTTGTTTTCAATAATTTATACTTACGAACGTATCCTTTGGTGGTATCTTTTGTAACTATGTGTTATAATCGCCAGAAGAATGCAACAGAAAAAATACAAAACGTATCTTTGAAACAAATCCGATCTTATGTATTCACTGAAGTTCCTTCCTCTTGGTTTTTTTAACGCCTGCGGCTTCTCATATGATAAACGCTTTACGGATAAATACATACATATACTTACAGTGTGTCTACTGGATAACGAAGCATAAATCTTTTCTTTTAATGCTTGGCTATATCCAGAATGTACCCGAGCGTTGATTTCTTTGATGAATTTAACCCTTATCCTTCGAAATCCTGTTGGCAGTCACATTTATGTGATGTAAAAGGTAGTTGATCTTTCAACCACATTTTTCCAAACGACGCACAATACAGTAACTTTACAAGGATGTAGATTGTAGATATCGTTGGTGGATCAGTTCCCAAATACCGACTGTTCGATCGGAAGTAAGCAGACACGTTGAACTGCCCGCTTGGGTAGACCAGTGAACGTTTGAACTGTGACCACTCGGACCACACCATCTGACCCTGGATGGACGTCGGTGATTCTGCCTAAATGCTATTTGAATGGTGGAGAATTTTCTTGAAGAAGGAGTACTAGATCTCCAACCTGCAGCTGGTTTTGTAGGACTCTCCACTTACTGCGCTGATTTAGAGTGGATAGATACTATTTTGACCATCTTCTCCAAAATGGTAGACCAGTGGACGTTTAAACTGTGACCACTCGGACCACACCATCTGACCCTGGATGGACGTCGGTGATTCTGCCTAAAGGCTATTTGAATGGTGGAGAATTTTCTTGAAGAAGGAGTACTAGATCTCCAACCTGCAGCTGGTTTTGTAGGACTCTCCACTTACTGCGCTGATTTAGAGTGGATAGATACTATTTTGACCATCTTCTCCAAAATGGTAGACCAGTGGACGTTTGAACTGTGACCACTCGGACCACACCATCTGACCCTGGATGGACGTCGGTAATTCTGCCTTAAGGCCATTTGAATGGTGGAGAATTTTCTTTAGGCAGAATCACCGACGTCCATCCAGGGTCAGATGGTGTGGTCCGAGTGGTCACAGTTCAAACGTCCACTGGTCTACACAAGCGGGCAGTTCAACGTGTCTGCTTACTTCCGATCGAGCACCGACTATTGCCAAAAATTTTAACTATACGTAGCGCTGTGACTTGTTTGAACACCAAAAAAATCATGTATCTAATTTTTCCGAGTATTCACAATCGACGATTCATTTTCATATAAGATTTTAATAACAATAACATGTTGTTATGCCGTGAGATGTTCCACAAAAAATTGTCTTTTGCCAAAATGACAGTCATTCAAAATCGTATCGAAACATTTATGACATGCTGTGTATCGAAACGTTTGCTGTTAATAAAAATTTCGCGCTAAGCTTCAACGCACACATTCTACTTTTTGTATCACGATTGTGCGATTCAGTCGCTTGTAGATTGGCTGCCAACAGCGTAAGCTCGCACATTACTCGCTGAAAAACGCGTTTGATGTATCGCAAACGCGCGATTGTCTAAAAGCGACACCATTTCATGGATTTCTATGGGGCCGCACTCTTCACGCGCAATCTCGCGCATGCGAAACAAACGGATCGATCGCTAAATCGCGAAATTGAACTAGACATTTTGTGTAGCTGACTAATCGTCAAATCGCGATGCAGTTGCTAAATCGCTCGTTTTCGATACAATAAGTGGCGTGTGTGCGCTGGCCACAATCCTGATTCCTGTAAACCTTGTTTCTCTCATTTCGAAAAAGGTTTTTAAGAATCAGTTAACTTTACATAAAATAACGGACTAACACTAACGTTTAATTTCGAGATCTCTTTAAAAATAAAAATAAGGAAAAACGCGCGCGCCCACCCCATACACTTTTGCATGTGTTCGTGCATGGGAATCCCCGAAGTCATTTGTACTACATACCTACGTCAAAAGTGTTAACAGTCATATTTTTTCTAAGTATGTAGTAATTTTTAAGAAGTTTATATATTTTGTTTTACTTTGGGTCAAAATGACATGGCAATATAAATATATGCCATGGACGAGAGCCCCCTTGCCAAGAAGGCCCGTGGCGGACCTCCCCCGTAACCCCCCCCCCCCGTTAAATCGCCAGTGTTTACATATCAAAGGTGAAGAATGTCAACCTTCCATGTCATGATTTGCAGAAATTCAGCAAGCTTCTATGTCAAAAACAGACACTTTTCAGGGGGAAGATAACAATGTTTTGAACCATTATGTTCTAACATTTTCTTTCATATTAGACTAAATTAATACACTGACAGGATGTTGTAACAAACTCCTATGTATGACATAGGAGGTTGTCGTTCTTCCCTTGACATGAGTTTTGTTGTATAAGTCCGTATTTATCCTTCATTGATATGGGCGATTTTGCCAGCCAAAATAAAGCTAGTTTGTAAATCGTTTAATTCATAATTTTCAAATCTGTAGAAATTGACATAGAAGGTTATTGTTTTGCTGCAAACGGAGACCTCGGAGTTTGCTGTTCTTCACCATCGATATTTAGAATGATTTTGGTTTGACTATGCTTCGCCGTCCTGTGGGCACACAGTACAATAAAATTGTACATGCATGCGTCACGGTGCGTAACGAATGAAAAGAATTGTAGCAGCTAAACCAGTGATTATGAAATAGTGACATTGGCATTGATGTACGATTGTTTTCAATAGTATTCAAGTTTAAATGTTCATTTGTATTCCTGAATCAGGCGTGAAATTAAAATATTTATAGATAGAGCAACTGTGTGAGATTATCTCGTATCTATACATGTTTATATTCTTAAATTTAAATGTATACAAAATAATCAACCAAAGTATACCATGAGTGCAAAAAAGAATAATTAATCATCAGCCATCAAATTGTTATACCTACCATAATAGTCGCAAATCTGGTCACTTTTCCGATCATATTTTTATTAGTTACCAGAATAACAATGTACATCCAAAAGACGTTGATGCGTGATGACCTTAACTGTTGAGCGTCTATAATCCACTTTACTTTATTCCAGTTTGCGTTGTTTTTCGAATATTCTTTGTAAAACGAGTCGACCTTCTTTTTAGTAGATGTCAGGAAGACGTCTCAGTCTCAAAAACAAATTAAGAATCTAAACAAAGCAGCTCCTTATAAATTATTTAATATTTATGTTGTGTAATTCTAATATTATAAAAGCGAAAGTGAGTTTGTTTGTTTGTTCCGCTAATTCACACCTCAGCTACCCAACAAATAGGTGGCACCAAATACTTCATTGGCCCGGAACCTTTCTGATGTGGTTATTCCAAAAACCACGTCTCAATGGAGGTTCACAAGTGGGAGGAAGCAAACAACGCCTCACGCTGGAATTTCACTCTTGGACTCTGGAAATCTTAGAGATTTATTTCTTATTCAGCAAAAAGGGCAAAAGATTTCCTTACTCTCAGTAGAGCAGAACTGAGAATTCTGACAGGACTCTTCACAGGACACTGCCCACTAAGATACCATCTTAAAAACGTTTCTGCAAGGAGGCAAAAGAAACGCCAGAACATATTTTGTGCTCATGCGAGGCAGTTTTTTCTAGAAGACTGCAAAAACTAAATGGAAGGTTCCTAGAGCGTAATGAGTTGTGGAATACAGCCCCCAGAAAGGTAATAAAGTTCGCCAAGAACCTAATACCGAAATGCGAATAAGCACGAGGGTACTCACAAAAGATCTTCCAGGTCACAGTGAACGAAGGGCATGGCTTATGCCTTACGCCCCATGTAAAATCTAATCTAATCTACCCAACCAATCTATGTGAAATTTCGCATACGGATAAATTCCGCAATGGAGATGAACACAGGCTATAATAACTAGCAGGCCCGGATTCGCCCGGGTGAAAATCAGGGATAATCTCAGACGACTGATTTCTCCGTAACTACTGAAGGGATTTTGTTCCGGTTTTCACGATTAGATAGATTGATTCACGAGGAAGGTTTAGATGCATAATTGAAACTATCCGGCCCGGATTCACCCGGGTGAAAATCAGGGGTAATTTCGATTTCAAAAAATGTTTCACTATAATAGGTAATACCTTGCTTTAGGACATAGACTATAATAATATAATTCAATATTTCAATAGGTTTTTAGGGACGCATCCCAGACGCCAAGTGGGATCTGGGAATGTTAGTTTAATTGACTTTTTAAATTTCACATAAATCTGTTATGAATCATTATTGAAATTCCCAATTTAATAGTATATCTAAGCCCTGAAGAAGTTACAAATAGGTAACGAAACGTTGGCAAATAATAAACAATTCACACATTTAACTGGTCCTTATTACCTAATATTATATTCGCTTAAATAGACATAATATGATGGACGTAAAAAATAGAGTAAATATCTAAATTTATATTTTCAATTTTCGAAAGTAAAATATTCCAAATTTAGAAACATTTATCATAAATAAGTTCAGTTTGTTCAGTTTATACGTGACTTAAGTAATTTGCTATCCAGAAAAATATTATGTAATAAAATCGACCTTACTTAAATTTAATGTGTATGAAAACTCGCATTAAAAATTTTAATCTGAAATATCCTCTTAATGAATTTTTAATAGCTGTATAAACGTGTGTTCCTATTTTGAAAATCACTGATTTATTACAGGTGCATTTTTCGTGCAATGTCGTTAACAATCGGTGCATCCCGGTAATACAATGCAATTAACTGACCGTGAGATAGTATATATACGCAGATGATGCGTCTACCTGTATAGACAGGTACTATTTTGTATAATATAGGTATGTAGGAACAATTTTTGTCATCATCTTCATTAGCTGACGGCGTCTCACATTTAAGTACATTTAAACAGATTCGGGTTCGTTCCGAAGACAAAATTTCTAATCACATAATTTCTGATTCAAAATTTTAAGTCAGTAGATTTTGTACTGTCTCATTTTTGTGTAGTTGTAGGTGAGAGATAGATAATATGGTTTGCACAGTCATATATAATATACACTTTTAAACAACTCTACAGTCAAAAATTAAAATTTATCTGATTTTAATGATTCGTCGTAACTTTGTTATTATAATGAATATTTAAAAAAATATTATGAAGACAATATTTACGTATTTTTAGTAGTTATATGATAAGATGTGATTCAATTTTCCAAATTTTAGGATTCCGTACCTTCGAACGGAGCCCTATTACTGAGCCTACGATGTCTGTCTGTCCGTCTGTCACAGAACTCTATCTCACAAACGGTAAGAAGTAGCTAGTTGTTTTTCACTGATTTAACAATTTTAGAATTAAATATTCAATTAATTTTAATAAATTAATGTTTTTTTATTTTACTACAACACTGCAGCGTACGTATATAATATACCTTAGACAGTGTAGAGCGTCTAACATCATCGTTCGACTGACTCAGTTGGTAGAGCGTTCGACTGAAGATCTAAAGGTCCCTGGTTAGACCTCAGGTTTCTGATTGCAATATTTTTGTTTCTTTTATTAAACAAATTTTCCGTTTATATATTTTTACTTCCCACCTCTACTATGGTAGGGAAGTAATTGATTTAGTCCGAAAAAAATATTTCGAGACTTTAACAGATTTCACGTTTTGAGACCCTAGCAATCGTTTAAGATAATTTTCTGATTGATGTCTGTATGTGTGTGTGTGTGTGTGTGTGTATGTGGTCAATTTTTCACCTTCGATATCTTAAGAACGGAACAACATACGGGCATGCCGATTGTTCTATTGTGTTTATCAGCCTTTAACTTAGATCTGATTAGATTTTGAGTCAAATCGGTTCAGTGAATCCTGAGATATTCAAAAAAACGTTCTCAATGTCACGTATTAACATAGGTAAAAAAAAATATAAATGAATTCTAGATGTTATAATATGAAAAAAATGTAAATATTTTTTTTCTCTAAAATGTATAGTTTTCGAGAAAAAAATATTTTACTAAAAAAAATAAAAATTGTACGTAAATCAAGGTAACCATGATTTTTGCTATATTAAGCTAGCCATCAGTAGATCACCAAACAAAAAAGAGGGCCATGCTTTTTTCAAAGAATAAAAATTAAATTGTGTTCTAAAGACCACCAACAGCTAAGGCGAAGCTAAGGTTATTTGGGCCTAGTCAAAGAATAAAAAAAAAAGAGTGTTTATTTTTTGCAAATATTTACTAGGTGGGAAGTATATAGGACTGGTCATCAGTCGATTTTTTTTACTTTACAAACTAATTCAAATAAATTTGATGCAGAAAAATTTTGAAATACTAAAAAGAACAAAATAAATTATAAATAAAAAAAACTTTTTAAAAACAAGCTTAAATAAATTTAATAATTTTTTACCCCTACCTACCTCCTTATTTTTAATATTCAATTTAATATTTATTTGTAAATAATACGTAAAAACAATATAATTTACAAAACGTCATACGGAACCCTCGGTGCGCGAGTCTGACTCGCACTTGGCCGGTTTTTCTTAATATTGTGGCTCAAACAATTAATAACACGTTAAAAATATACATTCAAAATTAACATATAATTGCTAGTCGTGGCGTAAATAATAATTGTGTCGAAACTAAAATTGAAAATTTGCTTTGTACAGTATCATATAAAGGCGTTCCTAAATTATTATTCTCATTAGTTTCATATTAGTCGACAAAATATTATATTTAGGACACCAAAAACGAAATTAAATCTGCAGAAACTAAAAAAAATTGTCTTTTGGATTTTTAGATTCTATATTTTTAACTTCCCATTGGAAGTTGTTATAATGGGTCAGATTATGTGTACTAGAATTTTTTTCCCTCAGTTAAATGTATGGAGTGCCACCCCTAATTTTTGTTTCGTAATTTCACTACACCATTGTATAGCGGTTCATAGAAGACACAAATTTCATTTATATAGTGCCAATAGTCTCCAAGAAATATGTCTGTGATATACGGACGGACTGACGGACAGGACGAAATTATAATGATTCCGTTTTTGCCATTTGGCTACAGAACCCTAATAACTAATAATTATGTTTTTATTCCTGGTAAAATAATGGTTCGTTATGACACCAAAAATGTGTTGTAATGAACAACCTGTAGATATAAATAAATATTGAAATTATATAAATGAAGATAAATGATCCAGGGGCGTTAGCAAGTCTTGGCACAATATGCCCACCTAAAAACGAAATGCATTGTAAAGTACAAATTATCAAACACTGTGTAGGAATACTTTCTCGTGCAGTGACTTTAATCTGTTCCACAAACTGAACAGTGCCCAGTTCGAACCTCGACTGAGATAAAGCTGATATGTAGAACAATTGTTATGCCCACGTATATACTTATAAATCTATTTTGCGAGATATCAAAGGTTTCGGAGACTTTATTATACAAAGAAGTCGTGCGGAAGATCATCTGATCGTCACTAAAATACTAATATTATTGCTTTCATATACCGCGTGTTCCATCAATTACATAACATATTTATTTGGACGTATAGTGCATCAAATCTTTTGTCTAGTTCTAAAATTCAAGTCAGTGATTCATACATAGAGCGGAAAAGCAATGGAACAATGTAACGCATACCCAACCGTCATACATAAAAACTGTGCCGCTTATATTACATTGTGAAGTATAAGTGTATTAGTCACTACCTATTATTTTCGAACTGAACTATAGGTATATTTAAACTCTTGGTCCCTTGGCGAGTAAAATCGTCATTACCTAGTCGCTGACAGCATAAGTAGGTGACTCGATTTGGTGCTCCATTGACGAGCCGAACTGCCGAGTCTCAACTACCGGCAAAGCAGGATGGCCTGTTCATAGACAGAGCTTCTCTCTCGCACTTAATAAGAAAACTGTAGGCTCGGCTCGCCGTGTAGCGTGCCGCGCTCCGTCGGCAGTCCGCAGTATTGCTCGCTACGCGAGATAAAATTTCAAACAAACTTGACGTGCCACGAGCCTAGGGTTACCATCTGACAGACGTTTGCCGTATTTGACAATCATTTTAAGGTCTAGACAGGCGTGCGGCCGGCACTGGTCAGAGACATTTTATTACCTACCTACAGCTTTTTTATTTTAGACAGGCATTTTTTCTGAAAAATTAGGCATTCCAGGCACCCTAGACAGACATCTCTCCGCTTATGTATGGTAACCCCACACGAGCCTGACCGTGGTCTTTATAACTGCGATTTTGTTGCTGATCCACTAGCGAGCCAACAAGGACGAGGTCTAACTCGCCAGTGGATAAGGTCCTTTATAAAGACGAAGAGTTTGTGTGTTTGTCGCAGGTAATCTCAGAAACTACTGAACCAATTTGAAAAATTCTTTCACAAAGCCTGTATTATTACCTATATATGTTATGAATAAAATTGTAAAATCGTACTTTTTTTATTCAAAAACGAATTGTTAAAAGTCCCCAACCATAATTTTTGGTCATTAATACAGTTTCATTTATTAATTTAAAGTGAGAAATGATAAAGAAACTCTACTGCCCAATAATTTATGTAAAAAAACTTCGCGTAAAAAATAAAAATAATAAAAAGCGGTTGAACCAAATTTCTGAAAGAATTTTCAAACATCATTCTGAAAATATTGTAACAAAACTGTTTTCTTACGCGGGTGGAATAAATTATTTATTTCAATAATTAAAAATGTAAACAACAATATACAATAATTTGTAACAATGAAAAGTCAATTTCAACAGTCAACACTGTTTACACGATCAGTATTTCTCAAACAGAGTGAAAACACTTCAATAGCACTGTATTTATTTCAACTGTCAC
The DNA here is from genome assembly GCA_039654895.1 of Mongoloraphidia duomilia. Lineage (NCBI taxonomy): Eukaryota > Metazoa > Arthropoda > Insecta > Raphidioptera > Raphidiidae > Mongoloraphidia > Mongoloraphidia duomilia. The sequence continues at coordinate 18,205,939 of CM077518.1, read as the reverse complement.
TCGTTGTTCGTTGTTCTTTTCCGGTGACTTATATAGTGGTAGCAGCTTGACCCCCACCACGCTTGCGCACTTTCCAGATCATTCTGGTGATTACTTGTGTCTTCGATATAATGCCACGCCTACACATTGTTATTTGTTCTCGATGCTTCGATTGTCGCCAGTGGCGTATCATCTGGGTTTTTGCTACACATTGTTATTTGTTCTCGATGCTTCTATTGTCGCCAGCGGCGTATCATCTGGGGTTTTGCTACAATATTATAACATATTAATTCTGATCGAAACGTTGTACTGTTTTTTAACCTGTACGATACCATATTATCTGTTTTCTGACAAATCATTTACTAATTGGACACAGAATAATATGCAAATTCTATACTTTAGGGGACACATCGTATACGAGTTTATAAATGTACATATAATATAATTGAATAGGGTTATCCAATTTGTTACCAATTCATTATCTTATTATTTATATTAAAAACTAGAGAAAACTTAAAGCGACAATCAGTTCCGTCTTTACCATAAGGGCACGTGGGGCACGAGCCCAGGGCCCCCAACCTGATGGGGGCCTCGAAATGCCGAAATCCAGTGCTTATGCATATTTTATCCAATTAATCAATTTAAAAAACACATTGGCACATTGGTTTCTTAAAAATATTCAATGAAGTCACTAAACAAAAGTACACTCTGATGTTTTTATTATTTTTTGGAATTTCTAAAAGGGCCCTTGCATGACCTAAGAACGGCCCTGGCGACAATGAACATTTTGTGCACACACTGCGTTGTTTTCACAACTACGGTGTTGTTGGGGTCGAAAACGTCCCTTCCTGTATATTTATTCTTTGTCAAAGCCAAATATAAGTTACGGCATGCAGAAATGTAGGAGTGGGGACTCAAAATGGTTGAAAACAGTAAAGCAAGGAGGGGATTAACGAGAAGCGCTGGCGGAACAACGACTTAATAAGAAGCCGCTGTACGTATTTGCATAATAGAATATTATAATATAACGAGCTTTACGTAATTTACATGAACTTAAACTTTGCCTCTGTAGGTATTATATCATTTTGGTTAATTATCCTATTTTCAAGTTTTTTCGCTTCATTTGTAGGTATATGCTAGGTATAATCATTGATTAACATATTATATGGGAAGATAGAGATCCATGTACTGAAAAATGTACTATAGCTGCCCGCTTACGTTTCATTCCCCTGGCCCACAAACTCAATGTTGACTTGTGCTTCCACCTATATTATTGTTGAACTAACAGCTCAGATATTGTCAATGCTACCTCTATACTGATTACTTATCCTAAATAATGATATAAGATATTTACATCACTGCCAGCTGACATTATTTTAATGTTTTGAAATTTGTTGAGACTGTATAAAACTTATATAAAGTGAACTTAGTTTCATAGACTAAGAGCTGATAACACTTTTTTCATGTGTTTTTATAAGACTTGGAACTTTTTTAAAAGATGAATTTTACATATCTTTACAAGGGGTATATAGTCTGTCATTCCAAACGCGGGGCAAAACCACCCCATATTTTTTTGTTCACTCATGCGAAAAAAATAGACTTATGTCACTATGTGTGTTTATCATTAGTAAAGTCTGGAAAAAGTTTTGCCCCGCGTTTGGAATGACAGACTATTTACCCCTTGTAGAGATATTTAGAAGTCATCTTTTAAAAAAAATTCCAAGTCTTCTAAAAACACATAAAAAAGTGTTATAAGCTCTTAGTCTATCATAGCAACTTATACTAATTATGTTAACAAAAGCAAGCAGTTTTAAGAGAATTAGATAATCAAATTCATGAAGATTGTAAAAATTCTCGCTATATAAAAGAATTTAAAAAAAATCTTTCACAATTTTTACAATCGTTAGGGGCCTACACACGATCAGTTTAACTACGCAGTTTATCTGTGCAGTCAAACTGCACAGTTGTGTGAACTGTACGGTGTGTGGGCTACTTCAGTTTTCTCCTCAGTTCTGTTCTCAGTTCTCTCAGTTTGAAGAGCTGACGTGCGTGGCTAGACACGACTAGAAAGGGTAAGTTCGGTTTTGCGCTCAGATCGATCTGAGACTACAAAGACTACACAAGACTGTGCCAACTGTTCAATTAACTGAGCTGACTGCGCAATTTATCGGTGCAAAGTAGTCAAATGCGCAGGCCAAAAGCCTGCGTTAAAATTTGCTGAAACTGTGCAATCTCAGTTTATCGCTCAGACATGACGTCACAAGGGTTAAACTGCGCAGTTAAACTGATTGTGTGTAGGCCCCTTTAATGAATTTGATTATCTAATTTTCTTATGCATGAATATTTTTAGTTTGACATAATAATGATTAACATTATTATGTTTAGAATTAAATAAAATATCACAATGGTCCAAAAGTCATGCCCTAACGTTAAATCCAATTAAATTCAATATAATGTCTATAGGAAGCCGGAATCAGTTGGCTAAAGTGACTCCTCCGTTACATAGATACAAACGGATACAAACAAACATACATACAGGTGGAACTAATATAAGCGTGTTAAAATGGTGCTAGTTATTCCAAATGATGTGCATTGAAATGTCCACATTTCATAGTTCCATCCACAGAGCTCCTCTTAAATCTCTCGTCATTCGACCATCGACAATAGTAGATACATTTGATATTACCCATGTATAAGAAAATACATTAAAAAGATTTTTCAATTTGCGATGGTAAATCGCGCGGGTAAAATGTCAACCTTTCAAATGGAGCACAAAAAATGTTATTAGCGCAACGAATTAAGAAACGAAATTCAACAATTACTAACTTCATAAAGACGTATCATTTTTTTGAGGTTTAAAAGATAAATATATTATTACGGCTAAAATTCGCTTCAACAATTTGGTCAATCATCAGTTGTTATACTCTTGCATGTATTGGTATGCAATTGGCGACGTTGGCGTCCCTAAGCCCTGTGGCACAACGCTGAGGACTCTTGCATAGTTGCGTGTAGTTCGCTGCGGTTTGCATATCGATGCATTACCATCAGTGATCACGAACTGTCTATTGCATAGTATTGTAGTATCTCTACTCGTTATAGGGATAGGCAATATAATTTAATCATAATATTATTGTTTACCAATAAAGATCTATTTTATGATATTTAATAATATCATGATCTTTTTGCAACACTTGCATCAAAATTACAATTTTAGATGGCTGTGTACCGTTTGAAAAGTGATTCTTTACGGTATCTTTTAATGCGTTCGAACGGTAGTGTTTAAAGTAAATTTTAACGCAGTCCGTTCTATAAAGTAATACTGTTTTGTTTTACTTTATAACACACGTGCGTAATAATGTACTTTATATAATACATGCACGCTTTTAGTGTTTTTTCGTATCTGATTTGCGAACCTTAAATAGCCGTTTATTGACTAGTGACCATTATGTAACGCTTTTCAGTGCTATAATGAAAAAACAGTTGCATAATGAACCATTATGTAACTAGTTACATAATGAACCATTATGCAACTAGTTACATAATGAACCATTATGCTCTTCTCTGAATTGACAGAATAAAAAATAGTAGATATCAGGCTCACTTAAAAATCATCGTTCGATCATGGATATATCAATTATATCAATCTCAGCCCTAGTGGTTGATTATATATCAATGTATACTTCAGTACAATTATAAATGATAAAAATGCAGTACAAAATAATTAACTGAATAGACTATTGATTGGAAATCAAATAAGCTGTGGTGAGTCAATCAACTTTGCTCGTCTAATAATAATTTGTATTCTAATACAAAATTTAAAAAATTAATCTTGAATATTAACTAAAGAGAAAGTGTGAAAAATTCTTTAGAAGCTGTTACAAAAGCGAATATTATAATAGTATTTTTATTAAATATACAAATAAATTTCTTTAATAGTCTAATCATAACAGAGCTTAGAAAACTAATTTCAAGATATTTAAATGCGAGAAATTTAAATTAACACATGATTTGATTCACCGAACGGGTTTGACAAAAATTTGCATTGTTAATCTACGTATAGTGAGTAAAACACTACCTTTCCATTTCTCCGCATTTCTAATGCGTAATTTGTATTGCAAATTAATGCTCCAACATAATTAATGATATTCAAATAGCAAAATTCACTAATATTATAGAAAATGAAAAGGCATCGAATATTAGATATCGATAATAATTTTCATAGAATTTTCTTTTGGTACGTCGAAACAGTATGTCGATTTCTTTATATACGTCCTATTTTTTTATATTATACTATTTAAAAAGAGAATATACATAATATTATAACTTATTATTTTCAATTTGTTTAATTTGATTCAAGTAGGTATTATAAATAATACTTATTTATGTTTTCAATTGTGGGCTTGAGAATAGCCGAGAGTGTAGCAATGCTGTTGTTTATATGGCGTTGCTACGGTTCCTCTATTACAAGTCCCCAGTTCCTGGGTTCTAGCCCGAGAGCTGGTAAAAGTGTCAATTGGATTTTCAATTTATTATTAAAAAAAATATATTGAATTGAAAATATGAATTGGTGCTAGGCCCAAATAACCTTAGCTGTTGGTGGTCTTTAAAACACACACATTTTTATGTTTTCAATTATTATACAAAAAAAATTTGAATTTAAAATAAAAATTATATTTTAAAGAAATTAATTTTAATAATTGGTTCAATGCCAAGTAAGGTACCTAATAAAAAAATACTTAATACTTAAAAAAAAGAACTTCAAAAAACAGTAGTACGACTCTACCTAGTACTCCCTCGTCCTTTAAATTTTAAAAAATTCTTTAAAAGATTATAAACATTTTTACAACAAAATACATTACAATTTTATTTTGTGGGTGTCATCGAAATAAATATTTGATTATTTATGTACAAATTAAAAAAATTATCGCCATAAATAATTATTATGTTTGATAGTTTTCGTTTAGGAGTACAAGTTAATACCGCAGGATGTTGAAACGGGCTTATTCAATGAAGATGGGCATTGCCAAACTTGAACGCTAGGGGCGCCAGATGTTATATAACCACCACGGTCTGTGGGTTGTTCATAGTAATGTGTATACAGAAAAAGTTTATTTAAAATAATAAATAATTGACAATGCCCAATGTGCTACGTGTTTACCAAACTCCAAATCATAGAGCTTTTGTATTTCCAAAAGGATCAGGAAGTGAACAGAGGTGGTTGTATGCTATGAAGGGAAACAACTTTATTTAACTAGAATGTTTTTCTATGAACACCAATGACAACTGCTGCCATCTATATTACGTTTCTCATGTGCCCATGATCTCCATTAGGGCGAATATATAGATTTTCTTCTAAAGCTTTTCAAAATTTCGCTAGTCCAGTAATATTCTAAAACACGTCCTTTAGATTTTTATTGATTTATTGTAGATTATAGACGCGTCGACAACTTAGGTCATTAGCGTCTTAATTACATTAAATAACAACATCCTTAAAACGAAATGACATTAAAAAACATCCATGAGCGCAGGTGGGATTCGAACCCACGACAGTGTTATCCAAAGGTCGGCTACGCTAACCGTTACACCACACCGTCCTCTACGTCCTTTAGAACTCCGGTTAACAATCATATATTATGTTTGTGTCAAATGACGCTTAATTCCAAAACATAGTAAATAATATCAGTCGGCAGCAACAACACAACAACAAAAACCCCGCAGTCGATGTTAGGTCCCACAGTCGCAGCTTCACAATCATACCGCTGGATTCCTTATTATATATAAACCGTTATACTGTCGTGTGCTCATGTCAGCCCCAGGTTTCAATGTTTAAAATACCAATTTTATTGCAACATCTTTTGTCGGAATATTATTATCTTTATATACATAATATCGACTAACATTATTATATAAAACTAAACATTACCATTCACTGATTTGTCCTGTTAAAATGTATAAGTTTTTAATTTTGTTTTTTTTTATCAATAAAAAGTGGTGGAACCTTTGGTGTAACGATACAAAATGTTATAATTACCACAAAACACCATGTGATAATTATAACATTTTGTGGCTTTTTTAATGTTAAGTATATTTTTACTGTTAATAAAAAGTTTCGAAGAACTTGTATTATCCATTTTCTTTTTAATTGTATGTTCCGTGAGAAAATGGAAATACGGTGAAGAGGTCGAAAAATTATGGTCGAGATCTCAAAACGTGGTTTTCTGTGCCTGTGAACCTTTTGTGGTTTTTAACTTCAGCAAAAATGCAACAGTTTGAATGTTTTTTTTTTTAAATTTTGTGACTCCAGGCCTATAATTGATTTTGATACCAACTAGGATCAGTGGTTTTGGAAATTTACGCACTTTTGTGCATATTTTGTATATCTACAACAGTATCGTATAAAGTCTTTTTGGCAAATTCCAGTGAAATTTCTCATAATAAAAATTATTATTGAGCATAAATCGATATTTTGAAATTGTGACCAACGTTTCGATCCTGCATTTGGGACCATTCCGTCATATACATAGAAATCTAGGGACGTAGTAAAAGCGAGTGGGGTGGTTGCTGTTAAGGGGGAGGTTGCTGTTAAACTTCAGTTGTGCAAGCGCTGTATGAGCAATTGAGCATGCGCAAGATGCGGACGACTGCATCTGGCGCAACTGAGCATGCGCAAAAACACTGCCAATAGAACATGGTCACATGCTTAGCATGGACATGTCCATAAGACAGACATGCACCCTCCAAATTCCAAATTCAATAAAAATTAGATGATTTCTAAATCCAAAAAAAACATTTTTTTCACTGTGCAATATTACTGAATGAAAAACTCAATCGTGCCTAAATGATTGAAACATCAGTAACTTTAATGACCTCAATTGTCGATCTTCAATAATCTACGATACATCCGTAGGTATATTTAAAAATATTATTTCAAGTAGTAGTCCAGTTTTGAAAAAAATTGTCTATCAAATCAATCGAAAGATCTGGATTTTTAAGATAAATAATAGTTTTATACGGCTGAAATGCAATTGAAAAATGTTTTTTCGTTGTGAGCAGGCAATTATATAATTGTTTCGAAACATATAGGAAAAAATCATTTTACCAACCAGTGGTAGTCAGGATTCTAACCTGAACCTTTCCACTTTCGCGGTGGAATGAGCTTACAATACTCAACTGTGACAAGAGTGCTAAACTAATATTCTGAAGCATATAAGGAGAATATTAGTGTAGCACTCTTGTCACAGTTGAGTATTGTAAGCTCATTCCGCCGCGAAAGTGGAAAGGTTCAGGTTAGAATCCTGACTGTGACCACTGGTTGGTAAAATGATTTTTTCCTATATGTTTCGAAACAATATAATTGGCTACTCACAACGAAAAAATATTTTTCATCTGGATTTTTGTTTTTATTTTTAGAATAAGAATTACATAATATGTATTAATTTTACTCAATTTTCAATCTTCAATAACCCTATGAATTTAGACCACACATTTTAAAAACACGCTTTTACCTGTTTCTCGGTAAATACAAGTTTCTACTTCCTTTATATAATTACGTATTTGCCAAATTATTTAATGCTTGCTTTCTACAATCACCATGTCCTGAAATAGCTATGGAAGAGAATAATAATTTATGTTATAATATTATTATTACTAAAGAATTGCTATATCTACACATTTTTAATTATAAAGTATTTTTGGAAGTAGCATAAAGAACAAAAAAAATCTGAAGCTAATTAGTATTACGGAATAATCATTAATACGGTAAACTTAAATAAGCAAAACTTTTCAATGTAAGTATATTTTAGCAAACTTCAGATTTATCACAAGATACTGAGTAGAATTGCCGTTATACATTTTTAATTAATTTTTAAATGCGTCAGTTATGTGATTTTTATCTGCAGAGAATATCTAAAGATAAAAATTATTCTCTGATACTGAAAGAATGCAGTTAGACTTCAATGATCAATTAAGCAACGAACCTGCGTTTTCACTGTTCCATAAGAACTTCGCTATTATATATAGCAAAGTTTAACAGGATTTAAGTCCGTGCAGTGACGTAGCTATAGTAGGGCAGTTCAGCACCCCAAGAGTTTGGGTGCCCCAACAACTATAGTTTCAGATCCCCACATAAAATGGATGCAGTTTCGGCAAAAAAAAATTAAAAAATCGTATTCGCTAAAATGGCTTAAAACATCGAGGGAAGAAGTTGGAGAGAAAAAAAACTACCTTCACTTTAGGGGGGGGGGGTGTACTTAGCGAATACTTTACTTTCGAGGATATGTTACTTTTTTCAATTTGCACAATTGATAAAACTTATAAAATGTTAACTCTCGCATGTATAATGATTCGACTGTTTAATAGCTGTACTATGCTTTGCAGTTTATTTAAATAGTCGACTCTCGCATGTAGTGTGTTTTCAACGTGAAATTGCTATATATAAGAAGAGATCGGTTTCCACTCTCGGGCACTGTGGAGAAATCGGTAACTCACCTAGCCGGAAACTGGGGGTTTCGGGTTTAAGTCCCGACAGTGGTCATTTGATTTTTTTCTTATATATAGCTCAAAAATCATGGCAGCCTAGCTGTCTGAGATATTTATTATTTTCACCTCTAATTGTTATGTGAATAATATGGTGTGGATATAAGGGGTTTTAAATCGATTGATTTTATCATATACCAATTTGCATAATATAGTTTATCTAGTTTTACCTTAGATTTCTATTTTCAAAAATAGAATTGAGAGATTATAATAATTTCGCAAAAACCATTAAATAAAAAAATTACTGTGTGCATCACAAGCGAATACATTTTGGTAAGGGCGTCGACATCAATTTTCCATAGGGAATGGGATTCAAACTTTCAAATCATTTTTCATTTTGTATCAAAAAGAACAACACTGACTTTCAGTATAATTATTGATAAGTTACTAGATTCGAATGCGTAATGTTCAAACATTCGTTTTTTTCTGTTAACGACAATTTATCTTTAATGAAATTATAGGGCACATTAATTATTAATTACATATAAAATAAAAAAACATAATAATACTGCAATCAACAAAAAAAACTGATATTGAAAAACTAAGCAATATATATGACAGCATCCTAAAATGATTGTTTGACCAATATATACTGACTGCACAATTTGAAGGACAAATTTTTATAATAGAGGTTATTGGGGTTAAGACATCAATTTTGTGTATCAAATAACTAGCATTTTAATTCATAGTTTTTTAAATTAGTGAAAGCATAGTTTTATATTTTAAATTTTTAAAAATTTTTAGATTTCAATTTTTAATTAATGAGATATACTCTTAAAAAGTTTTATTTGGACAAAATTAATTTTAAACTAATGCATGTTTTTAAATTTGTGACGGTTCACTAAAATATTTAAGGTAATTAAAAATTATTTATTTGATATCCAAAAATTTTTAAAAAATTTTTTAAAATAAATTTTTTTCTACATTTAAGATTTAGGTATAGTTTAAAGTAATTCATTGTACTATTTTTGGTTATAGGTCCTGAGGAAGGCAAAAAATGTTTGCCGAAACGTTGGCCATTAAAAATGATTAGTGAATAATTGTTTTTAAATTATAAGCCTTGTATCCTGTTGTTACTTTATCCAATATAAAATAAAATGCTTTTAAATTGAATTAATAAATTAATTCCTGAATAAATGCTTTTTTTTAATGTAATATCAAGAGTTAATTGTTTTAAAAATGATAAATAATTTTCCTGCGCAGCTTAGAAAAATAATTTAGGCGTTACATTAGAGTAAGAGAGAAATAATGTATCAAATTGTCGCTACCATAAGGGCATGTGGGGCACGAGCCCAGGGCCCCCGACCTGATGGGGGCCCCGAAATGCCGAAACCAATAACCAATAAAGTCACTAAAAAAAGTACATTCTGATGTTTTCGTTCACGTTTTTTTTTTTTGCTTTCCAAAAGGGCTCCCAAACTCTGTGTGCCCAAGGGCCCCTGCATGGCCAAAGACGGCCCTGATTGCAATACTATAATTCCCGCAGAGGTGCCATGCGCCCCTCTGTCTCCTCCCTGCCGACACACATGCATTTTGGAGAAAAACACGTATGAACAGGTTTTTTAGCGGAATTTCCATTGCTTTGACCAGAAATTAGCCAGTGCTAGTTTTGATATTATAGGCTGAAATGAAAATTTGATAGATTTATTTATTTTATTGTAGATTATAGACGCGTCGACAACTTAGGTCATTAGCGTCTTAAATACATTAAATAACAATTCTCTTAAAATTAAATGACATCACAAAACATCCATGAGCGGAGGTGGGATTCGAACCCACGTCAATGTGATTCAAACGCCGCTACGCTAATCGAAAATTTGATAAATAAAAAACATAAGCGACGCCATAGGAAGCAACATAATATTATATGATAGGACCGCAAAAGGGACGAAACGTAGGGTTGTTGGGATAGAGTCGAGATAGAGTGCATGAATAAGCCTCGGAGTCGGGCCAGATTGTTGAATAAACGATACCATACTAGGGAGAAACCGTGGCAAGAGATATTAAACACATACCTTGTAACTAGGGAGAAACCGTGGCAAGAGATATTAAACACATACCTTGTACAATCACTGAGATCGTCATCTCTACGGCAAAAGCTGCAACTACAGACAGAATATTCAGAGTCGGTATCAGAGTCGTCACTTGACTGTGAATCTGCCGAACATCGTTGAAAGAACACGTCCCGACCTCTGTTATTTCTACGACGAAGTACACTGTTTGCCGGACGAGAAGATCGCGAGTCAGCTACAACTACGGCCCACGTGCGGTGGAAAAGGTAAAACAGAAACAAACCTCGATTTGTATCACCGCTAGTGTTACCGACAGATGGCGCTCTATGCACGCGGGCATGATTCACGCGCGAGTTATTATTTCCCATTTTATTATTTTTTTTTAATGTCACATTTTGAAAGTTAATATTTTACGAGATTCACATTTTACTCACTTTTGATTCTTGATTGTTAACACGAACTTACATGGAAGCGTCTATTATCTGAAACAAAAAAATTACAATATAAAATATACTATCAGAATTTAAAAATTCAAAAAATTTGTAGGTACCTACATATTATGTAATTTTGATCCTGCCTTTACAAAATTGTGTGGCATGACTTGTATATTATTATAATATAATGCTAAATTTCAGATTAATGTTTTTGTAAACAAACCATAGTGAAATAAATTAATTTTTTGTTGTATTATTTTGTATATGGACGAATATCCCTCAAATTAAATTGTTATTTATAACGTATTTAACTTTAACAGCCTCATCTGAACTGTTCAACAGACGCTAATGTCCTTAGTTGTCGAGCGTCTATAATCTAATCTTTCCTGAACTGTCCAGGATAAAACTAGGTGGATTCTAGTGGTCTCCAGCGCCCTCTAGCACGGTGGTCCGCGAAAAATTTCGCCCAAAACATTTTACATTATTCTGGTGCTACATTTTATTTGCTATTTTTAACTTCCCATTGGAAGTTATTGTAATGGGTCCGAAAATCGAAATCAAATTTTTATGTTTTAAGGTCACTACACTATTTTTGAAAAGGTGTCTGTGTGTGTATGTGTGTGTGTGTACGTACGTATATGTGGTCATTTTTTTCTAAGATGAAATCTCGAGAATGAAAAATGATATCAACTACGTTAGACGCATATTAACGTAAATATGATCTGAAGGAATTTTTTTCAAAATCGGTCCAGCCGTTCTTTTTTTTAACCAAATAGACTCCAAAAAAGTGGATTTTACACAATATCTCGCGAATAAAAATTATATCGACTTCGTTAGGGTGTCAATCAAGGCGTGTTAATGTCATTTTGATCCGAAAGAAATTTTATTAACATCAGCCCAACCGTTTTTTTGTTTAAAGAAAAAGACTGCCAAAAGTGGATTTTACACGAAATCTCGCGAATAAAAAATTAATTCGACTTTGTTAGGGAGCAATTAGAAGCATATTTATATCAATAAGACCCGAAAGAATTTTTCAAAATCAATCAAGCTGTTTTTTTTTGTTTAAACAAAACGACTGCAAAAAAGTAGATTTTATACGAAATCTCCCCTAAAAAAATCTTAACAACTTTGTTGAGGTGTCTATCAAAGCATGTTAACGTCACTATGATCCGATATAAATTTTATAAAAATCGTTTTTTTAATTTATTGTTAAAAATAAATAATAATTATGTTTTAATGATTAAAATGATTACGTTTCTGTGTAATTTCTAATTTAATTATTAATATTCAATATTCATCAAACTGGGAAGTTCGTCGTGTGTAACTTTAGTCCTAATAAACGACCCGCCACACGACTTGTTATTATATTAAATTAAAATAAACCAAATACCAGGTATCCATAGTCTATACATTGATAAATATCTATCTATCTATTAATTAATGTGAAGGGTAAAAATTACCTATAGTGCGAAAATTGATATACAGGGTGGCACATCTTAAACAATGCAGTAAAATATTTCGTAAACGGTACAAACCATAAAAAATGTTTTATACAAACGTTATAGACTGTCAAGGGGGACAGAAAACAGAAGTGATATCAGATTTAACATAGGGGGTGCTGTGAAGGTCAGGCGAAGGTCAGCTGCGATTTTTTAATTGAAACAGTGCATTTTTGTTCCAGAATACGATACAGTATTTAATAGTGAACAGTAAATTATTAAGGTACATATCAGCTAAAGTTAATAAATATTGAGATATTTAGAAATTAAATAACGGCCAAAATGAACGACAATTAGATAAATTATGGCATAGCAGATAGCTATGAATCATGATAATATTACGCACAGGCATTCTTGGCTTGAATTCAATTCATAAAAGAACTGAATTGAGAAATTAAATTTGCTATTTTATTTATAAATATATCAATATTTATTAACTTTAGCTCATATTGTACCTTAATAATTTATTTTTCACTATTAAATACTGTACCTTATTCTGGAATAAAAATGCATTGTTGCAATTAAAAAATCGAACTTGACCATCGCCTGACCTTCACAGCACCACCTATGTTAAATCTGATATCACAGTCTTCTGTCCCTCTTGACACTCCATAACTTTTGTATAAAACATTTTTTATGGTTTGTACCGTTTACGAGATATTTCACTGCATTGTGATGTGCCATCTATTTTATATAATCTAATGTCAATATAAATTTGAGTATAGACACAAAGAAGGTTATCCTTTTAAAAATATTCATATTTGGATATTAGTATATTATTATAACTTGGCAATGACCACATTTTGTGTTTTTTTTTTCAATACGAAATACAGAAAGGTAAAACACTATGAAATAGTTATCAAGGTTGGCATTCATTACATCGGTATCCTAACTTCAACAACTATTATGTTATCAATATTAATTTTATGCAGGTGTCCCAAAAGTACATCGCAGCACGTTAACCATACATAGGTCATAACAAATTCAACGCTGAGAAAAAAATGTTTAATGAATCAGCTATATATACAAAGTATACTCTGTATACCTAGCTGATTCATTAAGCATTTTTTATACCTATGTTCATGAATAAAAAAAATCTATTTATCGATCTATACTTATAATACTTCCCACCTCTACTATATGGTAGGGAAGTAATGGATTTAGTCCGAAAAAAACATTTCGAGATTTTAACAGATTTTCACGTTTTGAGACCCTAGCAATCGTTTAAGATCATTTTCTGACTGATGTCTGTGTGTGTGTGTGTGTATGTGTGTGTGTGTGTGTGTGGTCAATTTTTCGCCTTCGATATCTTAAGAACGGAACAACATACGGGCATGCCGATTGTTCTATTGTGTTTATCAGCCTTTAACTTAGATCTGATTAGATTTTGAGTCAAATCGGTTCAGTGGATCCTGAGATATTCAAAAAAACGTTCTCAATGTCACGTATTAACATAGGTAAAAAAAAATATAAATGAATTCTAGATGTTATAATATGAAAAAAATGTAAATATTTTTTTTCTCTAAAATGTATAGTTTTCGAGAAAAAAAATATTTTACTAAAAAAAATAAAAATTGTACGTAAATCAAGGTAACCATGATTTTTGCTATATTAAGTTAGCCATCAGTAGATCACCAAACAAAAAAGAGGGCCATGCTTTTTTCAAAGAATAAAAATTAAATTGTGTTTTAAAGACCACCAACAGCTAAGGTTATTTGGGCCTAGTCAAAGAATAAAAAAAAGAGTGTTTATTTTTTACAAATATTTACTAGGTGGGAAGTATAGGACTGGTCATCAGTCGAATTTTTTTTGACTAGCGGCCCGTCCCGTCTTCGCCCAGCCGATATAAAATTATGATTTAATAGCGGTCACCCATTGCTTCGCTCACGTATATTTAGTAGATTGTTAATTTGTTATCCCCCGGCGAGAATCTCTCCACCTGTGTAGCTTTCTATTAGTGAAAGAATTTTTAGAATCAGTTTAGTAGTTCCAGAGATAAGAATTTTCGATTTATTAGCCGCCCCGCAAAAATTTATCCCCCTGCCCCCGTGAGAATCTCTGTCACTGCGTGTCTTTCTATTAATGAAAGAATTTTTACAATCGGTTTAGTAATTCCAGAAATAAGAATGTATGATTTATTAGCCCCCGCAAAATGTATCCCCCTGACCCCCGCGAGAATCTCTCCCCCTGCGTAATTTTCTATTAGTGATGAAAGAATTTTTAGAATAGGTTCAGTATAGTTCCAGAGATAAGAATTTATGATGTATTACCCCCCCCCCCCCCCGCGAGAATCAAAATAAAATATTGCCCATATCACTTGCAGGGATAGTTTAGCTTTCTATTAGTGAAAGAATTTTTAGAATCTGTTCAGTAGTTCCAGAGATTACATTTTCACTCGGGCGAAGCCGGTTTTTTAAGACAAAAAGTAGCCTATGTCCTTCCTCAGGATGTGATCTATCTCCTTGCCAAATTTTATAGAAATCTATTCAGCGGTTTAGGCGTGAAAAGATAACAGACAGACAGAGTGACAGTGTTATTTTCGCATTTATAATATTAGTAATAAGGATGTTTAAATATCACAGCGACTAATAATTAATCATAGCGCTTCAACGAATCGTTCAATGTTTCTCTGTTCTCAGAATTTAGAGTTGTGCTCAAATTGATGAATATTTCCGTTCTAGTTAAAACGTGATGAAAATAGGGGTGGGGCAGTTTCTCCCCGATGTATATTTTAGTTTTATTGGCATTTTCACTTTTAATAAGTTTTTACGGTAGAAAATAATGACTGATGACCTTATACTTCTGAGATACAATGTAGGTAATTTATAAAGGTCATCACCTCCCCCCTCCAAAAATTAAGAGGTCTCTCAATGCTGATGCCCCTTCCCCAATGAAACGAGACTGCTGAAATACCCTCTATTATATTCCTGCTACTCAGCGACTTTTTTATCACTACCTAATACCTATATTACCTATCAAAATAAGTTCTTCATTCAACTATAACTTTTTATTACTTATTTACGCGCACGTGGCAATTCAATTCACCGCTAATGACAAATATAGTATCTAATAACAATACTAATAACGTGACTTCACTGAACACCCGTTAAATTTTTTATCAAATTTAATGTCACCTAATGTTTCCACCTCATATACCTTTACAATACTAGATGCTCCATCGTCTTCGTCCGGGTAGCAGTTTATAATTAATACGTTACTCACTCGCCTTGCTCGATCGCTTTCGCTCGCATTTATAATTTTTTCACTCGCTTCATTGTTCGCTCGAATATATAATTAACTGCCCGCGATGGGGCATATTTGGTATAATTTTATATTTCACAATGCTTTTGACGTAAACTTGATTTCAACCCAACTTGGATTGAATCCAATATGCACCCGGGCGAAGCCGGGCCGGGCAGCTAGTATAGGCGTAAACCTTCCACAAAAAATAAGCTATCGAATAAGCTTTTGAACAGAGCGCATCCATATCAGTTCAG
Organism: Mongoloraphidia duomilia; assembly: GCA_039654895.1. Lineage (NCBI taxonomy): Eukaryota > Metazoa > Arthropoda > Insecta > Raphidioptera > Raphidiidae > Mongoloraphidia > Mongoloraphidia duomilia. The sequence continues at coordinate 18,189,983 of CM077518.1, read as the reverse complement.
TAGTTCTCGAGGTTAGCTGATACAGACAGACATCCAGGTAGATACCTATACTGAGACTTTCATTTATTATACTATGTATAAGTATAGATGAAAAATTGTCTAACTTTAAATGTGGTAAAAAAACTAAATATAAACAGTCCGCTCTAGACATTATGTATTTTATCTATATTTTGTCACCAATATAAAACATAAAATATATGATTTGAATTTAAAATCGGTATTTAGATATGTTATAATATTATAGGGAAAAAATCAGCTCTTACATATTCACGTTATATTGATACTGTTACGTTATTTGTTCAACCAACCGCATTCTTCGTGTTGTATTAAAATTGGAAGAGGTTAAGATCGCTGTTCGCATTAAAGGCAACGTTAAGGGCGAATATTATATTCCCTTGAAATTCATTAATTCGGTCTTACGGTGACCACGGCACTCGCCCTTTATTGTAATTGAGTTTGTTGTTAACATTCCGCTTGTTTCAAAGTCAATGCCGTCCTAAGATATTTGGCGCCCGTGGGCTACTAATAATAGATAGATAGATAGATAGATAGATAGATAGATAGATAGATAGATATAAACTTTATTCTGTTAATACTGTATATACAGTGTAGAATGCGTCAGTATAAAAGTATACAGTTTAAAACTTATGATTAAAAATTCCTCGACAGAGTAAAAAGTTTTCTGTAATAATATAAATTTTAATTTCTGTTTAAATTTGGTGACTGGTAAATTTTTGATCTCTTGGGGCAACTTATTAAACACTTTCAACATTGCATTGACAGGACCTTTGTTGACCGTAGTCAACGACGTGTAATCAAGTCTATAGTTAGTACCTGGTTCGAGTGCTGTATGTATGATTTGGAATATTTTCTGAAAAGAGATTAAAATTAAATTTAACAAAGTTTGCACATTCTAGCACATAAAGATCGTGAATTGTTAAGATATTAAGTTTCTTAAATAATGCGCCCCTCTTCATAAGAAAACACACTGGATTGGTATCGGGAGCATATAGTGCTTGGAGACCGCTGTATACAGGGATATGACAATTTGAAAACTTACAATGGCTATATCTGAGGAACCAAAAAATTTTTAAAAAATCGCTGAAAACAATTTCTATAATAGGAAGGGGGAACCAAAATTATGTAATAACTAACCTGTTTTCACTTACCCCCTTACCCCCAGCCACCCCAACTAAATAATATTTAATGGTAAGCCCCTATTTGTGATACCTTATCTGAAAGCTCTTAAAAATGCTTTTCAATGGTACCATACAAAGCTACATTAGATGTAATAGTTTTTGGTTTATTAAATAAAACATTATTTAATTCAAATAAAATTGTATTTTTCATTATTGTACACCATTACTGCAGATAAAAAAATGCTGTTTTTCGTTTAGAACGTATCAAAAGTCAAATGTTCATAAAATAACAATTATAATAACAGTAACGTTTCGCTTCTTAAAGTAAAAGTAGCAGTAAATACCCCTCAAAACCGAATATTTAAAACACCACTTTTTTAGACATGTCAATTTTTTCAGGTAAAAATTCCGCAGCAACGAATAAACAAAAAATAAAATGTTTAAGAGTTTATATACATTTCAATGGTTTTGTTTTGAAAAGCTGACTAATTATTATTACATCAAATATTAGCTTGTAGGGTACCATTGAAAAGCATTTTTTATAAGAGCTTTCAGATAAGGTATCACAAGTAGGGGGTTGCCATTAAAGATTATTTAGTTGGGGTGGCTGGGGGTAACGGGGTAAGTGAAAACAGGTTAGCTAATACATAATTTTGGTTCCCCCTCTCTATTATAGAAATTGTTTTCAGCGATTTCTTTTTTTTTTTGGTTCTTCAGATATAGCCATTGTAAGTTTTCAAATTGTCATCCTGTATATCCGACATATTGGAGGTATTATTTGTCCTCTACAATCTTGATAATTAATATCTATCTTAATCAGATAATAGCTTTAAAATGCAATTTTACATTTCTGCGCTCTTATAGCAATTATTTTCCAAAAATTTTAAAAACCTTTCCACGGGGGCTATACTCCAGCCGTCAAGCCTTTTACTGCAATTTGAGTGGAAGTAAAATTGCCGCCCCAAAAAGCTGGCGCCCAGGAGCTATAGTCCATTTAGCCCTGCCTAGTTAGAGTGGTCCTGTTCACAGTCAGCTGTTTATTTTTTATACAGACGAAACCACGCCTTGGAGTCTTTCAATTTTTATACTTCTGTGCGGCGGTTTCACATTAACATACATAATATCAAAAAGCATTTTTGTTACCAGGGGCGTATTTAAATATTAGAAGACCTTAAATGCACTTTAGTTACGGTGTTGTTACAGTGTTTTAAACTTGCTTTCCACTATAATCAAAACTGTGCTGTATTGCCGCTAGCGGAACTAGTAAATTATTTATAATATACCGAGTCTATAATGTATTGCAGATCGTTTGTTGCAGCATAGCACAGCTCTACTTGTACAATTTAGTAAGCTTTAAGACCAATTTCTCACATGGCAACAAAATGCAGCTTCAAAAACGTACGTGTTCTCAAATGAAGCAAGTCTGACAAGAATAACGCGACTACAGTGCGATGCGATGAAGTTAAACGTTTCGGAGAGAGTTGTATGACGTTTTGCGCTGCGCGCACTATCGCTTCAAAATGCTATGTATAGCGGGAGTATAAACCTGTCGCCATGTGAGAATTTATCTTCACAAATTGTCAAGACTCTAGATTACAGTACCCATACTCGTTTTAACGTATTAACCAGTAACCAATAATTCATGAAAATGTATAAAATCGTAAATACTATTGCGGGATCCGTCAAATGGGTGGAGCTTAAAAAACATAGTGCAAACGGGGGGAGGGAATTTTATATACCGGGTATACTTTTGCGTGTAATTTTGTGATTTTTAAAGTGATAAGAAATAATAAATATAAACGCAATTTGCAATTGGGCCTTACGAATCCTAAGCAAAGGAATTTCGTTGAAGGAGAACGGATTCTCAAAGCCGGACATATTATCAAATGTGTGAAAAAAACAAGATAACTGAGCTGTCAAAAGTAGTAATCTTTACGGCATATTGCTTAAAAACATCAAAATTAAAAGAAAATCTCCACGAAACTAATCATCCGTTCAATGCTTCTTTAGGGTTAGGTGAATAATGTAAACACATAACTGCAACATAATATGTTATAATATTGTAATAAGTAGGTAAGTTACTAACCTCAAAATATTTGTATACAAAGTTAGTCCTATAAATTTGTCAATCATCAATTGCTTTTACTATTGTAGTACAGTATGATAATAAGTACATCTTATTATTAATATAAGATATTTTTTTAATTCATAAATACAGTTTTTCCACATTTCATTAGAAAATAATTCGCTGTAAAATAAGTTTTACATTAAGGCAATAACTGACAGTGTTTAATGCCATGATATTAGAAAACGTAGTGAATTCCATTTCGATAAAATTTTTGTTTATTTTACTTGTTTTATATTTGTAATAAACAATTTCACGATAAATTTGCACTGTTAGCATGTAAAATTTTCCCTTGTTTTGAGTACAATTTTGTGCCACCAGATGTCATATGCTCATTTGACGGATCGCAATACCAAAAAATATGTTTTTATTATACAAAAATACAAAAAAAACAAGCCGTGAGGTGGGTCGTTTATTAGGACTAAAGTGCGACCCTTGAGGTCCACACGACGAACTTCCCAGTTTGATAAATATTTAATAATAATAATTAAATTAGATATTACACAGAAAAGTAATCATTTTAATCATTAAAACATCAATAATTAAAAAAAAAAAAAAAAAAAAAAAACGGCTGAACCGATTTTTATAAAATTTATGTCGGATCAAAATGACGTTAACACGCCTCGATTGACACCCTTACGAAGTCGATATAATTTTTTATTCGCGAGATATTGTGTAAAATCTACTTTTTTTGAGGTTATTTGGTTAAGAAAAAAGAACGGCTGAACCGATTTAAAAAAAATTCCTTTCAGATCATATTTACGTTAATACGCGTCGATTGGCACCCCAACGTAGTCGATATCATTTTTCGTTCTCGAGATTTCGTCTTAGAAAGAAATGGACACATACGTACGTACGTACGTACGTACACACACACACACACACACACACACACACAGACATCTTTCTAAAAGTAGTGTAAAAATAGTGTAGTGACCTTGAAACATTAAATTTTTTTTTCCTTTTTGATTTCGATTTTCGGACCCATTACAATAACTTCCAGTGGGAAGTTAAAAACGTCTAGATATTTAAGTCAAAATCGTAAGTCAAATCGACAGAATAGCGTCAGAAGGGATAGAAATTCTTTTGTAAATAATTAATGTTAATTGTAAATTTAACGTAGAATAAAAGATTACTGAATTTCTTACACAACTTCTAATGAAAAACTTTCGAGATAAAATAAAACGTGATCGCATGTCTAGGAAGTTATAAAGTAAGTAAATATAAATACATTAATTGGATAAAATATCAAAGTATTAATTACTTCTTTTGGATATCAATATGAAATGCCTTGAGCGCACAATTAGTTGCATCTAAATATCACACAAAACCTTTAGCAGTCGAACTACATACCTATTTTTGTTTTTTGATAAAAAAAATTCATTATTAATTCTAATAAAAACAAATTTCGAGTACATGACTCATCGTCAAATCGCAATGTAGTGAGTGTAGATTTTCCAATGTTCTTCATTCACAATAACTTCAGCAATAATGCGCCGAATTAAATGATTTTAATTTGTTTCAGTAAGGGGAGCTTTACTACTAATTTTGGTGTCAACCAGAATGTTGGTTTTGAAAATACTGTACGCAATTTTTTGCACATCCCTTTTCACCTCGCAAAAACATAATCGCACCAACACCCCCCCCCTCTAGAATTTCCCACCATGCGAGAAACTATGCCCCCCGCGAGGGTTCGTCTAAAAATCATTGTATGATAAAAAAAATAAATAAATAGAAACAATGAACTTAACAAAAAAAATAGAAAAAATATAAGAATAAAAATCAAGTGGACTATGAAATATGGAAAAAACATTTATGATGCCGACCGGAATCGAACCAGCGACTTTCTGCATACGAAGTATACATGCTAGCAGCTGGATTATCAAACCTGATTGTCGAAGACTGTTTTTATGGTATAACAAGTACATGGTACCTATATATTAACCTACTTGCATAAGGAGAACGAGTGGTGGAACTAAAACCCCTTATCTAAGTAAGGGGTAGCAGTCACTACCATAAAAATATAGTCTATATACTCTATATAGTACCGCATAAAGATTTTCTGGCAAATTCCACTGAAATTTTTTACTTTTGGAACATAGAAATCATGTGTGGTTCTCCGTACCGTTTTTTTGTAATTGCTATGACTTACTTTCGCCTCTGAAATAATAGGAACCAAAATGACGTAAGATTTTAATAAAAAAAGTTCTACTTTTTTGGTCCAGTAGGTACTTAGATTCGGAGAAAATAAACTGTGATGACAGACGGACGGACGTACAGACAGACAGACAGATAGACACGAGAGTGATCCTATATAAGGGTTCCGTTTTTTCATTCTGAGGTACGGAACCCTAAAAATCTTATTACATATAAATGCGCCTCTGGCTGATTATTACTATGTTTGAATGAAAAATTATTTTTATATCAATATTGTACTAAAACATTATAAAACGATATTGAAATATGCTGCAAAACTAATGCAAATATAATATATATACATGCTATACGTACCCATATGCAAAATATGTATAAACATGTGTTTACACCAAAATAATATACATATTTTGAAAATTCATGTTGCCTTAACTTTTTTTTAATAGGGTTCCGTACCTCCGTATATGGAACCCTATTACCCTACCTACGATGTCCGTCCGTCTGTCACAACTCACAGGGCTCTATCTCGCACAAACGGTAAGAGGTAGCAAGTTGAAATTTTCACAGATTGTGTGTTATTATGGCATGAATCCGGGCAAATAATAACTAGAATTAAATGTAAATCAATTAATTTTCATTAATGTTTTTGGGGCTTGAGAATAGCCGAGCGTGTAGCAATGGCTGTTGTTTACATGACGTTACTATGGTTCCTCTATTACAAGTCCCCAGTTCCCGGGTTCTAGCCCGAGAGCTGGTAAAAGTGTCAATTGGATTTTCAATTTATTATTAAAAAGAAATAATGAATTGAAAATATGAATTGGTGCTAGGCCCAAATAACCTTAGCTGTTGGTGGTCTTTAAAAACACAATTAATGTTTTTGTACTGACAAGTGGAAGTGGCGTCATCGACTATATTATTGATATTGGAATTAAACCAAATAACTGCCAACCGTGAGGGTCGAGCTTACACTGTGTTTTTTAACATAGACACAGTTTACACTAAGTATAATTATTAAATTGTTGTAACGGTATGGAACCTTCGTTGCGCCAGTTCTACTCGCACTTGATCAGTTTTTTTTTATTTGTATAGCTCAATAAATGTAATAAAAATGGCATGAAACAAAGCAATTTTTATAAATTTTCAAGTTAACAACCTTACTTTCTTAGTTTGCTCGAGCAGTAAATAGTAATTATTTCCAATCCAGCGCTTAAGTTAATTATTAGTGTGGCGTAGTATACCTATCGTAAAATTGCGAGTTCGAGATCCCTATCATGATCCCTATCATGTAGAACATTAGATTGAACTCACACAAAAACAAATGATTGATTTAGATACGAAAATATCGCTTTTCAAGCTAAATTTTGATCAAAATGAGTAGAAAAATGTTGAATAGATACTTCTAATCACTTGTGTATGAAATTAATATGGTTTGATAACGAAAATCCACACAAGAAAAACTGTTGAAGAATAAATTTCTTCAACATATAGCCTGAGGATGACATTAAAATGTCGAAACATGTCGCTAGTTGAATAAATTTATTCTTGAACAGTTTATCTACTGTGGATTTTCGTTATCAAACCATATTAGAAAAATGTTGTTTCGAAGTGGAAATTTAAAAAACTAAGTAAAACTCGAAGTAAAATAAATGTATACACTGTAGTTTAAAAAAAAATATCATTTCAATCGATCAATTATTTTTCGAGCAAGATCGATTTAAAATTCTACAATGCTTTTCTTATGGAGAAATATGGGTGGTCACAATCTATAAGAGGTCATTGTCAAATCAAATTCTTGCACCCGAGCATCAGTGTTTGAGGCTACAGGAGGAAACATACGTATACATTATATAGCCAACCACATTAGTTACCTCTCCTCTTTCGATAGTCGGGTAATTTTTACTTCCCACCTCTACTATGGTAGGGAAGTAATGGATTTAGTCCGAAAAAAATATTTCGAGATTTTAACAGATCTTCACGTTTTGAGACCCTAGCAATCGTTTAAGATCATTTTCTGACTGATGTCTGTATGTGTGTGTGTGTATGTGGTCAATTTTTCGCCTTCGATATCGTAAAAACGGAACAACATACGGTCATGCCGATTGTTCTATTGTATTTATCAGCCTTTAACTTAGATCTGATTAGATTTTGAGTCAAATCGGTTCAGTGGATCCTGAGATATTCAAAAAAACGTTCTTAATGTCACGTATTAACATAGGTAAAAAAAATATAAATGAATTCTAGATGTTATAATATGAAAAAAATGTAAATATTTTTTTTCTCTAAAATGTAGTTTTCGAGAAAATAATATTTTACTAAAAAAAAATAAAAATTGTACCTAAATCAAGGTAACCATGATTTTTGCTATATTAAGCTAGCCATCAGTAGATCACTAAACAAAAAAGAAGGCCATGCTTTTTTTCAAAGAATAAAAAAAGAGTGTTTATTTTTTGCAAATATTTACTAGGTGGGAAGTATAGGACTGGTCATCAGTCGAATTTTTTTTTCACAGTTAATGTATTTACTAGAACCCTCGCGACTTCAAGGAACATTCAAAGTTTGTTATATAAAAATTGATTCAGTAGTTTGTGTAACACCGGGGAACAAAGATATAGGTACACACATATAAGGTAAGTTGGGTAATTATTAACGAATGTATTGATGCTCAATCCGTGAAAATCCGTCCAGCCGTTTGAGTCCTAAACACACCCACAAATTTGATCAATAAATTACAGATGGGTAAAAACAAATAATTGCTGTCTTGACAATCGAGTCAACAAAATAATGAGTGAGTCAGAATTTGAGAAACAAACAACATATCAAGTTTAATGATGTCAGCTTCATTGTGAGGACTAAAGTTTTTGTTGTAAGTCTCGGTGTAAACATAATCTACACTAATCTTCAATATGCATAACGCAGAGCACACAAAAGCTACAGACTCTTCCACATCATACAGATGTAGTAAAGAGATATTATGTTGGATGCTCAAATATTATGTACCCCAGATTCAATATTTGCTCTTAACGGAATGCGCTACCGAAACACAAATATCGAATATTGTGGGGTAATGATGATGTTACTGCAGTTGCATTATACAATATACAGTGTCTAACAGAAGTCTATTTACATTATCTAAGACGCGAAATAACAGTTATCTTAAGTAATTACTGTCACTAAAAGTTCCGAAAATAAGTTTCTCATTCGATTATCGTTGCATTTATTTATTAGTGTATTTGCCATATGGCACATACACTATTGGCGTCGGTCGGATGGCAGGACCTAGGAGTCGGACCAAAATTTCTCGACGTTTCATAGCCTCCTGAACAATTTGGCACCAGTTTTGGAAATGTTGGAAATGCTATAACTTTCGAAAGAGTTAATTGATTTTGACGAAATTTGGTAGGCACGTTGGAATCCATCACCGCACGAAGACTATTTAAAATGGGCCCGATCGGATCATTTTAAGGGTGGGTTTTAGGGGTTGAAAAATGTTTGTGAGCCCAAAAATATCGGAAAAATTGCCCGAATCGTTTAAAAATTGAAATTTAACTCTTTAGTAAAGATTAAAATGTGGTGCTAAAATTTAAATAAAATCGGCCCGATAGGACCGGACTTACGATTTTTATGAAAACATTAGTTTGCGGATACGGATTTCCTTACTGAAGGGTGTATTTAATTTGGTGCAGATGCTGTATTGATAACAATATTGCAATTAAGAAAAAAATTATTATTGTAAGGGATGTATTAAGGGGTTAAATTTTTTATTTTGTACAAAAACAAACTTAAGTTCACATAATAAAGCCACAATGCCTGTACTAGCAATTACACTATATTGTCGGCAGGGTTTGGCACTGCGACCCGAGTTTTTTTGTAGATTATAGACGCGTCGACATCTCAGGTAATTAGCGTCGATTATCTTTGCAGAGTGAAGTAGCAGTTTTAAAAACACAGAATTGCTACTTTATAACCGAATGTGCTTTTTGACATAAAATTTAAACACTTGACGCGAAGTGCTCTAGCAAAAAAAAGTGTGTTCAAAAAATATAAAATTCTTATATGAGGGTTATAGACCTATTCATGGGCTATCTGACTGTGCCCAAAAATTGTGAATATCTGTAAGGGACCCATCCTATAGAAACAATTTTTCCAATATCTTACTTTTTTTACCTCAAAAACTCTATCTCAAAAATTGCTTCAATAGAGTGGCTGCTTTTAAATTTTTTAATTTTTTCGACACAGTTAGATAGCCCATTAATAGGTCTATATAACCTCCATATTTCTAAAAACGATTTATTCATGTATTGTCATCGGGAGTACATATGTGTACAAAATTTCAAATCGATCGGATACGTGAAAGTCGTTCAAAATTGACTTGCAAGTTTTGACCTAAACAAACACACGAACCCACAAACACTCAAACTAACATAGGTACATTGCAAGTTAAATAAAAGCTTGTAAAAAGTAGAACTTCGGCAGTCTAGGTAAACAACATAATGTTTAAAAACGTATGTAACTCAAACACAGTTAAAATATTACTCATAGTGCTTTTTATTTAGATGTTTATTTTAAATATTATACAATATTATATGTTTTTGACTAGTCAAAAATACTGTATGAACAGTTCGATTGACAATAAAATATTATTATTTATTTCAATAAAATTTTTAGATACGTCTTTTCATCTAAACGATATCAATCGATCCACTGATCAAAGTGATATCAATATAAAATATATTCTCCAAGAGGCGGCATTCGAACAAGGGATACCTGTGTTTTAAGTATAGAGAAAGACGTTCACAAACCCATTCAAAATCTATCGTAGATTTTCGATCACATTCGAACTGGTACATAATCTAACGCATTTTCATTGGATTAGAGCTCCTCTATAAGTCAACGTCGCAAGGATATGGTATATTTTTAAGCATTTTAATTTTAGGATGGTTCAATCTATTAAGAAAATAATTCAATAGATTTAAAGTAATTTTGTCACATCTGTACATACCATACAATATTAAAATATCAAACAGACTATCTACGTATATAATAATACCTATACCGAATGACTGTAAAACTTGAAAAAAATTATTGCCACATTTTTATAAAAAAAATTAACACTCTTTTTTTGTTTTTTATTCTTTGACTAGGCCCAAATAACCTTAGCTGTTGGTGGTCTTTAAAACACAATTTAGTTTTTATTCTTTGAAAAAAGCATGGCCCTCTTTTTTGTTTGGTGATCTACTGATGGCTAGCTTAATATAGCAAAAATCATAGTTACCTTGATTTACGTACAATTTTCTTTTTTTAGTAAAATATTTTTTTCTCGAAAACTATACATCTTAGAGAAAAAAAATATTTACATTTTTTTCATATTATAACATCTAGAATTCATTTATATTTTTTTTTACCTATGTTAATACGTGACATTAAGAACGTTTTTTTGAATATCTCAGGATCCACTGAACCGATTTGACCCAAAATCTAATCAGATCTAAGTTAAAGGCTGATAAACACAATAGAACAATCGGCATGGCCGTATGTTGTTCCGTTTTTACGATATCGAAGGCGAAAAATTGACCACATACACACACACACACATACAGACATCAATCAGAAAATGATTTTAAACGATTGCTAGGGTCTCAAAACGTGAAAATCTGTTAAAATCTCGAAATGTTTTTTTCGGACTAAATCCATTACTTCCCTACCATAGTATAGGTGGGAAGAAAAAATATAGCATTAATTATTCAAGTATCTTCCTGGCTTAAGAATCTTTAAGACACGACAATCTTTCTTATACATCAATTGACTTACTGGATCACAATTTCTACAAACTTGTTATACAGGGTGGTGACCGTGACTGCTAGACATAGGGATTTAACCCGTAAAATCAAACTTTCGCGATTTCCTGCTTCCCTAATTATTTTAGGAAAAATATCTTCAAATTAATAATAGTTTTAGAACATAAAATTCTGCATCTAAATCATTAAACAAAATTAATTGTGCATACTTTCTAACGGCAGAAATTTGATATGAAAATGTCAAAATTACCTCAAAAACAGATATCGCTATCTGTTTTTGAGGTAATTTTGACATTTTCATATCAAATTTCTGCCGTTAGAAAGTATGCACAATTAATTTTGTTTATTGATTTAGATGCAGAATTTTATGTTCTGAAACTTTTATTTGAAGATATTTTTCCTAAAATAATTAGGGAAGCAAAAAATCGCAAAAGTTTGATTTTACGGGTTAAATCCCTATGTGCAGCAGTCACGGACTCCACCCTGTATAGAATCTAGGATTTATTTTATTTATTATCTTGATTTAAAAATTATTTAAAAATCAAATTAGTGTAATAAATGGGCGAAAAAGGCCAACCATGCATTTTGGGAGAGCAGTATTGGTAGGGAAGTGGGTGGTGGCCGGTGAGTATAAAACTGAGTTTCTTCTTTTTCGAAAGACTAATATTAAATATTAAATCCTTTAAGCTACTTTGTTCATATGTTTCCAAGCTCACCCTGTATAAAAGTAGCAAATAGTCGCGTTGGTAGCATTTATTTCCTTTTTTTAATATCTACTTAGGTATAGTATAGGTATATATGAATTCACATAAACGGTCTGTTTCATAATTACAAAAGTTTACGTGCAATTATCTTTTTCTCGTTTTGCTTATAAAAGCATTATTTTGTGAAACGTTTTATAAATAACTATGCTGGCTTTAAAACTGCAGAAAAATGGAAACAGTATTAACTATTGTATACAGTGTGATTGATTTTTAGAGCTAATACGTTACGAAGTTACACAAACAAAAAATACGTCAAATGGGACAACTTAACTGCCGTAAATATAATATTAAACCGGTGATGAGACGCACTAACACTAACAGTTATTTGGTAACTGTTACCTGCAATAATAATAAAAAAAAAAACTCGGGTCGCAGTGCCAAACCCTGCCGACAATATAGTGTATTTGCTAATACAGGCATTGTGGCATTATTATGTAAACTTAAGTTTGTTTTTTGACAAAATAAAAAATTTAACCCCTTAATACATCCCTTAAAATAATTAAATTTTTCTAAATTTCAATATTAGACATGGATTTTATCAGTACACCCAATTAAATACACCCTTCCATAAGTAAATCCGTATCAACAAACTAGTGTTTTCATAAAATTTGAAAGTCCGGTCCTGTCGGGCCGATTTTATTAAAATTTTAGCAGCACATTTTAATCTTTACTAAAGAGTTAAATTTCAATTTTGAAACGATTCTGACAAATTTTTCGGTATTTTTGGGCCCAAAAACTTTTTGGAACCCCTAAATACAACCCTGAAAATGGTCCGATCGGGCCAATTTTAAATAGGCTTCTTGCGGTGATGGGTTCCAATGTGTGTACCAAATTTCGTTTCAATCGATTAAGTCTGTCGAGAGTTATCGTGTACACATATATATATATATATCTAAATATATATATAAATATATATATATATATATATACATATATATATAAACATTTTTAAAAATGGTGCCAAACTGTTCAGGAGGCTATGAAACGTCGAGAAATTTTGGTCCGACCCCTAGGTCCCGCCATCCGACCGACGCCAATAGTGTATGTGCCATATTATGGCAAATACACTAACAATAATGTTGTTATCAGTATTTGTTTACTGTCACTTGTTCCTCAAAATTTGTAATACCGAACAACATATTCCTTAGCTTTAACTAGCGGCCCGATCCGGCATCGTTCGGGTGCTATATGAATTTATTATTTAGTAATACGTTACTCACTCGCTTCGCTCGCTCGCTCCAGTTATTATAGCCTCTTTCTTAAAGCGAAGTATCACCTATCGAACAATTAAAAAAAATTTGAAATCGGTCTTCTGAAATTAACCCCGATTTTCGCCCGCGCGAAGTCGGGCCGACCAGTTTCAATTATACATCTAAACCTTCCGATATAGTGAATCAATCTATCTAATCGTGAAAACCGGAACAAAATCCATTAATTATAGTTACGGAGAAATCAGTCTTCAGAGATTACCCTCGATTTTCACCCGGGCGAATCCGGGCCGACCAGTTTCAATTATTATATATCTAAACCTTCTTCGTGAATCTATTTATTCATGAAAACCGGAACAAAATCCGTTCAGTATAGTTACGGAAAAAATTGAGCACAGACAGACAGAGAGATGCGGCGGGAGACTTTGTTTTATAATATGTATTGTTGGACATTTCTTTGCAAAGATTTTTCGAAATGGAGACCGTGATTCTCGATACACAATTCACAATGTTTGTACACCGATTCACAGATGGCATAGCATCATAACTAATGATTGTGGAACTGAAAACAAATTTTTGGCGAATTCAACTTTTATCGCGTTCTGTAGTTAGCGAGCGAAGACAAGCAATAATTGCTGCTAAAATGTTACTTGAATCTTGTTGCTCATCAGTGGATAACATTTTAATAATCAGAGATTAAATTTCATCACTACTAAAAGATGATGCAGTAGCTCTTCTTGTGCCTTACTGTTTTCAATTTACACGCCCGCGCCATGACAAAAATACTTGTTAAGCGAGATCTGGTAACTGGTATCTAAAAACTACCACTTTTTACTAGTTTGTTGACTGTTGTCTGTTACCATTTAGAAGTGTCAGACTGTTGTTGTTATGCTGAAATAACATTTTTGTCGTCAAGAAAATTTAAAAATAAAAATAAAATAAATGTTGAGGGTTGTATCAGTAACAGACTATTTTTAAGTCTGTTATTGTTAATCGTTTATTTTCAAATAGCAGAAATAAATATAACTGTTATTAAAACGTAACAATTTCATTCATCCAACGTTCGGTATAAAAGCATCCTATACGTAAAGCACGAAATGAATTCTGTTAGAGTTAGCATTTTTTCAATAAAATGTGCTCTATCAATGCCAAACAAAATTTAAAAATAATAAAATATGTTACCTCGTGCATGAAGCACAATTTTAGTTTTTTACTTTTTGTATCTCACCTTTAAATTGCATATTTTATATCATACTAGCGACCCGGTCCGGCTTCGCCCGGGTGCTATGAATTTATAAATAATTAATACACTACTCACTCGCTTCGCTCGTTCGCTCGAATATTATTAATACACTACTCACTCGCTTCGCTCGTTCGGTTGAATATTGTTAATATATTTCTGACTCGCTACGCTCGTTCGTTCGAATTTTATTAATACACTATCACTCGCTTCGCTCGTTCGTTCGAACTTTATTAATACACTACTCACTCGCTTCGCTCGTTCGCTCGAATTTTATTAATACACTACTCACTCGTTTCGCTCGAATATTATTAATACATTTCTCACTTGCTACGCTCGTTTGCTCGAATTTTGTTAATACACTACTCACTCGCTTCGCTCGTTCGCTCCCGGGTGGCATGAATTTATGATTTATTAATACATTACTTACTCGCTTCGCTCGTTCGCTCCCGAGTGCTACGGATATATGATTTATTAATAAATTACTCACTCGCTTCGCTCGTTCGCTCCCGGGTGCTACGGATATATGATTTATTAATAAATTACGCACTCGCTTCGCTCGTTCGCTCCCGGGTGGTATGATTTTATGATTTATTAATACATTACTCACTCGCTTCGCTCGTTCGCTCCCGGATACATAATTTTTTAATAAATTACTCACTCCTCGTTCGCTCCCGGGTGGTATGAATTTATGATTTATTAATATATTACTCCTCCGCTTCGCTTGCTCGCTCCAGTTATTATAGCTGTTCGTTAGTCTCGCTAAAACTCAGAAACGGCTTGACCGATTTAAATTTTTTTGTTTTTAAACCACCCCTGTATTAGAGCGAACAAAACAAAAAAAATTATTTAAATCGGTCAAGCCGTTTTTGAATTTTAACGAGATACTAACAGCAATTAATTTATATATAAAAAAATAACAATAAACATATAAAAATACATTTTGAAATAAAAGGTACTGTGTATATATTTTTAAAATTCGTAATATTTGTATTTTAATTAAGGGTTGATAATTATTTACATAAGACACTATTTTAACATTGTCTGGAGTTATTATAGAAAAGTAAAACCATAAAAAAACTCAACTATGTTTTTGCTTTTTAGGCACATATATTTCTAACTTTATTATTAATAATAATAATAACTAAAATTTTGCAGAGTTACTGTAGGTACCTACCTACTTCAATTCTTGCAATTTTTTACAATCGGACATATTTTAATATGTCTATTAAAAAACTAGCGAACGAAGTAATAAACATTGTAAGAATAGATCATCAAATTTTTCTACACATAATATCGTTACAGTATATAACACACTGAAAGTTTAAAGACTATAATTTACATTACAATATTTTCATACATTATTATATGGCCTATAAAGTAGTTTATTTCCCACAATAAACGATCTTAATAACTAGCTATATACATAATCAATTAACTAAAGTACTTTACAGGTTTTAATAAAACGTTAGAAATGAAGAAATGGTGATACCGTTATTATATACACAATGATACAGATACCTAGATTATGTGAACACATAAGCTGTGAAATGCAAACAGAAGTCTGCATTTAATTGCGCATTTCAGAACTGGAAATGCCCTTGCTAAAAAGTAGAAAGTGAATTAGTAATACTGTTGTTGTGTCTTTTTGAGTCAACATTAATACTCTACATTGTCGACCACAACATTGCTTTGTTTTGGAGTTTGGTAAATATTAAAGCGAACGAGCGAAGCGATTGAGTAGTGTATTGCACCCGGGCTTTCTTAGCACCCGGGCGAAGCCGGACAGGGCCGCTAGTGATTCAATAAATAAGAAATGTTGGTAACTACTGTTTTTAAATTCCATCCTTTTCTAGGGACAGTTGTTTGTGCACTACTGTAGACATGTTTAGGTGCGATCACTATTTCCATGGCTCACCGCAATGTATTGACTTTTCGACCTGCTTACAGGTCCGTAATAATGGAATATTGTTCTCTTATAAAAACTAAAAGTTCATTTCCAGATGTCAAAATATAATTTTATTGAGAGAGCGTATATCAGGAGGTTATATAAAGCAAAAAATATGTGACAACCGCACTAAGATTCAAGGTATCGTTTTAATAAATGCCTATTAATGTGTAATGTGTCTGTCTTTCCACGCCCTGCAGAAGGCCCCTGTTGACCTACGGAACTGAAACTTTGAGTACGGGACAGAACCTGACAGAGCCGGATTTTCGATTTTCTCTCCGGGGACAGAAATAAATGGGGTTTTCGAAAAAAAAAGGGTAAAACAAAAAACAAAAAATCATAAGGCTATTTTAATATTTTAAATAACCATAACTACCTGGCGAAGACAGGAACCTACGAGTAAGTGGTAACATCTTCCTTTTTTTCTGCTAACTTATTTAAAGCATTTTTGTGTACAGAATTCATGAACAGATTTAGATGCGGTTTTCAGAGTTTTTTTTTTTCGAGGAAGGTTTTAGGCTACATATCATCACGTTTTACTATCCGGAGGCCAAGCAGTAAAGGCGAATTTGCGACATATGTTCCCAAAATTTGAGTAAATATTTGTGACATTGATACTATAGGTATATCAACAAATTACTACAATATAAATTAATAAGATTTATACGGCTGAATTGCAATCAAAAATTTTTCGTTGGAAAGCAGCCAATTATATAATTGATTCGAAACATATTAGAAAAAATCATTTTACCAACCATAGTCACAGTCAGGATTCAGGTTCATGCTAGAATCCTGACTGTGACTATGGTTGGTAAAATGATTTTTTCCAATATGTTTCGAATCAATTATATAATTGGCTGCTTTCCAACGAAAAAATTTACTACATTATATTGAAGCGAGTGAGTAATGTATTAACTATAATAAATAATATATCATACGGAATTTTATATTAATGGGTATCAAAAAAACGAAATATACTTCAGCGGGGCCACGGGTAACGGCTAATACACAATATAAGGAATGCTTCAATATAGATGTAGTAGTCATTAAACTGCATAACAATTAATTAATACGCAAATTCAAAATGAAAATAAACAAGCCGTGAGGTGGGTCGTTTATTAGGACTAAAGTGCGACCCTTGAGGTCCACACGACGGTTTGATAAATATTTAATAATAATAATTAAATTAGATATTACACAGAAAAGTAATCATTTTAATCATTAAAACATAATTATTATTTATTTTTAACAATAATGATAATAAAAAAAAAAACCTGAACCGGTTTTTATAAAATTTATGTCGGATCAAAATGACGTTGACACGCCTCGAATGACACCCTTACGAAGTCGATATAATTTTTTATTCGCGAGATATTGTGTAAAATCTACTTTTTTGGAGTCTATTTGGTTAAGAAAAAACAACGGCTGAACCGATTTTGAAAAAATTTCTTTCAGATCATATTTACGTTAATACGCGTCGATTGGCACCTCAACGTAGTCGATATCATTTTTCATTCTCGAGATTTCGTCTTAAAAAGAAATGGACACATACGTACGTACGTACACACACACACACACACGCACAGACATCTTTCTAAAAATAGTGTAAAAATATTGTAAAAATAGTGTAGTGATCTCGGTAGTGACCTTGAAACATAAAAATTTGTTATACATTTTGATGTCGATTTTCGGACCCATTACAATAACTTCCAATGGGAAGTTAAAAATACAAGGTGTTCTTATTTATCTCTAATAATATGGTTTTAGATGTAAGTGCACCCCTCTTCAGTATTGCTTGGCAGCGATTTGTCTTTATTCTATTTGTGATACTAGTTTTGCTATAAAAAGAAAAACCTGTCGATCATGCCTATAGAAAAGATCTCGGCTAGTATATTATTATGCGAACTGTAAAGTTCAATAGTCACAATAACCGATTCAAGCAAAATAAAATTTATGATATAAGCACTGATCGATGTTTTTTTTAAAGTAGATTTTTAATCTGTGCTCTGCGACCCTGTCCTTACTTTGATTAGTATTCTAATACTTATGTATTTTTCTTAACAACCAAGATTGAAAATTTAAGATATTTTTATATACAACAAACTTATCTAGTGGCGTAATGAGGTACCTATATTATTGGCGAGTAGTGCCAGTATGTCAAAACAAGCTATAGCAAGTTTTAACAGTCACACGAGTCATAACTCATAATATCATTACGCACGAGATATACTATGATATTTTTTGCCATACCCACTGTAAAATAGCTGTTTTTCACTTCATTTTCAATATTTTCAAAAAAATTTCACATTTCAGCTATGCTCAATAATTTAACATAATGTCACCTACTCGTCAGTAATACACATCATTACGTAACTAGATATACAATCTACTAATACAACTCTTCAAATAATGTTAATATACAATATTATAATTACGGTTCTGTTTTTATCAACAGGAGTATCTGAATGCCCAATGTACATATTATAGGCACATATAGGGTAAACGGGGGGAATATGTCGCACTGGATAAACTGCCGCAGTCCTGGTATGTATTTTGAATGTACCATAGAGCCCAATCTCATGTTGCAAATATTTCTGTGAGGCGGTTGATAATTCTGACAGTTGTGATAATCCAGATAAATACTTTTATACGACATTAACGCACAAATGGAAAACAAATTTATCGTTGGGTTTTGTGTCCCGTGCGTAATTTTTTAACGTAACTCATGCACGTTTTAACTTATTTTTATTGCAAAACAGGTCAACTGACACAATCAACCGTATTTAGTAAATTACACAAGAATATAAATTTAACTTTTTTATTTTACCAGTTGTCGAGATATACTTCAATAAGTTTGACACGGCAACTAAAAAAAAACCCGGACAAGTGCGAGTTAGGCTAGCGCGTCGAGGGTTCCGTACGATCATCAACCATATTATATTTTTAACTAACTATAAAAATGTTAATAAATTCTTATACCGTAAGTAAATTCACATATTATTAGTGAATTAACATAATATATGAAACGACACGGCCGCATTGATATCTTTTTGAAGGCTATAATATAAAAAAAAACTCGGGTCGCAGTGCCAAACCCTGCCGACAATATAGTGTATTTGCTAATACAGGCATTGTGGCATTATTATGTGAACTTAAGTTTGTTTTTTGACAAAATAAAAAATTTAACCCCTTAATACATCCCTGAAAATAATTAAATTTTTCTAAATTTCAATATTAGACATGGATTTTATCAGTACACCGAATTAAATACACCCTTTCATAAGTAAATCCGTATCAACAAACTAGTGTTTTCATAAAATTTGAAAGTCCGGTCCTGTCGGGCCGATTTTATTAAAATTTTAGCAGCACATTTTAATCTTTACTAAAGAGTTAAATTTCAATTTTGAAACGATTCTGACAAATTTTTCGATATTTTTGGGCCCAAAAACTTTTTGGAACCCCTAAATACAACCCTGAAAATGGTCCGATCGGGCCCATTTTAAATAGGCTTCTTGCGGTGATGGGTTCCAATGTGTGTACCAAATTTCGTTTCAATCGATTAAGTCTGTCGAGAGTTATCGTGTACACACATATATATATATATATATAAACATTTTTAAAAATGGTGCCAAAGTGTTCAGGAGGCTATGAAACGTCGAGAAATTTTGGTCCGACCCCTAGGTCCCACGATCCGACCGACGCCAATAGTGTATGTGCCATATGGCAAATACACTAAAAAATGTAAATGCCACTGTCGGGACTCGAACCCTAAACTCCCAATTTCGCGTCAGGCAATTGTCTCCAATTACTCCACAGTGCCAATTCAGATGACAATTTTAATTTACCTTATATATGCACAATATACCGCAGAAAACACTACATGCGAGAGCTAATATTTTATAATGGCCGGACATGCCTTATTATATTCAAAATACTGAAAATTTGTAAGAATAAATACGAATATAATAAGGCCTGTCCGGCCATTATAAAATATTAGCTCTCGCATGTAGTGTTTTCTGCGGTAGGTGGGCTTGAGAACAGCCGAGCGTGTTGTCGTTTACATGGCGTTGCTATGGTTCCTCTATTACAAGTCCCTTCAGTTCCCGGGTTCTAGCCCGAAAGCTGGTAAAAGTGTCAATTGGATTTTCAATTTATTATAAAAAAAATAATGAATTGAAAATATGAATTTGTGCTAGGCCCAAATAACCTTACCTGTTGGTGGTCTTTTAAACACAATTTTTTTTCTGCTGTAGGTACCTACATTGTGCATAATATATAAGAGAAATTAAAATTGTCATCTGTTGGCACTGTGGAGTAATTGGAAACTTGCCTGACGGGAAATTGGGAGTTTCGGGTTTGAGTCCCGACTGTGGCATTATTAGATTTTTTTTATAATAGCCTTCTAAAAAATATCAATGCGACAGTGTCGTTTGATATATTATATTAATTCACTAATATGTGAATGTTTTTCAGAGTTAGTTATAATAATACCGTATTTATTCTTATAGTTTTCTGTATTTTCAACATATTATTTTAGTTTGAATTAATGGCCGCAAAAACATCAAAAGCATTATAGGTATCGTATAGGTACGCAAGTTCATTTAAATCTGATCAAAAGTTGTTTATAATAGCTGAATAATTCCATATAGAATTAAAAATTATTAATGATTCTCAGTTTTTTTCCTCTACTTGTGCTATGACATCTTCATTCGTGCTAAATTTCAAGATTCTAGGTGAATGGGAAGTACCAGATAGGTTTTAATGAAAGCGAGTGAGTCAGTGAGTATCAAAATATCTGATTTTTGAAAGGCCGCATCTTTTTTTGGGTTGATTTAGAAGCTTAAATTTTTTACAGGGCTATGGAGTTGTATACCTTAGTATATTTTGATATTAATGTCAACTTGATACATCTAGCCGTTCCTGAGAAAAGGAGTCTTGACGGACAGACAGGCAGGCAGACGGACTGACGGACAACAAAGTGATCCTATAAGTATTCAATTTTTTTCAATTCAAGGTACGGAACTCTAAAAATGAAACTATATCGGCAAAATAAAAATTTGTTTAGGTATAGGTACTACCGGGTACTACAAAAGCCTCGTTCGATCAAAAAAAAATTATTTTAAAAAATGAATATAATTTTTATTACAAATGTAGACTACATAATTTTCTGGGCAATCTTTAGAAATATCTTTCATCGCTAATGGAAGTTTAATTGCTTTTTTACCACGAGTATTATGACCACGCCCTGCATAATCCACTCTCTGAATAATGCATCTAACTACAAAATTAGAAACACGTTTATTTGTCAGAAACAGGTTTATATGTCAAAAAGTTTTTTATTTTTTACTTTTAAGTGGCTTTACAATACGCAGTTTGCACGTTATTAACTGACTTCTGTCTTGATATTTGATTACTAAATAACTAAAAAAAGAAAAACGCACTTACTTACTTTAACTAGCTATGTCAATCAGTCGAACTACTGAACCGATTTAAGTAAAATGTGTAAGGGACCACCCCGAAGGTATGCCCTATTATAAATAAAATAATAATCGTCAAAATTGGTTCACAAATACAGGAGGAATCGGTGAAAAAACATATATGCCGAATATCGAACCTCCTTCTTTTTTGAAGTCGGTTAAAAATATTAAGGGATACAGACTCAATTCGAGTCGTCATGGTGCAGAATAACTGACAGTATCAGAAAACAAACGAAAATTTCCGCTTTGAATCGAATCTTACAATGGAAACTCGACTAAAGCCGACCCATATAACTGTATCTATATGCCGTCGACATGCAATTTGTTCAAATTACGTTCCTATCATAATAGATTTAACAGTGTAATATGATGGTATGTCCTCCGTTTTCTCCGTGTACTTTAAAATTCTGTTATTTTATTTTCTAGTATGTGGTTACTGGTTACAGACTTAAAGTGATTTGTAACATCCACTGCCCACGGTAATGCCATTTCCTAACCAATGAACTCTAACGACCCATGTATAAAGGATATGTCAGCTTATTTATTGGTGATTGGCGAAAACCACAATTCTAACAAAAAAAAATATGTTCAAACCTAACTGTTCCAAGAAATATCGCCTACGTAATGGCTTTACGCTAACACTTTAATTGGCAATTATACATTCATATAATTGATTTTTAATACAGTCGCCTGTTGCCATAAGAATGTTAATTCCATGTCATAAATTATAATACAAAAATTGATAACAACAAGTTATCGAAACAAGTTCCGTCGGTGCTACCGCCAACGGCACATAAAAAAGCAATTCATTACAGAATCCTGTCATTATTTTGACAATTTAAAAGCACGTTGTCCGTATTGCATAATTTTTCTTTATATAATCTTTTAATCTAAACTAATATTGATTGCACGTGCATTTTCAATATAAACTTTTTCAAAGTCAACAACTTTAAAAATATAAATTTAACGTATTTTCAATTAATATAATTATCTTTAGTATTAAAATCAACTATTACATTACATTACATTGTAATCTTCACGTCGCTATTCTACAAACGTTTATAATATAAGAAACTAGTGACCCGGTCCGGCTTCGCCCGAGTGCTATGAATGTATGATTTATTAATATCCATTGCTTCAGTAATTTCTGAAACTACCCACGATTTTCACCCGGACGAAGCCGGGCCGTCCTAAAATAAAGTATTACCTATATCGAACAATGAAAAAAAAGTGAGCGGGACGCCTGGCAGATGTGAAACATTTTTATAGCTTGAATCTTTTATTTATTGAACTTGACAAATTTATCAAAATAAAATCTAGCCTATATCACTTAGGGATAGTGTAGCTTTCTATTAGTAAAAGAATTTTTTAAATCGGTTGGATAGTTCCAGATATAATAATTTATGATTTATTACAAAGAGTTTTTAGAATCGGTTCAGTAGTTCGAGAGATAAGAATTTACAATTTAACACAATTTACCCTAAGTTTCCCTCGTTTACCTAAATTTACCCTTGTATGCCCTAATTTCTTGATTTACCCTAGTTTTCCCTAAATACCCTAATTTACTCTTATTTAGCCCCCTTTGCCTTAAGTTACCTACCTCAATTTAAACAAATTTACCCTAATTTACTCTAATTTGCCCTAATTTACTCTAATTTACCCTAAATACCCTAATTTACCCAAATTTTCAATTTGGTGTCATGAAATTTCAAAAAATTATAATTATTGTCAAAGAAAGAATATAACAAAAATAAAAAATTTTATAAATAAATATCATGTAGAATTTAGAAAAAAAACGTCAAAAATTGTACGATGCCATGAGTTTCCGAACCCGAGTCCACATGCATAGAAGACTAACGTCGTACCACTACTCTATGGATGAACTTGTCTAGACAGCCGTTGTTACTGATATATGTATAACTTAATATACCCGGACAATTAATTTATATATTATTTACCCAGTACAATATAAGTGGCGCAGTGGTGGGGAGAACAGCAGCGAAGGAGAACAATTCGTTGCATATTTCCCCTCACGCGGCTGTTCACAGCCCGACATAAGATGTTTCACATCAAAAATTGAAATAGGTCTTCTGAGAATACCCCGGATTTTCACCCGAGCGTTTCCTTATACATCTAAACCTTCCTCGTGAATCAGGCTATTTAATCGTGAAAACCGGAACAAAATCCGTTCAGTAGTTACGGAGAAAATCAAACACAGCAGACAGACAGACGCGAGATACCTGATTTGCTTCACATTTTCACCCACTGCTCATCTTCCTTTTACCTCAGTCTATTCGGGAGGAGGTAGGTTTTTACACAGTGACAGAATTTTTCAAATTGATTCAGTAGTTCTTGACATTATCTGCGACAAATTTAATATACGAACTTTTCCTTTTTATAATACCTACTTATTAGTAAAAATTTATGTTTGTTACATAAAAAGTCACCTGTATAATAATTACACATTTGAAAAGTACCTACTTTCTTTATAATAATAAAAAAATGCATATCTGCATTGACTTTGTCAGAAAATTATATGGTAGGTATGCCCAAAATATAGTTGTCCAAAAAGTATGTAAGTATGTCCAAAAAGTAGTTATTATGTTTGTTGCCAAATTTAGAAAGAAATGATCTGAAATAAAAGCAGTGTGAAGAATCAATTTTATAAGCTTGTAATTCAAAAATTAACTTGAGAAGATACTTTTGTTCGTATAAATTATTTACAAAGAACTTTTTAAATTCTTTTTTTAAACAACTTGTATGCATACTCGTTCTACTTAACAACAACTGTTATTAAAGATATAACGATATTATATAGATTCCGATTATACATGCATTTATATTGAAGTAAAGTTTTTTTACAGTAGTGTTATATTAAAATACCTATAAAAAAAGTATTTTTGCAAGAGTTTTAGGTATTTCAATTCAAATATTTCACATCTCGACAGCTAAAAATATGTTTCAAGAACGTAACTGATTGCCAATTTGACAGTTAAAAGGAAGTTAATCGCGTAAAATATACATTTTCAGAAGAACACAAACGGTAATTCGCTAATTAATAAGAAACGTAATTAGTACTTTTCTAATTTTAGTAGGTATTAAACAGAAATTTTACCTGACATCGGAACACGACATCCGGAAAAGAAACTTGAGTTGGCGTAAATCATAATAATTTATAAATAAAAAAAAGTATACATTTCAAATTACTAATTAACGAAATAGCTTTTTAGATAAAGATATTAATTCGTAAGTGCAAAGTCCCGCCAATCTGGGGTGCAAGCGGTGTACTAGGTAACGCAAAATTCTGCGATTATAGACTCCCCCACCCCCACGTACCAGGACCGTCACGTCTGGCCGAACCGCCCCACCTCCATTCCGTTATGTAACGGGTGTTTAAATAAAATCTTTCAAACTTAAAATTGAAAATGAAAAATGCATAGTGAGTGTTGATATATACTTATATGATATATCTCAATATAGCTGTTTTAAAAAAATTATAATTATTATTTATTTCCCTACTTACGAGACCTGCAATGTACAGATTTTAACACCCACACCATAGATTTCCCCAAGTCAAGTACTTTCCTGTCAATATTTAAGATTTTTACCGATCAAAATCTGATACCCCAATTCTCAATGCTGATATGTAATTTTGAAAACCGGATCTTTTGTGTTATTCAATTTCGAAATGCTTAAATTAATTAATGCATTTTTATATGATTAATATGAAGTCCAAACCACGAAATATACCGTATTTCCGACACATTTTTCATCAATCTAGACATGTTAGGGATGCACAAAAAACATCGATGTCTTCTGTTTCGATCATAAACATTAATGTTTTGACATCGATGCTGACTTTTCCATGTATCAGGAAAATCAATGTTTTTTCATCGATGTCGAAGTTTAAATATACCTATATATAGGTATAGTCCAAGCTTTCACCGTGGTATAAAAGTCTACTGGACAATACTACTAATATTTTAATATTGAATTTTACAGATATTATGATGAAAAACATCAATTCAGTGGCAGACTAATTCAAATTATTTTTTTTAACATTTTTTGTTGTCAGTATTATGAATACGACTCAATACTACTGGATGACATTTAAGTACTTATACAGATTGTATCAAATTAAAGCTGTGCATAGGGCGTTCTGTGTGTAAGATAGAGATTGATATATAAAGCAGTAAGTAAGAACGAGATAAATGATCGCAATAAGTTTCTGTAAATTTCGACGTAATCATTAGTCGTTTACTGTGGTTAGTCAGGGGTACAGCGCCAATATTTTAAAGTGATTACTAACAGGCTGAATTTTCGTGAGTAGCTTAGTTTTGACGAGTACCCCAAATATCTCTCTGCGACAATTCTCGGTAGAGGTATGCAAAGATCTGCGCAACCGCTAAACATGTTGATTTGGCGAGTTTTTAAATTTTATACATAACACTTTGTTTTTCAGTTAAATTGCCAGATAATTTATAAAAAAACAGGAAGCTGCGCTTGTCCTACAAAAGCGATGGGTGGACTGGCGAGTCCTCCGTCCCCAATATGTAAAAATAACGAGGTTTGAAATTTTATTACTAACGGGCTGATTTTTAGTTTATTGTTTAATTAATATTTTTGAAATCGAAGGGTCAAATTGTCCTACAAATTGTTCGGTAGGGTTTTCCGGTCCTACGCCCTGAAAATGTCAGTTCCACGAATATTCTAAACTGATTACTAACTGTAGGACAAAGATAATACTGGAAGGTGTGTGTATTCTCTGATCAAATAATGCAGTGTCCTACAAAAATATTGGTAGGTATTGCTAGTCCTACAAAAAGACTTTAGTACTATAACGTATTATTTTAATTGGATATCCGGTAAATTGATATTTTTGTAATTTACGTATTTATATAGGGTCGCTATGGTTATTTTAGTGATTATTGAAAATAAATGAAACTAAAATAAAAACACCAAAATAACGATAGCAACTTTATAAAAATATGTACATAATGAGTCATGGCTCATTCTGATATTAGTCCATTAAAATGTTACATTTTTTTAGGCTAACCTTGCATTTTGGACGAAAAGATTTTTTTTACCGTTGCGTAGGGGGTCCGGTGTAAGTTTAAAATTGAGTTTTCGGAGTTGGCGGCCCCCTCATTAGGCCGCAATCTTGAAAAAGAGGTGCTAACAGGTTTTGCAGTACATCTCCGTAACGGTATTTCTTACAGAAAATTAGTACATACGTTTTTTGTTTATAATCTAATTCTCTGCAACTTTACTAGAAACACTTTTTGTCATAAATTGAATATTTAAAAAATATTCTATCTTCTATAAAGCATATCTTTTTAATTATTCAATTTACGACAAAAAGTTTCTCTAGTAAAGTTGTAGAGAATTCAATTCTAAACAAAAACCTATCTACAGATTTTCTGTAAGATGTACCGTTACTGAAATACAGTACAAAACCTGTTAGCACCCCTTTTTCAAAATGGCGGCTAAATGGGGTGGCCGCCGACCCTGAAAACTCAATTTTAAACTTACACCGGGCCCCCCTACGCAACGGCAAAAAAAATCTCGCCCTACTCAAAATGCAAGCCTAATGTAACATTTCAATGGACTATAGTTTTTTGGCTTTTTTATCAATATCTCCCAATTTTATTGTAGGACACCAATTATATTGTATTCTACACTCCATTTCCACAAGAAAAAAACAAAAATTAAGTTGTTAGTAATCAGTTTAGAATATTCGTGGAACTGACACTTTCAGGGCGTAGGACCGGAAAACCCTACCGGACAATTTGTAGGACAATTTGACCCTTCGATTTCAAAAATATTAATTAAACAATAAACTAAAAATCAGCCCGCTAGTAATAAAATTTCAAACCTCGTTATTTTTACATATTGGGGACGGAGGACTCGCCAGTCCACCCATCGCTTTTGTAGGACAAGCGCAGCTTCCTGTTTTTTTATAAATTATCTGGCAATTTAACTGAAAAACAAAGTGTTATGTATAAAATTTAAAAACTCGCCAAATCAACATGTTTAGCGGCTGCGCAGAACTTTGCATACCTCTACCGAGAATTGTCGCAGAGAGATATTTGGGGGACTCGTCAAAACTAAGCTACTCACGAAAATTCAGCCTGTTAGTAATCACTTTAAAATATTGGCGCTGTACCCCTGACTATTACTTAAGACTACTGAAATTATTGATAAAATCACAAAACAAAGGTGACGCTATCAGGTTGCATGGGTATTATTTAATTACAGAAACTACAAAAAATTCCACAGCCGGCGATCACACTGTATATTTTTAAATTCACAAATGCGTCAGAAGAAAAGGAAGAAAGAAACTATTCGTTTTCTATCTCTCTTTTCCAACCTGACACTGTCACCTACAGTTTACATAATTCAATTCCAACATTGACATTTTTAAAAATTATGTGCATCCCTAGTCAGGTAGTAAAATAACGAAACCACTTATACTATTATCAGTCAACTTGCAAATATCGTTACGCAAGAACAGGAAGTGCTTGTTATGTTGTTTTAACACCGACACTCATTTTACAACACGTGTTAATGAATTTCACACTTACTCTGTAATTATGCTGAGCAAAATAACGTGTAGTGTTTTAAATGTGATTACAAAACACTTTAAATTATGCATTTTGTCTGTAATTGAATCGTCCTGAAGGTGCGAAATACTATAATTTTATTCTGTTTGTAACACGCACCGTGTTCAATATGAGTACGTTACTTGTATCTTAGCCGAAGTTACAAGATACAAATAATTTTTTGTAATATGGGTCAAATACCAAACGAATAGAAACAGAAATAGCTTTGGCTTCAGCCACATTTGGCTAAAAATTGAACCTAAGGCAAAACATTTTGTTTCGGCTAAAAATAGGCCGACGGTTTTGCCGAAGTCGAATGTTGAATTTACTGAATAATCGAGGAGTATTATTTTATATAAATCAAACAGCCTTGCAAACAAATAATATGTAAAAAACAATAAATAAAAAATTTTAACGCAGTTGCGTTCAGCTTAATAATAAGTATTTTCCCTCGCTTTTTTTAGCAGTAGGTATACAAACCTCGATTTCGGCTTTGTCAAAAAAATTAGAATTCGGTAGGATTTTAGTAATTGTTAACGACTAAATGAAAACCCAATGAAATTCTTGAGGGGTATTAAATTGCTTTTTCGCTATCTATAAAAAATATCCCTAGAACTATGGAAACATCCCTAATAGAACATAATATATTACTGACCGAGAGCTAGTGACAACTTTTTGGTGTTATTTATTCAAGTCCTTATTTTTGTGAAGATGTTGAGGGAGGCATGTTAATGTCCCCTGAGTAAGGGATTTTGCTAGATAGCGGTATGGGAGGAATGCAGACCGCCCCCAACATGTAACAAAAAAAATGGTCACATTTATTATTGCTTCAAGGCTGAAATTCTTTGTGTAGCTTGTCTGTGACCCAATAATGCCATTATAATATTTGCAGATCGATTGGTCAGTATTAAAGGGGTGGCAGATCACCCTAAACATGTCATGTACCCGACGAAATTTGTATTATTAGTTCAAGGTTCAAATTTTAATATGTTGTTACGGCGACTGTTTTAAGCATATATTTCAGTTTGCAGAACAAATTGTCGGTATTAACCCCCTTGCAGAACGATATAAACACCTAGGCGAGCAAGTTCCCTCTAAGAGAGGAGGTTAATATCGACATTTTGTTCTGCAAATTGAAATATATGCTTAAAACAGTCGCCGTAACAACATATTAAAATTTAAATCTTGAACTAATAATACAAATTTCGTCGGGTACATGACATGTGATCTGCCACCCCTTTAATACTGACCAATCGATCTGCAAATATTATAATGGCATTATTGGGTCACAGACAAGCTACACAAAGAATTTCAGCCTTGAAGCAAAAATAATTGTGATCATTTTTTTTGTTACATGTTGGGGGCGGTCTGCATCCCTCATACAGCTATCTAGCAAAATCTCTTACTCAGGGCACTTTGATATGCCTCCATCAACATCTTCACAAAAATAAGGCCTTGTATAAATAACGCCAAAAAATTGTCACTAGCTCTCGGTCTATAAGTTAGAAGAGTAGAAATTAATACCTATTTATCAAGGGCATACTTATTGTTATCACAGTGGCGTTTGAAATGGAGCTCTTGACATTGAGAAAATTTTTTCTATTAATTTTTAGTTTACGGTTTTAATTTCTGTATACAGCAATAAACGAAACAATATAAGAATGCAGATTTCGCACCTGTTTTGTTTTGAAATATGGTTCTTGAATGTATATTATTATGCAGATCAAGGTTGCAATAATTTATGGAATGAATTAATTGAATCACTTTCGTGTAACTATTCATCTTGTTTTCTAAACATTGTTATGTGTTGAATTGATTTGCCACTTACTTTTCATTTACGTACCAACGGTATGTGTTAGTATCTGTAGCCAAAAGGCAAAACTGCTAATGTCAATTTTTCGAAGTTATGAAAAAATGATGAAAGTGACACAAAAACGGTGGCATCAAAATTAACAGGATTAAATTCCATAGTTACCATATAAACAAATCTTGTCTTTTATTATTTTACTTCAATAAATTATTTGCATATACACTTAAAAAATTAGTTTTAAATCACGCCAAAGAAGTATTACTTCTAACGCATTTTTTTCACAATGATATCAATTTTCTATAGACGAAACGTCGTACATTTAATTTAATAAATCAAATATTTTGTCCACTATCCTGCGATTTTTCTTAATTTTATTTTAATTACTATTTGCATACCTACTGAAAAACTTGCAAAAACCGATTTTCGTAGAGATCGGATATCAAAGAAAATGTTCGATTTGTATGACATTTTGCTGACCAGTTGCCATTTTCACGGTCGGCAGATATTTTTAAGCATATGAGTATCAATTTTATCAAAGTATTTTCTTCAATGATGTCATTTAGCCGCGCCCCATTAATTTTGGTTATTATTTGGCCGGCATTTTAAAATATCTACCGCCATCATCTTTTTTGCATAGGTACTGAAAACTCGCAAAAACTGATTTTCAAAGAGATCAGAATGCAATATAACTCATACCAGAGCTGGGCGGTAATTTATTAATTACCAAGTAATTAAATTACTTCTTTAAATACTTTTATAGTAAAAGTAATTGTAATTGAATTACTTTTTTGAATCAGTAATTCTTTATCTTTGAACATCTGTAGCTCGGTAATCATGGCGAATTGGACATTTGTTCATAGGACATTTTTTGCTTGAAATGAGCAGAGGGATATGCTCCTTACAGTACGTCATGCAACACTCTGTATATAAAATTAATATTACCTAAGTTTATATATTTTTATGCTACCTATTTTAATTTTCACTTTCTTTATGCCTATCTACAAAGGTCTTAATTTATAGATAGGTACTTAAAATCAAAACAAATTTAAGTCAATGGTAAATTCAAATGTTTGAATTAATGATATTCTAGAGATTAAAAAATAATTAATTTTGGTTTATGTCATTTATAGATATGTATTATAAGTTAGCATTAATTGAAATTAAAGCCACTCCTAAAATAAAAAGATGCAAGCCGGAAAAAGTTAAAGTACCTACTCTTACTTCTGCATTTGTAAATCAAATCTTTTCTGGTATAAACATTTTGTTAATAATAAAAAAAGGGTATGTGCCTCACCCACATAAACGCACGGTCGAAGTTATACTTCATGAATTTACATTTTTGCTTTTTTCCTCTCAGCATTTTTAAAAATAGTAAATAATTATTATTAATCAAAACCATGGTTATTTTAGCATCTATACAAAAGTATCCAAAACCTGCTTCCAATATTGCACTATTTTAATACGTCAAAATTGATTTTTAAAATTACAAAATGTATAAGAAACAGAATTTTTCTGGGTTGAGACCTAACCAGATCGATTTTGTGCCCCCAAAAACCCCTTTTCAGTAAATTTCATAAAAATCGTTAGAGCCATTTTATCCCTATCAGAGTTACATTACAGGCTATTACAGCGTTTCATTAATTTTTGAGTCGGTAAATTTTGACTCGAGGTCATTCTAATTTACTACCCTCGCTAAAGAAAAAAAAAACTCGGGTCGCAGTGCCAAACCCTGCCGACAATATAGTGTATTTGCAAATACAGGCCTTGTGGCTTTAATACGTGAACTTAAGTTTGTTTGTGGACAAAATAAAAAATTTAACCCCTTAATACATCCCTTAAAATAATATTTTTTTCTTAATTTCAATATTATTATCAATGCAACCTCTGTACCACATTAAATACACCCTTTCATAAGTAAATCCGTATCAACAAACCAGTGTTTTCATAAAATTTGAAAGTCCGGTCCTGTCGGGCCGATTTTATTAAAATTTTAGCAGCACGTTTTAATCTTTACTAAAGAGTTAAATTTCAATTTTGAAACGATTCTGACAAATTTTTCGGTATTTTTGGGCCCAAAAACCTTTTGGAACCCCTAAATACAACCCTGAAAATGGTCCGATCGGGCCCATTTTAAATAGGCTTCTTGCGGTGATGGGTTCCAATGTGTGTACCAAATTTTGTTTCAATCGATTAAGTCTGTCGAGAGTTATCGTGTACACACATATATATATAAATATATATATAAATATATATATATATATATATATAAATATATACATACATATATATATAAACATTTCCAAAAATGGTGCCAAATTGTTCAGGAGGCTATGAAACGTCGAGAAATTTTGGTCCGACCCCTAGGTCCCGCCATCCGACCGACGCCAATAGTGTATGTGCCATATTATGGCAAATACACTAAAAAATGATATTTACCTAAGTTGTGTCACTGTTTAAAGATCAAAAACATTGCTAATTAGATTTTTTTGTGTAATATTTGAACATTCATGATAGTAAATATTAATGATGATGGTTCTTATGAGAGCATATGCAGGCATTTACGTTATTTAATAAATTATTAATTGATCATAAATTTCCCTTTATTAGTGTATTTGCCATAACATACACTATTGGCGTCGGTAGGATGGCGGGACCTAGGGGTCGGACCAAAATTTCTCGACGTTTCACATCATTCTGAATAACTTATCTACATATATAATTTATGTGTGCGATCTTATAACTTTCGAAAGAGTTATTTGATTTTGACGAAATTTGGTAGGCACATTGAAATCCATCACCGCACAAAGCCTATTTAAAATGGACCCGATTGGACCATTTTAAGGGTGGTTTAGAAGTTGAAAAAAGTTTTTGGGTCCAAAAATACCGAAAAAATGGTTCGATCGTTTCAAAATTAAAAATTGTATTTTAAAGACCACCAACAGCTAAGGTTATTTAGGCCTAGCACCAATTCATATTTTCAATTCATTATTTTTTAATAATAAATTGAAAATCCAATTGACACTTTTACCAGCTCTCGGGCTAGAACCCGGGAACTGGGAACTTGTTCGAATCGTTTCAAAATTGAAATTTAACCCTTTAATTAGTAAAAATTAAAATGTGGTGTTAAAATTGTAATAAAATCGGCCCGACAGCACCGAAGTTACAAATTTTATGAAAACACTGTTTGCGCATTGATAACATTGCAATTAAGAAAAAAATCATTATTTTAAGGGAAGTATTAAGCGGTTAATTTTTTTATTTTGTCTAAAAATAAACTTAAGTACACATAATAAAGCCACAATGCCTGTATTAGCAAATTCACTATATTGTCGGCATGGTTTGGCACTGCGACCCGAGTTTTTTTTTAAATTATTAATTGATCATAAATTCCCTTTTATTTAATTTTTGCAGTTACGAATAATAATAAATAGGTACCTACCTACATACAAAAAAAACTCGACAACTGTTTATGAAATATGAACACATAACAATGAATTGTTGAGAATTTATTTATATATATCTTTATAAATGGTAATGATTCAATTGACATTTGAGAAAGATTATTACTTTTAGAAACACTGAACCTTTCGACGTATGTACGATACATAATTTAAGTTTATAAATATGTACCTACCTAATAATAATACCTATAGTAAAATATACATTAAATTTCTAAGTGCAAAATGATCTCAAAATGCATTTTATAACAAAATTTAAGAACACTTTCGCATTTGATCCCAGACAGGACAAAAATCGAAAGATTTATTACTTTAACTAAACGTGTTATTTTTTCTTAAAAAACCGGCCAAGTGCGAGTGTACTCGCTCATCGAGGGATACGTATAACTAACAAATAAAAAAGTAATAAATTAAATTACATTTCATCAAAATATGTTATCCATAGCTATATAATTATAATGACTAAAGAAAGTTTAAACAAAGCTAGCTATAGTCTATTCATTTCCAAGATAGAGTATTGTAAACAAATAATGCGGAGGCACGTGATCATTGCACAAAGTCGGCATCAGATAAAGTATTGAAATACATTTTAAGTATTTTAGAAATCGCTAATAATTCACTTTTGTAAACATTTATAATCATATTTTTCTCTCAAGCCTTTAAATGACATGTTTTTCCTCTTTTTTGGGGGAACTACAAATATTCATATTTTTACTTCCCACCTCTACTATGGTAGGGAAGTAATGGATTTAGTCCGAAAAAAATATTTCGAGATTTTAATAGATCTTCACGTTCTGAGACCCTAGCAATCGTTTAAGATCATTTTCTGACTGATGTCTGTATGTGTGTGTGTGTGTGACTCAAAATCTGATCAGATCTAAGTTAAAGGCTGATAAACACAATAGAACGCGGTACAATCGGCATGTCCGTATGTATTTCCGTTTTTACGATATCGAAGGCGAAAAATTAACCATATATAGTTAATTTTTCGCCTTCGATATCGTAAAAACGAAAAACATACGGCCATGCCGATTGTTCTCTTGTGTTTATCAGCCTTTAACTTAGATCTGATTAGATTTTGAGTCAAATCGGTTCAGTAGATCCTGAGATATTAAAAAAAACGTTCTCAATGTCACGTATTAACATAGGTAAAAAAATATAAATGAATTCTAGATGTTATAATATGAAAAAAATGTAAATTTTTTTTTCTCTAAAATGTATAGTTTTCGAGAAAAAAAATATTTTATTAAAAAAAGAAAATTGTCTGTAAATCAAGTTAATCATGATTTTTGCTGTATTATAGCCTTCAGTAGATCACCAAACAAAAAAGAGGGCCATTCTTTTTTTCAAAGAATAAAAAAAGAGTGTTTTTTGCAAATATTTACTAGGTGGGAAGTATAGGACTGGTCATCAGTCGAATTTTTTATACATGTGATAGATGGATGGTCTTTCGTGTGTCTTTTAGATTATATTTTAAAATATATTGTGTAGGAATAACTGGACAATATTGCGTACTGGCGCCATCAAGGGCGGAGTAATTTAATTCTATGCAGGTACACCTTGTGACTTATTCCTGAACATACTGCATAAAAGCCAAAAAACATCTAGATAATCAGAGGTTGAGAAAGGAGACCTCATAGCGCAGAATCGATCAAAGAAGCACTACTGATAATTTAAAATTGCTTTTAATTACTTCCCATTCAACGTCTGTTTGTAATCTAATCTAGAGACTAAATTATATAATTGTATAGTGGTCATACAGTATAAAAACCATATTTGCTCAGCTACCTGAGGGGCTAACTTCTAAGAAAATCATTTTTTTCTTGGGCTGAACCTTCTTAAATATATAAATTTAAAATTTATATATTACCATTCAATAAGTGGAAATTATCATGCAAAAAAATGAAATATATTTTCTAGTATATATAAAAATGGCTTTCTATTTCAAAGATATAACAACGAAAGCAGCGGAAAAATATTGAGTAACTTTTTTGGAGACGTTAAAACTTAAAACATAGGTAACTTTTTTCAGTAGGTACAAAAAAAAATTAATTACCAAATAAAATTGTTTATTTTCCAATCATTTTAAGAGTGCAGTATCCATAAAATTGATTTGAATCACAATAGAACAAAACACGCATTCACACGAACAAATACGCGGCGCACCTCACCAAACAAATGAACAACTGAAAGGTAATACAAAATACAATCACAACAATCGCGTCTCTGCTATCGAACTGTCAAACCGTAAATGCAATTCCATGAGGCGGCAATGAGAATTGCAGTTGTCTTAAAAGTGGGAGAAACGTCAACTGCGGTTGATGTAAAGTAGTGTAAACCCATTGATATTTAACGTTGTTTAATTCATAGACGTGCGAGAAATTTACGGAACGGAAATTGAAGACTGCAAATAACTTTAAAAAACCTCCTTTAAAATAGTAACTTAAATGAGGAAAATAATAAAATTTTGAGTTCGGCGCCGATTTAATTATACTAAAATACTGATATTTTATTAAATTGGCGCCGACCTTAATATTTTATTATTATTAGTGGTTTTTTTGAAGGAGATTTTTTTAAGTTATTTTATTTTTTACTTATCAAGACATAAGTCGGTTAATAACGTGCTAACTATGTATTGAAAAGACACTAAACAATACGTAGTTAGCACGTTATTAAACGACTTAAATGTCTTGATATTTGAATACTAAACTAAAAAAAGGAAACCACTGAACGGATTTTAGTAAAATTTATGTGGAACCATCCTGAAGGTATGCCCAATTAAATAAAACAAGAATAATCAAAATTGATTCACAACTGCAGGAGATATGAGGTGGCATACATAGATAACATACATAAAAAAACACGTAACAAAAAAATCTGTCGAATTAGTGAACCGATTTATATAAAATTTATACGGGACTACTCTGAAGGTATGCCTTATTAAACAAAACAGTAATCATCAAAATCGGTTCACAAGTGCAGGAGATACGTATAATAGCTTCTTCTGAAATCTAAATGCTTGTTTCATTTTCTAGATATAGGTACATATTTTTTTATTGAAAATATATAGGTACCTATTTATGTATGTATTTGTATGTACTGTATTACATACAATTATATATACATATGTACGTACATACATTGTATGTAAATTTACTTTTCTGTTGGACGGACACTTTCCTTGGACGGACAAGCTTTGATTGTCCCCTCGGTGTCCGTACAAGAGAGATTTCACTGTACTTTTATTTTCCATCACCAAATCATAGCGTCAAAATAATGTCAAATCCCAATAAGGTGAACCTCAACAAAAGAAAAAATTTATGTCCGAAAATACTATGAACTATTTCACACAGTTTTGCCTTCTATAAAAAAAATCAAATACCTATTTACTTTGTTTATTGATATTTTTATACGCCACTGACCTGTTGGATGACCGATAAAAAAAGATCGTATAAAATATACACACACTCACACACACCTGCAGTAGACTGTGAACCTCTGTTCACACACAAGATGCGAAAAACTGGTTGTTTATAGCACAAGTTAGTTAATATCATGATTAAATAGTCAGAGTTTACAAGTAATGCTTAATTAAATACAAAACAATCCACCGAAAAAAATCTTTTGAATACCTACAGTCAAAATTATGAACTTAAATAGTCTATTCATTTTCAAGATAGAGTGACCTGTGTGCTTGATCAGCTCGTGTCCCTTTGTTTCTTGAATTGTGATTGGTCGGTCGGAAGAATTTCAAATGTTGCAAATGTATTGGACCGTATTTACCTATTTATTTTGTTGTAAGCTGTAGGTAAGTGACACACTGTAAAAAATGGATGTAAAAATACTTTGAAAGTTAAGGTAGAATTCGCTCGATTTTCTAAGTGATTTTACATTATTATTTATTTTTACACAGAAAACTTCATAAAAACTTGGACTTTTACTGTAAAGTTAAACAAATTTGTGATTTTTACATAAAATAAATTAAAATTAGATAATTTTTGTAATATTCCAATAAAGTGTGTAAAAATTACAAAATAAAATGTATAGTTACATATATAAAATGGATGAATACAAAACAAATTAATGTAAAATTAGTAACCACGCATGCGCAATGTGTTTTTATGGAATCTACGCGATGTGCAGGCGATACCTGTTTGCGACGTCATTGTCTCTTTGTGTGCCTATTACCAGATTAATCGCTGGCTACAAATGAACCATCGATAATCTGACAAATTGGTTGAGGCTTTCGCGGCCAGTTGATGAGCTGGTATTGTTTCTACATCCAGCATCGGAGATGGAAGGACCTCTGAAGAAGCTCGCCACTCGTGCTAGCGAAACTTTAGGAAGCAATTCCAACCAACGACGGCCTATAGACCCGAATCAGGACAATACCAGCTCATCGATAATCTGTTTAATCTGCCTTTTTATTTCTTACAGTGCACTGTTGGAATGTATTTTTTTCCAAATTACTCTATCTTGGAAATGAATAGATTATAATCGAGCATCAGAGGAATGCAGAAGATTTTTCGTTTTTGCTAACATCGATTTATTATTTTTTTATATTTTTGTTTCAGGCAGATCAAACAGATCTATGAAAAGGGGGTAAGTGAATTTAATCACAAAGGATTATTTATTTTAAGTTTAATTTCAGTGATTTAACTTAAATTAAGCTGTGATCTCCAATAAACGCCGTCATTCGTGTATGACGCCGTACGCGATGGCAGAATGATAGCTAAGGGTGTCTCAAAATTGACGCCCGTGCTTTTGGGATTTGATTCAGGAGGCTAACACAAACCGAAAATTAAGAGTGGAAAATTTTCCGATTGTCCTTCGTTATCGAGTTATTAGTGTATTTGCCATATGGCACATACACTATTGGCGTCGGTCGGATGGTGGGACCTAGGGGTCGGACCAAAATTTCTCGACGTTTCATACCCTCCTGAACAGTTTGCCACCATTTTTGAAAATGTTTATGTATATATGTATGTATATATATATATATATATATATTTATATATATATGTGTGTACACGATAACTCTCGACAGACTTAATCGATTTAAACGAAATTTGGTACACACATTGGAACCCATTACCGCACGAAGCCTATTTAAAATGGGCCCGATCGGACCATTTTAAGGGTAGTATTTAGGGGTTGAAAAAAGTTTTTGGGCCCAAAAATACCGAAAAAATTCTCAGAATCGTTTCAAAATTGAAATTTAACCTTTTAGTAAAGATTAAAATGTGCTGTTAAAATTTTAATAAAATCGGCCCGACAGGACCGGACTTACAAAAATTTTATGAAAACACTGGTTTGCGGATAGTGATTTAGGTACTTACTGAAGGGTGTATTTAATTTGGTACAAAGGTTGCATTGATAATATTATTGAAATTAAGAAAAAAAATATTATTTTAAGGGATGTATTAAGGGGTTAAATTTTTTATTTTGTACAAAAACAAACTTAAGTTTACATAATAAAGCCACAATGTAGTATTAGCAAATACACTATATTGTCGGCAGGGTTTTGGCACTGCGACCCGAGTTTTTGATAAAAATGTAAATAATAAGTTTATCGTACGATGACTCTAATTAGTTATGGTAACATAATTCATTAGGTGGCCATGGCGATGCTGAAATTTTTTTAATCGTTCGTGCTTCCCTGCTAAATTTGAGCATATTTTGTGACAACAGATGTGGAAAATATCTTGCTTTATAATAATACTAGCGGCCCCGTCCGGCTTCGCCCAGACTGCAATACGCTACTCACTCGCTTCGCTCGTTCGATTCCGGGTGGTACATTACTCACTCGCTTCGCTCGTTCGCTTGAATAGTATAAATACATAACTCACTCGCTTCGCTCGTTCGCTTGAATATTGTAACTACATTACTCACTCGCTTCGCTCGTTCGCTCCCTGGTGACTTTTTCCAATGTTTTAATAAGTAGTTATTCTGTTAACCATGGCGGAGACAAATCCAAAAAATCAAAGTTCATGAAAATCGGTCCAGCCGTTCTCGAGTTATAAATGGTGTAACTAACTAACTAACACGACTTTCTTTTATATATAATATAGATTTATTTGTTTTTAGTTTAAATATCAAATTTTAGTTTTCTATCAACGAGGGACAATCGGAAAATTTTCTACTCTTAATTTTCGATTTGTGTTAGCCCCCTGAAACAAATCCCAAAAGCACGGACGTCAATTTTGAAACACCCGTATAGACGCGGTTTCCTTTGAGATCGTAGGTTGAGTCTATATAGACGTGGCGTGCGGCGTTTGTAGCTATTTTCTAGCAGTAAAAAAAGCGGTCAATACGAGTAGAACTCACGCCATGAGGGTTCCGTACCGTTATAACAATTTAACAAAAATTAAGTTTGCGACGTAAATAATTCGCAGATATAGTTTACACCAATCGCAAAGATGGCGCTTGATCGCAAGAATCTTTATAGTACCTATATACATAGAAATACGTGATTTTTTGAGAGGCCGTATTTTTTACAGGATTATAAGATTGTATTTGTAGATCTTAGTATTTGATATGAATTTCAACTTGACACCTTTAGCCGTTCCTGAGAAAAAAGGTCTTGACGGAACTCTAACAATTGAGTTTGTCACGTGATAATTCCACATAGAACTAGAAATTAATGATTTTCGTATTTTTTCCTTTACTTGTGCTATTTCAAGATTATAGGTCAATGGGAAATACTCTATAGGTTTTGATGAGTGAGTCACTATCAAAAAAATATATTTTTTTATCTTTTTATTGCACTGAGATAGAAGCTGGAATTTTTCACAGAATTATGGGGTCGTAGACACTAGACCTTAGTATTTAATATTAATTTCAACTCGATACATCTAGCCATTCCTGAGAAAAAGGCTCTTGACGGACACAATATAGACAGACAGACAACAAAGTGATCCTATATGGGTTCCGTTTTTTCATTCTGAGAAACGGAACCCTAAAAAACCAAACATTTCAATAGGTACATGAAATAAACATACACAGCAAATTTGGAACTAGACTCTGCTGTGTTTTTGGCGACAATCTCACATTACACCAAGCCGTGAGGTGGGTCGTTTATTAGGACTAAAGTGCGACCCTTGAGGTCCACCCGACGAACTTCCCAGTTTGATAAATATTTAATAATAATAATTAAATTAGATATTACACAGAAAAGTAATCATTTTAACCATTAAAACATAATTATTATTTATTTTTAACAATAATTAAAAAAAAAAACGGCTGAACCGATTGTTATAAAATTTATGTCGGATCCAAATGACGTTAACATGCCTCGATTGACACCCTTACGAAGTCGATATAATTTTTTATTCGCGAATTATTGTGTAAAATCTACTTTTTTGGAGTCTATTTGGTTAAGAAAAAAGAACGGCTGAACCGATTTTGAAAAAATTTCTTTCAGATTATATTTACGTTAATACGCGTCGATTGGCACCCTAACGTAGTCGATATCATGTTTCATTCTTGAGATTTCGTCTTAGAAAGAAATGGACACATACGTACGTACATACGTACACACACACATACACACACAGAGACATCTTTCTAAAAATAGTGTAAAAATAGTGTAGTGACCTTGAAACATAAAAATTTGTTATACATTTTGATTTCGATTTTCGGACCCATTACAATAACTTCCAATGGGAAGTTAAAAAATGGTTACCTCTGTGATCGGTCAGTTCAAGAGATTCTGATGAATGTGACTACTTTTATTGGTCCAAGGTGTAAGGCGATGCTGGCAAATACATAATATTATCTGGGTGTACAAAGTTCACCGGGCGGGCGAGACCTACTCACTGACAGTGCTTATGTGTGTGTGTGTTTCATGTATTAACGATGCGGTTGTATTATGTTTTCAGACTTGTTCTTGTACTTTAAGTCTTGAATAATGATATTTATAGTAACGTATAACACACGTTGACCAGCAAGGCCGAAGTAATGACCCGTGGACATCTTTTTGTCCGCCATTCGACCACAAATATAACATATCGTGTGATTTATAGCATACGCCTCAGTATAAGGTTGGCTGTTTAAATTTCAAACGATTCTCTCGTTTTTTTTTGGGAAGGAGAAATCCTTTTTACGGAGACTCAGGGAAGATGACTCTGAGTAGTGTGGGTCTCAGGACAGGGCCACCTACCCATTAAAACCCCCTCCATCTCACCCGTATCGTCACCCTGGAGTCTAGTATAGACGCTAATGACTTCAGCTGTTGAGCGTCTATAATCTACAATCTATCAAGTTTAGTCATCGGTGTAAGAGAATAGATTTTCAATTTTCAAAAATGTCATTACCTTTACTCCTGCGGAAATCTACAAGTAATGTGCTTGCTTTCTGAGAA
The DNA here is from genome assembly GCA_039654895.1 of Mongoloraphidia duomilia. NCBI lineage: Eukaryota > Metazoa > Arthropoda > Insecta > Raphidioptera > Raphidiidae > Mongoloraphidia > Mongoloraphidia duomilia. The sequence continues at coordinate 18,147,901 of CM077518.1, read as the reverse complement.
TGTGAGTCGTATCGCGAAATGAAATAGACTTATTTTTATCTGTGGTTACAAAAAGAGGTTCTAAATCTCTTATTTTATCAGTTTCGAGACAATTGAATGGTAGTATATTATTGTAAATTTATTGTTACTTATATTAATAACATATTGATTTTTGAAATATGAACAGCTTACAGAATCACTGGTGGCCGTTTTAGCGAAAATCGAAATTTTCGATTTTCGTTCATCAGTAAGCTACCCTTATTTGGATATATAAAATATAAAAAGCCTGATTAATCCCCTAAAATAGTATGTTTATTAACTTTCCATTGGAATTAGTCGTTGTATTGCATCCAATTTTGCGAATGAAAAATTTGGAGATTATATTATATCTGCACGTTTTGAGGTCCTTAGAGTTCGAATCTACTATTTTTAGAGAGATGTCTCTGCGTGTGTACGTAAGTTCGTTCGTTCATTTGTTCGTTCGTACGTGGGTGAACTTTTTTTCGGCTCGCATATCTTAAGAACAAATAATGATATCGACTCCGGACCAATTTCATTCGACACAAAATTGCATAGTGAACACCTGCTTAGGTTTGCAGGAAAAATCAATTTGCAGTTTTTCGTTTATAAAATTGTTGTAAAATGTTTCTCGTCTCGCATATGTCGAGAACAAAGAATGATATCGAGTATCGACTCCGGACCAATTTCATTAAACGCATATAATTGCATAATGAACACCTGATAAGGTTTGCAATAAATTTAAACTTGCGGTTTTTTTTATAAGAAAAAAAACATGTTAACCTGAATTGCAAATAGTTTCTCCACGGTAGACTGTAGACTGGTCTCTAATCTCTAAGAACATCCAATGAAAAGTTAGCAGTGTGGTTTTACCTACACACCAAGCCTCTTTTTGGTTTAGATTCGTTGAACGTTTGTCAGCCAGGCCTCCGTACATACGACCGAAAGGACATCTAAAACTATTTTTTTTATTTATTTATTTAAGATTATAGACGCGGCGACAACTTAGGTCATTAGCGTCTTAATTACATTAAATAACAACTTCCTTAAAACTAAATGACATCACAAAACATCCATGAGCGGAGCTGGGATTCGAACCCAAGACAGTGTGATCCAAAGGTCGGCTACGTTAACCGTTACACCACACTGTCCTCCATCTAAAACTATCTTTTTCGGTATGTAGGAATCATAAAACATCTAAATACGTCGAAATCTTTAATTTGATTTGGATACAAGATTTTCTTCACTCCTCCATTGTCACTCGAAAGTATGTATCAATTTAAAAAAAATTCGACTGATGACCAGTCCTATACTTCCCACCTAGTAAATATTTGCAAAAAATAAACACTCTTTTTTTTATTCTTTGACTAGGCCCAAATAACCTTAGCTGTTGGTGGTCTTTAAAACACAATTTAATTTTTATTCTTTGAAAAAAGCATGGCCCTCTTTTTTGTTTGGTGATCTATTGATGGCTAGCTTAATATAGCAAAAATCATGGTTACCTTGATTTACGTACAATTTTTATTTTTTTTAGTAAAATATTTTTTTTCTCGAAAACTATACATTTTAGAGAAAAAAAATATTTACATTTTTTTCATATTATAACATCTAGAATTCATTTATATTTTTTTTTACCTATGTTAATACGTGACATTGAGGACGTTTTTTTGAATATCTCAGGATCCACTGAACCGATTTGACTCAAAATCTAATCAGATCTAAGTTAAAGGCTGATAAACACAATAGAACAATCGGCATGCCCGTATGTTGTTCCGTTCTTAAGATATCGAAGGCGAAAAATTGACCACATACACACACACACACATACACACATACACACATACACACACACATACAGACATCAGTCAGAAAATGATCTTAAACGATTGCTAGGGTCTCAAAACGTGAAAATCTGTTAAAATCTCGAAATATTGTTTTCGGACTGAATCCATTACTTCCCTACCATAGTAGAGGTGGGAAGTAAAAATTATATGGGACCAATCCGACATCTTCCTGAACACAAGCGGAATCAAAATTTTTCAAATCAGTAAAGCCATTCGTGAGTAATTGGTGGACATATATTTAAAAAAAATGAATACTGATCGAATTGAGAACTTCCTCTTTTTTTGGAGTCGGTTAAAAAAACGTGTTAATCCTGTTCTTTTTGGGTAGAAATACAATTATCAACATTAGCTTACTCTATAACAAATAGCACTTAATACAAGTACGCCATATTTAGTAACATATCTATCTACATTCTACTTGCAGACGTTGCAACAGAGGATTCTAGGCGCTGGCACTGATTGTAGAGTACTTACATGGTGGATACTGTGTAGTATTAATACCTGTAATCATTAGACTGACCTCTCTGACCTATTCAGTGTTATGAACACTTTAATTAGATCCGTGAAAACTGTATTTGCACGCATTTATCAAATCGTCGACTTATTGGCAAAACATAGATACTAAATTGGATTTAGTTAATACAGTACTACCGACGAAACAAGTCGTATTACGGTTAGAATGATTCTCATTAGCGTTCCGAGTGTAACATGATATACAGGGTGTTTAAAAAAACATGTGCCATCGCTTGTGGGGTGACTCCTTAACCAAAAATAGACAAGTAGTTCCTATGAACCTTGTTCCGCAGATGCTTTGTTTCACAGATACAGGGGTTTCAATTTTTTAATTTTTTTCGGTTTTTAGAAAATATTTCCGAAACTGCTTTAACGAGCAATAAAATTTGGGTTGTCAAAAGTACCTCCCTAAAATAACATTTATTTTAGCAATAAAAATGTGTGAACAGGTTTGCCGATTTAAAAAATTGAACACCCTATTCATCTTTGAAACAAAGCATCTGTGGAACAATGTTGATACAAGCTACTTGTCTTATTTTGGTTAAGGAATCACCCCACATGCAATCGCACATGTTTTTCGAGAAACCCTGTATATCATAATATAAATGAGATGATTTTTTATGAATATATTTTACTTATTGTGGATTATAGACGCGTCGACAACTTAGGTCATTAGCGTCTTAAATACAACAATTAATATCATAATATATCACTTAAAAACTAAATTACATCACAAAACATCCATGAGCAGAGGTGGGATTCGAACCCACGACAGTCTGATTCAGAGGCCGCGACGCTACCAACTGAGCCATACTGTCCTCTTTTTATGAATGTAAATATACACTGTGTGTATCATTATAAAAGCACTTTTCACAACGCCGCGATTGAAAATTCGATTTTCGGTACCTGTTTAGCGGGTTGAAACTGCGAGTTTCAACCCTAGGGATGAACATTTTCAGTTTCTGTTTTCTCTGTTTTTTAAAGTTGTTAAAAGAGAGATAGAGCGATTGAATCGCGCCAACTTCAATCCACATATAATATTCGAAAACGTCAAAATGTTAAATGACTGCAGACATAACCCTATAAAAATTTCACATGAATCTGACAGATCTAATATTTTTTCGACTTTTTTGCGCGCCCAAATTGCAGGTAACTCAAATCGAATTGTCAATATAGTTATTGTGAAAAATAATATGCATTTACTCGGAACGAAACACAGCATTTGCAACGCGTGTGAATTTCAGCCCTCGTTCCTCGGGCAGCAAACTTCACACTAGTTGCAAACGCTAAGTTTCGTCCTTGTAATGCAATATATACTATTACAACTATCAACAACAATTTCAACAAAATAAGTATGTTTTATCTACATCATACAAACAATTTAACAAATAACATACAAAGTATAAAAATATGTCTGAATCGTACATATTGGAAAAAAGTCGGGTGGGTGCAGCTCTGGTTGTAACCGTTGTACTGCAGTGTTTTGAAAAAAAAAGATTTCAAATTGGGTATACATTTTTTCGATGTTTGATGAGCGAATTAAGGTAATCCGCCATCTTGGAGTTCCGCCATATTGATTTTATAATGAGGTCATATGACCTATGTCGCATTGTTTCCTGACTTACACACGTGTTTAAAATTTCAAAGCTCTAGCTTAATTAGAACTAGTCGTGATTGCAAGATTTGTCCCGAAGTCGAGTTAATAAAACCGTTATAAAAATACAGTCGTCTTGATAACCTCCTCCTTTTCTGAAGTTAATTAAATATAAAAAAGCGCATATAATCTTAAACAAATCATTAGTGAACATGATAGAGTACTATTCCATGCAGAAATGTTAATTTAATGAGGTTTGTACTTTGCCCAGTACACCGACGATAAGCAGAAACTGTTCTTTTTGCTATAATAGGTAAATTTGCAATTGCATCGTAATTATAATGGTGAATTAACTTCTTCACTTCATTGTTTTTATTTTATCTTTACGTTTTCATTATTATTATACATCGAAGCATTCGATGTATATTAAATTCGCCTTTTTCCTGTATGTATGTATGTATGTATGTCTCAATCCTTTGTCGTACCATAACTCGAGTAACTGTAATTTGTTTTTAATGAAATTTTGGACACACATGCGTTCCCATCATGGCAGGATCTGTATTGTTTTTCATTTACGTAGCTAAAAAAATAGTGCCCTTTTGGCCATAAAATGTCAAAAAATCTTCCGTATTTTCAATACGGTTCAACCTAGAAAAAAATTTATCGAAGCAAATTTGTTCGTTAATTCATTATCTTTCCGACTGTCATATCAAAAATAATGCCATATATCCGCATCTAATCATATTTAATTGATTTGTATCGGCTTGCATGAAACTAGATTTTTTCGTTATGCGCAATATTTTGTCAAATACCGCTTCGATCGTTTCGAAATTTTTTTTAAACTGTAAGAAATTGCCTTTGAATGGTAAATCATACAATTTCCGATGTTAAAAAAACGTTAAAAATACCTTTTAGCGTAATTATCAGTAATTTTTTCCAAAGAAAATAAACCAATCGTTATTCAATTTTTTTCAGTTGCGAAGAATGTATCAATATGAGGAACTGAACTTTGTGGACAGTTAAATTAGATGAATGAAATAATAGATAATTTTCAACGTAATAGGTATAATTTATCGTTCAATGAATAGTCATTATTTTATCACACTAAAAATAATCATATACTGATTTTAATTTACACGTAACCTAAATAAACAACTTTTAAACTGTCAGTCTAAAATCGAAAAGTCATAACATCAAAAATGTGAAATTTTTAGGTTAAATTACCTTGCCTCCCAAACTTTTTTTATGACGAACGCGCTACTACTGACTTCGCATATCCTAATATTTTAACGGAACACCTTGGTTATTCCGTGCCATCTATACAGTAAAAATTCCATTCTAAATTTAAACAGTAAACAGTAATTATTTATAATAATGGATCAATTTATTAACAAACATGGATTTTTTCTTGGGTGACAGTATTTTAAGACGATTACAAAATTATGACGTACCAACCAACACAATTATTATGAAATTTAAAAAAAATAAAAATCTACTTGAAAGGTTTGTATAAACTATAAGTATACATATTTAATGGGTATTAGTTATTTTAATTAATATTTATGTGGTTTCACTGATTGGTGTCAAATGAAGCATTAATTATTAGTTAAGCTTTCTAAAACCATTTACAAATAATAAAACGATGCTGTTGGATACATCCTTTGAATACAAAAAGAATTCAAGAAAGTCGGACGTCCGATCCGATATCAAATCGTAAGTGTGCGATATGGTCATATAATCTTATAGATATTTGAGCGTTAGACACCCGGATCCGACAATCGGATCCGATAGTAGGAAATGTGCGGCCGGCCTAACCACAATTATTAATCTCCCTTAGTAATTATTAATAAATAATAAAAATGTTGATTTAATATTTTTAGGGCTTCATATGAGAGCTATGGTGATCCAATCAGTTATGTTCAAATGAAGCGAATGGTTCATTATGCAGAGACTCCTGAGAGGTCCCGAGCTTAAGAACACAAATATATCCTACTCACTAACATTGGTTTTGAATGAAGCATAGATGTAACGGAGTTTCGAATCCGAAAATATGGGTAATCCGATACTCTTTCACACACGATTCCTTATTCAAAATAATTGTGACCGATCTAAACGTCGATACCGTAGATCGTTGCTTGGCACGATATGGCAGGGTTACATTATGAATCTGCAGCCTGTACTAATCGTGGAAGTTTCATTCATCATTTGTATTCGTAATTGCAATTTTTTATTTTAAAGAAAAAGATCTGTCATAAATTTGTATTTATTATTTACCAGATGCACACATGCAAACTGAAAGTCAGTTATTTAGTGTGCAAATAGATTTAGAATTACATTTTTATAATTGGTAACAGAGCTGCAGAAAATACTTGAAAACAGTATCTTAGTGGAAAATGTTATATAAGCTAACTGTTATATGGGTTCCCTATACCTATAATATGGAAATCTGCTTTTTTAGTGGCTGAATTGAAAATTTGCACACATGTGGTTCCGATGAAAATACAATATTATAGTAACCAGCTGACCGGGCTGGCTTTTGTCTGGGTGCAAATCGCACTTTTGGATTTTTTTAATGTTTGTATGAGAACGAATAAGATTATTTTGTAAATTGTATTATAGAATAATAATTTATTTTTTACCTATTTGTATTAATTTAATAAATTTTAGTAAAAATTAAAAAGTTATCTATTTATAAAATTCTCAATCTTTTCAAAAAATGTTGTCGACGTTTATTCCGGATATTCAAAAAAATCCTCGCACGATCCTCCGTTTCTTCAGGTGAGAGCAGTCACCGCGACAGCCGAATTTTGGCACGCTTGACAGTAACTCGGAGAATTACGACGATAACTCAGAGCCCGGACATACAGAATAGAATATTTATTGCTTTGTACAGGTTGTCACGAAACAGGCCTATCTTTGCTATATATTATATTATTTAATACCTTGTACGGTTCATTTTGTAGTCGTCAATATTTGCTAGAGAAAGATCGATGGTTCTTTATCGGGTGAAACTGATCTTTCGTGTTGACATCACAGGACAGATGTGTCATCGCTACATATTATAGAAAAAACGTTTATTACTTTTCAAACATTGATGCCTGAAAAGTAATAAACGTTTTTTCTATAATATGTAGCAACGACACATCTGTCCTGTGATTTAAAAAAAATATAACCAGGGAGAACGTGACAATAATCATCGGATAAAAGAATGAAAAAACATTAACCGGTTGAAATAAAACAAACGAACTTGGCAATATTCGTATATGGACAACGGAACAAATAATGAAGATCAAGGTATCCCTGGTCGGAGAATGAACCCACAGGGTGACAAGAAAAGAGGTATAATTCGGATACTGATTGACAAAGGGTGTTCTATTGGCACCTTATCATATACCGAGTTATATAAAAGATTAAAGGAAGAATACGTAAATATAAAATGTAAATTAATAAAAAACAGAAAATATTAATACATTGTCTAAAGACCACTAATCAAAGATAAGTAAATAGATAAAGAAGAAAGGAAGAATGAAAGTAAAAGAAACGGGAATGCAGAAGTTCCGAATTAATAGTTAAAGAATTAATAAAATATTATATATTTATAAACTAAAATTAAAACTATGCTAAGAATAATTAATCTTATGAACTAAATTAAGAACTTAAATTAATGTAATGGTCTGAGTGTTTTTTCCACTAGAATGACTCGGACCAATTATGTTGTAGAATATGGATGATGTAATTTGTAGTCGTCAATATTTGCTAGAGAAAGATCGATGGTTCCTTTATCGGGTGAAACTGACCTTTCGTGTTGACATCACAGGACAGATGTGTCATCGCTACATATTATAGAAAAAACGTTTATTACTTTTCAGGCATCAGTGTTTCGATTTAGTTTTGGGGGAAATCGATAATAATTTGAATGAATCAGTAACCTAACCTTTAGGTTTTCAACATTTTATATGCATACTTTTAATGTAAATAACATGACAATATTTACATAATATTTTGAATGTATCTGTAAAGAAATGAAATGTACAGTTAGTAGTTATGACATTATGTTTAGATTGCTAAAAATGATATTATATTATATATGTAAAATACCATACCATGTGAGATCAAACCCCATTTATAAGTTTGCATCGGGCCCGTGGTTTGTATTTGACACTTCCAATAGCTGACAAGGTTGTAACCTAAAAGACAGCTAAAACTCACAATCCCTAAAAAGTAACTAGAATTCAATGTTTATCGTCTGTTGGTACGCTCAAGCGACCAACAGATGGCGGTAGGCTCAAATCGTGACCTGCGCTGTTGAAATGCGTTTTGAAGTACGGCCGCCATGCGTGAGATGCAGCTATTTACTAAATCATGCGTGTTTTGCAATGTTAGTCTGTAGAAATTGAAGTTCAATTTGAATTCCACTCATACCGTTTGTTGCTTCTCGACTTATCGGTAAGTACAGCTGCAAGCCAGAACCTATTGGGAAATTGCATTCTAATTTTCTAAACAACTTTTCTTAATGGAATTTTTTCATATTTTGAAAAATAAAGGTACTTTTTATTGGTCATTTGTACAACTTATAAAACACCTGTAGAGTGTAGAAGACCGAATAAGTGACGCTTCGATGTATTCAGATAAGGGCCGTTTAGGTCCCTTTTCATTCAATTAATTTGAAAAAAAACACACTGTAGACACACCGTTTTGAAATTGCATCCATTACTGTAAAATCTAATATATAATGCAATATACATAACTTTTTAGCAGCTATGATTAGCGTACCCAGTTTCAAAACCAACACCATCCTAGTGGGTACTCACTATTCAAAAATTATACTTTTTAATTTCTATGCACAAAGCATGTTTCCAAATACTCATTCAGAAAAAGCCGAAGGCTTTTTAAGAGGAAGCGCAGCTTCCTGAGAAGCGAAGCTTCTCTCGCGAGTGTTTGCCGTGCAAACACTTGTTATTTCATTAAGACCGTTCTTTGAAAATCTGATATACATATTGATATGCGTGTAGATTGATAATCTCGCGTTTAAATATAATAGATAAATTAATTTTATTGTAAAAAAGCGTGGGGTAGTATGAAAATATGATACAGAGCACCCCACGCTTTTTTACAATAAAATTAATTATTTTTTACTTTTTAGTTCATTCAAGCGTGTTTTTTAGTTTTTTTAAATTATAATTTATTTTTGCTTTTTAGTCCTGTAGATCCTGGTCAGGATAATGGGACAAACTTATGGAATTATTGTATTGTAATCGGTCCTTGATAAGTGTGCAAAGTTTCAGTTCAATCTGAAGTTTTTTGCTTTTTTTTTTAGTCCTGGAGATCCTGGTCAGGATAATGGGACAAACTTATGGAATTATTGTATTGTCGTCGGTCCTTGATAAGTCGACAAAGTTTAAACTAAATCTGACCGTTCAAAGTTGGTCAAAATCAAGTTCAAAGAAGTCGGTTACAAACTGGCAAACAAGCAAGCAAGCAAGCACACAAGCAAGCAAGCACACAAGCACGCAAACATACAGGTGAACCTAATATAAGCGTGTTAAAAAACATACGCGCCGAATATAAGACCTCCTCCTTTTATGAAGTCGGTTAAAAATGTCGTGTATATTAATTGCAAAAAAATGATCTTATTATAAAAAAAACCGACTGCACAAAAATTACACCAACGAAAAGAAAAAAAAAACAAGTCGGAAACCTTAAAACTTTAGACGCAGCTGGTGCCTGGTGGGGACACTTATTTTGTCTGTTTCTTTTTTTTTGAATGGGTTCCAACCTGCAGCGTCTCTACAGTTTTAAGTTTTCCGACTTGTTTTCTTCCTTTTAGTTACCTACGGTATTTTTTATGCAGTCGGGTTTTTTTGTTTTTAATAATTAATTTTTATTTTCTTAATTCTAGTTATTAAAATAATTAATTAATTTTTGTGTATAGTGAGACTTCGTTTTTTGCTTCTTGTTCAATATTATACTTAGTAGAATGAAAATAGTAAAACACTAAATTTGCTTCCAGAACAAGATGTAAAACTCTTTATTTAATCAAAAGAGATGGACGACATGTTTCGAGAGCTTAAGCTCTCATCATCAGGTCAATTTAAAAACAAAATTTTACAATAATTGAAAATTGCGTACAAATAAGTTCTTTGTTACTTTAAGCATCTTGTGGTAGTAAATTTGAAATCAAAAAATTGTGACATTTTGAAGTAAAAAATAAACGCAAATGACTACATCTGAGAGTAATACTGCCAATTTAAACCAGTAAAATAAAGAGTTTTATATCTTGTTCTGGAAGCAAATTTAGTGGTTTACTATTTTCATTCTACTAATTAATTTTTGTTTGGGTTCTGACAATATAGGCGTCAAGCGGCCGTCATAAATTTTACGTGACGTTCAGTGTCACTCGTGAGACTATGCGAATCTATCGACACCTCATTTATCAAAATCCATCAAACCATTGTTGACTTGTTTATTTGCGTTCTGACATTTATAATATGGCATCTATCGTCCGCTATATTGAATGCTTCGTGACGTCATATTATAACAAATGACACTCGCAGTGCTAAGACGAATGCAGTGATACCTCATTTGTCAGAATCGGTCACCTCATTTGTCAGAATCGGTCGAGCAATGTTTGTTTTACAAGGGAACAATGAATTATACATACATACATACATTATGGTGAAACACATAACCCGTCCTTTGCTTCGCTGCAGTCGGGTAAAAAAAAGAGTAGAAGTGAAAATTCTCGACTACCTACTTTGCCAACCATTTAGATGACAGTGCCAACCAATCGCGTTGTGTTGTTCATAAATAGTGCGCCAGTTGTTGATTGTGTTTTATAGATATATTTATCATGTCACTTTTTGTTTCATCGCCTCACGAACTTACCCTCACTATACAGGTGTCTCAGATCGATAGAAATAGAGAAAAAAGTTCTGAGCAGAAAAGTCTTTAGACATTTTTTGATCCGATGCACCGTTAATTTAATTAATTATTGTGTTAATTATTAATAATAATTTACATACTGCTTTTTTATAATTTTTGATACTAGAAATGCTTTTTAACACGCTTATATTAGCTTCACCTGTATGCGGGCTTGCTTGTTTGTCAGTTTGTAACCGATTTCTTTGAACTTGATTTTGACCAACTTTGATCGGTCAGATTTAGTTTAAACTTTGTCGACTTATCAAGGACCGACGACAATACAATAATTCAATAAGTTTGTCCCATTATCCTGACCAGGATCTCCAGGACTAAAAAAAAAAGCAAAAAATTTCAGATTGAACTGAAACTTTGCACTTATCAAGGACCGACGACAATACAATAATTCAATAAGTTTGTCCCATTATCCTGACCAGGATCTCCAGGACTAAAAAAAAAAGCAAACAAGCCGTGAGGTGGGTCGTTTGTTAGGACTAAAGTGCGACCCTTGAGGTCCACACAACGAACTTCCCAGTTTGATAAATATTTAATAACAATAATTAAATTAGATATTACACAGAAAAGTAATCATTTTAATCATTAAAACATAATTATTATTTATTTTTAACAATAATTAAAAAAAAAAAAAAACGGCTGAACCGATTTTTATAAAATTTATGTCGGATCAAAATGACGTTAACACGCCTCGATTGACACCCTTACGAAGTCAATATAATTTTTTATTCGCGAGATATTGTGTAAAATCTACTTTTTTGGAGGTTATTTGGTTAAGAAAAAAGAACGGCTGAACCGATTTTGAAAAAATTTCTTTCAGATCATATTTACGTTAATACGCGTCGATTGGCACCCTAACGTAGTCGATATCATGTTTCATTCTCGAGATTTCGTCTTAGAAAGAAATGGACACATACATACGTACGTACGTACGTACATACGTACGTACACACACACACACACACATACACACACACAGACATCTTTCTAAAAGTAGTGTAAAAATAGTGTAGTGACCTTGAAACATAAAAATTTTTTTTCCTTTTTGATTTCGATTTTCGGACCCATTACAATAACTTCCAATGGGAAGTTAAAAATTTCAGATTGAACTGAAACTTTGCACACTTATCAAGGACCGATGACAATACAATAATTCAATAAGTTTGTCCCATTATCCTGACCAGGATCTCCAGGACTAAAAAAATAAATAAATTATAATTTAAAAAAACTAAAAAACACGGTTTAATGAACTAAAAAGTAAAAAATAATTAATTTTATTGTAAAAAAGCGTGGGGTAGTATGAAAATATGATACAAAGCACCCCACGCTTTTTTACAATAAAATTAATTATTTTTTACTTTTTAGTTCATTAAAGCGTGTTTTTTAGTTTTTTTAAATTATAATTTATTATAGACAGATATTTTCAAAGAAAAATAATAAATGCAACATGTCAGCTAAGAGTGTTTGAGTTGTCAGTGATAGGTAGACACTGAAAGATTTTAGAGCAGAATAAACAATATTTAGGCCCGAAGGGCCGTATTTCTGGCGTCGCAGGCCTGTTTCAAACCACATCGATTTTTAAAAACTATATGGCAGACATGTGCAAAGAAGTTGCGCATATGTAAATAATGGCAGATTTGTGGCCCGAAGGGCCGCATTTCGGGCGCCGCAGGCGTGTATCAAAACAAAATACGAGGTTAGATGTTACACATTTTTGGCGACTACCGTAATACTCGCTCATTTTTTCTAATCAATAGGACATACCTTCAGGGTGGTCTCACATAAATTTTACATAAATCGGCTCAGTAGTTTTAACGTTGTCACGCCCAAAAACCCGCGGCCGTGTAGAAAACACAGTCTACACTCTACCCCGTTTTCAGTGGCGGACTAAGGGGGGGCGGAGGGGGTGTCTCGCCCCGGGGCTCTGATCCTGAGGGGCCTCTAAATCACGAGAAGTCCTACATATCCAAAAAATCGCAAACAAGGCCAAAATATGTTTAGTAAGTAAGAGGCAGTTTGGAGTTGGAGGCCCCGTACGTATACAAAATATAAACTTAGGTAGGTTACCTACCTACCTATTATAAATATTTGATTTTTTTCGTCAGCCATTACATCTATATTATTCATTTTTTACGAAATTTACACTACAAATACATCAATTTCTAAGCAGAACGGGGGCCTTATTTAGTTCTGCCGCCTCGGGCCTCCGACGGGCTTAGTCCGCCACTGCCCGTTTTTATTTGAAATTTATAATACCAGTCTTAAAGCATCTAAATTACATAGCTACCGCCTGACTACTGTACATACACCATGCTATGTACCTTCATATTTTAATGTATGCGTTGAATTACCACACCCACCCCGTTAGGTATTCAATATACATATTATTATAGGTGAGTTAAGTGATCGAGTCAACTCGATGTGTAGCTACAGATTCTAGCGGTACATCCAAACGCACTGAACTTGTAACCTAGACACAACTGTCTCAACTCTTTTACACAGATCAATTATTATTATATAACTGTCACAGATGTGTGATTAGAAAATAAGAACACTGCATCCGATTGCATCATAGCCCTTACGCATGCAGATGGTAATACACGTGTTATATTTTTTTTTTGAAGTGAAACTTCTTATTCTAATTCAGACCGTTTAACTTTTGCGTTAAATATTTAACGCTAACGATGTAACCATGGCAAAAAAAACAAATCCTGTATAACTCTCTAATTGTCAATTTATAACATTTATGCTGGGTTACAGAAAGCATTGTCAAAAAATCTGATTTGACAACGATCTTAGATTGTGATCAAATAATTTACAGTTTTTAAATATGCAGGAACAGTCTAATGTTGTTATAAACTCTCTGACATGTAGAACATAAAATTGTACTCCACACAACACAATTGATATACATAGAAAAAGATCGCTTTTCAAGCTAAATTTTGATGAAAATGCGTAGAAAAATGTTGTTTCGAAATGGAAATTATACAAAAAAAATAGATGTATACACATTTTAAAAAAAATATTGTTTCAATCGATCAATTATTTTTTTAGCAAGATCGATTTGAAATTCTACAATGCTTTTCTGATGGAGAAATATGTGTGGTCACAATCTAAGGTCATTGTCAAATCTGATTTTCTGACCATGCTTTCTGCAAGCCAGACGCCAGCATTAAATGTAGATTTTGCGTAAGTTTCACTTCTGTATCTGTAGTGTGTGATAAATATTTATTTAGTCAGTTGAAATATACAATAAAATATTAATAAAAAAACTTTTAAAAGACAAGCTTTTCACAAAATGAACTAAAATGGAAAAAATAATTTTAAAAAAAAACTCGGGTCGCAGTGCCAAAACCCTGCCGACAATATAGTATATTTGCTAATACTGGCATTGTGGCTTTATTATGTGAACTTAAGTTTGTTTTTGGACAAAATAAAAAATTTAACCCCTTAATACATCCCTTAAAATAATAATTTTTTTTCTTAATTTCAATATTTTTATCAGTGCAACCTCAGTAAGTCCGGTCCTGTCGGGCCGATTTTATTAAAATTTTAGCAGTACATTTTAATCGTTATTAAAGGTTTAAATTTCAATTTTGAAACGATTCTGAGAATTTTTTCGGCATTTTTAGGCCCAAAAACATTTTTCAACCCCTAAAAACTACCCTTAAAATAGTCCGATTAGGCCCATTTTAAATAGGCTTCGTGCGGTGATGCATTTCAACGTGCCTACCAAATTTCGTGAAAAACAATTAACTCTTTCGAAAGTTATAGCCCGCACACACACACACACACACACACACATATATATATAAAAATATATATATGTATATATAAACAGACTTTCCAAAAATGTTACCAAAGTGTTCAGGAGGCTATGAAACGTCAAGAAATTTTGGTCCGACTCCTAGGTCCCGCCATCCGACCGACGCCAATAGTGTATGTGCCATATGGCAAATACACTAATAATTTATGAAGATAGAATCATCCTGTTGATTTAATGATCCGCGGGATCTTTATTTTTCGCTGCAATAAAATAGAGTCAGTGCAGCGTTCACGTGTCTCCACTCTCGAGGCACCTTGCTGCTACACGAGATTCTCGAAGTGAGAATAATTAAGATATTATAGATATTGCAGATTATGCTCGATAATAGTGACCATAAGCTTCTATAGAATTATTATTATTCTTGAAATGTGTTTTTTTTTAACTTTTTGACCTTTACATTTTTGTATATTCAGCCACTATTTAAAACCATAAAATAAGTCCAACTAAAGATAACATATATATAAAACGTGGATACAAAAACGGTAGACCATTAGGATATAAGTACCAGGAAAACAAAATATGTGCTTTGGACCAAACTCGTAGGGGGTAGGACTAAAACAAGAGGTCAGGAACATGGGCGACCGGAAGGACAGTTAAGACACATAAGGTAAAATGTGAATTTAAAATGTATATTTAAATTAGATGATACGTTAAACGCAGTGTTACCCAAAAAAAAGGTTTTAAAAAATCTATTTGGAGATTTGAAAAACACACAAACATGCCATCAAAGTATTACGACTGTTTTTTTATACCACAACTGATACCACTGGAATGGAATCATTAATAAAATTCCATCGTTTTTTGAATAGCTATGGTACAAACAAACATAGAACTGGATCATGTGAATAATTTCAGTTTGTCTGATTGGCTTATAAAATACTGTATGAAATTATGATTTAATAGCGATCACCCATTGCCCCGCTCACGTATATTTAGTATATTGTTAATTTGTTATACCCCCGCGAGAATCTCTCCCCCTGCGTAGCTTTCTGTTAGTGAAAGAATTTTTAGAGTCGGTTTAGTAGTTCCAGAGATAAGAATTTATGATTTAATCCCCGCCCGCGAGAATCAAAATAAAATATTGCCCATATCACTCAGGGATAGTAGTGTAGTTTTCTATTAGTGAAAGAATTTTTAGAATCGGTTCAGTAGTTCCAGAGATTACTTTTTTCACTCGGGCGAAGCAGGTTTTTTTTTGAGACAAAAAGTACTTAGCCTATGTCCTTCCTCAGGATGCAATCTATCTCCTTGCCAAATTTTATCGAAATCTGTTCAGCGGTTTAGGCGTGAAAAGGTAACAGACAGACGAGAGATGACGAGACAGTAGTTATTTTCGCATTTATAATATTAGTAAGGATAATACATTACAAAACAATACAAACGATATGGTAAAAAAGCGGACATAGATAGATAGATAGATAGATAGATGATTTATTGGTGCTTACACTATATAGTTTACACAAGTCACAAATACATTTAAAATTTTATAAAATTATTTTTGAGTAAATTCTCTCTTAATTAAAATCTTTAATATAAAATGACATTTTTTCTTCTAAAAAACATTTAAAAAAATTTTTATATAAATTTTTTATTCAAAAATTCCTCGATGGAACAGTATAAACTATAGACTATAAAAACCTAATTAGATACATAAATTCAAATATTTGAGAAACGGAAAAAAATAGAAAAAATACACATAGAATTTAATAGTAGTACCCAAATCAAAAAAGTCAAGCTGTGAGATAGTGCAGACCAATCCTCACGTAGCGATACAAAGGTGTTTATAGAGTAGTGTTATTAATTATTAATTATATATATCAGGTTATTTTGTATACAAACACATGCATACAAAAACACCACGCGACGTCAGGTTATATAAAACAGCCTGTCATACGTTCTTAAATTGATTGATAATAATATAACACAACACCGTTAAATTAATGCACTACATTATACTATCACGAAAAAGGAAAAGAAAAATTAACTAACAAATGATATCCAGCGACTGGTCAAGATTTCAAAGAAAAATTCACTTAGAGCACAATTACGGTAAATAGTTCCAGAGTCGACCGTCGTATTTCTACACAGACAATGTCTATGTGAGTTAACATTGGGGCAGATAAATAGGGAGTCACAATTATTATTATTATTCTGCCGCAAATTGAAAAATTAGGGCTGCCAAGAGGTTGCGGCAAGATGATCTCTGTCATCCCATGATGATATGAAAGTACTTTAACGTCAATTTAATTTATGTAGTTGATGACGGTAAAAAAATCGAAAAATTAATCTTGTTAAAGGGTTGATGCAGGACTTTTTGAAGTGGAGCATAAATGGGTAAAATTACTAAAGGACGGGGGATATACTGTATGTGGAACATTTTACGGTAGGACAAGTCTATGGGTAGGACATTGCCCCTCTATACCTCCCTAGCTACGGCCCTGAGGCGATAGAGTCGAATCGGGTAGTATACAGGGAGAATTAAAGTTTTTAATATTTTCTAGTATTTGAATCTTTTCTGCCTGCACTCCTTGAGTCAACTTGAAACGAAAAACTAAGTATTTATTGACTCGGAAAGGTAAATCTTTTTCAGGAAGTAGCATTTTTTTCCTGCACTGCTCTACTCGATTGGAAACATTCACGTGTCCTATTCTAGCAGGCCGAGCAGCCAACGAAACCATTGTTCTAATGTTTATTCGCTTCGAATTTTTTGAAAATCGAGTACTTTCACTACTTGATTTTTCAAGTACTCGCACATCCCTATACGATACAGTTTTAATCGGATTAAATAGATATATTTTTTATTTAAATATGTCTAAAATACTTATTAACGTTGTATTAATTATTTATTATGTTGTATTGAAAATATGTTCTCCGTTAGTTAATTAAAGTCATCACTGACAGCTGAAGCCACTAAAAGTAGTCACCAGGTATTTAGTCATATTTAAAGATTAATATTGCATTTCAATAACGGTTTTAGAAAATTTGTTTGCCATTATATGCAGTTGCAATTAATTCCTAACAATAATTTGTGGAATATAAATCTGCGACTAGACCGCTTGTGTACCATTTTTTGAATTATTTTCTTATATCCTACTTTCAAATCAATACTAATGTCTTTTAAAATTGCAGCAAGACCTGTATATTTATTAATTAGCTTTTTTACTAGTCTTTTTGAATAGCTCTACAATTTACAATTCGGCTGCGCGACATAATTATATAGTATCCTCGTATATAAATAAACATTTCCAAAAATTGGCCAAATATAAGCCGAACTTGGATGAACATAATATTAAGGTTTTTTAATTTTTTATATACCAAAAACCATCTAACGTAATGCAAAGCTGAAAAAAGTATCTTATGTAAGTGATATTTTTCGTTCAATATAGATTGTAGACCTCATTACTACTATTTTTGATTGCCTCTTCTTCCACCCCCCAAAATTGACCCTCAAAATCAAAATTCAGCTTTTCGTACTTCACGTCTGTATTTGGGCCACTCTTCCGCTTCCGCTCATGGATGCTTTGTGATTTAATTTAGTTTTAAGTGAGTTGTTATTTAATGTAATCAAGACGCTAATGACCTAAGTTGTCGACGCGTCTATAATTTACAATAAATAAAATAAAATTTGGGCCACTCCTTCCTACAGTTTATGTCAAATTTCAACTTTCTATGTGACCTATATGTCAAACATTCCCTGAGAATGGACCAACGAACAGACAGACACCGAATTGATTCCATAAGTATTACATTTTTACCAATGTATGTACGGAACACTAAAACGGTGCCAAATTCTTCAGAATGATAATATCTAACATCGAGATAGTGTACCTATAGAGATAGTGTATCTATAGTATATTATAATATAATATATACCATGTATAGGCAAATATACTAAAATACAAACTTGTTAAAATGGCGGTGAGGAATGTTATATACGTGATCAGCGAAAGCCTGCAATATACATTAAGTATTATCCACGAAATGAACAAAAAATAATTAGGTCACGTTACTTCACTAATGCGACAGTGTCGATGTGATTAAATTTATTGAAGCGTAATTTTTAATGGATGCACTGGTCTTTTTTTCGTTTTCTACAATTCAGTTGTACAGTAGAACTTTGATTGTCCGTGCCAGGCGAGACAAGGACAACAATACACAGATAACTGAAAAACAAAACACTCGTTATGAAATTGTTTGGAAACCGTGAAATACATATTAAACTCGATTTATGTTATCCGGACAGACACGGCGCGGGAACGTAGCGTTTCCGGCAAGACAAACATTTTTACATGCATTTAAAATACGAGTATTGATATACGTGTCTGAACGGACGGGATCCTATTTATTTATTTATTTATTGTAGATTATAGACGCGTCGACATCTCAGATCATTAGCGTCTTTCAACTACACTAAATAACAACTATCTTAAAACTAAATAACATCACAAAACATCCATGAGCGCAGGTGGGATTCGAACCCACGGCAGTCCAGTCCAGAGGTTGCGGCACTAAGCACGCTAACCACTAGGCTATACTGCCCTCCGGACGGGATCCGCTAAGTATAAATATTCGTATTTTAAATGCATGTAAAAATGTTTGTGTTGCCGGAAACGCGTTCCCGCGCCGTGTCTGACCGGATAATATAAATCGACCTTTATGGTCATAATAGTTTGTCTGTACCTATGCAATATATTATGAAGTGCATAGTACATACCAAATAAGTATACTATAACATTACGTTCTTCGTTTGCACGATCGATAGCACGCGTGTACTTCATAGACAAGGAACAATAGTTAACCGTGCGGGTGCACTGAGTTTTGTCACGGATAATACCTAATCGGTCGCACGGATACTCAACTTATCCGAAATTTCTACGGCTTAAAATTTAAGTTCTACTTATAGGCGATTTCACTAACCGGTGCAAACAAAATTTTCATTTTGGTTCCACTTAACTTTAAGCCCTAGCTGCGCAAATTGTTAAGTTGCGCACGAATAACCGAGATTCTACTGTAGGTGCAAAAATCTGTTTACATATTAAACGAATCGAGCACAAGTTAGATTATTGCATTAAATTTTGCAGGTTTAAGTTTAAATTGTAAAACCATATTGTAATTTAAGGAGTTAATTTCAATGTAAAAGTAGAATTGGACACCCTCGATCCATTATTTTTAACCGACTTCAAAAAAAGGAGGGAGGTTCTCAAGTCGACGAGCAAATATATATATTTTTTTCCTTTTTTTGTGTAATATGGTCACGCATAACTTTTTACAGAGTAGTCCGATTTTGATGATTCTGGTTTTATTGGATAGGCTATACCTCGAAGTTGGTCCCATATAAATCGGTTCAGTAGTTCGGCTGATTTTAATAAAAGTGAGTAACGGCGTGTGATTCCTTTAAGGTAAATGTCACTTTTTGACACATCACACAGCGTAAGAAGTCGGTTAAAGTTTTTGCAAAAGTGAATCTATTGGCAAGCGACTAAACTGCGTATTGTAAAGCCACTAAAAAGTAAAAAATAAAAAACTTTTTAACAAAAAAAAACCTTCAAAAAGCCACTAAAAAGAGGAAAATAATAAAACGTTGAGGTTTGCGCCAATTTAATAAAATATGGAGCCGGTTAAAAAGTTCCAATTTTATTAATATCTTCTTTTTAACCGACTTCATATTTTATTAAATTGGCGCAGACCTCAAAGTTTTATTATTTTTTTGTTAATAAAAAATGAAGCACTTTGCTGCTCAGGCTGAATGCACGAGTGTGAAATACAAGAATGATGATATTAAAATATTAATTAGATTGGATTACATGACTGTCTGTACAAAATTTTTGACAAAAAAATTATTTTAACGATAATATCACAATACGTACAGAACTGCTATACCTAAGTACAATTTTGTGCAATTTTTGAAAGAAAAAAATATGGCTACCAAATAAATTCAGGTAATTCAGGTTTTAAATAGGTAGGTACATAATACTGTCGTAAAAATAATTTTTTTGTCAACATTTTTATAAAGCAGTATCTGACGCTGCCAAAAACTATACACTTCGCCGCATCAGATAAGCTAGGTTAGTAGTCATATTATGTAGAAAATGATATTTCTTGAGAGAAACACTGGGAAATAAAGGGTTAAATTTCATGAATTTTTTCCTGAGCGGAATTAATTTACGGCTTAAAAAATTGTGCAGTCAGTGTAAAAAATGGAAATATCGGCAAATTATACATAATATTTATTTAACCGCTTATGCGAAGATTATATCCAGTTGTACGCCCGTATTAATGAACAATTTTATACGGCATTTTAGACACAGAAAACATTATTACTACTGCTGTTTATTGTTAAACAACGTTTAGGACTAAGTATTTTATTTTACTTTTAGAACCTGTATACATAATATAGAAAAGTGTGTGTGTCAGCTCCGACGCACGACTGGAGTTTACTCCTTAAGTACGATTGTCTTTGACTATGCAGTAGGCAAACATATACATACTTACATGCGTCAGCTGTCGCGCAGCATACCCTCTACACGTCGGCTGTATACAAGTATACACATATTTTGAAAGGTGCGCAAGGTACGTTGCGCAGAAAAACGTAACGCTTTTTAGTTAACGCTTGTATAAATTTTACTCCTCATAAAATTTTCATACTGGGGGCCTAATATGAAAATCGGTTCTTAAGGAGTAAACTCCAATAAATTCCAAAAATGAGTATAAAAATATATTTCAGAATTAACCGTTTAACAATGTTAATACATTTATTCAACACATGCATGCTTTTAGTGTTTTTTCGTGTCTGTATTGCGGATCTTAAATGGCCATTTATTGACTGGTGGTCATCATGATCCATTATGAAACGCTTTTCGATGCTATTATGAAAAACATTTGAAAAATATAAGCTTCATAATATTTTATTTTATTACACTACGACAAAGCGTGGATGAGCAGCGAGCGAATATAGCGATTTGCTCACGGGCGAAGGTAGATCGGGAAGGTGTAGTTATTTTATACAATAAAAAAAGAATAACAAATTGCTTTTTTTCTTTTCATTTGTGTAACTGATTCTATAATATTATTTCGATATTCCACAATTTTGTTGATATCGAAAATCATTTCTTGTCACGGCGAATCCTCGACAATAATGTATTCTCGATCTTGTATCGGATTCAGACGAGAACTATCTCGCCGCAGTACTATTATACATGGACACAGGGTGTTAATTATGTATGTGCACAAACTTTAAGGAATTAATCTATGATCGATTTTAAGACAAAACCTTAATATAAGTATAGGTCCGCAACGGCTCTGTTTTCCAGATACAGAGTGCTAAAATTTGAAAAAAATTAAGATTTTTTTATATATTTTTTTAAATTATTATTTTTGGGTAGTTTTTTCACACTTCTCTAACAATCGTTTTTAACGCGTATGTATTACAATTTTTTTACACTTCTCTAACAAGAGAATTTTCCAGAAAAGTTAAAAAATTAGGAAATTTTCTCGAAAAAGATTCATCCTATCAAAAATTACCAGAAGAGACTTTTTGTGTATTTTTACCTGCCTCAACCGACAAAGCTTTCAAATTTTAAAGATGTCAGTGGCGTGCCATTTTTTCCTGAAAATTCTAAGAACACTACCCACATCTACCCCCATTGTTTTGCAAACAAATAAATAGTTGTGCGATTAAAAATTAATTGTATGCGTCTACCGGAAGTTACCCTCTTCACTTTTCATCTCAGATCCTTTCCCCTCGTCTAAAATCGATTACCGCTCTTCCGACGCTATTTTTAAAGCTAAAGGGTTCGGGTAAATGCCAAATGAAGGACCAAGAATCCTACAGGCGAATTTTTTGAAAAAAATTTTTGTTATGTGTGAAAGATTACGTAATTTTCAAAAAGTTGTAAGTGTTGTGTTTTAAGTTTGTATTTTGTACATCCTTTCAATTATAACTATAATTGTTATTTAATTACTTTTAGTATGTTATGTAATGCTATGAAAAGAATGATTTTTGTCTTTTGTTAAACGACACTTCTGTATTAATTCTCAATAAATTAACAGTAAAATAAAAGTCTAAAATATATTAGAAAATATTATAACAGTAAGTTTTTCCAGGAATTTTGTTTTCAATTTTTCGCCTGTAGGATCTGTAGCGTGATACTTAATCCTTCATTTGGCGTTTACCCGAACCCTTTAATTTTAAAAATAGCGTCGGGAGAACGGTAACCGTTTGTAGGCGAGGGGAAAGAATTTGAGATGAAGAGTACAGGGGGTAACTTCCGGTAGAGAATACTCTTAATGCCTTAAACGGCCGGTGTCGAGATGGCTCCCGGGAGAAAATAAACTTTCTATCCATGGTCGAGTTGGCTCCCGGGTCGTTAATAAAAATAAAAATACTAGCGTGTTTAAAAAAAATAATATACCTAATAACACTTGGGAAAATTAAAAAAATTGTGATGGTAGAAATTTTATTGAAACTGCCTTAATATATTGAAATCGAGTGGAAGAACCATTTTAAAAATGTATCTTTGCTTGTTGTAAAAAATTTTCTTTCTCTTGAGTCACTTTTGATTTTGTTTTTGTACTACGGATTTTTATAGCTGTGTGAACTTTTACCCCGACTTTGAGATAAAAAAAAATGTTTTGTCCAATCTGTAGCTTCTCGTTTGTAGTTGTTTGTAGTGATTTTACTTTTGTTTGTAGTTCAAAATTAAGAAAGTTACAGTCAAGAAACCAAACTTGTTTATGCAAAAATCTGAAAAAAATATATATCTACCTAAAAGCCATATCGATCTACCTAAAACTAGAATCTCCAAAATTGTGTCTATAACGCGCCTACCTGAACCCAGAAATCTCGAGATGGTGTTTATGACGCTGGGTTTTGTGAGTAAACGAATTCGGTTTTTTGTTTGTACACACTACAAATTACGAAAGTAAAATCACTACAAACAACTACAAAAACGATTCCGAACATGACTGTAAAGTCGGATTTTCGAAATTCAAAAGTGAAAACGAAAAACTACAGATTGGATCAAAAAAAAAATTGTTATCTCAAAGTCGGGGTACAAGTTCACACAGCTGATTTTTATGTATACTTCTGTTTGATCTGATTTCTGTTGCCTCGCTTGGAGTTTCGGAGTCCATATCACTCGTCCATGTTAATTTACATTTACTATCCGCAGGTGACCTTAGCTGTCGAACGTCTATAATTTACAATCTGTCTATCTAGATATTTTACCATACACATGTTCACACGGCATGGCACACGCTGACCAAACCAACGTTCGTATTCTATTGTCTGTACACGGGTTTGGGCTTTATGCAAAGTACTTATTCAGAGTAAAATATCATTAGCAATAACAGTACGTTATGCTATACAAGTGTAATAAAATAAATAATATTTTTCGTCACATAAAATAAAATAATGATCATTAAAGTGTCATTAGTGTCTTGATATTTATTTATTGAACTATGATGATAATGATGTGTCTATATTTATGCACTTCTGCAGTACGTACGTCTGTTATGCAGTTTTACACAGTTTAATGTATGATGGAAGTACTAATGTACAATTAAACACGTTTACTATTTTAGAATGTCGATTCATTAAGGTATGTTGTGCTGCCATGTTTTTTTTCTTTTTTAGTTTGTGTTCATTAAATATCGCCTTATTTGTTCAACAAGGATAATAAGGTCAGCACACTGATAATATTCATAGTACCTATTCATTTAGAGAAGAGAACAAAATCATGCAAGGCCAAATTTAAAATAAAATCGGTCAAGTATCAAATCTGTACACAGAGGATTCCATACTTGCAGCTATTATTATGTCAAAGATTTCTGAAGAACTTATCTCAGAAAACATTGGACCGATTTTGTTGAAACTTATTCGCACGTCATTGTTTTGGACTAAAATAAAAATAAAAATTTTGATCTTACTCTACTCAATGAAACCTATTCATAGACGTCCCACATGTTTATCTTCAAAAATTTTAACTGATTTTACTTCCTTTTTTGATTTTCAAGAACCCTAAATATGTCTAGCATTTGTCTGGGTTGGGATCATCGATTTATATATTTACTGCGTCAACTTCATTAGTTTTGGAGCTAGAAGGCTGTGACAGATGGACAGACAGGCAGACAGACAGGCAGACAGACAGAATAAGTGTGAACAATAAGGTTCCACGGTTTGGATATGGAACCCAAAAAAAAAAAAACACCAAACCATCTCTACATTGTATAAATTGAAATAGGTGGTAGACATTTCTCTAAATTGATTTTGTGTTTGTTTTTCTAATATATTTTGCTTCTCAATTTTTTATAATTTTTAAGAGGACACACCTAATCGCACCTAATTAAGATTGAGCAAATGAAAAATTCAAATTTTCATAGGCATAAACTCCGTAACAAAGCATTTTAGAACCCCCATGCAAGAGAACTTTTTTTCTTAAAATCAGCTAAAAAAACACCTCCCGAAGTTTGTCGGTATCATTTTTAAACACTTTTTATAGATTATCTAGGAAAGACCGACTTCATATTCTTCAGTGATAAAACAATGTTTTCACGAAAACAGTTATAACATTAAAAGTCAATGAGTGCACTTTAGAAGACGAACAAATCGAAATCAACTTTCTTTAGCGTGAAGTGCACATCATTTGTATGTATAATCATATTTTAGTTTCGTTTGACATTTTTCTTTTACAAAAGACGTGTTCTGTGACGAGCAAATCAATGAATAATAAACTACAAAGAACCTATTATTTGGACAGTAGGTACTATGCATTTTTGTTTTTAGTGTATTTGCCATATGGCACATACACTATTGTCGGTCGGGTGGCGGGACCTAGGTCTCGGATCAAAATTTCTCGACGCTTCACAACATTCTGAACAACTTGGCACCATTTATGGAAATGTGTGTGTGTGGGGGTGGTTGGTGTGTGTATGCGTGTGCGTGTGTATATATGTATGTATGTATAATATATGTGTACGGGCTATAACTTTTGAAAGAGTTAATTAATTTTGACGAAATTGGGTAGGCACGTTGGAATCCATCACCGCACGAAGCCTATTTAAAATAGGCCTAAACGGACTATTTTAAGGGTGGTTTTTAGGGGTTCTAAAATGTTGTGGGGCCCAAAAATACCGGAAAAAATCTCATAATAATTTCAAAATTGAAATAATTTAACCCTTTAGTAAAGATTAAAATGTGTTGCCAAAAATTTTAATAAAATCGGCTCGACAGGACCGGATTTACAAATGTTTTGAAAACTAGTTTGCGGATACCTCGGCGCATACTGTTTTACCGGGTTTTACAAAAAATATTTTTTTTTGTGTTATATTAGAGCAGTAAATTCCGAACAAAATGACACCTAAGCCACTTAATTCTAATTTCAAATAATCTCAAAATTAATTTTTGAAATATTTATGTTAACCCCGCCCGCTAAAAATTGTTTTTGCTCTGCTGAAGTATGACATCATAATTTTATGAACATGTGTTTATATTATCTACTAATATTATCTAAAAACCATATATGTAATACTCCTATATTGCTAGCGCCCGTAAGTGGAAGCATCACTCCGCAAGTGAAACAGCAAATGACTGTTTCTATCTTTGTCAAGAAACCCATCTCGTTGTGCGCAAGTATGGTGGGGAAAGCCTGTGGGGATATTAATCACACAATATTTATAATAATAATTATATTCGTTGTCGGTATTGATATTTATTTATTTCCAAATAATTAATTTACAATTTGCTATTTTACCTTGTCAAAATCACTGTTTTTAACACGCTTATATTAGCTTCACCTGTATG
Organism: Mongoloraphidia duomilia; assembly: GCA_039654895.1. Classification (NCBI taxonomy): domain Eukaryota; kingdom Metazoa; phylum Arthropoda; class Insecta; order Raphidioptera; family Raphidiidae; genus Mongoloraphidia; species Mongoloraphidia duomilia. The sequence continues at coordinate 18,121,394 of CM077518.1, read as the reverse complement.
TTTGCGTGCTTGCGTGCTTGCTTGCTTGCTTGTTTGTCAGTTTGTAACCGACTTCTTTGAACTTGATTTTGACCAACTTTGAACGGTCAGATTTAGTTTAAACTTTGTCGACTTATCAAGGACCGACGACAATACAATAATTCAATAAGTTTGTCCCATTATCCCGACCAGGATCTCCAGGACTAAAAAAAAAAAAAGCAAAAAACTTCAGATTGAACTGAAACTTTGCACACTTATCAAGGACCGATGACAATACAATAATTCCATAAGTTTGTCCCATTATCCTGACCAGGATCTCCAGGACTAAAAAGCAAAAATAAATTATAATTTAAAAAAACTAAAAAACACGCTTTAATGAACTAAAAAGTAAAAAATAATTAATTTTATTGTAAAAAAGCGTGGGGTGCTTTGTATCATATTTTCATACTACCCCACGCTTTTTTACAATAAAATTAATTATTTTTTACTTTTTAGTTCATTAAAGCGTGTTTTTTAGTTTTTTTAAATTATAATTTATTATAATAATTTTTCACTACCCTAGTTATAGTAAACATCTCTTTGTATTCTCGTACATGCGCATAAGACTAGACGTCTTTTGAGAGAGGCAGACACATATATGTCTGCACCGTAGTCTTTTCGCCCGACTCCAGACCCCGGCTAGCAATATAGGAGTATTACATAATATATGCTAAAAACCCAGAAACAGAGTTTTGAAAAGTACCATTTTGTACCAATGTAAACATGATGAAAACAATCTAAGCTGCGTTTCCTGTGAATACACATTTTATTTTTGACTTAAAATTGACGTCACGTGGTGTTAAGTTAAGTAAAATTAAATTCACATAATAAAGCCACAATATGCCTGTATTAGCAAATACACTATATTGTCGGCAGGGTTTGGCACTGCGACCCGAGTTTTTTTATGGTTTATCGTTGAAGTCAACGGTTTTATGTAACGTAAATAATACAATTTCTATGCAATAAATTTCACTTCAGTTTCTTATTTATGTCCTACAAACTTTAATAGTGTACTCGATACGTGGTCACCATACCTATTATTATGACAGTGAACTTTATTATTAAAGTGTATAAATGCAAAAGCAGACATTCGACATTTAAAAAAATGGGTTAGGTATGTATTCCTTATGTAAAAGTGGCCAGGAATATGATTTACTGACCCTCAGAACCAAAAAAAAAATATTTAAAATTGTTATTGGTATTTTAATTTAATGTAGCTTTATATGCAATAACAGATTTTTGCGCACGGACGATACAAAAGCAGACATTTTGCCTTTGAACCAATCTGGTTGCTGCTTTTTAATCCCGTAATCTCGCGATAGCCTCCATCGTATTTGCGGTGTAGTATACAGAATGAACCAGGTTATAGTAGCAATAATTCACCATTCGATGGTCCATCGAAAAATAAGTCGACATGCATAATTATTTTTTTTCCAAAACGCTTCCTAGGGAGATATATCCCTTCAAAGTTCAGTTTTAAAAATCTTTTTTGTCATATTAACTCTCAGGTCATTAAAGCGTTTTTGACCAAATTTGGTACAAGCACTTATGAAATAGATAGACACAGAGGGATTGTTTCACTTTCTCGCACTATTTTCTACGACACTGGATATTTAAAAAAAATGTCATTTTTTAGAATTCCCTGTCTAATTAATAATAATACTCTTGTAAAATTTTTATTTGAGGCTTCGTTTACGAGATAATTAGAGTTGAAAGTTTATAGAACACTTCTAAAATAGTCACCTATAAAAATAACCAACAAATAATAGCTTATAACTTATGAAAATAACCAACAATGTAGGCGATGGCTTGGTTTTGAGATAATTTATGACACTTGCTATTTTTATAGATGGCTATTTTAGAAGTGTTCTAAACTTTTATAAGCTTCATAACAGTGGAATTTGCTGGCAATAGCTGTCCACAAGAAGAAAAGAACAGATTCTACTTGTACTTGGTAGCTCATCCAGCCGGGTCCCGACAATGGCATTTGATTTTTTCTTAGATATATAACCTAAATATAATCAGGGCAGCTTTCATACTGTGTGATATTTTCTGGTATTCACTATTATTGTTAAGTGAATGCATTGTAGACAGCTATTGCCAGCAGATTCCATTGTTATGAATTGTATCGCTGTCGGTTGAATCTTAATTATTTAATTATTTTAGAAGATTTTATGTAACTTCACTTGTTAGATCAAATCTTGTAACCCAGCTTTGACCCACTTCCGATTGACTTGAAACTCTGCATACATGCAATACAATATTTTTAAGTATCCGACTTAATGATGGAGTCAGGAGAGAGGGTACTTATCGAAACCTCTGGATGGCGAACAGGTTTACCGTGATTATACTCATTTTGCTTAGCTTGGTGAGGAGTTTCTACATGATTTTTTTTTAATAGGTACAAGCTTTTATTTCTAAGGATCTTAGCTCAACAGTCGATCAAAACGAGATCCTTTGACGCCCATGGAACCGCACAAAATGTCTACCATTAGTTGACTTCCCATATATGTCTTCACACCAAAGTCCGTCTACAAGAAATTCATGGAATACTTGAATAGGACAAATAATAATTTGCATAAAATACACATTCGCTGAAAAAAAAAGATATTGCAGTTTTATTTTCTTCGAAGAGATAATGTATATTACCTATTTTCTCCAAATATACTAATTTTATCTCTAACATGAATTTTGTCATGTTTGTGTAATTTATTTTTGTATATATTTTATTTTAAACATAATATTATTTCCGACTATAAAAATTCTCTAGAAAGTCAGTATTTTTTATTGACTGCTTGTTTCTCATGGATACAAGTTAAAGCCAATCTATTTTATTTATTTTCTAATATAAATTCCACTTTAGTTTTGAATGATGTTCTTGATATAAAAACTTGAACTGCAGTTAGCAAATCAAAATATAGATGTAATCATGTAATATAACGTTTTAGTTAGACATTTAATTAATTATATTTTAGAAAAAAGTTATAAAATAAACAAAAACTCGGCCAGTTTTAACACAAAAGCACAAAACAAGCTTACAATATTTTAAAATAATTCGGGTAAAACATATTTAATGCGTCATATCACTACTATAGTAAACTAAAATTTAATATTTTTACCCGACTATTTATCAAATTGGAAGCTTGATTAGTACTGCTATATTAACAGTACTTGTTTTTTTGTTTATTTGGCAATAATTGTTTATATTTGGTGCTTTTTAGTTTTTTAATAAAGGTATTTTTCGTTATTAAATGTTTCAATTCCTACTGTATGGGATAGGTTAGTCCGAGTTGTGTCGGAATAGAATAGAAATGATCGCTCGATATTATTATACGATAGCCAATAAATATTTCCATTGAATTATGCCGTTCATACTGTATGGTTTGTTGGTGAATAAAATATACATGCATCTTTTCTTCAACTGTGATCTTTCAAATAAACAAAATAAATGCAGATATAGTTAACAGATAATGGATAAGTAATTTTTTTGTTTTTTAGTAATTATCATCAGAAGTCGGTAATCGGTATAGTATCAGATTCGAGTACCTGAGGGCCAGATCTTACTTGGCACCTTGGCGCCTTATACCATTATTAAATATCATTATAACAAGTGTCGCCCCCTTTTTCAGCCAACTGAGCCAGCGAAGCAGCTTGATCGTTCGGTGTTTTTTTGTATGTTTGTTACGTGATTTATCCTCCATTTGTGAACCCATTTTGATGATTATTGTTTTATTTAATAGGGCATACCTTCAGATTGGTCCCATAATAATTTTACTTAAATCGGTTCAGTAGTTCAAGTGATTTTTTTATTATGTATTTTTTTACGTATATATGTAATGTATGTATGTCACCTCATATTTCTTGCATTTATGAATCGATTTTGATAATTCTTGTTTTATTTAATAAAGAATACCTTCAGGGTGTTTCCACATAAATTTTACTAAAATCGGTTTAGTGGTTTTCTTTTTTATTTAGTTTAGTTTTCAAATATCTGCAAGTGAATAGTCGGTTAATAACGTGCAAACTACGTATTGTAAAGCTACTAAAAAGTTAAAAATAAAAAACTGTTTAACAAAAAAAGCCTCTTCAAAAAAGCCACTAAAAAGAGGAAAATAATAAAATTTAAAGGTCAGCGCCAATTTAATAAAATATGAACTCGGTTAAAAAGTATAGTAGAAATTAATATCTACTTTTTAACCGACTTCATATTTTATTAGATTGACGCCGACCTCAAAATTTTATTATTTTCCTCTTTTTAGTGGCTTTTTTGGAGGAGGTTTTTTTTTGTTAAAAAGTTTATTATTTCTTACTGTTTATTGTTTGTTCACAATTACAGCCAAATTCGTGGACCAATTTTAACAAAATTTTGCATAGACATTCCTATGAAGTATAATATATAAAATTATCCCCGTAATTTTTTTTATAAATGCAAAAATGATGAGAAAACTAGTAAACAACATTTTCAATCAAGTACAGCGTTTTAAAATGAGTAACAATTACGGTTTGAAATAAAATAGATACCTCTATCACAAAATATTATATTTTGATCCAACGAGTGAAGCGAGTAATGCCTTATTTTAACTTTATAAGAAACTTATGTGCCATGCCCATTGCCTATTGTCTTTAAAATTTCTTAACTTAAAAACATATGGAACGTCTATCACAGAATCACTTGTATATTTAATTTAATTTTAAATGAAATATTTATATTCTTTGTGTAAAAAAACTCTTGATAATAAAATTTTTATTTATAATAATTAATTGCATTTACAATATTTTTGTCGCATAACAATAATACATAATAGTTTTATTTCTGTGTTTTTACGTTTTTATCCAATCAATCGAGTTTAGTTTCCACTTTCACTCTATACATAAATCGTGAAAAACAACTTTAGAATCAACTTTACACTTCAAACATAATAATATAAGAATAAAAATTATTTAAGAATAAAAATACACCATACCTCGCTTTACTTTCTAAAAAAGTTGTCCGTAAAGCGAAATGCCAATATAATCATTTTTTTGGATAAAAATCCATAAAAATTCCACATGATTCGTTCTAATTTAATATAATAGGTAGGTACTTTTGGACATCAGCAGTTCGTAGTTGAAAAATTATTTTGTCGTGCGGTGCTCATAACAACTAGAAATACATAGTCTGTAAAATATTCTCTTTCTGTCCATCAAAAAATTCAAAAAATGTCCCGATAGATCATACAGATAATAGGTATAATATTTTGATTTTCGCAAAAACACCAAAATGTAACGGTTTTACGTAATTTTATTTCAAAGATATATACTGAAAGGGAAGATTTTTGAACCGCAACTAATATAGAATTTTATAAATCAAAACTTTAATATTGGAAAAGTTACTTTAAAAAAATTATATTCACCATTTTACTTGTCGATAATAAAAATAGATTATTTAAAAAAAAACAAAAAAAAAAAACTTAAAAGATGGAAACAAGATCAAATGATAACATGCAGTCGAAGGCATCAGATATTTCTGTTCAACTTGTTACTATTATATGCCTTCGACTGTATGCTATCATTTGATCTTGTTTCCATCTTTATAGTTCGCTTTTACGCAGTTGGGTTCTTTGTTTTTTTTAAATAATTTATTTTTATTTTCTTCCTTTTAGTTAAATCTACTCATCAAGCCTTTTCATTTGATACCCCACACAAAAGGTTTTACAGATTTTTTGCGTACTGATAAAATGGCGTCTAGCGTCCACCATAAATACTCAGTAGCACTCGTGAGACTATGACGAATCTATAGACACCTCATTTTTTAAAATCCGTCACGCCGTGTAGACTACAGAAGGCGCCGACCAAAATGTAAAAATACATAGATTCATACAAACATATAGATAGATAGATAGATAAATTCTTTATTACGAACATTAAAAATGTTATCATAACGTCACTTTCAATAAAATTAAAAGTTAAACAAAAAATAAAAACAATAAGTTTAAAATGAACATTAAGGATCTATATTAACAAAAATAAAGATAGTAACTTCTTACCACAACAGTTTTATTGATGGATGTACATTTCGAAAGCTATGCTTTCATCTTCAGCAAACACTATACATCTATATCCATATTAGATTTTGCTATATGGGCACATACTTACATACACATTTTTCTTGCCCCTTAAATTTATTTGACGCTTAACATCTTGTATTTAAATGCGTGGATTAAAATCATGATCAATTGATGGTAAAGAAATCGATCTACATTTTCAACAAGAAATCCTGTTAAATCAGTATAATATATAATAATTAAAATATGCATTTATCTATACAATTACGATTATAAGTTGATGTTTTACTAAGCGTCGTTTTATTTTGCCATTTATTATAAATAAATGTCTTTTCTTTCTACGTTTAACTTTCCATTAGAGCTATTTATTTTATTGTTTTTTTTGAGACTCATTAAGTTATAATATCATGCATTTAACTAAGCTTTAATACACTGATTATAGTTTTTATTCTTTTTTGTTATGTTTTAATTAAAACTAAAACTATAAAGCCTGTATTAATTAAGTGATTTAATGAGACACTGGTACTAATATATTATAGATTATTACGTGCTTGAATATTATTAGAAATTTAAAAAGAAGAAACATTTTGCAGAAGTATAATATAAATGCAACAAAGTATTTGAATATTTTAATTTGCTAATTACAGGCTATTAATCTACCAGTATGGCTTATGTATGTTTTTGGAGTTTACTCCTTAAGAATCGATTTTCATCTAAGGCGCCCGATATGGACATTTTATGAGGAGTAAATTGTAAAATTTACACAAGCGTTAACTAAAAAGCGTTACGTTTTTCTGCGCAACCTACTTTGCATACCTTTCATTGTATGTGTATACTTGAAACAACCATATACGCATGTAAATATGTATGTCTGCCTACTTTAAGGAGTAAACTCCAGTCGAGCGTCGGAGTTGACATACACTTTTTTTTATCGATTGTCTGTAGTAGGCCTAGAAATTTGCAATTTTGGGAAGTTATAGAGCAGGGGTTTCCTACTGACTACCTACTCACGAAGTCTCTTGGGAAAGAAAAACTGATGTGAATTCTAGAGTGTAGGCTAAGTAAGCCTAATCATTGATTAGGCTTACTTAGCCTAGACACAATTGTATTCATGAGTTCAAGATGGGTCGCCAATTTTTGATAAGTTATACAAAAACGAAAACAGGTACATTGATTAGTTTGTATTCATGAGTTCAAAGATGGGTCGCCAATTTTTGATAAGTTATACAAAAACGAAAACTGGTACATTGATTAGTTTGTATTCATGAGTTCAAAGATGGGTCGCCAATTTTTGATAAGTTACACAAAAACGAAAACATTGATTAGTAATCAATGTACCTGTTTTCGTTTTTGTATAACTTATCAAAAATTGGCGACCCATCTTTGAACTCATGAATACAATTGTGGTTCTCTTAGACTTTCAAGTTGGAAACGCCTGTCATAGTGAAACCTCTAAGCTGTTCCGCATAAATCAACCAGCGTGGAATTCCACCACCAAGGAATAAAAAAGGCGAAATGTATTTGAAAGCTTTATGGTGTATGTATTTGTATCCCGATGATTTAGAACGTGGAAGTGTGTTATAGTCTTATAGAAAAACTTCAAAATTGGCCCATAAAAATCACGTTTTCAATAAAACCCAATAAATAAAACAATAATATTCAGATTGGCTAATATTTTTTTTTTCAGATTAACGTGCAGAACACGTAATAGATAGCTTGTCGAAGACAGATATCAGTTTGAACTATATAAAAATCCGTTTGAATTTAGAAATTGTTAATCTTGCCGTCAATTATGAGTGAAGATGTGTTGTGCTGTCACTAGTAAGCTAAAATCGCTATTAGTGGCACAACACAGTTTTGCCCGTAGTAAATCACGGGTTTACACCATTTCAAATAAAAAAATGCTTCACAAATATATTTAGGTATAATGTGGAATATTTTTTCTCGGTGAAATTTAAAACCAAAAATGTTTAAATGAAAGCAGTGGTTGCAATATAATTGCGTGTTTTTCAAGGAACTGAAGACAATTTGAGTTAAAATATACATAAATAAATTTGACAATAAGCACTAAATTGTGATTAAAATGGCGATATGCCAGAGACTATTAATTAACCAATATGTGTCTGTGGCTTGGTGCCATGTTAAAAAAAGTACTACTTACTAAAGCAAAAAGCATTTTGTAATTGTTGCATTTTGTAACGGTGCATCACATCACTGTTAGCGCTGTTAGATTTACCATGATGCAAGCAACGTAAAAATGTTTTTAGATATTGATATCTATACTACACGTCCACTACTACTCGAGTAGATCAACTGGGCTTCTTGGCAGATTTTTCCCAGAAATTCAACCAAACTCAAAAAACAAAGAAATTCAAGAACTCTGAGTACAAAATACATTTTAAATCAATGCAGAAGATTGCCTCCCCCATAACGTCCCTCAATAAGAGGATTTAGTCATGCTAACTTATCTAGCACTAAGTACCCGTATGTAAAATATAATTAAAATCGTTACAACCGTTTTGAAGAAAAAAAAATATTTTCTAGTTTTTTTATCGGTTCTTAGGGAGTTACTTCTCCAACAATACTATGTAAATAAGAAGTTTAAAAATATCCTTGTTCCGTTGTGATTAAAGGTAGTTTTATCTCCGATCTGATTTAATTTATTTTTATGTGTTCTGTTTTATTTATTTAAAATGAAAGTGTTTAATAATATTGCACTATCTCTTTTTCATCTTTATACTACTATACTTGTACAGATGGAATCGAGAATGGGACAAAGGCAATTTTACCCACGGTATCAAAACACTCTTGTAGACATGAATTCTGAGCTTAAAGCCAAGTCCAGATGTCGCATCACCGTATCGTCTGTCTGTCCTATCCGATCATAATATGTTGATACGCCGAGACTTTATTTTCAACTAGTATCCGCAGCATCCGCAAGAGGGTAAAGCATATCTTAGAATAATATCGCGCTATGCAACGTCTGGGTTTTTTGGCAGATTTTTCCCATAAATACTAAATTCAAAAAACAAAGAAATTCAAAGACTCTGAGTCCAAAATACTTATTAAACAAATGTAGTATGTTCAAATTGTAAACAGATGTACATTTATTTTTTGTCATACCCACTACAAAATATCTGTTCGATCATGTATACCGGCCTGTAATGGGTTATTTAACAGGCAGGCATGCCGAAAGTGTTTTACTTACCGCACGGTTACCATAATAACTTGTGTTTATTAGCTCTATCCGCCTGCTATTACATAGTACTTACAGCTGCGCACAGCCTACTGTTTAATGTAAAGATGGCGACGCAAATGAACTGTCAAATTTTTTTGAAGATACTGAAAGTGAAGTGAAAAGTAGGTACCTACTTATTTTGTAGTGGGTATGGCAAAAAATTCTATATAATATTTCTCGTGCGTAATGGTACTCTGACTCGTGTGACTTTACTCGTCAGTAATAAACCCCATTACGACAGTAGAAATACAATCTATTATTACCTCATGACAATAAATCTCATTATTATTATATCTTAAGTTTTAAGTTTTCTACCTACGACACTCGAATCTTTAGTTCCAGGTTGTCTCTTCTGGAGAATATGTGCAATAATATAGGAACAAGGCGCATTTTTGGAAATGACGTGCCATAGAAATGCCAAAAGCCCTAAGGAAAAGTCATGCTATTATCATAAATGATGCTACATTGCCAGAGTCATGCTACGTTGTTAGATCGTGGCAGGATCGCCATACATTCTTGCTCGCACTGACTCTATGCATATTATGCATCATGTGTGATGTTTCGGCGCAAAACCTACTCCAGGTGGATAATGTGTCTATCGTAACTCCCTATCAATTTGATACGCTGATACGGCGCCACTTCCACACTTTTTGTTGATCTTGATTCATGATACGATAGGCAGTACTTCCAAAAGTGGGTTCCGCGGACCTCGGAGTTTAGTGGAAAAGTTCAAGGGTTCCGACGCCCACGGAGAAGATAAAGCTGTTAAAATTAAATTTTGATAAAAAATTAATTTGTAAAAATTGAAATTAAAAAAGGGAAAGTATATTCAGCGTTTCCAAAAAATAATTACGTATGCTGTAAAAGTTATATTTATTTTATATAAAATGATATTTTCGTAAAAGCTCTGATATTCTACGATGTGTACTTACCCAGACATGACTCCCCAGGTCTGTGTCTAGATTATTTTTAAGTATACCCCATCAACTGTATTATAATATATTCGTAACTTTCACTTATGTATTTATAAAGGATTGAGCGGGTAAGCAGCTAGGATGAGGGTTGCTAACCCATATTTTCTGTGTATGCTACTAAAACGACCTTTCATTCCATATTCCACTCATATAGTTATTTTATATCGGTGGATTTCACGGGGTCTGCTCTGGGACTAATAGGGCTCTTCCTATTTATGTGTGAAACATTCTACAAAAAAATTGTTTCGATCCGCTCAGCCGTTTAACCGGTAGATATTGTGCAGGCAGACGAACAGACTTTTTCAAAAACATGTTTTTTCACATTCCGGGGACCACAAGTAGAAAGTATTATAAAATTGTGAAGAGTGATTTTTGACCTAAATTATTAGGTACCTATACTATTCCGCACTTGTGGAGTTGGAATGATAAAATTGTGAGTGGTCCGTAAAATATAGTTATATGGTATATGGATTCCCCATTCAGGGACGCTGTAAGGGTAGAGCGGAGGGGGCGACGGCCCCGGGCGCATCAAGTTATGGGGCGCCAAAGGCGCGCCAGTATTTTATGTGCCAGACTGATTACTACAGGATACGGCAGAAAGGACTTTACACTTTTCTTCTTCAATTACAAGGAAACCAAATAAGAAATTTTTTCATATCACACAGGAGGCTTTGGAAATTTTATTGTCGAATTTGACAGTTGTTCAAGAATGCAGTGGACAATACCACAACGGGTTTTTTGTGTAGAACTATTTATAAATACAAACTCGATTACCGTCGTTTAAAGACAGTTCAGAGCGGAATTGAACGCCAGAGATAATAATAATAATAATAATAATAATAATAATAATAGTGCGTCACGTCCTGCTATTTATTCTTGGATAAAGAAATGGAAAAATGAAGGGTCACTTTGCAATAAGAAACCACCAGGCATACCTACTACGTTCTGTAAATAATTTGCAGAAAACCAAGAGATAGTCAGACAAGCAATTATTGCAAGTGGCCATCCGGACTTTTTTCTTTGAGGCTACTTGAAAGACAAAGTTTACAAGAATAAGCCCAAGAACTAAGAAGAACTTAAAGTGAACATTACTACTGAAATTCGCGCTATTTCCCCACTTGTGCTCCGGTTGGTAATGGATAATTTCGTAGGTCGTTTAGAGGAGTGTGTGGAAAAGCGAGGAGGGCATTTGCGAGATTCAATTTTTGGTCGATAAATTTCCTAAGGTTGTAGTTTATTAATGTATTTTTATTTTTTTTCTAAACATTTTCAATAAATTGTTATAGTGAAGTCAAAGTGTAAAGTACTTTCTGCCGAACCCTGTACTAGACAAAACATATAAAATATACAATAAATAAAAATATTGCAAAATATAATTACTAAAGATTAAAGAAATTATGAAATATATTATATATCTGCACCACATTCTTTGAAAAGTCGTACATGTTTCCCCGACAGAAAAGTCGTACAGTTTCTCCGACAAAATAAATTTGGGAATCTCTGCAATACGGTGGTAGCGTGATACGATACAAGTCTGTCTGGACCCAACTTAAGAACAGCATCACGGTTGTTGCACTTTAGTGTAATATAGAGCGGTCGACCGCACGCTAATATCAGTTCCATTGCCGCGGCCGTCTCTCTACTGGTTTACCGCAGCCGCCACAATCAAAACGTATGTGTCTACAATTACTTATACGAAGATAAAGGAAAAGACGACCAAAAACTAGTTCAATACAACTAACAGCCGTACTATTTATTGTGCACTGCAGGAATATCAAAAACTTCCATAAAATATTATGTCTCCAGTTAGTTTACAAATAAAAAATATATATATTATGTCTGTACTATCAGAGGCAAACTATAGCAGTCTTGGCCACCCTAGGCCGTTCAGTACCAGCCGCGCCTTTCTACAAACTTTTCTGCTTATAAAAAGTTGAAGTTCCAAGTCTTCATGGTTTCCGGGCTTGTAGGCCGTGGTCCGGTGGTATTTCTACCAGTGTGACCTGTGAGCCGCCAAGGAGGACACTTCGACCGCTGCCACATCGCCTTTGAGAATGTCTACCGCAGTTGTAGACGAAACGTCAGGTAGAAATATCACCGGACCACGGCCTACAAGCCCTGAAACCATGAAGACTTGGAACAATGCCGGCCGTGAAAGCTTGCACACCTGGATAAAGGTGAAGTCTTTAATTAATTAATTGTAGATTATATATGCGTAGACAACTCAGGTCATTAGCGTCTTCAATATAACAAATAATCCATTTGTGTAATAGAATCCGCCGGCTGGCATACACAAACCGACTGGTACGAGCTCGGGTCCCTGGGAGCGTTTATTCCCAAAGAACATTGGAATGCAATTTGCGATAACAACCACATTCCAATGTCCCCCCTGGGGGAATTTGAAGTCTTTAATAAGTGGGTACTATTATATCGGTAGGTACATTGAATTTCCTAATTTTCGACTTATCTTTCGAAGAGGACAACAGCTTTACAATTTCTTTATTCATTTTCTTTTCTATAGTTTGGCAACTAACAATATTTTAAGTTCTAATAATACCAATATACAGAATTAAAACACTGATATTAAAAAAATGTGGAAAACGATTGATCTGTGCATCAACTCTAAAACTTCCCGCATGTGTTAAGTACATTACAATAAATTGATACTATTGTGTTGAGGCGTTAATTGTAAATTAGGAAGAACGCCGAATCCTTAAATCGAAGTGAGAAGAAAAAAAATAGATACTGTAACAATATAAATCCCTCCACTAATGCACCGTCACTATGGAATATCGGGAATGTCTATCACTGTGGGTATTCTTGATGACCTGATTATTGTGTCCGCGTCATTTGATGAACACTGCGATGATTTACAACGTGTACTTGATACACTCGGAGAGTTTAAAGTTTAAACTCGAGGTTAACTGTCAGAAATGTAGTTTCGCGTAACATAATAATTGTAATGCAAAGTAATGAACTAATAAAAAACAGTAATGAAAACATTTATATTCAAATATATTTTATATGTATTACATTTTAATTTTAACAATGAAAACTTGACTAAATGAAAGTAAAAAAATACAACGTTTAATGTAAAACCAGAGCTGGGCAAAAAATTTAACCCCTTTATATACCCCTTAAAATAATATTTTTTTTCTTAATTTCAGTATTATGATCAATCCAACATCTGCACCAAATTAAATACACTCTTCAGTAAGTGAATCTTTATCCGCAAATTAGTAAAAAAAATTATAAGTCCGGTCCTGTCAGGCCGATTTTTTAAAAATTTTAGCAGCACATTTTAATCGTTAGATACTAAAGGGTTAACTTTCAATTTTGAAACGAATCTGAAATTTTTTTCGGAGATATCTTTGGGCCCAAAAACATATTTCAACCCCTAAAAATCACCCTTAACATGGTCCGATTGACTCCAAAATCTAATCAGATCTAAATCTCAATAAACCCTTTCGAATGCCGCAAACCCGATCTCAATCGGTTGATTCGTTCTAAAAATACCGTACGACAAAAATTTGGTTACACACATACATACGCATACAAACACACACACGCGCGCGCGGACGTCCATCCAAAAATAGTCAGAATAGCTTCCTAGGAGCCCAAAACGTCGAGATCTGGTGAAAACTCGATTTTCGAAAATCGGACCGAAACCAATATATTATAGCTTCCCGTTTTTTGGAAATTTTTAATAGCGGGAAGTTAAAAATAATAAATATCGTGAATAAATATTTCATCTGTATATATTTATTAATATTTTAATAATGTATAGGTATAGTTTGTTTTTTCCACAGAATACTTACATCATTACACTATTTTGAAACGTCAAAAAATTAAAATCCTACACCCTCTTTGTGGTTGAATTTGATTTCGATGGTAACAAATTATTGTATTGGCATATCCTAATAACATATACTTGCAAAGTTTCAAATCGATACGACAATTTATTAGAAGTAGGTTAAAATCGACTTCCTAGATTTGTTTACTTAGGTTGTTAGTTACATAATAGTGGAACACACTGTATAAAAATATTTTTAGGTTATACACCATTAAAATTCGTACATCTTTTGTATTTAAACTTTTTTTCTATCTTCAACCCAAATCATTATATCGGCCGAGAACGCACTATATCTTGACAGCCCGTATAGGTACGGCTGGTATGGAATTTCGTCTATACATGAAAAACTGTATTAACCACTTCCCCTGTTTCCGTAACAGCTAATTGTTCTAAAATACCACCCCAGAATGAGACATTAAAGCAGGTACCTCTCTGCATTAAACGTTATTTACGTCAAAATGTGGATTCTTCAGGTCCATTATTCTAAAATTACAGTAGATATCAGTGACTTGGACGAAATACAGAAAATATAGTCAATGATGTTCGATTTACTATGGTACTTGATAAAGTCTCAATAAAGCGACGAAACTTTGCACCATAGTAAATCGAAACATCGTCATTTATTTTGTCCAAGTCCCTGCGATCTTTACTATAGGTAATGAAAAAATGTATTGCTGTGTTTAAATCCTTACATTTAATTATAAGACGTATCTCTAAGAAAACTCGAAAAAAAATCATTGATTTAAAAAAAAGTCTCAAAACAAGCGTTTTTTATTTAATTTAATATCCTACACGTAAATAGTATAAGTATCTACATAATATAATTAGTTATTAAAACCTTTTTGAGTTTTTTTATTAAATCTGTTTATATTATGGTGCTCAACATTTTCTGAAATAAGTATATTTTTTATTAATGTACATTGTGCTATTAAAATCAGTGAAATTTGAAACTGAGTAGGTAACTGTCTAGATACCAGATAGTACTAATAATAGTAATAGTATTTTTTTGTAAAATCGGCTTATAATACTATGGTGTTAAAACCAACATTTACTGAATAAGTATATTTTTTATTCGTACACATTGTGTTATGAAAATCAGTGAAATTTTGAACTTGGTAACTGTTTAGATATTTTCTCAAATTAAAATTTAAGAACTGTAAATTTATAATCATGGAACAACCATATAAGCAGGGTCCCTACTATGTCAATTATTTTAAGCCCTACAAAGAAAATATTAATTTTGATATTGAATTTGCGTTAAGAAAACGTCGTACGATATAAGTATGGTTATAATTTTAGGTATTGCTGAAATATCAGCTCTTAAATTTCCAGCAGCTCTCTGTACAACTGGACGTTGAACAACTTGTTCTTTGAATTCTTCAATTGACTTGTATGCGGCATTGGTTTTACTTCCAGTGACTTTTTGAATATCAAATGAGGCTTCATTAGTTATCAAACTGGTTTTTGTTGCTTCCGATGTTAACAGATAGCCCATATAACCCCACAGAGAAATGAATGCCTAAAAAAATTATTAGTCTCTCATGGTATCTCAAAAAAATGACAGTACGCTTAATTTAAAATAAGGCCCACTGTAAAAGTATTTTTGTTTTCGGGTCTATAATAGTCCAGCAGTCAGGTACTTTTTAGCTGGAAAGTATTCCGAAGTTAATGATATTTTGGTAGGTATGTTGTTTGTGTGTACTCTGTGGAGTAGGATCTGAGTTTTCGACCTCGAGGACCCTGTGCTAACGTGGGGGAAGCCGAAAAACCACGAAATTTTACCACCTTTTTTGCTTCTTCAAAATCTCTCAGAAACGGTCGACTTAAGCAATTCTTTCATTATGTAATGTTTTAAAGAGAATTATATTTCCTACAATTTTCATTCCCACAACTTTTCTGTGGTATTAATGGTTAGCGCGCTGCAGCTTCTTGAAAATCACCCGCTCCGCTTTTTGTAACCTTGATAACAAAGTCGAAAATTTAAATCTGCAAAAACTTAATATAAATACGGATGAAATTTCTTTATTAAATAAATTATATAATCAGATATTATATAGTTCTAAAGGTTTTGCGGAATTGTCTACTGCACAAAAATGGCAGCAAGTGTTTAATAAGACTGATGATAATTTTTCAAATTTGTATAAAGTTATTTCATTTTTACTGTCGATTCCCACCACGTCAGCATTCACAGAGAGAGTTTTTTCTGTGATGAACAGCAAATGGCGAGACGAAAGAAACAAAGCAGCTCTGAATCTGATAAAAAAGTAATTACTTATTTACTTTAATTTAAATAGACTGTAAAGATGCTGTGCAGCTGTTTAGCAGTGATTATTACTTGTTAAAAGTTGCCAAAAGTAATGCAAAATATCTTTTTAAGCAAAATGATAGAGTAAAATAAATCGTACTTTATTTTGACACAATGTACTTTTTTTCTACCTTTAATAACCAATATACTTTATTTGCACAAAAAAAAGTGGCAACCCTAGATGGGGCCCAGTTAAAACATTTTCAAAAAAGGTGCCAAGTTGCTCAGAATTATGTTAAATATCGAAAAATGTTGGTCCGACTCTTAGGTCCCGCCATCCGACCGAAGCCAATAGTGTACGTGCCATAAAACAAATATACTAATTTGAAATTTGTTTCTACAGATGCTAATAATCATAAAAAATATTAATTAAATCTTATCTGTTTCCACAGGGAACAGACAGGTAATTGTCGAAAAGTCTGATTTGACAATTGACAACGACCTTAAATAATGACCACACGTGTTTCTTCATGAGAAAATTATTGCAGAATTTTAAATCAGTCGTCCTAACAAATTAACTGATCGATTGGAACGATATTTTTCTTATATTCCGTATTCGCTGTGAGCAGATGCCTGGTTCTGCCGTCTGGTGAGTGATAGCAAAAATCGACGGAGCTAAAGTTACAATAAATTAAATCATTTAATTATTCTGTTGAATTTAAAAATAGCAACGTGAAAAGTGTGTTTTGTGAAATCTGTGAACTATCCAGGTGTGCAAGCTTTCACGGCCGGCATTGTGACCTGTGAGCAGCCAAGGAGGACACTTCGACCGCTGCCACGTCGCCTTTGAGAATGTCTACCGCAATTGTAGACGAAACGTCAGGTAGAAATACCACCGGACCACGGCCTACAAGCCCGGAAACCATGAAGACTTGAATATGTGAACTACTTATATAAATCATAAATCTTCTTTTCCATGATTTGCAAAGCAATTTCGGTAAGTTTCGCTGAGTTTTCGGTTTTGCGTGTAGATTTGATAAAATATACCATTTTATCAAATCTACGTGCAAAACCGAAAACTCAGCTGTCAAAACTCAAATTAGAGAATTAATGTCAAATATTATGTAATTAATTATTAAATAAGTAAAAAAAATAATAACTTATGTTATAATAATTCTGAAAGCAAATGAATATTTTGCATATTATTTTTTTCTGCATATAAATTAAAACTTTATTTCAACAAGAAGTGTCACTTTCACGGTGTGACGGTATTTATATATTTTATTATTTACTATTTATGCTAAATGCTTAGTAGTTACCATGGAGAAGGGCGAGTCAGGTATCCCTGATAGACCAAGAGGCGGGCCTTAATATATGAAGCTCATTTGTGACAGGATGAAATTTTCAGGGAAGGTAGTATTTATTATGACAAAGAAAAAACGCTAGGGTTGCCTAGTCAAATCCTGGTGCGACGGCCGGGATAAGCCACTTCCGGTGCAAAATGTCAATTTTTATGTGTATATGTATATATGTATAAATTCAAACAGCTCAAAATTACAAAGTGGCCCTTAGTCCAGCATGGTAACCATAGTTTTTAAGAAAATGACATTTCGAAAATTATAAATTGTTAATAATTGCTCAAAATTGGATAAAATATAATAGTTAAATCCTGTATCACGGAAAAGAAAAGTTATACATTTTGTAAAGTATATGCAAAAATTTAAATTTTTGATGTGAAACATCTTTAGGTACGGGTGTAAAGTCGTTTGAATGGAACGTCGCCAAATGTCATTTGTTATTGCATTTTGAAACTACGTGGTCAATAATTATAGTTTTTTTACTAACATTATCAGCGGTAATGTGTCATGCATCGTTTTTTTTTTTTTTTATTAAAAAAACAGATAGATTATTATGTATTGTTTTTTTTCTTATTGAATTGTCAATCATTGGCAATGTTTGCCTTCTTCAGGCCTAAAATTACATAATTTTAATAATGTAATTTTAGGCTTGAAGAAGGCAACAAAATAGTTGCTGAAAAGTTGCCATAATAAAGATTGACAATTCTGACTCACAAATCAATCGGTTTTTTCTTTTATTATAGTAAATTATTATTATTTTCCATTTTTTCATTATAGTTATTTTGGTTTTATTTTCGCTTAGTTAACGTTATACCTGCGTCTGATTAAGTTGAATTTCAAGAAAAAATATTAATCGAGGTTCAGTAAAGTCAAATGCTTCAATTAGTTTTTAGTGTCAAACCAAATTTAAAATCACAAAATAAAATCAACCTTTTTTCTCTTTTCGAAACAAACTCCAAACCACCTTTTATAAAACTTTTATTACAGGTTACTACGACCTTCAAGTAAGTAATTTATACTAATTTATATAAGAGGTGCACGTTGAATTACGTTGAAAAATAAAAATAAGAAATTGCTACCCTAAAATACATAAATTCTTGGGAAAATTGTCAATACCAGATTCAGGCAATTCCTGCGTAATTATACGGATATGAGTTACAAACCAAATGCGTTGAAAACATAAAGTTATAAATAACTAGACATACGTATGAATGTTTGCCAAACACAAGGCCGATAACTCATTTCAGAACGGTTACAATATATAAGTATACATATATACATAATGTTATTTAACAGCTTTAAAAATGTCAAAAAAACAAATATAATTTATAAGTTTTCAATGTGTTACCCAAAATTTCCTTAGGCAACCCTATGTATTTCAATACAGCTCTTCGAGATCTACAATATGGCGTCAATTGTATGCTGTCATATAATGACGAAAGATAATTATGAGCTAATGAAATATGTGTATTTTGCACCGGAAGTGAGCTCCTCCCGGCCTTCGCACCAGGATTTGACGAGGCAACCCTAGCACTTATTCTTTGTCATACTAGATTCTACCTTCCCTGAAAATTTCATCCTGTCACAAATGAGCTATATAAATTTACGCCTGGCTCTCGACCTATGACTGTTTCTCTATTTATCCGTTGTTGTGCTAACAGTCACTTTGAAATCTCTTCCCCTCACCTGCTCACAACGAATACCTACATGTATTTACCATCGTTTTTTGTGCAATTTTCCCCATGTTTCTATAGGCATTTTGATCAAAATTTAGCTTGAAAAACGATCTGTTCTAGGTAGATCAATAACTTGTTTTTCTGTGTGTATAGTCTAATGTTCTAGAATCTAGATAATAAAAAAAAGTTTGCCAACAAAATCAGGTTGTTCCTGCATAAATAAAAACTGTAATATTATCTAAGGTAATTATTGTCAAACTAGATTTTCTGACAGCGTTCTGCAATTCAACATTAATATATTTTAATCTTATAGACCTGGGGTGGTTGGGTCAGCTCTACGAGCTCCGTCTGTGTGTACGTCATTAAGTGCCAGTGTTATAATTGTCTTCCTCGCAGAAAAAAATCCTAGATCCACCAATCCAGCTCCTGTTAAGAAAATCGAAAGAAGTACGTGAAATCAATCAAACTTACTATTGACAATATACCGTAGAATACTGCAACAAAGAACGTGAGATGTGAATAAGGCCTTAGGAACATATCGAACCATAGTTTAGTAGCATAGAAAGAGCCGGCCAATCCCATAAATATTAAGCTGCAGTACAATCCAGCTAACTGCAATCCGTAATTCTTATTAATGTCGTCTACAACGTCCGAAGTAATCGAGTGACATTTTGCTAACTTTCGTACATTTTTTACGAAAGTTTTAGAAATATCTGATTTAGATCCAAATGTGAAAATTTTTGGTTTAGCTGTGTACCACTTAACCTGAGAAATATTTAATATTGTAAGTTATTTATTACAATAAGTTATTTTATTGGTACTTAATGTCAATGAAGGTAATTACGGCCATTGCAACTAGCTACGCCATCAACTAATATCTCGACTAATTCATCTATGTATTATGAAATTTTTTTATAAAAATATTTTTTCACCTTCCTCAAAAACCTTTTTAAAAATTGAGACAGCTTAAGATGGCGTAATTACCTACATTTGTCTTATATATTCCAAAAACAAGTTATTGCTTTAACTGTGTTGTTTACTTACCAGTTGAGATAGTTTTCGATTAATACAAAAGAATCTGTAGTATGTGTGTCCCACAAATAAAAGCACTTCCATTGCTGATCCTATTAATGTGTAGACAACTAAAATCCTTCCTAAATAAGCTTTTGAAAATGTAAACGTCAACAATTCATAATAAGCAGCAACATCGAAAAAAATTAAAAATGTTGCAAAAATAAAACTACCATAAGCTGTCACCATATTAATTAGATGCATCTTTTTATAGTTTTTGTCCATTTCCAAAATACTATCAACTAATTGTATTTTATTTATAAGAGATTTATAATTGTTGGTATATAATCCAGATGATAATGCTAATATAAAAATTGTTGTTATTGTGTAAGCAGTAACTAATGATGTATCAATAACTATGACGCTAAGCTCTATGTTCAAGTCTACTATCATTCCAGTAATCAAAAGGATATATAAATAGAAAAAATAGAAAAAAAATGTTAAAAACATTGAGAAATATGTATAATATATTTGTCTCCTTGGTTTCCGAGAGAGTCTTCCATCTTGAATATTTAAAGTATTTAAACCGAACAAACTATTCACCTCGATGACCGGTTTTATCGTTTTTGCAAATCCCATGGTTTTGTTCAAAACAGAGAACTTGACGTCAATGTTACTTTTTCAAATTTATTATATTTTTATTAAGCACACCATTTTAACTCATTTTAATATGTGAGAGATCGTATAGAAGAGTCTTAATTTTTAATAGATAAGTATAATAATTTAAATATAATATCGGTTCCATGCTCATATTAACTTGGAAAATGTAGGTGATGTTATGCAAGCGACATTCAGTTATACGAAGTTAGGCTCGATCCACACTATAGAGCAGCTCTCGCTCTAATAAAATCGTATGATATTACTGCGCAAATCTAGATCGAGCTTCATCCAGTATAGTCTGCAATCGAAGTCAGAACATTTTTAATAATAAATATTTTGCGTGACAAACACAAAATAGACTGTAGATTATATATAGATGCGTCGACTGACAAAATAGACTATTGATTAAAAATATATAATGAATTATTAAAATTTTCAATCTCTTAATAGAATATTATAGATTTTTTTTTATTGAAAGTCGACAGATTACGTGTTTCGATTTATTTAAAACACTCGCCTTCAAAAACTAAAAATTTATTTTTTGCCATAATCAAAATTTGTAAATATTTTGATTACTAGCGCTGGATTTACACTAGGGGCACTAGGGGCTAGTGCCCAGGACGGCAAATTTTCAGGGGCGGCAAAATTTGGGACGTGAAAACATTAATAAATTAAAATAAATAAAATACTTTTTCTCATTGTTAAGAATGTGTATAAAATTATGAACACTGCAGAATTTATTTACAAAATTGTAAAAAAAACTTCAGTGTGGGGCGGCATCTTTCACGGTGCCCCAGGGCCGCATTTAGGGTAAATTCGGCCCAGCTGATTACTTTTTTGTCTTTAAGGACTAAGTTTTTTTTGGAAACCCCTTTTAACCCTCATCAAAAAGTTCATAATTTTTTTCGATTCTTTCTGGCACCACAACAGCGTGCGCTGGCCTAACATCATCTCCAATGAAGAGCTGTGGGAAAGAACACAAAAAGGAAGAACTTCCGTGGAAGTGAAGAGTAGAAAATGGAGACGGATCGGACACACCTTGTGGCTTGTTGCGCAGCCCAACGCACATTCCTAGACAAGCGCTAGACTGGAATCTTCAGGGAGACAAGAGAAGAGGAGACAGAGATGGCCAACGTCGGGAAGTCCTGGGCGGAAGTTATAAACACATCGAACAAAACTAAGTCAGACGGCGATCTCTTGTAGAAGCCCTATTCTCCACTTAGGAATGAATGGGAATTGATTGCTTGATTGATAACATTTAAAAATCTCTGAATATATCCAGTCGATGATGAACTACAATGGACTTTTTAGTCAGCGCCTGTCATGAAAAACGCTGACTTAACCGCGGGTACCACTTCTCTGTTTTCCTGCTTAGATCAAATAAAACACTGTCAGATACCAACATACTGCAGTGTCATCAGTCATCGTGGCATGAGGAGTGGCTCGTAGGTAATGGTTGGAAACAGTAAGACACAAAACGGGAAGGGGTAGAAGTATTGACTTAACGAGCAACGACTTATTAAATGCTGCTTTACTTAAATTTGTGTAGGTTCTTTTATAAAATTAAAAGATTAAATTAGTTGGAAACATAATATTTTATTAATTTTTTTATTTGATATTATTTACAAAATTTTAGCTTAAGATTAATACTAATATTGACATTATTATAAAAATATAGGTACTTACTCTACTCCTATTTTTTAAGAAAAAATTATTATAATATATACACAAAAATCACAAAATTGTTTTTTGTAATTTTTTTCATGTTTTTTTTGTATTTTATTTTTGATATAGAACTGCGCTGTTTTAATAAAATAATTTTCGAAATTTTTTAAGCATTTTGTACAAAATATATTATGCATTAAAACGGTGGTAAAATATAACAAAATATCTTAACTAAAAAAAATTTACAATTGGGAAATTGAAATATTAAATTCCACAGAACTATATCAGATATAATAATATTACTGTCAGAATGAATATTGTTGATACTAGGTACATTATTATTATTGCAAGTTATTGTTAAACAATTTTATATTTTCATATTTTTAATTAAGTTGAGTGCGATTAATTTATTGCTCGTTACCATTTTATTAGACTGATCTGCTCGATTACCGATAATAACTAAGTAAAAAAAATCATAACGGAAAGTCACTCGTGACATTATTATAAATATACTATTAACTTGAATAAGCTATCGCAACGTAATTTAACTCGTGATAAATAATACATTCATAACAAAATATATAAAAGAATATTCCTTTCGAATTATTAATATCAAGATAACATAAAAGTACACGTATATTTTGCCGCACATAAACTATGCTATTATAATTTCAGAAATGTGTGACAATTTATTTTGCGTAAGACTGTAAGATATAGTAATTTAGACTCTCTTTTTATTAATTTAAAGTAAACCTTCACACCTCTCGTTTGAATAGCTCTCCGGTAATCAATAAAGGCATTATTATTAACATAAATAAGATTCGATCATTTTTTCCTTACGAAAATTTCTTAGTTTGGGATTAAAATGTTCTAGCTAAACCTTAGAAAGTGTTTTAAATAAGGAATATGAAATTGCGACAGCTTTTACAATTTTATTATTATAATTATCTTTCATGGCAATGACTTGAGGCTTCGTTAGTTTTAAATGACAATATTTTGGCAGTTAAGCAGATCACTCGTAATACAAAATATTATTTTTGAAAATATTTTAAAAGGGTAACAAAAATATTTTGTAGCAATGTAATTATAAAAAATAAATAAAAGTGAAAATTAAGTATAATACATAATAAATAACTGCAAAACTTACTTTTATATTTAAAAAAAGTGAAAATGCAATAATACAAAAATTTGAAAAAGTTAACAAAAAATGAAACCAATTTATTTACAGCGTCGTCAGTAGAGAAATATAGTATATTGTACGACTATTGGTCGAAAGAGGAGATTCCTTGAGTGTGGATTTTGCCGCACGAGCGTAGCTAGTGCGGTAAAACACACGAGTGGAATCTCCTCTTTCGACCAATAGTCGCACACAATATTTTGTTCAACTACCGCAAGAAATATGTCATTTCGTGGCTCTGCTGAGCGTGGGCGAAATAGGTAATGGGTGACCTGATTGATTGACGAAACTATCAACACTAAATGCTATTTCGCTCACTAGTGGGCGAAATGGCATTTCGCCCAGTCTCTACGTCTACAGTCAGAGAATTCATTATTTCGCCCACTCTCAGTAGCGCCACGAAATTACATATTTCTTGCGGGTGTTGAACAAAGGAATTTAAATGTAGAAGCAATATTATGTTGAGAAATGAAATGAAATAAAGATGAAAAGTGCTCTGAGAATATTCAGTATAGGTGTTATAAAAAAATGAAAATAATATCTGTTTACTTACTTCATAAACTAAAAGAATCGTTTCTCTTTATAAAATAAAGATAAACAGTGGTAGTAGGCTAAGAACTCTTGAAAAATAGAGAAACAGTGAAAGAGAAATAATAATGAAAAGATTTTAAAATAAACAAGCAGTTAGTTAAAAGCTGAGGACTTATTTTATGAATTTACTTTATAAGCCCGCTGTAAACCTTATAACATAACGATCAAATATTGGTCTTGTACAAAAACCACGAATTGCAAATTTCAAAGTTGTCGTAAATATCTGTTAGAATTTAAGGATTAAAAAAGAAAAAAATACCATCATTGAATTCACTTAACTGCTCAATCATCCAGTGGCGGGGCAAGCACAACAGTGGGCGTGGAAAAATGAAGTTGCGCGAGGCCCCTAATATGAAAATGCCAACGTTTTGCTCATTATAGATAGGTATAGTGTCCCATTCCTTTGGCGTTCACCCTCTCGGGAGGGATTTTTGAATAAGGGTCTCGCGCACCTTTCTAAAACCCCAATTACTACGCACTTCGCGAGGCCTCCTCGCGCCGCCTTTGCAATCATCCATTGTACACAAATTTTAATAGTTCTTACAAAATGAGTGTAAAGAGAGAATTTTGTAGACATGAAATAATATAGCAATCTAAAAATGATTTTTAGTCATAGAATGGCCAGATGAAAGTTAAATATAATTTAAATTTATACTCATATTATGATAAAAGATGCTTTAAGTTGTTAATAGATGTAAATCGTTCAAACAAAAAAAAAATAGAAATACTTCTGGTTAACTTGTGTATTGAAATAAAATAGGATACATTTTTCCTATTAAAAAAAAAAACTAATAATATGAATATATTTTGAGCAAACCAGAACCGTGAATCTTTTTAATAGGTATATAAAGATGAAAGTTTTGTTTGTTTGTCCCGTATGTTCCTACTTCCTATTCCATTCATCCGATTGCGATGAAACTTTGGTGAGATGTTGTGCGCACGCCCGCGAAGGTTTCTGTAGGTACCTACATAAATTCATAGCACCAAGGCGAAGCCGTGCAAGACCGCTAGTGTAAAATAAAAATATATTGATTGTATGAAACTGAATGAAAAGAACCTGAAGTCTTAACAGACATTTAAAGGGTTTTAATTCTGAAACAGGAAAATTATAGTTCTGAAATATTAATTGTTTTAATTTTCACGACTTCCTTAAGAATGTAATAGGAATATTTTAAAGAGCGTTAGTTTTCGAAAATTATGAAAATGAAGAAAGTTATTATAAGTAAAGGAAAACCATAATAAACCAAAGAAATAAATTGTGTACATTCAATTACATTGATATTAATAAATTAAGTTTTTTTCTGTCTGTTTTTAATTAAAGAAAATATTTCTTTCATAATTTTACTGTGCAAACACAAAGGTTTGTCTCAGGCTTATATCTAATTAAGCCAACATACAAAATCAAATGCATAAAAATAACAATCATATACACGCTGTACAGTGGACAGTATATTATATTGTGGAAAAAGAAAAACGTAATAATCAACGAATATAAAAAAATAAAATGTGAACTATACAATAGTTAAAAAGTTTTCACCTCGCTTGATCAAAATATGTTGATTATTATTTTTTTCTGGAGCTGTATTTTGTTAGTCACCTATTTTGCTCGGTAAAAAAGACGCAAAAGTTAAAAAAACAATACTCAATTAACTGCTTTTAATGATGCTTTTCATTCGGAAGAAATACTAAAATAATCTACTGTAGACAAAAAAAAAATAATAGAAAAATATTGCCATAAAGTATTCAAAACTCAATTGATTTCTTTCATCAGTTTTCTTTACATTAACTTTCTGTAAAATAAAATTGAATTTAAAAATAAGCTCAAACAATATTTTTTTTACAAATTGTTCGAATTTGTTGAATATGTAGGTACTAGAAACTACTTTAATAAAGATATCAGCAGGTGAAAATATTTAAAAAATGGCTTTTTAATAATTTTCAAACTTTTGCACGTAAAATTAATTAAAAAAATATACAGCCGATGAATAGTTAAAAGATGCACAAAAATAAAGTTTCTTTTTAATATTTGCATCATAAACGTTTTATAAAATTAATTCTGGCTAAGCCTCTGATAAAAAATTATTAATAAAATGTGTTCCTTGTGTCGACGAGTCTGCTTGCTCTACGTTACGTAGTCTATGAATGACCCTTTGAATTAAACTTTTTTTTTCATGCTTACAAAAAACTTGTTTGCTCTGATTTATTTGTTATCTATATGATAACTTTGGAAAAATGTTCATAAATTTGCTTGGTAAACTTTCTAGACTGTGCAAGCTATACAATTTCACAAGTAATTAATGATAATATTGATACTACCACGAAACTCTTTTAATATGGCATTTTTTAGGACAGCGCAGTTAAGAACTTATTTGAAGATTAAAACATGCTTTTACCTCGTTATATATTCTCTGGGTATATTAAAAATGGGCCACATTTGCATCCGATACCTTCCCCAAATGTTGGTTTCCCAAGTAAAGAAGGAGTGAATTTTGCGATCTAATTATTATTTTTGTATTATGAATCAGGAATAAAACGTTAATTATCTAATTTCATGGAGAAATTAGATAATTTCTAGAAAACTTGCAAAGAAAACTTATACAATTGACTGAGGAATATAAAAAGATATTTGAAATTTTAAACCTTTACGTCTTTTTCCACAACAAGTTCGACTTATGATGGCAACAGTCGAAATCATACATTCCGACATTAATTATTAATTAAATTATTAAGACAATCACGCAGTTGGCGGAGCTTGTGTGTGGTGCATGCATCCTTCTACATTTTCGGGCCAATCGCAGACATTCTCGTTCAAGTTGAACACTAGATTACTAGGACACGGCATATGGTGTTTGCGTTCGCCCTCGCACATGTAGTACATTGTACAATCCGCCATGTCCTTATGGTAGCTGATGTGTCCATCCTCTTCTTCACACGTCACTTCGTTTGCTTTAATTTTAAATGAACAATAAATTATTATAAATTTTATTTATTTCAAAGGCCCTAGTCTGTAAGCAGAGGCGGATTTAAGCTCAGTGCTCTAGGGAAATACTGGGAATTTGCTTCCCAAGCAGGGGTTACCCCCTAGAGCTTAGCGGTAGTTATAGAAACAGACATTTAAGGGCTAGGTCAGACACGACGGAATCCGTGTGGATGCAAACCGCGCGGATTAACCGCGCGGAGCTTATTTAGATTAGCGTCTTCATATTCGTTATATCCGCGCGGATCGTCAATCCGCGTGGTTGCCGGTACTCGACCGCCGGAAAATAGAACCGCGCGGCGTCCGCACTGTTCTATTACTATGCCGTGCCGCATCCGCGTTCAGTTGCTTTGCGGATGTCGCGCATTTCTGACGTGAGAACAAATACAAACACATTGCTTCTTCGACTTCCATATTTGAAATGAGGTGTATGTAACCTCGCCCCTCACCTGCATATCCGTCTAAACACAGTATATTTTTCCGCGACGTCTGAACTAGCTCTAAAGGTACGTGCAGTATAGAGCTGGGATTCTAGATGGTAGCGTAGATCATAGCAGGGCTTGCTTAAATTAATGCATTGTTATATATGCGAGCGTACACAACGAAGCAGTGAGTGTAGCAGGTATAAGCGCTGTTACAAGAGCTGCTAGATACAAGAATGTATCTCACCATTCTTTCAGCGCGCTGACTACTACAATCAACGTGCGACAACTGTCAAATGGCCGTTACAAGTTTCGCAATGGATGTGACTAGTTTAATAAGTGAAATTTTGCCAGTTTTTATTTAATTTTTTTTTTAGTTTTTTTCTAAGACGTATTTAAAAGTATTAGATTCCATACGTAAATATTCAAAAAACCGGTTTGGGTAAAATTTTAATTCTTGGTATAAATGATGAAATTCGCCATGTTTAGATCGTTTTCTATTAATAGGGTGGACATGATAGCTTCTACCCAAATTTGTATTTAAAATATATCACTTTGTAGCAGAAGAACACAAATATTCGTCTTCGCTATCTGACATTTCAAACGCGATTTAAGCTTGTATCAATGCTAGTATCAAAGCTTCGTTGTGCAAACCTATAAGCGCTTATAATTTCAGCCACCATCTACCATACATGCTACCATCTAGAATCCCAGCTGCGTACTGCACGTACCTTAATACGTCAAGGAAGAGTTATTTCTCGAGTTATTTTGTTTCTAAATGTGATATTTGAAAAATATGTAGTTTTTCACATTTAAAAGATTAACATTATATAATTCGCGCAATGAAGTCTATTTTTAGAGGGACATGTTTGCCTTTGAAGCTTATATTTGCCGCTCTAGACCCAGGTTTAAGCTAGATCCGGCCCTGTCTGTAAGTTCCCTCCAGAGTATTGATTTTTTCATATTTTCAGGAAGAAAACTTTGCTACCGTATCATATGGCATTGAGAGCTCTGATGTGCAACTTCTAAACTGGTAAGTTTTATACATATTAAGTTTTGAATTGGGCTTGAAAATAGCCGAGCGTGTAGTAGTGCTGTTGTTGCTATGGTTCCTCTATTACTACAAGTCCCCAGTTCCCGGGTTCTAGCCCGAGAGCTGGTAAAAGTGTCAATTGGATTTTCAATTTATTATTAAAAAAAATAATAATGAATTGAAAATATGAATTGGTGCTAGGTCCAAATAACCTTAGCTGTTGGTGGTCTTTAAAACACAATTTAACAATTTAAGTTTTGAATTCAGGACAGCTGTCAAATATACTGATGATTTTGTCGAAATTCCCTGAATAAATAAATATCATTATACAAGCTGTTCCAAAATTGACGCTTTTTTTCAAAAGCAGCCACATTGACTTTTACGCACTTTTATTTACGCTTATTTATAAGGACATTTTGGTGGTAGAGAAATCAATATTTTTGAATTTTCAATATTTACAATTGCTCAATGACAGAATAAGCGACATAATGAAATGAAAATAGCAACAAAATTTAATAAATCGACAACATTGATACATTATTATTTGTACTCCTGTGTACAATCGGTTGCATCTTACAGAAGATTCTTTAAATTTTATACGAAATATTAAATAATATGATCAGGGCCGTAACTAGGGGGGGGCATTAAGGGGCAATGCCCTACCTTAGAACATCCAGTGCCCTACTTTAAGGAATTATAAATAAGCCGCAAAGACTGTCACGACAGAATGACAGACTTGATCTATCTGACATTTGGAAACACAAGATTAAATTCGTTGGATCTAAATGAAGTTCTTCGGAAATTTGATAACATGGCATTTGTAATTTGATATCACCAGATGAGGTGGGCAATCCAATTAATAAATTGTAGTCTTTTGCTTCAGCCCTACTTTAAACTTTCAGTGCCCTATCTTGAATTCAGCTCTAGCTACAGCCCTGAATATGATCATAATATGATGTTCTTTATAAATAGTTTAGTCAATTTCAATAATCAGGACCTCTGTATTCTAAGGAACTCCCTGGCCACAGCCTAAAGCGGGTTGAGTACTGATTGTCCTTAAAAAAGTCTATAGCCCTGTACGCTCGGGCGCCAGCCCCCTAACTACAGACTTTTGTGGGGGCCATGGTCACATTACATAAGATTTATAATTGATCCATTTGAAACAACAATCATAATATCAGTATGTAAATAATTTAAACAATTATATTCGAATATATACTACTTACGATTTTTAGTGGTATATTGTCCACTGGGACTGAAACTTTCGAAAGGTCCGTCGTATTCTAGTTTCACCTTATAGCTGTCGAGTTCCTGTTTCATAGCACGGATTAAGGGGAATTTGCCAGAACCGCACTGTCCTTTGAAGTCATCCATGTCGATTGACCAAATCATGATACCGCCAAAACCTTCTTCTTTCAGCCATGCCATCTGAAAACACAAAAGAATAAGTACCTATTTCTCTTTTCTTTAGAGATAATTTTATTATTTGTAAAGTTGCAACTTATTCTTTACAGCTTGTTAGCAGCTAAAATTGATATGCAAAATATTACACGAAAAAGGTCACAAATTTTAAAGATGTATTTTTACTCGAACAGCAGTTTAAACTTACAGTTAATGTATAAAATAAAATAATGGATAATATCGATATTACTAAAAGTCAAGAATTAAAATAATTAGTTCAAAGCGAGAATTCTTTTTATCAGTGGCGAAACTACAAATTTCGGACTCCGGCTCTGGTACGTTTGTTAATTATTGTATAATAGCATACTAAAATTACAAATATGTTTAAAGAATTGTAGCCCGGCGGCAACTGAACACTTGCCAGTAGCTGAAATGGGACGCACCTGAAGTTAGGTCCGACCAGTATTTTGTCAGTCCAGAGACCCTATAGTAATTCGTAATTTAATTACGCAACTGATTGTTATATTATAACATACACTCATTATGACCACTTAAAAAAATGTGATAGACTTCGTAAATTGGTTGAGCACAACCAGCGTCGGCCTTAGCCAATTGGGCGCCCCAGGCGAGATATTCTTCAGCGCCCTTTATTTCTCAATGTTAACTAGTATTTTGGCTGATTCGCGGATCAAGGCCGCCTTAGCCCGGGTTGCTCTCCCCCCCCTCCTAATGCCGGCATTCTAGATAAATCGACAAAGTTTGACAAATCACCTTACCTTAGTTCTCAAACTTCTTTCATCATCGAATCCAACCCACTGATCGCCTTTATATGCGAACGGCACCTGTTGTTCATTATCCCAGACTAGAGTCGTGTTGTCGCCATGTAAAAAGTCGCACACCTCATAGTAGCTCATGAATCCAGCTTCATCGGTGTATTTACCTGGCGTTCCGCCACCTGACGCCGCAGCACCGATATCAAACTGTGTCGTGTTGACCAGCGTGAATGATCTACCATACGTCGGCATACCGATCATTAACTTCTCTTTTGGTGCACCCTGTTTCACCCATTCGCGAGCCGAATAATCCTATTGCAATTGTTAGCAAAATTTTAATAGTTATTCATGCTTCATCGGTTTAACGGAACATCAATAAATTATTACACAGTATAATTAACGCTGGACCAAAAAGTAATCTATGGTTGAACTACTCATATGTCAGCAGTCTAACTGATAGATTGCTTCAAATTTAACAAATTGAACATACATAACGGAATAGTGATTGTTTGGATAATGCAATTATTTCAAATCTTCAAAATAATAAACAACAGAGATTACGAAAACAATTT
Organism: Mongoloraphidia duomilia; assembly: GCA_039654895.1. Lineage (NCBI taxonomy): Eukaryota > Metazoa > Arthropoda > Insecta > Raphidioptera > Raphidiidae > Mongoloraphidia > Mongoloraphidia duomilia. Next base: position 18,089,706 of record CM077518.1, on the reverse strand, counting down.
AAGTAAATGATCGACTGAAAATTATTTTAATAGTAAATACCTAAGTAGGTAAGAAACAGTTGAAAATAATTTTAAAATTAACTTACGACAGTCAGTTTCTTTTGATAGCTTGTAGCACTTTCTAGTGGGAACAAAGGACTATTATGGCCAACTTGTCTTTCCCATTGTCCATGGAAATCGTATGTCATAACATTGATCAAGTCGAGATATTTAGATATTTCTGGTACATCATATCCTGCGGCAATAGCTTCAAACGAAGCTGGTACAGCAGCTGTAAGGAGCAGTCTTGGTTGGCCTGAGCTTTTGGCTTCGCCTTCAAATGCGAGTCGCAATTCTTTTAACAAGTTAACATAAGCTGCACGATCGTCAGCACCTCGCGGGTATTCCCAGTCGACGTCAAGGCCGTTAAATTTATAGTCACGCAGGAATTCTATCGCTTCGTACACGAATTGGTTCATTCTGAATACGTTGTTTGTCAGCTCTTTGAAAGGTGTTGAACCGAATGCCCATCCACCAATTGCGAGTAAAATCTAGAATTTTAATAGTTTCATTTTAAAGATGTTAAAACCCATAAGACTTTTTTTAAATATAACCAATCTATAGTTCTCAAAATAATTTTTTAGCTGTTTAAAAAGTCCAATAGTTCTAGTAGAGTTACCCCAACAATTATAATTATATAGCCTCCATATAAAAGAAACAGTAAATTCCCCCTAATTGTCACACTTTGCACCAAGAACACTTGGATCCTATTAAACAACTGCCCCAATTTTGCTAACTTTCACGCGAAGAGTTAATAATGTATGAAACAAAAATATTGTAAATTAATTCTGAATCAAATAATACAGATCAGAGAAAAACATTGAAGTGAAAAACAATTACAGTTTAATGTATGTATCAAATACGCTTGTAGTTCTTAATAGGATAACGACAGAGGAACTGTCACAAAAACGGCATGGTGTCCCAAATAAATGACTGCCCAGATTAATTAATGCATCAATTAAACAGGTAACACAATTCAAAACTTATGAAGCAGCTTTAATCCTGACTGTCAAATCACAAAATAAAATTGATTCAAAAAAAGAACAGATTTTGAACAAAAGTGCATTTCATTTACGATTTTATTTCATAACACGAATCAGTTTTTTTTATTTTTAATGCCCACCTTGAGGTCAGGATTCTTTTCACGAAGGGCAATGACTCTTTCGTACATTTCCTCATCTTTGTCGGTAGCTTCTGACAGTTTGTTATCCTTAAGTGTTGCGAAAGCATAGATAATATGGGTACAGAGAGACGTGTCAACATCTTCTGGTGTGAATTTTCCTGCACCGGGACGTTTCTGGGACCAGCTAGTTACGTAGCACAATACTTGTGGTTGACGCTCTACAAAGAAAATCATAGTCATGATTATATTGATAAGACCAATAGATATAAAATTGAATGAAGAAATATTAGTTCATCATGAATATACGTATATTACGATAAACGAAAATCTAATGAGTATAGTATAATTTTCTACCTAAGAGATGATGAAACCTCAAATAAATCTTTTAATATTATAACGCATTATAATTATCTACAAATGAATGCAACGTTTGCATTTGTGTTAGAAACACCCATCGAAAATGACGTAACAATATAATGCAACAATAGAAAAATTCATTTTTCAAACCTACGTCGGAACTTCCACTTTCGGTGACATAGGTTTGAAAAATGAATTTTTCCATTGTTGCATTATATTGTTACGTCATTTTCGATGGGTGTTGACACAAATGCAAACTTTGCATTCATTTGTATGTATTAATAGCCGCGACTACTTTAACCGCAAGAACAATTTTCTGTATATTATAATTATCTATCACCGATTTTCATAATTTTACAAATTTAGCTTTTTTAGTAGATACCTATTTCAAAATGTCTTAAATATATAGTTTATAGATTATAGAGTATGGACACTATAATTAACTCCGTACTTATTAAATTTATTTGGAAATAATTAAAAAAACCCTTGTTAGGGAAATCTGCAAAATGGCCTTAGATTTTTCAAATTTGTCTAAGGCGGCAAGGTCACCAACTACTCACGTTACTTGAGCCTAATACTGATTCATATTTGTAATTTATTATTATTTCTAATAATACCTAAATAAAAAATTAAATAGGCACTTTCATCTCATTTCAATTTCTCAAATTAGAGTCATGGAATTGGAGATTTGTAATATACGAGCAATGTATGCGAGCCATGATCTCGACTATTGGGATCTGTCAAATGGGAGGGACTTTAAAAAAATGGTGGAGTTAAGGGAAAAATTTTAATAGTTGTTATAGTTTAAAAAAATATAAATAGGTACATAATTTTTTAATTCATAAAATAGAGTCTCTTCACATTTAATTAGAAAATCAGTAAAGTAAGTGTTACAGGGCAAAAACTGATTGTGTTTAATACCATGATATTAGAAAACGTCGCGGATTTCATTTTCGATAAACTTTTTGTTTATTTTACTATTGTTTTATTTTTGTATTAAACAATTTCACGATAAATTTACACTATTAGCATGTACCTACATTTTTTCCTTATTCGAGTAAAATTTTCTACCACCATTTGACAGATCCCAATTGTTAAACTCAGGACACCTACATTTTAAGCCAAAAAGTTGGTACATCATTTTATTTTTTTACATTCTCTTCAGTTGAGGATAACATTTTGAAAAAAATGATATTAAATGAATGATTTGCTCACTTGCGAACTAGTTTATATTTGTTTTAAATGTACAGTTTCGCTTGAGTGGTTAAAGAGAAAAGTGTAATGGCCTTTTGTATTAACTAAATATTCTTATAAAACTAACAGAGAAACCTGTAAACATATCCATAATTATCGAAAACGAGTGCAAAGTATAGGTACATAATTATAGCCAGCAGACTGCAAGCAAAAACAATATTATGTATTATTGAATGCACAAAAAAACTTTTTAACAAAAAAAACCTTCTTCAAATAGCCACTAAAAAGAGGAAACTAATAAAATTTTGAGGTCGGCGCCAATTTAATAAAACATGAAATCGGTTAAAAAGTAGATATTAATTAAATTAGCACTTTTTAACCGACTTCATATTTTATTAAATTGGCGCCAACCTCAAAATTTTATTATTTTCCCCTTTTTGGTGGCCTTTTTGAAGGTTTTTTTTATTTTTTACTTTTTAGTGGCTTTACCATAAGTAGTTTGAACGTTATTAACCGACTTCTGTCTTGATAATAACTTTATACGCTGTGTCAAAACTAACATTTACCTTAACGCTATTACAGTTCGTTACTCACTTTTTATTAAAATCAGTCGAACTACTGAACCGATTTAAGTAAAATTTATATGGGACCACCCCAGAGGTATGCCCTATTAAATAAAACAATAATCATCAAAATCGGTTCCCAAATGCAGGAGAACCGAGAAATCGGTGAACATATAAAAAAAAACATAGGCTCCGAATATAGAAACTAAAAAACTCCTCCTTTTTTGAACTCGATTAAAAATTAACAAACAGGATAAACAATAGGGGTAAAAGATACTGAGATTCTAAAAAAATTAAAATATATAGGGAATATTAAGGTCACCAAAGTTTCCATTTAGAATTTGAACACATTCGCCTAATATCGCATAAAGATAAATTGAAAAATAAAAAATTGTTAAATTGTGTTTTAAAGACCACCAACAGCTAAGGTTATTTGGGCCTAGCACCTATTCATATTTTCAATTCATTATTTTTTTTTTTTAATAATAAATTGAAAATCCAATTGATACTTTTATCAGTTCTCGGGCTAGAACCCGGAACTGGGGACTTGTAACAGAGGAACCATAGCAACGCCATGTAAACAACAGCATTGCTACACGCTCGGCTATTCTCAAGCCCAAAAGATAAATTGAACGTACGCCGGCAGAGTGTTCTTATAAGAGCATTCGACGCTGGGAACTGTCCGAACTAGACATTTAAATCCGTTTTTGACGATTATGTTTTATTATTTTCGTAAATCAATCAGCGAGTTGAATGACATTTATATAAATGTAGTTGGCATACCTACCATATTATACAAATGTAAGCATTGTATTCTACTTTCTAATATAATTAGCAGTCTGTGTGTTTTATCAAGTTATTTACGTTCCAACTCACTTCATTTGTCGCACATGACAAACATTATACTGAATGCTACAAAACTTCGAGGTTTTATTATTTGAATTTATAAACTCTCTACTTAAAGGTTAGTCCGAGAGTTTGCGTTGCAAATGAAAAAGTCATAGTAAGCCGGCTGATTTTGATATCGATAGTTGATCTCGTACAACTAATTAGTAAACCGACCGTCAGCTGCTCAAGTAGCGGTGGGTTAGGGTGTGAGAGGCTGCGAAAAAAAAATTTTTTTAAGTAATAGTAGGTACGCCGGCTGAAACTTGTTTTTATAAATAGTTGACATCATTGTGAGTTGAAAAATAATCGTCAGATGCATCGTGGAAGGGGGATTGTGCGTCAGCTGGTTGCATGAACTTGTAAAAAAACACGTAAAATATTGCGCATTTCACTTTTTTGCACTGACAGCAGCTGAGACGATTACGTTACCTAGGATTATGATAGCGATATAATCATAATCCTAGGTAACGAAACTGTCTCAGCTGCTGTTAGTGCAAAAAAGTGAAATGCGCAATATTTTACGTGTTTTTTTACAAGTTCATGCAACCAGCTGACGCACAATCCCCCTTCCACGATGCAGCTGGCGATTATTTTTCAACTCACAATGATGTCAACTATTTATAAAAACAAGTTTCAGCCGGCGTACCTACTATTATTTAAAAAAAAATTTTTTTACCACTTTCGCAGCCTCTTACACCCACACCCACCGCGGGTGCGCCAGCTGACGCTTGGTTTACTTATTAATCATACCAGATTTATCGAAAAAGATAATAATCGATCGGCGTAAAAACACTACCTAAAATGCAACGCAAACTCCCAGGCTAGGACAACACGTATTAAAGCGTGGAGAAACTTTTTAACACTGAAAAAAAAATTCAAATCGACTCAGTAGTTCGGGAGAACAACAAATATACAAACTTTTCCTTTTTATAATATTAGTATAGATTATTACTATTAACATAATTAAAACTAAAAAGCTGACCAAATGCTCAGGCCACAACCTAAAAACTGGGAGTGTAGGATTCATAATAGAAACAATGAATGAGGTAAGGAAGACTTTATTAATTTATATCGTAATCTACTAGCCGTTTGGAAAATGAAAATTTATGTGTATAAAGATACAATTTTAAAACAAGGCTGTTACGAAAAATTAACAAAAAAATTAAAAGAAAATAAATATACGCTGAGATCGATTTTTGACAGTACTCAATGAATGATGATTGTTTTTCTTCGTCAATCGATAATTGGATTGCCCAATCGCATAGATTGTCGTTAATGACATGACCGTGTATAGCAAGCTTTAGAGATAGGGTTACGCAATGCTTAAAAATTTCAATCTCAGTTTACATGAGAGGTTTAAGAAATAAAATGTTGGTATTATGATTACTTTTCTTTATGAGTGTACATAAAATACGATTTTACAGTCTGGAAAAATTACTCCACACAATAAGTAAAGCTAAGTCTATCAAATTTTACGTTTTTTCGCTTCGTCAGTTTTAGAAACGTGCCTAAAGTTACAGTAAATAATGCATAGTAAACTGACTATTGTACCCGGCTTCCCTAGGTGGGGTTTAAAACACCAGTATTTCGCTCATTATGTAAATTGTGCAGTAATTCAAAAAACCCATCTCCTTCCTATAAATCCGTTCGGGTAAATTTTTTTTTCGAACAATTATTTTTTTAAGGAGAGTATTTTTCTCGAGTTTCACGTTTCTAATTAATTGATTTTAGACATCCGCGTATTCTTTAAGAAAGTTTCCATCCCTCAGGACGAGAATATCGAAAATTTGTCGAACTCTTCGATTACCAACTCAAATGATTTCGGAAAAAGCCTATTTTTTTCTACCCCCTTTCTCATCCAGTTCGAACGTTTGCACCTTTTAAGACGCGAATGTTGAAATTTCCTCGAACACGTACTTATCTCAAATTTCGTGTTGCTAACTCAAGCGGTTTCGGGAAAAGCTTAGATAATTTATTCAAACCCCTTTCTCACTCAATTAGGAAGTTTCCAGTCCCATTTTCAACTTTTAGGATGCGAATATCGAAAATTCACACGCATCGCTTCGATTTTTACAAAAAATACTCATCTCAAATTTCGTTTTTCTATTCAAGTGGCTTTCGAAAATTTGTTCTCAGTTGGCGCCTCTGTCCTAAACCGAAAACATCCCTAAAATTTCAAGTGCCTAGGTTCAGCGGTTTCGGCTGGGGATACTTAGTTTTTTATATAAGAGGCTAGCGGTTCCATCCGGCTTCGCCCGGGTGCTAAGAACTTATATCCCCCGCGAGAAATTCTCCCCCTGCCAAGCGTATTAGTATAAATAGCTTCAGCTGTGTATATAGTAAAAAAATCCTACACCCCCGTTTTAACCCTTTTGGGGTTGAATTAAAAAAAAACTCGAATAGCCTATTAACCTTCCTCAATAAACGGGCTTTCTAACAAAAATTTTTTTTTTCAAATCGGACTGGTAGTTCCTGAAATTAGCGAGTTCAAACACACACACAAACTCTTCAGCTTTATTATGTTAGTATAGATCATAGATACAGAAATCTGGGGATGTAGTATAAAGTACGCCACTTTAGACGAGGGGGGAAGCCATTCAGGGGAGGGTGCATGCCTGTTTTATGGACATGTCTATTCTATGCATGTGCTCACGTTCTATTGGTCACGTCTTTGCGCATGTTCAGTTGCTCGTACAGCGGTTGCGCAACTGAAGCGACCAATAGAATGTAGGCATACTTGCTTCCTCACTGCCCCCCCTCCTTTAACAACAAACACGTCCCACTCGCTTGTACTACGTCCCTAGATATATGTCTATGCTATAGATATACTTTGTCCCTAATATAAGGCAGCGGTTCCCAACCTTTTTTAACCGACTTCAAAAAAAGGAGGTTTCTCAATTCGGCCGTATATATTTTTTATGTTTTATGTGTGTTCGCGGATAACTTCGTCGTTTATGAACCGATTTTGAAATTTTTTTTTTACTTGAAAGGATATACTTTCAGATTGGTCCCATAGAAATTTCATCAAAATCGGTTCAGTAGTTCGGCTGATTTTAATAAAAGTAAGTAACGGCGTATGATTCTTTAAGGTAAATGTTACTTTTTGACACTAAAAAGTAAAAAATAAAAAACTTTTTAACAAAAAAAAAACCTCCTTCAAAAAGGCACTAAAAAGAGGAAAATAATGAAATTTTGAGGTCTGTGCCAATTAAAATATGAAGTCGATTAAAAAGTATAGTAGGTATAGTGATTAATATCTTCTTTTTAACCAACTTCATATTTTAATTGGCACAGACCTCAAAATTACATTATTTTCCTCTTTTTTTTTGAAGGAGGTTTTTCTTTTGTTAAAAAGTTTTTTATTAGTTATGCGGGCCACTAATTTTGTAAAAAAAATTTGAGTCCCATTAACTAAATATTATATAGGTACAAGTAAAAACTATAAACACACGAACACAAATAGACACTTATATACTCGATTGTTCCCATCTCGACCCCTGAAGCTCCGATTATATTTATCTTGGCTTAGACTATCGATCAGTGTCCACGGCTCAGTACCACGTTGCCCATGGGTTGGGAACCGCTGATCTAAGGTATTACATAAATCACGTTGACTGTAATTAATATAATTTGAGTAACATTAGTTCGTTCAGTAAATAAATCTTATATTATGAAGTAATATTGTTATAATACGTAATTAATAATAATAATAATGCAAACGACTATTTCGCGAACGTTTTGAAATCGTTGCAATTAGGTAGGCTGTTATTATCATATCTCCGAGCCATATTCAAAAGTAAACACGATTATTATCTCTACATAGTATAAATTTAAGTCACTTTTCGCGTCTGTCTGTCTGTTTAACCGCTAACTCCTCCTAAACCACGCAACGGATTTTGATGCGGTTTTCACAGTCAGTTAGATAATTTTTCACGGAAGGTTTATATATATAGCATAATAATTAATAATTTATTAATTGAATTCGTAACCCGACCGTAAGAAATCGCAACATACTTATATATCATAAAAACGAGCGTACTCAACTGTTCCACTCGTAACGCAGAGGTTACATCGCAGCGCTCTATGCACAGGGACCCAGGTTCGGAAACTAATGGCATCGTAGAATTTTTGGCTTTTTTTTTCTAAATTCTACATGATATTTATTTATATATTTTTAATTTTGTTACATTCTTTCTTTGACAATAATTATAATTATAAAAGATGTTTCACATCAAAAATTTCAACAAAATCGGAACTGTTATGGTGGGTTTAGAAGTAAGAAGCTTATTTGACTGGACCAATATGTTGTCACCCATTTGTCTCGAAAAAATCTTGGAATTGTCTTAACAGTTAATCCGACCATAGCCGGTTAAAAATCATTCCATAGTCCATGTTTGGGCAGGTACTAAACTAATTAACAGTAAGTATACCAAGTTTCATCAAATCGTTTCAGTCGTTATCGAATGATACCGGTACAATTAAACAGATAGATACAAATTTTGGAAACGATTTTTCCCATTTCTCAAAAAAAATTCAACAAACCAAAATTGCAGGACAAATGATCGTGTTGCAATTTTATATAATATTAGTATTAATATTTTTGATTATAAAAAGGTGTCATCGTCTCGAGTAATCTCTCTGATATAAACGTAGAGTTTCTTTTAAATTTCGAGTTTCTTTTAAATTTAAATTTAATTTAAATCGCGCGAAGTTTCACATACATCATTCTTAAAGTGACCATCCGTCCCGATTTAGGCGGGACAGTCCCGATTTTGAGCCACAAGTCCCGATTCAACAAGCGTCCCGCTTTTGTCCCGTTTTCATTAAATCCCGTGCATTAAGAATGTTTATTTTTTGTCATTAGATATTTTTACCCACTCAAAGTATTTTATTTATCAATAATTATATAATTGATAGCTACCTTAAAAAATAAATAATATTTAAAATAAAAATATTAGCGAGTTTTTGGGGGTTTCTAGCGAGTTTTCGGGTTTTTTTAGCGTGTTTTTGGGGGTTTCTACCGAGTTTTTGGGGATTTCTAGCAAGTTTTTGGGGGGTTTTAGCGAGTTTTTGGGGGTTTCTAGCGAATTTTTGGGGATTTTTAGCGAGTTTTTGGGGGTTTCTAGCGAGTTTGAGGTGGTTTCTAGCGAGTTTTTGAGGGTTTCTAGCGAGTTTTTGGGGGTTTCTTGTGAGTGTTTGGGGGTTTCTAGCGAGTTTTTGGGGGTTTGTAACGAATTTTTGGGGGTTTCTAGCGAGTTTTTGGGGGTTTATAGCGAGTTTTTGGGTTTTTTTAGCGAGTTTTTGGGGGTTTCTAGCGCGTTTAAGGCTTTTTTGGGCGTGAAACCCAACGGTTGCCTGCGCCGGGTTTTTATAGACCTTGTCCCGCTTTTTGATATTCAGAATTTGGTCACTTTAATCATACTGCATCATACGAATAAATTATAATATGTACCTATTTTAGAAGTTTCGTTTTTTTCTCGATTAAATAATAGAATAAAAATACAACTGCAAAAATGACTGATAAAATACTTAGTCCAATATTGGAGATTAACTACGGTAGGTAACAACGGTAGAAAGAGAAACATAGGTCTTATCCATTTCTATTTAATTTATTGTAGATTATAGACGCGTCGAGATCTCAGGTCTTTAGCGTCTTTCAACTACACTAAATAACAACTTTCTTAAAACTAAATAACATCACAAAACATCCATGAGCGCAGGTGGAATTCGAACCCACGACAGTCTAGTCTAGAGGCTGCAGAACCAAATACGCTATCCACTAGGCTACACTGCCCTTAGGTCTTATCCAGTGAAAATATGCGTCAGATTACATACCAGTTCGAATGTAACCGGGAATCTATGTTCGGGAATTTAAATAGGCAGACTCGTCTATCTGTGTCGACAAGCAACGTCCTTTTTAGTGTCACGTCTTACGGAAATACTTAGTCTTTGTTAGCGTTGGGCGAATACGAGATGTTTTTACAATCGAAACAATCGCAATCGTTCATAATAACAATCGAGTCCACAATCGACTCGGCGTTTGATTTTACAATCGAAATGTTCGATTGCTCAAGTCGATTATTTGCCAGCGAATGAGAATACATATAATCGCGGTTCAAGGTTATATGCCGGTCGAATGAAGTCTGACGTTTACGCTACTGCACAATCGACAATCCATTGACTCGACCACAGTTGTTGAGTGATGAACGATTATATATTATGTGGCTCTCGACAGTGTACGTCGTCTGTACGATTCAGTACTATGCAACTTGGTCTCGGTGAAATATGAAACAACAACAATCGAGTCCAAGTGAAAACCATCGAGAGTCATCGAGATGTTTGAACAATCGAGACAATCGACTAAAATATCTCGTAATCGCCCATCACTAGTCTTTGTCAATATCATAATTTATAAACGTACGTAGGTTTGAGATACTTGCAGCTTGGAATTATGGTTTTAAATAGGTATAGGTAATAGGTATATTCTAACTGGGTACTTACACCCAATGCAGAGATATCTGTCTAGCTAATTAAGGTGTAGAACAGACGCTTATAAATGTCGTTAGTTTTAATTGTCTTCATTCTGTTTTTAATTGAAAGAAATAGTTGTAAGAGAAATCCTGTAGTTACAGTGCTTCAAAAAGTGCTTGTAATTAAATGATTTGATTCAGTAGAGACTAGAGAATAATTATAGAATAATATACTTGGGAAAAACAACAGTTTCATCAGTTCGTAACGACAGTTTTTATTATTGGATGTACGGATACATTTTCTTTAACTGAGAAATGTCAAGATATTTTACGAATATCCAGATACACAAGTTGGTTATTTCACGAAATGTCTAGATGACATTATTTTTGGTTGTCCAGAAATAAGGAAAAACAAACTTCCTTATTCCTATAACAAACAAGCTATACTTGAGTAGTATAAGCGTTCAATATATCCATGTATGGGGAGCCTCCTAGGGATTTAACTTTTTGATTTTTATTATTTGCCAATATTCATGCTACAACTGCAGCACTATCTGTGAAAATTGATGAATTGATAACCTTAGTTTTTTTGAAGCCGGTTAAAAATTACACTACACTTACCATGTTTATTAGCAACCGCGTTATTTCTAAGGACGAGTTGTTTCGATGGCTTGACACGTGCTTTAGCCAAAACTTCGCTGACGCTAATTTTAATCGGAGCAGGTTTTTCGGTGACTTCTATTTCCACTGCACCAGCTACTTCAGACCAGTCGATGTCTTTGGCATTTTTACCCCGAGAAACACCACGTAATTCTTCTCTGGAATAAAAGAAACAAATAATTAATGTTGTTTTTCTTATAAATTAGTATGCATACTGTTACGGATCATCCTGTATATAAACGGCAGGCAAGAGTTCTGAGAAACGGGGTTTGCTTACTGTAACAACTGGTACCTGCGCGAAAGTTCTAGAGAAAGCGAGAACGCACTAGGCTTACGCCACGCAGCATATATACACAGCCAGTACGAGTGAGTGAGGGAATCAGTCAACGGTGAGTCACGCATTCAAGTCTACGGTGGATCAGTAATATAAATAGTGCCGTGATATAAATAAATAAACTGATAAAATAAATACTAGTGTATTGGTAATAATTACGAGTTATTGTATATAGTTGTTTTGTTTTGTAATTACTGTTTAGTTATTGTTTACTTGTGTTGATTGTTAGAACTGACTTTTCGTTGTTGAATTCATTATTATTGTGTTTTTAATTATTGTAAATAAATATTTATTCCGCCAACTCAGAAAACAACTTTGTAACAATACAATAGAGTAGAGTAGTATCGTTTAGAGAAGATAGTAGCGACATTTCTGCGGACAAATGAATTTCGGGTCAGACGGGTCTATGTTTTCTAACAAGGGGTGATCAGTGGTGCGACAAACAACTAAATAACCATATTTATAGGACTCGTTTGTGCGCATAAATAATGCTACTCTGCTTGCACGTAATTTCTCGCATACGACGGTGAAATCTATAAAGGTCCTATATAATATATTGTGAAGTCTTGCGATAATAGCAAAAATTTGATTTTGAGTTTTAGGTGAATTTGCATTTTTCAAGTCCATTGAACAAAAGAAATGTCTATCTAGATTCCAAACTACTGGATTCGATTTGACTCAAATTCTGCATGCTTGTCCAGGACGGTCACATCTCACGGAGAAATAGCGAAATAGGTTCTAGCTCAAATTGTGGGAGAAGTGGATCCTTAAATACCGCTAAAAATACCGCTAAAACAAGGAAAAAATGTTTCCTCGAAAACGGATCTACGGATTTTGATTAAATTTTACACATGAATACTCCCATACTCAATATAAGATGGTATGACTAGTTCTTTGCAGAAAATGCAGGGAGGGATGCTGTGGGGGTGACAGTGTTTAAACAGCTGTATAATAAATTAAAGCTAGTCCGCGTTGTGTCGGGCCGTTTATTTTATTATGTAGAAAGAAAATATAAGCCACTTGAATAAAACTCTAAACACATTTTTTTTCAGATTTTAGAGCTTTGTTCAAATTGACGTATATTTTTGTTCTGCATAAAGGTGCATTTTCATGTGAAGCTTGACGCTGATTTCTAGCGTCAAATGCGGTCACGTGATAAAATTTCCATATGAACGCCAACTCAAAAATATGTAGCGTAAAAGCTAAACATTGTTTAGCTTTTACGCTCGAGTTCTACTGGTTCTACAGCTGTACTTAACCTATAAACAAAGATTAATATGTATGACTATATTAATATATTTTATCTCAAAAATAAAACCAATTTTGAAGAATTTCATCGAAAAGAAATCAAATTTTGACTTTGAAATCCAATTTTCATCTTATTTCCCTAATTTTATATTAAAAATAGCGCTATTTAACCCAAATGTGTTCCAAGTATAATTAGAAACAAGCCGTGAGGTGGGTCGTTTATTAGGACTAAAGTGCGACCCTTGAGGTCCACACGACGAACTTCCCAGTTTGATAAATATTTAATAATAATAATTAAATTAGATATTACACAGAAAAAATAATCATTTTAATCATTAAAACATAATTATTATTTATTTTTAACAATAATTAAAAAAAAAAAAAAAAAAAACGGCTGAACCGATTTTTATAAAATTTATGTCGGATCAAAATGACGTTAACACGCCTCGATTGACACCCTTACGAAGTCGATATAATTTTTTATTCGCGAGATATTGTATAAAATCTACTTTTTTGGAGGTTATTTGGTTAAGAAAAAAGAACGGCTGAACCGATTTTGAAAAAATTTCTTTCAGATCATATTTACGTTAATACGCGTCGATTGGCACCTCAACGTAGTCGATATCATTTTTCATTCTCGAGATTTCGTCTTAGAAAGAAATGGACACATACGTACGTACACACACACACACACACACATACACACACACAGACATCTTTCTAAAAGTAGTGTAAAAATAGTGTAGTGACCTTGAAATCTAAAAATTTTTTTTCCTTTTTGATTTCGATTTTCGGACCCATTACAATAACTTCCAATGGGAAGTTAAAAAAAAGTTTTTGATAATGAGAAATCAGTTGACCTGTCAGGGCCTTCATAAAGAAATGTTACTTAGATCCTAATCGTTTGTTAATAATATTATTAAGATTTCTGCGAAACCTGATATTTATTTATCAAATTTGACGCTACATTTTTTCGAGTTGGCGTCAATGTTGAAATTCTGTCACGTGACCGTATTTGACGCTAGAAACCAGCGTCAAGCGTCACATGAAAATGCACCTTAATTCTATTCTCATTAAATTACAGTTATTATAACAACATTTATATTATAACTAATAAATAAGATTAAAATAAGTGTTCGGTTGTTAGTTCTTCAATATTATATAGGTGCACAGAGCATTGATAAAACCGTACTTGTAATACAAAACTAGGGTATATTAGAATTGCGGTCATAATGATAATTGAAGCAGGCAATGGATGAAAGGGATATGCAAAGTTTAAATTCAATTTTATACATAACTGCTTCCTCTACAGACATTTGATTACATTTACGCAATACAAATTAAATAGCTTATAGCTACCTATTTAAATTTTAGTATATTTGCTTACAGATAATCACAAAGACTTCGATTTAAAACAAATTTGGTACATATATTGGCTTTTACCACTGCTCGGAATATATTTAAAATGGACGCAACTGACCCATTTAAGGGTTGTATATTATGTTAGGGGTTGACTATTTTTAGGGCATCGAAAAATCCGCGAAATTGTTTTCAATTCAAAATTTAACCCTTCGGTAAAGATTAAAATGTCTTTCTAAACTACAAACTTAATTGGTTGAACAGGACCGGATGTAAACATTTAAAAAAACATTAATAAGTACCTACCTACCTATGTAAGTTGCCTTTTAGATTTAAAAAACTTATTTTTGGCAGCATGCTAAATGTTAAATAAATGTTAATAGATCTTTAATGTTTTGATTTTAATTTAGGAGCATTATGTACTGTGTGGAATATTAACTGAAAACGTTATTATAGGTATACTATACATTATATTTAATTTTAACTAAATCAAGAACTAACCTCATTGCTCCAATAAGCGGATATTTGACGTTTCCACCGCAGACAGAGCCAGTAAAATCATCCATATCAACGGTCCACACCATGGCTCCGGCAAATCCAGATTCCTTGATCCATTTCATCTTATGACGGATAGAACGCTCGTCATCAAATCCGACCCATTGATCGCCTTGAATGGCGTATGGAACCTTCATTTCATCATCCCAGACGTAACCAGCACCATTACGAAGCATCTCGCAAATCTTAAGTGATAAAAATAAATAGCATGTTATAGGATATAAATAAAGTCTAAATAATTAGTAGATTGATAAAAAGTAAATAAGGGGTTATTTATGATAAGTAGTGTAAGTACCTAACGCAAAATTATACTTTAATTTAGCGCTATACTTAAAATGAAGGATTAAAGATCTAAATATCTGTACTCAGGTAATTAGTTCCCAAAAACAGTTTGTAATGCAAAATCACGGAAACTTTTCTTAAAGCATTAATTTTCTTATTGAAAAACTAATAAAAAAATTTCTATAATTAGTAACAATTTTGAAGCAGGATTTCGGACAAAGAAAATATTGTTTCGAACTATTTTAATCCAGGATCTAATAGGTACCCATATTATATTAGATCGAACGGGGTAAAAATAATTTAAAAATATATTATCAAAATATTATAATACACCACTTTTCAAATTTTTAAAAAAGAAATGAGTGGTCCTAGAAATTTCTTTACAAAACAAAAAAATATAGAGGAAAGATGAAGGAAAAATATATTTTCACAAAATCGAATTTTCATGAATAGGGGCTATTCATGAAAATTCGATTTTCGGTACCTGTTAAGCGGATTGAAGTTGAAACTGAAAGTTTCAACCCTAGAGATGAAAATTTTCAGTTCTCGGTTTTCTCTGTATAAGGGTAAAAGTCTAAGCTAATTAACTTTTTGAAAATTCGAAAGCGTTTCTACTTATGGAATTCAAATGTATTTACTAAAAATTCTGTGTTGTCTGACGTATACGGCGTACGAAACGAGGTTCATGGGGATGGGTAACACCAACCCTAGTGACAGCTGACCTTACTGCTAATCATCGAGAGGGTTTAATTAATTATTATTTGCAGACTCACTTCATAATATGCTAAGAATCCAGCTTCCTTTGTGTATTCTCCAGCTTTTCCGCCACCACTAGCCGGTGAGTTGACCTTATATCTGTCTGTATTGGACAGTGTAAACGTTCTGCCGTAGGTAGGCATGCCGATGATCAATTTATCTTTAGGCGCGCCGAGCTTAACCCACATATTTGCGGCATGATCTACCGACAGTTGTTTGCGCCATTCGCTGTCACTGGACGGTGCATACAGAGGAGCATTGTGACCTGTTTCACGTTCCCATTTTCCGTGGAAATCGTAAGCCATTAAATTGATGAAGTCAAGGTACGAAGCTACGGCTGGTACGTCGTAGCCGCTCTTTACGTTGTCGGGGCCTACTGGGACAGCAGCTGTCAATAGCAGACGCGGTTTTTTCACTTCTTGTGATTCAGCTTCAAAAGCTTCACGCAATTCTGTAATCAATTATAAAATATATGTTGATCAGTTAATAGGTTTTTTCATAAAAAAGATAAATTGTATAGAAACTTGTCAAAAGTGAGCACTCCCTTGGCACGTAGGATCAATAAAAGCAATACTGATTAATTCAAAATTTGCATTTAATAACTAACGTTTCGGTATTCTTCATACCATCTTCAGAGTCTACAAGAATAATTATTATTTTAATAACTAACGTTTCGGTATTCTTCATACCATCTTCAGAGTCTACAAGAATAATTATACCTTTTTTATTTATAATTAATCAGTATTGCTTTTACTGATCCTACGTGCCAAGGGAGTGCTCACTTCCGACAAGTTTCTACACTGTTTTCAAGGATCAAATTGTTCTATTTAATTATAGCAACTTCGAATTCAATAAATTGTATAGATTATGTGGAAAGATATTTTTCCAGTGTAAAAATTGCGGTCTAAATCTTCACGACTTGTAATAATGACGGGGGGAAAATACCAATTCCGTTTGTAAGAGGATTCCGTTCTTGCAGGTACTATTATCCCACGGGATTCTGAGGCGCTTATCTCAGAAACCACTGGACCTATTTTGATGAATATTGTCATTAGTTGTAATCGTAAAAAATACACATGTTTACTAAATTATTTTCATGTTACTAAATAGGTGCCAGGTCAAATAGTTTCTGCAGTAAAAAATGATGAAACACAATATATCTTATATAGGGGAAGTTCGTGTAATTTGAATTCACGATAAACTGTTTCTAATGTCAATCAGAAGATCAGTTTTTTTTTGTATATATTCTCTACGTAATAAAGTATTGAATTAGCATCTTAAAGAACGGCAACTTGAATTAAATCATATTTAAATAAAAAAAAACTCGGGTCGCAGTGCCAAAACCCTGCCGACAATAAAGTGTATTTGCTAATACTGGCATTGTGGCTTTATTATGTGAACTTAAGTTTGTTTTTGAACAAAATAAAAAATTTAACCCCTTAATACATCCCTTAAAATAATATTTTTTTTCTTAATTTCAATATTTTTATCAATGCCACCTCGGTACCAAATTAAATACACCCTTCAGTAAGTAAAGCACTATCCGCAAACTAGTGTTTTCATAAAATTTGTAAGTCCGGTCCTGTCGGGCCGATTTTATTAAAATTTTGGCAGCACATTTTAATCGTTACTAAAAGGTTAAATTTCAATTTTGAAACGATTCTGAAAATTTTTTCGGCATTTTCGGGCCCAAAAACATTTTTCAACCCCTAAAAACCACCCTTAAAATGGTCCGATTGGGCCCATTTTAAATAGGCTTCGTGCGGTGATAGATTTCAACGTGCCTACCAAATTTCGTCAAAATCAATTAACTCTTTCGAAAGTTATTGCCCGCACATATATATATACATACATAAATAGACATTTCCAAAAATGGTGCCAAAATGTTCAGGAGGCTATGAAACGTCGAGAAATTTTGGTCCGACCCCTAGGTCCCGCCATCCGACCGACGCCAATAGTGTATGTGCCATATGGCAAATACACTAATAAAATTTAAAATATATGCCGTGTATTTTGGCTCAAGACGTGTAATTTGGTTTTACTTGATGTGTAATTTAGTTTGAGGCGTGCAATTTAGTTTTATTGATTCTTCATAAAAATTGAAGTAAATAATTAATAAAGTAATGTGCTAAGTAGTTTATTTTAGTGTTTTGTAACAAAAATACAAATTCCTTTTCTAAAAATTGACTTGCGTGTAATTTGGACCAAAACCGAATGACACATTTTCCGTTGGACCGAATTACATAGCGAGTAATATTTAAAAAAACTTTTTTTTTAATGAGTACAAATTTGGAAATTTTCTGTTACGGTTATATGGATACATAGTTGCTAATTAAAATGATAGGTTGATCTTTCAAATATTATAATATCTACTAACTTTGCGTAAATACACATTTATTTGTCACATAACCTTATAAGATTATGTGACAAATAAATAACACAACATGCGTTGCACTTAAATTCAACAGAACTGTACTGACAAAGAAGAAATCCGACAAAATTTTATTTTGTCGATATCCTCTACATATTGATAGTTCATAGAATCTCTGTGGTATGTCACCAGAGGTCTTAATTTCAAAATATTATAATGGTCTATTTTACACACCGCTTCAAATTACACGACTTCCCCTATAATATATAAAAGCTAAGAAACTGACTGACTAACATATCGACGCACAGCCCAAACCGCTGAGTCTAGAAATATGAAATTTGGCAGGTAGGTTCCTTATAGGGCGTGGGCGTGTGGTAAGAGAAGTTTTTTTGAAATTCAAACCCTAAGGGAGTCAAAAGGGGGCATAGGGTTTTTGACGAATCAACGCCCAGAGACCAAACCTCTGAATATACAAACAGTAGGTTCCTTTTGTGACGTAAGCAAATTCAACATTTAATGGGGTCAAAGGGGGATGTAGCCTTTTTGACAAAATGTTCATATCTTACAAATTATTAAACTGAGAGGTATTGAATTCAATATACGAAGAACTCTTTATTAAAAATAAGCAAATACATTTTCGACCGTTTTTCTTTTAATCAACCCTTAAGAAGGAGAAAAGGGGAGTTACAACGATAGCCTTTTTTCGAAACTGCTGGAGTTGGAAACACGAAATTTGACTTGAATATTTTTTGTTAAAATCAAAGAGATTTGTGTTCAACAAATTATCGAAATTCGTATCCTAAGGCATGAAAACGGGGGTGCAGAAACCTTCATGAAGGACATGCTGTATCTCTGAAATTGCTTAAGCTAAAAACGTGAAAATCGAAAAAAATACTCTTCTTAGAAAATAAAGAAATACATATTCGACGACCTTTTGAACAAACTACCCGAACGGGCAGAGGGTTGTGCAGAGGAAAGCATACTGACAAAACTTTTAATATTTTGTCCCGATTTCCAAACGGAAAGTTGCAGGCAAATCGCTATTATCTATACCACGCGGACGAAGTCGCAGGCAACCGCTTGTAAATACTTATACAAATTATTATAAAAATTCGACTGATGACCAGTCCTATACTTCCCACCTAGTAAATATTTGCAAAAAATAAACACTCTTTTTTTATTCTTTGAAAAAAAGCATGGCTCTCTTTTTTGTTTAGTGATCTACTGATGGCTAGCTTAATATAGCAAAAATCATGATTACCTTGATTTACGTACAATTTTTATTTTTTTTTAGTAAAATATTTTTTCTCTCGAAAACTGTACATTTTAGAGAAAAAAAATATTTACATTTTTTTCATATTATAACATCTAGAATTCATTTATATTTTTTTTACCTATGTTAATTGTTTTTTTTTTTAATATCTCCGGATCTACTGAACCGATTTAACTCAAAATCTAATCAGATCTAAGTTAAAGGCTGATAAACACAATAGAACAATCGGCATGTACCGATATTTTGGATTATTAGAATGAAAAAAGTCGTTATGGTTACAAAAAAATAAAGACAATATTATTATGATTATTATATTACTATCTGCATTCTGCATGTTATGGAGTTTTAAAAGAGTCTCTAATAATTAAAACTTGTTCATATTTATAATTAATTAATTAATTAAATACTAATGCAATCCTACTCACTGCTGTATTGGACAATAAAATATGTATTCTATTCTATTTTATGAACTTTTATGTAAAAAATTGGCAGTGTTTCTATATTCTAGACGAGCTCTCTAAAATGTAAATTTGTTGCGGTTTAAATTAAACAGAAATACTTACTTTTATACTTTTGTTAGTTGTTTATGCAAAAATAAACTAAATTCTTGTGCAAGTTCTCTACTATCAAAGCTTAGTACTAAATAAGTAGTTCGTAAATTAGTAAAATACTTCTCAAGTGTTCGGGGCAAATATTATTCGAAGCAAGGAAAATGTACGTTACCTACTTATATAAACTTTAGAAGTGCATTCTTCACAATACATGCACCATGATGCATTATTTACTTAGTTTCTTACATTTGTGTTCTGGTTATAAAATCTTTGAGCGCATTGCGGTACAATCTCATTACGGCTAAATAATTGCAGTGCAGTGTGCTAAATGTGCAAATCTAAGAAGTTTATTTTTCATGAACTATTAATAGATTATAGACTCTCAACAGCTGAGGTCATCAGCGTCTATTAGAATTTTTACTTATAAGAAGACCTTACATCTCGTTAAACTACAGCCCAAAAATAAATACGATTTTTTGGAGTAGTATATATCATTGTACACAAAAAATGAACAGAACATATTTTGTTGCAAATTTCATTGCAAACATTTTTCCATATTGACATATTTTTCAAAAATTGAACGGTTCAGCAAATTATTAAACTGAAACGTATTTGGGGCAGAGTTACGAGTTTTCGTTCAAGGCCAAAAGACAACGGTGTCACGATCAAGTGAGGAGCAATCATGCAAAATTGAACAAGTGCAATTTTTTCGAAATGTGTTTTATATCATGTCTAGTTAATTGAGAGGTATTTGCGACGATCTGCGGTGTTATTTTTGAGCAAATGTTAATAAATACTGTAGAAAAATCCATTTAAAAGTTAAGTAATCAAGCAAAAGTGAACGCGTATATAACAGAAGAATAATAGGGTTATTCTTGACAAAACTAAACAGTGCATTGATAAATATTGTGTGTATAATAAACAGTTAATTATGTTTCATATATGCTGTTATCATTTCCAATGTCCTCGATGGTTGCAAGGATTGCGAAATCTGTGAATTTTTTAAGGGATGAAGCTGCAACAGTAAGTGAGAGAACTTTATTTTATTTCAGTTTTAAGACCTACAACAATGTTCCTTTCATTTGCCAAGTTTTAAAACTTTATGAATGTTTCCGCTAATATGGCCATTTTGTGTTTAATTTTCCTAGACAATATAAAAGCGTCTGTAGCAACAAGTACGTAGCCGTACAAACCGCTCAAAACTATCGTAAGATACTGAAGCGATTATTAAATTAAATTCAAATAGATAATCCAATCACAGTGACTACGGCGACAATTAAAGGTTATTTAAAACGATTAAAATATCTGGAGGCAACAATTATAGATTAATCTGGACACACAACCTTTGAAATTTTAGTACGCGGAAGTTGCAGTGATAAAAAGTGTAGAGAGAAACAAACTGTGAATGCAAGGTTTACTAAAACATTCCTATTATGGTAGGTTATGGCAATATGATATGTATGTGGATGGCTGGTTGAGTAAGAGCTTGTCTCTTAAATCCCCGAGCTCTGCAAACGCCGGCAATATAAATGTAAATTCCATTTTGTCCCGTTCTCTCCACGCTGTGTATGCTATTTGTTGTGTAACAGTGCCTGCTTTAGTTTAGTTGTATGTATGCAATACCTTATTATAATATGATAATATTTCTGACACACATTTTGATATTGATATTCGTATGATGCAGAAATAGATACAAAGCGTTCATAGGGACAGTAAGTCAGTCAGTTCGACATACGTAAACAATTCCCGACCTACACAATATTTCCGGAAAAGGCTTTTGAAAATCAGTACAGTACAGTAAAATTACCGAAAAAACCGTGCCATCTAGAAAAAAATTAAGGGTGTGATTTCTTTTTACCAAAGGGTTGAGGGACATAAACACGTTAAACACCAAAATGGCGTATCCCCAACCCAGCACAAGGTGGCCAAATCTTGAAAAAATTTGACCGGACTTTGAAATGCTGTAACGCGGAGACTATTTGTAGCAATTACCTGACTGAAACGGCTTTTTGTACATTTTTTCATGTTCTACAATTTTTACAATTACAGTGATCCGGAAAAGCGACTCCCACGGGGAGAGAATGGGAAAAATATGCTTTTTGGTAACTTCGGCGCCCTCTATCGTTCGAAATATCAACTACACAGTATCGCGAATATGACCAAAAATGTGTAAAATTTTATTTCCAACATTTCTTGTCTAAAAAGTTTTTGCGTAGAACGAGTAGAAAACGAGAAAAATCGATTTCAAATTTTTTTCAAGATTTGACCACCTTGTGCTGGGGGTGGCGATACGCCATTTTGGTCTTTGACTTGTCTTCTGTTCCTCAACCCTTTGGTAAAAAAAATCCCGCCCTTAAATTTTTTCAAGGTAAAACTAATTTTACTGTACAAAAAGTACGTTATTACCAAGTTGAAGTTTATAGATAAAGGAGGCGACATATCGCCTTTCCAGTTCTCGCGTGTGTCATGCAATGAGCTTGTGAGCGCATCTCGTTACCTCGTATGCCGTCTAGACGGGGCTAATGCGTGAGGCGCTGCGATCTCTTGCGACGCCTTGCGTCAGTCTTTCTTGCGTTCTGCGTTTTGCGACAATGGACGTTTTCATCGATGAACATTTTTGTGCGCGTGCGCCCAATTCCGCCATATTTTTCGGGCACTTTTCATATTGACAGATGACAAGTAATCAATTTTTTAAAAAGTAAATAGCAATTATAAATAAGAAATGTTATTCAAAGAAGTGGTACAACATCTTAGAAAAGTATTTCAGTACGTTTGAAGATAAACTTTTTACGATATATGATTTATTCAGGTAGGAATGTAACCTTTCAACCAATTTTCGTTTACATCCACCAGTTTTCCGGCCGTGGCACTTCAACCACCGTCTCAATTTAGCACAAGCGTGTTCTTTCACTGTTTTGTCCACTAAATTAACACCATCAGTTTCATCTAAATTAACATTGAAAAACGTTGCTGGGCCAGCAATTGTGTCAAAAAGTGCCCGGAACTTTTGAATACTGCGATCATAAGAATGACGACGGCGCTTGCGCGTGAAAAATGATGAAAAGGCCTATTGTAGGCGGGGCAATACGTAGTCATTTTTCACGACGCGATGTGTTATTTTTTTATAAGTGCTTTTTTACCAATGGCTAGTGGTTAACATTAATTTGAAGGATCTAGTAAATATATTGTTTTCCATGTGGTTGTGATATCGGCTATGTTAAATTTTGGATGATGGGGGGAAATCCGACTTAGTAAGTAATTTCGGGACGATCCACAATATGGCATTTTAGAAAAAAAAATGAGGTGCTCAAATTGACTTTTATTGACTTCCCGAAATTATTCAAGCTTTACTGGTGAAATGACTATTTCGACACGAAGCCAATAAAATTCAATTTGAGCACATCATTTGATTGTTTTTCTTAAAATGTCATGTCTTTTAATAAAATAGATCAGTGGTCAAAATCGTGCGAAAGAACGAAAAATTTCAAGTACCTGAGTAATCGTCAAATCGCGATGCAGTATCGATGCAATTGCCAAATCGCGCGTTTTCGATATAAAATGCAGCATTTTTTGCGTCGACCCTAATTTATATTAAAATGCACAATTATATAATATTTTCCTTTTAAGAAATTCCATTTTAGTCCAGCAGACAGGTACTTTTTACCTGGAAAGTATTCCGAAGTTAATGATATTTTGGTATGTTGTTTGGGGGTACTCTGTGGAGTAGAATCTTAGTTTTCGACCTCTAGGACCCTGTGATAACGTGGGGGGAGCCGAAAAACCACGAAATGTTACCATCTTTTTTGCTTTTTTCCAAATCTCTCAGAAACGGTCGACTTAGAAATTCTTTCATTATGTAATGTTTTAAAGAGGATTACATTTCCTACAATTTTCATTCCTACAACTTTTTTGTGGTACTAATGGTAAGCGCGCTGCAGCTTCTTGAAAATCACCCGCTCCGCTTTTTGTAACCTTGGTAACGAATGGTTAAAATTTAATGTTCTTTCCAAAAGTTTTATTTATTTTCTTCTTCATCGAACTTTAAATTGAAAATACACATGTTACACATTGGTTACCAAGGTTACAAAAAGCGGGGCGGGTGATTTTCAAGAAGCTGCAGCGCGCTTACCATTAGTACCACAGAAAAGTTGTGGGAAATGTAATCCTCTTTAAAATATTACATAATGAAAGAATTGCTTAAGTCGACCGTTTCTGAGAGATTTCGAAAAGACCAAAAAAGGTGGTAAAATTTCGTGGCTTTTCGGTTCCCCCCACGTTAGCACAGGGTCTTCGAGGTCGAAAACTCAGATTCTACTCCACAGAGTACCCGCAAACAACACACCAAAATATCATTAACTTCGGAATACTTTCCAGGTAACCCCCTTCATTTATTACCTTCCGCTTGGACTATTTACTTCAGTCAGTTTTCATTGTAATACGACCGTCACCAAAAACATCAGTGTTATTCGACTGTTTGGATCATATTATTATTCCATGATTCGAATCGGTGAACAAAAGACAATAGAACATCGCTAAACGACGAATGTTTTCGGCAGCCTGCATTTGTTTTAGTTTTCGCTCCGCCCTATGAGTACGACAGAAAGACAAGCGACTAGGGAAATAAGATGTACCTTCATACATTATCAACATTTTTATATATGTAGATATTTGTCTCTGCCTCGCGAATAAAGCATAATAAACGAATATATTACTCTTTTCTTTTTTATAAAAGCCAGCTTTTCGCTTGAATTCTTTACCTCACATAAATGTAATTTTAAATTTGTTTTTTCTTTATTACACTTCGTTTAAAATTCCAAGTTTATTTTGATTCTAAAAATATACGGCTCTCTTCATAATTCAATAACAAACTTATTGTGATAATTATTGTAGTAATTTTTTCTGCGATTTCTAAAAAAACATTGTCATAAGACGTGTGGTTACTTATAGTCCAGCAGGCAGGTACTTTTTACCTAGAAAGTATTCCAAAGTTAATGATATTTTGGTATGTTGTTTGTGGGTACTCTGTGGAGTAGAAACTGAGTTTTCGACCTCGAGGACCCTGTGCTAACGTGGGGGGAGCCGAAAAACCACGAAATTTTACCACCTTTTTTGCTTTTTTCGAAATCTCTCAGAAACGGTCAATTTAAGTAATTCTTTCATTATGTAATGTTTTAAAGAGGATTACATTTTCTACAATTTTCATTCCCACAACTTTTCTAATGGTAAGCGCGCTGCAGCTTCTTGAAAATCACCCGCTCGACTTTTTGTAACCAGGTAAGTCTCTTCATTTATTACCTGCCGCTTGGACTATTAATTGTATTCTATTTATTTATTTTTTTTCAATCATTGACAAGCAAATTTTTTTTTCGCGGAGGAACTGATAAATATATTATTCAAGTTTTTTTTTCGTATTGTTTTAACCTCGGTTTTAACAATAAACCTTTTGAGTATTTAACTTCTTTTTTCAAAAAATATTAATTGTAGAGCCGTTCTACATCTGCATATATATTACCCAAATTCTAAGCTATGCTTAATTTGTAAATAAATGAAAGTCTCTATTCACAAAGGCATTCTCTGAGAAAAAGTTAATAGGTTTCAAAATGTGTTTTTTCAAAGATCTAGTAAAACGTAAAGGAAGCCGCATCAAAAAAATAAATAAAATAATACTCGTTCGATCAATTAGAAAATTAATAATTCTTATAGTGTATTCTTTTCGATTGTTTCTTTTTCATTTGTTCGAACTGTCCACCACAAGCGTCACTTCCGCGACACACTTCCACAGATTATTTCCATGACATTTCACCGAGTCACTGTAACAGAAATTGGGCGAAGGGGGTCAATAAAGACGTTACACATCAAAAATTCCAAAAAGGATTAAAAATGTAAGTGGGCGTCTAAAAAGCATTAAAAATAAGATGGTTCAATTTCAGTATTTCTTCAATGAAATTTGATATTATACATTATTATTCCATTGTTAGAGTCAAGTATTGTTATGGTTACTACTTTTTTCGTCTACCGTTTTGGTTACAACCTTATGACAAGGATGCAGCACGTAATGTTTGCCTCGCGGTGTGCATATCGATAACACAAAAACCGATATATTAAGTTGGCAAACGTGGTTAGTACGTGCTTAGTTTACTGCTTAGAGAAAATAATAATAAAGGAGCAATCGTCGCTGAGTTTTAATCAGGTCACTGGGTGACAATCTGTTAGAGCGCCCTCCACGTAATAATATGCGATAACTACGCCATCGCGATCGCAATCTTTCGAGGGCTCTACACGCTGTTTCAAATAGAATTTCTTCGACTAGATTTAATCGAGACGATAAAGTTGTAGTTATCCCATTGCTGAGAAGTTGCTTTCGGTTGGTTTTATCATTGCGCTTGTGTCGAAGTCGCGTATTACTGTCGGAAAAGCTAACCCAAAGAAATTATTTATTTTTAAGGTATTTTCTTGTAATGAGCGATTGCTAACTACATACCATGATATAGTGTGAGCTGTGTTATTTCACGCAGTTTTAGTTTACTTATAGGGCGCAAACATTTTTTGATGTGAAACATCTTATGTCGGGCTGTGAACAGCCGCGTGAGGGGAAATATGCAACGAAATTTATGGTCCGCTCTTTCGCTACTGTTCTCCCCACCACTGCGGCACTCTCTCTCTCGGCTTCCGCGCTCGGGCACGGGAAGACAACCGCGTGTGTTACAGTGCAGTATATAGGATTACGTCAGCATAACAGTCAGTTGCTGCTTTTGAAAAGATATAATATACTACTACATAGAGAATACCACCGAGTTCAATAACGTTTTCTTTGATGTTTCACATCTGTCGGGGGTCCCGAGACCCACACCCTTTTTTTGTGTATGATTTGTCTGTGAATGTTTATAAAAATTTAATTTTTGATCGTGAAATTTGTTCTAACGCTAATGTTAAAAATCAGCTGCTAAACAAACGAGCGCTAAATTTTGTCCGACTTCAAATATTATTCTTATGTCAGTGGTGGCGTCAGGTTTTGTTTGTAACGAAGGTACTTTTTAAATTGCAAATTAATTGAGAGAGGGCACAAAAAAAACGTCAGATGTGAGGTAAATAACAATGTTTTGAGTTTTGTTAATATATTGCGACTTTTATGATATCCAAAGGTTTTTTGGATTTCTTTAGGTGGGTACTTGAACAGGCACTGTGTAATTCAGGACGGACGCATACCCTCCTCCTAGTCTTTTAAGAAGAAGAAAAATCTTGAAGGAAAAGAACTGAAGCTCTAAACTTAGCAGGAACAACTTAATAACAGCGACAGGACTATTAACGGAGCACTACCATCGAAACAAATTTTAGCACAGGTACGGAGCATTTTCAATAAAGCACTGTGTACCTCTATCTGTAGCAAGTGTATCGAAGCTGAAGAAATTTCTGTACATACTATATAATATTTACTCTGTAAGCACGAGGCCATTCTTATTGCTAACAAAAGACATCAGATTTTATACATAGTCTAAGAATCCTAAAACATTGATGGGAATATTAGAGGAACACAAATATCTTCTAGCCTTCTAGTTTACGGTGTCTTCCTTCGGGCCCGTACCATTTGACTGCAACTTGTCGGGCTTTTCTTCTTGAAAATATTAACTCAGTTCTGCTTCTATGCGTCGCCTTGCACTGCCTCTGTCTAGCTATAGTTATTGAAGTTTTCTTTTAACATGTGCCAAACGTAGCTTCGGGTACACTTTCACATTTATCAATTGTATAACTTATTGACTTATTGTTATTCTGACAAAACTATAAGATATACGGTCGCTATGCTCCAAGGTTTACACGTTATTTCGAACAGACGTTGTCAAAAGTTTATTGATTAAATTTTAGTCAAACGTGAAAAAAGTGTTGATAATACGAAAGGGTAATTTAATTATTGAACACAAGCAAATAAAATGTGATATTTTTCTATTTTAAGAAAACATAAGATACGGCGTATTGATTCTTTTAGATAAATATTCTTTAAAAAATAGTTGCTATATCATTAAACTAAAGGGTACAAATTTACTTTGTTAAGGTTACAAACTGCCAGGATTATCTGGACTTAGTACCAATATTGGTACTTTCACAATCTTGAATTAGCACCTGGGAACTAGGGAGTTTTGAGGATACTAGTCATGGAAAAGCTATATAATTATTATAAATAATTAGCGGTCCCGTCCGGATTCGCCCGGGTGTTAAGAAAGGTCGGGTGCAATACACTACTCACTCGCTTCGCTCGTTATACTATGTAAAGAAGATAAAGAAGATAGATAGACGGATTACTACAGGGATAGTGACATCTGACGGAATTCTGTAAAACTATGAGCGCAAACTAAACTAAAAAAATTATAATTATTGTCAAAGAAAGAATATAACAAAAATAAAAATATATAAATAAATATCATGTAGAATTTAGAAAAAAAGCCAAAAATTCTACAATGCCATCAGTTTCCGAACCCGGGTCCCTGTGCATAGAGCGCTGAGATGTAAGCTCTGCGCTACGAGTGGAACAGTTGAGTACGGTCGTTTTTATGATATATAAGTATGTTGCGAATTCTTACGGTCGGGTTACGAATTTAATTAATTAATTATTAATTATTATTATTTATTAATCATGCTATATATATATATAAACCTTCCGTGAAAAATTATCTAACTGATGATGAAAACCGCACAAAATCCGTTGCGTGGTTTAGGAGTACCTAGTTAGCGGTTAAACAGACAGACAGACGCGAAAAGCGACTTCAATTTATACTATGTAGAGAAGAAGACGAAGAGATAGAGAAGATGTAGAGAAGAGATAATATAATAATATCTCTACATAGTAATTGAAGTCGCTTTTCGCGTCTGTCTGTCTGTCTGTTTAACCGCTAAATCCTCCTAAACCACGCAACGGATTTTGATGCGGTTTTCACCATCAGTTAGATAATTTTTCACGGAAGATTTTTATTAATATATATATATATATAACATAATTATTAATAAATAATAATAATAATTAATAATTAATTAATTAAATTCGTAACCTGAACGTAAGAATTCGCAACATACTTATATCATAAAAACGACCGTACATAACTGTTCCACTCGTAGCGTAGAGGTTACGTCGCAGCGCTGTATGCACAGGGACCCGGGTTCGGAAACTGATGGCATCGTAGAATGTTTGGCTTTTTTTTCTAAATTCTACATGATATTTATTTACAGATTTTTTTATTTTTGTTATATTCTTTCTTTGACAATAATTATAATACAATTATATATAATTTAGTAATAATATAATTTTAGTAGTAAACATAGTTTTACAGAATTCCGTCTGATGTCACAACCCCTGTGGTAATCCGTCTATCTATAGATTTATTAACTTTATCCTTCATGAACTTTAGTAGAAAAACAGCAGCTGTCATAATTAAATTTAAAGGTTAAACATTATAGTTATCAATAAATATACTGTTTGCAGTCATTATGCATTCATTTAATTATAATTATCGTTAAGTGAGTAATGTAATTCCTAAACCACACAACGAATTTTGATGCGGTTTTCACCATCAGTTAGATAATTTTTCAGGGAAAGTTTGTATATATAGCGAACGAGCGAAGCGAGTGAGCAATGTATTTATAATATTCAAGCAAACGAGCGAAGCGAGTAAGTAGTGTATTGCACTCGGGCTTTCTTGGCACCCGGGCGAAGCCGGACAGGGCCGCTAGTATAGTAATAAACATAAGAGTTGGGTAGTGGGTACTACTACTGTTTTAGGTATTACTACTACTGTTTTACGTATTTAAAAAATAACTACGTATACCGTACATTGATTTATCGAAATTTTAAAAATTCTAAAAATAATCCGTAGATGGGTATACCTACTTCACAGAGACAAAGAATTTTTGTCACGATTATGTACCTTCGTGTTGGCCAATAGGTGGGGATGGACACAGAAATGTCATCTACGTCAAAAAAAGCTCAATAGTTTGTGCATTTTTTGAAGCAATGGCTGGTTTTCGTAGTAAAAGCGTCATTTCCCTAAAAGACTCATCTCACGGTTTGGTGACATTCACTGGCCTGCAAGGTTTTCGGACTTGAATGCTCCAGACTTCTTCGTGTGGTGGTGTGGGGATTTCTCAAGTCTAGGGTGTACAAGAATAGGCCTCAAACATTTCAAGAACTGAAGCTTGCCATTGAACAGGAAATAATTTTGCTAACCATTTACAACAATGTATAACTTCTCATGGTGATCATTTGAATAATGTTATTTTTAAAAATAGGATTAGAGAGTGAAACTGCGTAAATGAAATTAATAAAGTTCATTAATAAACATGTCAAAATATTTCCTTTTGTCGATTCAATCGCGTACTGAAAACCCAGTATACCCAGTATAAGTCGATTATATCCAATAGTCTGTGAACATTTCGAACAAGTGCTGTGCAATAAAAATATTCAATTTTTAAATAAAATAACTTTTTCAAACCCTTGTAACTGTGATTTTTGCAACATAAATCCTTAGAAATAGACTTAGATACAGAACACTAAATTTTTTGAAAAATGCGAGTTTTAAGATTCTTTATTACATTTTGTCGCACAAGAAATCGGAAACAAACATCATTTAGAAAACGAATATGCAGGAAATGCCCTACTCTTGCTGAACATCTGGTACGTATAGCAAATTGCTGTACAAGTATTATTTTTGTATGTCAAACATGTACTGCAACGAATGCTATACATTTTTGAGGACAACGTCTTTTACAAATGACTAAAATAACAAAAACAAATACGTTGTAAACACACAAGCTTACATCCGCAATCAGTTTGTCTTACACTGTAATTGCTGTATTTTAAAATAACAGCAGAGATCATTTATAAAAGACCGAAATTTATTGCTTGAAATACTCCGTCTGAATTTACAATCTAGATATCTCCTCCAGACGTCGCGTTGTCTCGTTTTTAAATTGTTATTACTTACTTTCAAGCGACCATAGGAATGAAAAAAAGTTATGTAATGGCGAAACAAACCGAATCCAATATTAAAACGTTTCATGGTCCCTAATCCCTATACATACCGAACAAGCGAGTTTTATATGTCTCTCCGTCCTTGTTTTTAGGGGATTCCTCAGGGGCTTTTTTAATTTTCGCCCAAATAATGGTAGTATGCTGAAGGAAAATCGAAAAAGGCTCTTGCGATTTTTTTCATAATACATAAATCGATATGTTATTAATGACCCTACAATAAGCCATCACTCGATAAAATTCAGAAAAGGTAGTTTATTCATGAAGAAAAATCCGCGGTTGATGTACATTAGCGAGAGCGTCACTGCGGTGAAACTGTATCATTAATTAAAACTATGTATTGTAAATTGACTGATATAGAAGAAGGCTTTTTGGGTCCGCACAGCGGCTGGTTCATTTAGTTGCGGTCAGATTTTCTGCTATGTGCTTAAAAATGAATTTTTTCCAGCATCTTTAGCGAAAGTTATATCGTTATTTTGAAACATCAATTCCATCGTAGAAGTAGGTAAGCCCAAAACAATTTTGCTGTTTGCACTTTTTTGATTAAATAAAAATAATCAAATTATGAGAGAACTGCTTGTGGCATTTTTATATTAATAAGGAAATTAATAATCAATATGTAACCTAAAAAATATTATGGCGACAGGTCGTCTGATGTATCATGTTTAATTCACTAATAATAATATTGCGGTCGAGAAGTCTAATCATATTGATTATTAATTTTCCTTATTAAATAAAAATAGTTTTTCGTTTTAACAATGGCCCAAATCAAACTAGGCACCTTGAATGAATTTTTTAAATGTTTAGGCTTTTTAAAACGAGTATAAAGAAAAGACATTCAATTTAACTTTCCGAGTTGTTCAAAACCAGTTATGACAAAAAACACGGCTATTAATAATCTCATTGAATGCACGCGGTGGATGGTAATAAATTTACATTTTCTCTCATCCTTTTAAAGATTTGGGTATCATTATTTATTCCGCCGTCCCGTTTGATCCCTTGAGAATTAACGATGCCACAGCAGCTGACTGTGGGATTTTCGTTTTGAACATTATGAATACAATAACTCTTACCTTTAAGTAGCAGAACGTAATTCTTCTTGTCATCAGATCCTTTGGGATATTCCCAATCGATATCCAAGCCATCGAATCCGCGGTCTCGGAGGAATGGAATGGCGCTGTAGATAAATGTTTGGCGAGCATAGCGTGTGGCGGACATTTCCTTGAACTTCTGGGTACCGAAAGACCATCCACCTTTTTACAAAATGTAAAAATTAGACTCTTTTGTCAAAAAATCTTTAAAAAAAATTTTTTTTTAATATTTGCGATGTGTCTGTATTTTAAATTTATAGATATTCAATTCCCAATTAAAATTAAATATTTTTGTTGTGAAGTTTTAATAAATTACCTGGTCTTTTTTCTTTTCTTTTTACCTCACATTTTTCAAAACAAAGCGAAAGAAAATTTCGTTACATTTTTTTAAACTTCTGTTTTTTTTGTAAAATTAACTGATCTAGAACTGGATATGATTAATTAATTATCGATATATTATGATTAGATTTTCTACTTTTTATGAAAAAATTAAATTTTTGTTATTAAAAAATATTTTGCGAATTAGTTAAGATTCAAGCATACAATTAATAGCTTAAGATATACTTACCGATTGCTAAAAGTATCTGTAATTTTGGATTAGCCTTTTTCAAATTTCCCATCCGTTCATACAGACCGACTTTTCCATCTTTGGTTTCATCATTACTTTCAAAGGAGCTAAGTTTTCCTTTCTTTAGCCAACCGAAAGCGAATATGATGTGGGTACACAAATCTGGTAGAATATCTTCTGGCATGAATTTTCCAGTTTTTGTTCTATATTGTGACCAGTTTGTATAATAACACACAATTTTGTATCCATCCTTCTTCTTCCCTGGGGATGATGAAGCTGATACACTGTTATCTGTTTGTTGTTGTGATTTCTTTAAACCGGGTCTGGTACGTACCCGAAATCTGTTAACACTTGCTGAAACTTCTTGATCTGCATTGCCGCTTCTTTTAATACTGCTGCTAGAACTAGATGATACTGATACGGAACTTACTGGTCTCCTTATTCTTCTTCTGGTTACTGAAATAAAAAAAAACAAAATTTTATTAAGATGCCTTTAACATAGTAATCCTAAACAACGGGATAAACTTTTGACATGAATCGGTCTAGATTCTATTAGTTCTGGGAATAATAATTGCGGTCATGCATAATATAACATAATATAACTTGGTCTTTATTTTCGCTCACTGCTTATCCTCCTGTGATAGCGTAATAAAATATAGCATATGTATTATGTTACTTGAGAAAGAGTAAGTTGTTAGAGGATTTTTCAAATCGGTTTTGTAGTTACTGAGATAACCGCGGCCATACATACATGCATGCATACAAATATAAACGACGAATTGAAAACCTTTTTTTAAGTCGGTTGAACTTGAGAGGTCTAGCTCCCTCAATTACGGCTAAAATTTAATTACACGTTCATGATAGTATTTTTAATCCGAGAATAGATTTATTGCATCAATTTAAAACTGATGGTTTTCTCTGGGGGCGCTACAAGTCACATTTTAAAAATGTTGTGTTAACGCCACACAACGCCTCTCTGAATATTAGATGATTTTATATCAACTTTAGTGAAAAGGCTTTTCAATATATTTTTAAAGAGTGCCCTTTATATTGAATTTGAGACCAACGCGCAACCTCTAAGTTCAAAAATAAGGTAATCAGAATGTAAAATATAATGAACGTGTGTTTTTCACTTTTTTTGCGTTAAAAGCGTATAATTTTTTATCCTTGTCGGCTACATTTAGATCCCATATATTATTTTATTAGTTATTACATAATCGGTATTTTGTGTGTAGTGTTAATTGAATGGCTACGTGTGTAGATAGTCCGTTTTTAAATGTAGTTATTAAGTAATCCCTTACAAATTATTGTATTTATTACATAATGGTCTAGATATGAACTCAGTTTTGCGAGACAGTTTTTATTAGTTTATTAAGAGGACGTGGTGTAGTTAAAGCGTGCAAAATTTTAAATTAAGTTGTCGTTGGTTCGAACGTGTTCTGAATTGTTTCGACTCAGAAACATTTTTATATTTACCTATTAATTTACTTATTTACTTCTAAGGATAGATAGAGTGTAGATTATAAACGCTCGACAGCTAAGGTCATCGAGAACTACAAAGGATATTTTTCTACACTTGTGCATGTTCTCCATATAAATTTATTTTTTATGTGGTTCTAATCAGTGAATTTATTGGCAGTTATCTCTAAATACCTATTTAATTTAATAATGGAACATTAGTATTGTTGAGTTAATAGATATTATAGTGCTTGTGTAATGTGTACGGTGAGAGTTGAAGAAATGCGCAGAGAATCGGACAACAATAACAAAATGAGCAGTTTATTCACAGTAAGCTGCCTACTATTTTTTCGATTTTTTAATTTTTTTGAATAGAAGAATTAGTATCTGTAGTTTGTAGGTACATAATTAAATAGGTAGGTGAAAGTATATGATAGAATAGAATTTTATTTCAGAAAAGCTCCACTGAGTATGAAACAAAGTCACAAAAATAAAAAAATAGCTATTATAAAATTCATCTAAATTATAAAAACATTTATCAATAAGATAATTCTTCAAAGTTAAAATAGTTGGGCAACTGGGTCTTTTAGGTTTAGACGTGTAAATACAGTGAGAATTTGTATTAAATTCGGGTTTTTATAGTATATTTTTTGCGATAGAAAGTGATTCGTTTAAATCCTGATTCCTGTTTGGAGTTTATTATAGGAACGTATATGCTAAAGACAACGGTTTCAGTATTTCGAATATCCACAATCAGTCGCTGACTTCGAGGAAGAGCTGAGTGTTTCATGGACTTAATAGCAAGGGGCGGCCAATTTCGAATAGCCTCGGGCAGCACTGAGCTTAAGCACGCCACTGTACACAACTTTTATTTTTGACCACTAAGTATTTTCCCTTGTAAAGCTAGTTTTATTTTGGTTCTTTAGTATAGTAGATAGAACATGATCGTAACATTTGAAAATATTCCAATAGTGTGTCCATGACCTGATCATCAAACTACTAACATTGATAATTCATAAATCATTCATTATTAAGCCCACACGCCTGCCTAAAGCCAATAAATATTTCATGATTGCTTTAAAAACTCGTATGTTTGTCAAAAAAGTAATTTCATAACACATTTTAGTTGAATAATATCCCAAAAACGTTTATAAAAAATATTTCGAAAGCGTATATTATTTATATAATATAATGCATTCAACGTGAGCAGACAAACATTGCAAAATGTGTTTCTGGGTGCGAGGTCGCACGTGTGTACACTACCGTCCAAAAGTGTCAACGTTCGTAATTCATAACACGTAATCAAGGTCTCGATTAAAATACATTCAGATAATGGCTAAAATATTCGAATATAGCATAAATTTAAGTTCTCTATAGGTTCTAATAAATAATTATAGTTTACAAACAAATAAATTAATACCCAATCGTATGAAATTTAAATACATGATTTCTTTAACGCTTCTTGGCCTTAACAAACTAAAGGCGTTAGAGGTATATCCGGTTCGTAGCATGTTGAATGAAAATGTCTTATAATTTTAAAGTCCTCGTACGTGCAACGACATTATAACAAAAAAACAATGGACTAGGTATACACCTTAAATCTGTTATTATTAATTTCATTTAAATTAAATTTCTGGTTAACAGTATTCGATAGCGGAAGTTACCCCTTGCACTCTTCATCTCAAATCCTTTCCCCTCGCCTATAAAACAGATCCCGCTCTCCCGACGCTATTTTTAGAGCTAAAGGGTTCGGGTAAACGCGAAATGAAGGAGCAAGAATCACACACTACAGATCCTATACAAACGAAAAATTGAAAAAAAATTTCTTGAAAAAACTAACAACTTTTTAAAAAATTACGTAGTCTTTCACTGCACGTATATCCAAAACTTTTTTCAAAAATTTCGCCTGTATGATCTGTAGTGTGGTTCTCGGTCCTTCATTTGGCGTTTACCCGAACCCTTTAGCTTTAAAAATAGCGTCGGAAGAGCGAGAACCGTTTTGTAGGCTAGGGGAAAGGATTTGAGATGAAGAGTACAGGGGGTAACTTTCACCATCGAATATTCTTAAAGGCTAGAGCTAGGACCAAAAAAGCGAAAGGAAAACTCAAATTTGAACTTTCAAGTGAGATAACTCTGTTGTTTTTATGAAACATATTTTAAAAAAATTTCGCCGTTGATTTTGAAATTTTTTGACCTATTGGGACCCGTCAAATGAGCATATGACATCTGGTGGCAGAAAATTGTATCAAAACGGGGGAAAATTTTACATGCTAACAGTGCAAATTTATCGTGAAATTGGTTATTACAAATATAAAACAAGTAAAATCAACAAAAAGTTTATCGAAAATGGAATTTGCGACGTTTTCTAATATCATGGCATTAAACACTATCAGTTATTGCCTTGTAAAACTTACTTTACAGCGAATTCTTTTTTAATGGAATGTGGAAAATCTGTATTTATGAATTAAAAAAATATTTTATATTAATAATAAGATGTACTCATTATCATACTGTACTACAATAGTTAAATCTCTGAATATTGACAAAATTAGGACTAATTATGTGTATACAAATATTTTGAGGTTAGTAACTTACCTACTTATTACAATATAACATATTATGCTGCAGTTATGTGTTTACATTATTCACCTAACACAGTCTTAAAGGAGCATTGAACGGATAATTAATTTCGTGGAGATTTTCTTTTAATTTTGTGTTTTTAAGCAATATGCCGTAAAGATTACTACTTTTGACAGTTCATTTTTCATGTATTTTTCTCGTTATATTTCCGACATTTGATAATATGTTCGGCTTTGAGAATCTGTTTCCTTCAACGAAATTCCTTTGTTTAGGATTCGTACTGGCCCAATCACAAATTGCACTTATATATTTTATCATTTCTTATCACTTTGAAAATCATAAAATTACACGCAAAAGTATACCCCGTATATGAAATTTCCCCCCCCCCCTCTGCGCCATGTTTTTTAAACTCCACCTATCTGACGGATCCCAATAATAAATTGATTATAATGCAAAACAATTGAAAACTAGGTATCTATAATTATTGTCCGCCCTACGGCTATACAAATTATTATATAAGAGCGTCACACAACAATGCAATTTAAAAAGTTTTCGGTGATACTGTACGTTGACATCATTAAAATCATTTATTTAGCTTTTATTACCAATAACTCAAATATCATCAGTCGTTAATTAAAATGACACGAAGATGTTGCACATAAATTACAAATTACAAATAATTTTAGTTTTTTAATATTTTTATTTTCTTTTATATTACAAACTTCTCAAATATAATTTTTTTTTTCAATATTAAAAAATATAAGTAGAATTATATTGTTACATCAGCCAAATTACATAATGCATTCTGCAATATTAGGAAAAATTTATCTTATGAACCATTGTCACAGTCGGGATTCAAACCCGAACTTTTTCACTATCGCGGTGGATTGAGCTATAATTTACTCAACCGTGACAAGTATTGATAACTCTATCTTCCCATATATGCAGAAATGCGTTCATAATTTCACTTTATGCGAGAGTTGTTATTTTTATTAAGTAGATTATTATGAATCATCTTACATGTGGGAGTTTTTAGCATGAATTTTGAAATTATTTTTAATTTTTGCCGGTTAGAGCTTCATTCAATATGTACTGCTTGTTAGGGCAAGAGTAAATAAGTACATATAGACACACACTTTATAAACACATAATGTATCAGTTATATTATCTGTAGCTATCTTTTCGATACACTACATTGTCAGATAAATACATATGGACAAACTAGTGTTAAATCAGCCAAATTACATAATGCATTCTGCAATATATGGGAAGATAGATTTATCAATACTTGTCACGGTTGAGTAAATTATAGCTGAATCCGCCGCGATAGTGGAAAAGTTCGGGTTTGAATCCCGACTGTGACAATGGTTGATCAGATAAATTTTTCCTAATATTGCAGAATGCATTATGTAATTTGGCTGATGTAACAATATAATTCTACTTATGTATTTCAGAGTTGTACTAAATTCACTCTTTAAAATTAAAAAATATGTTTTGCCACATTCACTATAAAATAGCATGTAATAATGTATCCATGTAAAGTGACTTTTGACAGGTCGGTGTGCGGAAACGTATCTTTCTCACACTAGTGTGAGAAAGCAAACCATTTCCATAGTGATGTATGTTTATTCGCTCTGATCCGTACGTTATTAACTACTGACAGCTACTCTCGGTCTCGGCCTACTATATAAGTGAAGTTGGCGACACAAATGAATTGTCAGAAATTTTTGAAAATATTGAAAATGAAATGAAAAGCAGCTATTTTATAGTGGATATGGCAAAAAATACCATATATATCTCGTACGTAATGATATTATGACTCGACGCTAATGACCTAAGTTGTCGACGCGTCTATAATTTACAATAAATTAAAAGATATTATGACTCGTATGACTGTTGAAACTCGCTATGCTCATTTCAATATAATGTTACTAACTCGTCAATAATATACGTCATTACGCAACTAGATATACAATCGACTATAGCTAGAAATAGAAACAGTTTAAATTGTAAATTGAAACGTAACAAGAATCTAGAGTTTCTTGTTTATTATAGGTTTTAATCATTCTACTTATTAGTTTAGCGAGGAACCGAAATTATTAAGTTCAAGTTCTGGAAACGTTCCAGCTTAGAATTTAATTATTTTCTTATTAAATTTTAGCAACTTCAGATAAAGTTTTTCAAAGATTGAAATAATTTGAATAAAATAAATTGAATCGGCGGTTAGTTTTTTGTGTAACATCATTTAAAGAGTACCTATTAAAAACTACTAAAAAAATTTTAATATTTTAAAATAGAATTCTGAACATAAAATTCGATAACGGACATTTTGGATTTATAATTATATTTTACCTATATATAATTAGGCCTTGGCCTGTTTGCAAGTTATTTATCTATATAAATAAATAAATAAATAATAAAATTTGTTCAAAATTTTATTTTTAAATTTGATGACATTTGAGTTCTGAGGATGTAAATGTCAGCTAATAAATGCGAAATTCACTACAGTGATAATAATTTATTATCTTTTTATTCTGAATCCTTTAGCCAATTTGAAGACATCGCCTTCAATGAAAATGTTCTCATTTATTTTTAAAATTCTCTCCATATTAAGTTTCGGCTTGTAATTAAAGTATTTATAAAGAGTAAAGCAAGTACCTATTTGTTAAATACCTTAATTACGAGCCGAAACTTAATCTGGAGAAATTTTTAAACATAAAGTTCATTACTAAAGTCCTTTATCGAATTTTAAATTGAAATCACGCATTTTCGTGATGCAACGAACGCCTTAAATCATGCTTTTTACCCCATACCGATATTTTTAAAAATTCAAAACTGAAGTCATTCAAGTGTTTTAGTGAAAAATACGCGTTTTTTATTATACGTGACGAGTACCTTCTACACTCTTTTAAAAAAAATCGAAAAGCGTCCTCTACACTACAAGTCGAAGTTCCTCGCCGAAGTACTCGTTGAAGTTACCTGAGTACGAGGTACGTCGCTACACTACTCGCTCAACTTCGGGAGGACCTCAATCGCTCGTGTAGGTTAACATGGATAACGTGTTCGCCTTTGCTCGCGCGACTCCGTCCCTTTGACTCAGCACAAAAACCGACAATGATCGGAAGTCGCCCGAGGCGAGGTGAAGATGCACGAAGTAATTCGAAGTGCCTCTCTACACTCTCATCCTCGCCCAACTTCGATCAATTTCGTATGTAGTGTAGTGGACACTTTTAGACATATTATGATGCCCTAAACGGTGCTTTTTGTTCAATCTCGATATAGATTGAGAATTTTTTTATTATGAGCATTGCAGTTCATTTTTCATATTTGGAGAAAGAGGGATTTTTAGTATGTTAGTTATGAGACCACCATTGACGAGTTTCATCCTAATTTGCCTTGACTAGAATAAAATCAACTTTGTCAAAAATAAAGGCGATTACCGTTTCAATATTATGTGACTTTATTGTTACGAAAACATTTAAGTTATCGGAACTGAATTAGTCTCTAACTAAGGGAGTTAATTTCTGACATTCGTCCCTAAATTCTTAAATATTTTTTAACACCCTGTATATCTATAGCATCATATTATGGTCTATATATTTCCATTCTATAGTGTCCCATATTCTCTACAACTGCTCTAAGCACAATGATGCGACTGACGTCTCTAAATTGGTTTTCTTTAAATCTATTTAAACGTGAACAGTTTGATTGATTCGATTTTAAAGTCGTAAATTAATTCTGCAGTTTTCAGTTCTCTTGTAATTTAAGTGAATAAGAAGAAAATAAAGTTTAGTATTCACAGTGAAATCCATCTTATTAAGATGGATTTCACTCTATAAAAGTGACCATAATATGTTCACTTCTGGAAAAATTTCTATGTTTAGGTTTACATTTAAATAAAGTGTAACCTCTACAGTATTAGGGACACTCTGTATTGTCGACATGCACAGCCAAATTGTTTTCCTCAGCTCTTTTGTGAACTAATTTGATGTTTCTATTCCTTGAGAAAATTCCAAAATGTATCAATATTGTGTCACTGGTTTTTAACATTGGAAATGTTTATGTTCGTATATGGGGGCAGAGTTACGAGTTTTCGTTCAAGGCTAAAAGACAACGGTGTCGCGATCAAGTGAGGAGCAATCATGCAAAATTGAACAAGTGCAATTTTTTCGAAATGTGTTTTATATCATGTCTAGTTAATTGAGAGGTATTTGCGACGATCTGCGGTGTTATTTTTGAGCAAATGTTAATAAATACTGTAGAAAAATCCATTTAAAAGTTAAGTAATCAAGCAAAAGTGAACGCGTATATAACAGAAGAATAATATAGGGTTATTCCTGACAAAACTAAACAGTGCAATGATAAATATTGTGTGTATAATAAACAGTTAATTATGTTTCATATATGCTGTTATCATTTCCAGTGTCCTCGATGGTTGCAAGGATTGCGAAATCTGTGAATTTTTGAATATTTACAAGAATAGATTATTGACAGCGGTGTACAAAAATTATCCAACTATCTGCTAAGTACCTACCCAAAAGAAATAAATGGTCAGTTTTCATTCAAACTTATTTCAAACGGTCAAGATGTAACATTTTTTTCTGTTATACTTATTGCTTGCATATTTTATAATTAACTCAAATCTTATATCTAGGTTTTGGTTTATTTTATTACTTACATGTGAACTCTTCTCTATTATGGACATATTTCTGGGAGTTCATATTAGAAGTTTGGCTCTATTATAATAAAACCGAACCAAATTTTATAATATTTTTTAAACTTTTAACTTTTAATCTGTTGACGAATCTATCGACATTTCATTTATCAAAATCCATCAAGCCCGGAATATAAAGAATCTCAGCCACATATAGGTATGTATCTACTCATTTGTTTTCGCATAGTGATGCGCGATACGAGATACTTTGGTCGATTGTCTCGATTGTTCAAACATCTCGATGACTCTCGATGGTTGTCACTTGTGCTCGATTGTGGTTGTTTCATAGTTCACCGAGACCAAGTCGCAAAGTACTGAATCGTACACTGTCGAGAGTCACATAATATACAATCGTTCATCACTCAACAACTGTGGTCGAGTCGATGGTCGATTGTGCAGTAATCACATAATACGAATTCAATAGTGAAGAGATCACAGAGTAGTGAGTACCGACTGAACAGTGTGAACAGTGAACAATCAACAAGTCGCGTAAACGTCAGTCGACTAGCATATAACCTTCAATCGCGATTATATGTATTCTCATTCGCTGCTATTGCTATAACCTATGT
Source organism: Mongoloraphidia duomilia (assembly GCA_039654895.1). Classification (NCBI taxonomy): domain Eukaryota; kingdom Metazoa; phylum Arthropoda; class Insecta; order Raphidioptera; family Raphidiidae; genus Mongoloraphidia; species Mongoloraphidia duomilia. The sequence goes on along the minus strand of CM077518.1, from coordinate 18,047,692 downwards.
GGCAAATAATCGACTTGTTCGATTGTAAAATCAAACTCTGAGTCGATTGTGGACTCGATTGTTATTATGAATGATTACGATTGTTTCGATTGTAAAAACATCTCGTGTCGCCCATCACTAATTTCGCGCAATCGGGTAACAATGTATATAAAACTATTTTAATTACGCAATTTTAGTTATATAAAGTTTAGACAAAGCTGCTGTTCAAATGAAACATAAGTTCACAATAAAATTGGTCTGTTTTAGTTTTACAAAGCCAAAGGCAATTACTTACTCTGATTTTAATTTCAAAACTTTAAACAGCGAGTAATGAATTATATTTTCAGACACAGCCAATAAAATTTCGTGTACTGCAGAGACGAACACGAAAACATAATTTGGGTGGAATTTCGTTTAATGATTTATAAGCTAACTCAAATTATACAAAATAAGTTCAGTACAGGAAGCATCATTTTATTTACTCTTGATAGATATGGTAAATTATAGACGCTCGACAACAGATGTCATAAGCGTCTGATTATTTACTCTTACCATATACTAAGTACATCATAGACTAACAAGGTCAATGAAGCAGAAGTTGACTGGATACAAATGACTAACGAGACGATTTTGGTATCATCTTTGTGAAAAACTAAAATGATTATGGTTTGTGTTCTATAATTAGCCTATACCTATATTTTGTGCTAAATGTATATCAGAATGCTATTTTCACGTACATAAAAATTAGGGCCTAATAATCTAGTACATTAGCTAAAAGCCCTCATGCCCAGGGGCAAACACTCGGGCAAACATTACAAAATATGTAAAAAAACGGATAACCCAAAACTAAAAAAATCCAGACTGACAAGACTAACTCTCTAGCCATATTTTTTTCCTTTTCTTCTTAAACAAATTTCACAGTTAAGTTGTAACAACAGTACTTGTATATTCATAGATTTTATCCAACTTAGTTACATAATTACTAAATACTGATTTCCATTATTATCTACACTGTGATCACGCTAGTGAACCGGTGATTTTAAAAGTACTGGCACTTGGCATTACGTTCGCTAGCATTATTTATTCAATACATTCTCCAAAAGATAGCCTTCCGGAATTTGTGATTGTGATGGGAGACGACACACGACAGAGATTTGCGTCAGCGACAAGTTTCAAGAGCACCGATTAAAATGGAATTGAATATGAATCAAGTCGAGATGAACGACCTTGTCACGCGACATATCAGCGTCTGGGTTTGTGTCGATTTCGACAGGAGACGCTATGTCGTTGTGCCCCGTCGCGATCGGAATTTTTAAAAAGAAAAACTGACAACTTTCGAAAATATTATTATTATAGATTTGATATTTACTTACTTTTTTCTGATGCTGATGTTAATTGAATAAGTAAAAGAATAGCTAAACATAAAACAGCTATATGTCTTGTTCTACACCATTTTGGAGGCACCTGAAACAAAAAATAAATTACATAAATATAATGTAAAGTTTCTAGTGTTTTTTTTAATTCGATAATATTTACATTTACACATATTACTTCATTTCATGATTATACAATCAGAAATTACTTAATCAGAAATAATATTTATAAGAAAATATCTCGATTAATTTCTAGTATCTATATTTGTTACGACAAAAGAAGTAGATATCTGTGAAATAAATTCACAATAAATAAGTAGTCGGGTAAATGGGAATTAGTGTCAAATCCATCATTTTGTTTGTTGAAAATGCAGTATGTAACACGCGCAAAACGCCAAATAAAGTCACGGGGCGAGTAAAATTCTTAAGTGTTGATAACTTTTTCATTAATAATTTAAAATCACCGCAATAACGTTAATTAATACATGACACTTGGTGTGTCTTCGGAATCAATTGATACCTTATTGATCAAGAGCTATAGCTACGTATTTTTTAACTGACTCGGTGCAAGGCTGACCTAATTGTTCACGTGGAGCATAATGTATGTGCAAAACGTCAGAAGCCTAAGTGGAGGCGAAACCGAAAAAATTGGGGTCCAAAATGCGAAAACCTCGACGAGAACACCTTAGGCGAGCGACTGCTTTTTTTCACATTTTATATCGTTTATTGAACTTCCAAAAATTTATCAGTACCTCAACGTGGGCTATATTATAGGCCCCAGGAAGCCTTAAAGTAAAAATATGAATAAACAGTGCAGAAATAGTACATTGAATTACAAGGAACGAAACACAGCCTTTGCAACACGCGTTGCATTCGCTGCATGTTTCGATCCTAATAATGCAATATACTATTCCCCACTAGAAACAATGAAAGACGTAGGGTTCAGCTGTATATAAGTGAAACTCAAAAGAGGACCATTAACAAAAAAAGGCTTCAGAAACATTTATTTAACATTGAATTAAGTAAACATTTTATTACATTGTTGTCAATAGAAGCAGCTATTGGTGCAAATTGTCATTAGTATAATGGTGCCTCCATACAATCGGCCATGATGGGCGATTACAGGCAATTACGATTGTCCGGAGGGCATAATCGCCTGTAATTGTCCATGATTGCCCATGATGGCCCATGATGGAGCGTGATCGCTTCTGTATGGATTTTTCGGCCATGATTGCGCGCATTTCCACACGTTCGTCGATCACTCAGTTCATATTTGTTTACGGTATGGTTGTATCCATGTTGACAGATGACAATTCACAATTAATGGCACGATTGTCTGGACAGATGCGCAATGATGGTGACAATCATGGCCCATTCTGTGATTGCCCATCATGGCCGATTGTGTGGAGGAGGCATTAGAATAATTTGTAACGTTTAGAACAGAGAGAAGGGAACAATAATAAAAACGAAACTACAGTCAGACATTTTTACAGAGAAACCAATTTTGAGTAATAACCGAACCTACCTAGCTTTATCTATAGCGTGATAAAGCGAAATTCAACATTTATTTAGAAAACAGTTTATCTAGATAAAATAATATTTTCTTTTAACATGTCTCTCTGTTGTTCATACTTCATACATATAGTATATTATTTCAATGTATTTTATAGAAGCGAGTTTTCGATTTAAATAGAATTTATGTACATATTTTAGCGAAAGTTGTAAATCTGTCAAAAACATTTGCGCGTTTATATAAAAGCGAAAGATAGAACCTTTTAAATGTTTTAATATCGACAACTGACTACCTAATTGATATAAAGTAGATGCAAGGTACGGTTAATTCATTTTTTGCTCTTAAAAGCTTGCAAATTTGTAAAGTTTTACAGCAAACTTTAAGAAGAGTAATGTTTCTTGACGTTTATTCTAAACAGCTTTACAAGGGCGCCATTAATTTAATTATCGTATAGTATAAACATTTTAAGAGGCGAAATTTGAGAAAAGTTCTTAATTATCGATAGAGCTTTGTTGTGACATTTCCGAAAAAGAAAATTTACAAACTATATGCTACTAATATTTCAACACTCTTAGTCCTGACAAAAAATAACGTGATTGTAAACATCCATATATAAGTATTATAAAAACGAAATCTATTTAAAACCACCAGATCTGGTTACTTTGTTAACTGTTTTTGTTGTAACAATTATTACAACAAAACAGAAACCAAAGTAACCATGATCTGATGATTTCAAATAGATATGGTTTTTAGTTTATCGTTTTCTCGACCGTTTTTTATTTAGCTTATTTAGTCTAACAACCAAATCGTGTAATCGAATTTTCACTCGCTTCTCGTTAACCGATTGAGTTAAAATTTTGCACACTTGTGTAGTTCCGATGACAATACAATATTATGGTAACTAGCTGACCGGCCCGGCTTCGTCCGGGAACAAATCGTACTTTAAAAGAAATCATGTGATGTGATCGTACAGTCAGATATAGAACCTTATAGTATACTGCGTATAGTGCAAATTGACTAAAAAAACAAAGATCTTGCCCAGTTATAGTCGATGAATTTTCATGATTTTTTTTGCATTGGGTTTCTAATAGTGAGAATAAAAAAGTTTACCCTTTAAAAATTGCCGTTTTTCAAAAATGATTTTTTTTTAATAGATAAAATATTAAAAAAATGTAGGTCGAAAAGTACTATCTTTAAAAAATTACTTCAGTAGGGCGGCCACGAACAAATTTTTCAAAATTTTTCGACACAGTTCGATAGCCCATGGATCTATAATCCTTGCATGTGAATTTCATATCAATTATTGAACGTCCTGCTTACTAGAGAACTTCACGTCAAGTGTTTGCATTTTTAGTCAAAAGGTTTACTTTGATAAAATTGCGCCTGTAGGGTGGCCTCTTTGGATTTTTCTAATTTTTTTAAGGCAGTTAGATGGCCCATCAATAGGTCTATGACCTCGATGTAGGAACTTAATATTTCTTGAACACTCTTCATTTTTATATACTAGGGCATTTCGCGTAAAGGGTTTTTATGCAAAATTTTAAAAAATGTTAAGTTTCGACCGAATTTTGACTTTTCGACCACAAAATTATTAATAATCAGCGACCTTAAAATTTCTAAAGCACTTGAATTATAGAAATTATTACATTTCAACATACATTTTTTAAATATTTTATCTATATGAAAAAATTTCATTTTTGAAAAGCGGCCAATTTTAAAGGGTAAACTTTTTCATTCTCACTATTAGAAACCCATTAGAAAAAATCATGAAAATCATGGGTTGCAAGGTAAAAAGCTAATGTGACTTAATTAAGGTCAACAACATAACAACAGTCTATACGTCCAGTTTTAGAAACTACGATCGAGTAGCTATGTTAAAAACAAAAATTATTTTAAAGTTTTGACAGAAATAAAATTTGAAAAATATGAAATATCTAATATTAATTTGGCGTATTTAATTGGAACTGAAAATTTTCAAATTAAATTTTATAAACGTTTGTCATGTTTGATTTCTTTACCTGTAAAAAATGGTATGTTCATGTACAGAATTTTTAATTATAACGGGAGTTTCAAGTGCCATCGTTGCCTTCTTCGGTCTTTGCGCATTCTTAGACTGGAAACGTCATCAAGATCCTGATTTTAAGCGAAAACTGCACGAACTGCGACAGAGAATAAGAGAACAGAGAAGGAATGATATATTTAAAGAAGAAAGAGAAGCCATATTGCGAGGAGAAGTGGATGGACAAAAATTCTTTCTCGATCAAATACAACTGGGTGAGCAATGCGTAAGTTGTGGAAGGCACGAAGACGGCGTGGAACATCTGGCTAATGCTGTTTTAGTTTGTTCAAAAGGTGGTCAATTACTTGGTGTACTCCAACAAACATTACCACCTGACGTTCATACTATGCTTATCGAAAGAATTCAAGAACTCCAATAATTCATTTCTAGCCTTGTTTCCTCTGCGGTTGTGTTTATTAAATCTTAGACCTTTAAATTTATTCCGTAATTTTGCACTGTAATATTTTCTGTTCATTATGAGAAATAACTAAAATTAACGATAGCTTGGCTAATTATACAAGGTGGTAACTTGCTCGACGCAACATAGAAATTTTAAAGTTAAATTCTTATTGGATATTATATTGAAACTGAAATGTTTGTAGGCTTTTTGTAAAGATAAAAATACTGCATCTTTACATAGGTACTTACTATTTTTTTTGTTCAACACCCGCAAGAAATATGTAATTTCGTGCTCCCTGAGAGTGGGCGAAATAATGAATTCTCTGACTGTAGACGTAGAGAATGGGCGAAATGCCATTTCGCTCACTAGTGGGCGAAATAGCATTTCGCCCTATTTCGCCCACGCTCATTACGGGGAACGTTTACGCAAGTGTTGATAGTTTCGTCAATCAATCAGGTCACCCATTATTTCGCCCACGCTCAGCAGAGCCACGAAATGACATATTTCTTGCGGTAGTTGAACAAAATATTGTATGCGACTAGTGGGAGAAAGAGGGAGTGTGGATTTTGCCGCACGAGCGCAGCGAGTGCGGTAAAATCCACACTCGAGGCATCTTCTCTTTCTCCCACTAGTCGCACAATATACTATTAATTTCCATTTTCTCGAACCGTAAAAATTGACAAAATTAAAAATTCCATTTTTAAAAAATCGATGACGCCAAATTAAAAACTGATTTTTTTATTTCGATGACTTCTACGGTTCAGGAAAATAAAAAAATATAAACAATACAATGTACATATGCAGTATTTTTTTCCCCACAAAAAAACCGTAATTCACTTTAGGCTCTAACGTAATTAGGGAGGCAAATAATTACACATTAAGAATTTATCAATAAAATCCCTATGCTGCGTTGCGTAAGTCACCACCCTGTATTACCGGCTGCATAAAATTTCGTTTAATTTTGGGACCTAAATCATCTTCAAGACAACTAAGTAGTAAGAAGAGGACAATATTAAACGATTTTTTGTAGCAATAATGAGCACAGCTTCCCGAAACTTCATCCAATGCTCCTTGACCTAATTGGCCGTTACATTTTTTAAACTTTACTAAATGTAACGCACCAATTTAACCAAGAAACAATCTGAAATATTATACTGTCTATGAAAATGGTACCTGTGTATCTACGCAAATATTACGGCAACGATTTTCTCGCAATAAACTTTAAGGAGATTGTCGTTAGTCTACAGTGCATTGTGCACACATACAAGCGTATTGTTAGACGCCCTTATAAAGCAAATTAATTACGAAATATATCTCTCTTGAATGCTTTATTGCATTATTGATTCTATGAGCAGTGTAGGTTTTATAAACGCAACCCTTAAATTTTGTCCAGTGAAGTTTATTTTATGTTTTCGTCATATCCTGTCTTGAAAGTAATTTAACGAAATTCAAGTTTTCCGGTAACAAAACATGCTTATTTTAAAATTCGAGTACAAAATCGTAAAAATCGTTAGATTTCATTTTTTTATTTTATTTAATATGAAAAAATGCTAAACGAATTTTTGTGCTTATTGAATAATATGTTTTGTAAAGGTTGAAAAAATTACTTCGTACTGTTTTGTCATTAAAAAATCTTTTTTTTCGATAATATACATATATTTTATGTGTATTGTGTTTAAATTGTTTGTACATATTATTTTTATTATACAATATTATTTACGAATAAATGTATGGTTCATAATTTATTATAATAAAAATCTACATGTATATTTTATGTAATATATATTTTTTTTAATATTTGACAAATAGATAAACCAGTCGATGGCCCTTAGAGATAATCAAAAATACAGACTACAATCTGTCTGTCAACAAATAGGTCTCCCATAGCATTCAGTCTTATCTATTCATTTCTATTTTGCACTATTCTTGATTAGTTTCTTCATCCGTTTTTTTATCATCTATTTTTTTGTTTTATTTTCTATTCCTGCGGTATAAATAAAAAGCAATAAAATCCATGTTTCTGATACTTTGTATTTTTAGTTTTCATAAACCTTTTTTTTAACTTAATATATTATTTCAATAGTAAAATATAATTGCAGCTGGACGTTATCATATAAAAGACTAAAGTAAATAGACATTGCAAAAAAAGTACACATATTATTTTTTAAAAGTGCAAAGAAAGGCAGTGAAAAATACAAGCAAGTCAAGCTTTCGTTGGCACAATACAGCTCTTAAATGTCTCCTTGCAATGTGACATGGGTGTATGAACCTTCTAAGTGTTTACATACAAAACACCACCGTGTATGCGTTGTTTAAACCATTTCTACTCCAGGTACAGTTGTGACACTGATTATTTTCATTATACATTATTCAAGTACAGTCGATTCTTAATGAGACCAGCCATGGAGTGTAAGTGGTCAGGAAATGAGTATGTATTAATGTTGTTGCAAAAAGCTAAAACATTGTGGATTATAATTCCGAGAGTCTTACACCCCACTGTGTGTGAATCTACAATCAAAGTGAATGCTTTTGGTGGAACAAGCCCATACTTTCTTAAGGTACGTGCAGTATGGAGCTGGGATTCTAGATGGTAGCGTAGATCATAGCAGGGCTTGCTTAAATTAATGCATTGTTATATATGCGAGCGTGCACAACGAAGCAGTGAGTGTAGCAGGTATAAGCGCTGTTACAAGAGCTGGTAGATACAAGAATGTATCTCACCATTCTTTCAGCGCGCTGACTACTACAATCAACGTGTGACAACTGTCAAATGTCCGTTACAAGTTTCGCAATGGATGTGACTAGTTTAATAAACGAAATTTTGCCAGTTTTTATTTCCACATAGATATTCCATCGACTTTAAACTTTACACACTTACAATATTTTCATGTCTGATGATGATCATGACTCACGGAACCTGTCGGTGATGAATAGCTCTAAGTAGAAACCTATTTAAATAAAATAAATTTGTAAAAACAAACTTATTTATCGTAAATATATCAGCCTCTGCAAATGGTTTTTGAAAGAATGTTTACTTTAGAGTTCACCCAGCCTAGAAGGCGCTAATAAAGAATCGCCAGTAGATAGAACTCAGGTGAACACACCTGTTCACATATTGACGTATGTAGCGGAGCAAAGTAGGGCCGTATCTCATACAGAGACTGTCGCACGTTTGTTTGTAAATATTACATAACCTTCACGTCTGTCTGTACATATTATGCCCGCGCTCCTAGGAGAAGCACGCATTACATTGCCAAAGGCCATATTACATCACCAAATATATTTTGTACAATAACACTGATGTATTTATGCTTGTCTGTTCTTAAGGAAATAAAACTTTGAGATTGACTTTTATTACCTTTCATTTTGTATTAATACTAGCTTTTACCCGCGATAGTGCTCACGTTAATGTTGGTTTTGATAGGTCAGATAAGAAGAACATAATAATAATTTATGTTTGAGTAGGCAGATAGACAAACATTCTGAAAATGTGTTTTCTCGTCTAGGTGTCACAAAATACTAAAAAAAAAACGAAAATGCGAAAATTACCGATCCGTTCCATTACCAAGATAATTGTTAGAAATGATAGTCCCTCCGTGAAATTGGTTTTCATTTTAACAGGTTTGTAATTTTATTTTACAAGTGATATTTTTTTTACTATAAAATCGTGGTGTGAATATAACATGGTGTGCTACCTAGGGTACCAGTTTTCGACCGCTTTGCGCAGTGACGTCATGTAGGGAGCAGATTTGAACTTGAGAACGCTATTTGGGGAGGTTCCACCGCAGTAATTTTGAATAATTTTGGTCCAGAGTATTCCGACCTGATACACTTTCGATAATTTTGCGAAAGAACGAGATCTCGAAGTTACCAGTTACTCGATTTCTAGAAGACTTTTAAGGGGTAAGTTGCAGGCCTATTAGAAAACATGAATATTGAAAATGGATATACAATACTTCTATACCAACTTCTCATAAGCCTTAAAAAACAATTAGTAAACAAATTTTGTCGAAATTCCCATTATTTTTTCACAAAAAACGCCAAAAATAATAACTAATCACTAGGTCCTGTTCCTTACGTGACGTCACACGACATAAGCGAGACGAACGTATCTCACTTACTCGCTGCGCAAGAGCACACCATGCTATACTCACACCACGTATAAAATTATTAATTTTCTTTGCTTCATCATTTTTTCCCAAAAAAAAAAAAAGCGAACGCGGAACGACACAATTTGTAGGTAATATTTTATAATAACGTTATAGAAAATATGAGAATGTAGAGGAATGCATTGAATACTGATCAACGAAATAGTAGATCGTACCTTATATATCTAGATGTGTATAATGGGAGCTGTATTGCTGACGAGTGTGACAGTACGTAAAAAAGTTTTTACAGTTGCATGAGTCGTAATACCATTACGCACGAAATGTTTATGGTATTTTTTGCCATACCCACTACAAAATTATACTTACTTTTTACTTCATTTTCAAAAAAATTTGACAGTTCATATTCGTCGCCATCTTCACTTTTACAGTATGCCGTGAAGGTCGTGAGTAAGTAATCGCATCAGGCGCCCGCAGGCGGATAGAGCGAATAAACAGAAGTTTTTATGGCAACCGTTTATTTAACGCACTAGTGCGATAAGTAAAACACTTTCGGCACGCCTGCCAGTTAAATGACCCTTACAGGCCGATATTAGTGTTGCCGTCTAGATCTAAACTTTCTAGACTCTTGTCTTGTCTTGTCTACATTTTCAAGACAAGATTTGAAAATCGATTCTTAAAGAATTAACTCCAATAATAATAATAATAAATAGTAATACGAGATGCTTCAGGGCTCCTGGGGACAATTGCCAAATTTGTCTCACCGGTAGTTACGCTACTGGTGTAGGTACACCACTGAAGCGGCGCGGCGCCTAGAGAATATTTTTCCTGTTAACAGCAGTTAGACGCTGTGGCGACTGTTTTATATTTTATAACATATTACATAGGTAAGGTAGTATGTAACGCATGTATAACAAGTACAGGTGGCTACTTTGTTATTCATAGTCTTATTCTGTTGTAAAATTGTAGCCGGAGAGATTATTTATGACTCCATTCAACATGAATGTACCTTATTCATAAGAATATACGACTGAAAGATTGATGACATTTCATAGAATATACAGGCTGTACTCCAATAAACTTGTATTTGAATTTTACATAGCGACATTTTTCAGGCGCAACCACGGCGCAACCCTTCCTCAAGCCGTTTCTTGGTAAGTTAGCGCTTCTGACACTTCCCTCCCGCGCCTTATTGTAAACATATTCTGTAGAATTTTAAATACGTGCAACTCTGGAATTGCAATAATTGTTTTGACACAGAAACAATATTACAATGAAATCAGCAGAATGCAGATTGATTATTTTTTTTAGATTTCTTCAGTTTTTCCGCTTAGGAAAATAATTTAGACATTGAAATTAATTCAATAAAAATACAATTTTGGGGTACCTTGGTTCTATGTTTACATTTCCAAAACTGTCTGCCTTGCTTATTTGTGTATTCAAAATTAACTTAACTTTGATAATATAACTGTAGCCTGCTCGGGAATCAAGCATGTTTTTTGGTACACATTTTTTTGCAACTTTGCTCTATGCGCAGTACCTCCTGTACAAAGAAAAGTCAGGCAGACTATCAATTCCTTATTCACCTATCCTAAAGGTACCACCGTGCAAAATTCCGAAGTGAATCAAACACGAACTGAAATATGTGTCACGAGCTCTGGGACTATCACATATTGTGACTCCAGGGCCCAGGCTTCCCTATATCTAATTACTATGATTACTGAAAATCGAATATTGTGAAGGTAGTAATCCGGGATTCACCCACTAGAAAATTATTATAAATTTAGCTCAAATTAAACTAATAATTATGTTTATTGACGAAGGCTTGTCTTGATTAAATTAGAATAATGGTTAACGGGAATGAAGCCTGTGTATTTTTTAAACAATGTTCTTTATTAAAAAGAAATTCTTACTAAACGTCGACTTTTTAATAAAGAACATTGTTCAAAAAATACACTGGCTTCAATCCCGTTAACCTTATTCTAATTTAAACTAATAATGTCGATTGTGGCTACCCAAAGCTTCACGGCTCCCTGGGGAGGGCGTAGTTTATACTTTGAAAAAGTACTGTGTCAGATTCCACAGTGTTTGGTCTGGACTAAGTTTGCTTCTTATAATTAGTTTCGTAGTCGCCGACATAGAAGAAATGCTTTACATTTTCGCTCACTGCTCGTTCCCATTGTGTCTTAGCGTAATAATACATAGCCTATGTTACTCGGGAAGAAGCAGACTTTTAAACTGAAAGAATTTTTGGAAGAAATTGGTTCGGAAAAGGCTGTAGAAATAATATTCAGAGGTGTTCAAATTTATTTAATAGTCGACGTTTCTAAAAATTTATTTTCTTCTTCAGGGTTTTAACTAGAAATTACATATTATTTAGATTTTTCGCTACAATATGTAATTTCTAGTTAAAACCCTGAAGAAGGAAATACATTTTTCGAAACGTCGGCTATTAAACAAATTTTAACATCTCTGAATATTATTTCTACAGCCTTTTCCGAACCAATTTCTTCGTAAAATTCACCAGGCTGAACTATATTTATAAAAGAAAGAATTTTTCAAATCTATTTATTAGTTAACAAGATTATTCGCAACAAACATACAAACTTTTCCGTTTTATAATATTGGTGTAGATCAAGGATGGCGAACCTTTTCACATCTACTTGCAATTTTTTTTCAAAACATGTTTAATGAGGTCATGATGTGCCAACAAGCAACCAAAAAATTAATCAAAATTACTTGTGTCGATTTCATATTTGTTATTTGAATGATTTGAAATTTTTTAGACAACATCTATGTAACATATTTTTACTTCCCACCTCTACTATGGTAGGGAAGTAATGGATTCAGTCCGAAAACAATATTTCGAGATTTTAACAGATTTTCACGTTTTGAGACCCTAGCAATCGTTTAAGATCATTTTCTGACTGATGTCTGTATGTGTGTGTGTATGTGTGTATGTGTGTATGTGTGTATGTGTGTGTGTGTGTATGTGGTCAATTTTTCGCCTTCGATATCTTAAGAACGGAACAACATACGGGCATGCCGATTGTTCTATTGTGTTTATCAGCCTTTAACTTAGATCTGATTAGATTTTGAGTCAAATCGGTTCAGTGGATCCTGAGATATTCAAAAAAACGTCCTCAATGTCACGTATTAACATAGGTAAAAAAAAATATAAATGAATTCTAGATGTTATAATATGAAAAAAATGTAAATATTTTTTTTCTCTAAAATGTATAGTTTTCGAGAAAAAAAATATTTTACTAAAAAAAATAAAAATTGTACGTAAATCAAGGTAACCATGATTTTTGCTATATTAAGCTAGCCATCAATAGATCACCAAACAAAAAAGAGGGCCATGCTTTTTTCAAAGAATAAAAATTAAATTGTGTTTTAAAGACCACCAACAGCTAAGGTTATTTGGGCCTAGTCAAAGAATAAAAAAAAGAGTGTTTATTTTTTGCAAATATTTACTAGGTGGGAAGTATAGGACTGGTCATCAGTCGAATTTTTTTAATTATTTTGATACCTCAATCAATGCCGTGCCATCAATATTCTGTTGCGTAACACCTATGGCATGCGTGCCATAGGTTTGCCATCCCTGGTGTAGATTATTTAAAAAAAAATCGGTTGTCTTTAATCCTACATAATTTTGTTAAATAAATGACAAAAATTATCTTCTGAAATTTTTTTACTTGAATGATAATTTTTAGCGATGATTCGAGACGCCACTGGTCGTTGGTTTTCATTGAATAGAATGCGGCATTTTCATTGCCTGTTACCTACATAACCGAACGCGACATTTACTGCAAAGTGATAAATTTCCCGCTAAATCTATAATTCAATTTTAATCCTGCAAATGTTGCAGAGGAGATGCGTCTGCACAATTGGATGCTGACGTTTTTTATACGCCTTTTTATGGCCCTTTTGTTTGGACAAGTCGATAGCGTCTTGGAAAATTGTGACTACTAATTTCACAAATATACGAAAAATAGAAACAGTGTACTATTTCTATTATTCGTAGATTTGTGAAATTAAATACTTTATTATCATTTGAAGAAAATTCATTTTCTGTTACAGTAAATCTAAATAACGTTTTATAAACTACAATAAATTATAATTTAAAAAAACTAAAAAACACGCTTTAATGAACTAAAAAGTAAAAAATAATTAATTTTATTGCAAAAAAGCTTGGGGTAGTATGAAAATATGATACAAAGCACCCCACGCTTTTTTACAATAAAATTAATTATTTTTTAATTTTTAGTTCATTAAAGCGTGTTTTTTAGTTTTTTTAAATTATAATTTATTTTTGCTTTTTAGTCCTGGAGATCCTGGTCAAGATAATGGGACAAACTTATGGAATTATTGTATTGTCATCGGTCGTTGATAAGTGTGCAAAGTTTCAGTTCAATCTGAAGTTTTTAGCTTTTTTTTAGTCCTGGAGATCCTGGTCAGGATAATGGGACAAACTTATGGAATTATTGTATTGTCATCGGTCGTTGATAAGTGTGCAAAGTTTCAGTTCAATCTGAAGTTTTTTAGTCCTGGAGATCCTGGTCAGGATAATGGGACAAACTTATTGAATTATTGTATTGTCGTCGGTCCTTGATAAGTGTGCAAAGTTTCAGTTCAATCTGACCGATCAAAGTTGGTCAAAATCAAGTTCAAAGAAGTCGGTTACAAACAAGCAAACATACAAGTGAAGCTAATAAAAGCGTGTTAATAAAAAAGAATTTTGAAAGCAGTCAAACTTTTTATAGATAAAATTGTCGTCTCTTACTAAAATTTTAAATTAATAAACAGATAAACAAATAATAATTAAGTATACATAACAACATATGATTGTTACCTGATTTAGTTACTGTTTTGATATATTATGGTATACCTACTTATATTATATTTTTTTGTTTCATCAAATTCCAGAAATAAATATTTAGCACCGCGTAAGTTATATCAAGCATCCAACACATAAAATTAAAACGTTGACGCCATTACTCAAGTTAAGAGGATAGTCGTATGATCACCTTTTAATTATTTTTGTGGATCATCAGTCCATTTTTAACACGCTTATATTAGCTTCACCTGTATTTTAACACGCTTATATTAGCTTCACCTGTATGTTTGCGTGCTTGCTTGTTTGTCAGTTTGTAACCGACTTCTTTAAACTTGATTTTGACCAACTTTGAACGGTCAGATTTAGTTTAAACTTTGTCGACTTATCAAGGACCGACGACAATACAATAATTCAATAAGTTTGTCCCATTATCCTGACCAGGATCTCCATGACTAAAAAAAAAGCAAAAAACTTCAGATTGAACTGAAACTTTGCACACTTATCAAGGACCGATGACAATACAATAATTCGATAAGTTTGTCCCATTATCCTAACCAGGATCTCCAGGACTAAAAAGCAAAATAATTATAATTTAAAAAAACTAAAAAACACGCTTTAATGAACTAAAAGTAAAAAATAATTAATTTTATTGTAAAAAAGCGTGGGGTAGTATGAAAATATGATACAAAGCACCCCACGCTTTTTTACAATAAAATTAATTATTTTTTAATTTTTAGTTCATTAAAGCGTGTTTTTTAGTTTTTTAGGCGCGATCTTAGCGAAGCTAGAAGCGCCTATATACACTCGCTTTGTCTGTACGTCTGTGAATCTGTGAATCTGTGAATCTGTGAATCTGTTAATCTGTCAATCTGTAACGGATTTTTTGTATCAGTCGTACAGCCCAAACGGGTTAACCGATTTTAAAAAACTTTTTTTTGTTCGATTCCTCTCGGGGTCTATTTGATCCTAACGTCGCCCGATTTTTGAATTTTAGCCCCAGAGGGGAGCAAATTAGAAAAAACGGTGTTTTTTGCTTATAGTTCACTCAATTTAAGTCAGATCAATTCGAAACCTGTCTTAAACGAAAGAGCAGAAAATTCTAGATAGATTTTATGTGTAATATTGTGTCAAAACAGTTTTTTTATACAGATTTATATGCATTTTTAAATTTATAAATGCGTTTTTATCTAATAAATCGCGAACTTGTTTCGGTTGTCCTTGTCTGGAACACTAAAAACACGATGACTTTATGACGTAACGAAATTTTGTGTTCTGCGCATCATTATATTGGTTCTAGAGACTTGTCTTACCCTTAATTTTAATTTGCCTTATGCTCTTCGGCGAAGAAACTGTAATAATTTTTTTATGGACGTCGCGGACTTAAAAAAGTTTACACCTGTATCATCTAGTTACCGTTTTTTTTAAATTTTTGCATATTGTAATTTGGCTGTTGATAGTCAAGGTTATTAGAGTACAGGTTGCCTCATTCCATGTGACCAATCAGCGTAAGCGCGGGAATGACGTCAGCTAGAATTTAGTTTAAATCAAGTACAAAAATTGTTGAAGATTATGCTTATTTATATTAGGTGCTTCGTGCAGATTTTTTCTTAAAATTGGCAGGAGACAATAAATAGAAGAATAGATGTTAAAAAATAGGATAATTTTTATTTTTATTACAAAATTTAGGTTTTAATATCTATAATATAAACAAACAAAAAATTAAATAATGCTTAAGAAATGGCACATCTTGTTAATTACCTATTTTTTAAATTTAAGAAACGAATAGAATTAACTAACAAATTGATAAATTAATTATTTTATCTTTTATATTCACAAAATATTAAAAATAACCACAAAACACCATAACACTTAACAGCTATCGCAAAATTGACAACTTATCATATTTTTTTCACTAACAAAAGAATCATATTTCTATTAGGTATTGAAAAAACATATCACACTACCATGGTTACTGTGATTTTTATTTCCAAAAATTAGCAGCGTCCATCGTCTGATCTTTTCTATTGAAGTGAGCAAGCATGGTATATTCTGAGTGACGTCATCCCCCCACTACTATCTATCGGAATGAGGCAACCTATACTCTACTAACCTTGGTTGATAGTAATGTTTCAATTACTAAGGTTGCATCTTAAAAATGTATTTTCAAAACACCTCAGTTGTTTATTATACAATACAAATTATACTCAATATTCTTCAATTAAAACATAAAAAAATTTGATAATATTTGATACTAACAAATTCCTTCCTCCAATCTTGCAATGATTCTTCTTTTTTGTTCATCGTTTTAATAATTTCGAGGCATTTAAACGACAATTATTTCTTTTAATTTTTGACATTTACATTTACCTTTAAAAACTAAATTTGTTACTAAGCTACTGCCTTTTTGTGAACTTACACTGAAAAACTCAAATATAAACTTTATTAAGTCCGCGACTGCACGTCTTTATCTCATAACAATCAACCAACTCAATCACAGTGCGAATTTTAAATTTCAATATGATGAATGAATCACTATCAGTTAATTAAGGTATTAAATTCTCTTAAGATTAATTAGATATGACACGCTCTTATGGAACACAATCTATCACAAAAAAACATGTTTATAGACGAATAATTACAGTTTTATTGTAAATAAGTAATTGAAATATTTAAAATATCTATAAAACTACTGGGCAGTAATAGAACATCATAAGTTTTCCTTTAAAGAAAAAATGTATATTTCTGCGTCCTTCTAAATTGATGATGTCTCAAACTTTGAGATATTTACGACTCAACATAAAACTGAAACAAACATGTTTTTTGTTCGAATTTTTTTTATTATTTATATAATATTTTTGTTTCATGAATAAAACGATTTTAATATAATATATGTCGGATATTGATGCTAAAGTGTAGATGACATTATTAATATTGTCATCTTCATATCATTTGCATGGCATTATATCATAAAGTTGTTTACATATTTGTGAGAAAACTTCATAACGATTTTTTTAAAATAAGTATAACAAAATCACTTGATAAATTGATATTTTGATGATGTGAAAAGAAAATAGACTCAGCTGTCGTCTCAACTGTTTTTTGTTCGTTTTTATATTAAGATGATATATTTTACAAAATAAAACTTTTTTGAACAACTATACCTACCTTGTTTTCCAAAAATACAGGGTGGTCCTTAACGACGTACTAATATTTCAGGGTGTGATTCCTCAGGTCATTTTATGAAGAAAAGTTCATATGAACATATATCCGCCACGGCTTAAATTGTTTGCTACAGGGTGTTGAATTTCTTTTAAAGCGTTATCTTTTAATATCTTCGAAAGTACTTTAGATAATATAATTTTCAATTTTGGTATGTGTTAATAGGAAATAAAACCACATTATTTTAGTTAGAAAAGTTATTCTATTGCTCCACCAGTGACCTTTCTGCAAGCATGTCCTCTGAAATAGCAGAGCTATTCTACCTAAGCTAACCATAATGAGATTCAATTTTAATTTAATCGTTTTAAATCAAGAACGTTACGTCTGGCAAGAAAAACGCAAGATACCGTTTTCATGTAGAATCGACCAGGATAATCAGAAAAAATATCCACATAGAAAAAAATCGGCGGCGTACTACTTTTTTTGTAAAAAATATCAGAGGGCATGCTTACAGGAACGCCACTGGTGGAGCAATAGAATAACTTTTCTAACGAAAATAATATGTGGTTTTATATCCTATTAACACATACCAAAATTGAAAATAATATCTAAAGTACTTTCGGAGATATTAAAAAAGAACGCTTTAAAAAAATAAAAGTCCACCATGTAGCAAAAAATTTAAGCCGTGGCGTACATATTATGTTCTTATGAACTTTTCTTCATAAAATGACCTAAGGAACCACGTCCTGAAATATTAGAGCGTCAAAATTAAAATTGTGTTTTAAATACCACCAACAGCTAAGGTTATTTGGGCCTAGCACCAATTCATATTTTCTGCAATTCTATTAGAGCGTCATTAAGGTATATCGTCAATGACTGCAGTACACTCTTGCCGATCTGACTGAGAGATTAGGTAAAGCGAGCGTCTATGAATGTGTGTGTGTGTGTGCGCACACTCGGCGTGGCTCGGCTTCAGTTGTCATTTAAACTACTCAATTCCATATTCTAAAATACGCAGGTAAACACGAGAGTGTACTTACTACGCTCGCACTCGCCGCTGGGTTCCTTTGACTCCCGGTCAAAAAAACCGACTGCGCTCCCGAGGCGAGACAGGGCGCTACGAGGCCGGCTGAGCGTTGCCAGTAAACTCTCGCGTTCGGGTAGTCTCGGTATCCCTCGGCGAGTGTGTACCACAGGCAATTTCTATTAAACGTGTGTATAAGAAAACCGGAAGCAATAATATACGAAAATAAAATCACATTTGACAATCACATCATGACTCATGAATCATTGTCATGACTAAGTGTATAACAATAAAAAGTAAGTTAGAAACTAATCTTATACATGCAACGTCATTTCGCTAAAAATGCAGAGATTAAAACTAATTAACTGTCCACGAGAAAACAGACATTATCATTAAAATTGGATCAAAAAAATATAAGTAGTACTTACAGTTACAAAAATTAAATGAATCATATTACATAATAAAATATAAAGGTGGGTACAGACCAGAAATGCTTCTACTAAGTATAATCGATGATCCAGCGTTTCCCAAACTATATTCCACGGAACACTGGTGTTCCGCGGAAAGCAAATATTCCGTGAAAAATGTATTAATAATATAAATCTCGCGTAATGCTTTTAAATGCTGCGTTGAAACATGTTCGAACTGTGCTGAACCGCGGATAAGCGAATCCACGGTTGGTGAAACCGCGGTATAGGCAAGGGATTATTGTACATACACAACTGTGTGAAATGCCAATTAAAGTGGATCTTATAATTGATATATGTCCAGGACCCACGTAAATATGAAAACGCCCTAAATTTTTGTGAAAAGAAAAAAAATAGTGAACAATAGCGAACAATTGAGAGCACCTGTAAATGTTTGCTTGCATAATATACTTCCTTGGTGTAAGTGCGCCTTTAGGTAAATATGTTTTATAATTATTTAGAGCAGTAAGTGTACATAGACTTATGCTTTTTAAAAAGTTTGAACTGAATACTTTATTAATTATAAATATAATAGTACAAAAGGTATTCACGTCTTCTTATGTGCATATTGTGTTTCAGATTGACCACTTTCGCTTTTCATATGAAACTTACACTTACAATCTGCAAGCAGGTTTCCGATATTGAAAGGCTAAAAAATGTTATTAAATAAACAAAAATCCCGACTGCTACTAACATAAAAGGGCTTGAGATTGGCCGAGCGTTTAGCAATGCTGTTGTTTATATGGCATTGCTATGGTTCCTCTATTACAAGTCCCCAGTTTCCGGGTTCTAGCCTGAGAAAAAGTGTCATTTGGATTTTCAATTTATTATAAAAAAAAAAAATAATGAATTGAAAATATGAATTGGTGCTAGGCCCAAATAACCTCAGCTGTTGGTGGTCTTTAAAATACAATTTACTAACACAGAAGTACAACACAAACTTCCAATATTGACCAGACAAGAGTCAGGCCAAAAACGATATTAAAAAAAAGCTTCCAATATGAAAATTAGTCAGGTAAAAACATAGAGATATTTAGAATAGTGCGCTAAGGATACATCTGCTTGTAAGTGGAAGCGATAGAGGCGAAGAGAGAAGTAGATGTCGAGTGATCCCACTATCTCTTTCAATAGTCTTCCTAGCTCTATGGATGTGAATATATTATTTACATGATAGTGGAGATGCAAATAATATAATAGTATAAACTATTATTATTATTCAATCGGTCCAACCGTTTAGGCTCTAAATTTTAACATGTAAACACATAAATATATATAGTCACGTGAAACATATAGCCCTCCTTTTGGCTTCGCCGTAGTCGGGTAAAAGCAAGTGCACAAAGTACTTGGATCCGACACCACTCGACGGCAATACTCAATCAGGTCTTGGTGTATCAACCAGTATAAAATAACATTGCAAATTCAATGCCAGGGCTCTAATTTCTACTGGTTTTGATGTATAATAATTAGTGAGTCATTTATTCAGGTTTTATTAGTAGAGATATTAATCAAGTGTATTTAGTTACACATATTATATACATAATAAAATATTCACTGTATTATTTAATAGAAATATAATATTGTACAACGTACACATAGTACATACTACAGACCGAGGGGTAAATATCTGCCCAAAATTGTGTACACCATAAATCCTTTTTGGCAAATAAATCCTCGTAAATCCTCATAAATCCTCAATAAATCCTCAATAAATCCTCATAAATCCCCATAAATCCCCATAAGTCATCGAATGTATAAACAATAACAAAACTGTGTTTACCTTATTAATCCAGTTAAATGGTACTTTTAAACTGCGTTAATTAGAAGTTTGATGAAATTTTCCGCAAGGGGTGGCCGCCATCTTGAATTTAAGGGATGAAATCATGTAAGTATCTTGGTAAATACTGCTTGTACGTTAAAAATTACTATTACAAAAATTGTTAAGGAGGATCTATCCAACAACTTCTGTTTAAATTTTTTTTTAAATTTCTTATTATTCAAAAGTTATAAATTCTCAAAAATGACACTGTTGGGGGTGGAAACGGTTTTTTCGATTTTACAACAAAACAGTCAATCGGGGCGAAAAATGGTTATAACAAAAGTTGTAGCTTTTGAGTTTCTCTACAATATACATGTGTTCAACATTTTTTTTGCTTGCTTGATGCGAATATAGAGGGCGCCAAAAGTCGACCGGCGCCAATATTTTTGAAAATTTTTGAATTTTGCACATAAAAAATTAATTCAAGTCATCGCATTTTCACCAAATACATGATTAGGGGGTTTTAGGGGTCGTTGATTAAGAATCCGTTATCAAATTTTCAAAAAACAAAATGGCGGATGATGAATTTGGTGAAAATGCGATGAATTTAAATGGGAGACGTCCGCCATATTGGATTCGCCATTTTGTTTTTGGAAAATTTGATAAAGGGTTCCTAATCAGCGACTCCGAAAACCCCCTAATGAGTATTTGGTGACTTGAATTAATTTGTTATGTGCAAAATTCAAAAATTTTCAAAAATATTGGCGCCGGTCGACTTTTGGCGCCCTCTATATTCGCACCAAGCAAGCAAAAAAAATGTTGAACACATGTATATTATAGAAACATTCAAAAGCTACAACTTTTGTCATAACCATTTTTCGCCCCGATTGACCGTTTTGTTATAAAATCGAAAAAACCGTTTCCACCCCCAACAGTGTCATTTTTGAGAATTTATAACTTTTGAATAAGAAATTTCAAAAAATTTTCCAAACAGAAGTTGTTGGATACATCCTCCTTAATAATTTTGGTAATAGTAATTTTTCACGTACAAGCAGTATTTACCAAGATAAATGATTTCATCCCTTAAATTCAAGATGACGGGCACCCCTTGCGGAATCAGAGGGGGGAAACTTGGCTGGAGTGTTCTAGTGGCACCCCCTATCTACAATTAAAATTTCATCAAACTTCTAATTAACGCAATTTCAGACCTATTTTTTCGACCATTTGATTGGACTATATATGTATATTATAACAATAAAGCTGAAGAGTTGGTTTGTTTGTGTGTTGGTTTGAACGCGCTAATCCCAGGAACTACCAGTCCAATTAAAAAAAAAATTTTTTTCTTAGATAGCCCGTTCATTGAGGAAGGTTATAGGCTTGTTCAAGTTTTTAAAATTCAACCCCAAAGGGGGTAAAACTTGAGTGTAGGATTTTTTTATTATCTATACTAATATTATAAAATGTAGGTAGGTATGTAAGTTTCTGATATAATTAGCATCGAGTTAGTAGATAGAAACGTACCTTCATAAAAAATATGGCGTCATAGATTCGTGGAGCAAAAACGGTTATTAGCGAGCGGGGCTCACATAAATATTTCAAAAATTATTTTTGAGCTAATTTGAAATCATAATTAAGTGATTTAGATGTAATTTTGTACAGAATTTACTGCTCTATTAATATAACAAAAAAAAACTTTTAGTCAAATACCCTATTGTATTTGGTACAATAATGCCAACACGAGATAAATATTATAATAAACTTACCTTGGAACTCACACAAACTTGCATGACACCACCAAAAACAAATTTTATTCACAATGCCGCCGGTTTATGCGGTCGGGCAAATTAAAAAATGTTACGCGCACGCGCATAACATAAACAGCTGATTTAATTCTTCTGTAAATTCTCGATAAATCCTCAATAAATCCTCATAAATCCCCATAAATCCCCATAAATCCTCATAAATCCTCATAAATCCTCATAAATCCTTATAAATCCTCATAAATCCTCGTAATTCCTTCACGCTGTACACCATAAATCCTCAGATATTTACCCCTCGCTACAGACATTATTATTGAAAAGAATAGAAAACTTAAAACATTTAATTAAATTGCTATAAGAAGTGGTTTGAAAGTGGTATACATATACGCAATAATTTATGAACATAAAATTGTTCTTAAATATTCATTTCATATCAAACTTAAGGTATCCTCATTTGCGAAATGTTGGTGTTAAACTGCCCCGTAACTTTCTTTTCAGAACAGTAAGCATCTAGAATCGTGCATAATACAGCCATAGTTGCTGAGCACGTTATTTTAGTTAAAAAAAAAAAATCACATTGTTTTTGCCATACCCTCTACAAAAAAAGCTACTTTCGATCCATGTTTACCGGCCTGTATTGGGTCATTTAACAGGCATGGCGTGCAAAAGTGTTTTAATTACATAGCAAGTGCGCTAAGTAAACGGTTGTCAAATCAACTTCTGTTTATTCGCTCTATCCGTCTGCGAATACATACCCACGACCTTCACGGCATACTGTTATAGTAAAGATGACGACGCAAATTGATTGTCAACATTTTTTGAAAATGAAGTTAAAAGTAGGTATTTTGTAGTGGGTATGCCAAAAATACCGTATACAGAGTGTCACAGAATAATTATTTCTAATTTTCAGAAATAATAGAGGGCACTTAAATAAACATTTTTTATTACCGGAAATACTGCATCAAATTTTATAAAAATTATACGACCACCATTTCTATACACAACTTATAACGATGTGTATTCGACTGCCGAATTCTTCGAAATAATTGCGGTTCGCGAATATTTCCGGACACTAGTTTATTAATAAAAAATGTTTATTTAAGTGTCCTCTATCATTTCTGGAAATTAGGAATAGTTATTCTGTGACACCCGGTATATATCTCCTGAGTAATGGTATTATTATATGACTCCTGTGCCTGTAAAAACTCGCTTTCGCTCGTTTTTACATACTATCACACTCGTCAGTACACGTCTAGTACAATCTACTATTACATGTTAGAGCAAAATATTAACCATTTCTGTTTAGTATTAAAAAACTCCATAGATTTTACTCTTAATTAAGTACTTAATATTTAAAAATATCGATTACAAGATTTGATTGTTAGTTGGATAGCAGTGAAACTAAATAAAAGCATTTAAAAATCAAAACTGGTTCAGTCATTTTTGCTGTGCGGTGTATAAAATAATAACACACAGACCATTTTTTTTGTTAAAATGAACCAGTTAAGGATGGGCGCACACTAATTAGACAAAACTTTGTTTAACGCATAAAAGTGTTTTATTATCCAACAAAATGCATAAACCTGCTTAAAGCTACTTTATATATTTTGTCGTATTATGGTGCGCCATAGCTCCATTTAAAAACATTGAAAAAGCATGTTTATACACAATTTATGTAAAAATGTTTTTACTTAAAGCAAGTCATCAATCAAATTTAAGTTAAAAATTCTCGAAAATTCTTAATGGAACTTAGAATCTCCCTAAAACAAGTGAATATAATATAGGCTCTGTAGTATATACTATGCTAAAGAAAATGTAAGTACAAGTGCCTGATGCCTATAGGGCTAGGTATATAAAACGATATCATAAGTCTTTATTAAATTTGAACCAAAATCCGTACACCTCAACAACTACAGTTCTACGAAAATAAAACGGATTTTTTTGTTATTTCCATATGATATTCTGTGAAATAAAACATTTCAAAAATGCTCATTCAGTTATTATTACATATCACGAATTGTGCAAAGCTTTCTTTCATAAAGCTCGCTCATAATTAGTATGAGGCTGCAAGCAGTGATGGATTTACGCCTAGGCCCATGAGCCCCGGACCTAGGGCGGCAAAATTTTAGGAGCGGCAAAAACTTAAGGACGACAGAATTTTGAAGGCGCAAAAATATAAGTATAATTGAAATTAATAATTGACTTGGATTCGTTTTGTTTTTAATGTATGAAACGTTTTCAGTAAATCATAGGTACTAATTATTAGATAATTTTATTATTGAATTTAGTTTTTAGTTTGTAAGTATATATATTAGAAATCGTGTCCATCGTGATTATAATAAAATTAAGAAAAATCGCAGGATAGTGGACAAAATATTTGATTTATTAAATTAAATGTACGACGTTTCGTCTATATATTTAATAAATTATTATTTAATTTAATAAATCAAATATTTTGTCCACTATTCTGTGATTTTTCTTAATTTTATTGTAAGTATACTTTTAATTTTCTAATTTATCAATATTGGCCTTTAATAAAAATCTCTTGGGTATTTATTTAAAAGCCACAGAACTATTTTTGCTTATAAAAGCAATTTTTCATAAGAAATTGAATGTTTTATTTTTTTTCTAATTTAATTCGACGAATCATCAGAATAATATAAAAAAATAAAAATTAACTAAGAATTTAAACCAATATATCTTGAAGCGTTCAATTTATAAAATAAACAACATTTTTATGTACTTACTATAAGTATAAATGAGAGATTTCAAGAATGTAAGAATGTTATTTGTTACTTTTACATAGAAAAAAAGGGCGGCACATCGGCAAGGGCCTAGGGCGGCATCGAACCTAAATCCGCCACTGGCTGAAAGTACATTGAAAATCGATATACCTACATAATAAACTAGACAGTGATCACGAAAATTGAACGATTAACGACGAGTAAAACTTATCAATGACAGATTGCGTTCATATAGTGGCAGAAATGGGAACCGAGCGACTACTGTAATTGTCTCGGTATAATATATTCATTGATAGAGATTATTGTTAAAAAATTACATATTTTTTAAGGAAATGCCGATTTGAGGACTAAAATACCAGATATTTTTAAATATTTTTGTGGTTTGTTTTTACTGTTATGTTTCCATAACAAGACTAAAAAAATACTGTTATTAGTAATATATAATTATAAGTTTTACTTCGGCCATGTGTGCCGCGACACATGCCTTTTTTTGTATGATTTTGCTATTTATATATTGCGTTTCCATGGTACCTCTATTACAAGCCCCTAGTTCCTAGGTTCTAATCCAAGAACTGGTAAAAGTATTACTTGAAAAAAAAACTTTATACATATATAAACATAATATAGATTGAAAATAGATGTTGAAAATACATAAAATTAAAATGGAAGATTAGTAAAATTAATGTTGTGCAATATTTTCTTGTTCATTTTTGTAGCTTCAGATTTTTTCAGAGATCGAAAGGGGCCTTATGGCGATCGGACGTGTATTTTGAGTTCCTCGAATAATCTTTCCAAGATTCTATTTTAGCTCTTTTATTGAACGTTGGAGTTTATAAAAACATAATGGGTTGGTTTGACGTAAATAACATACCTTCGTTTGTTGTATCCAATTCATATTAGATATTATTAGAATAAAAACCGCCGGTAAATGGTAATGTATTGAACTAATCTTTCTTTCCTTAATTTAAGCAATTTATCGAATGAACCCTTATTCATTATTTAATTATAAATATTAATTTTCACTTTCACACTGTCCAAATGGCAGTTCGTTTATTTTCGGCGTTCGCTGTTTTTGTGTACTTCGGTGTGGTGTTACCAACCTAAAAATGGTTGAGTCAAAACTTCCCTACTCTGACCTATATGTTTAACTTTGACCTAGAATTTAAGCATTACTTGTTGACGAACAGCTGTTCAACAATTAGCTGTATTTTGCAATAATTATTTTCATGTACATATAAAAATAAATCTAATTTCTCCACATCCTTATATTATTTATTTAGTGGACCGAACATCGATAGGATCGATTATCTGGCTATTATAATTAACCTCTGGGATTTCTGAATCGATCAAATGGGCCCACAAATAACATAACTGCAGCCACTGATCGATCTCGCTCATGCCCGGTCCACTCGAGTTCCTTTTTCCTGCCATATTTTTAATTTATCCAGGTGGGAGTTCGACTACAAAAGACGAGCGCACCCTGCAAAGCTCACAATGTATAGTTGCATAATGAGGCATATTACTGACGACTAATGACGTTAAAACGAGTGACAACGAGTTATAACAGTCACACGAGTCATAGACCATAGTATCATTACGCACGAGATATATATGGCATTTTTTGCCATACTCACTATAAAATAGTTACTTTTCACTTCATTTTCTGTACTTTCAAAATATTTTGACAATTCATTTGCGTCGCTATTTTTACATTTACAGCAGGCCGAGAGTATGTAATAGCAGGCGGATAGAGCAAATAAACAAAAGTTTCTATGGCAACCGTTTATATCTGTCAGTAAATAGCGGGCGGATCAAGACGAATAAACATAAATCACTATGGAAATGGTTTGCTTTTCCATACTAGTGTGGGAATAGTATATTGTGCGACTAGTGGGAGAAAGAGGAGATTCCTCGAGTGTGGATTTTGCCGCACGAGCGTAGCGAGTGCGGTAAAACACACGAGTGGAATCTCCTCTTTCGACCAATAGTCGCACACAATATTTCGTTCAACTACCGCAAGAAATATGTCATTTCGTGGCTCTGCTGAGCGTGGGCGAAATAATGGGTGACCTGATTGATTGCGTAAACGTTCCCCGTAATGAGCGTGGGCAAAATGATATTTCGCCCACTAGTGGGCGAAATGGCATTTCGCTCACTCTGTACAATCAACAGTCAGGGAATTCATTATTTCGCCCACGCTCAGCAGGGCCACGAAATGATTTATTTCTTGCGGGTGTTGAACAAAGATATGTTCCCGCACACCGGCCTGTCAAAAGTCACTTTACCTGGATACATTTACATGCATGTAACAGTTATTTTATAGTGGGTGTGGCAAAAAATAAATTATTAATTTCCCTTACTTAATGTGAATGCAATGTAGATACAACGTGATGTAAACACAGTTTTCCTTTTCCACTTTCACAGATTTATTTCAGTTCTTCATGTGTACTCCTTTTTAGCAAACGATACTAGGAAATGATACATTTGTATGTATGTATATGGAATCTTGTATATAAAAATATGCTACATATACTTTACATAATATTTTGTATTATGTTGGGACACTATAAAAGATCCCATACGTTTTAACTTTACTTTGGCACACCGCGATATTGTTATCTAACTGGTGTACTAGTTGAGAGATGTTCAGTGGTATGAATCCTTATTTGTAATTTTAAGCATAATATCTAAAATTGGCTCACATAAAAAACCTTTACGCGCGGTTGAAGTGAAACTTTTATAGCATGTAACCTGGTTATAATGCGACTCGTAACGGTCTGATTTGCTCTATCGTGAATGTGCAAAAGGAGGTTAAAGAAGTTTCACATTAATAAAAATAGTTAAAAAAACTTTTAAGTTAAACGGTTTTATAAATGTACCTACGAAAAAGAAAAAAATAATATTTAATTTAGGCTCATAAGTATAAAAGCGTGTCTATAAAATATTGGTTACTGCTTATCGATAAAACGGGCTCGGAGAAAATAAAAAAGAAAATGTATTATAAATAGAAGATTTAGCGGATTTTCGAAGACCAAATAGATAACAGAGAGCTAGTAATATAGAGGCAATCAAATTTATATCGTAAATAATTCAACAATACTTTTATGTCAGTTATAAGAAAGCTGAACGCGCTTCGTCAGAAATAAAACGGCCTATAAATTCACGTTGGACTCATCCATATAACACATACATATAGAGCTTATTTTCAGGCCGTTGCTTCGAATCATAAAGTCATATTTCAGGTGAAGCCGAAAATCCGCTCAATTTATGAGTCTTGATAATACCGTATTTTCTGTTTACAATATCAAACAAAACTACATGTTGAGGGCCCGTTCACTCATCTATATAATATATAAAAGAAAGTCGTGTTAGTTAGTTAGTTACACCATTTATAACTCGAGAACTGCTGGACCGATTTTCATGATCTTAGATTTTTTGAAATTGTCTCCGCCTTGGTTAACTGAATAACTATTAAAACATCGGAAAAATTCACCCGAGAGCGAACGAGCGAAGCGAATGAGTAATATAATTATAATATTCAAGCGAACGAGCGAAGCGAGTTGGTAATGTATCACCCGGGAGCGAACGAGCGAAGCGAGTGAGTAATATACCAGCCAGGAACGAATAAGCGAAGCGAGTGAGTAATGTAATTATAATATTTAAGCAAACGAGCGAAGCGAGTGAGTAATGTGCCACTCGGGAGCGAAGGAGCGAAGCGAGTGAGTAATGTAATTATAATATTCAACCGAACGAGCGAAGCGAGTGAGTAGTGTATTGCAGTCCGGGCGAAGCCGGACCGGGCCGCTAGTTTCTATTAAATATAGGTAGTACCTACATTAATTATTTTTCACTGTAAGAAGAAAGTAGCAAAGTCGGTCTTATTAAATTTGGGACCCAATTTGGATTATTTTAGTGGTAGCCTCTGGATTTGCGTACAATTTATTTTGACATCGAATGTCGTAGGGATTGCATATTCATAACTAATTAATCTTAGAGCGGTGACACATACAGCGGTTTGCGCCGACTCGCCGCCTAGGGCGGCTGCCAAGTCGACACGTATCTTAGTGTTTTTCAATGGTGCAAAACACACACAGCGGCGATAATCGCCTGCCGCCTGAGCGCCGCCTCTACAAGAAACGCGCACGGTTTTATTGTTCTAGCGGCGCTTGTTTATATTGTTTTGTATAAGCGATGCCACACACATCAGTTTATCTCGCGTTGTTTCGCAAGCATCTTTACTACGCATTATGGTTTTCACGGCCGCCTAGCTGCAGAATTGACAACGCTGTGTGTGTCATCGTCGAGGCGGCAAGAGGCGAGTCGGCACAAACCGTTGTGTGTGTCACCGCTCTTAGGCTTTCTTCATTTCGCTTTAAACTTACGCCCTCTTTCATTATAGAATTACTTTTGATCATTTCTAACGTACGGAGGCTGTGAGCAAATTATTTTGAAACTCGAGAGTTAAGTCGGAATCGCCCGACAAATATTTGTCAGTCATAGCAACGGCATGAGTGGCAGCGTACAATGTGCATGTACAAATATTTGGCACTGATCCTTTTCCTCAAATAATTGTCAAAGAATGGTAAACAATTATTATCAGTATTATTAATATAATTTATAGTGTTACACGCATCAAGAGCAGTGGCGCTTCAGTTCGGCTAATGACTATTGTTCTACCGATTTAGGTTCACTGGCGCATAACCATAGACAATTACCACAACCATAGACAATAACAACAAGGCGTATGTATTAAAGCCTAGCGGCACTGGCGAGAGCTAATTGTGCCAGCACGGCACACGGTGAATGGTCTCCAGGCGGAAATGGAGGGGATTGGATTGGGGCATTCCGACGAACGGCGACGCGCGTTCCACACGTGTATAACTACGTAGCTAATAAAAGTGTATTTTTACAGACATAATAAAACGGTATAAATAATTTCTGTAACAATAGTTTATCCATGTTTTAATGACATTAGTGACCACATTTCCCCATTGACAAAACAGACATTTGAGAACTATATCTAAGCATGAGTCAGTCAGTGCGAGGAAACTTGCAGTTCTATTTCCCCATACTCCTTTTTCTGCAGTTCTACTTCCTTCACAACCACCTTTTCCGCGGTCTTTCGCGTTGAGAAAAGAACTCGCCATCATCAAGCGATAATGATTTCGTTTATTCTGAAATACACCAGTCGTGGGAAAAGTTTAATCATTAGTACAACAACAAAAATTATTTGTGCATTAAGTCAGCTTCAGTCGACATGGCCAACGTAGGTATGCCAATGTTGACGAATGTATAGACGACCAATGTTGGGCATGAGTGATCATTTCACATTTGAATACGTGCAGTATACACACGACAGTTTAGTACACCCAATGTTAAGCGAAAATACCAACATTAAACAAAATGGATAGCGAATATCACGCAATTATTGCAAGTGCTTCAGCGGTAATAATTTCTTACAACCAGCTCTTAATACATGTTTCTTTATGCGACTCATAAATCACAATAATATTCACACACTGACAACACCGCGTTGTGAAAACTGTCCCGGCGTCTGGACGAAAACAAAGTCATATTTACAATACTTGGCCAATCCCTTTGACGTGGGTTCAAAAAACCGCCCTCAAAGCGAAGAACTTCCAATGTCAACGTTGGTATGATTGTTTGTTAATTAATATTGGCTATATGAAAATCATCCACACGGCATGGCAATTGTAAGAATGTCAACATTGGTCGACATTAATTGCCATGTTGTCTGGAACAGGCGTCACGTACATATTGTAGCAAACCCCAAGATGTTACGCCGCTGGCGACAACAGAAGCATCGAGAATAAGTCACAGTGGCGAGGCGTGGAATGGTGTCGGAGATACGCGTACCTGCCGGAATGTTCTCGAAAACGCTCGAAGCGCTGCGCTTACGCCACGTAGCTCTATATAAGCAGGGGCAGTCACCGTAGTCAGTCAGTCGCGAAACAAGTTAAATTGCATGCATGTATCTCATGATTACAAAACAGCCTTTGAAGTTTGAACTGTTGAAAGTTTATTTCTAATTATCTTTGTCGTACAATAATCCAGTTGAATTTTCGTATAACTTTCACAGTTTAAAGTGAATGTAATATTAACAATGCTGTCTTTTAATATAAATGTTAATTTATAACTTTAATGTTATAAAATAAAATAAATGAAGCCGAGTTGAGTTGATAAGATCGCGATCTTTAAAACGAATATCAATCACTTTCATGAAGAGCGGCGTTGTGTGACGTAACGAGATGCTGTTAAAGCTAAAGACGTCTTTCGAATACAGACTGCAACAAGACAGTATTTTTTGAATGAAATATTCAATCAATGAGCGTTTGAAAGAAACGCCTTTTATGAAAGATTTATTAAGAAGATGAAAAATTAATTGCCGTAAAAACCAATTTCTTTGTATAAAAAATACTTGCAACTAAAAAGTGAACAATTTTTGCATTGATACAGTTTGATTCCGTGTATAGTACCGAAAACTTAAAGGCAGCAATAAAACAAAATGGATATGTATGTATACCGGGTACAGAAAGATTACGTTAATACCGTTAAACACAAATAATAATTTAAGACTTTTATTAGATGAGCAGCCAAATTATAAAATTGATTCCTGCAATACCGGAAAAAATCATTTTACTAACCATAGTCACAGTCAGAAATCTAACCTGAACCTTTCCACTATATCGCGGCAGAATGAGCTTACAGTACTCAACCGTGACATGATTACCAATCTAACATTCTCCTTATATGTAAGGGATCAATTGATTTTCACTACATAAGGAGAATGTTAGATTGGTAATCATTTCACGGTTGAGTACTGTAAGCTCATTCTGCCGCGATAGTGCAAAGGTTCAGGGTAGATTCCTGACTGTGACCATGGTTAGTAAAATGATTTTTCCCGGTATTGTAGAAATCAATTAGGTATATAATTTGGCGGCTCATCCAATAAAACGCAATTGCTTAATAAGACGTTAAAAAAATTCTATTAACAAATATATTCATTGCCATGGAAATAAATACATCCACTTTTATTTATCTCATAAAATCAAATGTTTATAAAATGTAATAAATAAAATAATTGTAATTTTATTTTTTTATATTTTAAATTGCTATCCATTACCTACTTATATATTTTCATTATAAAAAATAAATATTAAAAGCCTTGGGGATTCGAACCTGGGCTTGAAGTTTGTACCTGTCAGTAGACTCGTACTTTTCCACACGTCCATCTGGGTTACTGTGTTTGAGACCTTAACATAGATATACATTATACATGATGTTTTGTTTCAAATGTCAACCCCTTCCGACTATTTTCTTTACATCTAATATTTCTAAAATGCCACTCCAGTATGAGACATTAGATGTTATTTACGTCAAAAAACATCATGTTATACTATTCATTTTTGAGGTTCATCACATATAGAAGGTTCGCAGTGGCTTTATATTTTCTGATATATTCGTTAAAATTGAAACATATATATATTTAAAACTTTTCCATCAATTTTTGACACATCCACGGTATAATCTTTTAGAACCACTAGTCTAAAAGTCTAGAACACAAAATATGAAAAACTTGACTGGCTGTCAACACAGAGTGACACAAACAGTCTTCAATACTGTTCTAACAGCATCATCAGCAGCTTCTCATTGGTTGGCCTATTAGAACACTATAATATTGAAATATTTTTAAAGTTTGTACTTAGAACATTATAAGAGATCTTTGTACGCGTTTTCAGAGATATATATTTAGCAAATCTTACGTCTGATAGAACAATCTTGATTTTCTGCATCGAATAGTACATAGAACACATTTGGCACCAAAAGTACTGTTAGAACAATATAATAGTCACGCAGCGAAATATGTCTTTGATATCAGGTCACTCTGGCTAGAATAAACTTCAGTAGTTTCCTATAGGAATTTTCACATCAGAACATTTTCTCGCATATTCGATAAACTAAATCTGTAGCAATAGTCATATTTGTCTTCCATTTAAGTGTATTTTCGAATTCCTACGTCCAGGATACTTATTGGACGCAGATCACAATCCTTCAAACTATCAGGCAATTAATTATTTCTATCGCATTCGATACAGTCATTTAAAACAGCTATTTTTCGCCCAATTCGATTCTCAGAACTGGTTTAATACGTTCATTTCAACGACACGTCCTTATAGGTACTGCCGCCCTCGCTATGTGCTCCATAGTGTGCTCCAATATTACAGTCATCGATCTTCCTAACACAATTGATCCCACGACATTTGATCCCAAAAAATTGTCTATAAACTAACAGAGCCTGATAAGTAATAAAGTTATTAAATTTTATTAATTTAATGAAATAATTTAATCGAGGGAAATTTGTTTGAATTAAATTTGTAGACATTATGATATATTTGTAATTACATTGATATTCTAATTCTAACGAATGTAATAGTAAATATAATGTGTTTATGAGTTAATAATCCTTTAAAGATTATGTAAAGATCAAGTTGAATAATCCACTTTTATTTATCATTTCCCGGGATACGTCGTAATTTTGTCAAATATTGTATTTTATAAATTTTGTTGAAAAATTACCTATTGTACATAAAAACTTCGAAACAGCTGTGCAGTCAATTTGGTCTTACGTGCTTTTCACATTTTAACGAATTGTTAAATACGCCATTAAAATTTATGAAAAGTCAACGTGATAATTTGTTATTAATTCATAAAATACAATATTTGACAAAATTACGACGTATCCCGGGCAATGATAAATAAAAGTGAATTATTCAACTTGATCATTACAATATAATCTCTAAAGGATTATTAAATAATAAACACATTATACTATTACATCCGTTAGAATTCTAATAACAATGTAATTACAAATAAATTATAACGTCTACAAATTTAATTCAAACAAATTTCCCGACAAAGGGAATAATCGATTAAATTATTTCATTAAATTAATAAAATTTAATAACTTTATTACTTATCAAACGCTATTTGTTTATAGACAATTTTTTGGGATCAAATGTCGTGGGATCAATTGTCGTTGGGATCAAATGTCGTTGGGATCAATTGTCGTGGGATCAAATGTCGTGGGATCAAATTGCTAGGATCAAATGTCATGGAACCATTTAAAACAGCTGTTTTTCGCCCAATTCGATTCTCAGAACTGGTTTAATACGTTCATTTCAACGACACGTCCTTATAGGTACTGCCGCCCTCGCTATGTGCTCCATAGTGTGCTCCAATATTACAGTCATCGATCTTCCTAACTCAGACGTCTCTTTACGTCATTTACACCTTGCACTCAACACAACAACTATAATCGTGTCTTTCTGACAAAATACGTGAATAATATACAGGGTGTCAAATAATAATAATAAATAATAAATTTTTATTAATTCATAAAAACAGAAAAATACAGATATGAACAGTCAAAAATAATTGCTTACATATTTACATATTCAGGGATGTCATAGAAGCAGTTTTTA
This sequence comes from Mongoloraphidia duomilia, assembly GCA_039654895.1. Taxonomy (NCBI): domain Eukaryota; kingdom Metazoa; phylum Arthropoda; class Insecta; order Raphidioptera; family Raphidiidae; genus Mongoloraphidia; species Mongoloraphidia duomilia. The sequence continues at coordinate 18,013,009 of CM077518.1, read as the reverse complement.
ATTAGGTATAATTTCAAATGTTTGCAAAAGCTAAGTCTGAAATTTCTTGCAATCGACTTGGCAAATTGTTAAAAAGAGTAGGTCCGGCACATTTCGGGGACTTTGAATAGATTTTCGATTTATATTTGTAGATACGAATTTGCAATGCTTGTCTCGTGTTATGATCATGAATCATAGAGTTATCCGTATACTCGTCTCTACTCTTTTTAACATTTACCAAAATAGTTTTCAAATACGACCGGGGGATACAAAATTGCGCCAAAATTGGCCACGTTGTGTTTTATTTATTTATTGTAGATTATAGACGCGTTGACATTTCAGGTCATTAGCGTCTTTCAACTACACTAAATAACACCTTTCTTAAAACTAAATAACATCACAAAACATCCATGACCGCAGGTGGGATTTGAACCCACGGCAGTCTAGTTATAGAGAGGCTGCGTTACCAAGTACGCTAACCGCTAGGCTATACTGCCCTCGGCCACGTTGTGACCGCCCACATCGCCATATTGAATTAAAATAAAATATTAGTAAAAAAAAAACTTTTTAGAGACAAGCTTTATTTGAAATGTACTAAAAAGGAAAAAATAATATTTAATAATTTTGGTTCATAATTATTATAAAAGCGGGGGTTGTAATCTCTATGATAGTTTATTAGTCTCAACCCCCGTTTTTATAATAATTATGTACCAAAATTATTAAATATTATTTTTTCCTCTTTAGTACATTTCAATAAAAGTTTGTCTCTAAAAAGTTTTTTTACTAATATTTTATTTTGTTCATTTTAGTCTTTCAAATTTGACCCCCTTTGATACCCGTAGGGGTTGAATTTCGAGAAATCCCTTCTTAGTGGATGCTTACGTCAGAAAAGGAACCAACTGTCCAAATTTCAAGTTTCTAGCTTCAGCGATTTGGCCTGGGTGTTGATTAGTCAAAAAAAACCCTACATCCCCGTTTAAACCCTTTAGGGGTTAAATTTATTTCTAAAAACGATTTATTCATGTATTGACATTAGGAATACCTACATATGTGTACAAAATTTCAAATCGATCGGATACGTGGAAGTCGTTCAAAAGTGACTTGCAAGTTTTGACCTAAACAAACAAACACACAAATCCACAAACAAACTAACTGACATACATTGCAAGTTAAATAAAAGCTTGTAAAAAATAAAACATTTAATGCGATATTAGTTACTGCAAGGAAGCACGAGCACCTAAGTTGCTCTAGAAAACAGCCATAAACTTGTTTTTTTTTCGTTCGACAACTGAGGTCATTAGCGTCTAAAATCGACGTTTGTGCAGTGGCTGTGAAGCAGGGACCAGAAAGCGTCATATCTGGTCAATAAATATGTAGTAATTCTTTCTAAAAGTAAAGATCTGCAGCACTTTCGATGCCCACAAAAATTTTTTTCATCTGAATTGTGAGCTAAATTATAACATTTTAAAATATTATAATGAAACAGTCAGTGATTGAATCTATATGATTTTATATTTATAGTGGTCGTTGATCATGTGCGTGGGTGCGTGAGAGTATAATATTTTTTTCCAAGCTGTCCAAAAGTTATTCGTGTAATAAACAGAACATATATAAGCCCATATAAGATGCAATTTTATATACGCGATAAAGTCATAAAATATGGTGAGAAGATTTAGAAAAAAAATTATTTTTGCTTTTTTATCCATATTTTTTAAGAAAAAAATGATGTTTTCGTCTCATATTTTCTTTATATTTTAATTGTTCAAATTTTCCTCTTGGCTGTGACTCGTTTTCATACGAGTCACGACTGAACTGTAAGAAATGAGAAGGCCGATTGATTATCGATGGTCCATTTGTAGCCAGCGATTATTCTGGTAATAGGCACACAAAAAAACAATGACGTCGCAAACAGGTATCGCCATAACGCGTAGATTGCTAATTTTACATTAATTTGTTTTGTATTCATCCATTTTATATATGTAACTATACAGTTTATTTTGTAATTTTTACACATTTTATTGGAATATTACACAAATTATGTAATTTTAATTTACTTTATGTAAAAATCACAAATTTGTTTAACTTTACAGTAAAAGTTCAAGTTTTTATGAAGTTTTCTGTGTAAAAATAAATAACAATGTAAAATCACTTAGAAAATCGAGGGAATTCTACTTTAACTTTCGAAGTATTTTTACATCCATTTTTTACACTTTGCAATATCACCGCGATGATACGTCCTTTCGAGATTTCCCATAACATTGTTTCAGGCAAAATTTTTCTCGGCTGACATACCCAGACACAGTGGTAGATTTACACATTTGCCGCTAGTGGCTATTCAAATTTTGCCGCCCCTACCGACCTCTACAATTCGATACCCTAGTTCACAATCATATTAATTAAAATTTTTTTGTCAATGAAATTGTAACTTAATGATTTGTGCACTATCGCTCGTCCTAATTACACCATCTTTTTCCCGTAATTAGTAATGATTGTAAATTAGGGGATCGATGTGTCAGTTCCTAGATTATTTTTACAACTCAACGATTTATAGTTAAGATTGCACAAGAAATAGTTTTAGTTTTAGATACCTATATAGATATGAATCTTTCTAATTTCTGTAAGATATAAAAAAAAATTTTCGCCGCCCCTAAAATCTGCCGCCCTAGGCTTCAGCCTACTCAGCCTGCTGGTAAATCCACCACTGCGGCCAGACACGAGATTCGTAGGCGTCCATAGACATGGAGGGTGGACAAAAAGTTCCCCTATAATTTTGTCTTTGTTTATGTTACAGAATTTCGACATTTCATTGGATGATATTCACGTCATCTGTCTGTAACCGCGATGCAGACATACCCAATTTTTCTACAAAGTTGAAAGACAAAACAATACGAGCGTTTTGGAAATGATTAACCGTATTACATTTTACGGTTCCTTTTAACAATGTATATACCAATATAAAAAGACGTTATCGTCCGATAAAATAACAATCGGCATAAATTCGACGATTAAACTTTAATGAGTTATAAAATGTTACATTTAAATTCGTATTCACATAGAAATGTTAAAGAGAAATTTTGTGCACAAATTCATTATTCAGTTTTTGTATGTTTAAGCGAATTTCGGAGAACTAATTTAATTATAAAAAGAGTTCTTGTTTTTCGTATAAGCAAAAAATGTTAAATGGATAAATATACGGAAATGCAACCTGTTTAATTATAATTACTTTTTTTAATTAAAACACAACTGTCACAGATACAAAAAATAGTAATTAATTGCCTCACTTCCTATCAAGGCTTAAAGTCGCAGTATAATATTTTTCGAGATAACGAATCACATTTTTTCAAATTTGCGTCACAAGTGGGCATTTTTTGTAAAAAAGGTAGGTAATTTTGCCTTTATTATTTACTAGCGGCCCGGTCCGGCTTCGCCACGGTGCTATTTATTTTATAGTCAGTGTCCTAACGCAAAGTATCACAGCTTTCGACGAGTGAAAATAAATTTGAAATCGGTTTAGTAATTTCTGAGATTACCCCCGATTTTTACTCGGACGAAGTCGGACCGGACAGTTATTATAGCCTACGAGTATGTCCTAAAGCAAAGTATTAGATACAGAACAGTGAAAAAATTTGAAATCGGTCTTCTGAGACCCACCCCCGATTTTCACTCGGGCGAAACCGGGCCGGCCAGTTTCAATTATACGTCTAATCCGTCCTCGTGCAATCAATGATGAATGTGTGACGCCGACAACCGGAACCGGACAAATTCGTTCAGTAGTTACGGAGAAATCGGACACAGACAGACGCGGCGGGGGACTTTGTTTTATAATATGCACTAGCGGTCCCATCCGGTCTCGCCCGAGTGCTAAAAATTTATGATTAATTTCCTATTTACTATTAATTTCCTAAAAACGTAAGCAGCAATTGTATCTCCGTAAATAGTAAACATAATATTGAAATGAAATATTTATTTTTTACAGCCTTACTGAAGTTATATCAACTGCCTAAAGGTACGTGCAGTACGCAGCTGGGATTCTAGATGGTTAGCATGTATGGTAGATGGTGGCCGAAATTATAAGAGCTTGTAGGTTTGCACAACGAAGCTTTGATACTAGCATTGATACAAGCTTAAGTCGCGTTTGAAATGTCAGATAACGAAGACGAATATTTGTGTTCTTCTGCTACAAAGTGGCATATTTTAAATACAAATTTGGGTAGGAACTATCATGTCCACCCTATTAATAGAAAACGATCTAAACATGGCGAATTTCATCATTTATACCAAAAATTAAAATTTTACCCAAACCGGTTTTTTTAATATTTATGTATGGAACCTAACACTTTTAAATGCGTCTTAGAAAAAACTCAAAACAAATTAAATAAAAACTGGTAAATTGTTACAACATGCCATTTGACAGTTGTCACACGTTGATTGTAGTAGTCAGCACGCTGAAAGAATGGTGAGATACATTCTTGAATCTACCAGCTCTTGTAACAGCGCTTATACCTGCTACACTCACTGCTTCGTTGTGTACGCTCGCATATATAACAATGCATCAATTTAAGCAAGCGCTGCTATGATCTACGCTACCATCTAGAATCCCAGCTCCATACTGCACGTGCCTTTATACCTGCTACACTCACTGCTAGAGTTGCCAGGTGTCCCGATTTGCGCGGGACGTCACGATTTTCAGGGGTATGTGGACACGTCCCGATTCGCCCTTGATCGGGACGCTGAATGTCCCGATTTAGGGTCAATCGGTAATTATAAAAGGTTCAAACTTCACACATATTGTTTTGTGACTGCGAATAGCGCGATAGACGTATCGCGCTCTCCCGTTCTTTTCTGCCGCCGCGTACGATCCAAAGATTATGATGACATTATTTTGATGATATTATAAAGACCTTATTTTCACCACTTAATAATAAAAATAAACATTGATTGTTTTATGAACACCTTGTTTTTTTTAGTTGTCCCGATTTCAGAACCAAAATCCCGATTTTTTTAGCCTTCTGTTCCGAAATTTGGCAAACTGGACCTGGCAACACTACAGTCACTGCTTCGTTGTGTACGCTCGCATATATAACAATGCAAAAATTTAAGCATGCGCTGATCTACGCTACCATCTAGAATTCCAGCTCCATACTGCACGTACCTTAATTCAGTCCCAGTGTAACTTGTAGACTCAATATAATGAATGCAGATATCGAATGTTATGAATAGAGCCAATGACACCTGAGTATAATATGTTACATATCGACGTTGTAATAGGGCTTGAGAATAGCCGAGAGTGTAGCGGCGCTGTTGTTTACATGGCGTTGCTATGGTTCCTCTATTACAAGTCCCCAGTTCCCGAGTTCTAGCCCGAGAGCTGGTAAAAGTGTCAATTGGATTTTCAATTTATTATTAAAAAAAAAATAAAAAATAATGAATTGAAAATATGAATTGGTGCTAGGCCCAAATAACCTTAGCTGTTGGTGGTCTTTAAAATACAATTATTATCGACGTTGTAATACGTTCTGCATATTAACCTAGTTTCGCCGGTTATTCTACAGATACTATGCAGCTCATTCCTTGAATGCTTAAACCTAAATTGGCAATTAAATTGTCAGATAACGGACATAGTATCTATTTCATATTATATGCCATACGTATTTTGGAATGCATGACATCTAAAACTAAGTGTTCCGTCTAAATCACTTACTGACTGATTCATCCGTCAAAAACAACTTTGACAGATTAAATTAACATTTGAAAACCAGTCGATGAATTCATTAATTTTTTCTAATTACAGATGCGCTGAAATCGTGGCTACATGGATAGAATTTTAGGTAAGTTTTTTACGTTTAATTTTATTTATTAAGAACTGCATTAAAACTACAGGAAAAACTTTTACGCAATTTTTATTACACGAGTTTTTAGTAAAAAAGAAAGAGTAACAGTAAAACACTAATACTTTTTTCTCGATGCACGTTATCATGGTAGTATCATCTGGATATGATTTAACACTAAATGTCGAGACAAAAAGTGATCCTGTTTTATGATTACTTTTTTAGTATTCTTCAGACCTAAGGTTTCATTTCTCTTCAAAAGATTCATTTAAAAATATTTAGGCTGGTTTAAAAGCTTTTTTATGTTTTAAAAAAGCTACGGCCAGTATTTTTTAGCTTAAAGTGCTCAGAAGAGTTGTTCCTCTCTATGTATGTAGGTGAGAGCATTTTAATCTTTTAATTACTATGTGATAAAAAATAAAGATACATGAATTTCAACGCAACGGAATTTCGTAGACCTTATATACTCACCGATATGTGCATAAATTATCAGAGTCTAGTTACTGATATTGATTTCATAATCAGTTATATTTCATAAGATTTGAGTTACTGCGGACGGCTCTAAATAAATAATTAAATCAAACGATTTTTATCCCCTTATATCAACACCATATTCACATAACAATTAAGTAGTGAATATATCAGACAGTAAAGCTGCGGCTGCCCTGATTGGTTGGCTACATGTAAGAAAAAAAAAACAACCAATCAGGGCAGCCGTAACTTTGCTGTCTGATATATTATTCACTACTTAATTGTTATGTGAATATGGTGTGGATATAAGGGGATAAAAATCATTTGATATAAATTATTATTTAGTTATATTTCTTGCTGAATACTTGTCAGTAATCTTGATAAATATTTATGACGACTACTTATAAATCTTGATAAAATATTCATCAAGATTAGGAATTAGTAATAATTCTTCCAACTGTTTGCTATTGCAACTTTACTAACACAGTTGGTTATTGTGAAAGAGGACCTACTACAGACTTGGCAAAAGATGTAGCTAACTCTTACAAGGTTTTGCAATCAATCATGAAACATATACATATACGAAGCGTGGAAATTAGAATGCAAGTAGGGGTCGACAAGACAAGAATTCTTGTCTTGACAATAACTTCTTGTCTTGTCTTGAAAAAAAATCAAGAAATCTTAAAAAATCTTGTCTTGACGTTTTCTTGACATCTTATGTCTTGTCTTGACTCAAGAAATTTCAAGATCTTGAAATTTCTTGATTAACCGGTGACACCGTACATGGTGATTCCTCGCCGGCGAACTTTTTATTGCGTTGCGTGCTAACACGGCAATCTGGTGGTTCCCCGATCTTTATTTGTTTTCTGACGAACGCAAATAACTCAGAATCTTGGAAGTATGAAATTGAAAAATACTTAAATGAGCCTAGAGGACAGAAAATTCTGAGAATATACTTGATTGGTGGAGAAGACACGAAAATGTCTACCCGTCGTTATCGAAAATGGCCAAGGATTTTCTCGGAACGCCAGCAACATCTTACATCTGTAGGTACCTGCGGGAAGGCTATAAAAAGACCAGCTTTAACAATAACAAAGCCAAGAAATCGGCTAGGCGTTGACTCCATAAGAAGTCTTATGTGCCTTAATTCATGGCTTATATATATGTGTGTGTGTGTACACGATAACTCTCGACAGACTTAATCGATTTAAACGAAATTTGGTACACACATTGGAACCCATCACCGCACAAAGCCTATTTAAAATGGGCCCGGTCGGGCCATTTTAAGGGTAGTTTTTAGGAGTTTAAAAAAGTTTTTGGGCCCAAAAATACCGAAAAAAATCTCAGAATTGTTTCAAAATTGGAATTTAAGCCTATGGTAGAGATTAAAATGTGTTGCTAAAATTTTAACAAAATCGGCACAACATGACCGGACTTACAAATTTTATGAAACCACTAGTTCGCGGATAGTGATTTATTTGCTGACGGGTGTATTTAATTTGGTACAGAGGTTGCATTGATAATAATATTGAAATTAAGAAAAATAATATTATTTTAAGGGATGTATTAAGGGGTTAAATTTTTTGATTTTGTCCAAAAACAAACTTAAGTTCACATAATAAAGCCACAAGACCTTATTAGCAAATACACTATATTATTGTCGGCAGGGTTTGGCACTGCGACCCGAGTTTTTTCATTTATTGTTTATTTACATTTTTGTGAATCGGTCTAGCAAAAAATGTGTTCAGTAAATTAAAATAATACGTTATGTTATGTTAAAATATGTTATCTTTTTCACAAATAAATATACGTTTTAGCGTTTTCATTGTTAGTCAAGATATTTCAAGATTTCTTGTTTTCTTGACAAGAAATCTTGGTATTGACATAACATTTCTTGTCTTGTCTTGAAATCTAAAATTACTTCTTGTCTTGATCTTGTCTTGAAATCAAGACAAGATCAAGACAAGATCTTGAAATTTTCAAGAATTTGGCGACCCCTAAATGCAAGTAATGAGATTGTCTTTTTTTTTAAACTCCCCCAACTGGAAACTCGGTAAGACAGGCAGGCATCACTATCAGTTGATAGAATCACCACTTCTGAACACATAGCATGAGTTTCAAGTTCAACTTGATACTAAATTGTAACTTGAACACTCGCTCATTTTATTGTTCCTATTTACCATGTGTTGTGCGTAAAATGTATGCTAAGAAAAATCGAACAAGAAACGCATAAGCAAATCGATAAAAAGTCACATAGTGACAGATTCGGGAACAATAGTGACTGTGAAGAAACTGGGGGTATCTTCAGTGTCCAAAAATTATCGAGAAAAATGACGATAATTGACCAGTGGTTTTCGATTTATCATTTGCGCATACGAATGTTCTTCGATTTTGGAGAAATTTCGTAACACACACCTACAACAATATGGTTAATACAGCAACAAAGCAAGCGTGTTTAAAATATCAAGTAAAACAATTAATAGTGTTAGTTGGGAAGGAGGTATGCAGATGCCACCAACTGACAATGATGGATTTTTCCAGAATTATCAAATGCAGGGAAGTTAAAAATCAGTCGTTACTTACTTCCAAGTTCTGTCCTATACAAAAGTCTACTGGACAACACCACTAAAATTTTGTTATTAAATTTAACAGATAATATTATGATGAAAAACGTCAAATCGATGGCAGACTAATTAAATATTTTTTTTATTATTTTTTGTTGTCAGTATCTCGGCTACGGCTTATCACTATACTCGTACTTGATGAAATTTATACAGATTATATAGAGAAGTATCAATTATTTACAATATTATCATCGTCTGCCTTGCAATTTATTTTGCATACCTGGCAGACCTCATATTGAACATTTTTCTTTTGGAGAGAGGTCTATCAGGTATGCAAAAAAATTGCAAGCAGACGAAGATAATAATTGTAAATAATTATAATTAGTGTATTTGCCATATGGCAATACACTATTGGCGTCGGTCGGATATCGAGACCTAGGGGTAGGACCAAAATTTCTTGACGTTTCATACCCTCCTGAACAATTTGGCACCATTTTTGGAAATTTTGACGAAATTTGGTAGGCACGTTGGAATCCATCACCGCACGAAGCCTATTTAAAATGGGCCCAATCGGACCATTTTAAGGGTGGTTTTTAGGGGTAGAAAAATGTTTTTGGGCCCAAAAATACCGAAAAAATTCTCCAAATCGTTTCAAAATTGAAATATATCCCCTTTAGTTACGATTAAAATGTGCTGCTAAAATTTTAATAAAATCGGCCCGGCAGGACCGGACTTACAAATTTTATGAAAACACTAGTTTGCGGATAGTGATTTACTTACTGAAGGATGCATTTAATTTGGTACAGAGGTTGCATTGATATAATAATATTGAAATTAAGAAAAAAAATACTATTTTAAGGGATGTATTAAGGGGTTAAATTTTTTATTTTGTCCAAAAACAAACTAAATTTACGTATTAAAGCCACAAGGCCTGTATTAGCAAATAAACTATATTGTCGGCAGGGTTTTGGCAGTGCGACCCGAGTTTTTATAATATTTTAATTATTTATAATTTATAATTATTTACATTATTATCTTCGTCTGCTTGCAATTTATGCAATTTCATATAGTGTTGAGCAGTATTCGAGATACTAACAACAAAAAATGACAAAAAAATTTAATTAGTCTGCCAGCAATTTGGTGTTTCTTATCAGACCTATTATCTGTTAAATTCGATAATAAGAGTTTAGTAGTGTAAACTGTTATCCAGTAGACTTTTATACGGTAAAAGTTCTATTACTTTTATGTCAAACCATGCAATTTGATTTTTGTGCCACAAATAGAGTTTATTTCTTGGTGATTATTTAAATCGTCTCAATTTTAAAGCAATAATTACTATTGCTGCTAGCTTAAGCTTAATGGAACCCACTGTATAGTTTCAACCATACCGCAATCCGCAGAGGTTTAATTCTTGCTAATGCAGTCACATATAGAACCCAGACCATATTATTAATGCGCCTTAAGAGTCTGGATGTGGCGGATTGTTGGGGAATATGGCGCAGTGTAAACACATCCTATATATATAATGCGTTTCAACTATTATTATAATAAGTAAATGTGAAGGCCTTTGTTGCGGCGTCTATAGGTACCCACCTATCTCTCTATAAAGTGTCAGTACACAGCTCACAGACACAAGACGGCAGTCAAGCAGACCACACCTTGCCTTCGGGGAAGGTTTTGTCAGTGACGGAGCTATTATATCTTTACCAACAATGCGAAGTGACTTATGGCGAATTTTCAAATTTTTTTTGTTATTTCTCAGATAGAACAGGTTTAGTTCTGTTTTGGGTAATTATAATCGAATTTGAAAGAGGACTCTAACTTGACGGACAATTTTTCAGTTGGCCGATCGAGGGCCAGCGCACACAAACTTAACTAAATTATTCACAAAATATTTAATCGGCCGATTAAACAGTTGCAGGCGAACGCATGTTCATAAGAACGCATAAGGCCGACTTAAAATTGCTTGTCAGCGCCAGGCCGATTACACCTGAGAGAGACGCGTTAGTCATCCAATAGTCTATTTTTTGCTGTAATGAAAGAGGCATCATTCTTTTGAGGCGGATCTCTGGTATAAAACGTTCCAAAGGACGCGTTGAAAAAAATTCGTCTGAATTATACTGTCTCAGTAAACATGGGTGTTAACGAAGAAAGCTGAAGATCTATTAAATACATGGGAACGAAAGATTTTACGGAAAATCTATGGCCCGGTCCGAATTGGTGGAGAATGGCGTATCCGAACCAAAGATGAAGTATACAGTGTGTCCACAGACTCATCCTCAACATGGGGATCTCCGTTGTTATGAGAGATAGAGATTTGGTTAAATGAGACAAAATATGCAGAATCTCCAGTACTACTACCCTGCGTAGTCAAACTTTCCATATTTTGCTCCTCGTTTACTCTTGACTCCCCCTCCCCCAAACGAAATTCTGCGTACGCTTTTGATTTCAGGCTTTGTATATAAAGAGTGTTCGTTTATTCACATTCCACTAATTAAGTGATCGGTGCGAAAAATGGACGACTGGATCATTATCGTGTGACCTTCGCACCCGCTGGTGGATTAAATCGTTATAAACTAATTGCCCAATATCCAGGTGTGCAAGCTATTACCCACGGATATACAGATAGGCCATAGAAATACAAAAACACACGCAGAATTTCAACCGAAAAGATGAAGGCCTCAATCTTAGTAAAACCTGGACACCAGTACTCCGACATACAAAACCAATGACCAATCGTACAAGGACGGAATACGACCGAGTAGAGAACTCACCCCCACCTCTACACACTGCGCAGTTGACCAATAACAGAGATACGGACTACGACCGAACAGAGAACACACTGGTACTAGGCATAAAAGAAGGGAGGACACCTGTCACTGACACACTGACCTGTGAGCCGCCAAGGAGGACACTTCGACCGCTGCCACATCGCCTTTGAGAATGTCTACCGCAGTTGTAGACGAAACGTCAGGTAGAAATACCACGGGACTAAGGCCTACAAGCCCGGAAACCATGAAGACTAATTCTCCAATAATTTGAAATAAACAAGTTTGCCTTGTGACCTCAGATATAACGCATAGTAACACAATATTATATAGACATACATGTTATAAGCACGGCGAGCGAACATTCGCGATAATTCACTTCAGGGATAGGTCAACAGTATTTCTCTGAACTAATAAATTAATTAACATACATAGGATCCGACAAAAGGGTTGCACAATTTTTGCCACTACAGAAAAAAAAATCGGTCAAGTGCGAGTAGAACTCGAGTCACGCGAGGGTTCCGTACAGTTACAATTTAATTAGTGTAAACTGTCTCTATGTTAAAAAGCACAATGTAAAATCGATCCTCACGGTTGACAGATATACTTATGCTTTGATTCCAATAAAAATACCGAGAGTGTAGCGGCGCTGTTGTTTACATGGCGTTGCTATGGTTCCTCTATTACCCAGTTCTATTACCCAGTTCTCGGGTTCTAGCCCGAGAGCTGGTAAAAGTATCAATTGGATTTTCAATTTATTATTAAAAAAAAAAAATAATGAATTGAAAATATGAATTGGTGCTAGACCCAAATAACCTTAGCTGTTGGTGGTCTTTAAAACACAATTAATCCAATAAAAATAATATAGTTTATAATCATCGCGTGCGATGATGCCACTTCTACTTGTCAGTATAATAAACATTAATTTATTAAAATCAATTGATTATTTATTTCTAATTATTATCTGTCAGAATGCATGCCATAACAACACCTCTTACCGTTTGTGAGATAGAAATAAATAAATAAATATTTAGTTTTGCCGTCTAAACAAGACAAGACAAGACTTTCAAAGTCTTTTCTTGTCTTGAAATATCAAGACAAGACTTCATACTAAGTCTAAGTCTAGATTAAAAAAACTCTTGTCTTGTCTAATATCAAGACTCTAGATTATTTTCAAGAGTCTAGATTAACCGAGTGGTTTACTTTACCTTCTACTACTTAGTTTATTTACACTCTTGAAAATTGTCTAGAGTTTTGGCAAGAGTCTTGATCTAGATAAAGCAAGTCTTGTCTTGTCTTGTCTTGTCTTGAAAATTTCTAGACAAGACTTTTGCAAGTCTTGTCTTGAAAATCTAGACAAGACAAGACAAGAGTCTAGATGTAGACGGCAAGACTATAAATTTTAAGTGGAAAATAGAATAAACGATTTGGTGGCAGCCGGGATGCATATTCGTATAACATTCGAGCATGCAGTTAGCACTTCGGAAAGTGCCGAATGGCTACTGGTATCGAGCGAACGTGATCGGACATAAGAACTGCAATATTGTACGCTCGTTACGAGTGCGCGTCAAACATTATATCGAGTTAAATTTTTAAAAATCAAGAAGCAAAAAATAGGTAAAAACACTTTTAAGTTAAACGGTTTTATAAATGTACTAAAAAGAAAAAAATAATATTTAATTTAGGTTCATAAGTATAAAAGCGTGCAGAGTTGTAAACTCTATGATGATTTATTACTGTCACGACCCACGCTTTTATATTTACGAACCTAAATTAAATATTATTTTTTTCTTTTTATTACATTTATAAAACCGTTTAACTTAAAAGTTTTTTTACCTATTTTTATTTTTAATTTTTTAGTGTGCTTTATTTGCTTAGTCTGATTTTATTACATTTATCCGATCCACTGAAACGTAACCTTTTGCCTGTGAAAATTCAAAACTGCGATTTGCACCCGGACGGGAGCCGGATCGGTCAGCTAGTTACCATAATATTGTATTGTCACCGAAGCTACACATGTGTGCAAAATTTCAACTCAATCGGATCACGGGAAGTGGATGAAAATTCAAATGTACGATTTACACCCGGACGAAAGCCGGGCCGGTCAGCTAGCTATCATAATTTTGTATTGTCACCGGAGCTACACATGTGTGCAAAATTTCAACTCAATCGGATAACTGGAACTGGGTGAAAAATTGGTCGCAAGATTTGAAACAAATAAGATATAAACATGCAAAAATACAGGGGGTCATGCTAAATAAAACCGTTTAAAAAACGTCATCGCACCAACACTCCGTCGCTTACATGAAATCGTGAACGTTTTGTGATAAGTAATAAGGGTGCAAATATTGCTTGAAATTTATCAATGTCGGTTTCACAGTTCCTCGTCTTCTATTCTGTAAGTGTTTGCTATTAATTTTCTACGTGTTTGAATAGTCAGCTGCTACTTTTTTATGCAAATAAAGCCACCTCTGGCTGATTTCAATTGTTATATATCACTCCACCGGTCTTTCTTTTTCTTCAAAATAAGTGACAGAAATCCTCGGATGTGTTTATCCAAATATATACAAAAATAAATAACAATACAAATCCTCTTGCAAATCCTACAAAGCTTTAACAAATCGCAACCTTAAGTGCATTTCAGCGTCACATCTCAAAAGACGGTTATGACTTGTGTTGTTGAGCATCTAAAATTTATAATGTCTATCTGTCACATCTCAAGTTGTTCGATTATAATATTTAAATATAGTCATATCTTCGCAATTAAAGTTCAGAAAACAAACTCGTTTTTTCTAATATCAAATATTCAGTGAAAACAATTAGGTTGAAATTCATAAAAAAATATAGTGTTCTACCACTTCTTTTGTTCCATGTTTCTTAACTAATATGTCTATAATTTCACTTTTCAATCTTTCTATATTCCAAAATAGGTATACTAGCTTTAGTATATCATTTTATCTTTGAGCACATTGATTTTTTTGTCATCCGTTTTGTATTTAGTCATTCTTCTTCGGGTTTTGTTTGGCTAAGCTATTCGCTGATTTGAGTTTATCCACTTCTTAAGTCGTATCTTTTTTTGTCTTTTGCTCGTTTGATTTCTTTTTGGCGAGATATTTCCTTCTTTATTATTAAATTCCTACTGTCACGTGTAATCATGTAAATTGTAAGGAATGGAACATTATTGGGGTCCTATAATTCTAAGATTATGTATAATTTTTGGAGCTTTAACGTAACTGGATACAGTATGAATATTATTTATGAGCAAAAGATGTAACGGGTCTGCATTTTTCCTCCAATCTTTACTATGTACTCTTCCATATTTTTTGACGTGAATAACGTCTAATACTGGAGTGACATTTTAAAAATAATAGATGTTACGGAAATAGTCGGAAGTGGTTGACGTGTGAAACAAGACACAGCATGTATATCTATGTTAAGGTATCAAAAACAGTAAACCAGAAGGCTGTGTGGAAAAGTACGAGTCTACCGACATGTGCAAACGCCAAGCCCAGGTTCGAATCCCCATAGGATTTTAATATTTTATTTATTTTTTTAATAATGAAAATATTATTAGTATTGAATAACAATTTAAAATATATAAAGAAATAAAATTACAATTATTTTCAAATTATAACGAGAAATCTATATACGGTTTTTAATATAAACATAAGAAATACAATCAATATGATTAGACACCAATACCGTAACTAAATTCACTATATTAGTGAAATTAACATAAGAATATCAGACGAATTATCGCCATGATATTTATATAGAAGGCTATATAGGAAAAATGTAAATGCACCGCCGGGAATCGAACCCAGAACTCCCAATTTCGCGTCGGGTAAGTTTCCAGTTACTACACAGTGCCCAACAGCGTACATTCAATTCTTCCTATATATGCAACGATGACCACAGATCCATTAACTGCGAGAGCTATTATTTTATAACAACATTACGAATGAATGCTGGCTTTCTCATGGCCCGGACGCGCCTTATAAATCAAATTATAACGAGAAATCTATATACGGTTTTTAATATAAACATAAGAAATACAATCAATATGATTAGACACCTATACCTATACCTATAGCCTTCTATATAAATATCATGGCGATAATTCGTCTGATATTCTTATGTTAATTTCACTAATATAGTGAATTTAGTTACGGTATAGGTGTCTAATCATATTGATTGTATTTCTTATGTTTACAATTATTTTATTTATTATATTTTACGAACATTTGATTTTATAAAATAAATAATAGTGGATGTATTTATTTCCATCACAACGAATACAATTATTTGTGTTTAACGGTATTCAGGTCATCTGTCTGTGCCCGCGATATAGACATACCCATTTTTTTTTGTTGAACTGGATAAGCTTTTAAAATATTTAGAAATTTTATAATGATGTGGAAACTTCTAAAATACTTTCCTGATCTACGGTAACTACATTTCAGAAACACTGCGCTATACAATCGCAAATTTCCAGTTTGTTTAATGAACCTTATAAGAATATTGAATGCATATTTTGATTATTGGGGTTTTTTTCGTCACTATACTTTTTTGAACGTATAAAATATATTTAACTAACCCTGACTTATTATGTTTAAGTACCTACTAACTAGAGTATGTACATGTGTGTGTGTGTTTGTGGTGTATAATATTACAGCTTTTAC
This sequence comes from Mongoloraphidia duomilia, assembly GCA_039654895.1. Classification (NCBI taxonomy): domain Eukaryota; kingdom Metazoa; phylum Arthropoda; class Insecta; order Raphidioptera; family Raphidiidae; genus Mongoloraphidia; species Mongoloraphidia duomilia. The sequence continues at coordinate 17,996,717 of CM077518.1, read as the reverse complement.
TTAAAGGTATGAAATAAGCGTAAAACTCTGGGCCATAATTCCTACCATTTGTGCTGTCGTAACTCATAAAGTCGAATGTATTTTGCACACATAATAATATATTGTTATATCCGTACTTTCAATATTCTAAGAATGTATGAGATACAGAATCCGAATTAAATTTATTGCATTGTAAAATTTCGAATTAAATACTTATATTGTATGTGTATGTGTATAGGTATAGTAAATCAAGTCATTTCTTTTATTAAAACCTCGATAAATTTATTTTTAATACCGCGTGTATAATCCATAAGTTCACTGAATGTCAAGATTCGAGACCTTGATATTATTATAAGGCCATCAACAATAAATTGTTGACATGGAATATTTAAAAAAAACGGCGAAGTGTGTCAGACTCAGGCACCGAGGGTTCCGTACAATAATAAAAATAAGGAGTTAGGCAGAGGTAAAAAATTAACAGATTTATTTATTTAAGCTTGTTTTTAAAAAGTTTTTTTTACTTAAATTTTATTTTGTTCTTTTTATAGTTTCAAAATTCTTCCATATCAAATTTAATTAAATTGATTTTTAAAGTAAAAAACTATATTAACAGAATATTGGATGAATAAAAAAAAAAAATATTGGGATCTAAAATCTGGGATCGAACCAGGGACCTTTCAGTCGAACGCTGTATCAACTGAGTCAGTTGAACGATGATGTTAAACGCTCTATAGTAGGTACAATATACAAGTGCGGCTGGAGTCAGTGTTGTAGTAAAATATAAAACATAAATGTATATAGAAATTAATTGATTATTTAATTATAATTATTATTTGCCAGGATTCATGCCACAACAGCGCACAATCTGTGAAAATTTCAACGAGCTACCTCTTACTACTTCTGAGATTGTAGGCTCAGTAATAGGGTTCTGTTCGAAGGTACAGAACACTACAAATGGAAACAAAAACATGTGGTGGAAGTAATGGTGTTGATGGTGGGAAAGCGTGTCTTCAATCGTTTAAAATTCAAATATAGTGCCTAAAAATTTGAAAATAAAAATATACCGAAATATACCTACATTAAAAAACAAATAAAAAACGCTTATTTCAACGCACTAAAAAGTAGAAAATAAATTTCTTTCCCTTCTGTAATGTTTAAAAGCGTAGACACTCGATGAACCTAAGTACAGTGAGTGTCCCACGATTTTTTAATACATACCTATTACTAGAATATACATATATTTTTAGTACCTTTGGTAATAAATTACTAAAACTATTCACTGAAATACTCTTCCTCAAGCACACGTCTCTTGGATATTGATTAAAAAAAGATTGAAAGATAAACCATGGTATAGGTAGGTCAAAAAGTTCATGCAGGGTCTGGCAGACCCTGTATAAATAGAATGTATATATGAGACAAAAAAAGTATGTAATTCGAAGGTCAAATAAGTGATCAAAATTCCTGTTTTGCACGGTCACAAAATTTTGTTCATTAATTTGTTAACAATTTTGATAAAGAAATATTTTTTCGTTTCAATAGGCTTAACAATATTTAATCTATATTCTATAAACTATATTATTATAAGAATACTCGATACAACAATTAATACTGACTCAAGGTTAATTCAAATTTTAGTTCGTAAATTGTAGTTATCTAGATCTAATCCACTAAAATCTAAATTACAACATTTGTGACATTAGATATACTTAATCATTGTAAGAGTATCTATTGTGTGCATATTTATTTAGTGTTTATTTATAATTTTAATGGCATTGGATTTTCAGGCCATTGTTATTAACATGAATTATATGGTATTTTTTAAACGAAGTACTAATTTTTCACAAATGCTTTTATTCATCAACAATACAGTCGTTGGGTTAGGTTATACGGAATAACAAATATACACGTCTGTTGGTTTAGTTATTTAAGGAGTTAGGAAAAACATGACACTTTAATGATAGTAATATTGTTACCGTACATTTTTACCCAGGGCCGGTTTACCCACTAGGCACTCTAGGCAAGCCGAAGGCGACCTTAAACAAAGAATAATAATACCGAAAAACCGAAATTTTCAAATCTAAAACAAAATGAATATTTTTTATTATTGCTATAGCAATAATAATAAATTATAATTTAAAAAAACTAAAAAACACGCTTTAATGAACTAAAAAGTAAAAAATAATTAATTTTATTGTAAAAAAGCGTGGGGTAGTATGAAAATATGATACAAAGCACCCCACGCTTTTTTACAATAAAATTAATTATTTTTTACTTTTTAGTTCATTAAAGCCTGTTTTTTAGTTTTTTAAAATTATAATTTGTTTTTGCTTTTTAGTCCTGGAGATCCTGGTCAGGATAATGGGACAAACTTATGGAATTATTGTATTGTAATCGGTCCTTGATAAGTGTGCAAAGTTTCAGTTCAATCTGAAGTTTTTTGCTTTTTTTTTTAGTCCTGGAGATCCTGGTCAGGATAATGGGACAAACTTATGGAATTATTGTATTGTCGTCGGTCCTTGATAAGTGTGCAAAGTTTAAACTAAATCTGACCGTTCAAAGTTGGTCAAAATCAAGTTCAAAGAAGTCGGTTACAAACTGACAAACAAGCAAGCACACAAGCAAGCAAGCCCGCAAACAAACAAACATACAGGTGAAGCTAATATAAGCGTCTTAAAAAATATCCATGGTTTCATAAAACCGCACCCTAGTTTTTTAACTTCCCATTGGAAGTTATTGTAATGGGTCCGAAAATCGAAATCAAAAAGGAAAAAAAATTTTTATGTTTCAAGGTCACTACACTATTTTTACACTACTTTTAGAAAGATGTCTGTGTGTGTGTGTGTGTGTACGTATGTACGTACGTACGTACGTACGTATGTATGTGTCCATTTCTTTCTAAGACGAAATCTCGAGAACGAAAAATGATATCGACTACGTTGGGGTGCCAATCGACGCGTATTAACGTATATATGATCTGAAAGGAATTTTTTTTAAATCGGTTCAGCCGTTCTTTTTTCTTAACCAAATAACCTCCAAAAAAGTAGATTTTACACAATATCTCGCGAATAAAAAATTATATCGACTTCGTAAGGGTGTCAATCGAGGCGTGTTAACGTCATTTTGATTCGACATAAATTTTATAAAAATCGGTTCAGCCGTTTTTTTTTAAATTATTGATGTTTTAATGATTAAAATGATTACTTTTCTGTGTAATATCTAATTTAATTATTATTATTAAATATTTATCAAACTGGGAAGTTCGTCGTGTGGACCTCAAGGGTCGCACTTTAGTCCTAATAAACGACCCACCTCACGGCTTGTTTTTTACATAATTCTAGTCCTAGTTACCACTGGTGTGAATTGGCCAGAGGCACCAAATTCTCTTTTCGCCAGGAGCACTAAATCTTTCTTTCGCACTTCTACTAGGTACTAGTAAAAAGCAGATTCTATACAAGTTTAATATATTTCGTACTTTAAATGAAAATGGCATCAACATTAAACACTTTTTAAACAAAATTATAAAGAAGTTTAGAATTTCATCAAAGTAAATGTAAATGAACACGAACAGTAAATAAAAAATTAAATTAAAAGTAAGCATACGATACGAGTACGTTCTAACTATACAAAGATAAACAGATTCTTGAAATATTCTTTACACTGGAACTGAATAAATAAACCATCAAAAAGAAGAACGTTCAACGTATTTGCCATTGATGCGAATAATCTAGAAATCAAGCCATGCATTTAAATTCCTCGATACGATATTACAGATATCTACTAGTTTTTACAAATAAAATAGCGGTATAGATACCCAATACAGGTTTTTCTTAAAGAAATAAAAGATCGAGTTTTCATCTATCTAGTACCTATATGTAAGTTTGATGTATATATTCTGAATTAAGAGGCTCTACTCTGTTTCACCAAACTTGATAAGTACATGTAGGGAAGCTAATATGATAAATTAACATATAAATTAACTTTTTGTACGGCTAGTTCACTAAAAAGGATAGATATGTTTTTTCGTCCCTTGTGAAATACCTACATATTATGAGCTTTTTGGTATCTACACAATGTATAATCTAGAAAGTTTTATGTAAATGATAATCAAAAATACATGAAAAATATTATACTATTTACAATTCATTTAGAAAAAAAATGTTTACAAAACTTTCAGGCAAACAAATAAATAGAAAAATAAACCGTTATGAAAAGTGTAATATTAAAAAAAACGTATTGGCGCATATCTCTTCTGCGCATCCGCCGATTTTCCCCAAAAATAATAGGGCTCTTCCTATTTACATGTGAAACTTCATACCAAAATTTGGGTTAGATCTGCTTAGCCGTTTGACTTGTATTGTGCTAACAGACAATTAACAAACAAACAGACGCACAGACTTTTTCTAAAAATAATTTTTTGAACTAGAACCTCGAAACGAAAAAATAAGAAATTTTGAAATGTGAATTTTGACCTAAATTAGTAGGTACAATTGGTTGGACTTGGTTGGAATGGTAAAAACCTGTGTTGTGTCTATAGGCAATTGTATGGTTACTTAACATGTGTTTACTAAAATAGGCCTCTCTTAGCACAGTTATCTACTGTGGTGGAACGCACATAGCAGACAGCTGGTGACGACGCTTGAGTGTCTAGAGGAGAGAGTTTTCACATCAAAAACTAGTAATGAACGTGAGCTGCCTTCTTACCTCACCTACTACAAAACTAACACATTTATAACACTTGCACACTTCGTATAAATGTAATCTACAGGGTGTGCCAAAAAGAATGGGACATAAAGTAACAGCTGATTCCTTACAAAAAACATTGCGATAGACCTCAACTTGTCTATTCCGAAAGTTGACATTAAAAGAGATACAGGGTGTCAAAGTTTAATTTTTATTTTTGATTTTCTTAAATAACTTTTAAAATAATTTAGGCATTTTAATGAAATTTGGTATATGGGGATTTTTTGCCACTTACACATCTTTTCACTCATTCAAATAGTCATAACTTTTTTGTACGCACTCGTACTATTTTTTTGAATTAAAGAATTGATTTTTCCGTCATTTTTACGTAAAAAAAGTATACTTTGTAAAAGTTGCTAAGAGTAACCTTTTTCAAGATATTTGCACTTAAAGTAATCGATGCAATATGGTTTTAATTGGCAAATTTTGAAAATGAACATAGGTGGTTTTGAAAACGCCGGCGCGGCGTTATCATGGTAATTTTGACAGTTTTATTTAAAAATTCAATGTTTCTTATTAAAATGCCGCGTCATAATGATAAAAATAAATATTAAACTTTGACACCCTGTATCTCTTTTAATATCAACTTTCGGAATAGACATGTTGGGGTCTATCGCAATATTTTTTTGTAAGGAATCAGTTGTTACTTTATGTCCCATTCTTTTTTGTACACCCTGTATAAAGTTATACGATTTGCAAGGCACTTTAAGTAATGACTGACGCTGTTAGACTATCGTAAAATAATAATAAAATATAGTCTTAATTCAAATATTTTTCAATTATTTTCTACCATCTGTGCAGTGACGACACAAAGTTTCAGATATTGCGGGGAATAAACTAATTATTGTAGAAATTAATTTTTAATTTGTAGATAGTTTTTATTGAATTCAAAATTAGTTGAAAGCGAGACAAAAACGATATAAAATGTTGTTTTTGTTTAGTTGGTGTTATTTAAAATCATTCATTTAAGTGAACTAATAGTTCTAACAGTTGAGATTCGTTTTTTACTGATTTTATTTTGCTTTATTTTAAAAAGGAATTTTATCCAAATAATTTCCCTCAAAAATATTTAGAATAATTTATGTAGGTGTTTTCCTCCTTCTTCCTACATATTATTATATACCGGGTGCTGCACAATTACACCAACAAACTTACGTAATTTTAATAAAAAAAGTTCCTATAAACATTATATGCACAGCTCCTGAGATATTCAAATTCAACATTTTTACTTATTATTAATTCATTTCATTTGAAATTTTTATGCATTATTAGGAAGGAAATAATAAACTTGATGCTCAAAAATTACATTGACAAACTTCTTGAGGTGATTACTTAGGTCAATTTTATAAAAAAAATGCATAGAACGCACAAACGCAAATGGATTTGTTCGGACGGTCATCATTTTGAAAAAAAAAATCTCATATGAACATATAGGTTATCTTTAGTGTTCCGTTCTTCCGTATGGAATCCTATTACCCTACCTAAGACATCTGTCTGTATTAGGTCGATTGAGTCCAATTTATCTATGTACAAAAATGTACCTTTTCGGAGATACAGCACTTTAAATTTGGGGTTTTCAAAACGTATTTTTTTATTTTAGGAGAACCGTCGTTAGTTAACATGCTTTGAGGAAAATCAAACATGATCGTATTTGGTTTCTAAGTATTTTCAGGAAAACCATAAACCATACTAAAAAAATTATAAGAAACAAAATCTATTGATTTTTAAATTTCCTATTACCATGCGTGCTCTCCAATTTTAGAATTTATTGAATGATATTGCACTGTTGGTATCAAAAGTGCCGTGATTTGTCTAGCTACCAGTGTGCTGTTTTTCTCCAAATTTCGTAAGATTATAGCTTTTTATGAGTGACAAACGAGTTCCATCCAAAATTGAAGATTGTATCTAAAACGGTTCTCCCAATATAAAGAAAATACATTTTGAAACTCCCAAATTTAAAAAGCTGTATCACCGAAGGTTGCATTTTTGTATAATATATATTATATAAATTGGGTTCAATCGACGTAATATTATCCCATGACATTCTGTAAAGCGTTGTCGGTTGTTAGAGACACCCTGTATATATTATATTATTCAGAATTGAAACGATTAAATGCAATTGAAATGTAATTGGAATTGAATTGCATCCGAAAAGGATGTTTAAAATCGAAATAAAACAATAGATTTAAATTGAAAGCTTCCAATAACTGAGTCACGATCGTTGGCACAAGAGTTGGAGAAAATAAAATAGTTTGGCAACATGCACTAAGCTTTTAAAAGCACGAAACGAAATTAAAAAGAACACAAAAATCACGAAGTCGAGTAAGGTAACAGTTATATGCTTAACTAATGTTTCTTTTTAAAATTCAAAATTCAAAATGCATATGCAAAGTAAATAGATGTTTAAAAAAAAAGTTTTTATAAAGTCGCTACAGAACTTCCGAAATGAAAAACATTCTCTTCGGATCTATATTTTAAATTTTTACTAGTTGTGAATATAGGTACTCGAATATGTAATAAATCTAGCACATGAATAATATTTGAAACTTGAAATACTTAAAAATAAGTTCATTATTTGTAAAAACGAAGAACTATGCTGAATAAAAGATGTCCATATTTATAAAACTTCGCCAAATTTATATTGTCAACAAAATCGATTGACGTGGATTTATTTGATTTTTTTTAGGATAATCTATAATATTTGTCAATTACTAAGATGTCAACACACAGTTTTGAATAATTTAAATTAAGTTTTCTTAAGTAAAAATTCAAAATTGATAACAGTGTTTTATTCTGCATAATATTATAGGGAAACATTTTCTTAACAATTTTTTATAATCCATTTCTCATATTTATCTTATTTATTGTAGATTATAGATGCTCGAAAACTTAAGTCATTAGCGTTTTAACTAAACAATATCACAAAACATCCATGAGCGAAGAGAGATTCGTACTCACGACAACTTGATCCAAGAAGACAACAATTAGTTATTTTTGTTATTTAAGAGATTTTAAAATGTAGGTATTGAATTTTGCAAAATTACTAGACGCCAATGACCTCAGTTGTCTCTCTCCTTTTATGTAAAATTAGTTATTGAATTTATTACAACTGATCTTTTGAACACATGATAAATATGATTTTTTTGAACTGTAAGAATCTGAATAACCATAAAACTCAAGACTACCGTTTAAAGTCTACAAACATTAATTTTCAAATAATTTATTTGTTCACAAAATCAAGACGATGTTCGCAACAAACAAAAATACCTTTGATTTGCAGCAACGATTTCTGTTTTTGTTCTTCACTTACCTAAAAAAGAAGAAACAAAGCATTAGTATACACAGTACAGTCTAAAAATTGCCAACTAATTAAACAGGATAAAGTATAATTAACAATTAGTTTTTATAGGCCGGTATTCGGAGATAGTAGTGCTATTGACTGTATTACACAACTTGGTATTAAATTAGTTTACGATTAAGCCCTTAGTTAGACCATTGCAGCCCTTAACCTCGATTTAAAGTTGTTTTAGTGAAGAGGGTCGTTAAAAGTTTTACGATGTTAGTTAATTGGATGAGACACATCCGTAACGGTATTTGGGTTATACCTATACACTATGTCTCAACTAACACCACGCCGTATGAGAAAAACACCTGTAGGCTCTGTAAGTTAGATTTATGTTCGACTTATCACATAATATACGTTACGAACACTTTCGTAAAAAGGAATTTTGTAAAAATAACCAAACGTGTAGTGTAATAGTGAGAACTGAGAACACATATACTCTTTCCCATCAACAGATATAATTATCATGCGTGAACAGCACATCTTCTGTTATGCTGCACAATTAATATCTGATTGATCGTTACACTGCCTTCAGCTGGATTGAGTTTCAAGCTATCAATGAGATGCTGATCACGCAGTTTCATAGGATGTTCATAGGATAGACTATACAGGGTGGCTGATTTTTCATTGTCCAGCTTATATCTGCTAAAATATTAAAGATACAAGAAAAAGTTAGATAAGAGACTTGTGTAACTGAATCTGATTTATAAAATGGCGCAAACAATTTTTTCCCATGGCCTACCTATTTTCCGGAAAAATATCTAACTTTGGTTTTTTAAGTAGGACGCTCTGTATATTTTTCCGGAATAAGATTCTAAATAAATTTCTCTTTATAACGAAGTATAAAAAGTAGGGTTTTGCCTTTAAATTACGCCTAATAAGTTTATGATACTCCTTCCCAAAATGTGCAAGAACTTAGAAATAAAATAACTATACAGCGTACTTGTTAATTACACCTGAAATGCTAGGGCTCAAAAATGTTTAGAATTTAATGGCCGACAATTTGAACATTCATTATAAAACACATTGTGTATTATTCAATTTTGTTAATTTATAGCTAAACAATTAATGTTGTTATAATTTTGTTAATCATAAAGAAAATATTATTAATCACAGCCGACTCTCATAATATTATTTTCTTTTTTTATTTATTAGACGTAATTTAAAGGCAAAACCTTACTTTTTATACTTCGTTGTAAAGAGAAATTTATTTAGAATCTTATTCCGGAAAAATATACAGAGCGTCCTATTTAAAAAAACCGAAGCTAGATATTTTTCCGGAAAATAGGTAGGCCATGGAAAAAAATTGTTTGCGCCATTTTATAAATCAGGTTCAGTTACACAAGTCTCTTATCTAACTTTTTTTGTATCTTTAATATTTCAGCAGATATAAGCTGGATAATGAAAAATCAGCCACCCTGTATATATACTCGCATTTGAAAGATACCGGGTGGAATTTTAAAAGCAAAATTTTTTTACGCACGGTAGAGTGAATTGGATCCATGCGGCTGAACTTGTAACGAAACGACGTTGCGAAAAGACACGAACGTGTAACGAAACAACGCAGACGTTGCAACACAACCTGACGAAACGCTGCACCACCACTCTTCTGCGTTGTTGAGGTATGGATGTGTATGTGTGTGCACAGTCGACGCGAATTGATCCCCACCACGCTTATCTCGAAAACCAGTATTCGTGTTTACAATATTTTGTGCATATTATATACGTATATATTATCTAGAAGTTTCACTTCTGTAGTGTGTAGTGTAAACTACACAGTCCATGTTTCAACGAGAAATAATAAATTTGGTACCGGTCAACTTGTAGAGATTGTAGGTAGTTGTGTGTTTCTGGTAAAAGAAGTTGTGTATTGTGTAAAGACCTCGGCAGGATAGTATAGTCGCGATGGTGAAGTAGTCGTGTTTTAGTGGTGGGAGAACGGGTCTCTTAAAATGAACAATAAAAAAAATCATTGTTTTTTGGACATTTTGCTTCAGTTTGACAAACGGCTTTTTGTTAATAATTATTAATTAGTTACAGATATCTAGATAAATAAAACTTACATGCTAAGATTTTGATAATATACAGGGTCTTCAAAGTTAAGTCGGCACTATTGCTAACTTCGTTATTTTTGGATCTACAAAGTCGGTTAAATTAGCAAACTAGAAGTATTTTTTCCGGTGAATAAAACGATGAAAACAGAAAAACAATTGAATATCGCGTTTTCGAGTTTTATAAAAAAATTCTATTTTTTTAAATGATACACCCGGTATACAATATTCACAATCGATAGACAGTTGAATTCTGAACAAAAAGTGTCCCATAGTCTTCTATCCTTATGTCAAAAATGACTAAGTTAATAATGATTTTTCAAATTCAAATTAAAGGTAGCTGTGATAGTGGCAGCTTTGACTCACCATAAAATAGAAAGTGACAAGAATATCCATGAGGTGAAAAATATCGTTTATTTCAAATTATTCTATAACTTGGAAGAAAACAAAATTCAAATAAGATTCTCAAAAACATCACCCTCTTGGTCCAAGCATTTTGTAGCCCGCTTGCAACACTCCTAGTGACTCTGACAATCATAACTCGAAAACGCGATGCTCAATTGTTTTTCTGTTTTCATCGTTTTATTCAGCGGAAAAAATACTTCTAGTTTGCTAATTTAACCGATTTTGTAGATCCAAAAATAACGAAGTTAGCAATAGTGCCGACTTAACTTTGAAGACCCTGTATATAAATTAAATTTCAATCGCTCATAAAAAAAGTTTTATTGTGCGTCTCCTTATAATTGTTTTTCGGTACGGCTTCGCCCGTGTGGATTTTGGTTTAGCATCTCAAAACTGCCAATATATTACGAGACTTCATTCACTTCGCTCGTTAAATGAAGATAATGCGGAACCTAACTCGCTTCGCTCGTTGGGTCCAATAAAAACGAGTCTAAACGAACGAATTCGGTTTATAACTTATAATAATCGAGAAGAAGTAGACTTTTGAACGGTGAAAGATTTTTTTAATTTGTTGAGTAATTTTTGAGGTTAACTTGGATAAAAATTAAAAACCAATCACCTAACCTAACAAACAAATAAACAAACTTTACCATTTTATTTAATAGTAGATAGTACTTATTATTAGATAATTTTTGAAAAAATCGGAGTAGAAAAAATCTTTAACAAAAATTATTTTAATACATCATAATAACAAGATTAATTAAATCACCTACGAGAAACGCTCGTAACTTTTAAATATACAGGGTGTATCTCACAGGATTGAGAACATAGAAAATAAATGAGTGCAACAGGGAAGACATAAACAAAATTGGTAGCGTGACAAAGATAGAATACACATGGCTAACTCAACTAAATTAATTATCATGGTTTTAAGCATGAAAAAGAGCACAGCAATCATTGATCCTAACTAATTTGCACAATGGAGTTTTCCCTATGTTCGGTTTTCTGTGGTACAACCTGTATAAGAGAGACACCCAATGAGCGTCACGTTACAATGCATATATCAGAAAAATTTATTTATTTACGGAGACGGGTTAAATAAATGAAAATTATTTTGTTTCTCAATTTTTGATATGACATTAAAACTCCGCTGCGCCAAAATAAAATATTAAAAAAATTATCCTTGTATGACAGAGACTAAGTGATTTTAATGTCAACTATTAAATTGTTTTCGTGAGCGGTCATTTAAAAGACAGGAAAAAATTACCTTCGCTTAATATTTCGACAGACACATTTATCTGGCTCTGTAGTTTCTATGCCGGGAAACAAACGGGATAATATACTTTATAGGTTATATGCGTCAACCAAGTTAATAGCATTAAATTAAGATTCCTATTTACATGAATTTACGTGATTAAACTTGAATAAACTTTAATTAACATATAATATAGAGAATACTAATCTTTGTTGCTTTATCATCTTTCGTGATTGATGATTTATAAATAAGTAATACCTATTTCAATTCAACTTAATAATTTAAATGCTTTTTCACTGGCATTTTAATTATGTGGAATAATGTCTCCCAACTTTTTTGCTCATGCCTCCTTTTGACTTTCATTTATATCTGTGACTTATTTGCTTATTTATTTTCACTTTAAGTTCGTAATATTTTATTAGTGCAATAATATTTAGATAGCCCACTATTGCTTCATATTTTACATACGACCAGTTAAAAGTATCTAATATCTCCTTGAAACGCCATAAGATCTCTTTAGGAACCATAAATATAGAGATCCGATTATCCGACTGAAACGGGACCGACATTATTGTTGAACCGATCATCGGAATAAAAATGTCGGATATTATGGAATTGACCGATGCCGTAAGATTACATTAGAGAATAGATTTTATTTTGAGGCATCTTGGTACACATACATTCACACCCGAATGACAGCTGCTTGCTCTACTGACACTGTGTGCGTTGGTAACACTGGAATTTGAGCGTCAGACGCAGTTCCGTCCCCCGACCTAATGTGAGGCCCCGAAATGTCGAAACCCAGTGCCTATGCACTTTTTATCTGATTAATCAATTTAAAAAAAACTTTGGCACGTTGGTTTCTTAGTTCAACGCATAATTAACAAAACAGATGCGAAACTATTCACCTACGTTAGCGCTACCTATAAAATCTGTAAACAAAAGTATGTTCTGATGTTTTCACTCATGTTTTTTTTTTTGCTTTCAAAAAGGGCCCCCAAACTATATGTGCCCAAAGGCCCCTGCATGGCCTGGTCAGATCCAAAATGACAGTGTTGGCTCGTTATAAAAGTCAATAAAAGTGAGTATATATTATTTTGCGTTAGACATATAAAGTCCATCATAAATTGTTGTCAATTTATTGACTATGCGTCTTCTAAAAGCACAATATAAGAGAAAATATACAATATTTTGCATACGTCTTGAAATTCAAGGATGAATGCAATTATGCAATGATATTTGATCTTTGAAATTTTCGACAAAAAAGGAAAAACAAACCAGTTTCCTATTTAGATTTGCTTTATTGGCAACGCCTCTACATTTTTTGCATGCATTATTTTGTTATTACGTAATTTAGTTATTTACGGTCGTAAATAACTAAATAGAAATATTTTTTTTTTATTTTCTGTATATTTTATGACGATATTAGCGCAATGGTAGAATTAAGAAAAAGGTAAAATTACTTAGCTGACTTATTTGCAATATTCTGTTTCAAAAAAGCTTGACAAGAAAATTTTTAGTTCTACTAATTAAAAAAATCTGTATACAAATTTTACCAATTAGGTGCTACCCACTATATTATATAATATTATTACTTTTTGAAAACATTTTCGTTGTCTTTTTATTTATAAAACATTTTAAAAATAGTCTACGTATGTGTATGCAAAACAAGGTAATAATAATAATTTTTAATATGTAACAATTTAATTTTTATTATTAGTGGATACCTACCTAATTTACCATAATTTGTCTTTATATTTATATAAAATTTTCATATATTTGTTAGCTACGCATATTATATCTTAATTGTGTACTTATTCAATGACGGTGGCATAAAACATTAGTCTAGTTTAATTATCAGCTTAAGATATTTTTATTTCGATTTTTACTTGATCCACTAAATGAAAAAGTTTGTGCGTGCCTATTGCCTATTCTATATATTATAAATAACACAAACCCAGTTCTGACTTCCTTCATTACATTTACAGTAGGTATTATGCACCTACTGTAAATACCAGTATAAAATGTTATAAAAGCAACTTTATAAATAGTTATGCATATCAGGTGTATAATAACGGTTCACTATAAAGCTGGTCAAGTATATCAAGCGCTTACTGTTATTTACATAGTAACATTCATATGTCGTTTAAAAAACACACGAATGGGAAACTACTACAAAATATGGCAAAAAATTAAAATTATCATTGTTCAAACATTTTTGGATATTTTATTTTTTATTTTTAAATTATTTTGTTCATTAATAATTATAACGCAAATTTAGACGAAATTACCAAAAATTTGATTTGTTTCATTGTCTAAAACAATTTCGTAATTTTGTAATACTATCCGTGGAATCTATGGCTCTTATAATATATTAATTTCCCTTTTTAATAAAAATATACAGATAAATTATATGATCACCACAATAAAATTTGCAAAAGTAATATGTAATGATGACGATACAAAAAGTAAAATTAATATACATATAAAAGCTATATGGATTCCACGAACAGTATTACAAAATTACGAAATTATCATTTTTAGAAAATGGATACAAAAATAATTTTTTGCCAATTTTTAAGGTACCTACCTCCCTGACACAATTTTATGTCACAATTGACAATTGACTATTAAAGAATTTAGCAAAATTGTTGTTATTAATAGCTTAACATATTGTGTGTAAAAATTGTTATTCAATAAATTGATGACCAACTTATTTGGTTTTATTTGTAATCGATTTATGTAATAAATACTTATTATTTTTTTTGCGTTTTTCCTAAAGTAATAATTTAAGTAAGTGTTTGGGAAAATTTTTAATACTTAATTTTTTTATTTTTTATATTCCTGTAGTTTTTATAGATATTTACAACAGTGTCTTAGTTTAGTTTATTTATTCACTCTATAAAAATATTAGGCTGATGAGCTTGTCAATTACATTACGTGTAAATAATATACATAATATAAATATAAAAACTGAATATAAGTACGCAAATTAAAATAAAATACTAGGATACAAAAACAATAATATTAAAGTGCATAATTTATCAAACTACAAAAACATGATAACTCACGACGAGAGATAGTCGTCCACCGAATAAAATGCATAAAAAATTAATAATTTTTCAACAGAAAGCCTTATTTTATTTTTCGGTTTACTATGTGCAACATAAGAATTAATCTCTACTAAGTACTTATTATTTCACAAATATATATATCCAACTAACAGTACACTGCATAGTTATCGAACAGGTAACAACTCAATTTTGCTTCCCAAGTCTAACGGTAAAGTCTTTATCGTAATAGACCTGAATACTCTGCTTTAAAATACTATAACTGTCTTCCTACAGACCTGAAGACATTACCTTTTCCCAAATTTAAAAGAGAGCTTAAGTCATTACTAATTAAAGCTTGTTTGTATTCTGTTAATGAATTTATCTGATTAATTATAACTGTAGCTGTAATATTTTAATGACGAATCTTGCTTATAACTGTTTTAGATAATAAATTTATTTATTCTATTCTATGAACTGTTCATTAAATAATTCAAGCTAAGATGAGTTCCATTTTTGACCGACTTCAAAAAAAGGAAGAGATTATCATTAATTATTCAACTAAAAATTGGCAGACAGCCTGTATATAACAGGTGTCAGTACAAATCTATGCATTTTATTCATGTCCATAAACATGTTTTGTATGTATATATCAGATTCACTTTTTTACCGTTCGATTCCAGAAGTCCAGCTGATTATTCTTTATAGAAAGTAGCGTATGGTAAAGTGAAGGTCGTTTGTATTATTAACATCGCGACGTATTAAATTAATTCAAACACAAAAATAGAAGCGTGCTTATTAGTTATTACAATAAGTAATCTCTAAAGAATTCGTCTCTAACCAGTATTTAATATTAATATTTAAATTATAATGGGAATTCTGTCTGTAATTTCTCGGTCTATTTGTCTATGTCGACATCACTTGAAAACGATTGTAAGTACTAATTTTAACGAAACTTGGTATAAGCTATCAATACCTACCCAAACTTAAATTTTAGGTTACTTTTTATCAGGCTAGGCTCGGGTTAAAATAGGGTTCCTGTTAAACCTGACATTCATGCGAGTGAATCTGCTAGCGAAGCTGTTACAGAAGTTTGTATACTTTACCGATAAAATTGTTATTTAATTAATTAAAAATAATTACAGACTTTGCTATTGTAATTTAATTAACATATTAAATGAAATAACATTATGTTACAAGGGCAGAAAACTGGATTGCGAACGAGAGTCGCAATTTCGAATTTTACCCAAGTAACACGTAGTACTTTTTGTAATAAGTGCATTGAAAAAACAACATTAAAATAAAATAAAAAGAATAAAAAAAAATCAAACTCGTTGGATGATTTCTATACTGTGTTTTATATATGTATCTAACATGTGGATTATCGTACGATGTCTACAAGATATAATTATTTCTAGAATATCATGTAGCAATACCAATCTTTGGTTATCTATAACATTGATATATCTAGGTACTATTAGTGTATCCCATTAAGGGTATTTGAAATAATTTTCACTTTCATGATGAACTCTCGCTAGTACGAAGATTCACTTCTACAACATAGCTATATTGAATTAGCACTGGCATGTGGTGAAAATCTATTGATTCCGAAGCATATAAGGAGAATATTAGATTAGCAATAATGTCACGGTTGAGTAAAATGTAAGCTTATTCCGCCGCGAAAGTGGAAAGGTTCAGGTTAGAATCCTGACTGTGACTATGGTTGGTAAAATGATTTTTTCCAATATGTTTCGAATCAATTATATAATTGGCTGCTTTCCAACGATAATTCTCAACAAAATTAAATACTTACAAAAACACCTTAAATGGATATTGTGGGTTAAGCGAGCTAGGTATACCATGTGTCCCCGGACCGGGTCAAATAGGAAAATCCTCGGGAAAAACTTGTTTATTATATGCGTTTTACGAAAACAAATCATTCTTCAAAAAAACTCCTGCTTATTTAAAAAATGAGATTCCCATAAAACAAATTTGAATCAAATGTACAGGCTGTTTAGAAATTTAGAAAACATGAAATCGCTTCAAGAGAGAAGTAGGTACCTTTATTTATTATTTTATAGAAAAAATTTATAAGAGAAAGTCGTTGACATTTCAAATTGAAGTGAACTTGTTGACTGCTGCTTGGATCCTTTGCTATAATATTAAACAAAATAAGCACATAATAAAAAAGTTTTTCCTATTGACAAACCGATCCGGGGACTCATGGTATATATAGGTAGTTTACAATCATTGCGTAGGATGGAACCACTTTTGATCCTAAAAGAATTTCCCAAGGGACGAAAATATGTTACTTTTGATTTGCGCATGCGCGACATTTATTTTATGTCACTGGCATGCAAAAGCGAACTTTCGACCCCGAAAAGTATGTAGTATGCACTTTTACACGTGTTACAAAAAAAAATGGGTATGTGCTTATGACCACACGACAGAAGTGAAAACTTCAGATTTTCTAATTTTTGGTGTCATCTATTATAGCGCATTTATGAACTAAAAATAATTTATTACTAAAATACTAAAATTGTATTTTTAATTAATTCCACCTTGGTTTCAAAAAAATTATAATTATTGTCAAAGAAAGAATATAACAAAAATTAAAAAATATATAAATAAATATCATGTAGAATTTAGAAAAAAAACGCCAAAAATTCTACGCTGCCATCAGGTCTTGAACCCAGGCTTCTATGAATAGAACTCAAAGACGTAACCACTGCGCTATGAGTCGAAGTGATGTAGACGGCCGTTCTTATGAAGTATGTTGCGAATTCTTACGGTAGGGTTGCGAATTCTTACGGAAGTAGTTGCGAATTCTTACGGAAGTAGCTGGAACGCCTCACATTTTTTCAGTACCCAGGCAAAAAGTGCCTAACGCGCCTAAGGAAGTTTTCACTTCAAAAATATATTTTTTCGTTTATTATTTAACTTTTATGTAATCACACGCAGTCTATTTAATATTCGTATGTTATCTATTAATACAAATATTGCCGAAACTATGTTTCAATCTAAACGTACAATTAAAGTGTTTATCGACACTAAAATTACGTTATTTTTTCACTCTCCATTTGGTGTTTCCGAATAGTAAATAACAAACTATTATTTAAAATTGCAAAATTTCAATATTGAAGTGTTACAGTAAAATTTAACTCCAATTAGTTTGGTTTGTTATAAAGTAATTATAAGCGTTTAATAAAAATATACATTGCAATAATATTTTTTTAAATTGTAATACAATATACGTAACTTATCAGTTTAATACATATTCTCTGTAATAACCAATATTCACTTATTATTTTTGTTTTGTAATCGTTCATTTTTATAAATGCATTTTTTGATTGCATTAACAATATCACAATTGAGGTGTTGAAATAATCTGAATGTAAAAAAATAAAAATAATTGTCAAATAATTATCGTTACTTACTAAAAGAATTATTGTAATAATATAATATTTTTTTGCAATACTCACTATAAGATAGCTGCTTTACATGCGTTTACACATGCATGTAAAGTAACTTTTGACAGACCGGTCACCAGTGTGCGGGAGCATATTCCCAAACTAGTGTGGGAAAGCAAACCATTTCCATAGTGATTTATCATATTGATTGTTGATAGTGATTTATGTTTATTCGCCTGATTCGCCCGCTATTACAATAATATAGGTACTCGTGTTCGTGCCTCGACCTAATCTAGAGTGAAGTTGGCAACGCAAAATGAACTGTCAAACATTTTCGAAAATACTGAAAATGAAGAGAAAAGTAGTTATTTTATAGTGGGTATGGCAAAAAATACCATATATAATATATCTCACGCGTAATGATATTATGACCGTGTGCCTGTTAAAACTTATTTATCATACCTCTGTCACTACTCGTCAGTAATATACTCATTACGCCACTAGACATACAATCTATTATTTAAGAATTTTTTTTGTATATAGGTACTAGCTTTCTGGCGCGGATTCCGCGGATATAATTTGGTTTGGCATCGAAATAATCAAAAACGATAAATCTCTCATATCACTTTATTACTGAATATCTTAAGTTTAGCTCTACTCCATTTTTAAAATTGCAACGAACATCAGCTGACCTGTATTTTGTTTAATATTCCGTGCTCACTAAATTATTGCATGTTATTTGAATGGTGTCATGTTTGTAAATTTGAATATTGTAATTTGTGGTAATCTTTCCGTTTAAATACCAGATCAAAAGTTTAATGAGTTTGATGGCACGTAAAAAGCAGATCAAGTTTTTCATTGCATAAGCAAAATAATGCAAAAAAACATAAAGTTAGATTTTTGACACAAAAAATATACTAATTCGCCGTTATTTTATTGATGCATAAAATATTATATACTAGTGATATTATATGTGGAACTTTTTGAGGTTGCGGACAGTTCTAACGATTGTTTGTTCTGTCGACGCCTAAATAGGTCTTAATAATACGAGACAATTTTATGATATTTGTTATTCGAATACTTCAGATTATCATTTTAGTGGGTTGTCATAATATATAGGCACAATATGAACACAAAAATTACTATGAAGACATTAGCATATAACAACTGTACTCAAAAAGTAATAATTATTCTACCGACGCATTATAAAAATAATATGTAAGTAGGTTACCCAAATACATAAAAAAGATTTTTGGCAACAGATACAATTTGGGAGAGATCAAAATATAATTCTTGGTCCGCCTTTAAGTAAGAAATAAAATATCCCTCTTATTCTACAACTATACACAATTAGACATATTTTACTTCTGTGGCTTATGATAACATGCTCAAAGAACAATTTTAAAAAAATTGAACCGACTTCGAAGAGAAAATCCAGAAAAGTCCATTTTTTTTAAATTATCTTAATTTCGCAATGACCGCCAATCTTATCACGTAATAGAGAAAATTTGAGCGGGCCTCAAATCCACAAATCCTTAATAAGACATTGTCTGAAAGTGTATTTATTTATTGTAGATTATAGACGCGTCGACAACTTAGATCATTAGCGTCTCTGAAAATGTAGCAAAATACATGCTCTTATCATCAAAAGTCTGTCTGCAGTAGTGACTAAAAAAACGAATTAATCAATCAATTTTTACTCAGAAATGAAATTGCATTTAATTCTATACTAGTTTTGTGTAATGAAATCTAGAAAAATATATTTCAGACTGCACTAGCATTTTTTGGTATCAAAATTCTGAAAATTAATGATAGATATTTATTAATTCGTTAATAACACTGACTTCAGTTAGGAAGGATGATTTAATTATAATCCCTACGGAAATAAATGCACTTAACTTTTAATGTGGTACTAAATTTTGAAACAATTCTGATCTTGAAACAGAAAAGTTTCTTCCCCTCTGTTTTAATTGATATGTATATTATAATATTGTTTAGTAGAGCAATCGCTACACAGTTTACCTTGAGAGTACAGTTTGCCAATATAAATACTGCAAGTGCTGAGTTTCTATACGTGATCTAATTTAGAAGGATGGAGTAGTTTCAACAATATCACAGCGTCTGGAAACTTCTTACACTCAAGCAACTACACTTTAATTATTTTCACATTACGTGAAAGGATTTAAATTTAATTAGATTACATATTCCTTTGAAATAATTTAAAACATAAACATTACAATTTAAGTATACAGAAGAGAATTTCATTTTAACTTTAGTTTAATGGAATCATCAGTGTCTAAGTTCGAAATAACTGATCAATAAATACTATTATTATATAACAATTTTTTAACCTTCACTGATTAGGTTAACCATGACATTGATTGATCTTCGAAAATATGCATTGTTATTGTTCTGAATTAATGATTTCAATTGAAGAGGGATGCTACTTGAAGGGAATGTGGAAAAAACAAGTTATGTCCTTTTGATAAATTGCTGAGTAAATTGAATTTAAAGTTATTTACATTCCTTGTTTTTTTGCCATCCAATAATTTTAAGTTTTAAAATACACGGTGACCTACCTATTTCTTTTACCCCACAATTTACCCAGTGCTGAATACCGTTACGGTCTATCAGATGGCACTAACAGTTTAAAAATCAAAAAAATATGACATACCCTGTTCTTTCCCCATTCCGTTCACTTGTTTTCGGGTACGAAAGTTTGCGTTTTCATGATAATGACGTAAAATAAAAGTCGCGCATGCTCATATCAAAAGTATAATATTTTCGTCCCTTGAGAAGTGGCGCCATCTTACGCGACGATTGTAAACTATTTCTGACAGTTCGCCTAACCTACAATATCCATTTACGGTGTTTTTGTAAGTGTTTAATGTTGTTTTTTCAATCCACTTATTACAAATAGTTCTATGTGTTACTCGAGCAGAACTCGTGTGACTGCCAACCTCGCTGATCGCCCGGTGGCAAACGCCAACTTTCTGCCCTAGTTACACAATGTATACTAATACCGTAATGTACTCTTTAAGTATAGGGACAACTCCGTATAATTTACGTATAAATGTAACATTTGGCGGCTAATATAAAACCATAAAATATTTGTAAATATCACAGAAAAACTTCTCGATAATGAAAGATATTCTCAAGCTGAAGGTTTACACATAATTTAACATGTTGCATTCAATGCATTTTTTCTAAAAAATAACTAGCTCTTACAAGATTATTATTGCGGTGTGTATGTACAAGTTAAAAAAAATTTTGGTACCATATAAATTAACGATTTGTAAAGAGACCACTATATTATTACATAATTTATTAAATTAGCTAGCTTCTACTAAAACTTTTGAAATTTACACTTACGTAAATATTTCAATTTTAGCGGGTTAATTTTACAATAATTGCAATAAGGATGAGTAATGGCTAAGATTAAAATTTTATTCATAATACTAATAATGTTATGAATTCAAACAGAAATGCAGGTAACTTAAATTGTTTTCAATTTCGTATTGGTTTTGGTAGAAGACATTGATATTGTTCCCTTCTGAAGCTTAATTAAATCGTTACATTATCTCTAATGGATACATATTATGGCAACGTAATTAAGTTAAATTGACAATTACGATTTTAATCGTAGTAATTTTGTTGTAATATAATTAAATTAAACAAATAGAGAGGTATAATAATTGCCAATTTAATATAATAATAACAACATGATTTTCTAGAACAAAGACGACTAATTATTGCACATTGCTACATTAAAATATGATAATGAAAGTTGATATTTTTTCTCATTTTAACATAAAGTAATTCATTATGTATATTGTATATATCGTAGAGGGTGTCTCCGTTTCAATAAGCGAAATTCTTTTAGAATGTAGAAAGATATTTTAAGTAAACAAATTCTGAGAACATAGAATTGAATTGTGAATTATAGACGCTCGACAACAAATGTCATTAGCGTCTCTGAGAACATAATATAATGTGCTTTTAACTAATTCATTTTTGAGATACAGGGCGTTGACTAAGCTACTCCAGAAAATACAAAAGAACGTTAGTTAAAAGAATTAAAACCGCTTGTAACACATTTTTTTTTAAATTACAAAACGATACCAAAAGTGCATCTTTGAAAATTGATTTCATTTTGAACATTCGCTTGTTTAATAATGATAATAGAAGTCACCCTGTGGATTGTTTTAAAATGGTTTAATAATTTAATTAAAACTTTAAAATTGACGCAACAACATATGAAAAGATGTAACATTACACGACGTGGGTTAAAACAGGCAGAAATGTATTTTATAAACGACTCAAATTTTTCTATAATTTTTTTCGCCATACCGAATTTATTACAAGAAATTAAAAAGATATTTTTTTTGGGAGCTGAAGGGCCACGTTTCATGCTGCATTTCGTGGATGCAAAATCACATTCAACCAAAAAGTTTCCAATGTTGTATTCAATGAAGTTTTTTTCCTCTTAATGAATATTTCATAATCTGTACCTTGCATTACTTGACTGAAATATGATCAAAAAATAAACATTATAGATAGGTAAAAAAAATTGCAAATATTCATAATCTATACCTACAAAATTTTTGTCCATAAACAACACTCATTATCTATAACTGACACACTGATAATAATTGATAACAATTTTAACATAAAAATGTTATTAAAAACAGCTGTAAATCTGTCAAAATTCAGTAAAGAAATGTGAAAATAATCAAGTAGAAACTTTTTTTACGAACTTTTTAAAACTAAATCTCTAAAATTATGTTATTGAAAAGAGGCGATAGTTTTTAAGAGTTCCAAATTGCATTTTAATATAAAAATTTGCATATAAATATAATTTTGCTTTCTCTGTGTTCTTTATCGTGGGTAGTAAGACATTGTTGCTTTTGGCGGTTTACAATAAATTTCTTGTGAAATCATAGCATATAATAGTAACCGAAAGTGCGAACTAATCAAGAACATGTATTATTTCTTTAATTTTTAACCAAGAAGTTATCAGATTCAGATGTGATTAAGCGTTTGATTAGTAGGTATACATTTATTTCCGTCCCCGGTCCATCAATTTACGATTCTTCCTTATCATTTAAAAATATTTGTTACGTAAATATGGGCAAAGATATTTTTAAGTGGCTAAGCCGCTAAACACATAGTATATAGGATATTTATTTTATGTGGTCGACTGTATGTAAGTATTTATAATATTATTATACTTATGGAGATTATGATACTGTTCTTTGGTCTACCAAGGTCGACAACATAATATAAGTACCGTGTATAAAAATGACCCGAGAGATATATGAAAGTATTTCTTATAAGTGTACGTATTTACCATAAGCGCCACTAAAATCGTGCTAACATTCACATAGTTCCATCAGATCATACTGGTTAAAAGACTCAGCTATTGGCAAGCTTGGGAGAATCAATAGGTTTATTCCCACAGAAAATTACGGATTTGTTCCTGACAAGTTGAAGTTCTAATAGCCTAATAAATTTGACACTAGTCTCAAGTCTGCTTGTAAAATTTTGAAAGACTAAAACGAACAAAATAAATATTAAGTAGTAAAAAAAACTTTTTAGAGACAAGCTTTTATTTAAATGCACTAAAAAGGAAAAAAAAATTTAATAAATTAAGTTCAGAATTATAAAAGCGTGGGTCGTGACTAATAAAGTATCATAGAGTTCACGACCCACGCTTTTATAATTATGAACCTAAATTATTAAAAATTATTTTTTCATTACATTTAAATAAAAGCTTGTTTCTAAAAAGTTTTTTTTACTAATATTTATTATTGTAATCATCTATATTAATATCTGAATAAATTAGATTATGCACACCACTGTACATGATAAGAAAAGAGCATGAGCCGGTTCAAATATTACAAGAACGTAACACATAGTAACTATTTCGCAAGACTGCTCGACTCAAGCTTTACTGTTGCCCGAGGATATCAATAACTACCTTACCTTTGTGTCGGAAGTCTAGTCACTAGTGCATACGTTGACAGTCGTTAACCTATTCTGTCCCATGTCTATTTTATTGGCTTGTTTATTTTTGAGACCAACATTAGCATATTATTGGAAATTTCACATTCGCCCGGGTGCGTGCTTTGATTTATTAATATATTAATCAGCTCGCTTCGCTCGTTCGTTTCAGTTATTATAGCCTATATCCTAAAGCCTAAACCTATTGAACGTGAACAAAATTTTGAAATCGGTCTTCTGAGATTAGATACCCCCGATTTTCACTCGGACGAATCCGGGCCGGACAGTTTTAATTATACATCTAAACCTTCCTCAATCCTCGTGAATCAATCCATATAATCATGAAAACCGGAACAACGTAAACAAAATTTTATATTTTCGACGATTTCGCGTTAAAAGTGTTATGGGTTATAGCAATAAAGTTTTACTTGCACCGTGGTTTCATAAAACCGCTCCCTAGTTTTAATTTTAATATACATTTTTCTGAGAACACATAAAATCAAGTCGGAATCTGTGTCAACTTAATTTTAAATAGCACGAAGTTGGCTTCTGTAACGAAAACACAAAACTAGTCAACATGTGATAAAAACACGGACTCTAAATAGCTTAAACTTGTTTTTCTAAAGCTTTTA
The DNA here is from genome assembly GCA_039654895.1 of Mongoloraphidia duomilia. Lineage (NCBI taxonomy): Eukaryota > Metazoa > Arthropoda > Insecta > Raphidioptera > Raphidiidae > Mongoloraphidia > Mongoloraphidia duomilia. The sequence goes on along the minus strand of CM077518.1, from coordinate 17,971,852 downwards.
CATATTATAATATACATTTTTAGAGCAGCAATCTCATACAAACGTTATTTTAAGTTGCACAAAAGTTTCCACAATATTATGCAAACATTGTGTCACAAAACCTAATACAAAAAAACCGTATAAGAATAAAGCTGCAGCACGAAAATTATACACCAGATATTATGCAACAAGAGAGTTCTATTATGCCAGTACTTGGTGAAGTATACGCGTCCAATGTTCAGAAGCTGTTGGCGTATGCAAATGATTGTCATTGTCCACACAACGTGTAATACGGATGTGTCATCTACAGGATGACACGGAACTTCCTTTTAATAAAAACTTGAAAGCATCTTTTCGGATTTCAGGAAATTACAATACAGTTGATTCTTTATTTACTGTATCAATATTTCAATAAATATTGCCAGAAAATATTGCCTGCATATACAGTGTAAACGTTGGCTGTGGAACGCTCCACTTTACTGTAGATTATAGACGCGTCGACAACTTAGGTAATTAGCGTCTGAATTACATTAAATAACAACTTCCTTAAAACTAAATGACATCACAAAGCATCCACGAGCGGAGGTGGGGTTCGACCCCACGACAATGTGATCCAAAGGTCGGCTACGCTTGGAACGCTCCAAAAAAACACTTTCCTGATTATATTCGAACAAGATTCTCGAACACGTCAACCTTATTTCTTAATCGCGCATCTTTTCTAATAGTTGTCAATTTTTTCTACCCCCGTTTCTTTGTGCAATGACGTCATCGACATATTTTTTAATGACAACCCATACTTTTTCTGACAGATTCTGATTCTTCGTGAAACTCTACATTACACCGATATGCGATTATGTAATTATCTTCCTTCATTGTGTAGCGAGAAATTTACTAATTATTATTAACAAACTGATTAATGAAAAACTGAAAATAAAAATCGTGATAGCTTCCAAATTAATGCGGAAAGAGGTGGGGGTAGAAAAAATTGACAACTATCAGAAAAAATGCGCGATCAAGATATAAGGCTGACGCGTTCGAGAATCTTGGTCGCAGATAATCGAGGAGGTTTTTGTTTGGGGCTTTCCGCAGCCAAGATTCGCACTGTATATTATTAAACAGTAAACACTACATTTTTTGTTCGCGGTTTCCCTTGCGTTATTATTAGTTTTGATGGGTACTCCTCCTTAATTTGTACGTAGTCGACAAAAGTAGCCTATACTTAAAACTTGTGTACTAAATTTCATCAAAATCGATGCAACCGTTCAACAAACTAACAAAAAAAAACTAACTATTTTCGTTTTGGGCAAAAACTGAATATCACTTATTTTTAGATTTGAACAGGCTGTTTAGGAGAGTAAAAATTAAAATATGTATCTATGCTTATAAAGTTAAGATTATTTTTAGCATGCAAACCCCATCCTTCAAAGAGAACTAAAAACATCCCTCTGTAGAGGGTTTTTTTTAATTTTTCCCTGGTAAAAAATTATAATTATTTTATTTTATTATTTTTCTTTTATGTTAAAAAAATGTGTAATAGTTATAGATCATTAAGGTCTGGAATTTTGTTAAAATTTTGTAACTTATTTTTAACTGTATGACAATAAACTATCTTATTTATTTTAAAACATCCCTGTTGAGATGTGAATTTGTGTCGATGCAAAATGTAGCAGTATTTTAAAATATGTTTTGTAAAAAAAAAGGCTCTATTGTTTGTTGTTTAAGTTTTACTATTAGTAAATTTCTGATGTCAGTTTAATTATTTGCTTGACTCTTTAGTAAATTTAATAATGCGAGATGTTTGACAACCGCGCTTTTTATATTTAAACAAGGATAGAAATTTGTTTTAAATATAAGTATATTGTGTAACAAATTAAAGTACAATAAACAGTATAGTAATTTGTATATATTTTCTATTCTGTGTTTTTCAATTAAATATTCCTCAGCACAATTTAAAAGATGTATTGTTCTATGTACCAGTCACTAGTGCAATATGTGTTTTGATCATTGTTGTAATTATTTATTTACACAATTTATAATTAACGTGGCATTGCCCTCTACTTTTAAAGATTGTTAAACAATTAAGAGAACAATTGGCATTTTCTATGTGCCATTGTAAAATAAATGGGTTTGCCTAAGAGGGACTTTCAAAATCCTAATTTATATTACCTATTTACGCTTAAATATTTAAAGTAAAAAGATAAATTTAATCAAAATAAGAAAAATTCATCTCACTTAAGGATTAAATAATTTTTCCCTTCATTTTACAATCACCTTCCTTACCAACATTCAATTACAAGTGCAAGGGTACCGCTAAGTATCTCTCTAATATACACATAGTAATTGTCTCTAGGTAGAGAAAGTGATTTTAAAACTAAGGGAAAAATTAATATATTCCTTTTTTTAAGTCGGTTCTATTTTTTTTGCAATTATTTTCAATTTGATACTTTTTGGTGTTTATATTATTCCGGGTACAGTCGGATAATATGATTAGTCCAAGCTTCTTCCTCATACAATCCTATAAACAATATGGTAAAAACTTCATCGCTGTCAGTTTAGTATATTGTCATATTGTGTTTTAAAGACCACCAACAGCTAAGGTTATTCATATTTTCAATTCATTATTTTTTTTTTATAATAAATTGAAAATCCAATTGACACTTTTACCAGCTCTCGGGCTAGAACCCGGGAACTGGGATCAGTTTAGTAGACCATTCATCTCTGCATCCATACAAACATACATAACCTCGTTTTAAGTCGATTAAAATTTATTCTTATACCTTGATCTTTTTAACGGCCATTTGTAAATTTATATGTTTTATAAATATGTTTTTTAAACGCATTTTATAAGTTTTAAATGTTAATTTTAGGATCAGTTAAATATATTTACATAAATAGAAATTGCATTAAATTGCTTGAGAAATATGATCTTCTTGCACACATTCTCACCTCCTCAATGGCGCAATTCACAAAGCATATATTTAGACGCTGCCAACGAATTCTTAAACTTAAAAAAAAAAACAAGATTCCGTGAAAGCACGATTTCGTCATGGACTCTTAACTATGGTTTTCGGATAAAGACATATATAGCTACTATTCTTAGCTTCCAAATATAATAACTGTCTTCCTTCTGAGCTGATAATAATTAGAAGAAACAAAGGATTCAATAAAAACCAGTACAGTGGTTAACTAACCCTAATATGCTAAATTTAATCCTCAACAACGGATAATGTAGTATTTATTCATCAATATAATAGTTATAATAAAAGATTACAAATATTTGTTAGAAAATTCTTACCTACCTACTTAAAGGCTACATAATATGATTTCTTGACAGTTATTGGAAAGACCCTCGTACAATATTGCAAACTACAGATAAGTATACCTATACGATCATGTTGCAATTTGCGCTTAGAACAAACTGAGTAGAATAATATATTGTACACAGTGACATTGTTTTCTCCACAACGATTTCATTTAAATATCCGTTATTAATGTAGGTATAGGTAGGAGTATTGCATGTGCGAAATATTCAGCGTAAGTACTTATACCCCGTGTCCGGTCTCAAAGGTGAACATATAGGGATTTAACATGGTATTGTTCATTTTTGCTGATTCGTGTTCGCCAATTCAACGTACAAGAAAGGCAATGGTACCTATCGAAAGATAAAATTATTGCGCATCAAATGATTCTAAAAATATGACCAAAAATGAAATTTTTACTTTAAAATACCAATTTGAAATTTACCGATTTTGCAGTAATGATTTCAAATTAAGTAGGCGAAAAACAAAACACTGAAAGAAGTGTGCTGTAATAAAATTGTCAAAAAACTTTTGTACTCGTAATTGGTGCACATATAGATAAGCATTTTTACAATAACTAAATTAAAAATGAATAATTACTCCAATGACAAAAGAGTTTTTATGGTAAAAACGTTTTACAGCGGTGTTAATTTGCGGAGAGTTAGAGATTTGTTTTCTATTAAGTTTAATGGCACACAACGTTAATTCCCTATGTTCGAATTTGAGACCGGACACCCGGTATATGAAATTATGCAAAAGTGAAAATTCCTAGACAAGTGAAATTACTGTATGTATCGGTTACAAAAAAATTAACAATGACATTCATGAAAATTATGGCACTTAAATTGCGGTTTTGTTAAAAACAAACTAATCAATATTTTTTTTAGTTTCTCAGTAATTTAACTTAATTATAGCGTCAACTACGTCAACTATTTCCGTACTCTATAAAGAATATTACGTGAAAAAAAATTTCGAAAAAAAAATTTAAATGCAATACTAAATAAGTACCAACTAATTATTGAATTTTTATATACGAGTACTATATGTATAACACACCAAAAAATGTTTGAATCTCGGAGATTGTCTTTAATAAAAAATTTATAGCATAATATTTTGTCATTTTATGTAAAATTACATCATTTAATAGAAAACTTATTGACTATTTAATTATTACGTACAAAAAAGTTGCATATATCTATACATTATGATAGGTATTTTTTTTAATTCTTTACAGGAAAATAGTTTTTCTGTTATATTGTAGTAAATTGAAGGAATCATTGACAGGGAAAAAATTGAAAATTGTGTTATAAAGACCATTAACAGCTAAGGTTATTTCGGCCTAGCATCAATTCATATTTTCAATTTATTATTTTTTTTTACAATAAATTGAAAATTCAATTGACGCTTTTACCAGCTCTCAGGTTAGAACCCGGGAACTGGGGACTTGTAATAGAGGAACCATAGCAACGCCATGTAAACAACAGCATTGCTACACGCTCGGCCATTCTCAAGCCCAATTGGACAGGGAGCATGCTTAGTTTTCTGATCAAATCAGGGTAAATCATTAGATGGTCGTGAGCGAATCAGGCTAATGTCTGGAGAAAGATTTGCTTCCTGCAATATATCTAGTGCGGATGTTGAAGCAAATGCTTTTCCAGAACATTCTTCAGCCACCACCGAATGGTTCCATTTTAGAGATATTGCAGACAGCAAATCTTTCTCCAGGTCTTCGCCTTACTCGTTCACGACCATCTGGTGATTTCAAACTTACCCTGGTTTTATCAAATAACAGTACGAACTTCCACAAATACAGTTTAGTGTTGCCGTCTAGACAAGACAAGACAAGACTTTCAAAGTCTTGGCTTGTCTTGAAATATCAAGACAAGACTTCACTTAAGTCTTAAGTCTTGAAATATCAAGCCTTCACTAAGTCTAAGTCTAGATTAAGAAACTCTTGTCTTGTCTAATATCAAGACTCTAGATTATTTTCATGAGTCTTGATTAGTAGTAGTAGGTAAAACCTTTACATACTACTACTTAGTTTATGTAGACTCTTGAAAATTGTCTAGAGTTTTGGCAAAAGTCTTGATTTAGATAAAGCAAGTCTTGTCTTGCCTTGAAAATTTCTAGACAAGACTTTTACAAGTCTTGTCTTGAAAATCTAGACAAGACAAGACAAGAGTCTAGAAATTCTAGATCTAGACGGCAACACTACGAATACTTAATTTCTTCAATATCAATATATAGACGCTAATGACCTCAGATGTTGAACGTCTGTAATCTACAATCTAATCTAATCTTTAATAGTCAATACTAAAAATATAACAGAAAAACCGAGTGGTGCGTTAGTTTTTTTCAGGAGGATTTCATTTACTCGCTCATTAATTTGTTTACTCGCTCATGAAACTATATACAGGGTGTCCTCAAAGACACTAAACACACGCCTACCACATGTTCCTGAGACCAAAATAAGCTGATTTAAGCAAACTTACCTTCTTACAAAATTGCTTAGTTTGGGCGCTATACGGCCCTGAAGTTACAATTTTGAAATCGTTTTTTTGTTATAAATTTAAAACGGCTTGTGCGATTTTGCTAAAATTTGGCACGTTGACATAGTTTCATGGAACAAAAAAACCCATGTTAAAATTATGATTAATATTAATCCATAGGCGTAGAAATCGGGTTTTTTAATATTTGAACGTTTCAAATTTCTACGCCAATGGAAGAAAAGGGGTTTAAGTATAAAATTTAGAATCAGTAACTTATTTGCTACAAAAAAGCTACTCTCAATAAGACTCGATTACTCTCATGGTTTTTGAGAAATTTGTATTTTAATAATAAGCTAATCAATAATAATACGTTGATAATAATAAGTTGATCAGTAAACAAATAAGATGGCCATGCTTTTTTCTAAGTATAAAACTAGAGATAATGAAGAAGTTATGCAAAGAGTAAATTAATTTTCTTCGCCTTATAAATCTTTGTATGCATAAAAATGGTGGACACTTTGACCACTTTTTATGACATATTTATTTATTTCTATTCATGTTTTAGTAGCTTTACTTCATTTTGTAAAAATTACTGCGAGTTATTAAAATACAAATTTCTCAAAAACCATGAGAGTAATCGAGTCTTATTAAGAGTAGCTTTTTTGTAGCAAATAAGTTACTGATTCTAAATTTTATACTTAAACCCCTTTTCTTCTATTGGCGTAGAAATTTGAAACGTTCAAATATAAAAATTGTAACTTCAGGGCCGTATAGCGCCCAAACTAAGCAATTTTGTAAGAAGCTAAGTTTGCTTAAATCGGCTTATTTTGGTCTCAGGAACATGTGGTAAGCGTGTGTTTAGTGTCTTTGAGGACACCCTGTATACAAAAGTATATATGCACAGACATTACCCAGTAGCTTTCTAAATGCACTTAGATATTCTAGAATTTAGAATACTGATTACATCAAATGTGTAAGTACCGTGCTAGTATTCACAAGTTAAAATTCAATTAACGCTCTATTTTTTGCATATACTCGTAATTGTGCTAATGATCTTATATTTCCTTGGATAATGTCAAGCGTGTATTATAAATGGCATGCAATTTTTTTTTCACATCTTATTAGAGTGTTATACAAAGACAATGATTATAATGAATAGAAAAAAAAACATAAATTTTGACCCAGATTACCTTGGTCGAGGAATCAAAATACAAACAGTGATTTTGGCTACTTAATATTCTATGCAGCCACAATCATAATTGAAAAAAGTTGCCAAGGTAAATACCGAGGTTGAATTGTTATTAATAGCTTCTTTGACTGTTAAAATCAATGAGATCATTGTATTGTGCAGTTAAAAATTGATTCTTTAAAAATGTTTACATTTTGCGGATGGGTCAACTTGGCCCTCGACATAAATTAAAAAATTTTTTTTGACAAATCAATTGTGCCCGCCTTGTGCTACATTGTGTTGTCAATTTTTTCAATTGTGCTCAACTGAAAATTGCTTGAAAAAGGAAAACAAATCCGGGGGCCAAGTTGACGCTCAGCCTGCTGCCTGCGGAAACTTTCGAAATTTGATGTTTTTTAGCTCATTCAATTGTGCCTCGCATTGTGCTGCTAATTTTTACTTCCCACTTCCACTATGGTAGGGAAGTAATGGATTTAGTCCGAAAAAAATATTTCGAGATTTTAACAGATCTTCACGTTTTGAGACTCTAGCAATCGTTTAAGATCATTTTCTGACTGATGTCTGTATGTGTGTGTGTGTGTATGTGGTCAATTTTTCGCCTTCGATATCGTAAAAACGGACCAACATACGGCCATGCCGATTGTTCTATTGTGTTTATCAGCCATTAACTTAAATCTGATTAGATTGCGAGTCAAATCGATTCTCAATGTCACGTATTAACATAGGTAAAAAAAATATAAATGAATTCTAGATGCTATAATATGAAAAAAATGTAAATATTTTTTTTCTCTAAAATGTACAGTTTTCGAGAAAAAAACATTTTACTAAAAAAAATAAAAATTGTACGTAAATCAAGGTAACCATGATTTTTGCTATATTAAGTTAGCCATCAGTAAATCACTAAACAAAAAAGAGGGCCATGCTTTTTTCAAAGAATAAAAAAAGAGTGTTTATTTTTTGCAAATATTTACTAGGTGGGAAGTATAGGACTGGCCATCAGTCGAATCTTTTCTACTTAGCTCACCTGCAATTCACTTTAAAATCAAAAACAAATCCTGGGGCCAGGTTGACGCTCAGTCCCCAATGCCGTCATTTATTGAATATGTTATAAATGTATGATTTAATAAATAACGTCACTGAAGATGAACGAGGAAACGAGCATCTTATTATTATCAGCAGTAACTGATAGTTTAATGGGTTATTAAAACTGCCTCGGCTCATTCAACCTTGGTTTTTGTCTGTTAACAATTGTTTGTGATTGTAAAATATTACATAGGTACTTTGATGTGTAATTGCGATAGGAAAAAAATCTATTATAGTTATTAGATAGATATTGTAAATTATAGACGCTCGACATCAGAGGACAATTGCAGACTGAACTTTTAATATAGTTCAGCTGCTAGATCTCAGGTATATAATTTAACATTTAGGTATTAATACACTACTTTAATTATTGATCGTCTACTAGATGTCATAGTTAAGACAAGATAAAGTTTATAATAAAACCAGCCTAAGCAGACTTGGGTAAAGGCTAGTAATAACTAAATTAATAATAATTGATACTATTTTACAGGTTTAATTGAGAGTTTAAATAGATGCGATCATTGATATAATATTATCTATATCAATGCTGATAATTTTAGAACTTATTAGTGTATTTGCCATATGGCACATACACTATTGGCGTCGGTCGGATGGCGGGACCTAGGGGTCGGACCAAAATTTCTCGACGTTTCATAGCCTCCTGAACAATTTGGCACCATTTTTGGAAATGTCTGTTTATATATGTATATATATATATATATATATATATATATTTATATATATATATATTTTGTGTGTGTGTGTGTGTGTGTGTGTGTGTGTGTGTGTGTGTGTGTGTGTGTGTGTGTGGGCAATAACTTTCGAAAGAGTTAATTAATTTTGACGAAATTTGGTAGGCACGTTGAAATCTATCACCGCACGAAGCCTATTTAAAATGGGCCCAATCGGACTATTTTAAGGGTGTTTTTTAGGGGTTGAAAAATGTTTTTGGGCCCAAAAATGCCGAAAAAATTCTCAGAATCGTTTCAAAATTGAAATTTAACTGTTTAGTAACGATTAAAATGTACTGCTAAAATTTTAATAAAATCGGCCCGACAGGACCGGACTTACAAATTTTATGAAAACACTAGTTTGCGGATAATGCTTTACCTACTGAGGGGTGTATTTAATTTGGTACCGAGGTTGCATTGATAAAAATATTGAAATTAAGAAAAAAAAAATATTATTTTAAGGGATGTATTAAGGGGTTAAATTTTTTATTTGTCCAAAAACAAACTTAAGTTCACATAATAGAGCTACAATGCCAGTATTAGCAAATACACTATATTGTCGGCAGGGTTTTGGCACTGCGACCCGAGTTTTTTAACTGTGCTATCTCTTTCTGGCGCAATTTGATTGCTCGTAGTGAAAAAGGAACAGGATTAAATTAATTGACAAAGAGAGAAAACGTTATCCTAATATTAGTTATATGTTTCTTTTTAATCAACGAAGTAGATACATGAGATGAGAGCAATTGCAATATACATATTTACATACTATCAGAATATTCTGATGGTAAATATGTTTTATCCCTACACGAAACATCATGTTTGTGCAAACATAACAGTACAAACAAATCACAAGAAATTGATTTGTAAAAACAAAATGCAGCAACATTATGTCGTTGCGTGCATAGATTGTCGCATGTATATTGTGCATACAAAATGCTGAAAGTTGTTTGTACAAATTTGCATGAACGTGTAGGGATGAAACATATTGTTTGGACGTTTTGTATGTACATACAAATCGTACAAACATTCCGCTGCATGTATAGGAGGCGCTTATGTTGTTATAGAGAAAAATTACAGAATAAACGTATTATTCGCGTGTGGTTTATGTACCAACTTTTTGTGTTCTTTGAATGTACTAAACGGGACAATTACACTAATTCACGTTTCACATCTGATATCTGCTGAAGTTGAAAAAAACAAACATCACAATAATTTATATTAAATTGTACGATAAAAGGATTATAAATATTGCAGTAAAAGGAGTTTTATATTTGACTATATCCATGATAGTTCACTAAAGTAACTGTAGATAGACCCAATGAGAATAATATATGAGTGCATTGTACGATTGTAAAACAAATGGAATTTTTAAATTATTCAAGATTCTACATGTGGCTAAAGAATAACGTAATCTCATAGGAATTGTATTGTTTGAGTTTCATTATGAAGAAAAATTATATGTCCATTGTTAGCATTTTTCATTTTAGATTTTAAATGTCAAAATTATCTCTGCAGCAGTACAGAAATCACTTCGAATTTTATTTAATTTAATATGTTCTCCAATAAATTCAAATAATTAGCAAATTGACAAATCTGTTATGCGTACATCTATAATAATCTATATAAATAAATATATAATAAAACTAGCCGCTACCCGTGGCTTCGCACACCTTTATTTTGATTTATGATTTATTATCCCCACCGCGAGAAATTTTCTTCCTGCGAAGCAAAGTCGGGCTGGTGGTGTTTATAATATTAGTATGATTCCGTCTATACGCTAAAATGCAAAATAATTTCAGTTACGCCCCACAGGAATTATCTCCCCCCTCGCGAGAAATTTATCAAAATAAAATATAACCTATATATCACTCAGGGAATGTAGCTTTCTATTAGTGAAAGAATTTTTAGGATCGGTTCAGTAGTTCCACAGATAAGAATTTATGATTTATTATTCCTCCCCCGCGAGAATCTCTCCCCCTGCGAAGCGAAGTCGGACTGGTGTTAGCAGAATTCCGCTAATACGCTAAAATGCAGAGGAATTTCACGTTTTGTTAGTAGTAGAGAACCAATAAAAAATTAATTAATTAATTAATTCAAAAATTAATTTAAAAAATTGAATAAAACATAGCCTATAACACTTCTGGAGTCATAAGAAACATTATCAAAATTATCAAAATCCGTAAAATAGATTTTATGTTAAAGCATTTGGAACATACACACATACAGGCGCGGACTGGCCAGGGGTGCTAGGTGCTGGAGCATCCCGGGCCCCCGGAGTTGGGGAAGGCCTGGGCCCTCCCATTTCCCAATCCTAACAAATAACAAATTACTCAAGTCTCTCCCTCGGGCCCCTGTAAATGTTAGCATCCCTAAAAAAATATAGCCAGTCCGCGCCTGCATGATACATACTAAATAAAAAGAACTTTATATCATAGTATAGAATAGATATTTGCAGTTTTGTCAGTTCTGCGTTGGCGCAAAAAAGTCTTCTATTGTCTAATCGAGTGCTTCTGAATGGTACTGCCGAATGGTAAAATATGAATACCAAAGAATTAATCAATAGTCTCTTATGATATTCGATCGCGTCTGATTTAATGGCAGCTATACTCATGCGAATATTTCTCCTGTTATGATTAGTATACTCAGAAACAGAATTTCCATATTAGGTATTCTTTAATTTTTAACAATTTTTCATCTTCCGTAGCCAGATTCAAATCATATTTTGAAAAGAAACATACAATGATAGAACAAATATATATCTGGAATTTATTGTTTCAAAATATCGAATTTGTAAGATAAAATTCAAATTGAACGTAGATCTGCAAAGTTTACGATGTGTTTAGAGACCCAGATAAAATGAAAGCTCGTCGGATATACCATAGTTCAACAGAAGCAAGCATTATGTTCAGTGAATGCAGCTATACAAGAATAACGGTTGGCTGCACTGTAAATGCTTACACATTGCTGACTTCACACGCAATGTCTCTTGCATTCGTATATTATAATAATGTTAGATTTTATCCCGAACTCATTTTCTGTTGGCGTTGAACAACAACGGTCAAGTTTGCATCTTTTATCTTGCAGAGGAAAAATGATATATGTGTTATTTCAGGAATTGTTCTTAGATAACATATAAAAAGAACGTTCAAACAATGCTGAGGTTTTCAAACATTTTCTAAAAGAGTGAACAATGAATTATTTCAGTTTTATCATTTTTTGCAACATTAGTAGTTTTATCAAAATATTAACACAATTATTCTTAACTGCGATTATTCTTAATTTTATTAACACAAAAGTTTTAATTTCTACCCAAGTTTGGCAACCGTCTTGTGTGTCTTATCCTGCTCACTTGGCTCGCCGCTATCACTACCCTCCCTGGTCCATCTTTCTTTTGTATCCCTGTCTAATGAAATAATTTTAAGAATGGCGTGTTAGTTAGTGATATTAAAAAAAATAATAACGTGGCTAACTGTTCTACAAAACAAAGGGCAATAAAATTTATAATTAAAAAAAGTTTGCAGCTCTAACCATTCTATTCAAGAAGTGTCCATATTTAAAATTTAAAAATGCAACCGGTCGCTTGCAATTTTTTATGCCAGTTAGGAAGGTACGATGTCTTGTTATAGAGGAAGCACAGTAGACTTCAATTTTAACTCCCTCACATACAGCGAACTAGTCTTCATAACGAACTACATTTACCTTGAGGCATCTTCCTTTACACGATTAACACGGAAGGCAAGTGGATCTAAATTAATTCACCAACTTTTACACGGCGAGACGGCTATGAGAGACAGACAAAATAGTGAGAACAACCTGGTTTCGTTTGGACCTTTTGGCTATGGAACCATAAAAAATTATCTAAAGAATAAAGATACCTATAGGTATGGGAAAGATTATGAAAAAGTCATGTACATAAGAAATCTGTACTGCTGATAGATCAAAAATCGTGAAGCCAACATACGTGCGGGTATATATTTCTGTCTTTTTTTATGGGAACCCAGCTGGCAGGTTCCTGATTGGCTACTTCCATAGACAAAGACAGAATTTTTAAAAGAGAGAAGGTTACTATTGACCACTGGGGCAGTGAGGTTTTACGTCAATGGCATCCATGACATATTTCTTTGTCTTTATATATTACGTTTCAAGTGGTGTTTATATTTCAGTTCATGGAATACTTCAGTTGATAATGATATTATTATGCCCAAAAAGATCCGAAACCTGTGTTTACTTCTTATATCACTATGAATTTCAAGGAATATAAGTAAAAAACTGTTTTTAACTAAATTAAACTAGGTTACGTTATAATGACAACAGCTGTCAAGCGTTTTGTTTACATTTTGTTCATCGACCAATGACATCATCGGAATAAATGCGGAATAACTTCGTCAAAAGAGACACAGATATATTTTTGCTCTCTTTGTGGCCTTCACTCACCGCACATTGAGTAAATGGACAATCCGCGGTATATAATTAAAGTATATGGAAAAAGTCGACATAAACGGTTTTGACTTTTCTTCACAAATCTAGTATTTATGAAATATTTTGACGTGTAAGCGATCTAAGATTCATAATATTGTTTTAATGATTCTTCTAATCAAATCTGAAAAAGTCCACCCTGTTAGTAATTTTAATTGCACGTTGTAAGTACATAGAGAACGGCATTATCATCAGTTTAATTGATCATTATTAATAGTTAGATAATGCTCGTTAATGAACATAGTGAAATGTATAAAATCTTTTTTACAGACGCTACATAACTGATAATTTACACGCTCAGTTAGCTACGCGTTAGTCCGGACGGAAAGCGTTAAAATCAGTGTTACGTAAATGTCGCTATGACTGTGATCGTTCTTTCATAACTAATAATCAAATATGTGTTTTCAGCGGAAATATTAAATTATATGAGGAATACCTCGTTCAAATTACTTAAACGTAATATATATTTTAAATACGTGCATGGTACAAGTATCGGAAGTAATATTGCTATTTTTTTGCTTACATAAAAATATTAGATCTCAACAACAGCACGATATCAAATTCTAGTTTTCTGTTGCCCACCCATCCATTCTTAACACAGTGTACTAATATTTTTATCATGGTTATATTATTATATAGTACTAGCCTCGGTACTAGCGGTCCCGTCTGGCTTCGCCCGGGTTCTAAGAATTTATGATTTATTATCCCCCCCGTGAGAAATTTTCCCCCTGCGAAGCGAAGCCGGTGCGGTGATGTTTATAATATTAGTATAGGATTCCGCCAATACGCTAAAATGCAAAAAAATGTTTTACTATTCTACAGTAATTATCCCCCCTCGCGAGAAATTCTCCCTCTGCGAAGTGAAGTCGGGCTGGTGGTGTTTATAATATCAGTAATAGGATTCCGACAATACGATAAAATGCAAAAGACAAAAGTTCCGTTTTGTTACTATCCCACAGGAATTATCCCCCCCCCCCGCGAGAAAAATAAAGTATAGCCTATATCACTCAGGAATATTGTATCGCTTTCTATTAGTGAAAGAATTTTTAGAATCGGTTCAGTAGTTCCAGAGATTATCCATCTACATACAAACAAACAAATTGCATCTCGAGGCATGTTTAGAATTATTGAAGAAAATCATTGAAATTCAGTCAAACTAATTTCTGTTTTTGACAAAAAAATTCGTAGGTACATCCCATTTGCTTTCACTGGGATTAAAATTAAGTACTTTCCGATTGCGATTCCAGTATCTTTAAAATTGAAGAAATTTAATATTTATACGCAATAGGTACATATTAAAACGCCCTACTTTTCAGTGTATTTATGAAAACTATATTGAGACATATTACGTATTCGTAATATTTTGGCAGGTTGATGTATATATTAACTTGTGTGTTCCGTATGTGACGCATACATCCCTATACATTGAGAGATCGCAGTGAAACTTTTATTTCGTTTTTGATGCATATTTTATATCGCACTACATGTTACCGGCCACTTGTGTTACTCAACCGTACATGTTTGAGGTATGTGACTATGTCTGATACAGATATATGCAACCTACAAATTTATGATATACGGTAAATTCTGCAGATATGTCACCGTAAATATACAAAATGCGCAAAATCTAGTAAAAACTCGAAACTTCTGTGTTAGTGAAAACAAAAAAATACCGAATATCTGTAGGTTTTTTTACGGTATTATAATTAATCAAGAAATTATTAGTCCTATCCGTAAATAAATTCACATATTAGTGAATAACACAACATATCAAACTACATATTATCGCCATGATATTTAATAGAAGGCTATAAGAAAAATGTAAATGCCACTGTCGGGACTTGAACCCGACACTCCCGATTACGCGTCAGGCAAGTTGTGGAGTAAATGGAAACGCGTAATCGCGAGTTTCGGGTTCAAGTCCCGACAGTGGCATTTACATTTTTCTTATAGCCTTCTATTAAATATCATGGCGATAATATGTCGTCTGATATATTGTGTTATTCACTAATATGTGAATTTATTTACGGATAGGACTAAATATTTCTTGACTAGAAAATACCGAGCTGTTGAGTAGATACCTAATGACAAAAATTTGAAAAATCGATTTTTATATAAGGTTATGATATTCCTACAAATAAGCAGATTAAAATTTTGAGATGGATAGATTTTATGGTTCCGCCATCCGACTGACGTCATAAATAGTGCATATTATGTATCATATATAGACTCGTACTTATACGCTTAGGAAAATGTACTACTACTAGCGGTCCCCGTCCAGCTTCGCCCGGGTGCAAAAAATTTATGATTTATTATCCCCCCGCGAGAAATTCTCCCCCTGCGAAGTTTAGTCGGGCTGGTGGTGTTTATAATATTAGTTGAATACCGCCTATACGCTAAAATGCAAAAGAATTTCAGAGTTACGTTTTGTTATTATCCCACAGGAATTATCCCCTCCACGCGAGAAATTCATCAAAATAAAATATAGTCTATATCACTCAGGGATAGTGTGGCTTTCTATTAGTAAAAGATTTTTTAGAATCGGTTCAGTAGTTTCAGAGATAAAAAAATATGATTTATTAGCCCCCTGTTCCGCGAGAAATTCTCTCCCTGCGAACCGAAGTCTCCTGTCGTGTTCTCGCTTCGCGCACTTGCCTACAGTTTATAATATAGCGAGTATAGTAATATTATAATATTATAATATAGTATAGTTTATAATATAGTATAGTATATTATTATAGATAGTCAAAAAATCCTACACCCCTGTTTTATCCCCTTTGGGATTGATTCATTGAATTAAAAAAACTCGAATAACGATAAACCTTGCTCAATAAACGGGCTGTCTAACAAAAACATTTTTTTCAAATCGGACTGGTATAGTTCCTGAGATTAGCGTGTACAAACACACAAACAAACAAATATACAAACTGTTCAGCTTTATTATACTAGTTCGATACTAGTATAGATTAATGATAGAGTGCCAGCGGTGAGAGATGAAGCCAGGCACGTCATCAATAATATGCTAGTGAACAGCTGCTTGCCCGCAGACAGTGCCGTGTACACAAAACTGCACATTGGGTTTTATGACGTTAGGTACAATTTTGGCAAACTGCTACTCATTACAATAAACAGCCAATAGCAAGCTAGAAGGCGGGCGCAATGCATTCACGTTACTATGACGCGGTGGCTTCATTTTTCACCGCGCGAGGTCTAACACCGATCATAGAGTCCTTAAGACCATTAACTACCAGCGTTCACATCAATTTATATTTTCGAAGTATTAAAAATAGATATATATATTGCGGTATAAAATTTCAATTCTTCATTGGTTCATTAACAAAATTTCTTTATATTTACCCCTTGAATCGGCAAATTGCTGTTAAACCCTGTATGTTCAAACATACATCGTATAGGTCGACTGACACGTACATGTAGCAATTGAAATGGGCACGTAGCAGAATTTGTGGACTGTAAACTACCAATCCAAACTTCGTCAGACTTCAAATTCACCCGTCTCAAGCGTTGAATCTCTATAATAAACTTTATACTGCTCTCCGCGGACATCACATGGAAAATACATTAAAATCGTTTTTTTTCTTTGTAAGATATAAGATCGAAAAATGTCACTCACAAACATAGGCGTAACTAGAGAAGGGCAGGGTGGGCTCGGCCCACCCCAGAATACCTTCTGGTCCACTATAGAAACAAGGATGAATAAAAAATAATGTGATTTTTTAATTCTCAAAAAAAAAACTGATCAGACAGACATAAAGACTAGGAGAATTAATATAATATTATACTACAAAATGTTTTTTGAATAGATACTTTTTCTATATAAGCCAAAATAAATTAAATAAATCAATATTACCTAGATGCTGCTGCAACAGCATAATTTTAAACATTCTCTTTTTCCCCGTCCGTTTGGGTTCTAAAATACAAATTTGTATAGTTTCTTTGTAAAAAATGACAGTAAATTCAAATATGATATAAATTATTTAAATATCGAATGCTTGATATGTGCTTGGAAATAATTTTAAAACCATACTGACTTTAAGCGTAAGTTTTATATTTAGTCGCACAACTTTGAGTATAAAAAAGAACCATTGACATTTCAACAACTACAGACAGTCCTGGGGGCTTGAGAATGGCCGAGCGTGTAGCAATGTTGTTGTTTACATGGCTTTGCTATGGTTCCTCTATTACAAGTCTCCAGTTTCCGGGTTCTAGCCCGAGAGCTAGTAAAAGTGTCAATTGGATTTTCAATTTATTATAAAAAAAAAATGAATTGAAAAATTTATGAATAGGTGCTAGGCCCAAATAACCTTAGCTGTTGGTGGTCTTTAAAACACAATTTTTGACAGTCCCGGGACAGTTAAACACAAAACAGCCTTCTTTGAAAAATCTATATATATTATACAGGTCCAAAAATGTTTAATTCTTTACCAAATGAAATAAAATGTCTTAAGTACAATCAGTTTAAAAAAAAGTTAAAAACATATCTCGTATATAGAAAGCAAAAACTATGCCTTACCATATTTCCGATATATTTTGATCAGGTATTATTTTAATTTGTATGTTATGTATATGTTATGCATCTATATTATGCACTTTATGACGACTGCATCCATATTACTGATTCTACAAATATAAAAATTATTGTAGGTATTCTGTTCTGTTCCGTTCCGTTCCGTTCTATTCATCTATATTTATATCACAAACTCAATCTAACACAGTTCATAGTCTATTCCAGTCATTGATAAGGGAATAAAACTCCATACATCATACATTTTAATATCTACAAGAAGCATGCATTATGGGTATATGTGTCGTATCTAGGGTTGCCAACTGTCCTGGATTTTCCGGGATTCTTTAAAATCTTTCCGCATTTAGGAATCGAGTAAGAACTTCAGTGTCCGTTTGTGTATGACGCCATGGAATCTCTCCTTGTCAGCATCATTAGTTAAATTTTTGTATAGATGTGTATTAAAATATCTAGCCGAGACGTATCTCGAAGTGGAATTGACTATTTTTTTGTGTCGGGTAAAAAAAGTGTGAATCACTCGTCCCTTTTGGATGATTTTTGTGGCAGAAAGCTTTGTGATCAATAGGATGGTTATTTAAAGAATAAAATAAAAAGACTGTGTCGTTGCTAGTTTGTGCTTCTACAAAAAAAATAAAAACTCTGCATAAGTGTGCTTAATCTTTTAAAGTGATCGACTTTTCCAACAAATTTAAATATAAAAATACGGAAGTATGTAAATGATCTGAATAAAAAAGACAATGTACTTAGGAAGGAAAAAAGAAGACGATGTTGATGTTTGCGCTATAGTGTGAGGGAGGTCAACGTGATCTTAAAACTGATGTCATCCAAATGGCAGCAACAAGAGACAGCTGCTGTCGATATAATATCGACGGAATTGGTGATTCAGAAATACAGATAAACATGCACCGAATATCAAATGAGGTCTATATATCAACCTCCTAGTCTCTTTTATAATATGTATATAAAGTTCACGTCAGTTGCCTTCAAATGCATGCACGAGCTACGTATTTATCTATCTGGGAGAGTTTTGAAACGTAAAAAGAAGACATAATCTGTTACGAAGACTCTCAGACTCCTGACAGTCGCTAAACTTAATAAAGGTTCCAAAACGTGTCCGCCGATTCACTAGCTATTGATGATTAAATATAAAAAGAGAGATCTGCGAATACTCAGTGATAGACTAGATTATAGACGTTCGATAACTGATGTTATTAGAATACTAGAAAAATCGAGTGCCGGTTGAATAGTATAAAAGTTTTCGTTAATTGTTCCATTTATACTTGAGCCGAAATGACTGGAACTTTTTAGAATGGAGTCGAATAATAAAGGGAGAAAAAAGTTTAAGAGTCATTTTCTGAGTGATAAAAGGTAGATAACATTTCAGATGAGAAAACCCGTGCATGCCGAATTTCCCACAGACAGGGTCTGGCCTCTAGAATAAAACAGTTTTCCATTAAAAATTTTTTTAGTCTTTTAAATTTAGTTTGCTATTTCGAATGGCAATTTATTAAAAAAACTTTATACCATAAAAAATTGCATTTAGCATATTTTTGTAATTGCAGCTTAAATATTTCTTGTGCAATGACTATGGACTAGTGATCAGTAAATATGTCCATATTATTTTCTACAATTAATTATTAAACACTCTAAGTAGGTATAATATTTACATTGAGTTGGTAATGACAAAATATTTAGTTGCTTGAATAATGCTCAGCATTCCAAACACAGCATCTGAGAACAGTCCAATAACCTCGTTTTGCTGCAAAAACACTTTCGATTTTCGCTTTGTTTCATCAGTGAGGGGTCGTCCATAAACCACGTAACGCTTTTGAGGGGGAGGAAGGGTTGATCTCTGAAGTCTACATTGCGTTACAGTGTGGGAGAGTGGGTTAATTTTTATTGTTGTCACAGTATTTCCTTACTTAAAAAGTTGCTGAGAGTTGATTGTTGCCACTTTTCTGTGACGCTAACTAGTCGTCAGATTTTTATACTGAGAATGTGAAAAGCTACGTAACAGTCGAGAGAAAGGAGGGAAGGTTGAATATCTATATGATGTTACATGGAGGGGGGAGGGTAAAAAACCGTTACGTGGTTTATGGACGACCCATATACTCTTGAATTTTTCTTTGAAATGAATGGTGTGGCATACTGCAATTTGTAAGGTAATTTATCACATATCGATTTATGAAATATGAACAAAATCGTCGTTTCCGAGAAAGTCGCATTTTCGATTTTCATTTATCTTATTTAGGAGGGATAGGGCGATTCTTGTTTTATAGGGATGTTATAATATAAAACAAGGACACGGGTAAAAATGATCAATTGCAGCTAATTTACTCCGTAGAAAATGTTAATGTGGATGGCATTTTTGTGCTTTTGTCTGCAGTTTCACATATAGGTAATATTCTTACAGAAACTGGTCATTATAAGGAGAGTTAATGGCAATTACTTTTTGTCAGCTGGCAGCTTAAGCTATAATGAAACAATGCTTCTTTTCATTTGAATAGGTGAGCGTTTGGCATTTGTCATAGTACTTTTTTTTACTGAAAGTGGAGTAGGCGGTAATTTAAAGTCGAACATAAAACACTCTTTAGTTATTCAAGAGATAAATATCTCTCAAATAGCATTATTACCGGTGTTCTCATTCGATAATATTCGATGTTATAATGTCAAAACAGGATTGGACTTAATATTTTCAAAATATTAAATAATTTCGCTTCATTAACGAAACCAGTTTTGATATAGTTAAAATGATTAAAATACTATTAACGTCAGAATTTTAACAGTAAAGTAAAATAGTAGTTTTTCAACAATTTTTAACATTACCTATAAAAATTCATCACCATTAAATGAAAATTATTAATTAAAAAACAAATTTCGATATATTTTTTCAAAACAATAAAATACGTTTCAATTATAATGGAATTATAATTTTTGCACATACGTAAAGCTATATGAATAATAAAATATGTTAATTTGCCGCATGCGTTTCAAATTTTGATATCGATATAACCACTGTTTCTATTGACATTTAACAATGTTAAAAGTTGTTAAAACAGGTGATTTTAATTTATTGAAAAAGGTAGGTGAATTATGTTCTTGCTATTCTATTAAATTAAACAAAAAACTATTTGGACAGTGATAGAGCATTAGATATTCCGGGCCAGCATTTAATGGTATTCTAACCTTCAAGAATTAAATATTAAATCAATTTAAATATAGCTTAGTTTGATTATATGGTAATAATTATTGCATATAATGCATTTTTTACCACGTGGTTAGCATAGTGGTAGAGTAAACTCGCATTTTAAATATACCATGTTCTAATCTTGACAGAGGCAAATGTGCAGATACACAATTTTTTCCTACTGCTTCCCGTTGAGAAACGGTAACTTCTGTACCTCTCATCTTGTTCGAGTTATTAATATAATTCAATGGTCCTTTATCTCTCTTAACTCCTGTGTTCACAAATTTTTTTTCATTTTCCTAATATTCTATGACTTTTCCACTCACACTGTGACATTAACAAAAATGTAAAAATAATGGGAAAAGTGGTAAAGAAAGATAATTGTGCGTCGAGTGCACTATCTGTAAAGTGTAAACGCCTGATGATTATTTATATATTATTAATTACTTCAATAGTGTGTTTCGACTGCTTCAATGACGATTAGCTGATCAAAACCTCAATTTTAGTTTTATATTTTGAAACAGGGTGTATTTTCTTTCGTCTATTTATCAGTCACGGCGCCTGTCTTTGAAGTTGAAGATGCGCATTTCACACCAAGGCAGCGGGCTACCAGCTGACCCACTGTCAACGCATTACTGACGCCCTACTGACCTTCTTAACAGTCTTCTATATAATGATCATTCTACCGCCGACTGACTACTGCATAGAGATGTACACACAAGAACGAATTCACAAACAAGGATTGGAAAACTAGTCTGACAGGAAAGTACAATGAAACTGAAAATATAACGGTTATGTCAATTAAGAGCAACTTTAAACTAGAACGCAAATTAAATCATTGCACCGACCGTTATTTTAAAGACACAAGTAGTTTGAACTGAAGGGCTTTCAAGAATCGAGTCAAAGTCAAAGAATTTTTTTAATCACTTTCTAATACATCATTTAAATCGATTTCGAGTTCAAGTACAGATACCGCCCACAGTTTGTTGTTCGTACCTCGTTCGTACCCAAGAAAGCTAGAGATAATGAGATTGAATTTGAAAGAAACTGAAAGGTGCCGATGGGACGAAATACATCGCACATCAGTGTCGACCTTCAGATATGCTATGCGATACTCTATTCCTCTTGCTCGCTCACATTTGTTAGCAACAAGAAGACTTTAACAGTTGGCAATGCATATTTATCGTTACTACAGAAATACTTGAAGCTATCGATGCAAGTGGATTTGCATGCAATGTATTTCATCCCATCCCAATCACTCAAGTTCGAACTCCTATTTAGTCTTCTTTTTTTGTATCGTCATCCTGTCAAGCATGCAGACAATCATTAGTTATTTTGTAATTCGCATTTAAAAGCAAAGTGGCTAACATCTGATGTTCTACGAGAAAAAAAAGGCAGCTCTCGTAATGTCATCATGACTTTTTGACTCAAATCAACGTATTTGTAAATATCAATGTATGTTAATGCTCGATCTGACATTGTTGACAAAAATCTAACCTCATTAACTTAAAAATAAACTTTAGATTCACGAAGTACTTCGCGATAGTATCGAATATGCTGAATACTAAGATTCGTGTATATTCCGATGTTCATTCAAGTAAATTTGTCAATATACTTATAAGCAGTCAAGTACTTCCTGATGTTTGAACTCGAGTAGTCCCATCACTGTAAGCATAATATACTAGCTGTGTGAGAATATGTTTTTCTATGCCAGATCTGACTCTATTGATGATGAAATCGATATTGACATCAATCTTCGCCTGATGTCAGTTGGTTTTACTATTAGATCATCTCATCCTTGATGTAATGAAAATGAGTGAACGCACATCATATGATTACATCTCATTCAACTGTCAATATAACCATTCCAACTGTACTTTATTGTTATTACCGTTGACTGTTAAGCTGACTTGAGGATGCTTTAGCAGCAGAGCTGATATTACATACCTACTAGTTTTTTGTTATTATTTTGTAGGCGTTCCACTTTTCTTTGTTTATTACGGTGCTCTTTTTTCTTTCACTTTCCACCTAATGCATTTTCTTCTTTTCTATTATGTGTTTACTACTTATTGGGTATTTCATATAAAGTGTTCATTAAATATGAAATATTAGGTTACACTCTATCAGTTTGTATTTTGAATATTTCGGTTGATTGTATAAAAATCTAGCTATAACACAAGTTCTTCTTTTTAACCTATATTTTACACCCTTTGGAATCTGCGGATTTTCCAGTTAGTTTAGACTATATGCCAAATATTCTTTTCAACTCTCCGGCTCATCTGGATTGTTATTTCTGGGCATACACTTTTTTCCATTACGGTAGAAAAAATGTTCTAATCCATTCGAGATTAGATTATCGTAGATTATAACTAAGGTCTTTAGTGTCTAATTAATTCATTCTAATAACTTTGATACGGCTACTCGAATTTTAATAGAAGACATGGCAGATACGATGAGCATATTTAGATTTAAACGGGACTTTCGGTTCAGTGGCTTCATCCAACTATGATCTTAAATTGTCTGACGAGGCCACTGTTTTAATTTAAACAATACAACGTACATAAACAAATAATGTAAATAAACTTTTTTGTTCTTATATCCTTCTTCTTGATTACAAACAAGAATTAAAGAAACATATAATATATTTAAAATGATGACGAAGAAGACAATCATCCTTCTTTATACATATATAGAAATAGATGTATAATGTACATTATCTTGCTTGTGATTTGCTCTCAATTTCACAGATCAGTGGGTGAGATACAGTAAACCTACTCAGCCAATCACAGGCTGACTATTATCTACGTCATTTCAGCAGCAGCATAATTCTGTTTAGAATTCCATTGAAAAATTTACACTTTTGGGAATTCTCAAAAAAATTGTTTCATAATCTATTTGTAATGTAGATTCCAACAAAAAAATCATTGTTTTTAAGTGTAAATCAATAAAGCGTTAGGTTTTATTAAAAATGTATCTTAACTTTAAAATGATATCAGATTAACATCATTCTGTGGTGGCAAACTATCTGAACGACCAACATAATTATTCCGTGGAATGACCAATAGGCTAAATGAAAAAAGGAACGTTATTTTTCATAAAAAAACACACAAACGGTTTATAGACTCGTTTTTTTACAACAAAATAACTACGTTCAAAGAAATCGACGTTATTTTTCTATGTAAAATAAAATAATAAAAAAGTAAAATGGACGGAGATAAACGACGATTAATAAAAACGCTGCTTTGAATTTTAATGACATATTCTATTAAATTCATTTATGGAAAAATAACATTGATTTTTATTCAACATCCAGTTTCCATATTTTGCTTATAAACATGCAGTCTGATAATATACCGGGTGTTACATGTAACAACATTCATAATATTTTAATACAGAAATATTTGTTCTCATGATTTAAAAAAAAATATATTAATTTAAAACATATAAACATCATA
Source organism: Mongoloraphidia duomilia (assembly GCA_039654895.1). Taxonomy (NCBI): domain Eukaryota; kingdom Metazoa; phylum Arthropoda; class Insecta; order Raphidioptera; family Raphidiidae; genus Mongoloraphidia; species Mongoloraphidia duomilia. The sequence continues at coordinate 17,947,421 of CM077518.1, read as the reverse complement.
TAAAAACAAAATTCTAATTTGAATCACATGAAGACTATTAGGGTTCCGTATCAGAAAGGAACCCTATTGTTGTGCCAACGATGTCTGTCTGTCACAACTAGGCCTCTAACTTCTAAACGAAATGAGATAGGGACTTAAAATTCACACATAATATGTATTATCGCGGTCCAAAGACTGAGAGAATACCAAAAGTTTAAAAAGGTTTATTTAAGGGGGGCGCCTATACAAGCAAACGGGGGGACAAAAAAAATGTTTTTTTTGTATCTATTCTTTGGGGGTATCGTTGAAAAGGGTCATTTGAGTAGATTATGAATGTGTTTTTATTTTATTTATTTTACCAAAGTTGTAGCTGTTTAGCATAACTTACATAGTACGGAAGCCTACTCTTTGCGTGGCTCGTTTCTATGGTTACTTTCTGATACAAATAAGTTGCAACCACTAAAATCTTTGGTTGCAATTACTGTGGTTGCAACTGTATTCATGCGTTACGTTTACAAACAAACAAACTAACTTTAGGTCAATATAATATATGTAAATATCAGTTATTAGCATCGTTACTCTTTCCTAATCAATCAGCCGCTAGAGAAATTTTCTCTTTTAGTGTAATATAAAACAATAAAATCTATTTTATACTTCTATAATACATACGTATATTCATTTGTTTCTTTAATGACAAAAAAATGAAAACAGGGCAGCGCGTCTAGCATATTCTCTTGCGCTGCATTTTCACGTATAATAATTGAAATTTATTGTACAATACAAAAGAGTACCTACTCTAGATGTAAAACTACTATAGCGGAAAATATGTCCGCGTTTTTAATTGAACTTTTTACAGAAATGAATTAATAATATAGGTACCTAGGTACCTGCCGCATAACAACGGAATGTAATCTTTTCATTAGTCTGAAGCACAAACTAGACGAGTCATTATAATATTATAATACAGAATGTTATAATTAGAAAATGTGCATTAAAGTTATATTACCTCTGCACCTTGTGAATTTCCAGCTGTAATTATTTTAAGACTCCTGTAGTTTCATTTTAAAGTTGTGCCAATTTTTTATTATTTTAAAATCGCTTAAATTATCGCCCAGCAATTATTATTAACACATATTTTAATTTAAAATTAAAATATCTTCAGAAATCATCATTCATAGAATTCATAAAATATTTAAACCATATTCTTAGCTGAGTAGCATTCAAATAGGAAGAAGCCAATGTACAGTCCTGTCAGTACAAATAAGCTGCAAACATGTGAAATACATAAACTTGCAGGTACTACCTACAGAAAGTAAACGTAAACCCGTATCATAGAATATTTTCTTTGTGCAGACAAAATATTTCATTTTCAGAAGATGCCATTCTTTTTTAAAATTTCAAAAAAGCACAGAACTAGATTATGAACAGGAACAAAATGAAAAGGTAAAAAAAAACCTTTACTTGCAGTGACATGTGTGAAATCTTAAAACTTTCGTGACCTTCTATAAGTTTCCAAGCAATATTTGAAGCAAACAAGAATCTATTTACAAAGTTATGAAAACTTTCTTAACAATAATTGTAAATTTTCATTCTATTATGTAAAAATGAGGTTGGAAAGGAACTATAAAATCACGAGAACACAGAATTCCTTAGCTTTCTGTGTCACTCTGTTAATAATATGATATGCTCTAGAAAATGCCACAAAATTAAATGTTCAATTCTTTCACATCATTAGCATTTAAATATCCGGGATGTTTGAATGGTTCTCTTGATAAATTTATTGTTATTGATTAGTATTTTATTATTAATTAAAATAATAAATTATATTTGCAATACGACCCGTAGACCCGTGATAACGATAATTAAAAAACATATTTGATATGTCTAATTATTAATGGGGCCGTCCCTCTAAATTAAAATTCACGTTTCTGGTATAAGGCAGAAGAAAACAACAATTTTATGTAAGAAGTTATTTTAAAATGCTTAATGGTTGGTGCTTAATTTTTTAAGCACTTTAGTGAGTGCTCGATGCTTTTAAGCATTTTTGAAAATGAAAGTGTTCAATGCTTGAATAAATCGAGTATTTACGAAAATGCTCGATGGTTTAAAAGCACTTAGATTCGGTGCTTTGCCCAGCTCTGCTATCAGCAAATTTAATCTTCTCTGCGATGATGTATAAAACTACCAGATATTTATTGTTTTCATTATGAACAGTGTGTTATGTATTAAGAAATTTATAACGTATATTTTCACAATCTATAATGAAATGCATTCTTTGAGATAAGTCTATGACATTTAAATATCTATGTAATCAAAGACAAATTAGATGCATTGAAGCTGTAATATTACATATTTTGGATGTAGAAATATTTCAATGATAATTAATCTGAAATAATTAGCATATCATTAATTAGACAAATCAAACTGATACAGTTGATGTATGTTATGAAATTTGTTATTATTAACACTAACGGTTTATTGGTGTACCAGAGAAGGATTATGACTATGATAATGCATTTCCTTATTATAATTTTCTTCCCACGATTTTATTTCCACAATAAAAGTCTACTTATTAGATGTAGTACAAATATTCTATGTTAATTTCAATAGTGAAATATAGGATCTTAATATATTGGAATAAGTAATACTATCCAGAAAAGAATTTATAGTAGGTATACTAATGCTGAAAATGTACTCAGTGATTTTTGATTTTAGAAATAAGCCAAGAAGAGGTATTACCCTAACCACTTATCAATATTAATGTGAAACATTATTAGCCTCGTTTTTTCCGTTAGGTTACATGTCGCGCGTCACGTCACGTCACGCTCACGTCCAATCGAAGCGATCGGCCAGACTAGATCTCATCGAAAAGCAGCGATGTTATGTTCATAACTATATTGTGCATCCTCGCAGATTCCGTCGTGTCTGAACTAGCCCTTAAACTCTGTTATTTGAACTATTTTCAATTGAATCGCTTGTACAATGTTTAACAAATCCATGTTAATTGTCAATTAATCATCAGTCATCACAAAAAATATAGGTAGGTACAGGTTTTATTGCAAAGATAACCTTTAGCGGTGCTTAATAATAATTAAATAAATTTCAAATGCGATGATCTCAATCAATCTCGGTTACAAGTGCAATAAACTTACTTAATTTAGTCAAAAATTACCTATGTCAACAACAGACTAGATGTGTTATTATGAAATTTCATTCTCTAATTACTTGCAAAAATGATTGACGGTCATCCTGTCAATATTACAATGACGTAATTTGTCTTCAAAAAATCTGTCTCAATGCTAGTAAACGGGTCAACACTCTCTGCATGCTTTATTAAATTTATTTATTAAACTTTCAATTCTTTTCTAGGTGCTACAAATCTGTTCATCGTAGAGCTAATGCAAAAAAAACTTGGTAACTACAAAATATATTTAACAAAACACTTTAATTTAATTTGTTGTTCTGACTTTCGATTTGTTTATATATATATTTTATTTTTAAACAGTTTGATTTCAAAAAGCACATCAGACAGTGGACTGGTAAACTATTTTGTATGCGAATAGAGTTTGACTAGTTTTAGGCCCGTATTCACCAAATACTGTTAAAGATAGAAATTACTAATCTTAGAATAAATTTATTCCTTGGAATAAAATTAACTTTCAATTCACCAAGCAATTCATTCGATAGAATAATAACTTCAGGTACACATTTACTTTATACCATACACCTTGAACATTTTGTCAAATATTTTGAATCTAAAGCACGTTTACCAAAGATCCGACCGATGGCGAATCGATCTAAAATGTAAATTTATTTTACTTTACTACAAAAGCCTTTACCTGAAAGAATTAATATTTACCTGAAAAGGTCGCCAGGTCATAAAGTAATTTGTGCATTTCGTGCCCATCCTATTTTAGGTGAATAAATATTTATACCCTTGAAATTGGACAGAATAGTTATTCTTACGATTTATACCTGTAGTAAACTTAACTACGTTTGGTGAATTGAATTATCGCTATTTATTCCGAGTAATAGTTAATAAATCAACGGAATAAATAACTAACTAGGCTCGGTAAATACGGGCCTGAGTCTATTAAAGCCATTTGCTGTTAATATAAGCGGTGTCGAGCGTCTATAATCTATAATATCTAATATAAGCGGTATATAATCGTAGTTAATCGTATGCCGTCAATCGAGTAAACATTCACAATCATTTTGGCAGCACAAAAATTAATTGAAAAATTATCAGAAATCGATATAAGTATTTCAGCCATAATGCCTAAGGACGACAGAAAAAAACTATACAAATTCCTTATTTTCAATAACAGATAGTTGAACGCTAATATGAAAAAAAACTGCTAAACTAAATGTTTTATATAATGGTGTTCATATAAATGTGACAATATTCCATCTCAAAAATAAAAATATTTTCTTTTTAGAGAACATCTTGTTTATGAGACAAAAGTGCAGTGATAAAAATTCCGTTTAATAAAATAGACTTAATTCTATTAAATCAAAAACATACTAAACTAGTTTGTTTGACTTTTAGCCTTTACAGAAACATACAATTGAGTTAGGAATTCAACTGAAAACTAGAAACGCTAAGATATTTACATAAATGCAAATTTTTAGCGCGTTGTCATTCTATATCAGTAATGGCATGTACATATTTATCAGAATATCAGCTGCTGGGCTATAAAATATTAAAATACATGACACAAAATTTAACTTAACGTGTTTTAACACTTTCGCCTTCCAATTAATTATCCATTTATGAAGTCAACTCTGTTTTCAAAAGAATTTTCACTTTATAAGCGAAGTTTAGGTTCATCTTAATAGTTATTTTTTTGTAACAGACATAAGTATGTTAGAGCAAAATATAATAATCCAAATCAAAAGCCCGACTCAAAACGGGCAAAGTATTATTTTAACAAAATATAATATATATCGCAGCGTCTCGTTCGCTGCTCGACACAACATAATGATATCTAGTCAGATATCAAAAATCCATACCCTCTGTGTGCCCTTGTCTTAATGACCAGCGCTTGTGACGACACGAGTATTTCGTTATATAAACAAACATCCGTAGACTGAACTTCTCGCAATGACGTCTTAGCCTTTCAATAATTAAGTATTAATAACTAGACAGAACATAAATAATAACCAATAATAATATTTTTCGCTAACAAGTATATGAAATGTACAACTTTTCGTGTGTCTAGTCGGTTGTTTAAAATAATATATATAGCACGCGCACATTAATACATAATATGTCGTATCACACAAAATATTTTTTACAAGCTTTTATTTAACTTAATGCATTGTATGTTAGTTAGTTACGAGGTTAGTTTGTGTGTTTGTTTAGATCTAAACATGCAAGTCAATTTTGAACGACTTCCACGTATCCGATCGATTTGAAATTTTGTACACATATGTATTCCCGATGACAATACATGAATAAATCGTCTTTAGAAATAAATTCAACCCCTAAGGGGTTCAAACGGGGATGTAAGGTTTTTTTACTAATCAACGCCCAGGCCAAATCGCTGAAGCTATTAACTTGAAATTTAGACAGTTGGTTCCTTTTTTGACGTAAGCATCCACTAAGAAAGGATTTCTCGAAATTCAACCCCTGCGGGTGTCAAAGGAGGGTAAAATTTTGAAAGACTAAAATGAACAAAATAAATAGTAAAAAACTTTTTAAAGACAAGCTTTTATTTAAATGCACCAAAAAGGAAAAAATAATTTTTAATAATTTAGGTTCATAATTATAAAAGCGTGGGTCGTGACAAATAAACTATCATAGAGTTCACGACCCACGCTTTTATAATTATGAACATAAATTATTAAAAATTTATTTTTTCGTTTTAGTGCATTTAAATAAAAGCTTGTCTCTAAAAAGTTTTTTTACTAATACATATTTATTATTTTTTATGATATTATCCCGCTGAAACTTATTTATGAGGTTCATTTTTGTTGTTAACTATAGTTTTGTTTAACAACTCATAGTTCATAATACTGTAAATGTGTTTTAGAGTACAGTATATTGTGATTAAAAAGTATCTACTTAATTTTAATTTTGTAAACCCCTTGTTGGCTGGTTTGACAAACCTTAAATTATCTGTTAGTCAACGCTGTGAAACCTTTCTATTTTATGTGACACTCAATTAAGTACCTACATTTTTTGTATCATTAATTGTACAGTGTACATGAAATAGCAGTACACATAAACCGACTTTCAAAATTAGGTACAATTTAATAAAAGGCCATGACGTTCTTATTATGCATGATTATACAAATTCGATGATTTATTGTTATAAAATTACTATAATATGAATCATTATAAATTAATTTCAAAAGGACACGGACTCCAAACAGCTTTCTTGTTATTTGCTAAAGTTAGTCATTTACAAAATTATAATACAACATTTTTGTGCAAAATCTGGAAGACGGTAAGTGCTGGTAATGAATTGCGAGCTACAACAGAAGTCGTTAAATGAATCAAGGATCCGGCAGTAGTTTTTAACGGAGCGTAGTCAATGTCTTTCTAATATTTTGAAATAGCAATATGTATAAAAAAGGACGGATAGAACATGCAAATTATTAATATGAAGTTTTTTTATTTAAATAACTTGTTTTGATTCTGCAAAAATGCATATTATATGTTATATGCATTCTTGTAACATAATACAATAAAATCGTAGGCGCTTTTTTTGTCTGTTTCTCTGCAGAATGTGTGTTCACGCTGATCTCCGCAATGGCTGAATCAATTTGGATGTGATTTTCAGTGATGAATGAGATAATCTTGGGCTAACATTTAGTGTTTGTTTCATTTCAATCGGTTGATAAATAAAAAAGATATGTCAATTTTAAAATGCGTCTCGCGCGCATTGTGACACCGTTAATGCAAATGTCAAAACGTAGGGTTAAATATACAAATATGTTGGGTTGGTTGTTTATTTTTATGACTCCATTAATGCAAACTATTTCTAAGTGATTTTTAGCCCTAATGCGCTTCGCAGGGGGAGAGATTCTCGTGGAGGGAGGGATAATATACCATACTTCGCTTTGCAGGGGGGAAACTTTTCGCGGAGGGATAATAAATTAACAACATATTAATATACCTCCGTGAGCGGTAGCCGCTAGTAAGTATATAATAAAATGATAACTATAGTGTACATGTTGTTAGCGCATCACGCTAAAACCACTGGATAGATTTTAATGAAAATTTACAGATCTATACCTTATAGGCTGGATCTTTATCTCCAATTAGAATTGTTACGATATTCCTCATGAGGGATTAGCAGGGAGCGAAAATACTGAATTCAGTAGTACCTACTAACGACATCAGACGGGATTTGATATTACTATAAAGTATCATTGGAACATGGAAGTTAGTTTGACGAGTCTGAACTCTTCACTGCGGAACATTTTGATATTTGTATGATTTTTGTTCTCAGCCTCATGTATAATATCAACTAGAATATTATATAACTATAGCTAGTTAAAATATTTGCTACGAGTGCTGTAATAAAATATGATCTCTGTAGTCATTTCTAAATAGATCGACTGACGAGGTGAATACATTTTTTCGTATTCCTATTGAATACTAATGCCCAGCAAACACTTCCGGTTCCAATATCTGAGTACCTATGTTTGTAAATCGACTATCGCCACCAACGCACCTAAATTCTTATTGAATACTGATGTCGAACGGCGCTTTAAAATGCAGATAAAGTCTAGAACAAACACCATATGCCGGGCTTATATGAAAACTATATACATAAACCTTTATTTGCTTGGAGGTTCAATTCTTTAAATATTGTCCCTAGTCAAGTGTCAACGAACATATCCTAGACTTAGGATTTTCAAGTACTGTTTCTTTTTTTGCATTTCCAATGTAGTGTAGAAGCATGTCATCAAGATTCACGTCAAAAAATAGAAAAATAACTAAATTTTGAGATCGGCGCCAATTCAATATAAAAGTATATAAAAAGTGTGAATAATTAAATTGGCGCCTACCTCAAAATTAAATTATATTTCTCTATTTTTAGTGTATTTTTTGAAGACGGTTCTATTTTTTTATATTTTATATTAACATTTTTTATTTAAACTGGGCTAAAATATATATAACCAAAGAAATAGACATCGGAAAACTCTTTCTCTTTATCAGGACTATAAAACTAGTTAAAGATAAATTCTGAACTACGGAAGTGTTGTAGTATTTCTATTTATTATCACTTTCCAGAAACTATTTAAACTACGCCGTGGAATAAGCAAAGAAATTGAAAAACATCTGTTATATTTTTGTCGACTACCCGGAGACTGGAAGCTCAGCAAAGAACATTTCTTTTATATAAGGATTATAAATCGAGTGACATAGATTTTCAGATTGCCAAAACTTCAATAAATATAAAAATTAAATTTGTTCTTTATTATACGAAAGAAAAATAAACTTTGAAAGAAAATCTATTTGATAAAAAGATTCTTTCAATTACGTGATTATAGTGAGTCTATCCCCGAGGCACGAATGGTTGGTTGAACGGAAAAGCATAGGAAAGCGAACGGCAAGCAAATGACGCAACGTCCCGTTTATTCACGGCGCGGATTTATGACTGCCGCGTGCATTTTTCACAAATCGCTCACGGCTCTAATAATATAATGTAGAGTATGGACTTTGCATTGGTAATATCGTCAACTATCCAGTGAGTATATAAAAGGGACGACCAATGGATGCTTACGTAATTCACAACGGGAAATTCTTACAAATTTTTAAATAGTGCAGCCAATGTGTAGAACACAAAAGAGTTTTTTTTATACGACCATACTAGCGCTTTTATCGTAGCTTTTAGTATACAGTATGGGTCACAAGTGTCCTCCTCCTGGTATATTTTTCAAACGACGTTACATAGAACATCCAAACATCCAAATCTGGAGAGATTTTACGCGAACTGAAATATTACTTTTTAAAGAGAAAAACATTAAACTAATCATCCAGTCAAGTGATAGTTCATTTTAAAGATTCACTCAATTCAAATACAACCCCAAAGTTTATAAAATATATGTACTATATCGGTATAATTTTAAAATATCGGAACTTTTGGCAAACGTATATTTTTTTGTTCTTTACATAAAAGTGGCATTTTGGCGCACCAAAACTACAAGTAGAAAAGAAGAAAAAATAAGTAATGATTTACATTTACAAATAAATTGAACAGTGCCGTCATTTTGTATTAGGTATGTCTATGGAAATAAAATCAATAGCAAACACCTTTTTGCTGGTGTCTGTTATTAAGAATTTTCACTTCATTTCAGATAGACAATGATAATGAATAATGAGGCTTCTTCCTAAACGAGTTTGTTTACAAAAATACTAGATTTCCAATTATTACATCAATATTTTAACTGGAAAAATGATAATAATAAAAAGTGGTGGAGCCTTTGGTGTAACGATACAATATGTTATAATGTGGTATTATTTGTGGTAATTATAACATTTTCTGGAAAAATGATACAAAATTACACTCAAATGATAGTAAGGATCATTTAGAATAAATTAAAACTTTTGCGTTTATTTTTTACTTCAAAATGTCACAATTTTTTGATTACAAATTTACTACCACAATATCTCAAGATGCTTAAAGTAACAAAGAACTTATTTGTACGCAATTTTCAATTATTTTAAAATTTTGTTTTTTAAATTGACCTGATGATGAGAGCTTAAGCTCTCGAAACATGTCGTCAATCTCTTTTGATTAAATAAAGAGTTTTATATCTTGTTCTGGAAGCAAATTTAGTGTTTTACTATTTTCATTCTACTAAATTAAAACTTGACTGTGTTTTTAAAAGAAAATATGAAGAAGGTTGAATTGAATTATTTGTTAACAAATTTATTTTTATATCACAATACTATTCTCACAATAACTAATAATGCTCAATTACTGTTTACAAACAGATAACATTCTTGTTAATTACAAATAATCCGATTTTACTTACATCGAAGTTTCAATAATATTTCACATGCTTTAAAACTTGTTTAAATCAGCTGATTTTAATCTTACAAGTGGTAATTTTGACTTTCAATATTACCTTGAACATTTCAAATAATTCAATAATTCATTTCCATTTACACGAAGCAATCTAAACAAACATTTTACGTAATCTTTTAAATTTCTTAAAATTGTCATATTCGCATTATTTTCTGATTTTTTATTGTTAAGTGAACAATTACAAACCATTAGTTCCCATTTAAATATAATAGTAGCACGTAAACAGGCCGTAATAGGACAATTAAAAAAACGGAATATATTAATTGTAATTGACACGAACTTTAATCAACAATTAAAACAAAGTGTTATTTACAAACGAGAATTTATATTATCATAATGTTTTTAAATTATTGTTTATTTTTATATTTTAGTCAAGAAACAATGGTTTTTGAACTTCGTGCAATATAAAATTATCTATTCTTTGTATCAAAACTCTTCTAGCTATTTGTATAATAATATGTAAAGATCAAGATTAGCTCATGATTAAGCTGAGGTTTTGGGAAACGACTGTGAAATGTTCTTAAAGATAATGACATTATGACATCATTCAGGAACAAAACGAAATCAAATGAAATACTGTTTCCTTATGTCTTTCATTTATTACAGCCCGGTTGTGGCTGTGGAAAAGGACGTTTACTAAAAGACAATAAATTTGAGTAAATCTAATATAATATATTTAAATACGGTTTTAAAAATTACCCAACATCTTTTTATACACTAGTGACTAGTATATGAAAAAAATAAAGATATAAGCATGATGTTCAGTGATAAAATATGTTTATAAATGAAGACAATTAGGTACTTTGTATCAAGCAAGTATTTACTGTATGGTTTTTTGCATTTAATTGTAAATACCTTCTTTTTGGATCCTTCAGCCACGAAGAAAACGTCTTCGTTTATAATCATACATCATCAGGATCAATTGTTATTCTACTCATCGCAGTAGAAGATCCAATAGAGTTCTTTGATAAACTTTATAACAATATTATCTTATATATAAAATTCTCGTGTCGCGGTGTACGTTATTGAACTCCTCCGAAACGGCTGGACCGATTTTGATGAAATTTTGTGTGCTTATCGGGTAGGGTGGAGAATCGAACAACATCTATTTTTCATCCCCCTAAATGGTAAGGGTGGTCCACCCCAAAAAATTTTTTTTTATTTTTTTGACAAAATTTTTTGTTTTAATTTTTTCACGATTCAGCATTGAAAAATACATACAACTCTAAATTTTCACCCTTATACGATCAACCCCTGATTTTTAATCGCGATTTTTATATTAAGCTTTAAAAAATACATATATGGCGAACGAGCGAAGCGAGTGAGTAGTGTATTTATAATATTCAAGCGAACGAGCGAAGCGAGTGAGTAGGCGAACGAGCGAAACGAGCGAAGCGAGTGAGTAGGCGAAAAAAAATACATATATGGCGAACGAGCGAAGCGAGTGAGTAGTGTATTTATAATAATCAAACGAACGAGCGAAGCGAGTGAGTAGGCGAAAATATTCAAGCGAACGAGCGAAGCGAGTGAGTAATGTAATTATTCCTAGAAATTATTAACAACGTTTGCCGGATCAGCTATACTAAATATACGTGAGCGGAGTAATGGGTGACCGCTATTAAATCATAATTTCATACCACCCGAGCGAAGCCGGGACGGGTCCGCTAGTATAATATAGAAAAGTCTTTTAAAAACTTAGATCCGCGTTTGCTCGTATCCTCGGTACTTTAGCTTGTTGGTACCTGTCTTACCCTTTCTGAATTTTTCGAGAAAATCTCAGTTTTCGATTTTACTTCATCAATAAACTACCCTTATTTGGGAGAGTAGGAGGAACTGCGATAAGTTAAGAAATAGTACAAAGTATAGATACATTTTTAGAGTGTTGGGTCTCCAAGTCACTATATGATTGTAGATTCAAAATAGTTGCAAGCTCGAACACAATTAATTCTATACTTTGTATGATTATTATAAAGTATTCGAAATACCTTGTATTATGTCCGTCTTGTGAATTTACACTACGCGTTTCAGCAACGAGTTGCCATCTTCACACACCTGAAGATGGCAACTCGTTGCTGAAACGCGTAGTGTAAATTCACAAGACGGACATAATACAAGGTATTTCGAATACTTTATAATAATCATACAAAATATAGAATTAATTGTGTTCGACTTGCAACTATTTTGAATCTCCAAAAAAAATATGTTCAGTTAAGAAGCTTAGAATACTACATAAAAAGAAGTAGGCTTTGTGTGAAACAAAATTTAATTTAATTTTTACAAATGGTTATTTTTAGACATGTATTATACACTCCCTATAGGCCTTTTATATACGGCCGGATCTTATTAGGTATACTGTCTGTAACATTTCAACTTTGAAAGGCAATACCTACGGTAAGTTCTGTTTATCCCTGTATAGTCCGTATAATCTCTCTCTGAATGAAATCCTCGCATTATTGAGGTTAATCTCTTCCGTCTTTGTTTTATGTCGACGCTCAACTTGGATTGAGGAAGTGCATTGCATTCAAATGTAGAAAGATTATATGTGCTTATTGACGGAATATAATATTATGGATGGTAGATAGAACGTAACGTAAACCAAAAACCGCAAAATACTGTAAAATAATATTGTCGTTGCATTACATAAAAAGATTATTGTTGATATAACATTTTTTGTGATTATTTTATCCATTTTTATTTTATTATCCCATACTGGAATATTATTGTAGCAGCAAATCAATGCACTGCTGTTGTATATTATGTAAGCTTAAGGAGGAGTTGGTTCAGGTCAGTTACACTAGAATATTTTTCTCGCATTTATTAGCTGAAAAGTAAACAAGACAAGTAAAGAAGTCGTTTTTAATTACTATATTACTGTAATTAGGAGAGGAAATCTAAGTGGCAAAGGATCAAATAAATTGCAATACTGATGAATTAAAATTGCATTGTTAGCTTACGTTTCGGTGCTCTTTGCATTATCTTCAGGGCTAACAATGCCATTTTAATGCATCAGTACTGCAATTTATTTGATCCTTTGCCACTAAGGTTTCTTCTCCTAATTACAATCATCATCTACGGATCACCATTGCTCTATATCTTAGAGTTTTTTAACATTACTATATTACTGTTAATCTTGTTACTATTAAAATGTACTTGCATAGATTTTTTGTGCTGTACCTATTAATCTAAACAAAATCATACCTAAATCACTTCATTCTGATTTCCAATAAGCTCAAAAACCAATTTTCAAATGTTTATATCAACCCTGCCAACTGCCCTCTAATTTATGACATCACATGTTGTTTGTGATCACAAGTTTATATTTGAATAAATTATTGCGCTTCGACGAATCGCTCAATATTTCTCAGATTTTAGACTTTTATTGAAATTGACGTGTATTTTCGTTCTGCATAATAAAAATGCGATGAAAAATTGCATCCAGGTGTCATATTATGTTATGTATTTCTGTCTGGAAAGACTAGGGTAAAGTGAAAAGTTAATCGATCTAAAACTTCACTAATTCAAATTGCAAATAGTAAATTAGTCAAGATAAATTAATAAGATGTATACGGCTGAATTGCAATTGAAAATGTTTCGTTGGAAAGCAGCCAATTATATAATTGATTCGAAACATATTGGAAAAAATCATGGTTGGTAAAATGACTTTTTCCAATATGTTTCGAATCAATTATATAATTGGCTGCTTTCCAACGAAAAATATTCATTAGTCAAGATGTTTATTATCCTGCCTATATTACTAATTAGGCTGGAGTAGTTTAGAAGCGGACAATAAACTCTCCAGCCACTATTTTATAGTTTAGAGTAATTAACGCGTAATTCCAAGAATCATTTAAGTGAATGACAAATTTATCACTGAAATTCCCAGAAGTATTGCTGACAAATCGTCCATATTAAGCTACTCACTGGGTGCTATGAGTTTATGACTTGGTTTATGATTTATTAATACGTCTTACTCGCTTCGCTCATTCGATCCAGTTATTATAGCCTATGTCTTAAAGCAAAATATCACCTATCGGACATTGAAAAAAAAAAAATTGAATTAGGTTCAGTAATATGAGATTACCCCCGATTTTCACCCGGGTGAAGCCGGGCTGGTCAGTTTCATTTCTACATCTAAACCTTCCTCGTGAATCAATCTATCTGATCGTGAAAACCGGAAAAAAATTCGTTCAGTATAGTTACGGAGAAATCGGTGTTCTGAGATGACCTCCGATTTTCATCCGGACGAAGCCGGGCCGATTAATTATTATAGCCTATGTCTATCTCCATTGCGGAAGCTACAAATGTCCCAATATTTTACAGAGATTAGTTGAGTAATTGAGGCGTGAAAGCGGAACAAACAAACAAACAAATAAACAAACAAACAAACTCATTTCATTCATAATATTAGTTGGGATTATTATTACGCATTAACTTTGAGCATTTGTTGAAGATATTGTCTTTCGAATATATGTATAGTTTCAAAAAATTCCTTAAAAATGCTCCGAAATATATCTTTCAATGCAAAAACTGAACTGGTAAGCAGTCTAAATCTTTAGAATCGAAGATACTTCTTGTCGTCTGTATTGACCTCAAGCGAAAGCTTAGAATTAACGTCTACAGTTCGTTGGTTCGATTTCCGCTTCATTCCAGAGTGTTCATGCGGTGTCCCTTCCAGTTATATAAAACAAAGGGCTTATGCAATATGCAAAATAAGCGGAAACTTGAATAACCCTTCTCGTCCTTACAACAAATATTATTGTTTTCCTTGTTCGCGTCAAGGCTTCGTATAATATTTTTTGAACAAACAAAATTTTCAATAAATTTTAAGCGGTTTCAAGAGCTGACAATAAAATACAAACGTAAAAAATAAACCAGAACAATTTTACATATTATTATTATTAATAATAAATAAATATCAGATCAGCAACAAAAAATCTTTAATTGTTATTTTTATATGAAACATTTTTATAAAACTTTTGGCTTATTTTTAAACGCACTTAATATTAAACGACGATTTTCAGAATAACAGCAAAATATAATCAAACGTAAAATCCACAGAGACTTTAACACTACTATAAAGATGAAAGTAACTTGATCTATATCAAAACTTTTTAAATCGAAGACTACTTTCATTTTTTAACCCTAAATCACACATTTTGCCCTCTTTGATCACACAAAAATTCTACTAAATTTTGTTTGATAATCTTGTTGTCCATTTTTTTAATCATTATCCAACCGGGTGTCTAAGATGTGCGAGTTTACTGTATAGTTTATACTACACACTACAGAAGTGAAAGTTACTTACGCAATATCTACATACGTTCGGCAAAGAGTAATTCTTATTAGGTAGTCATCTGAAGCGCGCCAGTTTGTAAGTGGACAGACAGTGATGTATTTTTTACAATACTCTCTTATACAGAAGTGAAACTTACGCAAAATCTACATCTAAAAAATTTTATAAATTGACAATTACAGAATAATATATGATATATGATTTTTAGTTATGTCGCATCAAATATGTGGAATGATCTACCTGCTCATGTAAAAAATATAATAAAAATAATTTTTCTGCATTCATTTATAATAAACTACTGATAGAACAACTGGGATAGTAATTCTTCTTTTATTATATTTTTATTTTTGTAATTTTTTTAATGTAATTTTTATGGGCTAGGTGGAAGGACAATGTATTTTGAACCGTGCCTTTTGTACGTTTTTAATGTGCAATAAACATTCATTCATTTTTTTTTTTTTTTATTTCAAAACAAAACAAAATGTGCTTCGACTACTATGGTCATTAGCACTGCTGCCGAATGGCATCTTATATATTATACAATGATATAATACAATACGTATTATACAATAAAAGGTAAGTACATTCATTCGCTTTTCGGTGCCATCGTTATACAGTTAGCGTTAAGTATTTAACGCAAACGGACATAAAAAGTTACATTTCAATAATTCAAAATTCAACAAAGAAAATCAAAAATTGCGGTCACAAAATATATTCAAATAATTAATTAATTAATTTTTGAAACGCCGTGAGTCATTGGTTAAAAATCTCATCGAATTCATGCCGTCAGTTTGCGGCAATTCACAATCATTTCACAACACCGTTTTGTGTAATTAAAAACAAATCGGTCTTATTATAGCACGCACTTTCAAAAGAGTGTAGTACGACATAACATATTAATTAATATAACATATTTTGCTACAAATTACAGCAAGTAGTGCATAACGAGATTTATTATTTTCTTTGCGTATATAGTTTTACAATGTAATTGTAACAATTTAAAAACATATTAACAATCAAGACTATTATTCGTTCTTGTATTTCTCAGTATGACTAAAGATCGATTTATGTCCGTACAGACACAAATCGGTACCGTACCGATAAAAAATATTTACTGTTTTTATTACAGTATTAGTACTTTTTGCCATACCCACTACAAAATAGCTACTTTAGATGAATGTATAGCGACCTTTATTGAGTCATTTAACAGGCAGGTGTGGGGAAAGTGTTTTACTTACCGCACTAGGGCGGAAAGTAAACGGTTGTCATAACAACTTCTGTTTATTCGCTCTATATACGCCTACGTGCGCCTGCCATTAGTTACTTACGAACTCCACGGCATACTGTAGAAGTAAAGATTGCGACGCAAATGAACTGTCAAAATGTTTTGAAAATGAAGTGGAAAGTATAGGTATTTTGTAGTGGGTATAGCAAAAAATACCATATATATCTCGTGCCTAATGGTATTACGACTCGTGTGACTGTAAAAACTCGCTGTCGCTCAATTTTACATACTGTTATCACTCGTCGTAATATTGTCCATTACACATCTAGATCTACTATATACTAACTCATTCTATCTGAACAGCCATTATAATACATTTTGCGCTATTTTTTTTAAATGAACAACAATTTTGAAATATTAAATTGCAGATATGTTTTCCACGTAAGTCGTCATATTAGCTGTTACTACAGAAAAAGTTTCAAACAATAAACAGTATTTCCAGACAGTGAAATCAGACATTGGGGTTAGTGACGCTGAGGTCAACGACAACTCTATCACTGGTTATTCACCTTATAAATTGCATAATATCACTCATATTCTCAATAAAAGTCAAGTGAACTTGTAGAAGCAACGTGTTCCAGCAGCGTGAAAAAATTAGAGCTGTAAAATATTATATACTTTTAAGTAGATACATATACTTGCAAGAATACATTATTTTTGGGTACAATAGATACTCATTAGTTAGCTTCCCTTACTCGAGTACTCACTCCTCAGGGTTATGCGAAGGAAAAACTGTGCCCGGGAAGTGATGAGCAAAATCGGCCTTGGTCTTGCACTTTTTGCCAGACCAGAACTGGACAAAGCACCGAACCTAAGTGCTTGAAGCAATTGTTTTTTACACCATAATATATGTACCTGGTGTAAATAACAGTGTTATTAGGGATATAAGATTTCGGAACTGGATATGGAGATATTAGGTGTCTTTTAATGACGGTTTCGGTTATGGATATGAAATTATTTCGGATATCTGATGGTTTCGGTTACGATTATGGAGCTCCATAACATTCCTGGTAAAAAAGTAGTTATTAAAAGCCACTAATTTTTGATTATTTAAAAAACTACTAAATACATGTAAATAAGTCATGAGTTATCAAAATGTGTGTAAATTGCAAGTGCAAGTCTTGGAGACAAGACCAAGACAATGGTGTGTATGTTTTAAAGACCACCAACAGCTAAGGTTATTTGGGCCTAGCACCAATTCATATTTTCAATTCGTTATTTTTTTTTAATAATAAATTGAAAATCCAATTGAGACTTTTACTAGCTCTCGGGCTAGAACCCGGGAACTGGGGACTTGAAATAGAGGAACCATAGCAACGTCATGTAAACAACAGCATTACTACACTCTCGGTTATTCTCAAGCCCAAGACAATGGAGGTGTTGGTCTTGCTTTTGATCACCACTGCGCCCTGGGTATAGCATCAATTAAGTGCTTCTCTGAAATAAGATATCAAATTGGAGGTTCTCGTTAGAGTAACTTCTACCGAACACTTCTATTTTTTCTCAAAATTACATAAAATCGCCATTAAAAGAACGAAAATGCTTCGAGGAACTAAAATGAACATACATATCTGTGTAACCACGCAGCACAGTAAGTTATTTAATACACCTTTTCGGTCTGGTTATTTCATCATTGTTTCAGAAAAGAACACCGAACCTCGAGGCTACAATCACAACATGTGAGAACACTGAATACGATAGAATCTTAAAAGTAATCAGTTTTTTCACGAGGCACTCACTGACTTGTGTCCACAAAACATTTATTTAGGTAGATACTATAGAAGTATTTAAATATTCCTATAATTCCCAGTACCGACTGTAAACCACTGTAATCCATGACTGTAAACTAAATAAAATATTAGTAAAAAAATAAAATTAAGAAAAATCGCAGGATAGTGGACAAAATATTTGATTTATTAAATTAAATGTACGACGTTTCGTCTATATATTTAGACTTTTTCAAGTACATAAAAATAAAAGATTTTTATGTACTTGAAAAAGTCTAAATATATAGACGAAACGTCGTACATTTAATTTAATAAATCAAATATTTTGTCCACTATCCCGCGATTTTTCTTAATTTTATTATAATCACGATGGACACGATTTCTAATATAAATTAGTAAAAAAACTTTTTAAAGACAAGCTTTTAGTGAGATGTACTAAAAAGGGAAAAAAAAAGAATTTTTAACAATTTAGGTTCATTATTATTAGTAATTATAAAAGCGTGGGTTGTGAACTATATGTTAGTTTACTTATAGTCACGATCCACGCTTTTATAATAATTATGAACCTAAACATTATTAACTTCCCATTGAAGTTATTGTAATGGGTCCGAAAATCGAAATCAAAATGTAAAACAAATTTTTATGTTTCAAGGTCACTACACTATTTTTACACTATGTTTAGAAAGATGTCTGTGTGTGTGTGTGTGTGTGTGCGTGTGTACGTATGTACGTACGTACGTACGTATGTGTCCATTTCTTTCTAAGACGAAATCTCGAGAATGAAAAATGATATCGACTACGTTAGGGTGCCAATCGACGCGTATTAACGTAAATATGATCTGAAAGAAATTTTTTCAAATAGGTTCAGCCCGAGGTTCAGCCGTTCTTTTTTCTTAACCAAATAGACTCCAAAAAAGTAGATTTTACACAATATCTCGCGAATAAAAAATTATATCGACTTCGTAAGGGTATCAATCGAGGCGTGTTAACGTCATTTTGATCCGACATAAATAAAAATCGGTTCAGCCGTTTTTTTTTTTTAAATTATTGTTAAAAATAATAATAATAATTATCTTTTAATGATTAAAATGATTACTTTTCTGTGTAATATCTAAGTTAATTATTATTATTAAATATTTATCAAACTGGGAAGTTCGTCGTGTGGAGTCGTGGATCTCAAGGGTCGCACTTTAGACCTAATAAACGACCCACCTCACGGCTTGTTTTTTATTGTAACCATCTGTAGTAGTGATTTTGTAGTTTTAAATGCAAAATCGTAATTTCAAATCAAGTGAAAGTTTTTGTTCGCTTAACATTTAAAATCAAAAATGAAATGTTTTTGCCTTTTGTAAAATTCAAACTGCAGGGGACAAACAACATAACTAGCTGACAGGCCTCACGCCGGTGCGCCGCCGATTTGATTTTAAAACCACCTGTTCACTGGAGGGTTAAATTCGACATTGTGGATTGTTTTAATGTATTATAAATTATGCAGTTCATTTTTAATTACAAAAAGAAATGCACTAAAACATAACATAACATATGTTATACATTTCATTTTCATGAATATACAAACTAATTACTGAAATAATAAGAAAGTGGGAAGTGAATTTTTGCGTTCCTATAAAACGTATATTCATCATAATATCGTAATTTGCAATATAATTCGGTTCGACTAGTCAACTTTTTTATGCAATAATTCACATAAGAAACAAATCTTAGATGCTTTTTAACAATATTTGTTTGGTAATTTATTTCACATTCATATAAGCGTGTGATTTGTGTATATAATTTTTATAACTTTTTATATAAATCATTGTTATTTGTGATACATTATGAACTTGTTAGGTAAATTTGATGCAAATATACTTTTATGATTTTATTATACTGCATTTGCGTATGTATTATAAAAATATTGTTGCAATTTGAATGATTTGAATAATTTACGTAATTTGATTTATTAGACTAGCAATGAGAAATCTGAAATATACAGCTATGTTATAATTTAATACATTTTCATACATATAGGTACAGAATGAATCAATATTCTCTACCCAGTGGGCAGCGCTCGGGTATATGAGATATCCGAACGCTGAGGAATATTGATTCACCTTATATATTATATAACTAGCTTTTGAGCCCGACTTCGCCTGGGTCGAAATTGGTTTAACAGCAAAATAATTAAGAACAACAAATCTCATGTACTTATTACTTCTCATTACTGTATCTTTTATAATTTAGCCAGCGTACAAAAAAATTTTAGCTCAGGAAATCACCTGTAAAATTCTTTGACTCGCTTGCATTTTCGCTCACTGCTCAGTGCTCATCTCTCTTTTGTCTCAAAGTAATATTTCATAGCTGTGTTATTCAGGAAGAAGTACCTATATGTATTGACACAGTTTCCTGAGATTATTTGGCAAACAAACATACAATATTCGTATAAATTCAATAGTATTTATTATGTTCTATTTCATTGCATATAATATAATATTATAATATCTAGTACCTATAAGTAATAACTTTCTTTTCCTGGGGAACAAATAACGTTATTTTATGCATAATAGGAAACACCCAAGTATTTTCAAAGTAATAATATTATTATTCATCCGAAAATATTTGGAAAAGTATTTTATATAACACATGCATGCTTTTAGTGTTTTTTCGTTTCAGTTTTGCGGACCTTAAATGACCGTTTATTGACGAGTGACGTGCTGATCCATTATGAAACGCTTTTCGATGAATAATGGAAAAACATTTGAAAAACCCGTTATCTAATGAACATTATGTACCTCTTTTCGGTGTTATAAATGAAATACGGTTACTATGGTAACAAAGTGAATAAATATTGTATCGAGCCCAATGTTTTTATTATGAGATGTACTTCTGTCAGTGACATTAAATTATTCAATTAAAGTCTAAAACCATGCATGTGCTATGTAAAGTATAGTGTGCAACGCGTGTGCTAAATATTTATGCGTCAGGCGCGATGTTTTCAGCACGAGTAGTAGGAGAGCGCTCACGAGCCTTGGCGAGTGAGCATCGCGAGCCGAATACGAGTGCGGAAAACATCGCGCCTGACACATAATGATGTATTTAGCACACTGGTCACACAATATACTATTATCTAATATCTAATATCTTTTAAAAATTAAAAATCTAATTGTATCTTTTTAATAGTTTGTGATTTTAGAAAACATATATTAATATACTTTAGTGTTTTTTGGCGCAAACTTGAAAACGGGACATTGAGTACAAATATGAGGTCACACTAATTTTTTCACCATAAAATAACTAACTAGAAAACGAATAATTCAAAAAATATTTTTATTTAAAGTAAGAGATAGTCTGCGCATTTTGTGTTTTGCTGATAAAAATTCTGTAGTGTAATCTTAACATAAAATACAATTTTTTGCACTGCCCTGCATTCAGTGTGTCAAATGCAGAATAAAATAACTGAAACTTTGCCGTGCGTAACATATTAAATTACTAGAAGTAGAGTAGAACTCATTTGCGAAATATTAACAGCAATCGTGAGTTTGAGTAGATAAAATACGTTATAAAAACGAGATTACTTATAGCTATGAGACATTTAACAAAAACTTTTTAACAAAAAAAAAAAACCTCCTTCAAAAAGCCACTAAAAAGAGGAAAATTATGAAATTTTGAAGTCTGCACCAATTTAATAAAATATGAAGTCGGTTAAAAAGTATAGTATCGTGATTAATATCTTCTTTTTAACCAATTTCATATTTTATTAAATTGGCGTAGACCTCAAAATTTCATTATTTTCCTCTTTTTAGTGGCTTTTTGAAGGAAGTTTTTTTTTCTTAAAAGGTTTTTTATTTTTTACTTTTTAGTATCAAAAAGTTACATTTACCTTAACGGAATCGCACGCCGTTACTCACTTTTATTAAACCGACTTTCTTACGCTGTCTAATGTGTCAAAAAGTGATATTTACCTTAAGGAATCACGCGCCGTCACTAACTTTTATTAAAATCAGTCGAACTACTGAACCGATTTTGATGAAATTTCTATGGGACCAATCTGAAAGTATATCATTTCAAGTAAAAAAAAAATTTTCCAAATCGGTTTATAAATGACGGAATTCTGAGGTAACAAACATAAAAAAAAACAACCGAAATGAGAACAACCCCCGTTTTTTGAAGTCGGTTAAAAATAATTACGTGTAAGTAGAATGAGAATCTTGGTTAAAATTTTGTTCATTTATTAATGACAAATAATATAATGGAAAATGTACTTCGAGGATATTTAATTTTAAGGTGAAACATGTGAAACAAAACACAACATGTATAACTGCGTTAAGGTCTCAAACACAGTAAGCCAAGTCTAGTTTCGAATCCCGAGGGCTTTTAATATAATATATCTTTTTTTAATAATGTAAATAATAGGTACTTATTGGATAACAATTTATAATATAAAAAAAATTATCTACAATTATTTTATGAACATTTGATGTTATAAGATAAATAAAAGTGGATGTATTTCTTTCCATGACAACGAATACGATTATTTATGTTTAACGGTATTCATATCATCTGTCTGTACCCGAGATACAGACATACCTATTTTTTTAGTAACAATAACGAACTTTGGCATCAGGACTATTAGCTCTAATCAATTCGTAGTTTCCGTAATCATTAGGTATAATGTTATAGTATTTATTTAACCTAAAAATGTATAGACATATATCACAGTAATGTTGCATTGAGGAGGTCGGTCATCTGGACCCAAAAATGTTCAGTCAATATAAACATGAAAGTTATATTGCAATCGTATAACTAGTAACCTTTAAATGACTGGAAATATAATTAAGAACAGAGGATATTTAACAGTTTTACAAAACACATTTGAATGGAAATATATTGATGCGTATCATACTATTATGATTTATGAATTTTCTGTCTTGCAACATAAAAAAACATCAAGAAAATAAATAAACGGAAAAAATATTACAAAGCACAGGAAAAGAGCAATTAATTCTCTGAATACACTGTTTGCTTTTTTGTTGTCGAAATGAAATTGGTAATGCAAATATACATACAGAAATCTCTCTCTAATATTTAAAACGAAATAATTTTCGGACCAGTTAAACATTTTCATTTTATAAAATAAACTTAAATTATTTTAAAAAGGCATGATAAATGATGTTTATTAGAGTATTGTGTACCGGAAATTACCCCCTGCACTCTTCTTTCCCTCGCCTAAAATGGTTACAGCTTTCTCAGCGCTATTTTTAAAAGCGAATGGATTTGGGTAAACGCCAAAATGAGGACCAAGAATCACACTACAGACCCTATAGGCGAATTTTTTTGAAAAACAGTTTTGGCAACGTGTGAAAGATTACGTAATTTTTAATAAGTTGTAAGTTTTTCCAGGAAATTTTTTTTTCAATTTTTCGTCTGTAGGATCTGTAGTGTGATTCTTGGTCCTTCACCACGTCGACCGGATTTTTCTACATTATGCAGCATTCTATTGGAAATATTTTAAGCTATAAGTATGTCATCGAACTAATTGGGTTCTAGGGGACAACGATAACCCTTGGCATTAAAGATGAGATATTTCAACTGATACAGTATAAATATAATACGAAAAGAGACGCTTTATTAACTATATTTATTGGAAATTATTCTAATAATAATTTATATTATGATTCTATTAATTATACGCATACGGTTGGCTTTGGCATGATAATTATTAGGTCAAAATAGATAAATTGAAATTTAATTAACACAATATATTGATTCTTTGTTCTTGTTTTAGTTTCTGTGTTAGATTCAAAATGTATATATAATATAAAACGCCGAAGGGTTTATACAGAGTGGCCCAATGAAAACAGTCACCCCAAGTTTTGGCCACATAACATCAGTTTTGCGAAAAAAGCTCGCACACGTCAATTTTAGAATCAAGGGGGACATCTAAATCGAATGGTATTATTTACGTAACTTCAACCCTGAGAGCAGGGTGAATTGCACCCCAAAAATTTTTAATGGAAAGGGGTGTCAAACGATTCGCAGCTCGAAAGGCCTCTCAATTATTTTTACAACAGTCTTTTTGTTTTTCAAATCCGATCATTAATTGCGGAGAAAATTACATTTTAAATTGTATTAATAGTCTTAAACAATTGAACATAGCAAACAAAAGCACGTCATCTGTCAAGTAAAAATACAGACAAGAACTCAAGGATCATTTTATTAAGTGCTCAAAATGACGACCTCCACCGTACAATAATAAAGATTATGCTCAAAACGTCGTCGTACGTTCTCCAACATTGCTGGAGTAATCTGACTAATTGATACTTGATACAAATTAAAATGTCATTTTCTCCGCAATTAATGATCGGATTTGAAAAACAAAAATACTGTTGTGAAAAGAATTGAGAGGCCTTTCGAACTGAAAATCGTTTCCTTTCCATTAAAATTTTGGGGTGCAATTCACCCTGCTCTCAGGGTTGAAGTTACGTAAATAATACCAATCGATTTAGATGTCCTCCTTGATTCTAAAATTGACGTGTGCGAGCTTTTTTCGCAAAACTGATGTTAAGTGGCCAAAACTTGGGGTGACTGTTTCATTGGGCCACTCTGTATGTTAATAATTATTAAAAATTAAAACTGAGAGATAATTTCATACATATTAATAAGCTTACATCACCCGTGTGCGAGTGCATTAACGGCTTAGTTTGTTAATTCAATCATATATGACACCTATTCTACTATTTCGTTGCAATCGGCGATGTATGTCCTAAGAGCAAAATTACTTACACGAGCGTTTATACACGTCCAAATCGAAACCGTGCCTGCAAATTAATGAAACTACACGAACGTACATTCCGTTCCTCTTCTTGACTCGTTTGTATAGACACGGTTTCGATTTGGACGTGCAATCTGCCGTATCAAAAACTCCGTGGAAAATCCGCTCGTGTAGTTTTGCTCTAACTCGTCTGCCAATGAACAGGGTTCATTGAAAGAAATGCATTGTGTTTATGAAAAATTCATGAGAGGAAGAAAACATCATTAATTAACCAAATAAAATTTCACTGAAAATATGTAAATATTGGCTAAAAATGATGAATTGGTTCAACGTTTTAAATTCAAAAAACTGTTCTAAAACAGCAGCAAGCAAGGCAATGAGGGCTACCATAATTTTATTCGTCAGACAATCTATCTATCTATCTATCTTACGTTTTTTATTCGTCAGATGGCGCTAGTAGCAAGAAAGGTATGTCAAACGTTTAGATATTAATGGTTTGTGTTTATAAGGAATAAATAAGTACAAAACTGCGATTTAGTCGTTAAATGGAATGCAGATACTTCACTAATTGCTAGTGACGCCATCAGGTGGGCGGAAAATATAAGCAGTACTGACATTTGAATGACTATCATGAGGTAGAAGAAAGCCCTCATTAAATGCATGCTCTACAGCCAACTTAATTTATTCTCCAATAATTACAATTTCATGTTTACGTAATAGTATAAGCAATAAAAAATTAGACACGCATTATATTATCAAAATATGAATGCTTTTGTTAGTAACATGTTTTAGTGTTAAATTTGGTGTATTGGCATCTTTTACAGAAAAAAATATAGATTGTGTATCATCGTTGATTCTATTTCTTTACTGTAAATACCTGTAAATAAATAAACTGAAAAATGTGTATCCTACAGACTACAGCAGGGGTTTCCGATTGGCATGGCGGCTCACGAAGTTTCTTAAAAAACTAATCTACTGTAGTAAAAGTGACGTATGCGGAAACATATTTCCTTACACCCTTCCGTTAGACGGTTAGACTAAGCAGACTCACGATTTGATACCTGTTCTCGTTTTTGCAGGCAATTCTGCTGCGGTTCGTCTCTATAAACTCATCTAGATTCAATAATTGTGACCTACGAAAACCTCTGAACTATAAAGTATCCCTATATTATTAAACGAGCAAATCTTGTATATATGTGCCTATACTGCCTGTGTACCTATATAAATATTTTCTCGAAAACGGCTCTAACGATTTTGATCAAATTTACCGAAAAGGGGTTTTTGGGGGCAAAAAATCGATCTAACTAGGTCTCATCCCTGGAAAAATTCGTTTTCTTATCGATTTTATCATTTTAAAAAACAGTTTTTTTAACGTTATAAAAGTGTCGTATATGGTGAGTAGGCTTTGGAAAAAACAAAATATTTTCATTATTTATGTCAAAATACTCTGACAGTCAATCTTTAACTTATTAAAATAATCAGTAATTATTTGAAAATATGTAGGTACATACGTTATATAGTATGACGTATAATAATATTATCTACTTATAGGATACGTAATTTTTTTTCTTAAAAACGACTAACGATTTTGATGAAATGGGAACTTTAAGTACTATTTTTTTTTGAACTCATTCGAGCAAAGCTCGGTCATCCAGATATTAGTTAACTTATATAAGTAATTACTTAGTCGTTACTGTAGTGTTGGGCTCATTAATTAGATTTTCCTGTCTTTGACAAGTCTGAACGCAGATTCAGGGTCATAGCTACTAGTTAGAACCAAATTTTTGGTAGGGCATAGCTTCTCTATACCCCCTCCCTATAATAAATTACGATTACACGTTACGTGAGTTGGTTAAAATTATGTAACATATTATAAAGATCCATCCACATAATGAAACCTATGATATATTGTACTAGTTAGTTTGGTTAGTTTAGGTTGAACAGAAATGACATATAGGTACAATGAAACCAGTAGAATAGATACCTTTGTACCATGCATCAGTTAACTATCAGAAATGGTCATAAATGAGTAATTAGAATTAAAATTATGAATAAGCACATATGACAAAGTGATGTGCCCGGTGGCGATAAAGCAAAACTTCCACAACACCAATAAATGAACCTCAACATTAATTTGTACCGTTTGTAGTATAGAAAAAACTGATTTAAAATTAAAAAAAGATACATTTGTAAACATTTTGAATAATAATAAAACACGAAGTTTTTTAAATTTACACTATATCTTTATTTTATGACAACTGTTTCGTCAACACAGTGACTTCTTCAGAACATATCTTATACTGTATAAGATATGTTCTGAAGAAGTCACTTTGTTGACGAAACAATTGTCATAAAATAAAGTTATAGTGTAAATTTTAAAAACTTCGTGTTTTATTATTATTCAAAATGTTTAATATTAATTTACATCAAGTAAGCACCCACTCTATAATAAATGTGAAAAAATTGTATCGACTAGATAAATTGAACCATAATAAATAATATATTATATTTGACAGTTACAAATGGTTCATATTAGTTGACTTTATATGGTTTATAAAGTAAATTGATTAAAATTCGGACCGAAATACTCTTTATATACTCAAAGATTGGGTTTTCGATCAGTAAAATTTATCTAGAGACAAGTACATTAAAAAAACGTATATTATTCTGATTCTAGAACCTTTTTCTTTTTCCTTGTGGTGTACGACGAGGAAAACTTTTTATTGCTTAGGGCTTGTATTATGGTTTTTATTACAGGCTTTTATTTAACTTCACTTGTTATAGTTAGAGTCAAATCTTGTAATTCGATTATGGCTCACTTCCACATATCAGATTGATACTTAGCATTACAAATATTACAATATTTTCATTTCTACGACCTGAGATCATGATTATGCTCTCATTTAAAAAAAAACTTGTTTTTAAAAAACAAACTTTTTAACAAAAAAAAAACCTCCTTCAAAAAGCCACTAAAAAGAGGAAAATAAAAAAATGTTGAGGCAGAACTCAACATTTCTCTATTTTCCTCTTTTTAGTGGCTTTTTGAAGGAGGTTTTTTTTGTTAAAAAGTTTTTTATTTTTTACTTTTTAGTATCAAAAAGTTACATTTACCTTAAATGAATCACACGCCGTTACTCACTTTTATTAAACCGACTTTCTTACGCTGTCTAATGTGTCAAAAAGTGACATTTACCTTAAGGAAACACACGCCGTTACTAACTTTTATAAAAATCAGCCGAACTACTGAACCGATTTTGATGAAATTTCTATGGGACCAATCTGAAAGTATATCCTTTCAAATAAAAAAAAATTCCAAATCGGTTTGTAAATGACGGAGTTCTGAGCTAACAAACATAAAAAAATACAACCGAATTGAGAACCACCTCCTTTTTTTGAAGTCGGTTAAAAATTACAAGCTTTTATTCCTTTTTTTTCTAAGACAAGCTGAAACCGTTTTAATGCTTATTAGATATATATTTTTTGGCATGACAGAGACACCTTAAGATATAGAATAGAATAGAATAGAATAAAATAAAATAAAATAGAATAGAATTTTATTATCATTAAAAACCACAATGTATGGTACAATTCGTCAGTTAATTAAATACAGTAAATATATATAATTTTAAACGGCATAGCTGTTAATATGACTTCTTCAATGCTGTAAAAGACATTAGGTACTACTTAAAAACGTTTTTAACTTATTTTTAAAAATCGAAACTGTTTTAGCTAATTTTATATTTGTAGGCAACATGTTGAAAAGGAAACATCCTGCGTATTTTGGCGATTTTTTTGTAGAATTCATGACTGGGCTTTATTAGCCGTATATTCGAAGTGCCACGAGTTTCATAATCATGAACATCGGCAACATTATTGAATTTAGGTATTTATATTTTTATATAAGACTATAGTAATTTGTAAATATAATATATTGAACAAACCGTTAGTAGTTTCGATTGTTGAAAGACAACACGACACGTGTCATATTCCATGGCAGGTAAAAAATAAGCGTCATCAGTCTTTTTTGCAAAACAAAAACCCTTTTGCAACTACTAGAATGTAAATGCAGTTCCAAAATTTACCTTGGAATTTTGCACTGAAATGGATAAGATTGAATTACACTGACATTAATGATTGTTTGCAATGTAAATTAAATTTAACCTTAGAATTTAGATCAACCTTTCGTGTACAGTGTATTAACACATGACAAACAGACATTTGGTTCATTTAAAAATGAAATGACCTAACCGATATTTTTTTCAAAAATGACAACTGCACCGAGATGTCTTGATGTCAAAGCATTTAAATTTAAAAGTAGAAACAAATGAATTTATGAAAAGAAAACCTTTGCAATAAAATTAAATTTAAATCACTGAAAATAGAATTTAAATCTGCAATAATATTTTGAAATGATCTTTTTGTGAGTTAGTTCATTTTATCTCCGCATAGCCCATTTTTTTCCAACGATATTAATATAAGAGAATTTAATATTAAACATTTCGAAAAAATGTACAAATCATTGAAATTTCAAAACACGGTAATCAAATACACCTCATTCAATTTAAATTTATAATTAGGCCATATTTGATACTCTATTTACGTATAATGTAATTATAAATCTGCATTTTCATGTTGGTAAACGCATTTTTAATTTTAAAATGAAACGTGGTGAGGGCTTGAGAATAGCTGAGCGTGTAGCAATGCTATTGTTTACATCGCGTTGCTATGGTTCCTCTATTACAAGTTCCCGGGTTCTAGTCCGAGAGCTGGTAAAATGTCAATTGGATTTTCAATTTATTATTAAAAAAAAAATAATGAATTGAAAATATGAATTGGCGCTAGTCCCAAATAACCTTAACTGTTGGCGGTCTTTAAAACACAATTACAATTTGAAACGTCGTGATTTTATGTTCGGACCAACCCCCTATAATAGTGTATCTGCTATCTATATTATACTATGTACATAGGCAAATACAGTAATAGAAATTATTAAAACACGATGAGAAAACTAAGCTATTTATTATTCTTTGACCTGCGTGACGTCAGCACGGTTAAAAAGATTGTACTGAAAAAGTTTATAGCGCACAATGTTCAGGAAAGAAGTTTTGTCAGCATTATAAAAAGGGTTGAATCTTCCTTGATTGTTCCCAGCACAGTCGACAGTGAAACTGTGGGCCTCTTCATTAAAATGGAATAGATAAGGTGAGACTGTAACGTCTTTTATTGTCAAAGTGTCACTTTATATTTAATTAATTCCACTCTAATAAGTTTCAACACAAATTAATTTAAATACAGCTTCGAAAAAGAGACTTTTTATCGATTTCAATATATTTGAAAAAGTAAAGTGTGTCACATGCTGTTATCTGTCGAATCTGACATTTTAATACCCTAATTTGTATATTTAATGAATTTAAAAATCCTGTGCATCAAAATTAAATCCTCAACTAATATTGATGATTTAGTTGACATTTACAAACATGTTCTATTTTATTGTCTTCTTCTACCAAAACCGAACACTGGAACTGGCAATATCCGAATTGGGTTGGAAAATTCCAGTAACATATTATTTTCTATATTAATTTGTATTTTTTTGTAACTTCCGTTGCAGACATCAATATTTGTATTACATGAAAACTCAAAATTATTTTTATATACAAAGTAATCAAAATAAAGATAAACACTCACCATATTGTAAAATAAAAGTAAAACTTAAAAAATCACAACAAAAAATATGTTCCGTTCAATAACAGTATCCTTGAGCGCGAAAACACAATCAAATTTAAAAAAATAACGAAAAAACCGCACTCGTAAACTGCACAGCATAAAAAAAATTCCACCGATAAAACAAACTCGTTGTGTGTATTTCGTTACTCGAAAAAGTGTATGAAATTCGGAGCAGCCGGTTGTTTCTTCGGCACTCTGTAATCCAACACTGCAACAAACGTTAAATTAAATTAAAATTTCTTGAAAATGTCAGCGTAAAGAAGAAACCGATTTCGCTCCATATGACTGGAAAACACCCCACCAATACTTAATTTCTTCAATTTATGTTTATCTTTGTCAAACACATCAAGAATTCAATACAGCTTTCTCCGTTTTTTGATTTTAAAACAACACATAAAGCCACGATGTGTTGGCAGCAAACTGGCACGATTTCTCTTTCCAACACATTGTTGAATAACGACAACATACTTCTAGCAAGTATGCGTACCTTTCTTTTCCTAGATTACTTGATGTAAGGTCTTTAGTAGCCAATGGCAACACATTGAATTGAGAACAAAAAAATTGAGACAGTGAATGGACCGTTGTTTAAGTGGAATAAAGACGTACTTATATTTCAAGTGACAATTTTAGATATCAGAGACAACATTATTAATACAATATAAACAATTATTACCTGCATCAACTGCTATATAGATCTGCTATAAATAAATTAATTCTTTTTGTATCTAGCGAATGCGCGGTGAGTGACCAAATAATTTTCGCCGAATTCGTAATTATTTTATTAGTCCAATTAGGGAATAAAAAATAGAAATTAATAGTCAGGTATTCATAATTATTTTATTGATATACAAAAAATAACATAAGTAATAAATAACACTATTACAAGGACCACGTCGTTAATTAATCAACAATGTACAGATTTAGGTTTTATTGTAACACAAGGTCAAGGAACCAAAGAGAAAAGAAACCAATATCTTGCAGGAAATAAAACATATAGTACCTATATTCGAAGAATACGAAAACTCTATAATAAAAACTTATTCCAGAATATTCAACAACTTTTTTTTTGCAATTGAAAATTTGCATGATTTTTATTTTCTCCTGTAGAAACTTAAAACTATAGTGTTGCCGTCTAGACAAGACGAGACAAGACTTTCAAAGTCTTGTCTTGTCTTGAAATATCAAGACTTCACTAAGTCTAAGTCTAGATTAACAAACTCTTGTCTTGTCTAATATCAAGACTCTTGATTATTTTCAAGAGTCTAGATTAGTAGTAGTAGGTAACTTTATGTACTACTACTTAGTTTATCTAGACTCTTGAAAATTGTCTAGAGTTTTGGCAAGAGTCTTGATCTAGATAAAGCAAGTCTTGTCTTGTCTTGAAAATTTCTAGACAAGACTTTTGCAAGTCTTGTCTTGAAAATCTGGACAAGACAAGAGTCTAGAAAGTCTAGATCTAGACGGCAACACTACCTACTTAAAACTAAACCGTATCTTTCACCAATTTTTGTTTTCATTTTTTTGAACTTTAGGGCTGGATTGCAGAATGCATTGTCAGAAAATCTGGTTCGAGAATGACCTTAAACTGAATTTTTATAGACGTAGGAACACTACAATGTCGTTGTTAAACTTTTTATTACCTTTTCATTGTGTATAGCATGTATTCACAGAAAAACAAAATATGACTGATCTATATAGCAAAAGATCATTTTTCAATCTTGATCAAAATGCCAAGGAAAATGTTGTTTCGAAGTGGAAATAGGGTACAAAAAAGTATATACCAACATGTCGACATAGTTTAACACAAAATATCGTTTCCGTATCGATTGATTTCAACCAGGATCGATTTAAAATTCTGGAATGATTTTCTTATGAAGAAATATATGTGTGGTTACAATCTAAGGTTATTGTTAAACAAAATTTTATGATAATATTGTGCACTACAATCAGTGAATATAAAAACTTTTTAACAAAAAAAAACCCTCCTTCAAAAAACCACTAAAAAGAGGAAAATAATGAAAAGTTGAGGACTGTGCCAATTTAATAAAACATGAAGTCGGTTAAAAAGTGATTAATAATTAAAAAGTGTTTAATATCTTATTTTTAACCAACTTCATATTTTATTAAATTGGCACAGACCTCAAAATTTCATTATTTTCCTCTTTTTAGTGGTTTTTTGAAAGAGGTTTTTTTTTTGTTAAAAAGTTTTTTATTTTTTACTTTTTAGTGTCAAAAAGTGACATTTACCTTAAAAGAATCACACGCCGTTACTCACTTTTATTAAACCGACTTTCTTACGCTGTCTGATATGTCAAAAAGTGACATTTACCTTAAAGAATCACACACCGTTACTCACTTTTATTAAAATCAGCCGAACTACTGAACCGATTTTGATGAAATTTCTATGGGACCAATCTGAAAGTATATCCTTTCAAATAAAAAAAATTTTTAAAATCGGTTTATAAATGACTGAGTTATAAGGTAACAAACATAAAAAAAAAATACAACCGAATTGAGAACCACCTCCTTTTTTTGAAGTCGGTTAAAAAAAAGGATTATTTTGAATAAATTTTACTTCGGCCGAAACTCTGATAGCTGATGTGTAGTGAACTATAAGAATGATTTTCCATATAATACGTCATAATAGAAAGATATACCTATATTAAATCACCTACGAGAAGCATTCGTAACGTTAAATATGTAAGAAACACCCTATGATGTCACGTAACACGTTATAATGCAATATCAGAAAATTTTATTTATTTAAGCCGTCACTGTCGGGACTCAAACACGAAACTTCCAGATTCGCCCTGGCTGAGTTATCAATTACTCTACAGTGACATGAATCAAAAGAAACATTTAGTTATGTCACTGTCATAGAGTAAATTGATAACTCAGCCAGCGCAAATTTGGAAGTTTCAGGTTTGAGTCCTAACGGTGACTGGTTAGATAAATAAGTTTTTCTGATATTGTAACGTCACGTCATTGGGTGTTTCTTATATAATTTCTCTCAGGGGAAACATTGGAATGTAGTTTGCATTCCAATGTTTTGTGGGAATCGGCGCTCCCAAGGACCCGAGCTCGTACCAGTCGGTTTGTGTATGCCAGCTGGCTGATTCTAATACACAAATGGATTATTTGTTGTGTTGAAGGCGCTAATAACCTGAATTGTTTACGCGTCTACAGCGTGTCCACGAAAGTTCTTTACAAATGGATTTTTTTTTATTAATTATTGGAGCAAAAATTTTTTTCTGTGGAAAAGTTCTGCTTCGTCCAAAACCTCTAAAACACCAAAGAAAATTTTTTTCGGCCTAAAGTTATACGAGGGAAATCAAAAAGTTTTATTTTACTAAAAATAAAAATTATCTGTGATATTCAAGATTTTCGCTAAATTATAGTTACATAATCAAATTTAATTCAAAATTGTAACATAACTAACTTCTAAGTATAATTATTTATTCAGAATTATAAGTCAGAATTCAACATGTCCTCCATCTCTCTCCATACAAAGAACAGTATAACTTTAGGCCGAAAAAAATTTTCTTTGGTGTTTTAAAGGTTTTGGACGAAGCAGAACTTTTCCACAGAAAAAAATTTTTGCTCCAATAATTAATAAAAAAAAATTCCATTTGTAAAGAACTTTCGTGGACACGCTGTATAATCTACAATAAATAAATCTTAGGTATAGGTATATAATTATTTTCTGTTGCGTAAGGATGTGATAGGGTTGAAAAATCGAAAAATCGTATCCGAGGTAAGGTCAGATTTTAATTGTACTATCCTCAAAACGTAAAAAGTGAACAGTTGAAGTGCCACAGCTGTATGTCTAAAAAAATTAAGGAATAAACCAGTTTTGATTCACCACAAAAAATGTAATTCGTAAATTCAGTAGCCAAGAAGTGATATTATATTCGGATCATTGAACTAACTGGTACAATTACATAGTTCACTGAATATCCATGGTGCTATAAAATGTTTTTTTCTGATAATATAAATCTGCTGCCAAAAGTATTTGGTCAGATGATGATTTTATAAGTATGTTTTATGTCGACCGCTTTATTTGAAGGTTAAAGTCAAATAAATTACCAAAAATTATACTAGGTATATTTATAAAATATATTTTTTTCAAGATCATCATCAGAATCTCAAAAAACAGTAAATACTAGAAGAGTAAAAAATGTATTAATAACCGGATACAAACGGCAAATAGTCAGGAAAACTAACCACTTCCATTTTAAATACAACAATGAGTTAAGTTTTTTGTGGTTATAATATAATAATTATTAAATATCTTAATTGTTTGACGTTTAACATCACGATGGAAGATTGCCGACTGATTACGTTAAGAAAAGTATTTGTTTGTGGAATGGCTAATATTTAATAATTATCACTTCCATATTACCAAAACCATTAAGAATATAGTATAGGTATTTTAGGTATACAGTCAATTTCAATCAAGTGTAACTTACAACATTACGCGACGACACTGTTAATAAGGTCGTCCCACGTATCAAAATTTAATAAGTTTGAACGGTACCAACATATTATTACTCATACACAAACAAATAATGTAGACTAGTTTTTTCGTTCTTATATCCTTCCTCCTATTTGCAAACAAGAATTAAAGAAATAAGTATTTTTTAAACGCTGAGCATAAACCGCCATATGATGACGTAAAAGACAGTCACACTTCTATAGAAAGACGATATATATAAATTATTTTTCTCGTGGTTCGCTTTCAATTTGATAGATTAGTGAACGTGACAGTAGTACTTAGCCAATTACAGGCTGAATATTATCTACGTAAGTCATTTCGGTAGCGGCACATTTCTATGTTTAAAATTGCATTGAAAATAGATACACACTTTGTTAGTAGTATTATAAATGCGAATGTGTGCGTGTGCGCGTGTGTGTGTGTATGTTTGTTACCACTCAGCTCCGTAACGGCTGAACAGATTGTCATGGCATTTTGTATATAGTTACTTTAGGTCCTGGAATAGGACATAGGGTACTTTTCATTCCGGAAAAATGTATAGCTCCTGTGGGATAGTAACAAAACGTAACGCTGCAATTTTTTGCATTTTAGTGTATATTGGCGGAATCCTACTAATATTATAAACACCACCAGCCCAGGTCGCAGGCTGAGAATTTCTCGCGGGGAGGGGAACAATAAATTATAAATTCATAGCACCCGGGTGAAGCCGGACTGAGCCGCTAGTGTAATATAATATGTACCTACGTTTGTTTATCGAAATCACTTTCCATTGGCTTGTAATATCGCTACAAGTTTGAATGACAAGAAAAGATAATAAATACACTTCCGGTACATACTATTTGTTAAACATTGCTAAGTACCGAATTTTGCAATGTAATGATTTATTTTTTCTCAACAACAAGTAGTAAATAAAACTATCTCGTAAATTACTATTTCGTCAGCCTATTGATACCAATTCCAATTTTTTACATGTTATTTTCTAATATTGCAATTTGCATTGCCAATTCAAGTAGGATATAGTTATTTCGATTTTAAATACCTTTGCTCTGTATAAATTGTGAAGGAATATTTTGTATACAAACTATGCCAAATGACACTGAAATTTCACAAATTTGCAGTAAACTATAAGAAAAAAATATTAAAATGCTGAAAATAATCAATAACAATCAAGGTTCCCTTCTTTATCTATCATTGAAGTCTCCAGACTCTCCGCATGTTTTCTATGCAAATTTAACTTTTTAACTCCATTTTTATTAGAACTACGTAAAATTAAAAAGTTAATAAAATACGGTAACTAACCAAAAATTTTTGATAATGCAGATTTTTCATTTTGTCAATAACCAGCTGTTATCAATTCCTTACAGGCTTTACAGCTTTACCTATAACCAATATGCTTTAAAATCTGCAAGATATATTAGCAAATTAAATAAATTAGAGTGCGGTTTTATGAAACCATGGTTCAAGTAAAACTTTTTGCCATAACCCTAAACGCTGTTAACCCGAAATCTCCGAAAGTATATTATCTATACTTTTGTTTACGTGGTTTAAACTCTGCAAAGCTAAAAGTGCTAAAGTTCGACATTATATGATAGTAAAATATTAAAATAAAAAATAAATAAAGAAAACATAATCAAAATACCAAGTTGTCTGTTTGGGATGACGCAGTGTTCTGCAATGGTGTTGGAATATATGCACGATTCTTCGATTGGACGTGACGTGACCTCGACATGTGTGACCGAACAGGAAAAAACGTGACTAAAAAGTTTCACTTAAGATGCCGACATCTTATATGCAGATTCTGGGTATGTTTACATGTAGAATTAATATTTGTCTTAAAGAATTGAGAGTACAGGAAACTAACGGGTTAACGTGGTAACGAATTATAATATTTGACCTTCTTGAAATAATGATACTAATCAAAACAGTAAACATAAGTGAGAAAGTGTTTTAACACAAAGAAAATAAAAGTTATCAAGTTGTAAATAATTGCCAACAAGATTCTTAATGGCACAGCGCTAAAGAGATAATCTTAAAAGCATTAAGTGCTCTGCGATAATTGATATTTAAATTGACAATTATTCTCAGACTTATACACAGGAGCACAAATGAATAAAGAGACATTTAAATCGGTTAATAACTTATAACATTGTTTTGATTACGTTGAAAACGCAAGCAAACAATAAATCAAAAAACGGCAATAATGGAGATGGGGCGCTGCCAAGCTTGATCGCTAGGGGAGCCAGCTATATGACGTAACACTAACCACCTCGGTTTGTGGGCAATTTATACAGGGTGTCCCAAAAAGAATGGGACATAAAGTAACAGCTGATTCCTTACAAAAAAATATTGCGATAGACCCCAACGTGTCTACCTATTCCGAAAGTTGATATTAAGAGATACAGGGTGTCAAAATTTAATTTTTATTAGTGTATTTGCCATATGGCACATACACTATTGGCGTCGGTCGGATGGTGGGACCTAGGGGTCGGACCAAAATTTCTCGACGTTTCATAGCCTCCTGAACACTTTGGCACCATTTTTAAAAATGTTTATATATATATGTATGTATATATATATATATATATATATATATTTATATATTTATTTATTTATATATTTATATATATATGTGTGTACACGATAACTCTCGACAGACTTAATCGATTGAAACGAAATTTGGTACACACATTGGAACCCATCACCGCAAGAAGCCTATTTAAAATGGGCCCGATCGGACCATTTTCAGGGTTGTATTTAGGGGTTCCAAAAAGTTTTTGGGCCCAAAAATACCGAAAAATTTGTCAGAATCGTTTCAAAATTGAAATTTAACTCTTTAGTAAAGATTAAAATGTGCTGCTAAAATTTTAATAAAATCGGCCCGACAGGACCGGACTTTCAAATTTTATGAAAACACTAGTTTGTTGATACGGATTTACTTAGATATGGAAGGGTGTATTTAATTGGGTGTATTGATGAAATCCATGTCTAATATTGAAATTTAGAAAAATTTAATTATTTTAAGGGCTGTATTAAGGGGTTAAATTTTTTATTTTGTCAAAAAACAAACTTAAGTTTACATAATAATGCCACAATGCCTGTATTAGCAAATACACTATATTGTCGGCAGGGTTTTGGCACTGCGACCCGAGTTTTTTTTTTATCATTATGACGCAGCATTTTAATAAGAAATATTTAATTTTTAAATAAAACTGTCAAAATTACCATGATAACGCCGCGCCGGCGTTTTCAAAGCCACCTATGTTCATTTTCAAAATTTGCCATTTAAAACCACGTTGCATCGATTACTCTAAGTGCAAATATCTTAAAAAGGTTACTCCTAGCCACTTTTACAAAGTATACCTTTTTTACGTAAAAATGACGGAAAAACCATTTTTTTAATTCAAGAAAATAGTACGAGTGCGTACAAAAAAGTTATGACTATTTGAATGAGTGAAAAGGTGTGTAAGTGGCGCCCCCTACAAGTAAGAGCCATACCAAGATCAGATTTGAATGTCTCATGGCAAAAAATCCCCATATACCAAATTTCATTAAAATGCCTAAATTATTTTAAAAGTTATTTAAGAAAATCAAAAATAAAAATTAAACTTGGACACCCTGTATCTCTTTTAATATCAACTTTCGGAATAGACAAATTGGGGTCTATCGCAATATTTTTTTGTAAGGAATCAGCTGTTACTTTATGATCCATTCTTTTTGGGACACCCTGTATAAATATATAACACTATTTTCAAAATTAATTGTATCCTTTCGTACGAAACTGTAGGTACATTTTAAATAAAATAAAACACAACGTTAATAGGCTTGCGCAAAACATGGAACGTTTCCTTCGTTGAGTGGTCATATTTCCATGTCTGAGGAACGATCTCGCTCCACTGTTTCACTGCGGCACATTTGCGTTGAAGGAAACAAATGATATTGTGAGTGTCCGCGGATTACGGACCGATCTCGTTCCACAATTCTAAAGTCTAAACAGAACAGAAATATGCTTCGTAGTGTAAAACGCCGAGCCTACCCGAACATGCCAGACACTCAATATAGTACATATGCACTCTGATTCGGGAATGAACGAATACTGAATACATCATACTATGTGGCCGCTGTTGGACTTGACGAATAGCGATATAGATGATGAGATCGGACTATATGCCGGAGTATGGATTTCATTTATTTATTGTAGATTATAGACGCGTCGACAACTTGGGTCATTAGCGTCTTAATTACATTAAATAACAACTTCCTTAAAACTAAATAACACCACAAAACATCCATGAGCGGAGGTGGTATTCGAACCCACGATAGTGTGATCCAAAGGTCGACTGCGCTAACCGATACACTACACTGTCCTCTCCGGAGTATGGACATGTTTTAAGATTAAGATACGAAACATCTCCGACAAAGGACGCATATATGTTTCCGGAACTACCCAAGTCTAATTATATCAAACACTGAATCACAATTGCATTTGGTTTCCGGAAATAAGAACAGAAAAACAGCATGTTTTTAACAATTATTTACGGCAACACGGTTGTTTAAAACAATGTGTGTACAATTGTGAAAAGTAATTTAACTAATATTAACCCATTTCAATCAAACAATAGCCACGACCCGTAGCATTCATTCATATTATATTACATCTATTATTATATATTTTCGTCTGTATAGTAGCGCCTATACCGCTCGTATGTGTACTTGTACGCATGTTACAAGTGTGTGTATTAGGGATGTGCAATCTAGATCGATTTTGCAGAAGATCGTTCTTTTTTAGCTACGATTCTCGATCTTTTGAATTAATATTTATATCTCCGATTTTTTATAAAATCGATCTTTTTGGGGTGATATCGGCTTTCTAATCTTTATCAAAAAAAATTTTATATATCCGTTATCGGTGGGGAAGAATGGCAACCTTCCATGTCATGATTTGCAGAAATTCATCAAGCTTCTATGTCAAAAACAGACACTTTTCAGGGGGAAGATAACAATGTTTTGAGCCATGATTTTCTTTCATATTAGATTAAATTATTACACCGGCAGGAGGTTGTAACAAACTCCTATGTCTGACATAGGAGGTTGTCGTTCTTGATTTGACATAGGCGTTTTGTTGTATAGGTAGACCGTATTTATTCTTCACTGACATGGGAGATTTTGTCAGCAAGAAGAATTAGGCTAGTTTGTAAATCGTTTAATTCATAATTTTCAAATCTGCAGAAATTACTATAAGAAGGTTATTGTTTTGCTGCAAACGGAGACCTAGAAGTTTGCTGTTCTTCACCATCGTTATGTTTTTTTTACATTTAATGTTATTGACATATACAGTGTCATTTTTGATTTTTTTGTAATGTTTTATGTGTTACGAACCATATAATAATTATATAATTAGACTATATAGATTACAAGTTTACCGAATAATTTTTTTACTGCTAGGTATTTCGGCATTGCTTTCATTAGCATTAGGTTAAAAATTGAACATTAAACACATTTAATATTTGTCATTATTTAATGTGTTAAATTTTTAATCTATAAACTGAAAGTACTGCAAAAGTAAAGTAATATTTTAAAAAATTGATTCATTTTTAACTAAAAATCGATCTTTTATACTACGATTTTTATGGTATCGATCTTATGTGTTCCGATCGATCTTTTTGAGAAATTCGCACATCCCTAGTGTGTATGAACAGGTATACTACGTGAACCTAAATACAGCCTGGATACATAATCATTGTAACCGGTAAGTAAGCACTTCCGCAACTGGTACAGATATACATTATGGTATTGTGAATAATGTATATTATGTAAGTTCCAAAGCGATGTTTACTAGAGCTCAGTGGGACCGTGGGACGGATAAAAATAAGGCGATTATTAGGAATTAAGAGAAAAACTATTTCATCGATTGTTCTCACGTTTTACACACACTATTATTTATATTTTTCGATATTAAAAAGAAAATAAAAATAAGTAAAAACACTTTTAAGTTAAACGGTTTTATAAATGTATCTACTAAAAAGAAAAAAATAATATTTAATTTAGGTTCATATAAGTTTAAACGCGTGGGTCGTAAACACTATGATAATTTATTACTGTCACGACCCACGCTTTTATACTTATGAACCTAAATTAAATATTATTTTTTTCTTTTTAGTACATTTATAAAACCGTCTAACTTAAAAGTTTTTTTAGCTATTTTTATTTTCTAGTTTTTAGTTTGATTTCTGGCCCGTATCATTATGCAACAAGTTGAAATTATCATTATATTGCAGTGTTGTCACGGAAACTCAATGTGTGTGCGAAGTTTCATAAGAATCGGTTAAGAAGAAGTAGTTGAAAAAGCTGTCGCAAGATTTGAAACAAAGATAGTAACGAACAAATATAAATAATACCGTTTAAAAAAGCATCGTTTTTGAAGTAAATTGTGGTGGACATCTTCGCACTTTTGTTCATCGACGTGATCTAATCGTTTCTCCAAAGAATGAGTAGGTACTAAATGATATTTTGATAATTAGTTAATTTTTATTGATCTCCATTTTGAAACAAATTCGGTTCATTTTGCCTCTTTAATATTTTATCCTTGCTAATATTATTTTTATGATTGCTCGCACAAAGAACAAACGAAATATATGTAATGTATTTATTATTTAAACGACATTACGTAAGTATTATAATCACGGAATTTTATAAAATTTCAATAATTATTAAAATTAAATCGACTGAACGTCAATTGTACAGAAAATGTTATAGCTAGGGATGCATAAAAAATATCGATGTCTTCTTTATGTCGAAACACCGATATCAGTACAATTATTATTCTTTACAGTAAAAAAATTAACGGAATTTACGTTTAAAACATAGGTAAACTCTTTATTGAATTACACAAAGAGCGTTTATCACGTAACTCTTGCCGAAAAATTAAATGATTGTTATAGCTGGCTATATAGGCATTGTTAGAGATGAACCTTCTGTGAGACGGTTCATCTTTAACAATACCTTATTTAAAATCAGCTCTCGCAGAGGTGATATATTAGTTAGAATTTATAATGGAAACAATTCATTATTTAAAATGTGTTACTGTAGAGTAAATGCTAACTCAGTCACCGCGATAGTGGAAGATTCGGGTTAGAGTCCGGATGGTAACATAGGTTTGGAAATGAATTTTTCCAGTTGCATCGTGATGTTTTTTATCAAAACACTAATGCAAACTTAAGCATTAATTTGTATATTATATTAAAAATTGCCATACTTTATTCGTGCGAACAATATTTAACTGTTATATCAAGGATGTTTGTATAACCCGCTCTATCATGGTTTAAATATTCTACTAAAGTATAATAAGCATACCTTGTATTCGTTTTATTAGTGTATTTGCCATATGGCACATACACTATTGGCGTCGGTCGGATGGCGGGACCTAGGGGTCGGACCAAAATTTCTCGACGTTTCATAGCCTCCTGAACACTTTGGCACCATTTTTGGAAATGTTTATATATATATATATATGTGTGTGTGTGTGTGTGGTTAGCACGATAACTCTCGAAAGACTCAATCGATTTTAACGAAATTTGGTACACACGTTGGAATCCATCACCGCACAGAACCTATTTAAAATGGGCTCAATCGGACCATTTTAAGGGTGGGTTTTAGGGGTTGAAAAATGTTTTTGGGCTCAAAAATACCGAAAAAAGTCTCAGAATTGTTTCAAAATTGAAATTTAACCTTTTAGTAAAGATCAAAATGTGCTGCTAAAATTTTAATTAAATCGGCCCGACAGGACCGGACTTACAAATTTTATGAAAACATTGGTTTGCGGATAGTGATTTACTTACTGAAGGGTGTATTTAATTTGGTACAGAGGTTGCATTGATAATAATATTGAAATGAAGAAAAAAAATATTATTTTAAGGGATGTATTAAGGGGTTAAATTTTTTATTTTGTCCAAAAACAAACTAAGTTTACGTATTAAAGCCACAAAGCCTGTATTAGCAAATACACTATATTGTCGGCAGGGTTTTGGCACTGCGACCCGAGTTTTTTTTTATTTTAATAATAGTAAGAAACGTGTGTTTATAATAAGTGATATTTTTGCTGTAATGAGTCAATTAAAATGCAACATTAATTTCACTGCATAAAGTACATTTCATTTTGTTGTTAAAGAAATAATTTTATGAACACATAATTAGTGCATAATAAACGTAACGCAACCTAGTATATTCTATTGAAAACTATGATGGCCCATTTAATAGAACCACGGTGTATATCTAAGATTTTATAACAAAAAAGTGTTTACTATATTATCAAACTGTAATTTTAAGGAAAACTTTCTATCATAATAATTGTAAAACACTCTGTCTTCACCTTGCATTGAAGTCACCAGTTCATAGAGGTTAGACTCTTTTTACACGAACGTTTTTTTTGTCAGCCTGTGGTCGGTGGACGCGACTGCAGGCAACAAGCGACAATGGTTTGGCATAATGGTCGACTAACATCTGAAACGCAGGTATTCTTGCTATTGCAGGAACCACTTTTTGTGATTGAATTCGGCGACTGAAAATAAGGGTTCCGTTTTTTTGCATTCTGAGATACGGAACCCTAAAAATGCTATGTCAAAAATCCTTCTTGACCAAAAATAAAGTCTGTTGAAGAGATTAAGAGAAGAATGAAACATGCGTAGTGAGTTTAGTACGGCCGCACGGCGAGGATATTATAGGGTATATTTTGCAGCCAATTTATTTAAATAAAACTCTTTCAAAATAAATAAATTGACTGCAAAAAACTTTCAAAAAATCCTAGAATGAAACATGTTCCATACTGTTAAACTCTAGAAATAAATAGGTATTATTATCACTTATTTGTTATTAGAAATTGTTTGGTCCTAGAATGTTAGTGAAAAGATAGGAACAATAAAAAATGGTGGAACCTTTGGTGTAAAGATACGAAATGTTACAATTACCACAAAACACCAAACAATAACAAACACTCTCGACGTACGTTTCGCCAACCAAGTTGGCATCATCAGGAGATGATTAAATGATTTAATCATCTCCTGATGATGCCAAATTGGTTGGCGAAACGTACGTCGAGAGTGTTTGTTATGGTTTGGTGTTTTGTGGTAATTG
Source organism: Mongoloraphidia duomilia (assembly GCA_039654895.1). Classification (NCBI taxonomy): domain Eukaryota; kingdom Metazoa; phylum Arthropoda; class Insecta; order Raphidioptera; family Raphidiidae; genus Mongoloraphidia; species Mongoloraphidia duomilia. The sequence goes on along the minus strand of CM077518.1, from coordinate 17,902,974 downwards.
TAACATTTCGTAAAAGATAGGAAATTTAATGACATAATATATAAAATATTTCGTTATACCGAAGCTATTTGATCTTGAAAATTAATTTAAAAAATACTAATGTGTTGGATGATGTATTGTATAATAATGTTTTGAAGTCCATTGAATTCGTGGACGCAGTCAACTTGCGCAGTGGGTGGAACAATATTTCCCCATATATCTGCAGACTGCAGATAATGACAGATAGGTGGTAGATTGCAATATTATTTTTCTCAAAAACGATTAACGATTTTGATGAAATTTACAGAATGAGGATTTTTCGGGGCGAGAAATTGATCTAGGTAGGAATTTTGGTTCCAGAGAGGAGCAATTAAAAAAAGGCGTTTTTTTATTTATTATAACTCGCTCAATTAAAGTCAGATTGATTCGAAGTCTATTTCTACATAGATTTTATATAATATATCACAAGTGTTAAAATTGTAAATGAACACTAATATAAGAAGTGTCTTGCACAATATGTAAATAATGACAAAATGGCGGCCCGAAGGGCCGCACTTCTGGCGCCGCGGGTCTGTGTAAAAAAACATCGATTTTTAAAAACTATTGTTAAGATACGTACAAAAAAGTTTTGCGTATCTAAAAATTGGCACGGCGACCCAAAGGGCCGCACTTCTAGCGCCGCAAGCATGTGTATCAAAACACATCGATTTTTAAAAACTATGGTGAAGATACATGCAAAAAAAGTTTTGCGCAGGTTAGTCTGACGTTTGTTATTAAAAGAATCGATTTTTGTGAGTTTTTTTTAGGTACCTATGCAAAAAAAAGTATTTGAAATTTACTGGAAGTTGTTAAGATGACATCACAGAGAAAAAGTACTTCGATAAAGTTGATATTTGGTATTAATGCTTAAAATTGGATTGTTAAAATGGTAACGGGCGAGCAAAATTTCATCTGATTCGAACATTTTTACAAGATATTCAATCTATGAAAATCGGTTTTTGCGAGTTCTTCAGTCAACAAAACAATAACGGCGGTAGATTTGAAAATAGCGACCTAAATAATATTTACAGGAAAAAATGCTTGATTCAAGTTGATACTTAGTTTTTACGCTTAAAAATACACGTAGGTAGTTAAAATATCAGAAACAATTATTTTAAATTATGTTACAGAAATAAATTCGTTTCGGAATAATATTCTGAGAAAATAATATCTCACAGCATATTAAGTACTGTTTTTATTGAACTCATCCGAGCAAAGCTCGGCCACCCAGATATTGTACAGTTAAGTATGCAGTCATTGTAGACTACTTACGTAGTAACTACAACAAGTAATACCGGTATTACATAACGTAAACCGCTCATGGCAACAGTCTGGCCATACTTATTCTGTGGACACACCAATACACAAAGTAAATTATTATATTATAGAATCAGTTAACAGTATTGGATAGCATTAATTGGTACTATAATCGAAGTTGTTATAGACCTGCAACTCACGCTTATTTTTTTGACTCATAACTGGCAACTTCGAAATAACTCGTTCTTTCGCAAAATTATCGAAAGTGTATCAGGTCAGGATACTCTAGACCAAAATTACTCAAAATTACTGTGGCGGAACCTCCCCAAATAGCGTTCTCAAGGTTAAAAAAATTTGTTTTTCCAACTTAAATTTGTGTGAGAACCATTAGATGGGACAAAATTGCATATAAAATTTCTTACAAAAAGTCCGCGACGGCATATGTCTAAGTTATAGTTTAAAAATACTGGGCGTTCCAAATTTTTCACAATTCGGTACTGCAACATTTTGTGACAGAATAGCAAGTTTTTTTGTAAAATTAATAAAAGTATGTTCAGATCGGATATTCTGAGTCTGGACTTAAATTCCCTCGTAAATTCCCCAAAACTTTCGATAATTTTGTGAAATGGCAACATTTCTGTCAAAAAAATACGTTTGAGCTGCAGGCTACTGCTTCATATTTCTAAATTATTGACCTTGGACATATGCCGTCAGGGACTTTTTTGTAGGAAATTTTATACTCTACAAAATTACTAGTACGCAATTTTGTCCTATCTAGCATGGTTCTCACACAAATTTGAATCAGAGTTGGAAAAACAAATTTTTTCACCTTGAGAACGTTATTTGGGGAAGTTCCGTCGCAGTATACAGTGAACGAGTTATCTCGAGGTTGCCAGTTATTCGATTTTTAGGAGTCTTTTAAGAGGTGAGTTGCAGGCCTATTTGATAATAGATCGATTAAAATTTTAACAGGACGTGTCATAAACCGGTATAGTCCATGTCAAACCGAGACGTATGGTAAGCCTATTGACAAAGACGTGATCGGTGCAATGCTATTATTATTAATATTTATGTGAATACACCATAGACGAGCGTATAGCGATTCCGTTGTTTATATGGCGTTTCCACGGCTCTTCTATTACAAGCCCCCAGTTCTCGCAGGTTCTAATTCGAGAACTGGTAAAAGTAGCAATTGGATTTACAATTTGTTATTAAAAATAATGAATTGAAAATATGCTAGACCCAAATAACTCTCGCTGTTTAAAATAAATATCGCCCTGTTACATATTTCTGTAAAAAAATTACTTTAGTAGTTCTTATTGCCCTGGTTAACTAGCATTTTTGGATTTTTAGATATGAAAAAAGTTGTCACTTTTCCGGTGAATTGAACATTTCTTTTTCTCAAAAAATCATCCTATATGAGTTTTTTAGTCCAGTTTTCTCGGACTATTAAATCAACACGTTAGTAATCTGAAGCCGTTTCGCACCCATTTATCAGTTTAAGATCTGGTTATTATTAAAAATTGTTACATCAACAAATATTGTTAAAAACTAAAAAGTTTCATTTCAAATAGCTTTAAGCTTGTACAAAATAAAACAAAATATTTATGTTTCCTTTTATATCAGCAGCTTCTTATCGAGATTTTTACTTTAGTTGACATAATAATATTGTTATCAAGAGCAGTAGCGCTTCAGTTCGGCTGATGACTATTGTACTACCGATTTAGGTTCACTGGCGTATAACCATAGACCACAACCATAGACAATAACAACAAGGCGTATGTATTAGCCTATAGCGACACTGGCGAGAAACTAATTGTGCCAACACGGCACACGGTGAATGGTCCCCAGGCGGATGGGGAGAGGTCAGGGGCATTCCGGCGAACGGCGACGCGCGTTCTACACATGTATAACTACGTAGCTAATAAAAGTGTATTTTTACTAGTGATGTGTCGGATATCCGTATCCGCGGATATCCGAGGGAAAAGAAAGATCCGTATCCGTTAGTTTTTTGGCGGATCTTTTACGGATCTTTTACCTTATCAATTTTCAATTCATAGATAAAATTTTATATATATAGGTGATTAGGTAATAATGAAAAACAGTTAAATTCCATTCAGATTATTTTTTATTTTTTAATATCGTGGTCAATAACTTTTTCCCATAACAGACAGTCTCTTTCCAAAGGTCGATGTGTACTCTAAGAAAGTTAAGATCCGTATCCGTATTCGCGGATCTTGAGACCAAATATCCGTATTCAGATCCGTATCCGCGGATATACATTTTTAACGATCCGGCACATCACTAATTTTTACGGACATAATAAAACGGTATAAATAATTTCCGTAACAATATGGTCAATACTGTATTTACAGTAGAGTCATTATTACATATTATATTAAATATACAAGAAGAGGTGTGGCAGATTCTGTATATTTACTTTCATATAAGTAAAACCGAGTCTGGCGGTGCCTTTTTAGTAGTTAGAAGCTTGCTCTAAGACAACACTGTTAGAAATTAATCCTGATGACAGCAATTCCTCATTCTCTAGACACCTGTCACTCTGACGAGTTATCAATGTAGTATGAAGCGAGCACATAAGGGAAATTCATTAAAAATGTACACCTCTTTATTTGTATGCTAGAAAATTAACGCCTCCATATTGTAGAATGTTTTCAAGAATGAGGAAATTACTAGCGGCGAGCGATTATGGATGATTTACATAAGATAAGAAAGATTTATTCCACAAAAAGAGATTTTATATCGTCAAATAAAATATTAATAAGTTTGAATTTTCTAACCCAACTTGGCTATTGCCAGTTTTAGGGTTTTAGGGAAAAAACAAAAGAGAGAAAATCAAAAAATTGAAAATTAATAAATAAACAAGTTTCCTGTTCATTGTCGACATCTAAAATTGTCATTGCTATAGTTGAGGACATTATCATGAACATAAAAGAATTCCTGAAAACAATAGAAAACAACTTTGGAATCTACTACAGAAGAAAAGTTCAGAGATTTGTTTTCTGTTAAGTTTAATGGCACACAACGTTAATTCCCTATGTTCGACTTTGAGACCGGACACCCGGTATAATATATAAGAAAAACTCGGGTCGCAGTGCCAAAACCCTGCCGACAATATAGTGTATTTGCTAATAATTGTGGCTTTATTATGTGAACTTAAGTTTGTTTTTGAACAAAATAAAAAATTTAACCCCTTAATACATCCCTTAAAATAATATTTTTTTTCTTAATTTCAATATTTTTATCATTGCAACCTCGGTACCAAATTAAATACACCCTTCAGTAAGTAAAGCACTTTCCGCAAACTAGTGTTTTCATAAAATTTGTAAGTCCGGTCCTGTTGGGCCGATTTTATTAAAATTTTAGCAGCACATTTTAATTGTTACTAAAGGGTTAAATTTCAATTTTGAAACGATTCTGAGAATTTTTTCGGCATTTTTGGGCCCAAAAACATTTTTCAACCCCTAAAAACCACCCTTAAAATAACCCGATTGGGCCCATTTTAAATAGGCTTCGTGCGGTGATAGATTCCAACGTGCCTACCAAATTTCGTCAAAATCAATTAACTCTTTCGAAAGTTATAGCCCGTACATATATATATATATATATATATATATATATATATACATATATAAATAGACATTTCCAAAAATGGTGCTAAAGTGTTCAGGAGGCTATGAAACGTCGAGAAATTTTGGTCCGACCCCTAGGTCCCGCCATCCGACCGACGCCAATAGTGTATATATGTGCCATATGGCAAATACACTAATAACAATTTTGGAATAAATATATTCAAACATAGTTACATTTGGCTTCTAATTTTCCAAAAAGAAAACAAACTATTATAAATTTATAAATAACTATCTGAGCTATCACATAACCATGATCTGAATATTTTTTTATTGAACATTTTAATGTCTCGAATTTGTTTGAATTCCACTGGTATGAAGTTGTATAGTTTTGGACCAAGAAACACTACATGTTTTTGGCTAAAAGTTTTCGACATTTTTGGAATCTGAATAGGATTAAGGATCTGTGATCTTGTGCTGTAGATGTTTTGGTAATCGAATAATATACTAAAGGCTTCCTACATAATACATTTATATTGTCCGTTATCCAGCTTTCAAAAACCTTTAAATACAAGCAGTTTTGAAAATTTATTCGAACAATTTAAATGACATTCCACAAAAAGTAATAAAACGGACAGTGCACTTTATAAAACAGTAAAGTGAATAATTTTTCGCGTATTCTTACATAATAATGTGCAAAAAGTCAACATAATAGATCATTAATCATATGTTTTCTCATAAAATATATGCGGTAAATTGAACATGAAATGTACAAAAAAACGACAATACGAGTTTAAAACCGTTAAAACTGACTATAATAATGTCCAATTTTTACCAATACTCTACCGTAACATAAATATCGATAACTATGAAAATGTACGTGCTATTAATGCAAAATACATCAAATTTATAGGTTTGTTCCGACAATCACGGATTTGGTTCTGACAAGTTTCAGATTTTTGAAGTTATACTTCTCTTGGCGCGTCATGGAAAAATGATGAGAGTGAATTTTTAGGATGCGCGCGCATCGCGTCACGAAAATCTACGGTATGAAGTTAGTCGTTAGTAAAACTTCAACTAGAGTCGTTACCATGTGACAAGAGCGTTTTCAGTTTTGAATAACATTAATAAAAGTAATTTTTATACAAACGCTCGTTTATGCCGCTTTCGTTAAATATGAGTTCGTACTACACATCTGTACTGTTTATACTATTATTTTTCATGATTATAATAGCCTATTATATAGCACAGCTATAAATGACGTATCGTGGCTAAACTGGTAGCGCCGTCGTGTCATACACAATGGGTCCCGGGTTCAAATCTCAACACAAACATGCTTTTTTTTAATAAATAATTAGATATAAATACAATAAATAAATATATTTAATAAATTAATAATTTATTAAATTAAATTAATTTATTTAATATCTTTATTTTATTATTTTATTGTCTTTTTTACAAACGTTTAGTACTGGCACGCGAGATAAAATTTTTGGAGTTATTTTTGTTTTGTTACGTAAAAGAAGTATAAATTCTGACGTGCGTACATAGTACACACACACTCTTTTTAACATTGGAAATGTTTATGTTCGTATATGGGGGCAGAGTTACGAGTTTTCGTTCAAGGCCAAAAGACAACGGTGTCGCGATCAAGTGAGGAGCAATCATGCAAAATTGAACAAGTGCAATTTTTTCGAAATGTGTTTTATATCATGTCTAGTTAATTGAGAGGTATTTGCGACGATCTGCGGTGTTATTTTTGAGCAAATGTTAATAAATACTGTAGAAAAATCCATTTAAAAGTTAAGTAATCAAGCAAAAGTGAACGCGTATATAACAGAAGAATAATAGGGTTATTCCTGACAAAACTAAACAGTGCATTGATAAATATTGTGTGTATAATAAACAGTTAATTATGTTTCATATATGCTGTTATCATTTCCAATGTCCTCGATGGTTGCAAGGATTGCGAAATCTGTGAATTTTTTCTTTACACATGTGCCCAAAAAACAAAACGAGTAATTTCAAAAACTTTCGCTGAATCCTCTACAGTGTTCATTTGTACGATCACAGTTTGACACGAGTGCAGGAATATGCATGTCTCCGATTAAAAATTCGCGTACTGTCCGTAAATAATGTTTGATTGTCAGCAAATTGATTTGGGCGAAACGGCTGTTGGAACAATAAAAAATTCACTGCGCACATTCCTGAGTCTGACGTTCACGGAGGCTATGTGAAGCTAACAGCGCCCAATCTCAAAAATAAAATAAATCTGTCGTTTGTTTACGTTTGTTTAGCTATTTTCATCGTTTGTTTATATTTAGTTAAAGAGTTATTAAGAAATATAAATGGGCGCTGCTAGCTTCACACCACCAGCGCCCATAAGGCACCTTTACCCGAAAATGAGTGGAATCATTTGTTTATCGATTGTTTACGTTTGTTTAGCTATTCTCATCGTTTATTTAGTATTTTAGTATAGCAAAAATCGAAAAAAACGTCCAGAGCGCCTTTCCGGGATAGAAGACTTAAATTTCGGGACAATGGACAAACCAGCGAATTCCGGGACATTCCCGGAAATCCCGGCCATCTGGTAACCCTAATACAGGCCCAACGGAAAACCTTTTTTTGAAGTCGGTTAAAAAAAATTGATTTTCTTCTTGTTCATGCGCTTCTTGTGTCTGTTCGGTAATCTGCCATTCTGCACTGCCAGTCGAAATTAATAATTCTGTTTTTGTATTGGAGCTTCAACAATTTTAAAGATGTACTTGCTTTCTATTTTCAAAATTATTAATGAAATCAATTTTAACTACCTATTATCCCATAAGTAAAGCAACCTTCCTGAATACTATTTTTGTTGCAGCGACTGGCGAGGGAATCATTTAAAATTTAAATTATTCACTTTTCCAATAGTGCACTGAAAAAAGTCAGTAATTTACAGTTTAGTCGATTAAAAAATTATAATTTAAAAAAACTAAAAAACACGCTTTAATGAACTAAAAAGTAAAAAATAATTAATTTTATTGTAAAAAAGCGTGGGGTAGTATGAAAATATGATACAAAGCACCCCACGCTTTTTTACAATAAAATTAATTATTTTTTACTTTTTAGTTCATTAAAGCGTGTTTTTTAGTTTTTTTAAATTATAATTTATTTTTGCTTTTTAGTCCTGGAGATCCTGGTCAGGATAATGGGACAAACTTATGGAATTATTGTATTGTAATCGGTCCTTGATAAGTGTGCAAAGTTTCAGTTCAATCTGAAGTTTTTTGCTTTTTTTTTTTTTTTAGTCCTGGAGATCCTGGTCAGGATAATGGGACAAACTTATGGAATTATTGTATTGTAATCGGTCCTTGATAAGTGTGCAAAGTTTCAGTTCAATCTGAAGTTTTTTGCTTTTTTTTTTTTTAGTCCTGGAGATCCTGGTCAGGATAATGGGACAAACTTATTGAATTATTGTATTGTCGTCGGTCCTTGATAAGTGTGCAAAGTTTAAACTAAATCTGACCGTTCAAAGTTGGTCAAAATCAAGTTCAAAGAAGTCGGTTACAAACTGACAAACACACAAGCCCGCAAACATACAGGTGAAGCTAATATAAGCGTGTTAAAAAATAGATAATAATATTTTTAAATTTTATCGATTCAACTGTAAAATGGTTGAATTTCAGTCAGCTTCGAATTCTGCCAAGCAACTGGGCGAATCTCCGGTGGGCCAGTACCTTTAAGAGATCAAGACGCCCTCAAAAAATAAAAAGTTATAAATTAAAAATTGTGTTTTTGCACTCATTTTTTGTGTTATAATTGATTTTGAGAACTAAGTTAAAGAAGTCACCGGTAGTCAAGTAATGGGCAGTACTGACTACGGACTTGACAGTAAAAAAATAACTGATAAAACATTATTTCGCTGTTATTTCGTAAAAATTGTTATATCATCGCAAAGCTACTTGATATGCACACGTAGTAACAGTCGTGTACCGTGTATCATGCACTGACAGTATTCCGACGTTCCGAGTACTCGGTCTGTCTCGGTGGCCGGTACAGTCAACACAAAAAGTAAGTAGATATATGACGTAAACACTAAGCAGTGTACTGTTAACGGAGTGCGTCACATGAACGTATTTCTGCCGTCCGCGCTCCGCAGTTCGCGCGCCAACCGCTTCTAGCACAAAATCAATGACTGTACAGTCACACGTGCGGGAAGTTCTCGTCCGAGGGGTGTGCGGTGCAGTTGCGTTCCAAGGTTAAACGCAATAGAAGCGTACCTCTAGCCTACTGTACGACAGTATGCTCTTAGCAGCCGTGTGAGACGGTTTTTTTGCGTTCGTTTATTTTCCAATAGTTGTTTTGTTTTAGAAATTAATATGGATAATATTTATATAGATAGTGAATTATTAATAGCCGAAATAGAAAAACGACCGATTCTGTATGATTCAAATTGCCCTGAATATAAGAATAGACCAAAAAAAGGACAAGCATGGACAGAGATTTATCGAGCGGTAATTCCAGATTGGGATAAATTTTCGTCAAGTGAACAAAATAATAAAGGTAAATGAGTATTCATTTTTTATCATGTTGAACATCAAATCATAGAAGTCTTTGCAAATTATTAAATTAATTATAACATCTGTTATTTAACAATTTTTTTTCAAATGGGTATTTTAACAACTGTATAGTGTTCCTACTACAATTTGCATTGCTATAAAAGTAATTGCGGTTGTGTTTTAAAATATAATGAATATGACTGAAAGATCGTCTCACTTTTTTGAGCATTTTTCATATTTACATTTTTTTAGGGCGCGATATTCAGCAAAGATGGCGATCCATAAGGGATTCATTTGTAAAAGCATATAAACAAAATAATACTGAAAAGGGCGCAAAACATAGAAAAAAATATGTTTATTTTGAGCAAATGAAGTTTATTATACCTACACTTAAAATATATTGGTAAGTTTTTTTATGTATTCCAATTATAAACTTCGGCATTTGTAAACTGCAGCGGTTGACCTGTAAGGGTATACTAAATTGCAGCAGGCACTTTCCAGCTAGCTTTTGGAACATACGTAAACTGTAGCGATATAATCATACATTTAAAGCTTCTTGAGTTTCAACAAAGATGTTCAGAGTCGGATGGCAGTTGCCGAAGTTTTTATTGAAATGAGAGACGAGAGTTGATCGACTCGCATGCAAGTCGTTCGACACATCTTTGCTGAGAGTGATGCCCAGATAGATGAGGGAAAGAGAACCTCTTCGGAAACGTAGGTGTCAACTAAGTAATCTAAGTACCTTGAGACGCGTTGATCTTCGGGTTGTACGGCTCCAAGGTCAAACACGAGAGCATCCCCTACTTCGGTAGGTGGCATGTACTGCAGAGCAAACGTTGTCTTCAAAAATTACCCGATTTCTGATTGAACAAGACGAATAAGTAGAAATTCCTATGGCCTACAAAATATTATTTTTTAAAATTTTAAGGATGAGTGACTATTAGAAAAAGTTTACTCGGCAACCGTCATGTATAAACATGAACCCGCTGCAGTTCTGAGACGCTACCTGGCTACTCCCTGTTTATGAGGATTAAGCCGCTGCAGTGTACGTAGACCTATAAACTTACAGATTTTTATTTCCCCATATAAGTAGGTATACGAAGTAAATACCTAGGAAAATTCTATAGTTTGTCGGTCTGCCTGTGGTCACAACACTGTATCGATTTTGCCTACATTTTTCATGCGTGTTCAGAACGATCACACCTCGAAGCGAAATCGCAAACGATCCTAGCTGAGAACTGAGCCCGTAAAAATCGACAGAAGCATTAAAAAGATGAACAAGTGCAAGTAGAACCGCGCTGTGAGAATTCCGTACCGTTATAACAATTTCGCAATATTACTTTGTTGAAGTTGACAATTGACAAACTTAATAAAAATTACACATAGAATTATAAATTAATGACTTCCGAATTTTTTCCTTTACTTATGCTATGAGACCTTCCTCCATACCAAATTTCAAGATTCTAAGTCAACGGAAAGTACCCTCTAAGTTTTGATCACGGTCGAGTAAGTCACAATAAAATACGTGATTTTTTAAATCTTTTTATTGCATTGAGTTAGAAGCTTGCATTTTTTACAGGACTATGGGCTTGTAGCCCTTAGTATTTGATATTAATTTCAACTTGATACCTCTAGCCGTTCCTGAGAAAAAAAAGTCTTGACGAATAAATAGACAGACTGACAATTGTTCCATTTTTTTCATTCTGAGATACGGAACCCAAAAAATAAAATATTTTTATAGAAAATAGTTTTTACGATTTTGAATAAATTTAGCTTCTTTAGTAGTACCATTATGAGGGATGGCATGACAAGTTCTTCCTAGAAAATGCAGTGAGGCAGGCTGCGAGACTATCGAATACTTCTACTCTTATATGGGAAAGTCAGTCTTAGTTGAGTGGGACCATACTTTTATTGCATTAATACCTAAAATATGTATTTTAGGAACTTTGAAAACATCCCGTCTTATGACGAAGAAAATACACATGAATCTATGGATGGGAGCTTTTCACCAAAACGAGAAGATGAAGAGAAAGCTTCAACTTCGCATAATTTAATAGAATATGATCCATTAACTCATCAGTCAAATTTTCTAAGTCCCCCATCTAAACGTCCAAAAGAAAGTTTCGAAAGTAACCTTTTAGAGATTCTCTCACGCCAACAATTACAAAGGCAAGAAGAAGATCCAGATAGAATGTTTCTTCTGTCATTATTACCTTCTTTCAAAAAGATCCATCCGGATGAAAAGCCAGCTGCACAAATTGAAATGATACAAATTATTCGTCAATACGCGCAACCTTCGCTTTATCTACCAGTTCAGTCAACGTCCGACAGCAAATAATAGAAGAGCAATCTAAAATAGATGTGATAATATTTTGTTATTTATAAATCTAAATAATAAAATAAAAAGTAGACCTTTTTATTTTATACTTTTTAAACTAAATTTCATCTGTTTTGGAGCTACGATGCCACAGACAAACGGACTCAGGCTTCAAACTTATAACATCTCCCTTTTTGCATCAGCGGTTGAAAATAATACCTACGATTTTTGTTGTAGCTAACAAAATAGCTAAAAAATCTGTGTATAGTGCTTTCTTCCATCGACATTGTTTTTTTAAATACTAATAAATTGGGCTAAATAATAAACTCATAAGTAGGTACTTAAAAATATTACTTATATAATTTTTGTTATAGAAAAACTTAGTAAATACAAATAAACATTTGTTTATACAGTAATACTATGTTATTCACCTACTTTATCGTACATACATGTCACGTTTTTGCAGGACCGGCCCGTTTATGCGAACCTAAGGCCTTAGGGGTTCATTTGAACAAAATATAGTTTTTTTATTGTCTAAATTAAACTAATAATTTTTTGTAAATAAAGAAATAACTATCTGAATATTTTATCATGTAATATTATAATAATAATATTAATTTCCTTTATTTATATTTCATTTGTGCCAATTACAGCGTCAGAAAAAAACACTATATTAAAATATTAAGAAACATATACAATATACATATCTATACAATTAAAAGCAATATGCAATACGCAGGGCCGCAGTAAGGGTAGGGCGGAGGGGGCGACGGCCCCGGGCGCATTAAGCAAGGGGCGCCGAAGACGCTGTATTTTTTGACATGAAAAACGACAATGATTATTGCCAGGCTAATTACAATTCGACAAATATAAAATATACAATAAATAATAATACTTTTGCAAATAGGATTAAAGAAAGAAATATAACACTTATTATTAATTTGTATTTCACATTACGTATTTAATATTACAAAAGTAGCAAGCGCAAAGCAAATGCTTGAATCATTAAATGAAAATATTAATAAAATGTCACATTTAGAGTACTACAAACAATTCATGATTTGAGTTTAGTGGAAAGCTATTCAAACTTTGGAATAGCATATAGAATTTTTTTAACAATTCCCGTAACCACTACTGCATGTGAGAGATAGTTCAGTAAAACGAAGCTCATAAAAAATTATTTACGATCTTCAATGAGTCAGAAACGGCTAACGAATTTGGTGATAATTTCTATAGAAATATATTATATAACTAAAAGTGCCAGTTGCTGGAGTCGATTCAGCGCTATTTTTTCTATAAATTGACTTAATATCAAACGAATTAGGTCGAATTTATTTTTCAAAAATTTCGCCAATTTGTACAAAGAGGGGGGTCTTCTTACTTTTGGCATTTTTAAGAAAACTCAAAAATCTCTCAGATGCTGTTTATATATCTTTGAAACTAAAAGTACGAGTTGTTGGAGTCGATTCAGCGATATTTTTTCTATAAATTGACTTAATATCAAACGAATCGGGTCGAATTTATTTTTCAAAAATTTCGCAAATTTGTACCAAGATGGGGGTCTTCTTACTTTTGGCATTTTAAAAAAAAACTCAAAAATCTCTCAGATGCTGGTTATATCTTTGAAACTAAAAGTGCGAGTTGTTGGAGTCGATTCAGCGCTATTTTTTCTATAAATTGACTTAATATCAAACGAATTAGGTCGAATTTATTTTTCAAAAATTTCGCAAATTTGTACAAAGAGGGGGGTCTTCTTACTTTTGGCATTTTTAAGAAAACTCAAAAATCTCTCAGACGCTGTTTATATATCTTTGAAACTAAAAGTGCGAGTTGCTGGAGTCGATTAGTGAACATTTTTCATGTTTTTCAGTTGGTTGTGTTGGAATATCTTATAAAAATCTTGTATCATGCATTTTTTGATTTTTATTGGGGGGGGGGGGCGCAAATTGAAATGTTGGCCCCAGGCGCAAGATTTCCTTGCTGCGGCCCTGGCAATACGCACATAAAAATAGTACAAAGAATAAAATATTTGCAATGTAAAAGACACTTTAGGTATATTAAATCATGCAGATAAATATTATAGATGGATAGATAGACAGATGAATGGGTGGGGAACAGCAATGTGCTGTCGGCAGTATTTCCAATTAACAATATTCAGACGTTGAATATTGTCGGAAAGTTGCCAAAACTCGTAAAATGCCAAAATTTGGGAATATTAAAATGACAATATTGCCAGAAATATGGCAAACAAATATTGATTATTTAAAAATTAAGCTAAGTTGCCATAAATTTATAGCAAACAAATATTAATTATGTAATAATTAAAAGCTAAGTTGCCGTAAATTTCTATTTTTCATCAATAATGCCTTCAATGTTGCAATAATATCTTGATTTTAAATTGCCAGCAAAAACATATTGGTAAAGCAAGATAAATAGTACAGAATACAACTGGGTGGCAAATTTTAAGTCTTGCCTAGGACACATGAAACCGGCCCTGCATTTTTAATATAACAAAAAGTTTTACCTAACAAAACTGTACAATGCTTTTCATTATTTTATTTTAATTCATTATAATATCAACTGGAAGATACGTAGACGCTAACAAAGGTATATAATACTGGTCGTCCATTGTTTAACATTGTGTTGTATTATTTTGTTTTATAAATGGATTTGTTATACAAGTTAATAATGCCATATCTACATACTATTTATATACCGGTGCCTGTGAACATAAACGGCAAATCCTGCCGTAACACATTTCCGGCCGCGTCGCAGAAAAATAAAACGAGAAAATATACAGTAATCACATAACAATATGATTTGCCATTAAGTTGATAGGCAAAACAGTTATTTTCCAATAACATTATGATATTGTTCCTATACTTAATTAAAAAGTAAATTAAATTTGTAAGTGCATATCTGAATTTTATTTACTAATATCGTGTATAGAAGATAATGGCATCATTTCTGCGCACAAAGGAATTTTGGGTCGGACAGGTCTATGTTTTCTAACAAGGGTTGGTTTCTGTCTCTTTACAGACGCTAATGACCTTTGTTGTCGAGCGTCTATAATCCACAATTCAATTCAATTCAACAAGGGGTGGTCTATGAATATGATCATTTAGTTGTTTGTCTCAAGTCGAGATGCATCATGGGCCACCTTTGTAGACAACATAGATCCGTCCGACTCGATTCTCGTTTGTGCGCAGAAATGACGTCACTATATCTTCTCTAAGCGATACTGCTCTACAAGGAACTCAGTTCGAGTATATCTGATTAAGTGGAAACTTAGGTGTTTGGAACACCTCTGTAAGTGGGAGGACACCATGAGAACCTCTGATCCATATACTTACTAACTGGATAGCTGATAGGGAAAAAATTAAAAACATGGAACCAACTGATCTGGTAGCCAACGCCACACAATATCGAGCCGAGAACTAAAATGAATCTAAGTGCGTGAGCAATAACATATTTATTTATTGTACATTATCGACAATTAATGTCATTAGCGTCTTAATACAATCAAATAACATATAAACTTAAAACTAGATAATAATAGTTTTTTTATACGGCTGTATGCAATTGAAAGATTTTTTCGTTGGAGAGCAGCCAATTATATAATTGTTTCGAAACATATAGGAAAAAATCATTTTACCAACCAGTGGTCACAGTCAGGATTCTAACCTGAACCTTTCCAATTTCGCGTCGGAGTATTATGTGGTAATACCGTTTATAGAATTGATATATCTAGGTATGTATTTATTAATATATCCCATTAATGGGTATTCGAAATAATTTTCATGTTGAGCTCTCGCTGGTACGAGGATTCACTTCATATCATAGCTATTGAATTAGCAGATATGAATTGACACTCGCATGTAGTGAAAATCTATTGTTTCTGAAGCATATAAGGAGAATGTTAATTTAGCAATCATGTCACAGTTGAGTATTGTAAGCTCATTCCGACGCGAAATTGGAAAGGTTCAGGTTAGAATCCTGACTGTGACCACTGGTTGGTAAAATGATTTTTTCCTATATGTTTCGAAACAATTATATAATTGGGTGCTCTCCAACGAAAAAATCTTTCTTAAAACTAGATGACATCACAAAACATTCATGAACGGAGGTGGAATTCGAACCCACGACAGTCCGGTACGCTGACCACTAGACCACACTCTGTCCTCTCGCGTGCAATAAGAACTGATCTCCATGGCAGTACATTTTAGTTACTGGCTCGATGTTGTATGACGCTTATTACCCTTCAAATTGGGACAATGGCGGTGTACAGGATCAGCTATCCAGCTAGTAAAAATAAAGATCAGTGACAAGAACCCACGTATCCAAGTTTGATTGTATCTTAATAACATCTGAAGAACTTTTAGAGGGGAGGGCGCACGCGTGCGCCAACAGGAAAGGGCGCCAAATGGGCACCAAGAAAAAATAACATATATAATAAAAATATTTCATAAACCTAATTTTTAAAATATGTATTAGGTATGTGGAGGAAAGCAGATAGTCAAGAAATAAACACAAAATATAAAATATTCTAATAGATATAAAAAAATTCAGATTGTTAGTTTGGCTAAGTTAGGCAGTATTATAAAATGGTAGCAGAGTTTCATATTATCACTAATTATATAATTTTTTAACTTAATTTATTTGAACTGAGGGGGCGCCCAATTGCAATCAAGCACACGGGCGTTGACCACCCTAGGAACGGCCCTGTTTAGCATAGCTATACATAATATATTTCATACATTAAACGTCAACTCTTATTAAAATGTCATAAAGCACATTTTAATTGCTTTCACGTTACAATTCTGAGAGACTTTATCATTTAGAAAATATAGGAAACTTTAGGGATTTGAATAATTGATAATATGATGCAAAAAATGAATCGTTGCATCATCCCAAACCTCCTTGACGCATACAACTTTGTTATTAAGTTGCACTCTATATTCTCAACCGCCGTGTCCAGATACACTGGTATGTCGCGAGCACACGTTAGATGTCGCGAAAATTTCGAAAAAAAATTGACTTGAGCAGATCGCTTTTGTGGAGATCTGTTGAAAATGGAATCAAATTTATATAGATTCCATCGTCGTTTGTCGCTTTGAACGTACACCCGAAGTCCCAGCGGTCAGCTATACCGCACGCTTCGAATTTCGTTGCGCTCGCTCGTAGTCGGACTCCCCTGGGCGTTTTATTGTTCGTTCGATTCCTGTGATCACTACCTTTTGCTTATTTGGGAGAAATATTATAAAATTTGGCTTCGATCTGTTCGGTGTGCGTTAGCCAGGCACATGCGAATGGACGGACATCTGTATTCTATAGAACTCGCTTTTTTGGTATGTAAGGTAAGATATTAAGAATCATGAAATATCTACTCTTAAATCCATCTAAACCTTGAAATCGATTGTTTTCGCAATTACAAACTTTCTTTACTCCTGCAGTTCACTCGAATGTAAAAAATAAGGATTCCTAGTTTCTACGGAACCTTAATGCATAATATAAGTGTTGGTTGTGAAAAGTTAGTTATCTAAATTCTATATTAAATATAAACTGTTCCTATCCGTCGATTACGGGGCAAAGTCTACAGATGAATTCAACATTAAAAAATGGCACTATAAAGTAGACTGTAGAGCTGGCAACAGTATACGATTAGAAAACAAAATAAAAATCGGTTAAGTGAAAGCCGCAGAAAGTTCTGGAACAAAACAATAAGAGCTTATGTTTTAAATATAGGTAGATGATGTAAAAGTATATAAGGAATTCAGACTAGCTCCTTATTTGGTTTTTAGGAGAAGATTACATCATTCTGCCCTCAATTTGAGCTCATCTTTAACCTTTTTTATAACCAAAACTTCGTGACAGACAGTTCATGTTGCCTCGATCACGATTTGTATACTTATTTATGTCAACATTTATTGTATGAAGCATCTGCGGTACACGACTTGTACAATATTGTAATTAACGTCCATTTTACAGGGCTGTATTAAGATGTAACATAACCAACGTATGACACAATGATTAAAAAGTTATGAGATATTATTTGAAATAAATTTACGTACTTCAAGAATCAATCAATAGCTCAAGAATACAACGTTTGTTCCCTTATAATGCCCGCCCTAAATGCAGCGGATTGTTTGTATGACTTGTATGAACTGACATGTTTGTCATACAAAATTATAATTGTCATCATATTGGCAATTAAATCGAACTATAGGTGGCAGCAATGTTCTAAGCGGAATAATCTTGTAATTTTAACACGTTAATGGAGTCTCCATCCTGCTCTGACCTTTGACGATACAACTATGGACTAGCAACGTAGCTTCACTCTTGATCCGTATTTTGACAGAATCAACAAAACATGACAGACTATGCATTAAATTATATCGATGTATGGAAATACATTGAACTAAGTGAAAGTGACATGCATGAAAAACGTCGAGTGAGGTGTATTTTATTTATTTATTGTAGATTATAGACGCGTCCGCAACTTAGGTCATTAGCGTCTTAATTACATTAAATAACAGCTAACTTAAAACTAAATGACATCACAAAACATACATGAGCGGAGGTGGGATTGGAACCCACGACAGTGTGATCCAAAGGCCGCTACGCTAACCGTTACACCACACTGTCCTCGTGAGGTGTATTAAAGTCTGAAGAAGTTGATATAGAGTACTTGAATCTATCTATCAATTTGTATATCTATGGTCTAAGGCTGTGCCATTTAACGGCAGCCATATTTGTTTCGAGTTCATCTCGCTTAGGATTTATTTCAATTACCGACTATAGAGCCATAAAAGGTCAGTCACTTTGAATTTAATCGCGAATTTTACTTAATAAAACTCTAACACTGACTGACTGACAGACAACGCAAAGCCGGTGGGTCTAGAAGCATGAAATTTTGCACAGGAGTTTTTTATATTACGTAGGTGAGCACTAAGAAAGGATTTTTAAAAATTCAACCCCTAAGTGGGTCAAATAGGAGATGAAAGTTTGTATGGAAGTTCGTCATTTTTGAAGTAGAAATATGGATATTGGTGACAAATTGGTTGAGGCTTTCACGGCCAGTTGATGAGCTGTTGTTATCCTGATTCGGGTCTATAGGCCGTCGTTGGTTGGAATTGCTTCCTAACGTTTCGCTAGCACGAGTGGCGAGCTTCTTCAAGGGTCCTTCCTTCTCCGATGCTGGATGTAGAATGACAAATTCTCGGGCGCAGGTTGTATTTATACCTGTGGGTAGGGGGCGGAGCTTGTTACGCTTCGGTTGACCTCGTGATTTCGGTCGGCATTACTCAGACGTGCCTGAGTATCGGGTTCCAGATCTGGTTGAGCTTGAGGGTTTCCTCCTTTCTGTTGAATTTCAACAGAACGTTAGGAAGCAATTCCAACCATCGACGGCCTATAGACCCGAATCAGGATAACACCAGCTCATGGAAATTGGTGATCAGACGTCTGTTTATAAGTAAATGTTAGTTGTATCAGCGTTTTTGGAAATTCATCCTCTAAGGGGGCAAAATAAGAGACGAAAGTTTGTATGAGAAATGCGTCATTTTTGAAGGTAGAAATATGGAAATTGGTGTTTAGGTTTCTGTTTATAGTAAATAAAAGTCAGTTGTATCAACGTTTTTGGAAATTCATCCCCTAAGGGGGTAAAATAAGGGACGAAAATTTGTATGAGAAGTGCGTCATTTTTGAAGTTAGAAACGTAGAAGTTGGTATTTAGGCTTCTGAAAAACTTCGAAAGTAAGTATTACCTAATAAACAAAGAGGGAATGGACAGAGAAGGTTACCCAAAAACTCTAACATTTGAGAAAAGTCGGACGGTTCCTGAGATGTTGCCGATGGGAAATCCCTCGTGTACACGGCTACTAGTTAAATAAAATATTAGTATTTTATTACTTTCGTCTTCAATTATTGTTGTACATCTCCAAGTAATTCATTTTATCTGAATTTGATCCTGCTATTATATAAAAATAATAATTACAAGAGCAGGAATTTGTAACGGCGTTATTTGAAGATAGTGCGTTATAAAAAACTATCTGTCATCAACTTGGTATAAAATAACTCTTCCAATCTTCGGAAATTATCATACAAATTAAAACTGTTAGGTTTGTCTGCCATTTCGTTTTTGTGTAAGGTTTTTGGATATTTTGTATGATACTTAGACGGAAGAACGCATTTTCAGTATATTTGTATGCTTGTATCAGTATATTGCTTAAAAATTTTGGAGCATACAAGTAATTCAAGAATTACAAGGCGCGATATTCATGTAGGTACTGTGTGTAAACGGTTTTATTGAACATAGGGAAAATAACACTGAGAAGATTTATAATTTTGTAGTAGGCTATGAGCCATAAGACCTAATATAAATATGTATTGGATTAGATAGAAAAAATAGTACAGTGAATTTTTTAAACATTTTTCCATAGCAACGGTTGACTATTAAGCGTTACTCGGAACCGGCTAAATAAAAAAGTCATGATGTGTCGTAAGACACCCGACAAAAGCTATGCTTTTTACGCATTGTATATAAAACCGAATTTATCAAAGATATAAATAATACAATTAAAAAGTTATTATTTGATCGCCATTTTGAAATCTGACGCCATTTTATTTTTTTGTGTCTTATTAAATTCTCAAATATCAATTTTCAAAAGGATCGGATAATTTATACAAAGAAATATATACCTATGACCGCCATTTTGAAATATGACATCATTTTATTTTTTTGTGTCCTATAAAACTCGCAAATATTAATTTTCAAAAGGATCGGATAATTTTTACAAAAAAGTACATACGGCCGCCATTTTTAAATCTGACATCATTTTATTTTTTTGTATCCTATGACACTTTCAAATACCGATTTTCAAAAGGATCGGATAATTTTTACAAAAAAGTATATATGGCCGCCATTTTGAAATCTGACGTCATTTTATTTTTTTGTGACCTATGAAACTTTCAAATATCAATTTTCAGAAGGATCGGATAATTTTTGCAAAAAAGTACATACGGCCGCCATTTTGAAATCTGACATAATTTTATTTTTTTGTGTCCTATATCGAATAATTTTTACAAAAAAGTATATATGGCCGCCATTTTGAAATCTGACATCATTTTATTTTTTGTGACCTATGAAACTCTCAAATATCAATTTTCAAAAGGATCGGATAATTTTTACAAAAATGTCTATACGGCCGCCATTTTTAAATCTGACGTCATTTTACTTTTTTGCGTCTTATGAAACTCTCAAATATCAATTTTCAAAAGGATCGGATAATTTTTACAAAGGAGTAATACTACATATTTCCTCCATTTTGAAATATGACGTCATTTTATTTTTTTGTGTCCTATAAAACTCGCATATATCAATTTTCAAAGGGATCGGATAATTTTTACAAAAAAGTACATATTATGGCCGCCATTTTGAAATCTGACGCCATTTTATTTTTTTGTGTCCTATGAAACTTTCAAATACCGATTTTCAAAAGGATCGGATAATTTTTACAAAAAAGTATATATGGCCGCCATTTTAAAATCTGACGTCATTTTATTTTTTTGTGACCTATGAAACTCTCAAATATCAATTTTCAAAATGATCGGATAATTTTTACAAAAAAGTACATATGGCCGCCATTTTGAAATCTGACACCATTTAATTTTTTTGTGTGCTATAAAACTCTCAAATATTAATTTTCAAAAGAATCGGATAATGTTTACAAAAAAGTACATATGGCCGCCATTTTGTAATCTGACGCCATTTTATTTTTTTGTGTCCTATAAAACTCTCAAATATTGATTTTCAAAAGGATCTAATAATTTTTAGTGTGCTTTATTTCCTTAGTCTGATTTTATTACATTTATCCGAAACGTTAACGGAGAAAGACCTTTTGCCTGTGAAAATTCAAAAGTACGATTTGCACCTGGACGAAAGTCGGGCCGGTCAGCTGGTTACCATAATATTGTATTGTCACCGGAGCTACACATGTGTGCAAAATTTCAACTCAATCGGATCATAGGAAGTGGGTGAAAATTCAGAAGTACGATTTACACCCGGACGAAAGCCGGGCCGGTCAGCTAGTTACCATAATATTGTATTGTCACCGGAGCTACACATGTGTGCAAAATTTCAACTCAATCGATCGTAAGATTTGTAACAAATATACGGGATCAAGCTAAATAAAACCACCGTTTAAAAAACAAAGCATCTACTACCTACTTATTTTTGCGTGATGCCAGAACATACGTTTTTATTTGAGAATCAGTTCGGTTGCTTTTGCGTGATGCCAGAATATTTTAAAACTCGCAGTCGCATAAGAAGTTATTTACTTGAAAAAAAAAACATGTAAATCGGATCAGTGGTTCTCGAGTTATAAGCGTACAAAGGGATATAGAGACAGAGAAAGTCAAATTGTTCGGGAAGGTATGATGAACGTCGAGAAATTTTGGTCCGATCCGATCGACGTCAATAATTAGTTACACGTCATTTTAACTCAGTAGGCCAGGGATTTTAAACTTAAATTCAAACATCAGCAGTCAAAAAATTAAACAAGCCGTGAGGTGGGTCGTTTATTAGGACTAAAGTGCGACCCTTGAGGTCCACACGACGAACTTCCCAGTTTGATAAATATTTAATAATAATAATTAAATTAGATATTACACAGAAAAGTAATCATTTTAATCATCAAAACATCAATAATTAAAAAAAAAAAAAAAAAAACGGCTGAACCGATTTTTATAAAATTTATGTCGAATCAAAATGACGTTAACACGCCTCGATTGACACCCTTACGAAGTCGATATAATTTTTTATTCGCGAGATATTGTGTAAAATCTACTTTTTTGGAGGTTATTTGGTTAAGAAAAAAGAACGGCTGAACCGATTTTAAAAAAATTCCTTTCAGATCATATATACGTTAATACGCGTCGATTGGCACCCCAACGTAGTCGATATCATTTTTCGTTCTCGAGATTTCGTCTTAGAAAGAAATTGACACATACATACGTACGTACGTACATACGTACACACACACACACACACACAGACATCTTTCTAAAAGTAGTGTAAAAATAGTGTAGTGACCTTGAAACATAAAAATTTTTTTTCCTTTTTAATTTCGATTTTCGGACCCATTACAATAACTTCCAATGGGAAGTTAATAACTATATTGAAATAATGCAATATAAGACAGAGCATACGCTATCTTCCAATATCCATATCACACTGTGCAACAGACAAGGACAACCGAAACAAGTTCGCGATTTATTAGATAAAGTCGCATTTATTTAGTTTAATAATCATATAAATCTGTATAAAAAAACTGTTTTGACACAATATAATACATGAAATCTATCTAAAATTTTCTGCTCTTTCGTTTAAGACAGGTTTCGAATCGATCTGACTTAAATTAAGCAAACTATAAGCAAAAAACACCGTTTTTTCTAATTTGCTCCCCTCTGGGGCCAAAATTCAAATAGACCCCGAGAGGAATCGAACAAAAAAAAGTTTTTTAAAATCGGTTAACCCGTTTGGGCTGTACGACTGATACAAAAAATCCGTTACAGATTCACAGATTGACAGATTCACAGACGTACAGACAAAGCGAGTGTATATAGGCGCTTCTAGCTTCGCTAAGATCGCGCCTAAAAACGGCTGAATCGAGTTTGAAGAAATTCGATACCCTATCAATTGATAAAGCGAGCGAATCAGCAAACGAAATAGAACAAAACCATGAGCAAAACTAAGAGCTTATTGAGGTATTGCTTGTTTTTTTTGTTGTAGAAAGAGGATGAAAAATAATTTCTTTTTTGCCATACACTATAAAATAGCTACTTTACATGCGTGTATGTATGAATGGATTGGGTCAGTTAACAGGCAAGTGTGTTAAAAGTGTTTTTAAAACACACTAGTGTGGAAAATAAACAGTTTTCATAGTGATTTGCGTTTATTCGCTCAGATCCTCCCGCTATTCTCACGGCCTGCTAAAAAATGCGAAGTTGGCGACGAAAATGAACAGTTAAAATTTTGAAAATACAGAAGATGAAGTGAAACGTTATTATTTTATAGAGGGATGGCAAAAAATACCGCATATATCTCGTGTGTAATGATAATATATAATATAACTCGTGTGACTGTTAAAACTCGCTGGCGCTCGTCACTACTTGTCAGTAATAATACCTTACATTACATTACAAATATACAATCTATACTATTTTAAAAGCGATTGTTTATTTTTCCTGATTTTAATGAAATTATTAACTTCCCACTGGAAGTTATTGTAATGGGTCCGAAAATCGAAATCAAAAAGGAAAAAAAATTTTTATGTTTCAAGGTCACTACACTATTTTTACACTACTTTTAGAAAGATGTCTGTGTGTGTGTGTGTGTGTGTGTGTGTGTACGTACGTACGTACGTACGTATGTGTACATTTCTTTCAAAGACGAAATCTCGAGAACGAAAAATGATATCGACTACGTTAGGGTGCCAATCGACGCGTATTAACGTAAATATGATCTGAAAGAAATTTTTTCAAAATCGGTTCAGCCGTTCTTTTTTCTTAACCAAATAACCTCCAAAAAAGTAGATTTTACACAATATCTCGCGAATAAAAAATTATATCGACTTCGTAAGGGTGTCAATCGAGGCGTGTTAACGTCATTTTGATCCGACATAAATTTTATAAAAATCGGTTCAGCCGTTTTTTTTTTTTTTTTTTTTTTTTAAATTATTGATATTTTAATGATTGAAATGATTACTTTTCAGTGTAATATCTAATTTAATTATTATTATTAAATATTTATCAAACTGGGAAGTTCGTCGTGTGGACCTCAAGGGTCGCACTTTAGTCCTAATAAACGACCCACCTCACGGCTTGTATAAAAATTTAATTTGGTATACTTATTGCTTTCAAATACAGTGTGGACTTTAAAGACGGAATAAATTATTTCGCAAAATCGACTGTTTATTACTCTAGTAGCAGATTGTAAACCCAGATTTTAATCCGACTTTCTTCTTACTTCTACTTTTTGGATGAATAACTTCTCTGTATTAATATTCATATTATTATAATAGACATTTAAAACGCGTTCCAATGTCAGCGGATATATCAACATAAATTTTATTTCAATAAGCGATTTTTATCGCAATTTTCAATTTCTCCCTGCAGTTGTTGGTAAGAATCCCACACATATGCATTATGCACTCTCAACCGGTTTTCAGATTTTTTCTTTACGTTTTGAGTAGAACTTCCATACCGAAATCCCGTGATTTCGGAATTTCGGACAACATTTTTAAAAGTATCAATTCCGGATCTTAAGAAATTATTATCGGAATTCCAGAATAATTAATGAAAGGATTAAAAATAAACAAATTTTTGCTTAATTTGCCGACCTATATAATGGATGGTCTCTCTGGAGTCAAGTAAAGTAGATATCTACTTATAAGATTTTTCTTTAATTTAATATTCGAAGTGTTCTTAAAATATTATCACCTAAAGAGTCGATAATGTTTTTTATTTGTTTGGAAATTTTTGACTTAAAGTTTCAATCCACATATGAATTTCGATTTAAAAAAAAGACATGTTTCTTCTATACATGCAGTCCTTTCTCGATAATGGAACTAGTTCCGGAATTCTGTAACTGAGAACCAAATATCAAAATTAGTTCCGGAATTGAGGATGATCCGATATTCGAGTCCCTAGTTTTGAGGGTAGCAGTAGTACCAGTGAGAAGCTGACCGTATCTCAAACATGATTTTTCGATCCTGTTGCCATAGTACTTCTATTTTCTTACAGAACATGGTAGTATAAATAATGTGAGAAATTGTGAAATTGTATTCTGACTGATAATCAATAATAATTATTAATATATTGTGTATAAATCAAACGTCCGCATGATAATTATTTTAAATTAAAAAAAAATTGATTTGGAAATTGGAACTAAATCTGTTAATTTGCCAATAATAATTGTGCTGTTGAATTATTTAGCATGATTCAAATGAGGGTAATGTACTTGAGTTTCTATAATAATAATTATTTAATTGTGTTATAGGTACATGTCGGGTGGAAGAAAAAAAACTGTTTAACTGAAATATAAATCTAAAATTGCAGTAAAAGGCCCCGTATACCTGCAAACAAATTGCGCAAAGTGAAGTTGCACAACAGGTTGTTGTGCAAATAAGGTCACCCATACACTATACTCAATTTTATGCAAACTACAGGTAATTGCTTTTGTCGTGTACCTATTGCACGTTTAGCAATAATAATTATTGTTGTTGCGTCGGATGTTGGGGTTAAAAAAAGAAAAATCGGCCAAGTGCGAGTCGAACTCGCGCACCGAGGGTTCCGTACAACCACGCAAACGGTAGGTAAGTGCAGTCACACATCAAGCTCATAATCTATACATATAATAAAATCGTAGACGCTTTTTTGTTTGTGCGTTTGTGCACACTAATCTCCGCAATGTCTGAACCAATTTGGATGTGGTTTTCAGTGATGTTTGAGATAAGCTTGGGATAACATTTAGTGTTTGTTTCATTTAAATCGGTTGACAAATAAAATAGATATGTCAATTGTAAAATGCAACTATTTTTTATGTGACACCGTTAATGCAAATGTCAAAACTGTTTACGATATAGCAAAAGCAAAAGAACGTTATAAAAAAAGTTTTTTGTATTGGGAGGGGACCCCCCTTAATTTTTACTTTTTGTTTTTTTATTATTTATTAGGATATCCGCCATAATAACACATATTCTGTGAAAATTTCAACCAGCTACCTGTTACGGTTCAAAAGATACATCCTTTTAAAGGTAGGACAGACGGCGTAGGCTTAGTAATAGAGTTCCGTTCCAGTACGGAACCCTAAAAAGGAAGCAGAGAGTCTGGATGAAAGAGTGGTTAAAGAAAAGATATCTTTTTAGCCACTCAAATCTCTTTTCCTGTAAAATTCATGCAAACCAACTGTACCTAGCTTAATATTTTTGCGCCACCAAGATTATTCAACCGAACTGTTTAATGCATCTAGAAATACTTACGTATATTCAATCCAATGCTGCACTTGTAAAGTAAACCTACGTATCGCTTGATAACCATCACTGAATATTGTATAAGACGTCAAAATCATCATAATATGAATGTTGCTGTAGAGTGTAGAGAAATTGCATTATCGCTATTTTTTAAGACTTCCTATTTTTATACGACTTCAAAAAAAAACCGAATATGCGTTTCACATGAATGGATCTTACTTAGGTACTTACTACTTACTTATTTACTTTCTTGTACCCTCATAACTAGCCTGTTCTACGCAACGTAGAACAACAAAACAGGTACCGAAATTTTCAGCTACACTCAAGGAATGTTGAATCCACATTGAATTAAGAAGTCGTTCTAAATAAATCACTATATTACACCTAACTATAAAAAAGAAATTATTCTGCCAACTTCTAACTGAATGTAAGTTAGGGAAGGTGTAACCGAAAGAAAAAAATATTTTATCCTTTTCTGAGATATTTGGCACGTTTCCATGCGCATCTCTTGGTTAATGTTATGAACCCATAATTTATTCCTTCTCCTCCTCCGCCTTCTCCTTCTCCTCCCTCCCCGCCTTCTCCTTCTCCTCCCTCCCCGCCTTCTCCTTCTCCTCCCTCCCCGCCTCCTCCTTCTCCTTCCCCTCCTCCTTTTCCTTTTAATTTGCACTGGAACACATTTTCTTTGTAAGCAAGATAGGTCCGCACTTTGTTGATCTGAATTGCAATTGACGGCCTACTGCCGGATCGCACCGGATAGATGGACCCTGACCTGTTACCGGATCGCATCGTGCCGTGCTGGATAAGTGGGCGACAACTTTAAGAAGCTACACTTCCTCTTAGTGTCGCGACGTAGTTTTTTTAAAGAATGATTGGGTTACATCAGAAACGTTAATTGTATGGCTAGTTTTACATTTATACAATGTTGTATGAATTACAGTGATATAGATACAATATACATTATACATACCGAAATTTAGTGCGTTTATAACTATCCCTGTAACCTTGTTCCAAATCACGTAGGTTAATAAACGTTTACGAAGTTAATGTGTTTAACGACATTGAAATGAAAGAAAACAAGAATTATTTTTAAATGTTACAGAAACGGGAAAATGCATACAGAAAACAAGACGTAGGTATATAACCGGTTGAAGTTTCAATTTATTAATGTAAATGTTAACAACTTTATTATTTTAACACCCCCATGGCACAGATATTGCATGTACAGTAGAGCCTTGATAATCCAAAAAGTGAAACAGATAGCCCCCCTGTTCGCACTAAGGGATTGTTTGAATCATACATACCTAGATGTAATTTGGCATCAGGCCGTGCATTTTTGGATAATACATTATCGATTTTTTTCTTGGTTTAGTAGGGGGATCGGCCGTGAGTTTAAAACTGAGTTTCCGGGATTGGGGGTGTTTTCATTCGGCGGCCATTTTAAAAATAAGGGTGTAACTAGTTTTTTGGGCTTAGCTCCGTAATGGTGAGAGAAAAATGTTTGTTGAACTGTTGAAAAAAAATTAAAATTAGGATACATTTTTGTAGTACCCATTTCTAGAATGATTTCGTTTAGTTTTTTCTTTATTGAAATTGAGGCGTTTTTTTTTAGGAAACACTCTGTATATACATCGGTTCATCGATATTTTTCTAAATATAAAAGCATTTTTAATACCGCCCACCCCTACTGTTGAACTGTGCTAATAACAATTAACAATTTTATTAATTATGCTATCTAAACTGAGAACTCTGTTGTAATATGATCGCTGTTACCTCAAAATATAAATTCATCAAACTATCTTTAAAATACTTGAAACAAAAATATTTTTTATTGCACTCATCGCTAGCGGGAGTATGCTCTCCATTGTCGATTTTCGCGCCAGAGCTGAGTTTCGCTCATTCGAGTAGATATATCTGGGTTAATATTATTATTAATTAGTAATATTACCATTATTGTTTTTATTTTACAAACTTTTACTTTGTTTGTATGATTTTTTTATCATAATATTTATTAAGACAATGCAGGATACGTATATCAAAACAGAGATCAAAATGCAGCGATCTTATCAACTGCGTTAAAGAATAAAATGCTTAATTATTTTAATTAAAATTGTATTACTATTTTACTATTATAATTTCCTATGTCCGGTTTAATTTGATGCTCTAGATTCGAATGTTTTGTCTTATATTTTACGGTTGTCTAATTCATATTTGAAATCAGAACCTTCAGGCATAGTTTTTATTATAGTCAAATTAATATAAAAAAAATTCGACTGATGACCAGTCCTATACTTCCCACCTAGTAAATATTTGCAAAAAATAAACACTCTTTTTTTTTATTCTTTGACTAGGCACAAATAACCTTAGCTGTTGGTGGTCTTTAAAACACAATTTAATTTTTATTCTTTGAAAAAAGCATGGCCCTCTTTTTTGTTTGGTGATCTACTGATGGCTAGCTTAATATAGCAAAATCCATGGTTACCTTGATTTACGTAGAATTTTCTTTTTTTAGTAAAATATTTTTTCTCTCGAAAACTATACATTTTAGAGAAAAAAATATTTACATTTTTTTCATATTATAACATCTAGAATTCATTTATATTTTTTTTTATCTATGTTAATACGTGACATTGAGAATGTTTTTTTTAATATCTCAGGATCCACTGAACCGATTTGACTCAAAATCTAATCAGATCTAAGTTAAAGGCTGATAAACACAATAGAACAATCGGCATGCCCGTATGTTGTTCCGTTTTTACGATATCGAAGGCGAAAAATTGACCACATACACACACACACACATACACACACACACATACATACATCAGTCAGAAAATGATCTTAAACGATTGCTAGGGTCTCAAAACGTGAAATCTGTTAAAATCTCGAAATATTTTTTTCGGACTAAATCCATTACTTCCCTACCATAGTAGAGGTGGGAAGTAAAAAAAAACAAAAAACAAACAATGAAAAAAATAAATGATATTATGATTCGTGTTACTGCTATCGCTCGTTTTAACATAATGCTACTTTTTTAATAGGGGGGAAATCCATTTACGGACACCTGTATTTGCGGGTAGTGTAAGACTCAGCCGCAGCAATACCCACTAAAAAACCCCTCCTCTTTCGTTCTGTCGGCCTAGGATCGCGTGCGCATTACTTCGGGCTGGCAGGGGTCTATTATTTCACGTCTTCATTCATCTTCTGCCTGAGAATGGACGTGAGCATTAGCTCCACTGCTCCCCAGCCCTCCTCATTCTTCAGCATAGCATCCTCGGCACGATGGTATCCGCAATCAGCCATCTAACCTGGGCAAATCAAACAGTACGCTCCTTCATCCAGCGCTAGCGACTGCAATTAAACACTGAACCGATTCTAAAAATTCTTTCACTGATAAAAAGCTATAAGCAGGGGAAGAGATTCTCGCCGGGGATAACAAATTAACAATATACTAAATAAGTATACGTGAGCGGAGCAATGGTTGACCGGTATTAAATCATAATTTTATATCACCCGGGAGTAGCCGGGATGGGCCGCTAGAGTATCATTTATAATTTCTCTAAACTTATTTCTAAAATTTGCAATGCAAATGTTGCTATGATTGTTTTTGTTTTTTACATAAATTTCGTTGGATTAAGGTTAAGGTCAAATTTCAACAGATTATGAAGTTAATTTCACGCGAACTATTATTATGTTGCTACACTAAATTCTTACATTATTGCAAATAATGAAGCATGCAACGCATATGTACGTATTATGAATTTATGACGTTTAAACAAACGCATAAAACTTTAAAATGACATTATTCTATGAATTAAATATTCATATACTCCTTAAGGTCGTATTTCCAAATTTCTTTTGTTTATTGTTATTATTCCAGCTACAGACATGATATGATTTATGCAAATGTGAAAAATAGCATGCACATTTATTGTTTAATATGTAAACAAGTTTTCTATTTACTAGTTGTTGGCAATCATTTTGCGGTTTAACTTTTCATAATCACACAGTTTTCGTTGTGGTATAATTTTGTTAATAACAATGCGCTTAACGCCCGTTAGCCAATATTATGTCATAACAAACAACCTCGGATATAGTTACTATACAAGCCGTGAGGTGGGTCGTTTATTAGGACTAAAGTGCGACCCTTGAGGTCCACTCGACGAACTTCCCAGTTTGATAAATATTTAATAATAATAATTAAATTAGATATTATACAGAAAAGTAATCATTTTAATCATTAAAACATAATTATTATTTATTTTTAACAATAATTAAAAAAAAAAACGGCTGAACCGATTTTTATAAAATTTATGTCGGATCAAAATGACGTTAACAACCTCGATTGACACCCTTACGAAGTCGATATAATTTTTTTTTCGCGAGATATTGTGTAAAATCTACTTTTTTGGAGTCTATTTGGTTAAGAAAAAAGAACGGCTGAACCGATTTTGAAAAAATTTCTTTCAGATCAAATTACGTTAATACGCGTCGATTGGAACCCTAACGTAGTCGATATCATTTTTCATTCTCGAGATTTTGTCTTAGAAAGAAATAGACACATACGTACACACACACACATACACACAGAGACATATTTCTAAAAATAGTGTAGTGACCTTGAAACATAAAAATTTGTTATACATTTTGATTTCGATTTTCGGATCCATTACAATAACTTCCAATGTGATTAAGTTAATGATTATTGTTCTCGTTTTTTTACACTGCTTCTTTATCAGTAGCATATAGTGTGCGCTTAGGTTAAGGAAAGTAGAAGCCAATCTTGACATTTATGCAGAATTAGATTATTACTAGTTGAATGTGTACAACTTTAAGACAATGTTTAGTTACTAATTTATGTGTTCGAAGTGTCCTCCTTCGGCACGAATGCAAAGATGACCGCGTCGGACGAGAATGAATCTCTGACTCGAGTCTAGACAGTACATCAGAGTCATTTCTTTTTTCATTTGCGGCGTTCTGTATTCGTTCTTGCAACTGCCCATAAGCAGAGCTGGGCACAAAACCGTTAATCCATTAATCGTAAATTAACGAAGTTAACATTTTGTTTAACAATTAACTTTTAAGTTAATCTCAAAAACAAATAACGTTCTTACGTTAACTTGCGTTAAATTCAACTTCCGTTAACCGTTCCTTAGGTAGGTACTAGGTACTGCGATGGAAATCAAGTCATCAGTCATGTCCGTGCCATTAGAATTTTTTTGCTGGTCCCCTGTTTCAGAACCTTTGAAATATTATCTCTTTGACTTCGATAATGACAAAACCTTATTTACAAAACTTTCGTGGGAATAAAAGTTATGGTTTACATATTTTCTAAAAATGTTATTCTCTAACAAATTTAGCATAATAAATCATATTCTTTAAAAATTCAAAAAATATTACTAACAAACAAAAAGTTGTACCTATGTATTTTTATGTATAGGTAGGTACCTTCCCTAAGTAGGCTACCCTACCTTCCTACCTAGTAGTAGTACCTATACTATAGTATCAGAGCTGATAAGTGATCATACTATAGTTATACCTATGTTATAATAATAAACTATTGATTGGTTGACGCACTGATTTAAAAAAAAATTCTATACTTAACGTAACGGTTAACTTTAACTTGCGTTACATTGCCAACAAATTAACGCTTTAACGATTAACGAAGTTAACTTTTTAAGTAACGAAATAACGATTAACGAAGTTAAATTTTAGATTAACTTTGCCCACCTCTGCCCATAAGTAACACGATATCTTTGATTGATTGAATGGGATGTAATAAACTTTAAGGAGCTACAGTTCCGTTAGAAAGCATTTCCGGACACATGTTTATTTGAAGATTTTTATTTGAATTTCTCATAGGAATCACCCTGTGAAGTTTTCCCCGACGTCATGAGTCACCCTGAATGTCGGTAATGTCGGTAATTGATCATTTCATAATAGTCTCAAATAATGAAGATTGACAGCTAACCCCGCATAATATCTGCTGCATGTCAGCTCACTGGAATAAAATTTTATTTATTTATTTATTGTAGATTATAGACGCGTCGACATCTAAGGTCATTAGCGTCTTTCAACTACATTAAATAACAACTAACTTAAAACTAAATAACATCACAAAACATCCATGAGCGCAGGTGGGATTCAAACCCACGGCAGTCCAGTCTAGAGGTTGCGGCGCCAAGTATGCTAACCACTAGGCTATACTGCACCCCACTGGAATAAAAAAAAAAAAATGACAAATAATAAATTAATATAAATATACCCCGATGATATATTTTTACATCCCACCTCTACTATGGAACTATTGGATTCAGTTCGGGATCTTAATAAATCTTCACGTCTTGATATCCTAGGAATAGATAGAGACTATTTTTTTCGGATTGTCTCTGCATGTGCGTATGCATGTTTGTATATATTTTTCGTCTTCGCTATCTTAAAAACGGAACAACAATCGGTCATGCGTTTTTTTGTTGTATTTGTCAGCATTTAACTTAGATCTGATTATAGACCGAGAGCTAGTGACAATTTTTTGGTGTTATTTATTCAAGGCCTTATTTTTGTGAAGATGTTGAGGGAGGCATATTAAAGTGCCCTGAGTAAGGGATTTTGCTAGATAACGGTATGGGAGGCATGCAGACCGCTCCCAACATATAACAAAAAAAATGGTCACAATTATTATTGCTTCAAGGCTGAAATTGTTTGTATAGCTTGTCGGTGACCCAATAATGCCATTATAATATTTGCAGATCGATTGGTCAGTATTAAAGGGGTGGCAGATCACCCTAAACGTGTCATGTACCCGACGAAATTTATATTATTAGGTCAAGATTCAAATTTTAATATGTTGTTACGGCGACTGTTTTAAACATATATTTCAATTTGCAGAACAAAATGTTAGTATTAACTCCCTTGCAGAACGATATAAACACATAGGCGAGCAAGTTTCCCTCTAAGAGAGGGAGTTGATACCGACATTTTGTTCTGCAAATTGAAATATCTTCCCAAAAATAAGGCCTTGAATAAATAATACCAAAAAATTGTCACTAGCTTTCGGTCTATTAGATTTTGAGCAAAAATCGGTTCAGTGGATCCTGAGATACTCCCAAAGTAACGTATTATCCGAGTATTAACATATGGTAAACAAGTGACCCTTGTTATAATAATGTGACTATATATTTTTGTCTCCATGTGTGTTGGTTTGGTATTTTGTTGTTAACGTGTTTAAAATATTTTCTTAAGGTCGTGGTTATTATAATTAAGTAGCTATGTAATTAATAATATTATAAATACATATTATACTTATTTACTTGTACACTCAATGTCATTAAATTTTAGCAAGAAACATATTATGAAATCCTAAAATATGAAATATTATATGCTAATATTACATTAAAACATTTAAGCCCGCTTTGGATGAGAAGATTTGGGTATGGCAGGGAAATAATCAAAAGCAATAAATCTTTCATAATACATTATCACTTTACTTTGTCTCTTATAGTTGAGGCATACACCAATAATTATTATTTAGTTCAGAGATGGCACTGGATTCCCGACTTACTTTACGTTTTCGTTCACTGCTCATCTCCCTTTTTAACCCTCGACGAAAAAAGAGGGGTGTTAAAAGTTTGAAGCCTTTCTGTCTCTCTCTGTATGCGTGTGTGAGTGTGTGTGTGTGTGTGTGTGTGTGTGTGGCTGTGTGTGTATCCGTCTGTGGCATGGTAGCTCTCAAATGGATGGACCGATTTCAATGCGGTTTTGTTTGTTTGAAAGCTGATGTTTTCGAGATGGTTCTTAGACGGTTCTTAGCCATGTTTGATTGAAATCGATTCATCCCGTTTCCAAGATCTCCAGCTCTCATCACAGTTTGTAGAAAAATCTCGGCTAGTAATACAGCTAGAAACCTCGAGTTCGAGCTTAAATATTCAGTTTTTGTTTAGTTTAAAAAGTACGAAATAAAAATCAAATTAAAAATTAAAAAAAATCCTACGCAAAACAGCAAACCTTTAAAAAATGAGAATATAATTAATATCTACTATACAGATTATATCAAATTAAACCTGTGCATAGGGCATTCTCTATGTAAGACAGAGATCGATACATAAAGCAATAAGTAAGAATGAGATAATTGATAATAGGATGTTACGTGGTTACTGTAAATAAATAATATTTATACAACCTAATAGCGTCATCTTTGTTTTTTCGCTCCTTCTATGCTGTAAAAATGTAAATCTTTTATCAGTTTAATTTACAGTAACCATGTAACATCCTATTAGCCATCATTTATTTCATTCTTACTTATTGCTTTATGTATCAATCTCTGTCTTACACACAGAATGCCCTATGCACAGGTTTAATTTGATACAATGCACCGTTTATTTTTTTGTTTAGATGAAATATTTAATTCATAAATGCGTCGAGGACTACTGTAAATGACAAAAATTCTAATGTCTCAGCGGTCCCCGGCGCATTTATGAATTAAATATTAATTCATCTAAACGAAGAAAAAAATTGTGTTTTTAAAGACAACCAACAGCTAAGTTTATTTGGGCCTAGCACCAATTCATTTTTTCAATTCATTATTTTTTTTTAATAAATTGAAAATTCAATTGACACTTTTACCGGCTCTCGGGCTAGAACCCGGGAACTGGGGACTTGTAATAGAGGAACCACAGCAACGTCATGTAAACAACAGCACCGCTACACGCTCGGCTATTCTCAAGCCCTCTAAACGAAGAAACGGTGCATCAGATATAGCAGATATTAATTATTTTCTCACTTTTTTAAGGTTTTCTTTTTTGCGTCGGGGGTTTTTTAAATTTTTATATCGTATCGTAATATATTAATATATCTAAATCCTATGTTACTCCGAAATAATTAGGGTTTTAAACTAATAGAGGCTACGAACAGGGACACTCCTCAGGTATAACTTTTTTTTTAAATGTGCCCAAATTATGTTCTTACTCTTACGTCATATCAATAATCTTATAATTCCAATAGGTATCTTGTAAGA
Source organism: Mongoloraphidia duomilia (assembly GCA_039654895.1). Lineage (NCBI taxonomy): Eukaryota > Metazoa > Arthropoda > Insecta > Raphidioptera > Raphidiidae > Mongoloraphidia > Mongoloraphidia duomilia. The sequence continues at coordinate 17,867,209 of CM077518.1, read as the reverse complement.
GATATTGGCAACATGAGAGTATTCACAACTCTTTCTTTCCAATTAGTTTGATAAAAAATGATTTCAATGAGACAATACATAAATTAAGATCAACCAGTAAAGATTAAATGAGACACAGTATAAACAAATGCACGTATTTAGTACATATTAATTAAAGTTTACAGACTATGTGCAAATGTCTGCATTTTACAGAAATGTGTTTGCTTATAAGAAATACTTCCGGTGAAAGGAAGTAAGTCTTTTAGCTGATAATATCACGAACTGTTTAAACGATGTATTATACGTTTAATAAGGCATTTTAGAGACGCCGGGTAAATTCTGAATCTGCTTAGATTTACGAACTCTTAGACCAAAATATTAACATAGCAACATCTAAACGCTTTGAGCAAAATGCAAATATATTCCATTTATATAGTGCAGGGGCTTATGTAATTCTGTGGGATTTTTAATGAAGGAATAGTGTAACTACGTGGGATAGATAGGTCATGAGTCACACAATCAGATACTACCACGCTTTGCCCAATTTTTTGGCGAACGACTTATATCACAAAAATCTTTTTTTTTATCTCTGTAACTAGTTTTCGGTTGGTTCTAGGCAAATTTTGGTGTTTGAAAGTCCGAAATCCAAAATGTACAACAGAATTTTTTTCAGAAACTCAGGTCTTTCAGCTGACAGTTTCACAATAATATGTATCATTTGAATTCGTGCCAGTAACGGCTGTAACTGACATTTCATTTTTAATTTATTCCTTTCTGTAAATGTTCCATTATTTATGATTCAGCATTTGGGGTACCTACAAAATACAAAAACACTGCTGATAGATATTTTAGAACAGTATGTACTTCAAAAAAAAATTATCTAGAGATCCCTCAAATCTGGATCAAGGTCTCCAATCCAATAACATTTTTAGTAGTTACTCTTGCTAATACAGTGAATTATATTAAATTTTTTTTATTACACATGCGGGATAAGTACTATCTTGGCGCACGTTGTTTTGGTCGGCAAATAGATTATTGCCCACTCTACTGTTTCCATGGCTTTAGCGTATTATTTGCATCCGTAAATCTATTTGCGTGCGTAAATCACACTTGGCGCACGCTTTTAAATAAAACACGCAAATCGATTCTAGGTCCAATTTAATCAAGAATTAAAAAAACTCGGGTCGCAGTGCCAAACCCTGCCGATAATATAGTGTATTTGCTATAATACAGGCATTGTGGCTTTATTATGTGAACTGTTTGTTTTTGTGTAAACTAAAAAATTTAACCCCTTAATACATCTCTTACAATAATATTTTTTTCTTAATTGCAATATTGTTATCATTACAGCATCTGCACCAAATTAAATACACCCTTCGGTAAGGAAATCCGTATCCGCAAACTAATGTTTTTATAAAAATCGTAAGTCCGACCCAAAAACATTTTTCAACCCCTAAAAACCACCCTTAAAATGGTCCGTTCAGGCCCATTTTAAATAGGCTTCGTGCGGTGATAGATTCCAACGTGCCTACCAAATTTCATCAAAATCAATTAACTCTTTCGAAAGTTATAGCCCGTACACACACACACACACATACACATACATATATACATATATAAACAGACATTTCCAAAAATGGTGCCAAAGTGTTCAGGAGGCTATGAAACGTCGAGAAATTTTAGTCCGACCCCTAGCTCCCGCCATCCGACCGACGCCAATAGCGTATGTGCCATACTTATGGCAAATACACTAAAAACTCAAAAAAATGACATTCAAGTGACAGATACCTAATAAATATTTCTTGAAATTTAAAAACTGCATTTAAATGAAAAGTTTAAATAACGAGCGCCTAGATAGTACTTATCCCGCACTAGTAATAAAAAATAGTATCTGCAACTCGTGCGTGCGCTCAACTTCGCTCTCGTGGGCAATCGGCAACTTACCGCACTTGTTGCACAATATACTATTACTAAACACTGTTCTTAAAAAATAAAATCTTTTTAGTGTGTGTATACTTTATTAAATAAACTTCTAACTACAGTTTTTAAGAATTACCAGCTAATTTTAATTAATAATTAATTTAATTAATAATTTCGTTGCGTTTTTACATAAAAAAGTTATTATCTGGTCTATTATTTAATTAACAGTTCTTATATTTGTAATACTTCTTTTTGTAAGGAATATTCAAATTTTCATTTTTATTTTTAACTTCCCCATTGGAAGTTATTGTAATGGGTCCGAAAATCGAAATCAAAATGTATAACAAATTTTTATATTTTAAGGTCACTACACTATTTTTACACTATTTTTAAAAAGATGCCTCTGCAGTGTGTGTATGTGTGTGTACGTACGTACGTACGTATGTGTCCATTTCTTTCTAAGACGAAATCTCGAGAATGAAAAATGATATCGACTACGTTAGGATGCCAATCGACGCGTATTAACGTAAATATTATGATCTGAAAGAAATTTTTTCAAAATCGGTTCAGCCGTTCTTTTTTCTTAACCAAATAGACTTCAAAAAAGTAGATTTTACACAATATCTCGCGAATAAAAAATTACATCGACATCGTAAGGGTGTCAATCGAGGCGTGTTAACGTTATTTTGATCCGACATAAATTTTATAAAAATCGGTTCAGCCGTTTTTTTTTTTTAATTATTGTTAAAAATAAATAATAATTATGTTTTAATGATTAAAATGATTACTTTTCTGTGTAATATCTAATTTAATTATTATTATTAAATATTTATCAAACTGGGAAGTTCGTCGTGTGGACCTCAAGGGTCGCACTTTAGTTCTATTAAATGACCCACCTCACGGCTTGTTTATTTTTTACTTCCAAACTTTTTGTGGTTAAAAAATTAGTCATGTATAAAATGTTTAGGAAGCACTAGTTTGAGGTTGTATACAAACGAATATAACCGTATTTAAAGATATTTTTTTGTAAAATTAATAATCTTGTATGCACTGATTTATGTTGACTTTTGCATGTAGGTACTATAAACACTAACTACTTACTGATATTTGGGACAAGGGCAACGGAAATAATAAGACAAATCATTAAAGGTAACATTCACACATAAAAACAATATGAGGTGCACTTCAGAATTTAAAACTGTTTTAACACATACTAATTTCTCTGTCGTGCTGAAATATTCAAACGTTCATAAGTCATATTTCAATATTTAAAAAATACTGCGGATTATGGCTGTGTTTATTCTTTCTTCGTAAGCTCAGTAGGTATATAAATTTATGAAAATTTGTGAAATTTATAATTTCTTTTCCTCTGTTTTTTGGCGTGAATAACGTCTAATGTCTCATACTGGGGTGGCATAGTAGAAATATTGGATGCAACGGAAACACTCGGAAGTGGTTGACATGTGAAACAAAACAACACAGCATGTAAATAAAAATAAGTGAATAATTAAAATTAAAAATGCCAAAAAATTCAACGGAACGTGTTATAATGAAAAATGTATGAAGTATAACTTCGACCGCGCGCTTATATGTGAGTGAGGTACACAGTTCATTTTTTTAATTAGTTAATTCGTTTGAACTGTTTTATTCAGTGACTGTAAAAATACAAGTCAAGGTACCTACTGTTTTGGGGTTAAAGTCCGCATAATTTAATTAGAGATCAACAATAATAATTAACAGTCAGATTCACAAATGAACAATTATATACATATGAAATGCTAATTATTTATGAATAGTGGCATTGTATGTTTTTGAATGGACCGTTTTCACACTTTGTTGAATAATTGTGCATTTTTTCACATAATTCTCGCAATTTATCAGATAAATTTTGTTTATCACTATCAATAAAACTGTCACGTCTAGACCTCGTTCACAATGCATCGAATCGGTCTTTTTACCCTATCGGGCATATTAATGTATCTTTACAATCTTAAAATCTATAATAAGTGTGGATAACGGGAAGAAAGCCAAAAGTAAATACAAATTAGTTATTCATATTTTAATAAATCGACGTTTCGTGAAAACTTTTCACATCTTCAGGATCTACAAAAATGGTATACAATAATGTGAGTACTTTACAATAGAATTATACTAAGTTAAGATACAGTAGAATATTCTTTGAAACTTACCATTAAGTAGAATAACACGCTAAAAGTAGTAAAAATTACATTAAAAAAGGTAATGTTAGTAACATATCCGTTATCCACACTTATTATATCAAGATATAGCCGTTATTTCTTTTAATATGACTTAAAATCTATACTAATATTATAAAGCTGAAGAGTTTGTTTGTTTGTTTTGTTGAACGCGCTAATCTCAGGAACTACTGGTTCGAATTGAAAAATTATTTTTGTGTTGGATAGTCCATTTATCGAGGAAGGCTATAGGCTATATAATAACACGCTACGACCAATAAGAGCGGAGCATCAATGAAAAATGTTGCAAAAACGGAAAAAATTATTCCTTTTGAGAGCTCCCGTTGCGTGCGTTGCGTAAACGGTTAAAGTTACGCAAAAATCATGTATGACGGAATTGTTCCCGGAAGGTTTATACATAGGTATAGCGAACGAGCGAAGCGAGTGAGTAATGTAATTCCTAAACCACGCAACGGATTTTGATGCGGTTTTCACCATCATTTAGATAATTTTTCACGGAAGGTTTATATATATAGCGAACGAGCGTTGCGAGTGAGTAATGTAATTATAATATTCAAGCGAACGAGCGGAGCGAGTGAGTAGTGTATTTATAATATTCAAGCGAACGAGCGAAGCGATTCAGTAGTGTTTTGTACCCGGGCTTCTTAGCACCCGCGCGAAGTCGAACGGGGCCGCTAGTATATATATACTGCGAGCATTTAAGCAATAAGCATGCCTATCTGCAATTCTTTTACTTTAAAGTCTACAGAACTAACATCCAAAAAATTAAAACAATATTTTTGCAATTTATGTGAAGAACTGTTTAATTAAAAACAGAAAAGTGGTGATCCTGATGATAATGAAAGAAGACAGCTTTGAAATGGCTTAAGGATCCAAAAATAATAAGCAAATACTGTTAATATTGCATTTATTAAGCTGACGTTTCGAGAATTATATTCTCATCCTCAGAGCTCAAATGCCGTCAAACATGACAGTAAAATTGTCCAAAAAGTTTTTTGGACAATTTTACTGTCATGTTTGACGGCATTTGAGCTCTGAGGATGAGAATATAATTCTCGAAACGTCAGCTTAATAAATGCAATATTAACAGTATTTGCTTATTATTTTTGGATCCTTAAGCCATTTCAAAGCTGTCTTCTTTGCAATTTATATCTGAATAATTAAAATAAACAAATACAATATTTAAGTAACTGTGGATAACAATTTATAATAAGTAGTTAATAATAATAAAACGATTAAACCCCTTAATCGTTTGATTTTTATTAACTACTAATTAAAATTAAGATGAAATCTTTCTAAAATTTTCAAACAGATAAACGATTTTTTGTTTAGGTATCACGATTGTATTATATTAATAGTTATTTTTGTAAATGTATATACCTAATATTCATTAGGTAGGTACTTAATATCATTGGAATTATAAATGAGTAATGACGGTGTTAAATAATAATTAATTCTATATATTTATCAACTGTTAATCACTAATTCCTTTCAAATTTTAATTCAATTATAAATAATAAAATTATGACTTCATTTTAAAAATAAAAGGTCAGAATAATGCTAATAATACAATGAAATCCATAAATTACAATTATTGAAAGTTATTTTAATAACAGTTCTCTGAAACAACTTTTTTCATAAAATGTAACGTATATCCTTATACTAATACTGTCTGTGATTACATTTTTTGCGGGGTATTTTGTATTTTGTAGTCGGGAAAATGTGTTTCCAGATTGGTACCAGCATCGCTCAAGAATGTGTACTCGATTTAGAATTTAGATGACACACTAATCAACGGATATGCAATCTTTTTTTTGAGGCCACCAACAACTAGGGTTATTTTTAGAACCTGTGAACTGAGGGCTTGTAATTGAGGAGTAATGGAAACGTCATATAAACTACGACGCAGCTACATGCTGGACTATTCTCAAATCTATAGTACCCAAAATTAAAATGTACAGTATTTTTTACTTGGGCTAAGATAAGATTCCGACATTAAGGCACAGTGCAGATTGAGGCGACCGACGCCACAGAAAGCCTATAATATAATACCAAGTTATTTCAAATTATTTTATTTATTTACTGTAAATTATAGACGCGTCGACAACTTAGATCATTAGGTCATTAGCGTCTTGATTACATTAAATAACAATCCGTGAGGTGGGTCGTTTATTGGGACTAAAGTGCGACCCTTGAGGTCCACACGACGAACTTCCCAGTTAGATAAATATTTAAAAATAATAATTAAAGTAGATATTACACAGAAAAGTAATCATTTTAATCATTAAAACATAATATTATTATTTCTTTTTAACAATAATTAAAAAAAAAACGGCTGAACCGATTTTTATAAAATTTATGTCGGATCAAAATGACGTTAACATGCCTCGATTGACACCCTTACGAAGCCGATATAATTTTTCTTTCTAAAAATAGTGCAGAATTAGTATGGTGACCTTAAAACATAAAAATTTGTTAAACATTTTCGATTTTCGGACCCATTACAATAACTTCCAATGGGAAGTTAACAAGCCGTGAGGTGGGTTGTTTATTAGGACTAAAGTGCGACCCTTGAGGTCCACACGACGAACTTCCCAGTTTGATAAATATTTTAAAATAATAATTAAAGTAGATATTACACAGACAAGTAATCATTTTAATTATTAAAACATAATTATTATTTATTTTTAACAATAATTAAAAAAAAACAACAGATGAACCGATTTTTATAAAATTTATGTCGGATCAAAATGACGTTAACACGCCTCGATCGACACCCTTACGAAGTCGATATAATTTTTTATTCGCGAGATATTGTGTAAAATCTACTTTTTTGGAGTCTATTTAGTTAAGAAAAAAGAACGACTGAACCGATTTTGAAAACATTTTTTACAGATCATATTTACGTTAATACGCGTCGATTGGCACCCTAACGTAGTCGATATCATTTTTCATTCTCGAGATTTCGTCTTAGAAAGAAATGGACACATACGTACGTATGTACATACGTACACGCACACACACACACACACATACACACACATCTTTCTAAAAATAGTGTAAAAATGGTGTAGTGACCTTGAAATATAAAAATTTGTTATACATTTTGATTTCGATTTTCGGACCCATTACAATAATTTCCAATGGGAAGTTAATAACAACTCACTTAAAACTAAATCACATCACAAAACATCCATGAGCGGAGGCGGGATTCGAATCCACGACAGTCTGATCCAGAGGCCACGACTCTAACCACTGTCCTCAAGTTAATTTAAGATTAGAAGATACCAAATATTTTCTAATTTGAGTTTGTTTTAATATTTCTTTTCACCTGTATCATACAGTTTACACACCTTTTGATAAATTATTGCAAGGTCACGTTAATTATGCTGCAGCGTTATCATATCCGCATTCTTTCTTTGTTACAAAACTGCTTTCGATGTAGTCCCACTGCAATTTCAAGTGCAATCGAACATAGTAAAAACAGATGCATTGATACAACGTGATTCTTACTAAATCTTCCCTTTTTATTCATTAGGCCATAATATGTCGGGATGCGCGGGAATGAATTGCCTATGTCAGATGGCGCTAAGACCAGGCCAACTCTAACCATTAGGGTAATAAGGGCTGCAGCCCTAGAGTGCCAGGCGCCGGAGGGCGAATGTACACAATTAGTTCAATCCTTAAACAACCTAACTTGTTGAAAAGCATATTAAAAACGTTTGAGCAGAGGGCACTTGATTTTGTTAGCCCAGGGCACTTGAATATATTAGGACGGCCCTGGCTACGACAGGTAAGTGTCTATGTTCAGTCTTTGATATGAGTCGAAATCTGTTGCCACAGAACTTTTTTTTCAAAATATATTTTTAAAGTTTATTTTATCGTATAATATAATAGTATATTGAGCTCCGCAAATTAAAAAAATCCAATTATATCTGAAAGGTCAGAAAATGGTCATAAAAGGTCAATTAGTCCAATTAATTGGTCAACGATAGAAACATTTTTATCGATTGTTTAAGTTTTTCAAGGTCATATGTAAAATGTTAGCACCCCATTTCTTATGAAAAAAAAATAATAAAATTAAAAAATTGTGTTTTAAAGACCACCAACAGCTAAGGTTATGTGGGCCTAGCACCACTTCATATTTTCAATTCATTATTTTTTTTTAATAATAAATTGAAAATCCAACTACTTTTACCAGCTCTCAAGCTAGAACCCGGGGACTGGGGACTTGTAATAGAGGAACCATAGCAACGCCATGTAAACAACAACATTGCTACACGCTCGGCTCTTCTCAAGCCCAAAAAAAAAGCTGTATTCTATAGATAATTATCTGCTGATAATTGGTCAGCTAAAATAAATTAGATATTGGTCAGATCATTTTTATGGAAAAAAAATTAATTTAAGTGGTGTCAACAATTAATTGTACTCTCTGACGTCACAATGTATAATATTTTGTATACTTATGTGTAAATATCATAGAGCTATCATAAATAGAGTAGGGGAGTCATAGGCACAACTGTAAATGACAGTGTCAGCTGTCAGGTTGGAAAAGAGAGATAGAAAACGAACATGCTCTCTTTTCCTTGTCTTCTGTGAATTTAAAAATGTACCTAGTAGGTCATAGTAGGTATTGTTAATTTACATGTTTAACCATGGTTATCTATTTGTGATAGAAAAAGATAGAAGAACTGTTCTATTCTCCATCTCTATTTTTTGCACCCACACTTTTTTGGGTGGCTTCCCTATTCTATCTATGATATTTCTATGGTAAATATACCTAAGTATATAAAATATTATACATTGTGACGTCAGAGAGTACAATTAACATATTGACGCCACTTATTTAATTTCTTTTTTAATAAAATTGATCTGACCAATAATTTATTTTAGCTGACCAATTATCACTAGATAATTGTCTATCGAAAATAGCTTTTATTATTTTTTTTCATAAGAAATGTGGTGCTAACATTTTACAATGAAAAACTTAAACAATCGATAAAAAATTTTCTATCGCTGACCAATTAATTGAACAAATTGGCCTTTTATGACCATTTTCTGACCTTTCAGGTGGTATAATTGGATTTTTTTTTCCATATATGAGGTGCTAATAGCGGAGGCAGTAGATTGTGTATCTACAAGATCGCAGGTTCACCTTCAGCTGGAGTAATACGAAATATTAAAATTATTAAATTTTTTTCTCCTAATAAAAAAATACATTCCACCACAGGCAATTTAGTCGGGAAAACAATTATCATAATATGTGTATTTAAAGTTTAAAATTTTCATATTTTCATGAAATTTAATAACGTATAAATATTCAAAAATATCTATAAAAAATCCTAAACGATGAAATTTTTAAAAACTGAAATGAAAATAAATTAAATAAAAATTTACGTTTCTACCAAAAAATAATAAAACGCGTTTTTCAACGCTCATAAGTTGAATTGAAAATTCTAGTAATATATTCCATATAAAAAAATAAAATAAACAAATAAAAAACATTTCAACGGAATCGTTTGTACAGATGTCCGCAGGGAGTGCGAAGTAAAAATATCGCAACATTAATATAAACGACCAATTCAATGAACGTCAAAAAAGTAACGGCAGGGGGTTAATGAGAGGCAATTACACCCACAGCACTGTATAAGCTGTTAACTGTTAAGCAGCCTCCTACTAGAGCACTAAACTGTTTCTCTATGGAAAAGGTTATAGTATGAATTATTATCTATTTATTTATTTATTGTAGATTATAGACGCGTCGACAACTCAGGTCATAAGCGTCTTCAAAACAACAAAATATAACATATTTATGTATTAAAATCCGCCAGCCGGCATACACAAACCGACTGGTACGAGCTCGGGTCCCTGGGAGCGCTAATTTCCAAAGAACATTGGAATGCAATTGCGATAACAACTACATCCCAATGTCCCCCCTGGGGGAATGAATTATTATCATATTCTCAATTTAGTATTAAAGTGAAACTTTATTACCCTCGTTTTTTTCGTTCGATTACGTATGTCGAGCGTCACGTCATGTCCAATCAAAGCGATCGACCAGATGAGTACTCATCGAAAAGCAGCGATGGTTATGTAATATGTTCATAACTATATTGTACGTCTACATAACCTACCCATTGACCATATCTATCAGTGAACCAAGCAGATCAGTGATATCAATCAATCAACGGTCGAATCAGTCAGTAAAGTGATATAAATAGTGGAGTAAATACTGAAGTCACTGAGTAAATGACCGACATAAATAAACGTTAGAAATAAATCGGATATAAATACCGTGACATAAATTCACCTGATAAAATAAATATTAGTGTAGTCAAATGTATATAGTTAAGTGTTAATTACTTGTGTTGATTGTTAGAACTGACTTTTGATTGTTGTATTTATTATTGTTGTGTTTTTAATTATTGTAAATAAATATTTATTCCGCCAACTCAGAAAACAGTTTTGTAACAATACAGTCGAGCTTCGATAACTCGAACCATGACTTGCCACAAAAAAATCTAGTTATCAAGACTTCGAGTTACCTACTTTAATTTTTGATGATACTATATGGTACAAACGGATAGATAACGAAGGTAGTTAACTGGAATGACCTCGAGTCAAAAATTATACCGACTCAAAAATTAATGAAACGCTGACAGGGATAAAACGGCTCTAACGATTTGGAAAAAAATCACTGACAAGGGGTTTTGGGGGCAAAAAATCGATCTAGCTAATAGGTCTCATCCCAGGAAAAATTCGTTTTGTTATAGATTTTATAATTTTAAAAATCAATTTTTGACGTTTCAAAATAGTGTAAATATTGTAAGCAGGCTTTGGATACTTATGTAGGTATATGTGTTACGATGTCCATGGATTTTATTTATATAATAATTATATATTATCCAAAGCCTACTTTATTACACTATGTTGAAACGTCAAAAAATTTATCAATAAATTATAATAATTATTAATTTATTAGTTTTAAAAACGCTGAGATATATGAATGTATGAAGTATAACTTCGACCGTAAGCTTTTTTTTTAATTTAACAGACGTACGTAATTTTGCTGAGACAAAGACGGTTTCCATACAAATGGTATAATTTAATATTTCTCTATTAATTCTAAGTCATTAAAGTATGGAAAAATCACGATTCCATCTTTTTCTATAAAGATCTACAAGTTTTTTAAGCGCCCCCTACACGCAGCGGAATGTTTGTATGTTTTGTTTGTAATGACATGCTTGTACTACAAATATTACAACTGCACGTAGCGATTTGTTTGTACGACTTGTTTGTACTGAAATTTTTGTACAAACATGATGTTGCGTGTAGAAAGAAAACATATTTACCATCAGAATATTCTGATGGTAAATATGTTTTATCCATACACGCAACATCATGTTTGTACAAAAATGTCAGTACAAACAAGTCGTACAAACAAATCGTACAAAGAAATCACAGGAAGTTGATTTAAAAAAGCAATGTTTCGATCCTTCTGTTTGTACAAACAAAACGTAGCGACATTATGTCGTTGCGTGTAGTTTGTCGACATGTATGTGCATACAAAATGCTGAAAGTTGTTTGTACAGATTTGTATGAACGTATAGAGATGGATCATATTGTTTCTACATTTTGTATGTGCATACAAGTCGTACAAACATTCCCCTGCGTGTCCAGGGGGTGCTTTATTGTATATCGTTCAGAAAGTAAGGAATAAAATACATTTTTATTTAAATACATAAATTATTAAAGCCTGCACCCGCCGTGACGTGAATTCTAAATAAATTGAATAACTCGATTTTACATATTCCAAATTATTAGCATGAGCATTGATCACAGTAATTCGAAAGTGAAATCAAATAAGGTAAAAAATATGATTGGCGATATTGATTTTAGTAATTTCTATTTCTTCATTTATAGCAAAGAAAGTAAAGAATACAGTAAAAAATGTAAATGGCACATCGTTTTTGCATTAAGATTTAGGACCATTTCAAATTAACCAGCCCGAGGCTTGCAGATGTGTAATAAGCAACACATCTTGTGAGTATAATAATAATAATTATTGTGAATGCGGTATTAACATAAAACAATCTCTCTTGTTTTAATCAAAAGAGACACTTTTACTCTCTTCATAGAATGCAAAACAAAACAAAGACGCACCTTACTTTAAACCATCAATCATTAAAGTACACAGCAAATCGAATGTCCAAAATTATTGTTATTAATACAGGGCCGTCACTTTAAAACTCCGTCTATATAATTGTCGCAAAACGGAAGACAACAATGCAAGAAATATGCTAGACGCATCGCAGTAAATTTGGCAATATTAGGCACCAATTTCGGGATTATTATAAAACTTTATTATTTTAAACTACAAAATTTATTTTAAACTGGAAAATCAAAAAATTGAAGACGGAAAAATTCCAAATTTCTTCTAATTTGTTCAAGTTCGAATTAATGTAGATATAGTTCTGAAGCTTTCGCGGTTTGAATTATTTTGCGAGTTTAAATCCATGGCTTCCGGATGAATGCCGCGTTTATTGTAAGCAAATTGCTGACGTTTCGCATCATCAGGGCTTATAGATGCTCCGATACTGAAGTTTCTTCGATATAGTTCTTCAACAGTGGTTAACCATTTACGAGCAGAGCGTTCTTTTGGCTATATTTTTTTAATAAATAGTATTAGGTATCAAAACTATTCGATATTCGGCCAAATAGTGAAGAAATATCGAAATAGTAAAAACATTCCAAATCTTTATGGTTTCCGGGCTTGTAGGCCGTGGTCCGGTGGTATTTCTACCTGACGTTTCGTCTACAACTGCGGTAGACATTCTCAAAGGCGATGTGGCAGATGTGGCTGCAACATCGCCTTTGAGAATGTCTACCGCAGTTGTAGACGAAACGTCAGGTAGAAATACCACCGGATCACGGCCTACAAGCCCGGAAACCATGAAGATTTGAAACAATTCCGGCCGTGAAAGCTTGCACACCTGAGTAAAAATTAGAGATGCGCCGAATAGTGGTTTCACCGAAGAACCGAATACCGAATACTATTCGGTTTAATCTTTACCGAACCGGATATTCGGCCGAATTATTCGGTTTACCATTTCATTGTTTTGCCGCGTAAATAGGTTCTAACATGTACGCTACGTGTTGCTGCTGGCTAGTTGACAAGCAAGCCGTACCTCACCGCCCGCCACCCGCGCACACCGCGCTATCACTTTGCTTCAAAACATCGCACGATTACGTTAAAAATACGAACAAAGGTGCCTATTATTACAAAAATATTGAACCGAATATATTTGGCACCAAAACCGAATAATTCGGCCGAATACAAATAGTGAAAAAGATGCCGAATACGCCGAATACCGAATACCAAACGAATATTCGGCGCATCTCTAGTAAAAACATTGCCGAATAACTAGTTGCCCAATACATATTTTAATATTATCTATTCGTTGCAACTTTAATAATTTTCACTGCCTGCCTATTTATAATTTTACAAACATATTCTGATATCTAATGGTTGGTTTAATATGCTGATATTTCTATATAAACTAATCATTAACTGATTATATTTAAAAAATCGAAAGCCCTGCTTTGCAACTCGCAAGTGATTTATTTTATTATATCGTAATGTATGCACCGATGATTGTTCTTCAACAAATATTACACCTGTGCCTGTGCACGTAATATATTCATAATATTATGCACACAGTATTCTAATAATATAACCGTATACTGGCAAGTTGTTCCAAGGAGGAATAAAAAAAATCAGCACTGCTAGTGAAAGTAGATATCGGTGTTGCAGGTAAATATAAGGTAAACTGTGTACGTATGTCAAATATAATGATTAGTGTAAAATTATGTTGATGTTAATGCGCCGCTACGTTAATGTTTCTTAAAATTTCAAGTAAAAAACTACCGAGAAGTAGTGTGTTTGGCTGGATGTGGCTCTGAGTCCTTTTTTTATAAATGAATATTGAAACAACTCCTATTCCCCAAAAATAAAAACATTCTCATTGTCAGCTTTCCATTAGCTGAACCTTATCAAAATTCCACTTAAAAGCAATGGAAAAGCAATTTGCGTTTTATTATCAAGTTTCATTTTTCTAAGGTTCAGAATTAATACTTCCAAATTTCAAAATATTATTGTAATTTAAAAATAATTTGATTTGACAATTTATTTCAATGAGAAAAATTTGACGAAAATAGTAACTCAATAATATATCAGTCCGGTGTTAGTGGTAAAATAAAACAATTTTTAAAAAATGAAAAAACATTTGCATTTTGAAAACACATGTAAAAATACCTATACGAAAATTATTAGGATAATAATAATAATCGTGTATTATTCATGACATAATAAAAAGTGATTCAGAAATAGAGGCGGAAAAAATTTCTCGACTCAAATAGGCATATTATTAATTACTATCTTTAATATGAAAGAAATCGGAAGGTTTATTTTTGAGAAAAAAATAAAAAAGATTTATTAAAAAAATTGTACCCGCCACTGGCGAATTAAATTTCATAATAAGCACTCATAAGGACTAACTAAATACAAACCTTTACACTGATTATGTAACTGCTATAAAATTAGTATAAAATTCATAATTTTAGAATCAGATATTACCGATTGCTCTGCCGTGGTAATGCATTAATAATTGGCACATTTTACGAATATTGGAAAAGCAGACATGGTTTTATTATACGGTGAAGCTGGCTGATATTCTGCAGAAGCACGCAGACGGTATGCTAACCGTTTGCCCAGGCGTCGAGTCCCTGAAGCACGCACTTTTAATAGAACTGTGCAATAGTTTCCAATGTTTTGTGTAAGTACAGTCGCATGTTATTGTGCATTACTTTTTTTTTAATTTTGCGTCCGTTTTGAAATGATACAGCTAAAGGTAAAAATACATGTGAAAGTTGCTCAGAGTTTGGAAATGTTTTCATCTCCGATTTTCAATAATAAAGCGAGTAATTTAATAAATGTGAGCATGTTTTCTTCTTATTAATTAACGATTATATCTGCCGTTTGAGCCAAAAATTATAATCAGTAGTTTTATGTCGCATTTGCTGTGGATATTAACAAAAACATCAATAAACCGGTTCTGGGTTCAGTTTAATTTTCCCCGCTATTTCAGTTATTTTTCCGCATTTGAACAATAAAATTAGAAATGCCTTTGTTTTTTTATTATGCAGCCGCACATTGGTTACTTTGTATCTTGAATTTATGAAACAGAAATAACATAATTTTTAATTTAGTGAATAATAAATAAAACCTCGTCATCATTTCTGTTGCCGATACAGTTTTCATAAGCGTCGGGATAAGCGGTGGTACCAGCTTTTTTAATTTTAATTTAAACGAATTTAAATTTATATAAAATTAACTTTTAAACCATGCTAACGTGTATTATTTTGTATTCTAATGATTATTTCCACGTGTTTGTTGATACTGATGTGAGACCAATGTTCAAATATTCATAACTTAACCTAAAACGGGCGGTTTTGAAAGGACAGGTACGTAACTTCGCGACAGGTGTTAGATTGTTGTAGTGTAACAAACCTAGTAGCGTTATAAATATTTATTTATAATAATTAATACAACAAAGAAAAAACTTTGTAACAAAAAAAAAACCTTCTTCAAAAAGCCACTAAAAAGAGGAAAATAATAAAATTTTGAGGTCTGCGCCAATTTAATAAAATATGAAGTCGGTTAAAAAGTATAGTATCGTGATTAATATCTTCTTTTTAACCAACTTCATATTTTATTAAATTGGCGCAGACCTCAAAATTTTATTATTTTCCTCTTTTTAGTGGCTTTTTGAAGGAGGTTTTTTTTTATTGAAAAGTTTTTTATTTTTTACTTTTTAGTATCAAAAAGTGACATTTACTTTAAAGGTATCACAGGCCGTTCCTCACTTTTTTTAAACCGACTTTCTTACGCTGTCTAATGTGTCAAAAAGTGACATTTACCTTAAAGAATCACACGCCGTTACTAACTTTTATTAAAATCAGCCGAACTTCTGAACCGATTTTGATGAAATTTCTATGGGACCAATCTGAAAGTATATCCTTTCAAATAAATTTTTTTTCCAAATCGGTTTATAAATGACGGAGTTCTGAGATAACAAACATAAAAAAAAATACAACTGAATTGAGAACCACCTCCTTTTTTTGAAGTCGGTTAAAAAGATCAATTCTAACAAAGGAAAACTAAACGGTAATTCTTAAAGAAAACGAAACACTTACTTAACACTTAACAATTGACTATACAGGGTGTTCCGTAAAGAATGCGCCAAAAAGTAATCCTACATTCTAGACATAAAAATAATAAGATTTAACCCAACTTGCCTTATAAAATTCGAGAAAAAAATGGGGGCATAAATGTGATCCAAATAGGCTGCAACTAGCGCCCTCTATTTAGAAACTCAAATCTGTTTAAATTTTATTTTTGCCTGCCTTAAAAAACCCATGGGTACCAAATTTCAACTAGATATCTCAAAAACTGTCCAATTTATTTAAAGAAACTAAAATATAAAATCTAACTTTAACACCCTGTATATCCAAAACGAACGACATTTTTATAAGGCAAGTTGCGTTAAATCTTATTATTTTCATGTCTAGAATACAGGTTTACTTTTTGGCGCATTGTTTACGAAACACCCTGTATACCTAGTTATAAAAATTATTTATTTCTAAGTATCTCCACTATTTATATTGCTGTAGCCAATACTGTACACTGTAGCCAACTGTCTTGTATATTTATTTATATCCGATTTATTTCGCACTATTCGCTGTTAGACACTGTCGCAGTAATTGTACACGCTGTATTTATATTCCCAGTGAGGTATTCTTCTGGAATCACTAGAACATTCGAGAATAGTAGAAGTTTCTCGAATAGTCATATACGGGGTGGTTCGTAACAGTAAATAGATACATACTCTCACACAACACTGCATATTATATCTATTATATCTACATAACATTGTAATTTGTGACATTACTGTACATTGTGATAAATTATATTTTTTATTTTTTAGGATCCCAGTATTATAGAACCTTGGCGACACTCTTCATCGTCGCCATGAATGACGGTAAGTCAACTGCTAGTTTTTCATTTTCGTGATGTTCCGGTGTTGTTCTAGTTTTATGATTGGTAATTATTGTAGATAGAGAGGGCAGTGTAGCCTAGTGGATAGTGTATTTGGTACCAGCCTCTAGACTAGACTGTCGTGGGTTCGAATCCCACCTGCGCTCATGGATGTTTTTGTGATGTTATTTGGTTTTAAGTTAGTTATTATTTAATGTAATTTAACACGCTAATGACCTAAGTTGTCGACGCGTCTATAATCTACAATAAATAAAATATTGTAGATAGCTAGATATTGTAGATTATAAACCCTCTACAACAGAAGTCATAATAAGGGTCTCAATTTAATTATTGTAACAACACCGGTACCGTCATTTAATTCAGAAGACGAGAATTATACTGTTATATATTAAAATTATTGAATGAACACTAGTCCGACTCGGATCAGTAAATGACTTGAAGTTGTCAGCAGCGCCGGCCCGAGCAAACTTGGCACCCTAGGCGAATGATTTTAATGGCGCCCCTTTAAATAAAAATGTTCGCAACAAAATAAAATAAAGCGCCCCGATCATAGACAGAACGAGCCGCTTCACATATACCATAAGGGATGCTTGCTTTACACATATTTGGGCCGGCACAGTTCGGCCAGATTCAGCATGTATACACATAGTTGGGTGGGTTTGTTTTTCGGTCGCATCGCACTTGACTCGCCGCAACCGTGGGCTCGCCGCCCCTTAAATTTGAGCGCCCTATAGGCCGTCGCCTTATTCGCCTATATGGACCCGGCCCTGGTTGTCAGTCACCATTGTCTATCTCCTTTTTTTGAGCCGAAACTTTTTGTGGTCTATTTCGCAGTACATAAATAAATAAATAAATTTTATTTGCCCTTGTAGTGTCATGCCAGAGGCAGGAGGGTTTGTCATAAATACATTCATCAACATTAAAAACAGTACATTTAAAATTGAATTTAAAAAAATAAAATAAAATAAAATAGGTGATTAACAATATAAAATATAGTATTAAAATATGATATTAACAATATAAAATATGGTACTAAAATGTAGTTGAGTAATTTAAAAACTCTTCAACCGAATAGAATGCATTATTAGTAAGAATTCTTTTTACCGTTCGGCAGAAATTGTTATAATTTTTTATAGCTCTAATATGTGGAGGTAGTTTATTAAATATTTTAATACACATATAGTATGCACTTTTTTCATACATAGACATAAATAGACATTTTCTACGTCTAAGTTTTCATCTGATATCCAACATCGCTGACTATAATTTTATTGTGAATACAACTTAAGTCACGGACCTGCCGAGAGTGAAAGCACAAACATACTGATACAAAGCACAGTCTAGCACAGCGCGCGATTTAAGTGGCAATGAACGACTCTGTTCACATTTGCCCGCTATAAAACGTTTTGTCCGTGTGTAAATAATATATCAGGTGAAATATGTTTGCATGAGGTATTACGTACCGAGTATGTGCCCAATCTCAAGTATAGGTACCACTGTACCTACCTGCTGAAACATAATTTAATCTCGCGGTAATATATTATTACAGTTATTCTGCTACAGGCCGATTTATTATTTTTGGAATAGTTAAAAAACTTTACAGATTTACGTTGAACTAGGGGATGATTACATATTTGGACTTGGACGGTTCGTTTATTGGTATATTTTCACTCGTAATCAAAAGTACCGTACCACTCTGTTTTTGTTATATTTTTCGTGTTGACATCTATCGGGTCATTCTAAAACTAAAAAAAGTCAAAAAAATGTGCATGCGTAGCTTCGTGTCTTATATAAACGCACCATAATAACAGTACACAAACTTAAGGCATGATTACAATGCAAATCAGGTATAAGTAACTTGGATCAACGGGACTGGATTTGATGCAATAAGAGCTATTTTCCTTCTAAGGATAAAAGTGAACCAGATATTCTTTTCTTTTCCCAATACCCAAATTACTTCAGGGAAATTCCCCATTTACCTAACACAAAACTATATTTCAGACACATAGGCTGGGATTGAGGATATCAACACCTTTTCTCACCACAGGCCCTCGCACAGTTGGGATCCCAACTTAGAACACATATTACTGATTACTGTTAGATCAGATATTTTGAATTAGTAGATGTTTAAAAAGTGTTATACAATAATTTAATGAACTGGTCTAGAGATGAATAATAGACGAGGCGCTAGCGATTACCTGTGTATGCAAAATCCGAAAGACGTGGTATGACTTTTGCAATAGATAGTGGTCACCAAGGGCGTACGCAGAATTTTGTTGAGGGTAGGCAAAAGTTATGGGAGTTAATGGACATCCGGTTATTATACTGCAATTAGGTCATAAACGATAGTCCAAAGTGCAATTCGGAGAATTTTAAGGCTCAAAAGTTCAATAAGGGGAAATAAAAGAGAAGTATGAAGTAAACTTCATGAATTTTCACACTTTATTCCATTATTCAAGATCCCAGAAGGGGAGGATCAGCTGCCACCCCCCCTGCTCTTATGTACGTACGTCCGTCCATGGCAGTCACTTTAAGTTTTAGATTTCAATGATTTCATGGTCGATACGTTTTGTTGCTGAACTTGGCCGTACCTTAGATCTGAGCACTTTTAATGGCCAGATATTCACAGGAAGAATTTTGAGAGATGTTTTTACTGAAAATTTATTTTATTTTATCGATTTTCAATTATCACTATCACTACGTATTATAAAACGAAGTCTCCTGCCGCGTCTATCTGTCTGTCTGCGCCCGATTTTCTTTGTAACTACTGAAAAGATTTTGTTCCAGTTTTCACGATTATAGATAGATTGATTCACGACGAAGATTTAAATGTATAGCTGCAACTGGTCGGCCTGGTTTCGCCTGGGTGAAAATCGGGGGTTAACTCAGAAGTCCGATTTTCAAAATGTTTCACTGTTCGATAGATGATACTGTAGCAAAACCCCAGATGATTCGCCGCGCGCTGGCCGGACAATCAGAAGCCCCGGATCCCCGGCGCGAGCCGGAACAAATAACAATGTGTAGGCGTGGCATTATATCGAAGACACAGGTAGGTAATCACGAGAATGATCTGGAAAGTGCGCGAGCGTGGTGGGGGTCAAGCTGCTACCATTATATAAGCAAGAACAGTCACCGGAAAAGAGGAACGAATTAGACGAGTGTCGAGTGACAATGTCGTTTTGAAATAAATACAGTTCAGTGCGCTTCAGTTCGTGTTATTATATAAACAGTATTGACTGTTGAAATTGACTTTTCGTTGTTACGAATTATTGTATATTGTTGTTTACATTTTTTTTATTATTGGAAATAAATAATTTATTCCACCCACGTAAGAAAACAGTTTTGTTACAATACTTTAGAAGTTTAGGTTATTATAACTGGCCGGCCCGACTTTACCCGGGTGAAAACCAAGGGTACGTAATCTTAGAAATTACTGAACCGACTTAATTTTGTTTTCATGTAGTATTAAATTATAGTCATAGCACCCGGGCGAAGCCGGACAAGGCTTTAACTTGTCGACCACGGTATTTATACATATGGTGATCATACCAAACAGCCCTTGGTAACATAAAGTCAACCACTCCCGATTTATAGATATACAATATTATAATATTCGTATACGCAGGCACAAAACATGGGTTTTCTGTGTGGGGCCCCACCAATCGTTTGACCGCGTATGTACAGAGCGCTGGCGGCGGCGGCTGCCCACTGTGCTTTGTGTGACATGCTGCTATGCGCAAAGTGGGGCTCTGCCCCCTAAACACCTCCAGGCCATACCTGTGTACCATACACCTGTCTAACGGTAGACGGCACCACAGCTACTCGGCGTATTTCTGCAGTGCTGCTACAGAACAACAAAAGACTCTCATTCCATTAACATTTAACAGTATTCACTTTCATGATGACCTTGAAACTTATGCAATTGTTTTCACAGTTTTTCCACGAATTTTTCACACTACGGTATACTTAATAGGAAACAGTAAAACACTATTTTTTACTTCCCTGCACATCTAAACTATGGTAGGGAAGTTATAGGTATTGCATTTAGTAGTCCGATTTATTTCGGGATTTTAATAGATCTTCACGTTTTGATAAACTAGGAATCGCTTTAGACTATTTTATGAGTGATGTATGCGCGTGTGTGCGTATGTATCTGTGTGGGTGAAAATTTTGTCCTTCGATATCGTAAAGACAAATCAATGCGGTTTTTTTGTTGTATTTGTCAGTATTTAATTTAGATTTGATTAGATTTTTAGCAAAATCGATTCATGGTGTGTCCTGAGATATTTAAAAGAAATGTTCTCAAATTAACGTATTAACATAGGCAAAATTTTTTTTAATGAATTCTAAATGATCAAATAATATGAATAAAATCTTAATAATTTTTTTCTAGAATGTATATACAGATAATGAGAAAAAAATGTTTCTAAATTAAAAAAATGCGCGGAAATTATTTTTATTTGCCTCATATAATGATAAGAAGAATATGAAAAGAATGAAGTGATTTAAGTGTCATTTTGTTCAGAATTTAGTGCTCTGTTATTATAACAAAAAATGTTATTTAAATACCCTATTACAATGGTCTCATATCTATCCTAAACAATATGGCAAAAGTTTATTCCTGAGAGAATAGCATAGATGCAAATATACGTGCGTACTGCAGCAATATAATATGTCGATTTGATAACCTCTTTTTTGAAGTCTGTAAAAAAAACAATTTGCGAATTGCGAACTAAATTTAGTTATAAGTACTAAATTCTAAATGACATTTAAAATGGCAATTTATACTTAATGGTTTCTTTAAAAGTAAGAAAATCGTACGTACTTAATTCTACTAAGATTGTTCTTGCAAAAATAATAAAATAAATCTATATTTTCAGTAGTAAAATGTGTTAAATGGAACGAATCTCCAAAGAAATCCGTTTCGTGTAAAGTAGTGTAGTTTTTCATGTAAAACAATTTCCAAAGTATACTGAGCAAACTTTTTGTTCTGGGAGGAACAAACATTGTTCAAATAAACGCTGCAATAGTGAATACGAATCTAACTATACTTTAGAGTTTAGTGTCATTATGTCATATTATGTTTCTAATGTCTAGCATTGCAACCATTTACATATCCACCATTAATTATATATCTATTGTGTGTTTTAAAGGCCACCAACAGCTAAGGTTATTTGGGCCTAGCACCAATTCATATTTTCAATTCATAATTTTTTTTTTAATATTAAATTGAAAATCTAATTGACACTTTTACCAGCTCTCGGGCTAGAACCAGAGAACTGGGGACTTGTAATAGAGGAACCATAGCAACGCCATGTAAACAACAGCGCCGCTACACTCTCGGCTATTCTCAAGCCCTCGCTACTTGTACGCGAAACCCAGACTGCATACCAAATTTCAGCTTTCTAGGACTACGGAAATAATCCCAGAATTTTGATGAGCGTCAGTGAGTGAGTAACAAAATCAATAAAATTTGCGTGTTTATAAAATCTAAAGTAGCACGGCTATAAAATAGAAACTTGGTACATTCCATAATCTTGGTGGCTCCACCAATTATTCTGAAAATTTGGGACCTAAAGTGTTACTCAGACCAAAGTTACGAGAGTTTAAAAATGCGCCGAATCGTTTCAAGAAAAGGTAGGCTAGGCAGTGCTTGACTTGGCGGGTGCACTGCCGTGCGCCCAGATTATGTACTATGTTGAAATGTTCTGAATTATTTTGTTCCATCTCTTTAAAGGGGCTGTAGGTGTTCAAGAATTGTGTGTATGCAGTCGAAACTGTCAGATTACGCTTATAGTCAGAACCGGATTTATGTTATGTTTATCAGAACATTCTCAGTGCACAGTTTTTATACAAGCACTTTGTGACATCCATATTTTCAAAATAAAAAGTACCTACAGTAAAAATAACAGAAAAAGCACAACTACGAAAAAAAGAAGGGTTATAATTTTAACCTAGTCTGTGTAATAATAATGTTAGTTTGTTACCTCGTAGTACCTACCCAATCTCCCTAACCGATTTTCATAATAGAAGATGCCATTTGATTTGTTAGTGTTCTAGGCCCTAAGGTATAAAATATTTTTGTGAATCGAAAATGACGGCCGTAAGGCGGAAAAAAATTTGATCAAATTTTTTTTTAGGTCGATCGATAGAGTAAAGTATTAAGTATTAAGAAAACAAAATTGTATGGCGATTCCAAAAATATATAATGTTTTTTACACTGACCGGCAAAAAAACCGGCCATCCTGAAATATTTCACAAAAGTATACTGAATTAATATAGGATAATTCATACTTTTAGTTTATTATTTTTTTTTTATTATTAAGTAATAAAAAATCTACTTTAACCAGTTTTCATATCTGAACCTGGGAGCTGGAGTCTGGTAACGCCAAATAAACAAAGGAATTCGTATGAGTTCGGCTTTTGTCGATTAAAGCTAGTAATGATGCGAGTGGCGTTTGTTATGGCATCATAGTGTCGATAAATAACTCATTATTATTATCATCACGAAGGAAAAATTCCTTAAAGAATTTTTCATTCACAAGGAGCCACACTTCTGGTTCGTCACCGTCATACAAGGGAACTTGCGAAGCAACCATTTTTCAAACCATGAAATGGACGATTAAAGTGAGTTTGGGTCGTGCGCACGGAGTACATGGAGCGACGCTATACGCACAGACTTTTGCGTGCGGCAGACTGGTGACTCAGCATTACGCTGACATGTCGGGATAGCTTTTATAATTTTGCTAACAGTGACGGTTATTATTTTTATAATAGATTAGGAAAGGAAGGCGTGGCGGAGTCGCAACTGTCTCCTTCTAACTAGAATCTGCGTTAAACGTACGTTCACTCATTGACACGACACAACTGTCAAATTTCATTCATTATTTCATTCTACTGATATAACCTCGTTTTTTTAAACACGTCGTCGTTAATAATTAAAGCAATTTGTTATAATGAAAATTATGACTGCAAAAAGTTCAAATTTCCGACTGAGGAAAAAGCTAAAATAATACCTAGATATCCAATACCTAATTGATGAAAACATTTTTTTATCCTTTTAGCTTGTCCTCCCTTGATCTAGCGTAGCTCAGACGACTTCAGAACACTTTTTCAACTCAAATGGATAGAACAAACTTAATTTCTAATTATAAATTATTGCTTAAATTATACCTCGACAAACATCAACGAGATTAAGTTAGGTTAGAATAAACGTCACTGACTGAATCAAGTTAGGACATTCATTTCTCATAAATTTTTAATTTCAAATAAAAAATTATTTCACACGAAATAATAAAGTTTTGTAGCCAATAATGACGGGATTTATTAATTATTTTTTTGAAACAGCCATTGTTTTGGTAAGAAATGTGTTTTAAGAGAATAGTAATGAATATTCCGTTAAACCCCATACATTTTTGAACGCCAATCGATTCCACTTTAAACTTCGCGCTCAAATTAGGACCGCCTATTTCTGTAGTCTATTATTATTATTATGTATACATTTCGGAGAAACATTCTGTATAGAAAATTCACCTCATATCAGACGCTTTTAAAGGTTTTAAAGAGACTCCCCATGTAGCCTGCAGCTTTCACATTTCCATTATATTCGCTTTAAATGGTTTTAGCGCGTCGCTCGTACAATTCTATAGTCTATATTACGGCATATGGCATCGTACAGTATATACACGGAAGTGAGTCTTACATAAATAACGCCATTCGTTTAGACTGTGCTTTTGTTTCAATAGAAAAAAATATAAAACAAACAAAAACCCGACTATATATAGCTAACACAAAAGTACAAAACAGGCTACAAATATTATGAAAAGTAGTGTTGGGTAAAAAGACGTTAATATATTAGTCATTTCACTACTAGCACACTAAAACACATATTTTTACCCGATGACTGTTCATATTGAAAGCTTGTCGGTTTTTTTAATTTTTTATTTTATTTTGCACTTTTCAGTTTTTTAGTTTTGATGAAGTTTCAAATGTCTCGAAAATTGTAGTAGGAGGTATGTCTACGTCCAACATAAGCCATAGACAAGATTTTTTTAATCATTAAAATCGTTGGCAAAGCCAAAAGTGTGCAATCCGTATGTTGTATTACCCTATCAACCACCTAATATATTATAGTCATATCATGATATTATATAAATTATTATACGGATGTTTGATAAACATACGGCAAAAATTCTTAATATAGCCCAGGGGCTATATTAAGAATATTTTGTCCTTTAATGATTTTCGGAAATCCGCTTTTTTAAATGAAGAAGATTTGAGAAATCTAGTTGATGGATGTAATGCAATACGAATCAACCCTTGTGTTTTTGCAAGAGTTCGACATAGTCAAGTCAGTGAGGACTGAGGAGAAGATTGGATTCGTGCATCCTAGCTGGTGGTGGTCATTTTCAGCAGTTTTATTGCCCTGTATCTTCGAAACAAAGCGGTTTTCCGAAAATCATCAAAGGACAAAATATTCTCAAATGACCCAGGGATTAACCCCTTGATTTTTTGCCGTATGTTTACCAAACACCCTGTATATCAGGATATGAGATATGACTATATTATAGTCATATCATGATCTACTCAATTTTTGCAAAAAGCTATTTTAAGGAGATTGTCAGCTGACTTCATAAAGAGCTCTCAAGGACTAGTCAAATTATTAAAACAAATATGAAAATCTGTCATTGGAAAAAATATTTTTGGTGGGAGGCGGCTAAAAAAATCTCGTGGAGCGTCAAAGTCATTAAGACCAACCTGTTCCGCATTATTATAATGTCTTCAAAAAAGTCACGCAGCCTGCATGATTAGTAATGGGATGCTATTCCAGGAAGTGTATATCCAGACCTGTTAGAGTGTGGATAGTGACTGACAATGGTCTTTATACGTCTAGACGTGTTCCTCTAGTGACTAGAGGAACTCATTTTCACTCAAAGTTCAGCTTCAAGCTAACATTCATAGAATCGTGAAAGTAATATCCGTGAAGACCTTGCAGAAGGTTCCGGCAACATGATCAAACTCATTTGATGGTATGAATCCCAAGGCGATAGTTATTTTCACCATTTTAATGTAGAAATAAACGATTGCCCATGGGTTGAGTGATTTTTTAAAGACCCTGTATACGACCTTCTAAAATTTTTCATATTTATTTAAACTGGGTGCAAAAAACCTTTTAAATGACCAACGTTTAGAAATCCTTTTTAAAAATTAGCAAAACTGTCAGAAATAAGCTTTACTAAGAAGTGCACGTTCAAGCAACCTATTATAAAGCTTTGTCGTCTCGTACGTACTTCTTAAAGGTGTATCATGTAAGGAATTTCGTTTGTGATGACAAAACGGAATTCAAAGAATCTTAACTCTCGTTTTCTTGCGTTATAAAATAAAAAAGCTCTTGTTGATATAAAGTATAAGAAGTTTTACGAAACTGATCAAAATCGTCCAATTTTAGCGTTTTAGGGTTCCGTACCAGAAAGGAACCCTATTGTTGTGCCAACGATATGTCTGTTTGTCTGTCACATGCCTCTAGCTTCTAAACGAAATGACATAGACTTGAAATTCACACATAATATGTATTACCGCGGCCCAAAGACGGAGAGAATAACAAAAGATTAAAACGATTTATTTAACAGCCATAAGTAAATTACAAAATTTAAATACTACCTACTAATTCGTATGAACGAAATTTTGACAATAAATATAACTCGTACATGTTCTCAAAATTTGGTTAGGCATATCTTGAAATAAATTTGAACTTAAAAAAGAACTTAAAATATTAAAATATTAATACATCTTTTTTATTTGGTCTTATGAAAATAAAAATTCAACTTACATTCTGAAATATACGCGTCAATGTGCGATCAAGATTTAACACACTGCCCAACTAGCACAAGCAAAATTATTAGTTGCCACAACCGAAATTGGGGTTGTCACAGATTTGTCGCAACCGTCATTTGGTTGTGATTCGGTTACCAGATTTTTGGCTTAAAACTGATGTTGTGAAATAGTTGTTTTTACGAGTATTTAGCTGTCTAAGCCAAATATTTCGTAATTTAGTTGTGCGAAACTTCTCACAACTGACCTATCGAACTATTTGGTTGTGGTTCTTGGTTGGTTTTCGTTTAACTGTAACAAGGTTGTCACAACTCCGTTTGCGAACGGTTTAGTTGTGGTTCTTTATGAGTTGTTCACAGAACCAATCTATAACCAAAAGGTCAGAGAATGTTTCGCACCAAAAACAAAAGGTTGTATACTTTTTGAACGCCATATTTATTGAGAAAAAAGCAATCGCCATATTGAAAAAAGTGTCAAAAAATCAGAAATATTTAAAAATTTCGCCAATTTAAATATATTTCGCCAATAGGATTTTTTTGGTTTGAAAAATAGTTATTACCGCATTTTTAAATATTTTCTAAATAATCCAAGCAATTTCACTGTTTTGTTTAAGTGAAATTAAATTTCCAAAATTTTGACATTTAAATAATTTTTTTTAAATACTCGATTTTTTGAGGCGAATCATTGTTTTTCAACCTATCTCATCCATTTTTACAGAAAATTTGTATTTTTCTTAACTTTTTACAATATCCAGATGAAAAAAAAAAACGATTTATAAAGTGCAAATAATGTAAAGTACCTACATAATAATTTTAGAATACTTATCAATTCTTTTACAAATAAAAATTTGCAATTCGATTGTAATCGTCATTCGCAAACAAATATTTCTTTGGTTGTGGCCACAACCACAACCTTCTCACAAACTTGCCACAAGCTTGTCGCAACCGAAAAATTACGCCATTTTAGTTGTGAGAAGCTTGTGAGAGTGGTTGTGATAACTTTTTTGAGCGGTTCGCAGAACCAAATGGTTGTACAAAATTAGTTGTCACAAGCTTGTCAGGACCAATTTACAACTTTCTGTGTTACTTGGGTGTTTACAGCACAAAAGACTTTTTTCATATTTTTTTGGAAGCCTAGATACAATCTACACAGGCACAATTAATATAATGCTATAGCAGAGGTGGCCAACTACACGGCCTTTAGAAGCCATATAAGTTGAGGTAAGATTATAAAAGGACGAGTCATATTGCAGGGTATCGTTATACCCGTCCCACCACCACTTACAGCTACGCTCAGACGCTGATCCTCCTTATAATTAAGACTAGTCAGCTGTGATAATTGTTAACTTCCCACTGGAAGTTATTGTAATTTTATTATAGTTATTAGCCTGTTTATCTCTTTTTTGCTATGTTCAGTTTGCTATACAATGTACATTGATAGCAGAAAAATAATATAGCTATTATAGTTATAACTGTCGCTGCTTTTCGATGAGTACTGGTCTGGTCAACTACCTGCCATCACATTTGTATGCAGTCGTACAATATAGTTATGAAAATAACGTCACTGCTTTTGGATGAGTGCTGGTCTAGTCGATTGCTTCGATTGGACGTGACGTGACGTTCGACATGCGTAACTGAACGAAAAAATGAGGCTAATAAAGTTTCTCTTTAAAAATTTAACGGAGTACTCATTAAGAATATATGTTTACGTTTAATAAAACGTCTGAAGTATTGAAATGTATTTTGAAACAATCTTTTATGACACAGAGCTATAAATCATTTTTCAAAATAAAAAGTCCAATAATAAATTAAATAAGAGGTATAAAAATAAAAATTGTAGCTTTTAAGGTTCAATTTATACAATGAATTTAAATCCAATCAAAGTCTATTTTCGGAGTAAGCTGTCAGGTTTATTTTTATTATCTTCTCTATAGAGACCATTCCATTAAATAGGTACTAACATAAATCTACTGCGATAAAAATCCGACAATTTTCTTTAAACCGAACAAACTTACATGTAGAAAATAAGTTTGGAGGAGTTAAATGTCAGTGTCGACGAGTTATCTTATCTTGAAACGGTGATAGCGTTGTGAAGCTCCAAAACTGCAAATACACTAAATAATATCTTATTATACAATGTCGCCATGAACGTTACAAGGAAAATCGCGGCAGCAGTGACAATTAATTTTTTTTCTTATACCGGATGTCCGGTCTCAAAGTCGAACATAGGGAATTAACGTTGTGTGCCATTAAACATAATAGAAAACAAATCTCTAACTCTCCGCAAACTAACACGGTTGTAAAACCTTTTTTCCATAAAAATTCAATCTTCATTGGAGTAATTATTCATTTTTACTTTAATTATTGTAAAAATGCTTACCTATATGTGCACCAATTACGAGTACAAAAGTTTTTTGACAATTTTATTACAGCACACTTCTTTCACTGTTTTGTTTTTCGCCTACTTAATTTGAAATCATTACTGCAAAATCGGTAAATTTCAAATTGGTATTTTAAAGTAAAAATTTCATTTGTGATCTTATTTTTAGAATCATTTGATGCGCAATAATTTTATCTTTCGATAGGTACCATTACCTTTCTTGTACGTTGAATTGGCAAACACGAATCAGCAAAAATGAACAATACCATGTTAAATCCCTAGGTTCACCTTTGAGACCGGACACGGGTATGCCTTGTAACGTTCATGCGGCTTTTTTTCGCTCCCAAACTAGCTACAGGTATCTCAATTAATCGAATTGTCAAAAGAGTTGTTTTACTCGGAACGAAACAGTGAACGCAACGCGTGTGATTGCTGCCCTCATTCCTCGGTAAGCGAACTTCATACTAGTTGCAAACGCTGTGTTTCGTCCCTTGTAATACAATATACCATTACGTTCGTTGTTTTTTTATTGTACAAAACATTCTTATTTTAATATTAATAAAAAGCAGCCTGCTTTTTGATTTAGTAAAATAGTTTAGTTTTCAGGTAATTAAAATTAGGTAGCCTATAAATAGGCAGTAATTTAGTGTTTAGTCTTTAGTTTTAATCATCTCCTGATGATGCCTACTTGGTTGGCGAAACGTACGTCGAGAGTGTTTGTTATGGTTTGGTGTTTTGTGGTAATTATAACATTTCATATTTTACGAACATTTGATTTTATAAGATAAACAAGCCGTGAGGTGGGTCATTTATTAGGACTAAAGTGCGACCCTTGAGGTCTACACGACGAACTTCCCAGTTTGATAAATATTTAATAATAATAATTAAATTAGATATTACACAGAAAAGTAATCATTTTAATCATTAAAACATAATTATTATTTATTTTTTTCAATAATTAAAAAAAAAAAAAAAACGGCTGAACCGATTTTTATAAAATTTATGTCGGATCAAAATGACGTTAACACGCCTCGATTGACATCCTTACTTTTTTGGAGGTTATTTGGTTAAGAAAAAAGAACGGCTGAACCGATTTTGAAAAAATTTCTTTCAGGTCATATTTACGTTAATACGCGTCGATTGGCACCCTAACGTAGTCGATATCATTTTTCATTCTCGAGATTTCGTCTTAGAAAGAAATGGACACATACGTACGTACGTACGTACATACATACGTACACACACACACACACACACACAGACATCTTTCTAAAAGTAGTGTAAAAATAGTGTAGTGACCTTGAAACATAAAATTTTTTTTTCCTTTTTGATTTCGATTTTCGGACCCATTACAATAACTTCCAATGGGAAGTTAATAAAAATGAATGTATTTCTTTCCATGGAATATGCCAACGAATACAATTATTTGTGTTTAACGGTATTCACGCAATCTGTCTGTACCCGCGATACAGATATATACATTTTTTCTTAGTGGGGGAAAGGTACCAAAAATATGCTAACAGCATCGGGATCACACTGGCTCATGAAGTTGCGCGTACCTGTCCTTACAGAAGACAGTGATAGACACGAGAGAGCATAGGTGAAGCGTCGGTTTATATGAATGAAAGAGTAATTTTAATTAATTTAGATGAAATCACTAACTTATAACAACGTAGTATCTATGTCATCGCGCAACGCGTCTCTTGTGAATTCATGAATCATGAATGATGTAAACTGACGTGTTATTTGTAAATAAATATAACACAGAGCATAATAATATGAAGTCCAATGTGTCAGCATCACAGTCCTGTGAGTACATTTTAATCGATTAACGAACCCGCATATGTGCCAACGACAAATACAAAATATATAGTCGTATATCTGTGGCGAAAAGGCAAAACCGATTACGGCGATTTTTTAACTTCCCATTGGAAGTTATTGTAATGAGTCCGAAAATCGAAATCAAAAAGGAAAAAAAAACTTTATATTTCAAGGTCACTACACTATTTTTTTTACACTACTTTTAGAAAGATGTCTGTGTGTGTATATGTGTGTGTGTGTGTACGTACGTACGTATGTATGTGTTCATTTCTTTCTAAGACGAAATCTCGAGAATGAAAAATAATATCGACTACGTTAGGGTGCCAATCGACGCGTATTAACGTAAATATGATCTGAAAGAAATTTTTTCAAAATCGGTTCAGCCGTTCTTTTTTCTTAACCAAATAACCTCCAAAAAAGTAGATTTTACACAATATCTCGCGAATAAAAAATTATATCGACTTCGTAAGGGTGTCAATCGAGGCGTGTTAACGTCATTTTGATCCGACATAAATTTTATAAAAATCGGTTCAGCCGTTTTTTTTTTTTTAAATTATTGATGTTTTAATGATTGAAATGATTACTTTTCTGTGTAATATCTAATTTAATTATTATTATTAAATATTTATTAAACTGGGAAGTTCGTCGTGTGGACCTCAAGGGTCGCACTTTAGTCCTAATAAACGACCCACCTCACGGCTTGTTTTGATATGGAATCAAATTCTATGTCAACAATTAATACAAAATCTGCAAATACATAGTCGTATATCTGTGGCGAAAAGGCAAAACCGATTACGGCGATTTTTGATGTGAAACATCTTATGTCGGGCTGTGAACAGCCGCGTGAGGGGAAATATGCAACGAAATAATACAACGAAACAATGCAACGAAATGTTCTCCTTCGCTGCTGTTCTCCCCACCACTGCGGCACTTATATTATTATTATATATATTAAGTTATACATATATTATCAGTAACAATGGCTGTCTAGACAAGTTCATCCGTAGAGTAGTGGTACGACTTTAGCCTTCTATGCATGGGGACTTGGGTTCAGAAACTCATGGCATCGTACAATTTTTGACGTTTTTTTTTCTAAATTCTACATGATATATATTTATAAAATTTTTTTTATTTATAAAATTTGGGTAAATTAGGGTATTTAGGGTAAATTAGAGTAAATTAGGGCAAATTAGAGTAAATTAGGGTAAACTGGGGTAACTTAAGGCAAAGGGGGCTAAATAAGAGTAAATTAAGGTATTTAGGGAAAACTAGGATAAATTCAAGAAATTAGGGTATACTAGGGTAAATTTGGGTAAACGAGGGAAAATTAGGGTAAATTGTGTTAAATTGTAAATTCTTATCTCTCGAACTACTGAACCGATTCTAAAAATTCTTTCACTTATTATCTTCGCAGGGGGAGAATGTCTCGCGGCGTTGTAATAAATCATAAATTATTATATCTGGAACTATTGAACCGATTTAAAAAATTCTTTTACTAATAGAAAGCTACTCTATCCCTATGTGATATAGGCTAGATTTTATTTTGATAATTTTGTCAAGTTCAATAAATAAAAGATTCAAGCTATAAAAATGTTTCACATCTGCCAGGCGTCCCGCGACGGCTCACATTTTTTTTTTTGACATGGAATCAAATTCTGTCTTACCAAAACAGGCAATATATTATATTTGAATGTTATATGTGTTTGTAGGTGCGTCACGGATACGTGTTCCTATAAAACATGTGGTATAGTCAGGTGGTTTAATGTTTTACCCTTCTGAAGTTGCGTGAACAATAGTGCAGTGAGTCATCCTAAATGAGCAATATTTTTGCGATTTTTTAAGAGGAAGTTTGCTTTCGAGATTTATATCTCAAAAACTATAAGTGATACGACAACGAGTTAAATACCATTTTTGAAAGGTATTGAGAAAGGCTATCGATCGGCGTTTGTTTCATCAAGATCACATAAGAACTTCCAAAGCTGCGTTCGAATCAACTTTGGACACGACGACATATCAAGAATAAAATTCAAAAAATCGTCCAACGCCATTTACGGACGCGGGAGAGGCAGCAGAGACGTCGAGCAAAGAAGAAACCACAGAAATCGAACGAACAGGAAAACGCTCAGGGGAGTCCGACTACGAGCGCGCGCAACGAAATTCGGAAGCGTGCGGCATCGCTGATTGCTGGGACTTCGGGTGTACGTTCAAAGCGACAAACGACGATGGAATCTACATAAATTTAATTCCATATTCGGCAGATGTCCACAAAAGCGATCTGCCCAAGTCAATTCTGTATCTTTTGCTACGCCTTCAGGCAAGTTCAGTAGTCGGTAGAAGTTCCAAACTTCTACCCACTGCTATTACTAAGCCGGTTCTATCAAAATGGGGTTGGACGGTTTTTTCATAAATTATATTCAATACCAATACCAATAAATTTCAGCTTTTACAATACACTAGTTTTTTTTACATCTTTCAAAGCGCCCTGACACCAGGTGTCCCGACCGCTAACTTTCTGACTAGTATATATTATATCTTATTCACAACGTAAATACTAGCTATTGTTATGGATCACCCTGTATATAAACGGCAGGCGGGAGTTCTGAGAAGCGGTGTCTGCTTGCTGTAACAACTGGTACCTGCACGAAAGTTCTAGAAAACGCTAGAACGCGCTAGGTTTGAGCCGCGCAGCATATATAAGCGGCCAGTACGAGTGCGAGAGGATCAGTCAACGGTCGAATCAATCAGTGAACTGTGGATCGCGCATTCAAGCCTACGAAGGATCAGTCATTGGAGAATACTGAGCGATAAATAGTGCGTCTGATATAAATACAGTGAATATAAATATTTCAGACATAAATAACTAGAAATAAATAGTCCTTGTATATAGTTAATTGTTACGAGTTATTGTATGAAGTTGTTTTGTTTTGCCTTGTAATTACTGTTTAGTTATTGTTTATTATTATTATTTGTAAATAAATATTTATTCCGCCAACTCAGAAAACAGTTTTTGTAACACTATTATTACAATATTAGCCTTTATAAAATTCCTACAATTTTTTGTCACGACCTTTTGGATCATTAATCTGGTTCCCCAAGCTCGACATAAGCGGTTTATGCCATTTGGCCACAGATTATGTACATAATATTGTGTATATAGATGGGCACTCACGTGTACATAGTGCAAAACACTGATAGGCTATTATGCGTGTAAAGAGAATAAAAAAATGGTGTTTAACATTAAAGCACTATTTCTCTCAAATCCAATGTTTGTTATTGTTACAAAACTGTTTTCTGAGTTGGCGAAATAAATATTTATTTACAATAATTAAAAATACAACGATAATGAATGCAACAACGAAAAGTCAGTTCTAATAATCAACACAAGTAAACAACAACTAAACAGTAATTAACACTTAACTATATACCAGGACTATTTATTTCTAGTTATTTATGTTTCAAATATTTATATTCACTGTATTTATATCAGACGCACTATTTGTCGCTCTGTATTCTCCATTGACTGATTGCGTGTCTCACCGATGATTGATTGCTTCATTCCCTCGCATCGGCTGTTTATATATGCTGCGCGGTTTAAGCCCAGTACGTTCTCGCGTTCTCTAGAACTTTCGTGCAGGTACTCGTTGTTACAGTAAGCAGATCCCGTTTCTCGGAACTCTCGCCTGCCGTTTATATACAGGGTGATCCGTAACATTATTATTGTTTCAGAAGACGAATAGAAACAAAACAATAATTTCAACTCTCCATACATCACGTCTACGTATAATTGGGCCACTACTTCCTACAATTATCCCAAATTTCAACTTTCTATATTAAACGGTCTCTGAGAAAAACGCCTGTAACAGACAGACGGATAGACACCGAGGTGATAAGTGTTCCGTTTTGCCGATTTGGGTACGGAACACTAAAAAGAGTAAATTGTACGGCTGCATAACTTTCTCGCTCAAGACGCTTATGACCTCTGTTGTCAAGCGTCTATAATTTGCAACATCTATCTGTCCACTTTTTCGCTCAACTGAAATGATCGCGGATCCGTAAGCTATCCTTTCTGGTTTCTTCCGATACCGTGGTAGTATAAATTGTAAGGTCATTCTAATGACATATCGATGATGAACAAAATCATTGGAACCTTTCCAAGAACATCGCAAGTCTTGATTTCCTTACTTAAGAGTCTAGGACAAAAATTATAAAAAAAAATCTTGAGGAATCATCTAAAAGCCCTATATAAGTTTAAAATTTGATTTCGATTTGAACGGTGTTAAGGTACGTGCAGTGCGCAGCTAGGATTCTAGATGGTAGCATGTATGGTAGATAGTGTCTGAAATTATAAGCGCTTATAGGTTTGCACAACGAAGCTTTGATACTAGCATTGATACAAGCTTAAGTCGCGTTTAAAATGTCAGATAGCGAAGACGAATATTTGTGTTCTTCTGCTACAAAGTGGCATATTTTAAATACAAATTTGGGTAGGAGCTATCATTATTAATAGAAAACGATCTAAGCATGGCGAATTTCATGATTTATACCAAAAATTAAAATTTTACTCAAATCGGTTTTTTGAATATTTACGTATGGAACCTAACACTTTTAAATACGTCTTAGAAAAAACTCAAAACAAATTTAAAAAAAACTGGCAAAATTTCATTTATTAAACTAGTCACATCCATTGCGAAACTTGTAACGGCCATTTGACAGTTGTCACACGTTGATTGTAGTAGTCAGCGCGCTGAAAGAATGGTGAGATACATTCTTGTATCTACTAGCTCTTGTAACAGCGCTTATACCTGCTACACTCACTGCTTCGTTGTGTACGCTCGCATATATAACAATGCATTAATTTAAGCAAGCCCTGCTATGATCTACGCTACCATCTAGAATCCTAGCTCCATTGCACCATTGCACCAAATGTGAAAATCTGCAAATCAATTTTTTTCACTCGAAAGTAAATTGAACACTCCTATTAAACTGTTATTTGAGAACTCTACATCTCGCCGTTTTAATTTTTCTTCAGTGTTTACCTAGAGAATTTGGTTTCTTCTTTCACTACAGCAGCTTTACACTGCAAAACGGGGCGGTTTATTTACTTCGAACATTATTAAACGCGGCTGTATAACAGTGTTTTATGAAATTAAATTAAATATCTGTTTTGGTATTTGGTCTGTTTCTGGTGGTTTCGGGTTTAATCTACTCTCAGAGCTGCTTAGTTATAGTACGGGAGGCAGCGTTGCAAATGAATAAATTATTTCATACCGGCTGATAATTATACCAATGTTAGTTCTCATCTCCATGATGAGATATCCGACCGTCAGCTGCGCCAGTAGCGGTGGGGGTGGTAGCTAGAGGGTGTCAAAGTCGCTAAAAAATTGAGATTTTAAAATTATTTCATACCGCACCAAATTTGGTGTGGTGATTCTTTATATAATAAACAATAAGAAAATAACTGTCAGCTGCGTAGACAGTGGGGGTAAAGACGTCAGTTTCGCCATAGAACATACCGTGTCTAGATAATTTGAACGCCATTGAACAGAAACGTCAAGGTGTGTTCATTTTGAAATATAGATGTCGCCGATAATAAGCATTTGTTCTCCAAAGAAACAAACCCACGCTGCAAGGAGTATTTGCACCTGATTTGCACTTATCATAAACGTGTAGTTGTTTTGTCGAGGTTAAAAATTATTAATTTAATAATTTCAAATATAATACTTGCGACAAATACGTTTCTAAATAAAGTTTAATTTAAATACAAAGTTTTTGTTTTCAAAAAAATATTTGTTTGTTGTTTATTTAAAATTATTATTATTAAAATTATTAAACATATATTCTACATGGAAATTATGCGATTTGAAAGCAGAATTGAAGAGAAGATGTGCATCTGTCATTGGAAAGGGTTTGTTTCTTTGGAGAACAAATGCTTATTATCAACGACATCTATATTTCAAAATGAACACACCGTGACATTTACTGTTCAATGGCGTTTAAATTATCTAGACACGATATGTTCTATGGCGAAACTGACGTCTTTACCTCCACTGTCTACGCAGCTGACAGTTATTTTCTGTTTGTTTATTATATAAAGAATCACCATACCAAGTTTGGTGCGGTATGAAATAATTTGGAAATAATTTTAAAATCTAATTTTTTTAGCAACTTCGACACCCTCTAGCTACTAAACCCACCGCGGGTGCGACGACTGACGCTCACTTTGGTTGCTGTTGATACTTAAACAATTACTAGAAATATGAATTGGTCGGTATGAAATCACTACCTAAAATGCAACGCTGCCTCCCGTACTATTACGCAGCAGTGAATAAACAGAAAAGAATAGCTTAGCAGTTAAATTTTTAAATGAAAATAAGTTTATTGAGGCTATTAGTAGCAGATGTAGTACATTGACAAAACTATACCTGCTGTCTGGTTCTATAATTAATCAAAAACAATCTGAAAACACTAGATATTATGTTTAAGAACTCTATGATATAGAGAGATGGTGATCCGTAGATGATGTAGAAATTAGGAGAGAAAAAACTCAGTGGCAAAAGGATCAAATAAAATTTGCAATACTGATGATTAAATTTGCATTTATAAGCACCGAAACGTAAGCTTATAAATGCAAATTTAATCATCAGTATTACAAATTTTATTTGATCCTTTTGCCACTGAGTTTTTTCTCTCCTAATTTCTACTAGATATTATAAACAAAGAAAAATAGGATATATTATATCATTGCTTTTGATTAATTGAAACTCGATATACTTTAAATACAAAATTATAGAAACAAAGTTGTTTT
This sequence comes from Mongoloraphidia duomilia, assembly GCA_039654895.1. Lineage (NCBI taxonomy): Eukaryota > Metazoa > Arthropoda > Insecta > Raphidioptera > Raphidiidae > Mongoloraphidia > Mongoloraphidia duomilia. The sequence continues at coordinate 17,829,141 of CM077518.1, read as the reverse complement.
GAATTTTTTTTGACAAAATAGTGTTTAATTTGGATATAATGAAACGAAAAAACCTGAACTTCGAGTCTCAAAAATTATCAAAATTTTAGAAATACCAGTCCCTTAAAGTAATATAAAAGTTGTTTATTTAATTGATAATATAAAGTAATTAGACAGCAAAGAAAATTGGGTTTTCTTTGGATATCACACATTGCTAAGATGAATTGAAACAAATCTAAATCAGGTATCTTTCCATAACTTTATCCTCTGTAGACTGTAGTAGTAACTGTTAACTTTATTTTCATAAAAAAATGTTTTAAGCAGAACAAACAGCATATTATGAGAATATTGAGTCTTGCTAAATGATTGCTACTGTGCCATACTGTTAAATATTGGGGGAAAAAAAGCTTTCAAAATATAATTGCAATTTAAAACAAGTACTTACTTACCTACGTTAAAATACAAAAACCCAACTAAATATCTCACTTCTCGTTCCAATTATACAATAAATAGAGTTTCTATACAGACTACAACCAAAATGCATAAACACTTTTGTAAGTATTGAAATTTCAAGTATTTTTGCTTATACATTCTGCTACTTTGGTCTTATTTCCACGTACTTAGCTGTAGGTATGCTAAATATCAATTTTTGCTAAATTTTAATTTTTAATGAACTAAAAATTGATTAGCTAATTGTAAATCAATTCAACAATTTGTATAGCAATGTTTCATAATATTTAAAGGCAGACGGTAATGAACGCAGGTGTCGAGCGTCTATAATATACAATTTATCATAATATAAAGTACCTAGTATACATGCTGGAGACACTATTTTTAAACCAACTCATATTCAAGCTGAAGCCATAATATAGTTGAAGCAACAACATAATAATTACAAGCTTATGTACTTCAGTTTCATACTAATGTGTTACAGTTATGTTTCCTACATTGCTTTTAACCATTTAACAGAGTGTTAAGAGCTTGTTCTTTTAATAATAACAACTAAGCTTATTATTTGTACCCTAGCTGTTTTAACCTAGAGTGCCAACTTTGAAAGAATTTTTAACAGACCCAAAAAGATAAATGGTTTTATTCTAGCTGTTAAGCACGAAGTTTTCCGTATTTATTTTTTACTTCCCACCTCTACTATGGTAGGGAAGTAATGGATTTAGTCCGAAAATTTGTTTTCGAGATTTTAACAGATCTTCACGTTTTGAGACCCTAGCAATCGTTTAAGACCATTTTCTGACTGATGTCTTTATGTATGTGTGTGTGTGTATGTGTGTATGTGTGTGTGTGATCAATTTTTCGCCTTCGATATCTTAAGAACGGAACAACATACGGGAATGCCGTTTGTTCTATTGTGTTTATCAGCCTTTAACTTAGATCTGATTAGATTTTGAGTCAAATCGGTTCAGTGGATCCTGAGATATTCAAAAAAACGTCCTCAATGTCACGTATTAACATAGGTAAAAAAAATATAAATGAATTCTAGATGTTATAATATGAAAAAAATGTAAATATTTTTTTTCTCTAAAATGTATAGTTTTCGAGAAAAAAAATATTTTACTAAAAAAAATAAAAATTGTACGTAAATTCGACGTAAATCAAGGTAACCATGATTTTTGCTATATTAAGTTAGCCATCAGTAGATCACCAAACAAAAAAGAGGGCCATGCTTTTTTTCAAAGAATAAAAATTAAATTGTGTTTTAAAGACCACCAACAGCTAAGGTTATTTGGGCCTAGTCAAAGAATAAAAAAAAAAGTGTTTATTTTTTGCAAATATTTACTAGGTGGGAAGTATAGGACTGGTCATCAGTCGAATTTTTATATATTATAAAGGCTTAAGTACTCCTATAAGATGACGCTCTGTACATCCGTGAAAACCAAATTGAAATCGACCCAGCGATTTTCAAGTTTATCGCAAACACACCGCAGACACATACACGAAAAAGAGACAATTATTATTAGATAAATTAATTTTGACGGATATTACAAGTTCCATCTGTCAGTTTTTTTTTAAATTACCTATATATTTTCTTTACATCCAGATTTCAAGTAAAATTGTATTTGTTATTATACTATTTTTAAATTTGATTTTTCTTCAAATTTCGAGTTGAAAATTAAGGGCACAAATAAAACTCATACATACGATTAGGGGTATATTATTAAAATATTTTAGTTTCACGAAATGGCATATTGAAGTCCGGTTTTTTGTGTTCCCTCTATTTCCAATTATTTTCAGTCTTGTTCTATAAAGTAGTTAAATAAGACAAAATCTAACCAATAACAATTGTTTATAAAATTGAACTAAAAAAGTTTGTAAAAAATCTCGCCAAATTCAATATTTCATTAATATCGATTATATTTTAAATATATTGTTGAATCATTTGCAAATTGATAAACAGCCAAACACCTGCGTTTGAACGTGTTTTGAAGTTTGACAGTTTAGTATTGTGATGCGAGGAGTTCAATTTCAAAAACAGTTTTGTCGATCTATCTCTGTGTGCTAATACACATTTTCAATCTTTAGATCGTTAATAGTACTGAAGTTTGAGGACTTTCTCAAAGCATATAATAATTACATGATAAGCTAACAACGTCAATGGAGCAGAAGTTGACAGGTTACAAGTGAGACGATTCTGCTGTCATTTATTTGTGAAAAACTAAAATTGTGATGGTTTGTGTTCAGGAATAAAGTCTTTCATTGTCTGTTGCTAAGTATTTTGCTATCTTCCACCTTTATCGTATCTAAAATATAACAGTTTTACTATGTGCTGTATATGTTCGCTAGCATCATTAGCTTCAAGAGTTACTATATATAGGCCGAGAACTAGTGACAATTTTTTGGTGTTATTTATTCAAGGCCTTATTTTTGTGAAGATGTTAAGGGAGGCATATTAAAGTGCTCTGAGTAAGGGATTTTACTGGATAGCGGTACGGGAGTGATGCAGACCGCCCCCAACATGTAACAAAAAAAATGGTCACAATTATTATTGCTTCAAGGCTGAAATTGTTTGTATAGCTTGTCGGTGAACCTAATAATGCCATTACAATATTTTCAGAGCGATTGTGCGGTATTAAAAGGATGACAGATCACCCTAAACGTGTCATGTAGCCGACTAAATTTATATTATTAGTTCGAAGGTTCAAATTTTAATATGTTGTTATAGCGACAGTTTTAGGCATATATTTCAATTTGCAGAACAAAATGTCAGTATTAACACCCTCTCTTAGAGGGAAACTTGCTCGCCTAGGTGTTTATATCGTTCTACAAGGGGGTCAATACCGACATTTTGTTCTGCAAATTGAAATATAAGCTTAAAACAGTCGCCGTAAGAACATATTAAAATTTGAACCATGAACTAATAATATAAATTTCGTCGGGTACATGACACTTTTAGGGTGATGTGCCAGTGCCACCCCTTTAATACTGACCAATCGATCTGCAAATATTATAATGGCATTATTGGGTCCCCAACAAACTAAACAAACAATTTCAGCCTTGAAGCAATAATAATTGTCACCATTTTTTTTGTTATATGTTGGGCGCGGTCTGCATCCCTCCCATACCTCTATCTAGCAAAATCCCTTACTCAGGGCACTTTAATATGCCTCCCTCAACATCTTCTCAAAAATAAAGCCTTGAATAAATAACACCAAAAAATTGTCACTAGCTCTCGGTCTACTAGTCTCGTGGTTTTATCGTTGCATGGCGACTCTATGATAAATATCTTTTTTAGAGTTTCGTATCTCTGAGCCTACGATTAGGGGTCTACAAGACAAGAATTCTTGTCTTGACAATAACTTCTTGTCTTGTCTTGAAAAAAAATCAAGAAATCTTAAAAAATCTTGTCTTGACGTTTTCTTGACATCTTATGTCTTGTCTTGACTGAAGAAATTTCAAGATCTTGAAATTTCTTGATTAACCGGTGACACCGTACATGGTGATTCCTCGCCAGCGAACTTTTTATTGCGTTGCGTGCTAACACGGCAATCTGGTGGTTCCCCGATCTATATTTGTTTTCTGACGAACGTAAATAACTCAGAATCTTGGAAGTATGAAATTGAAAAATACTTAAATGAGCCTAGGACAGAAAATTCTGAGAATATACTTGATTGGTGGAGAAGACACAAAAATGTCTACCCGTCGTTATCGAAAATGGCCAAGGATTTTCTCGCAACGCCAGCAACATCTTACCTCTGTAGGTACCTGCGGAAAGGCTATTTTCAAGAGCAGCTTTAACAATAACAAAGCCAAGAAATCGGCTAGGCGTTGACTCCATAAGAAGTCTTATGTGTCTTAATTCATGGCTTATATATATGTGTGTGTGTGTGTACACGATAACTCTCGACAGACTTAATCGATTTAAACGAAATTTGGTACACACATTGGAACCCATCACCGCACAAAGCCTATTTAAAATGGGCCCGATCGGGCCATTTTAAGGGTAGTTTTTAGGAGTTGAAAAAAGTTTTTGGGCCCAAAAATACGGAAAAAAATCTCAGAATTATTTCAAAATTGGAATTTAACCCTTTGGTAGAGATTAAAATGTGTTGCTAAAATTTTAACAAAATCGGCACAACAGGACCGGACTTACAAATTTTATGAAAACACTAGTTCGCAGATAATGATTTATTTGCTGACGGGTGTATTTAATTTGGTACAGAGGTTGCATTGATAATAATATTGAAATTAAGAAAAATAATATTATTTTAAGGGATGTATTAAGGGGTTAAATTTTTTGATTTTGTCCAAAAACAAACTTAAGTTCACATAATAAAGCCACAAGACCTTATTAGCAAATACACTATATTATTGTCGGCAGGGTTTGGCACTGCGACCTGAGTTTTTTCATTTATTGTTTTTAATTTACATTTTTGTGAATCGGTCTAGCAAAAAATGTGTTCAATAAATAAAAATAATACGCTATGTTATGTTAAAATATGTTATCTTTTTTACAAATAAATATACGTTTTAGCGTTTTCATTGTTAGTCAAGATATTTCAAGATTTCTTGTTTTCTTGACAAGAAATCTTGGTAATGACATAACATTTCTTGTCTTGTCTTGAAATCTAAAATTACTTCTTGTCTTGATCTTGTCTTGATTTCAAGACAAGATCAAGACAAGATCTTGAAATTTTCAAGAATTTGGCGACCCCTACCTACGATGTCTGTCCGTCCGTCTCTCACAAACGATAAACGGTAGCTTGTTGAAATTTTCACAGAGATACGGAACTCTAAAAATGTATGTATGGCCAGTTAATCACTCGCGCGGTTTTTGAAATTAAACTCCTCTTGTTTTGACAGGCATATTATGTGTTCTGCATATACAATATATTATAGTATGTACATTTCATTGTCCTATATATTATATATGAAGTAGAATGCGCTTTAATATTGATTAATGCTAAATTTCAATTATGAAAATGGGAACGCATGTCACGACTATATGAATAGTCCTCTTGGGAAGTGACTGCCATCTGACGACAATATTTTGTTACCTTACTATATGTATATACTCACGGCACTTAGTTCTAATTAACTGGTCAATTTGATTTAATTAAAAAAAGTAAGTCGGTCCTGCACTAAGCTTAAGTTTAGGAATATTTGGAATATTTAGCTATTATTTAACGTATTAGTGTATTTGCCATATTATGACACATACATTATTACAATTATTTTTATTTTTTACTATTATTAAAGGTTAGAGTGAAAAACATCTAGTGGCTGAACCTCGCCTTTTAGTGCTTTAATTTGTTACTAATAAAGACTTATCTATATATTTAAAACACAAGCCCTATTTCTCTAGACAATCCGCCAGCAACCCCTGCTCAACCGATTGACATAATTTTTTTTTAAACTGAGGCCTTTAGTCCACAGATATGTTATCGCTATTTTTTTTGGTGAAATTTCTTTAAAAGGGGTGATTTCAAGCGATAATAGTAAAAATGACGAGGGGGGCAGTGGGGTGAAGAGAAACGTAAACAGAGAAAATCCATCGGCGTTCACGATACATGAGTGTGAGAGAAATGCAAATATGTACGCATGTCGTGGATAGGCTATGCAAACAATAAACAATGAAACATCTTGACAGTTGTACATTTTAATTTTTAGAGCCTAGATTTTAATAGGGTTATATTGACAAAATTTCCAAAAGTAGGTATTTAAAATTAAACAATAAAGATGTATATGTACGTGCAAATTTTTTTTCTCTTTTAAATATAGTACTTAGTTTCTCAAATACTGACAAACTCATCGATTTTTTTCTGAAGATCATTCGCACGTAAGTATTACACTGATAGATACGTTCTATAGCTTCTAAAAAACTACTATTTTACGTACACTTTAAAGTTATGTTTGAATCAAAAATATTTATCAAAAATTATATTAAAAACATATCGTTAAAAGCTAGGTTATGTGTTTTACTCACGCGTTCGTATACACAATGATATTGAGAAAGCTTGAAATATATATTTCTTATTGTTTTCTTAATAAAGTGATTCATATATTACATATAAAAAAGCTTTGTGTTGGCAAACATTTTTTTTTGCGATAGCCTTTACTAAACCATTGTTCTTTGAAGACAGTGTTAAGTCGTCGCAAAAAAGTTTTGCACGGGTACACTAGTTATTATTATAACTTATTCGATGTAAACGAAATTTCTACACAATACACATATATATTGGAATCCATCAGCCTATTTAAAATGGACCCAATTGAACCATTTTAAGATTGATTTTTAGGGGTTGAAAAATGTTTTTGGGCCCAAAAATACCAAAAAAATTCTCAAAATTGTTTCAAAATTGAAATTTAATCCTTTAATAATGATTAAAGTGTGCTGCTAAAGTTTCTATAAAATCGGCCCGACAGGTCCAGACTTACAAATTTTATGAAAACACTAATTTGCGGATACGGATTTATTTAGTGAAGGGTGTATTTTATTTGTTGCAGCAGACGTTAAATTGATAATAATATTGCAATGAAAAAACAAATTATAATTTTAAGGGATGTATTAAGGCGTTAAATTTTTTATTTTCTTCAAAAACAAATTTAAGTGCACGTATAATAAAACACCAATACCTATATTGCTTAGGTATGTATATTAGCAAATACGACTATATTGTCGGCAGGGTTTGACACTACAACCCGAGTTTTTTTATTTCACTTCATTCCCACGATAAGTAAATAAACGTTAACAAAAAAACACACATACGTACAAAGTTATAAAAAAGGTCGAGACTGAAGGTGATCATTCTGTTCTGGAATTAGAAATAAAACAAAAACTATATAAATATCAGCCCTAAATTTGTTCGATTTGTTGAACCAACTTTGTATAATAATCTGATCTATATTATTAAGTAATTACTGTACTCGTATTCAAATTATTTTCTATTTTATAAAGCACGCTAAAGTTGATTCTTTCAAGTGATGAGAAAAAGTAAAATTTTAACTGGCTCTCGTATTTCAGTATAAAGCGTTTTTGAACCGACCTTCAATACATTTTTAAATGGTTTTATTTAGCTTGACCCCGTATATTTGATTGTTTGTTCGTTACTATCTTTGTTTCAAATCTTGCGACAGCTTTTTCAACTACTTCTACTTCAATTGTCATAATATTGTATTATGTGTGTGCAAAGTTTCATAAGAATCGTCTTATGAAACTTTGCACACACATAATACAATATTATGACAATTTCAACTTGGTAACGAGGATCTGATTATGGAATCAGGAGGTGGACAGTTGAATGGATGAGGAGTTTGCATAATGATACGAGCCAGAAATCAAACTAAAAACTAGAAAATAAAAATAGGTAAAAAAAAAAACTAGAAAATAATTAGGACACAAACCAAGGAGCACTTTGTGTCGCTGCGTCAGCGGAATAAGTAACAAAAATGTAGGGCGCATAAAAATCTATATAACGACTGTATTATAATTATTAAATAAGAACGGTTTGTCTAGAAAAATGTGTTTCCAAGCCCACCAACAGAAATATTTCAAATGCGCCCCACGTTTTTATTACTTATTCCGTTGACGCAGCGACACAAAGTGTCCCTTGGTTTGTGTCCTAATTATTTTCTAGTTTTTGGTACAGCTGATGATTTAAAATAAAACCGTTTAACTTAAAAGTTTTTTTTTACCTATTTTATTTCGTATAATAAAAAGCATTTGAACTATTTAAATCACCTTCTGACGGTTTAGTCTTTAAGACTGGTATCTACAGGAAAGTTGGGTGATCAAAATTAACACTATACTATGCTATGCTGTACTATTATGCTATACTATCGAGTATGATAAAATTACATCAATTTCAATCATTATTAATGTATAAAATTTTGAAGAAACCCTTGCCTGTTTTATTACGGTTTTTTCGAGTATTTTGTATGATATATACATAGACGAGACAACATATTTCCAGAAATTTTGTGCTGGTAGTACCTATTTACTCGAAAATGATTGGATTTGGATTTTGATGGAATTTAAAAATCTATCAATTGATTTCCAAAATTAATGTATCTATTTTAATCCGAGCGTAGGCGGGTGTTAAGAGTACTCTTACCCGCCAATGTTCGTCGTAAGATAGGGCCCTCGTCAAATTAAATATTATTGCGAGCGAATCTGCAGGCAAAATTGACGTTCACGCGAGTAAGGCCGCAGACAAAAACTGATTATTTAAATAACAATAAATATGAAGCATATTTGGTTTAATAGGTTGTATTTTATCATATGACTTATTATTCTATGATTTTATTCTATATATTTTATGCTTAGTAAAGGTAGAATATGGAAATGCAGATTATATAGGTTAGTGATAAGATGTTCATTGTTCACTTCTCTCTCTTCTAATGTCAGAACTGACAAAATTTCATATAAAACATATCTAATAAAAATTTTGATTTATATTGCATTAGCAGCATTTAACGTCGAATTTTTTTAACTGTAATTAAATTTAGCTTACTTATCACTTTTTATACTTACACATTTTGTATTATGTCTGTTCTGTTAATCTATTTTATAAATAGCTCGCATTGCTGATAATTTTTTTACAAATAAAATTCAAGTGCTACTTGAATGTCAATAAATATATTATACGGGGTGTCTCCCTGGAAAATATTGTAACGGATCTATCGCACCGTTTGGCGTCAACAAACATTCTAGAGCATTGTTTCCTAAACTGTGGTCCGCGGACCCCTGGGGGTCCGCGAGCATATGTTTGGTGGTCCGCGGTCCCATACGCATCAATATCTTACTTAGAGCATTAACAAAAATAAATAAATTACCTACGCCAAACATCTCGTAATTATTACGCTTACTGAGCGCGGCAAACGAGCGCCAGTGGGCATTGCCCGAGACTGACTGAAATGTGCAGTGCAAGCGCGCCGGGCGCGGGCCGTACCTAAATGACTTTTAATGTTTTTCTACGAAAAAGTTTGTTTTTTGTTTTTTAATTTAATGAAGGAATACTAAAATATAATATTGTCCGAAAATTGCACCTTTTTTTCACTCAGGGGTCCTTGGCATTATGCTTGATTTCCTTGGGGGTCCGCGGCTGAAAAAGGTTAGAAACCGCTGTAATCTAGAGAATGCTTGAGTAATCTGTCTATAAAGTTTCAAATGTAGAAAATTGATTTTCGGCATTACAAAGTCTATTGTTCCCGAAAATCAATTTTCTACATTCTAGAGAATATTTGATCGCGCAGCCTTAACTTGAGCGCAGGAAATATTCTGATGTGGAAATAATGAAGAAACAACCACCCTGGGCTTACAATGAATTGTTAAAGTTATAAATGCAAGTGCATCTATTATCGGGGGGATTCTACTCGGGAAAGTCTACGAGAGAGGACACAGAACCAGAAGACGGCCTCCTGGAGCGAATACCCGGAAAGTGGAGTCGACACAGACGTGAGGTCTCAACAGGTGATACCGAGAAGCTCAGTGCCGGGTGTGCTATAACTTCACGAAGGAGGCCACTTCGGCGGAAGAAGAAGCCGGAGGACACAGACCAGCAAACATATTTGCTGGTGTGTGAGAGAGAATTCGACTCTGAAGGATCGACGAGAAAAGATGTGTGAATAGTGAAGAAAAATAAACAATGAAATAAATAATAGTGATAGATAAACACAAGTGAGCCTACTCTGGAAAATCAACGAGATCAGATCGACGAACAGTGCTAAATAAATAAGTGCTAAATAAATAAGTGCTAAATAAATAAGTGACAAATAAATAAGTGACAGGCAAATAAGTGGCAGATAAATAGACAAAACAATTAGCGACAGATAAGTGACACGATTAAGTGGCTGATAAATAACAGCAAGTGGACCAATAGTGAACCTAGTAGATATAGTGCTCAAGGACACTGAACATAGTGGTCAAGGACACTAGACATAGTGGGCAAGAATAGTGAATAAACATAAATGAACAAAGTGTTGAACTATAATTATTATGAAAGAGTGTGTTGGTTCAATGTACCGTTGGCTTGCATTTGAATAAAGAAAATAAAAAGATTTTTACCAATTAATAGCAGTTTTTTACAATATGTCATTTTCAGTATGACATCTCGGCCAGCTTATTAGTGTATTTGCCAACAATCACGTTTTAAATATCATATATAACCTTAAAAAAATCAGTACAACTATAGGAGTATAGATAAAAGATTCTTTATTGGTGGGCCCATATGGCGTAGAATATTAGAGCATGTATAGGCTCTAGATTCGATAGAGCCTATAGAACTGTTAGAACTACGGTCCTTCACAAGTGTCAGTGCCAGTAAAGATACCAATTTAGGGTAATATCTTTCCTTACGAATGTGTTTTTAGCGACAGCCCTCTGTTTTATTAATGTTTGTAGACAAAAAATGTTAATAAGTTAGACTTAAAATAATATAGTCTTCCTACATGAATAATAAAACATTTTCTGTATTTTTATATAAATGATATTTAATGAAAGACTAGACGTGAAATTTTTCTTGTGTTTTTTCAATTCTGGAAAATCTGTGTAGTCCGTAAATATAAGTTAAGCAGGTAGTAACATACCGTTGATATAGGTAACGGAAAAAAGTTGTAGAGTTTACGAAACTCATTATTCTTCATAAAAATGGATTTTAGTGGTATTACATTTCTTGTAAATTATTCTCAATTTCGAAACTTTTACACTGTTCCATATTGAAATTGAAACGTTCTACCAGAAGTTTTATTATTTTTTTTTTCAGAGAAATCCACGAAAAATGTGAAAATATTAAGGCTTTAAATATTAAATTGTGTTCCGTTTGTATTTGAAATAAAGGACATTGCATGATTTTGGTCCAAATATTGCCCAGAGTGGAAATAAAGATTTTGTCATAATTAACAACTTTTTCTATTGCACCAACATTTTTAATCTGGGGGAACAGAAATATTATCAATATTGCATATAGTAAGTAAGTAAAAATAATACTTCTCAGTTATTGCTACTATTAAAGGATATTGCCCATTTTACTAGGGAAATCAGTTCAATGTTGACAACATTCAATGCATGTTTGTAATGTTCATTCATAAAAATGACGCTAAATTGTCAACAACTTAGCGTCATTTTTATGAATGAACAACATTCTGCAATCTATATAAAAATGATGATTCCTTAAAAATTCATCCCGGGGTTTGATTTTTAAAAGTAGTAGACTAATGCTCGGTTGCACAAAGCGTTGTCAAAAAATTTGATTTGACAATGACCTTAGATTGTGATCACAGATATTTCTCCATAAGAAATATGCATTGTAGAATTTCAAATCAATCTTGCTCCAAAAATAATTGATCGATTGAAACGATATTTTTTTAAACTATGTAAACATGTATTTTATAATATAATTTCCACTTCGAAACAACATTTTCCAACTCATTTTGATCAAAATTTAGCTTTAAAAGCGATCTTTTTCCATCTAGATCATTCATTAATTGTTTTTGTGTGAGTACAATCTAATGTTCTACAATCTACATGACAGGGAGTTTCACAACGACGTTAGACTGCTCCTGCATGTATAAAAAACCGTAATTATATTATCAAAATCCAAGGTCAATGTCAAATCAAATCTTTTGACAACGTTTTGTGCAACCGAGCATGAGCCTATAATAGAAAACGGGTAAGTTTGTATCATGGGTACAGAGAGATGAATAAACACTGATAATAATTATTGTATTCGTTGTCATGAAGAGGAATAAATCAATTTTTATTTATCATATAAAAACAAATAACCGTAAAATATAATAAATAAAACAATTGTAATTTTGTTTCTATTTTAAATTGTTATCCATCATTAAAAAAAATATAAAAATATTAAAACCTTCAGGATTCGAACTTTGCCTTGGTGTTTGTGCCTGTCAGTAGACTCGTACTTTTCCACATGGCCACCTGACTTACTATATCTGATACCTTATACATAGCTAGACACGCTGTGTTTTGTTTCACATGTCAATCACTTCCGACTATTTGCGTTTCATCTAAAATTTCTATAAGGCCACCCAAGTATGAGACATTATTCACGTCAAATTAAGTTGTTAGTTATGACAAGATCTTCCCGCGCTCCCAGGGAGCCGAGCTCGTACTAGTTGATTTGTGTATACCGGCTGGCGGCATTCTAATACACAAATGGATTATTTGTTGGGTTGAAGACACTAATGACCTGAGTTATCGACGCGTCTATAATCTACAATAAATAAATAAAAGACAAGATCTTTCGATTCCCGCACTCATGTTTACTCTGAGCAACATTTGGATCAATTAGTCTCCTAGTTTAAAATGGTCAACGTTCTTTGTACGTATGCTTTATCTAAACGTTGACGTAGTTTCGTGATATTCAGCACACACGGTCCATTCGTTGTCAGTTTTTTCACCAAGTTTAGAAAGATTTGTACGGAAACGTATAATAGCAATGTGAACGTACTGAATGCGCACTGATTTAGGTTCATGATTACTACAGACGTGTTGATTACGGGCGCACTGCAGCCACAGGGCACATCGTACATTTTTATGTGGGAAGAGCATTTAGCCTGCGGCGAACATTTTTGCGTCGAGTTTTTAAATTCAACACACAGCACAAATATTTTTGCCATACCCATTATAAAATAGCTACATGCGTGTATGTATGCATGGAATGGGTCAGTTAATAGACAGGTGTGTTGAAAGTGTTTTCAAAGCACACTAGTGTGGTAAGAAAACAATTTCCATAATGATTTTTGTTTACTGCTACTGTGCGTGCGCACTGCGACAGCCCACGTGGATTACTATAAAAGTAAAGTTGGTGACACAAATGAACTGTGTTCAGTATGTCACTAAGAATATAGCGGGAAATTTGAACATTTCTGTAAAATATAAGACTGGGTCCATCTCATACGCAGGGCCATCTCACCCGGAATTATCCTAGTATTAATTAAGTCGGTGCTATGGCAATTTTTTGGTATATAAAGAAGACTTTTACGGTTTTCTTGGTACAAATAACTCATGCTCGTAAAATTTGTCACTTGCAGGTAGGGTTGCCACCTGCCGCTAGTTGATTAAAGGGTTACCAGTATAAAAAATACAGGTTTTAGATATTTTTACGGGAGACAATTAAAACAGCAATGTTTAATGAAGATAATCTATTTTTAGTGTATTTGCCATATGGCACATACACTATTGGCGTCGGTCGGATGGCGGGACCTAGGGGTCGGACCAAAATTTCTCGACGTTTCATAGCCTCCTGAACACTTTGGTACCATTTTTGGAAATGTCTATTTATATATGTATATATATATATATATATTTATATATATATTTATATATTATATATATAATATATATAAATATATATATATATATAAATATATATATATATATATATATATATATATAATTATATATAATATAGTGTGTGTGTACGGGCAATAACTTTCGAAAGAGTTAATTGATTTTGATGAAATTTGGTAGGCACGTTGAAATCCATCACCGCAAGAAGCCTATTTAAAATGGGCCCAATCGGACCATTTTAAGGGTGGTTTTTAGGGGTTGAAAAATGTTTTTGGGCCCAAAAATGCCTAAAAAATTCTTAGAATCGTTTCAAAATTGAAATTTAACCCTTTAGTAACGATTAAAATGTGCTGCTAAAATTTTAATAAAATCGGCCTGACAGGACCGGACTTACAAATTTTATGAAAACACTAGTTTGCGGATAGTGCTTTACTTACTGAACGGTGTATTTAATTTGGCACCGAGGTTGCATTGATAAAAATATTAAAATTAAGAAAAAAAATATTATTTTAAGGGATGTATTAAGGGGTTAAATTTTTTATTTTATTCATAAACAACCTTAAGTTCACATAATAAAGCCACAATTCCAGTATTAGCAAATACACTATATTGTCGTCGGCAGGGTTTTGGCACTGCGACCCGAGTTTTTTTTAATTTATATTTATGGTTAGAAGAAACAGCTTTTAAAAGCTCTTCATTTTGAGAAGCAAATATATAAAAATCTTTGCAAGATAACTTAAAATTACATTTGACTTGTAACTTTACCCCGTATTTTATTTTCGAAATTATGGGTTTTTGTATTATCTTAGCCTGTAAAACGGGGTAACCCGTAAAATACGGGGCATCTGGCACCCTACTTGCAGGTCACTTTTTAATGGAGATGGTACTGCCAAACTTGACCGCTAGGGACGCCAGCTATACAATTACTGTGGTAAAAAATAAATAACTTTTTAACAAGAAAAAACCACCTTCAAAAAAGTCACTTAAAAGTGGAGAAGAGAAAAGAGGTCGGCGTAATAAAATATGAAATCGGTTAAAAAGTAGATATTTTGAGGTCGGCGCTAATTTAATTAATATCTACTTTTCAACCGACTTCATATTTTATTAAATTGGCGCCGACCTCAAAAGATCTACTTTTTAGTTAAAAAGTAGATCTTAAAATATGTAGACAGTTGTCTACATATTTTAATAAATTGGCGTCGAACTCATAATTTTATTATTTTCCTCTTCTTAGTGGTTTTTTGAAGGAGGTTTTTTTTTGTTACTATTTACATACTTTGATATATCATGCAACTAGTGTGCAAAATACATCTTTATGCGTCAGGCGCGATGTTTTCAGCATGAGTAATAGGCGAAGGCGCACAAGACGCATACGAGTGCTGAAAACATCGCGCCTGACGCATAAATATTTAACATACGCGTTGCACACTATACTTTATTCAACACATGCATGGTTGAGCTTTCTTGAATTAAGTAATGTCAAACACGGTAAATTCCCTGACAATATTTATTTATTTCGTGACCATAGTAACCATATTTCATTATAGCATCAAAAGAGGTACATAATATTATAACCATATTATGTAACGGGGTTTTCAAGTGTTTTTCATTAAGTATACGTTTCATAATGGATCGCATGATGTCACCAGTCGATAAACGTTCATTTAAGATCCACTTTACAGAGGCGAAAAACACTAAAAGCGTGCATGTGCTAAATAAAGAATTATACGTAATAATTAAAATACGGCACTGTATTAGAAGAAAATAGGCTAGCCTTAAAGTAAACGTTAAGTAATAAAAAATATTTGTTATCTGTTCAAATGTATACGTATGCGGTCGATATATTCACTAAATTTAATTGGTGTAATGTTTTTAACAATAATTCTTTCTAAAAACTGAATTCAAGTGTTTTTAACTAATGATATTGATTATATACAACATTAAATTAGTGAAGCTCATATAATACCAGTATACAACGCGTTCAAAAAAAAAACCGATTGATTAATCAGCCCTATACCACATTATAGTATTATAGAATATATTTCGACATCTGCTGAACCTATTTTTGCCCAAAATATAATTTTCAGATCTAAGGTAAATGCTGAGAAATACGATATATATGTACGGAATCCTAAAAACCACATATGACGTCATATGTTGTTCCGTTTTTATGATATCGAAGTAGACAAATATTTTAACCTCCACAAATACCTACGCACGTCATTAATTAGCGATCAATCAGAAAATGGTCTCAAAAAGTTTCATTAAAAACAGCCGAATGGTCTCCGAGATAAGTGCCACAGAATCTGGAAGCACTGAACAAAAGGAGTTGGTGTTTGATCGATTTTTTAACGACTGTGATACCTCTGTGATGTTTGATTATTACTAATCACATTATAGGCGGGGAGCCGGTGACACTGAAAGCCCCGTCATCGCGGATTGGAAAAATTTTAATGCTAATTAATAGTTTTGAAGTATACGAACTCCATAAGCTTGGTATGCGTGGTTTTATTAAGCCGAAGGAATGTTTAAAAAAATGTATTATATAATAAATAATAAAATGTTTTTCCATCATCGCGGATTTTAATTATTTTTAATTATATTAATAGTAAATTTCATTATCTTTCGAAATCTATTCACGCAAACCACTTTTTCTAGCCGGAAAGGTGTGGCATACCTCTTCAAAGTTTGTGATCACGGGGAAATTTGCTCCACCATACGTGCAACCTTTTTTTTTTTTTATTTTGTTCTTCGCGATCTAAATTTTAATAATATCTTGGTATGCGGGCTCAAAAACCGCCGGAAGTTCCCCGCATACCAGCTTTAATCTATAGAATCGAGTCACATCTACTACTCAATGTATCACGATTAGTTTATTCTTTTTAGAGTAAATGCTTTGATGTGAGGAGATGCTATATTTCTTTATAAATTACAGATTCTACAAGGATAAATATGATGCAAGGAATGATGGGAGGATTTTGGATAGTACAATGATAGTAAAAAGATTTTATGCTATAAAATAGATTTTTTATTCAAACTCATCAATATCAATTTCATCAATATTACAGCGACTTTCATCTTCCGATTCTTCATGTTCTTCTTGATTTAATTCGTCCCTGAGAATTTCTTCGACTTTTGAAGGTGCTGCTGGACCTTTATACCATAATGGTTCCAATTGATTATTTTCATTTATTTGCCATCCACATTCTGTTGGCTCATATGGAATACACACTGGTTCTGTAGCATTTTGCCACATTTTGTTTATAAAAATCGTACGCAAAATTTTTTGCGACAATGTTTTCCAGCACGGAGGAATATATAGGTATACATCTCTTCATTGCCTGAACTGTATATACGTACTATAGCAGATGAAGGATTCCAACCAAGATCGAAATCTGTTTTTCACTTGTTTAAAAACTATAAAAGCTATTATAATCGATAGAACTTACCGTTAGAACAGCATCCTAAATTGAAAGACGTCATTCATTAAAAAAAAAAGATACAAAAGTAATTTTAAAAAAAAGAAAATAACTTATTCATAATATAAAAGTATAATTATAAAACACAAAATAATAATACTCTAAAAAGAATAAACTAACCGTAATACATTGAGTAGTAGATGTGACTCGATTGTATAGGTTAAAGCTGGTATGCGGGGCACTTCCGGCGGTTTTTGAGCCCGCATACCAAGATATTATTAAAATTTAGATCGCGAAGAACAAAATAAAAAAAAAAAAAAAAGGTTGCACGTATGGTGGAGCAAATTTCCCCGTCATCACAAACTTTGAAGAGGTATGCCACACCTTTCCGGCTAGAAAAAGTGGTTTGCGTGAATAGATTTCGAAAGATAATGAAATTTACTATTAATATAATTAAAAATAATTAGAATCCGTGATGATGGAAAAACATTTTATTATTTATTATATAATACATTTTTTTAAACATTCCTTCGGCTTAATAAAACCACGCATACCAAGCTTATGGAGTTCGTATACTTCAAAACTATTAATTAGCATTAAAATTTTTCCAATCCGCGATGACGGGGCTTTCAGTGTCACCGGCTCCTGGACTATTACGGTAGTTGCTTTAATTTTATATACAGGGTGAGTTTTAAGTTGATGCTTTTTTTTTACAGCGTGTAAAAATCAAATAGACGAGCAAATATTTCAAATAGTTTTTTTATCAAAACTCAAAAATAAGAGAGAAACAGCCTTTCGAAGTTTAAATAAATTTTATTAAATTTTCTTTAATTTTGAGGTCGGTCCTGGGGTTATATTATGTCACTATGGAAATATGTTATTATTATCAAGTATTCACAGAAATTGTTCGAAGTTGTCCCCGTTTTGTTGGACACAAAGATGCGTGAACAATACACATACTTGATAATAACAACTTATTTCCATAGTGACATAATAATATAACCCCAGGACCGACCTCAAAATTAAAGAAAATTTAATAAAATTTATTTAAACTTCGAAAGGCTGTTTCTCTCTTATTTTTGAGTTTTGATAAAAAAACTATTTGAAATATTTGCTCGTCTATTTGATTTTTACACGCTGTAAAAAAAAGCATCAACTTAAAACTCACCCTGTATTTACATATTAAATTAACAAAACAAGCACAGGTTCTGAGGTTTTACATATAGTGCCTACGGATTCACTAACAGTCAAATACTCAATTTAACATTTAGTTTTGCAAAAAAATTGAACATTTATAAATTATCTCATCAATTAGGACCCTTTTATGTTCCTATTTATTATTTTACTAGCGGCCCGTCCCGGCTTCGCCCGGATGCAAATTTAATATAGATATTATAAATAATCGCTTCGCTCGTTTACTCGAATGTATAATTATTAATTAATGCATTCTTCACGATCACTTCGCTCGTTCCTTCGAATTTATGATTTATTAATACATTACTCACTCGCTTCGTTCGCTCACTCTCCAACTTGGAATCAATCTTATTTGCACACGGATGATGCCGGGCCTATAAACCCGAGTGGTAAATATCGCATTCAAATCTGCTCACTAATATAGAGAATTCAATCCGATTTTCACTCGGGCGAAGCCGGACTGGCCAGTTATTATAGCCTATGTCCTAAAGCAAAGTATTTTCACGTATCGAACAGTGAGAAATATTTTTAAATCGGTCCAGTAGTTTTCGAGTTTACTTCTTACGAACAAACTCACACTCTCTATATTATTGGTATAGAGTATAGACTAGATCCTAGATTTACAGTCGAAAAATTCACTCAATTTCAAAACACCTGCCCTTTTTCTTTTCCATTCTAAACAAGATGCCATCTTCTTAAATTGTACTTCTTTTTCTACTACTACCCTAGTCATGCCACTAACGCAGCATTAGGGGATCCCCTCGAATTCATTTCTTATACTTTTCCTCTTCGAAGCTGGCTTACCATTTTCCCCCGGCACGCCGTAACCGGATTCACCAACTCCTTCCACATGGTTCTTGATCTGCCTGCAGATCGCTGCCCCGTGGATTCTCTTCCATGAATTGGCGTAGCTTTCGATACTCCTTCATCCTTGAAACAAGACCATACCAAGAGAGTTATTGGTCCTCTGTTCTCTTTACCAATTTAAATTACTCTTTTTCATTCTCGGTAGAGGTGGCACAAACTGTTATTTTTCAATAACAGTTCCGTTCCGTTCCTGTTCCGCTTACGGAACAGTTCCAAAAACCTGTTTCTTTTTAACAGTTCCAACGTTGGAACCTTCACATTCTTGGAATAGCTTGTAACATGCAACGTATAAAAATTTGAAATTATGAAGTGTATATTATTTGTATTTTTTCGTGAATTAATTCTATTATTCAAGTTTAATAATTTAAGGTACCTAATTATTAAAAAAAATCAAAATAAATTTGTCGACAATATATTAAAAATATACTTTTACAGAAAATCAATAGCGAAAAATGGATTTTACCATTAAATAAAAAGCGTTATTTAAAATAAACAAAGAAATAAAAACAAAAATAACTAAAAACAAAAATATAACATGACTCCAGATTATTATTTTAACTGATTAGTTTTTTGCACTTGATAATATGATTCATTCCAACAGTTTCTTAATGCAGAAGAATGTCCGTTCTGTTACTCGAAACAGTCGAAGCATTGGAACAGCCCGGACAGGTATATTTTATTAAACTGACAACTGTTCCAATCTGTTCCTCGTTCGAAACTGTTCCAAAATACTGTTCCTAGTTTTTTGTATCATCTCTAATTCTCGGTTCATTGTTTCTGCATTTCTCAGGAGTCAGGACTTAGAACGAACATTCAACTGATATTTGATATTGTTTTGTACATATTGTAGGTAAACGTATAGCATATATAAATAACTGTGTTATGTATTTATATATTACCTACGTAGGCTTCCTGTGTCCATGCCATGTTAGATTCACTGGGCAATGGACATTACAGTGCATATAGACCACATGAGTGGCTGAATAGTCTATAGCCAACAGCCGTTTGATTTAATGTACAGTTCACGCCGACCAATGATAATAAACGGACAACAGTTAACTGTTAAAGTGTAATCATTTTAACCGCGAACTAACCTCAACTTACTCATCCAAACGTGCCAAAAAGGAAGTTTCAGTGTTAGCACGAGTTTTTCTCTTCGTCAAGTGTTTTCTTCAAATATATACTAAAACAAAAAAGAAGGTATGTGTTAGTATACAATTCACAGAAGGATACATGTTTCGCAATAATTACATTTTCTAGTGTTTCCGTTGTCGGTGCGTGTTTTTCTTTTACTTGTTTGTTATGTTTTTCTTTTTGGTAATGATTTTTTTTTTCGATTACATTTTCGCTAGCTAAAGAATCAACAGATTATCACATCACGTAATACGATTTGATGTTAATTGAACTGACAGCGAAAATAATTATTAGTGTATTTGCCATATGGCACATACACTATTGGCGTCGGTCGGATGGCGGGACCTAGGGGTCGGACCAAAATTTCTTGACGTTTCATAGCCTCCTGAACACTTTGGCACCATTTTTGGAAATGTCTATTTATATATTATGTGTATATATATATATGTGTGTGTGTGTGTGTGTGTGTACGGGCTATAACTTTCGAAAGAGTTAATTGATTTTGACGAAATTTGGTACGCACGTTGGAATCCATCACCGCACGAAGCCTATTTAAAATGGGCCCAATCGGACCATTTTAAGGGTGGTTTTTAGGGGTTGAAAAATGTTTTTAGGCCCAAAAATGCCGAAAAAATTCTCATAATTGTTTCAAAATTGGAATTTAACCTTTTAGTAACGATTAAAATGTGCTGCTAAAATTTTAATAAAATCGGCCCGACAGGACCGGACTTACAAATTTTATGAAAACACTAGTTTGCGGAAAGTGCTTTACTTACTGAAGGGTGTATTTAATTTGGTACCGAGGTTGCATTGATAAAAATATTGAAATTAAGAAAAAAAATATTATTTTAAGGGATGTATTAAGGGGTTAAATTTTTTATTTTGTTCAAAAACAAACTTAAAGTTCACATAATAAAGCCACAATTATCAGCAAATACACTATATTGTCGGCAGGGTTTTGGCACTGCGACCCGACTTTTTTTTTATTTGAAATCGGCAAGCACTAAACTCAACGTGTATGAAGTATCAATTTGTTGATTGATTGATTATCAACTGAATTAGGATGAACAATAATATTTGTATAACAATCAATCCATTCTATAGTAATCATAACTTTAATACTACAATTAAAATGCGAATGTGAGCTTTAACGCCTCAAGTTCTGAACTACTCAACCATTTTCTGTGAAATTTTGCAGACGTATATAGCTTCCGCAATGAAGACAAATATACTGTTACAAAACTGTTTTCTGAGTTGGCGGAATAAATATTTATTTACAATAATTAAAAATACAATAACAATAAATGCAACAACGAAAAGTCAGTTCTAACAATCAACACAAGTAAACAATAACTAAACGGTAATTAACACTTAATTATATACAATTGACTATACTAATATTTATTTTATCAGGTGTATTTATATCGCGGAACTATTTATATCACTGATCCACTTGATTGCACGACTCACCATTGACTGACTGACTGATCGCTTCACTCACTTGTTTATATACGCTGCGTGGCTGAAGCCCAGTGCTTCTCGCGTTCTCTAGAAACTTCGCGTAGTTACTCGTCATTCAGCAAGCAGACACCGCTTCTCAGAATTCTTGCCTGACGTTTATATACAGGATGATCCGTAACAATACGTTATATTAACTAGCCGACTCGGGAAAGTCGGGGTGTAACCGTGTAAATCGGGGATAATCTCAGAAGACTGAAAAAAATCGCCTGCAGGATCTGTAGTGCAAATCTTGATCCTTCATTTGGTGTTTACCCGAACCCTTTAGTTTTAAAAATAGCGTCGGGAGATCGGTAACCGTTTTTAGGTGAGTGGAAAGGATTTAAAATGAATAGTTTAGGGGGTTACTTCCGGTAGAGAATATTCTTAAGGGACGCACAGTATTAATTTTTGTCCCTGTCGGCTGCATTTAGATAGATAGATAGATATTTATTTGTTTGAGCACCACAGCTACGTGGCATAACATCGTCAAATAATAACAAGTTTAAGACATTACATAAACGAAAAATCTTCCACTTTATAAAGACCAGCCTCAGTCAACCGTCTTCTCACAAGATTTTTGAACTGACTTAGAGGAAGGTTTTGAACAGCTGTGGGCAGTTTATTAAATAAAGTAATGAACATGCAGACAAAACTGCTGTGTGTTTTTTGTAATCTATGAGGTGGTAATCTAAGATTATCTTTGTATCTTACATTATAAGAGTGGACGTTAGAGCTACAGCTTAAGTTCAACATATTCTGTTTGACATACAATAATGCGTGATATATAAACAATGCAGAGTTAGTATTTTGTAATTAATAAAAATTGGTTTACAATGCTCTTTAGCTGAGACTCTAGCCATAGCCCTAACGGCTCTCTTTTGAAGTACAAAGACTCTGTTCGAATTAGTGGAGTTTCCCCATAAGATATGTTTCATTAAAATCGTTAATTTATTATTAGCCCTCAATACACAAAATAAAATTATAAATTTTTATGAACCTTCTGTACTACCTTTAGCAAAGTTCATTATATTAATACTTGTAATATACTGATGTTAAATGGTTGCTTTGATGTTGTATATTATCCTTATTAAACAGTCCTAACTATTGTTTATTGAGCTTATATTATTATGTACAAGTTAAGAACAGACTTTATAGTTTCCATCAAACTTTACAACCATTTCACTGAATACAAACATTCGTACCTATTTACGTGTCTATCAAAAGCAAACTAATCAACAGTTCCAGAGAACTTCTCGCTATGAAAACTTCACAGATTGAAAACTGAAAGCAATGAACGAGAATCTCTTGCAATTAGTTTCGCTGTAATTTCATTTAGTGCAGACAAACTAATCAAACAATACTTAAATATGAATGAGGAACTAATGTATACGAAGCCAATTTATAAATTATTTTATTACTATACAGTATACAGTATAAAATTAAGAAAAAACGCGATTTTTCTTAATTTTATTATAATCACGATGGACACGATTTCTAATATAAACTATACAGTATCTAAACAGGTGAGGTAATACATAGGACATTTTGCATTGGGAAAAAAAGATTGGATGAAAAGGAGTTCATAATATACGTATTTATATAGGGGTGCTATGGTAATTTTAGTGTTTCTATTTTATTTTGAATCACTTGACAATTTAACGGCAAGTAAAATAAAAATAATTCAAAACAAGCCGTGAGGTGGGTCGTTTATTAGGACTAAAGTGCGACCCTTGAGGGCCACACGACGAACTTCCCAGTTTGATAAATATTTAATAATAATGATTAAATTAGATATTACACAGAAAAGTAATCATTTTAATCATTAAAACATAATTATTATTTATTTTTCACAATAATTAAAAAAAAAAAACGGCTGAACCGATTTTTATAAAATTTATGTCGGATCAAAATGACGTTAGCACGCCTCGATTGACATCCTTACCTACGAAGTCGATATAATTTTTTATTCGCGAGATATTGTATAAAATCTACTTTTTTGGAGTCTATTTGGTTAAGAAAAAAGAACGGCTGAACCGATTTTGAAAAAAATTCTTTAAGATCATATTTACGTTAATACGCGTAGTCGATATAATTTTTTATTCTCGAGATTTCGTCTTAGAAAGAAATGGACACATACGTACACATACACACACATACACACCCAGACATCTTTCTAAAAATAGGGTAAAAAGTGTAGTGACCTTGAAACATAAAAATTTGTTATACATTTTGATTTCGATTTTCGGACGCATTACAATAACTTCCAATGGGAAGTTAAAAAATAAACATTTTGAGTTGATGGTGCCCCTGACGGCATCTTTGAATTTCCAAAAACAAATTTATCCTCAAAAATTGTTTGTTACGGGTTGGCCTTTGCTTTGACTAGCAATTATTATTAGTCAGGGCTAGTTTTGAATTTATGGCTGAAACGAAAATTTGATTGATCGAGAACATATGCGACCAATATGAAGCAATATATATCACAAGGACACAAAAGGGACGAAACATAGGGATGTTGATGTTGATTATCTTTAAAAGATAGTTTATCCCTATATTATTAAACGAGTAAATCTTGTATATATGTTTCTATGTACCTATATAAATATTTTCTCGAAAACGGCTCTAACAATTTTGATCAAATTTACCGAAAAGGGGTTTCGGGGGGCAAAAAATCGATCTAGCTAGGTCTCATCCCTGGAAAAATTCGTTTTCTTATCGATTTTATCATTTTAAAAAACAGTTTTTTAACGTCATAAAACAGTGTCGTATTGTGAGTAGGCTTTGGAAAAAACAAACTATTTTCATTATTTATGTCAAAATTACTCTGACAGTCAATCTTTAACTTATTAAAATAATCAGTAATTATTTAAAAAGTAAAAAAATAACAATAAAATCTAAACATAATTATGTAAGTAGTTTTAGCTAATATTTAAATAAATAGGTATGTTATTTTTATATTACTTATATAAAATAACTATAGGTAAGTAGGTACGTTAAATGTAGTATGACGTATAATCTTACCTAGACCTTTTTTTCTCCAAAACGGCTAACGATCTAGGTAGGAATTTTGGTTCCAGAGAGGAGCAATTAAAAAAAAGGTGTTTTTTAACTTCCCATTGGAAGTTATTGTAATGGGTCCGAAAATCGAAATCAAAAAGGAAAAAAAAATTTTATGTTTCAAGGTCACTACACTATTTTTACACTACTTTTAGAAAGATGTCTGTGTGTGTATGTGTGTGTGTACGTACGTACGTACGTACGTATGTATGTGTCCATTTCTTTCTAAGACGAAATCTCGAGAACGAAAAATGATATCGACTACGTTGGGGTGCCAATCGACGCGTATTAACATAAATATGATCTGAAAGGAATTTTTTTAAAATCGGTTCAGCCGTTCTTTTTTCTTAACCAAATAACCTCCAAAAAAGTAGATTTTACACAATATCTCAGGAATAAAAAATTATATCGACTTCGTAAAAGTGACAATCGAGGCGTGTTAACGTCATTTTGATCCGACATAAATTTTATAAAAATCGGTTCAGCCGTTTTTTTTTTTTTTTTTTTAATTATTGATGTTTTAATGATTAAAATGATTACTTTTCTGTGTAATATCTAATTTAATTATTAGTATTAAATATTTATCAAACTGGGAAGTTCGTCGTGTGGACCTCAAGGGTCGCACTTTAGTCCTAATAAACGACCCACCTCACGGCTTGTTTATTTATTATAACTCGCTCAATTAAAGTCAGATTGATTCGAAGTCTATTTCTACATAGATTTTATGTAATATATCACAAGTGTTAAAATTTTAAATGAACACTAATATAAGAAGTGTCTTGCACAATATGTAAATAATGACAAAACGGCGGCCCAAAGGGCTGCACTTCTAGCGCCGCAGGCATGTGTATCAAAACACATCGATTTTTGAAAACTATGGTGAAGATACATGCAAAAAAAGTTTTGCGCAGGTTAGTCTGACGTTTGTTATTAAAAGAATCGATTTTTGTGAGTTTTTCAGTAGGTACCTATGCAAAAAAAAGTATTTGAAATTTACTGGAAGTTTTTAAGATGACATCACAGAGAAAAAGTACTTCGATAAAGTTGATATTTGGTATTAATGCTTAAAATTGGATTGTTAAAATGGTAACGGGCGAGCAAAATTTCATCTGATTCGAACATTTTTACAAGATATTCAATCTATGAAAATCGGTTTTTGCGAGTTCCTCAGTCAACAAAACAATAACGGCGGTAGATTTGAAAATGGCGACCTAAATAATATTTACAGGAAAAAATGCTTGATTCAAGTTGATACTTAGTTTTTACGCTTAAAAATACACATAGGTAGTTAAAATATCAGAAACAATTATTAACTTCCCATTGGAAGTTATTGTAATGGGTCCGAAAATCGAAATCAAAAAGGAAAAAAAATTTTTATGTTTCAAGGTCACTACACTATTTTTACACTACTTTTAGAAAGATGTCTGTGTGTGTGTGTACGTATGTACGTACGTACGTACGT
The DNA here is from genome assembly GCA_039654895.1 of Mongoloraphidia duomilia. Taxonomy (NCBI): domain Eukaryota; kingdom Metazoa; phylum Arthropoda; class Insecta; order Raphidioptera; family Raphidiidae; genus Mongoloraphidia; species Mongoloraphidia duomilia. The sequence continues at coordinate 17,802,767 of CM077518.1, read as the reverse complement.
ATGTATGTGTCCATTTCTTTCTAAGACGAAATCTCGAGAACGAAAAATGATATCGACTACGTTGGGGTGCCAATCGACGCGTATTAACGTATATATGATCTGAAAGGAATTTTTTTTAAATCGGTTCAGCCGTTCTTTTTTCTTAACCAAATAACCTCCAAAAAGGTAGATTTTACACAATATCTCGCGAATAAAAAATTATATCGACTTCGTAAGGGTGTCAATCGAGGCTTGTTAACGTCATTTTGATTCGACATAAATTTTATAAAAATCGGTTCAGCCGTTTTTTTTTTTTTTTAAATTATTGATGTTTTAATGATTAAAATGATTACTTTTCTGTGTAATATCTAATTTAATTATTATTATTAAATATTTATCAAACTGGGAAGTTCGTCGTGTGGACCTCAAGGGTCGCACTTTAGTCCTAATAAACGACCCACCTCTCGGCTTGTTTTAAATTATGTTACAGAAATAAATTCGTTTCGGAATAATATTCTGAGAAAATAATATCTCACAGCATATTAAGTACTGTTTTTATTGAACTCATCCGAGCAAAGCTCGGTCACCCAGATATTAATATGTGATAAGATTTTACCTCGAGTTTGTCCGAACCCTCTAATTCAATTCGTATAAAAATTGAGATGGAGGGGGACACTTTAGACGCGCACTGGATATGCATAATCTACGTATACATGATTGATTTTCAATTTAAGAAAAATTCTATTATGCCAACATTCTGTAACGACATCGTTAATCTTTTGCCCCACTTTAGAGACTTCAGTGTGCGTGAAAGGATGATAGGGGTCTCAAACGATGTTTGCATGTCCCACTGTCTACAGAAATAGCTAGATAATCTAAAAAATGGCATACTTATCTAAGAATAAGAAAAGACAAAACGAACTTGTAGCATAAAAAGCACTCGATGTTCAGTTCGTTATACAATTTTTCTTTAGAAAATAGGTTAAATTTTTTATACCGAATGCTTCCCGAGTGTCCTTATTTTCCATCTCATATATAGAAGTGATGCATTAGTTGACTTTAACTTAATCAAAACAGACGTCTCATAACAAATCCTACTGAAGAAAACAAATAGCTAGAGAGAAATGGAAGAAAATCCACAAAAATACCAAAACAAAAACACGCAGCAACGATCTTCTGTCTTTATTCATACGATAAATACGAACAAACGAAGAGAGAATCTTTCAGTGAACATAACTCTTTCCAAACAGCACACATTGTACAGATATATTTAAGAAAAGACTTCCAGCGTCAGAGACGTACCTAATTTTTTTTTTCAAATTTTTAATTAGGTCAGTATTCACACTTGATGGAAGGAAAGATATAATTGAGAAAATTGTCGCATTATATAATTTTTTTTTTCGGGGACGAAAGATGAGCTTTTTCACGAAAGTGACGTAAAATAAATGTTGCGGATTCGCAGATCAACAGTATTTTCTTACTTTGGGAAATTCTTTTTGGGGCGAAAGTAAGCAAAAGCTGCTCCATCCTATTTTTAAATTTACGTTTGTTATAATATGTAGTTTCGTCTAGATGTAATTTCACACATCAAAATAATTACAATACTTCTCATTAAGCAGCAGGGACAGTATATCTTTTATCATTTACATAATATTCAGTATATTTTTTTTAAATACATTTTCGCATATTTCACTCAACAACAATAATTATCATGATCAGTAAAAAAATACAACTAGAATTTTCGAAAGATATACTACACGTCATTTATCTATCATGGAAGCCATGCAAATGCTAAAATTTAATTAATGTTTCATGAGGATTCGATAGTTCAATATAAGCTGCATTTCTACATATTACTCGCCACGAGTTTTTTTAACGTCTAGACTGGAAGTTTTCACATAATATGATCAAATTTGCAGAAAAAGTTACGATAAAAATATTTATTCTTCACAAACTATACTATTTCTGATTCAATGATTGCTACCTGCAATATATACGAGTAGGGTTAATGTAGAACTTGTCAGAAGTGAGCAGTGAGCACTTCCTTGGCACGTAGGATCAATAAAAGCAATACTTGATTAATTCAAAATTTGCATTTAATACTAACGTTTCGGTATTCTTCATACCATCTTCAGAGAATACCGAAACGTTAGTATTAAATGCAAATTTTGAATTAATCAGTATTGCTTTTATTAATCCTACGTGCCAAGGAAGTGCTCACTGAGTTACTTCTGACAAGTTCTACACTGTTTTCAAGGATCAAATTGCTCTATTTAATTATAGCAACTTCGAATTCAGTAGGGTTAATGTTGTTAGTACGTTATATTAAAATAGATTGTCATAATATTATGTATTATAATAACTTGATGATGGGTACGCAATGTTCATCCATCACTGAGACCGAAAAATACTCGTAGTTGGTGGGGAAAACATATTTTTAAGGTTCAGTCAAGACCCTTTTTCTCAGAAATGAATGAATGTATCAAATTGAAATTCATATCAAATACTAAGATCTACAACCTCATAATCCTGTAAAAAATCAATCTTCTAAGTCAGTGCAATAAAAAGATACAGTCTTTCAAAAAATCGCGGTCTTTCAAAAACTCACAAGTATGTAGAAACCATCTATAGCCATATAGCTATATGAACGCAAACCAATCTTGCGGTCGACTGAAGCGCCATCCTATGCGACTAAACTATATCAGGGAAATTATTAAGTGACAAACTTAATATTAATTATTAAATTGTTTAACGGTACGGAACCATCACGGCGCGATTTCTACTCGCACTTGATCGTTTTTTTTTTGTATAATAGTAACCTAGAAACCTTACCTTAACCACTCAAAAACCCTGGATTATTACAAAGGACTTATGTCTAGCAGTTCTTGTCGAGAGAACGACGACCTGGAGAAAAAAACGTCAAGAGACATTTTCGATTTAGAGCGCCAAACTACGTCCGACAGTATTTGTTTCGTTTCGATCCGGGACACTCCGGGAACCGAAAGTTACTTCCTTCGGTTCCCGGAGTGTCCCGGATCGACACGAAACAAATACTGTCGGACGTAGTTTGGTACTCTAAATCGAAAGTGTCTCTTGATGTTTTTTCCTCCAGGCCGTTCTTCTCTCGCAAAAAAATAAAAAAATCGACAAGAACTGCTAGACATTATAGTTCTATAAAATGTGGATTATTTATAGGTAATAGGTATATTTTAATTGGACACTTTGTAGTGTACCTAGTTTCGTCAAAATCGATCCTGTCGTTCTTGACTGCACAACAGTTTTGAAAACACGTTTTCTCGTCTACAGATATAGAGGCTATATCTGTCTTATTTAGTATTGAAAATTTATTTGGAATTGTTTTTTTTTTCTACAATTAATTTAGTTCATCATATTCACTCCAAATTTTTCATTTCGTAAATTCGTGGAACTTTACAGATTATTACAGTTATAAATGCCAATATGTATCTGTGATCATTATTTAAAAAAATTAAGCTCTCGGTTTTGACTGAAGCTTACATGTATAGATTCAACTACAAATGTCATACAACGTGATCCTTCCAGCGCAAATGTAATTAATTTAGGTACTAACAACAGACTGACAGATTATTAGATTGAATCTGCGTTATACCGTGTGAATCTGTTGGGTAGGCTGCTCTCTGTTATTCAGTTTTATCTATTTAAGACAGTAATTGTAAAATAATTTAGATTATATATAATAATGGGAACTTGATCATTTATGACATTTTTATAGCTTTTCTTGTGGCGCTTTTTATTTTAAATGAATAATATCCTGGTTTCATAAACACTTTAAAATTACGAATCGAATAAATCTTTTTATAATTATTATCATTATTTTATAAGAAGGCTTGGCAAACAGTTGAAATTCGCGTTGGCTTAGTAAACGGCTGTTTTGTTTTAGCTGTCAAAGTGTATTTGTTGCTAATTTGTCAGTTTACTAAGTGATTTATTAAATTTACTTTTGTTATCATGAACCATTTTGTAACAATGAAAAATAAGCGATTTTCAACAATTGATCGTAAAACAGTAGTTTTGTCTTCTTCACTTATTCGCGTTGACTTAGTAAACGGCTTTTTAAATGATCCATAGTTTATTAAATTTACATAAGTTTCTGTAAATAGACGAATGAGGTTGTCTTCGTTCTGGATACTGATCGAAGTACATTTCTGCAGCTCTGGTCGAATTTTTGTGACATAGAATGTAACAAGATAACATATCAAATTTTTCATTGTTACAAAATGGTTCCATGATAACAAAAGTAAATTTAATAAGTCACTTAGTAAACTGACAAATTAGCAACAAATACACTTTGACAGCTAAAACAAAACAGCCGTTTACTAAGCCAACGCGAATTTCAACTGTTTGCCAAGCCTTCTGTTGTTTTATCAATTAATTAGGCATAGCCTACTATTAAAAATCAGTGTTTTACGTATAACTCTGTTATTTTTGAAAATAAATCCATCAACCCTCATATCAAATTAAAGAGAAAAAAAACCTCTTTCGAATGGTGTCATGGCCATCTTTGACGTGTATTTAAAAAAACAATGTTGATACAAGTATCTCTAAAACTATAAGAGTAAATAAAAATTTGAAAAGAGATTTGAAATCTTCATAAAAAAGAGCCTTGAGAAAATGAAAATATTTTTTTTCTAACTTACTTAATAAGCGAGTTATAAACAAAAAACGAAAATGGGTAAATCTCGTTTTTCAACTGTCGGTCGCGAACCAAGCAAAATATGGAAAGTTTGACTATGCAGGGTAGTAGTACTGGAGATTCTGCACATTTTGTCTCATTTAACCAAATCTCTATCTCCCATAACAACGGAGATCCCCATGTTGAGGATGAGTTATACCTAAGTAAATAACAACAAATAATCAAGGTTTGGCGAATCTTTATTTCAATGTTAGTGTTTGTTTTTCAATAATTTATATGATTTATCTTCCTGTTTACTTTCAAGTTCAATATTTCTAACAGTACGATTAAAAAAAGGGATTCTCAATCGCATCAAATGAAAATATCTTTGGAAAAAATATAGTATGCCGTTTAAAGGGTGAGATATTGCTATGTATTAGTTTGTACATTTTTTAAAATAAGTTTATAGTGTGCGTAAAAATGGTTTTGATATTAAAGCGACAACAACATTTGGTTTCGACATCCCGAGTCCTATGCTGACGTAATAAGACCCGTTTTATAGTAAAAGAGTGAAACTGGTCATGTACACTAAAGTCGGTGCTATAACAGTATAGCACTCCTGCCTAGTGAGATATACGCCGCTACCAGACTTTCTGGCAGTTGCTTTAGTTACGTTAAGGATGGAAGAAAAGTAGTTATTTATCCGTCTCGTAAACTGTACAGATAATTTTAAAAAGCTAGCTTTTAAAATTTTAGGATATTTTGATTACCAATTATAATGTGTTAACAGTAATAACTTTATGTTTCCATGACAATCGAACATAATACAAAACTAATACTCCAATTAAAAATTGAAAAATTATCATAATTGGTTCATAAATATTTTTCACTGTTTAGCTTTAGGACACCGGACAAAAATTCTTAAATATTGTGATTCTAAAGTTCCCTAAATTAGATAATAAAATTGAAAGGATTAGCGAAAATCGGATAGTGGTAGTTTACCTGGGATCCTTCACCGAGTAAATTTAGTTCCCAATAAGAGCTAATTGCACCAATTTGAGAAAAATTTACTTGTAGATAATTGCATGAAACCAATGCATATAAATAGAATAGCATTGTGGCCCCCTAACTTTAACTCCACGGCTTCCTAGGTGACCGCGGCTCACACTTCGGGTGCTAATGAATAAATTATGTAGATTATACATTACCTGCATTGTGCAAATCTTGGTGAAGCAATGTGTCTCTGCCTGGTATTAATATGACTATGCATTTGGGAGACTACTGAGAACCTGATATCAATATTTTAGTTATGATCTAGAATAAATCATTTTCTAATAATTCCAGTTAAAGTGTAGATTTTTCTCTTATAAGGTAACAACTTTCGACTTGAACCATTTGTACTAACACCCCACAAATAATTTAATGTATATAGGACCTAGAACCTATTATTACTTAACAAGTGCTGTGACCTCAAAATCAATTTGAGTATAAAAGACTTATTTATTTTCCCCATCACTGATTTGGAATATCAAGAAGACGGGAGTAAATTTAACGCCACCACACAACACAGAGCACGGCCTCTTATTCCCCGATCCCCCTTCTCCCGATCTCCTTCACCAATACAATGGGAGGCGGCATGGCAATACGACTTATGTATGTACGCACCCCCATACATGGTCTTTATCTCTTTTATATAAGTTGAGTCAAAGCATTTATCGGCAAGATACGAGGCAAGGTATAACATAACGATTCACTTTACCTGACATCAATATAGAAACATTGTTGAATAAATACATCGAAATCGGACATCTACTATTTTATTTATTTGGAGGAGGGAGACTTTATGGTCACAAAAAGAAATCAAACCAAAATTCACCACCTTTACCTTTTTGTTCATTTTCGAAATAACTGTTTCATACCTGTGGTTATTTAGGTTATAAATAGGTACATCAAACTGAGAGCCATAATAAATATTTTGACAGCAAAATGAAAAAAATCGTTTCGTTGCTGAGAAAACATAAAACTATTCGATTTCTTCCATTGCTTTCGTTAGAAATAATTTGATAAATCATCAACCAAAAAAAGTAATAACAAAGGTCTCAAATTACTACCTTGAAGACCTACATTTTTTTCAGATATATATTTTAGTATTGACATATATATAATGATTTTTAGTCATTTTATGAGTTTTGAATATTTTTTAAATTGCCGAAATGATATTTCGATTGCAAAATTAAAATGTTAGGTTATCTTCTGTAGGCTGTAGCGGCTCGGTTCTAGAACTGTTTTCATTTTCAAATATACTTTTCATGAAAATAAAACCAATCTGTGGTCGTGACCTACTTTCTATATAATTTTGCTTCAAACTGTATTTGTGCAAGCATACAAAGAAATCAAGTCCCGACCTATACTATTAGAGAAAATTCCTTTCTCCAAAAGCTTTATCACATAACTTAATCTGGAAAAGGGCGAACTGTTTGTAGATATTTCGTTTCACTTGTGAAGATAGAGGGGTATATATATTGCGTCTGATAATTCGCCATCACATTCATATGAATGAATGAGTAACTATATGTATACTGAATACGATAAATACGTTTTCATGTATTTTTATTAATAGATAAATATATAGGTCAGTAGGGAATCACTGGATAGAACCAACTCAAAACGAGTAAAGTGGCCTGATATGGAATATATATACTTAATATGACAAGCGACTAGGCAGTGCAGTAAGGGTCCATTCTGATTGGCGAATACGCTATCTTGATGACAAGCGACTAGGCCCTGCAGTCAGGGTCCATTCTGATTGGATGAATACCCAATCTTGATGTCGTTTGACACACGCGTCCACACCTAAACGAACATAACAACTAACTAGTGAACTCTGTATACTAATATGAATAGTTGATAGCGATTAAAAAATGGGTTTTGTATGTGGAGAATGTTCAAACACATATTTTTCAAGACAGACATTAATGTTCACTTGAAAATACGACTTGATGCTGGATAGCCCTAACTGTTGATGGTCTAGAGATAAAAATTTATGATTTATTCCTCCGCCCTCGCGAGAATCTCTCCCCCTGCGAAGCGAAGTCGCGCTGGTGTTAGTTGGATTCCGCCGATACGCTAAAATGCAAAAGAATTTCACGATTTGTTATAGTAGTAGAGAACCAATAAAAAATTAATTAATTAATTAACACAAACATTTATTTATAAAGTTGAATAAAACATAGCCTATAGCACTTCTGGAATCTTAAGGAACATTTAAAAAAAATCATCATTATATTACTTTCATCCGTCTGACAGTTTCATTGTCTCACAACTTTTCTTATAATTTCAAAGAATTTCAAATAAAAAATGAATTTAATAATACCAAAATGTATGGTTTGCGAAATTTTATAAGGTTATGTTGAAAGAAACTTATAAAACATATGATAAAGTTGTACTTAATCTGAAGATGTATATTATTATACGAAAGCAGCTTATTAATTAAAGATGGTTTATTTTTAAAGAAAAATTTTTCACATCATAAATAATTTATGTAAAAAATTTTGGAACGGGTCTTCACACCATTATTGATTAAAAAAATCATCAAAATCTATCAAATAGATTTTAAGTTAAATCATGACAAACATACATACATACATACGACATACAAAGAATTTTATATTATATTAGTATAGATTCCATTGACATGTGAATGTCGAGCGTCTATAATCCACAATATTCTTCTTCGTCTTTCTTGACATGTGAAAGTGCACAAAAGACTAGACGGATAGCCGAGTAGTGTCGACTATATCCGTAACATAACTTTTATGTTACAAAGTTTGCACCGATTTCGGTAACAATTCTCAAGCTCTTACCCTTTTTACAGTACCACCTGCCAGTATAATAATTATTATTAGAGGAAAACCGAAGCACATGGCTCTCATTAAAAGTGATAAATGGCTGCCGAAAAGCAAAAGTTTATTAACACATTTTGTTTTCGTGTTATATTAAAACTACAATCGCTTTTTTTATATTCCTACTTCTTTTATGGGGGCAACAGTTTCTACAGAAGAGGTGCGATATATAACTGCGCTTTTTCTTTTTTACAAGCTTTTATTTAACTTGCAATGTATGTTAGTTTGTGTGTTTGTTTGTGTGTTTGTGGATTTGTGTATTTGTTTGTTTAGGTCAAAACTTGCAAGTCAATTTTGAACGACTTCCACGTATCCGATCGATTTGAAATTTTGTACACATATGTATTCCCGATGATAATACATGAATAAATCGTTTTTAACTTCCCATTGGAAGTTATTGTAATGGATCCGAAAATCGAAATCAAAATGTTTAACAAATTTTTATGTTTCAAGGTCACTACACTATTTTTACATTATTTTTGGAAAGATGTCTCTCTCTCTATCTCTCTCTGTGTGTGTGTGTGTACGTACGTACGTTTTTTGTTTAAAGAAAAAGACGGCCAAAAATGGATTTTACACGAAATCTCGCGAATAAAAAATGATATCGACTTTGTTAGGGCGCAGATAGAAGCATATTAACGTCAACAAAATCCGAAAGAAATTTTATCAAAATCGGTCAAGCCGTTTTTTTTTTTTTTGTTTAAATAAAACAACTGCAAAAAAGTATATTTTATACGAAATCTCGCCCAAAAAAATGTTATCAACTTCGTTGAGGTGTCTATCTAAGCATGTTAACGTCACTATGATCCGACATAAATTTTATAAAAATTGGTCCAGCCGTTTTTTTTATTTATTGTTAAAAATAAATAATAATTATGTTTTAATGATTCAAATGATTACTTTTCTGTGTAATTTCTAATTTAATTATTAATATCAAATATTTATCAAACTGAGAAGTTCGTCGTGTGGACCTCAAGGGTCGCACTTTAGTCCTAATAAAAGACCCGCCTCACGGCTTATCATAAATAAATTCAACCACTAAGGGGTTCAAACGGGGATGTAGGGTTTTATTGACTAATCAACGCCCAGACCAAATCGCTGAACCTAGACAGTTGGTTCCTTTTCTGACGTAAGCATCCACTAAGAAAGGATTTTTCGAAATTCAACCCCTACGGGTGTCAAATTTTGAAAGACTAAAATTAACAAAATAAATATTAGTAAAAAAATGTTTTTAGAGGCAAGCTTTTATTTAAATGCACTGAAAAGGAAAAAATAATTTTTAATAATTTAGGTTCATAATTATAAAAGCGTGGGTCGTGAATAATAAACTGTCATAAAGTTTACGACCCACGCTTTTATAATTATGAACTTAAATTATTAAAAATTATTTTTTCCTTTTTAGTGCATTTAAAATAAAGCTTGTCTCTAAAAGGTTTTTTTACTAATATTTATTTAGCTTCTGTATAAGAAAAATTATTTAGAATAAATCATCGATGATCTATTGGCCTTAGTTGTCGAGAGTCTATAATCTACTGTATAAACATTCCGAGAGGTTTATTTTTATGTAGCAGTAGATACTAAATTGGAAATAAAATAAATCAAAATATGAATTGATACAGAATAAGCCTGACAATTTATTGGGAACTGTTACTAATTTGATAAAAACTTTATTTTTAAAGCAAATTTTATATTAACATCTTTCTGACTTCGGTGCTAAAAAAGGAAAGATATATTCAAATAATTTAAATTTAAAAGTTGGTGGAAATTTGAATTAAATTGCAGATTTATTCTGTTTTTATTATAAGATAGTTTTTTGATTGCATATTAATTGAAAAACAGTTATCGATGACATGCATTATTTTAACATTAACTACTTCAGACACATTGTCGATTGTCACAGTATCGAGTGACAATACTTTTTTTTAAAAGGAATTTTACATACCGTATGTTCAGAGAACCTGATCTCACAGCTCTGATCGTACAAAGGTCTACTATGGACAACATTACTAAAATTGCACATACTGCTAGACTACTAGCGGATGTGCTCTATTATCGCTTTGCGCGTCAGAGCTGAGCTTCGTTCATACAAGAAGTCATATCTAAGTTAATTTTGCACGATATCCATTCAAATTGTAGCTTTTTGAAAAGGGGAGATTCTGTCCTATAAAATGAAACCATTTTTAGATTGATTCGAGTTCATAATTACTCCTAAAATTGAAACTGAAAATTGCGAACAGCAGTTGTCGGTTGGTCTGTACGTAGTTACGTACGTCCGAGCTCTACAGCTCGCAATTCTTAACGAATCGCTTTGGTTTATGTTTAATTCGCTTTGTTTTATTTGGTACGAATTACAATTTTGTATTTTTAATTATTATATTAATTAATTCTTACTAGTACCAGCTTGATGCCATGGGACCCGGAGAATTACGACGTTAACCCGGATCTCAGAGATACGCCCGTCAAACCTGTAGGGGTGGAAACCCTAGGTGCAGGTGAATGAAGCGTATAGGAGACTAGTAATTCAGCTTCCGTTGATGTCATTGTACTAACGGAAAAATAAAGCTTCTTAAAAGGATACAGCAGCTGCATATAGATATGTATCTGTCGAGACAGGGCTCAACAATACAAAAAGAGTACAATGGTGTCTCTATGTGCCCATATATAGGGATGGGCGAACGTGTTTGCATTTTATATACAGGACGGAAGGGGAATGCAGGCCATTGTTCGGAAGAGAATGTAAAGTTTGAATAGATTAGCAACAAATTCACACCGAGTTTACTAATACAGCACAACGGTGTTTATGAACAGAACTATAAGGATAGGTAAACTTTGAAAGTTAAAAATACTAAAGTATTTATTTGTTTTGTTTTTTTTTTTAATTTGCCAATAGAAACTTCGAGTTAAACTGTAAATAAACAAGCCGTGAGGTGGGTCGTTTATTAGGACTAAAGTGCGACCCTTGAGGTCCACACGACGAACTTCCCAGTTTGATAAATATTTAATAATAATAATTAAATTACATATTACACAGAAAAGTAATCATTTTAATCATTAAAACATCAATAATTAAAAAAAAAAAAAAAAACGGCTGAACCGATTTTTATAAAATTTATGTCGGATCAAAATGACGTTAACACGCCTCGATTGACACCCTTACGAAGTCGATATAATTTTTTATTCGCGAGATATTGTTTAAAATCTACTTTTTTGGAGGTTATTTGGTTAAGAAAAAAGAACGGCTGAACCGATTTTAAAAAAATTCCTTTCAGATCATATTTACGTTAATACGCGTCGATTGGCACCCCAACGTAGTCGATATCATTTTTCGTTCTCGAGATTTCGTCTTAGAAAGAAATTGACACATACATACGTACGTACACACACACACACACACACACACACACACAGACATCTTTCTAAAAGTAGTGTAAAAATAGTGTAGTGACCTTGAAACATAAAAATTTTTTTTCCTTTTTGATTTCGATTTTCGGACCCATTACAATAACTTCCAATGGGAAGTTAATAAATATTTTTCAATTATGCCAAAATTATAGCGCAAACAGCGTCAACTGTCAAGTACTACAATATAATAGGTAAAACGCAATAATATATCAACAATATGAGACACTATAATTTAAACAACGAATAGCAACAATCAAAAATCAGTGTCTTAATATTTTTAACGTTCTTAATTCGGTTGTATTTTTTTATGTTTGTTACCTCAGAACTCCGTTTATTATAAACCAATTTGTAAAATTCTTTTTTTATTTGAAAGGATATACTTTCAGATTGGTCCCATAGAAAGTTCATCAAAATCGGTTCAGTAGTTCGACTGATTTTAATAAAAGTGAGTAACGGCGTGTGATTCCTTAAGGTAAATGTCACTTTTTAACACATCAGACAGCGTAAGAAAGTCGGTTTAATAAAAGTGGAAAAATGAATGCCCGAGTCTTCCTTGAGTACTGCGCGAGTAACGAGTGCAATTAAGTTTGTGTGTTGTTTGTTTCCATAAACAACAAGATGTTTGAACAAGAAGCTGTTTGCTGTGATGGTTGCAAGTGGCTTATTGCTGCAGAAATATCTCTCTAAGCATCGTCTCTTAAATTTTTTTTTAATGGTTTTCATCTTTCAGGTCCCATAAAATCGAATAAGACCGCTATTTTCTATTAAAGTTAATAAATTTTCATTCGTCCAGGCCACCATATGGTTTCACTTGACAAGACAAGCCAAACCAACACAGAAAAAGTTATAAAATGCTCAAGTTTTTAACAATAGAAATACTGAGCATACACACGTACACACTTGCGAGCATGAGCCGCTCAGAGGGCAGTATAGCCTAGTGGTTAGCGTGTTTAGTGCCGCAACCTCTGGACTGGACTGCCGTGGGTTCGAATTCTACTTGCGCTCATGGATGTTTTGTGATGTTATTTAGTTTTAAGATAATTGTTATTTGATGTAGCTGAAAGACGCTAATGACCTGAGATGTCGACGCGTCTATAATCTACAATAAATAAAATAAGCCGCTCAGCTCGCAAGTTTATACGCGTCTTAACACTTTATATGTACAGTATCATCCAGACAAATGAAAAAAACCTTTTATGTTTAATGTGAATTACGATAAGATGTTTTGAACTTTTGATAATGAAATCCAATTTTTTTACTCTAACCCGAATGGCTAGAATTTCCACGTTGCCAAATATAATTCAATAAAAAATTATGCATTATTGGAAGTTTAAAGTTTAAAAATAGTAACTACAAATATAACTTTAATAACCTTTTTAAACGTTCGTTGCTAAGCTTGCCAATTTTAGACTACACATAACAAAGTAGTTTTCAGATTATTTTCATCTTTCATGTTCATATCGTGTGAATAGTTAAAATCTCTTTCCAATGGGGACTACCGCTTTTTTCTACAATCCGATAGCGCCACTGGCAAGAAGGTATAAAGTCACTAGTAACTTCAGTAAAGTATACCTACGTTATATTACTTATGTCAGTACTGTTAATATTTTTCGCCACGTCCTGATGGTGCCACAGCCACCAGCAATTAATTTAATTTAACGTCTGTATTTATGTTATTTATTTATTTTTTTATAATGGATAAATGAAGAATTACTAAACACAAACCGTTAATCTCTAAACCACTCTAAACGTTTGGCATACCTTACTTGCCACTAGCGCCATCTGACGAATATAAAAATGTAAACATTTGACGTAGACCTCATTTGATGCGTCAAAATATAGTAGGCCCCTTTCTTTACAACAAAAAATATCTGATAGTAAGTTCCTGTAGAAATTTTACGTTTTTATGAAAAATGTGATTGTAATAATATAACATAGATAGACGATGCTCATGTTACGTCATATAATATTTCAATAGATATTCATCGTAAATTCTAGACATTATATTGTATCAAATATGGTAACAATACCGCTCACTGTTTATTGTAGTGGAATTTATAATACGATATTGTAATAATTCTTGTCATTATAAAGATGGTGAATTTTTCTGAGAATTATAAAAACGTTTCAACAGAATGGAAGTTTGAATGTTTCCTAATATTTTGACGATGCATTTACCAAACGTTAGCATTAATTTATTTAATGCAAATGTTAAACTGACCAAACTCGCATAAGAAGTTACACTTAAAAAAATAATTGATAGAGTTCATACATTTCAAGAAAACCAAATCCTAACAGAAGCCTGCGCACAGAAACTGGTGGGAGCAGTGGTGTACCTACGCAAAACAGATTCTGACGCACAGACGTAGGTGCCGGGGGCTTAATTAAATCCGATTTTTTTTATTTAATAAATGGTATTAATAAAATCTTTTAAACATCACTGATAATGCACTTCAAACACAATTCAATATACAGCGTGTCCACGGAAGTTCTTTACAAATGGAATTTTTTTTTATTAATTATTGGAGCAAAAATTTTTTTCTGTGGAAAAGTTCTGCTTCGTCCAAAACCTCTAAAACACCAAAGAAAATTTTTTTCGGCCTAAAGTTATACTGTTCTTTGTATGGAGAGAGATGGAGGACATGTTGAATTCTGATTTATAATTCTGAATAAATAATTATACTTAGAAGTTAGTTATGTTATAATTTTGAATTAAATTTGATTATGTAACTAATTTAGCGAAAATCTTGAATATCACAGATAATTTTTATTTTTAGTAAAATAAAACTTTTTGATTTCCCTCGTATAACTTTAGGCCGAAAAAAATTTTCTTTGGTGTTTTAGAGGTTTTGGACAAAGCAGAACTTTTCCACAGAAAAAAATTTTTGATCCAATAATTAATAAAAAAAAATCCATTTGTAAAGAACTTTCGTGGACACGCTGTATAGGTACTCTATTATTAACAGCATGTATAGGTAATATAATAAACTAAACAGTGAACACTGTATGACAAGTAAAAAGTGCACTGACATGTACACAGAAACTGGCGCACCCCTTCAAAAATAGAATAGACAAGTCCGAACCAAACCTGGTTTCTGCGCATGAGGCGGTTAAGTTCCTTCTCTAAATGTATGAACCCTATATGCTTTATCCATCCTTCGTGCTTTACAATTTGTAGTAAACAAGAACGAAGCTTATTTTGTGACTTTATTAATAATATCTTCATGAAGCGCAATGGCTTACTAAGTCAGTAGGGTTATGCAAAGTTTGGCACTTGGCGAAATCTAATTAAAAATAAATCAATACTAACATAGAAATAGGAAAAATATGTGTTTCAAGTCTTCATGGTTTCCGGACTTGTAGGCCGTGGTCCGGTGGTATTTTTACCTGACGTTTCGTCTACAACTGCGGTAGACATTCTCAAAGGCGATGTGGTAGCGGTCGAAGTGTCCTCCTTGGCGGCTCACAGGTCAGTGTGTCAGTGACTGGTGTCCTCCCTTCTTTTATGCCTAGTACCAGTGTGTTCTCCGTTCGGTCGTAGTCCGTTTCTCTGTAATTGGCCAAGCCCGGAAACCATGAAGACTTGGAACAATGCCGGCCGTGAAAGCTTGCACACCTGGATAAAATATGTGTTTGTTTGCGGCGGCTAAAACCAGGAACTCCTGATTCGGTTTGAAGAATTGTTGTTCTATTTAAGTAAAAGGCCATTTCTTCCCGTGTGATATGGGTAGGTACGCTACGACTAAAGGGGAATGAGAAGTGATCGAAAATGTAAAGCAAGTCGAGGTAACTGCAAGAGAATTCTGAGCTAAATTGGTGTTCTATTATTTCATTTGTTTATATTTGTGTTATCATATTTTCACATGAATAATAGATATTTATGCAACCAGTGGCTAAAGTGAGTTTATCGTACGATTTTAACAGGTTGTTTTTTAATCACGCTGGTAAATTTTGATTGCTACGTGTTCATTGGTCGCTGCTGCGTTTTCATTTTGGCAAATTGTTGATTGTTACCATAGCAACCGTCATTTAACAGCGTGTTTAAAAAATAAAATTGTACGATGAACCCAGCATAAGGTTATGTTGTATTTATACCTTCGGCTCGCGCGGTAAACTCACACTCGTTCTGGTATAAATACAACATAACCTTAAGCTCGTATCGCAACATCACTATACTGTCATAATTATAATGAGCCATTTTCTTGAGAGTAGTTCCTTCAATTATCCACGAGAGGCAGCACTTGTGGTAGGTACAAACATCATGTATTCCCCATTAGTGTCGCGTCATTTTTGTGCTATAACTTAATTATTAAATTATTGTTATTATTAAATTAATTACATAATTAAGTTATACCACTAAAATGATACGACACTAATGGGGAATAAAATATAATGTTTGTACCTACCACAAGTGCTGCCTCTCGTGGATAATTGAAGGAACTACTCTCAGGAAAATGATTCATTCGTCACTTTGACCACGCGTTACATACAATATTTTTGCAACAACTGCTTAAAATGTTTAATTTTAAGCGAATAAAACAAAACAATTTACATCAATATTTTATTTTATTATTAGAAAACAAATTTATATTAAACATTAAATGATTTTATATAACACATGCACGCTTTTAGTGTTTTTTCGTATCAGTTTTGCGGACCTTAAATGACCGTTTATTGACGAGTGACGTCATGATCCACGTTTTTCGATGAATAATGGAAAAACATTTGAAAAACCTGTTATCTAATGAACATTATGTACCTCTTTTCGGTGTTATAAATGAAATATGGTTACTATGGTAACATAGTGAAAAAATATTGTATCGAGCCCAATGTTTTTATTATGAGATGCCTACTTCTGTCAGTGACATTAAATTATTCAATTAAAGTCTAAAACCATGCATGTGTTATATAAAGTATAGTGTGCAACACGTGTGCTAAATATTTATGCGTCAGGCGCGGTGTTTTCAGCACGAGTAGGTAGCGCCAGAGCCTTGGCGAGTGAGCATCGCGAGCCGAATACGCCTGACACATAAAGATGTATTTAGCACACTTGTCACACAACATACTATTTTTTCTTTATTTCAGTTACATTATAGCACAGCAATCTATAAAGTACATACTACTTTACACACGCGTGTTTTAAAATAAAACAAAACAGTGTATTGCTTTATAGCACAGAACCTATGCTATAAAGTATTACCTTACATATTCATAAAACAAATCAGCAGAAGCTTCCATAAAGCGAATCACTTTACGAACGCTACACAGCTCTCTAAAATTGAACTTTTCAAGCAGGTGTTGCAAAAATATAAATAAACAAATAGCGAGTAATTAGAGACTGCACAAGTCACGGATTTATTGAACACACGGTACAACTGTACAAGTATTCAAAATATACGCGTCACCAATCTGAATACTAGATGCATCTTAATGCATAATAGTTTTGTTTAACTTAAGTAACTTAATGGCGCGTTCAATTCATCCTTTAAAGTTTATAGTTAGAAAAGCACGAAGCTTGCTTTGTGACATCACAAGTAAAGCTCTGTGGTGCGCTCCTCTTCTCATGAAGTGCAACTACAAATCCTGATATATTGTCAGTGTGTGTGTCGGTGTATAAGGGATATAGGAAGACGAAATAGTCTGGAGGTTATGTTCCGTGCGCTAAATTATATTAAATCTATAGTTTATTTCCTTTCAAAATTATTGTTTAAATTTAATATAGGTATTTATCGTGTTCATATCAACTTTGAGGCGCTGTTAATGCTGAGTTTCTGATACGACTTTCAGCTTTAAATCTAGATTAAAAATGTCGTTTGTTTTCAACTGTTTGAAAACAAAAGACGTTCTTAAATCTAGATTTAAAGCTAACACCAGTGCCGTTGTTTATATCATTATATGACATTTGCATGACTCCCCACAGTTCCCAAAATCTAATCCGAGAACTGCTAAAAGCATCAATTAGATTTTAAATTTATTATTAAAAAGTAATAAATGGAAAATATTTTTACGGATCACCCTGTATACGAACGGCAGGCAACAATTCTGAGAAGCGGCGTCTGACGTTGAACACACTGGTGTCTACGCGAAGATTCTAGACAACGCTAGACAATACGAGCACACAGTGGGCTTAGGCAGCGCAGGTATATAAACGAGTGAGTGAAGCGAACAGGCAATCAGTCGACGGTGTCACGCAATTGGTAATCAGTGAATGGTGAGTCGTGCCATCAAGCGGATCAGTGATATAAATATTGATCAGTCAACGGGAATCAGTCAGTGTAGATTGTACTGTGACAGTGTTGAACAGCGAAATAAATATGATATAAATACAGTGATATAAATAATTACAAATAAATAATCCTTGTATATATAGTTATTTGTTAAGTGTTATATAAGTGGCTCATTTCGTTCAATAATTACCGTTTAAGTTTTTTTTCATTGTTAGAATTGACTTTCCGTTGTTGCATTTATTGTTATTATATTTTTAATTATTGTAAATAAATATTTATTCCGCCAACTCAGAAAACAGTTTTGTAACAATATGAATTGATGCTAGGCCCAAATAGTCCTAGCTGTTGGTGGCCTTAAAAAAACTATATGAAGAGCAGTGGAACCTTTGATGTGAAGACACTAAAACACGAAACTATATAACTAATTCCTTCTCGACGTACATTTTGCTAACTGTGTTAGCATCATCAGGAGATGATTATAAATTATCTCCTGATGCTGCTAACACGGTTAGCGAAACGTACGTCGAGAGATAATTGTCAAGTGGTTTGGTTTTTTGTGATTACCTACTTTTAATATTCGCATTCTCGGTTTCACAAAGCGTTGTCAAAAACTTGATTTCACAATGACCTTAGATTGTGATAATATAATTACAGTTTTTATACAGTCTAACGTCGTTGTGAAACTCCCTGTCATGTAGAACATTAGATTGTACTCGCACAAAAACAAATGATTGATCTACATCGAAAAAGATCGCTTTTCAAGCTAAATTTTGATCAAAGTGCGTAGAAAAATGTTGTATCGAAGTGGAAATTGTACAAAGAAACTATAATACTTGCAATATGTATATTGTATATACACAGTTTAAAAAAATTAGACTGATGACCAGTCCTATACTTCCCACCTGGTAAATATTTGCAAAAAATAAACACTCTTTTTTTATTCTTTGAAGAAAAGCATGGCCTTCTTTTTTGTTTAGAGATCTACTGATATAGCAAAAATCATGGTAACCTTGATTTACGTACAATTTTTATTTTTTTTGTAAAATATTTTTCTTCTCGAAAACTGTACATTTTAGAGAAAAAAAATATTTATATTTTTTTCATAGTATAATTACATCTAGAATTCATTTATATTTTTTTTTACCTATGTTAATACGTGACATTGAGAACGTTTTTTTTAATATCTCAGGATCCACTAAACCGATTTGACTCAAAATCTAAGCAGATTTAAGTTAAAGGCTGATAAACACAACAGAACAATCGGCATGGCCGTATGTTGTTCCGTTTTTACGATATCGAAAGCGAAAAATTGACCACATACACACACACACACACATACAGACATCAGTCAGAAAATGATCTTAAACGATTGCTAGGGTCTCAAAACGTGAAGATCTGTTAAAATCTCGAAATATTTTTTTCGGACTAAATCCATTACTTCCCTACCATAGTAGAGGTGCGAAATAAAAATATCGTTTCAATCGATCAATTATTTTTCGAGGAGAATCGATTTGAAACTAATGCTTTTCTTATGGAGAAATATGTGTGGTCACAATCTAAGGTCATTGTCAAATTTTTTGACAACACTTTTTGCAACTGAGCACAGTGTATTAACACATATACGATATTGTCACAGGTTTTTGCATTGCAACCAGTTTTTTACTTTCCATCTCTACTATGGTACGGACGTATTAGATTAAGTCGGAAATTTTGTATCTCTCTCTCTCTCTGTGTGTGAGTGTATGTTAAAATATAAATAAAATCTTAATATCTTTTTTCTGAAATGTACCTAAAGATTTCAAGAAAAAAATATTTTTTAAAAAATTGTATGGAACTTACTTTTTATTTGCATAATAATTTAAGGTGTCTATAATATGATTTTAGTTGGCCATCAGTAGATCAACCATAGATATATTATCATATATAGATTAGGGAAACCATAGGCACAACAATAAGTGAAAGTGTTACCTTGGAAAAGCGATAGTAAACATAGCAGTTTCCTTTTCCTTGTCATTTTAAAACGTCAGTTTTTATAATAATATTATTTTTCAAACAAATGTTTTCACACGTTTCCATAGATACCACCAGTGTGATAGAAGAAGACAGAAGAACGGCTATATTCTCCATCTCCATCTTTTGCAACCACGCTTTTTTGGGTGGCTTCCCGAATCTATCTACAGTAGGTATGTAAACAGGTAAGCTGCACATAGAGAAATTAGCATTGGGAAAAAATGAATGGATCGAAGTGAGCCATGACTCATAATACACATATTTTTATAGAGTTGCTATGGTTTTGTCAGTGTTTTTATTTTAGTTTCAATTATTTTTATTTTACTTGACATTTAAACGGCAAATAAAATAAAAATAATTGAAATTAAAATAATAACACTAAAATAACCATAGCAACTCTATATAAATACGTGCATTATGAGTCCTGGCTCACTCTGATCCATTCATTTTTTCCCAATGTTAATTTCCCTATGTGCAGCTTACCTGTTTACATACTGTATATTAATTCTATGAGATCAACAAACACGTAAGCCGGCCATGTTTTTTTATTTTAAGAATATGAAAAGAAGGCAATTGTTTTGTAGGGAAAATGTACAGTTACTAGAGATTGTTTAATAGATGGAAGTATAGGACTGACTGGCTATCTAGTCGAATTTTTTTTATCATTGTGACAGCACATCCAATGTAATCTTGTGCATGGAACGTACAAACATTTTGGACATTAAACGTGCTGCACTGTCTTCACCGTTAAGAGAAAAGACAACGTAACTACACCTGGGACTCCATTGTACTGTGACACGGTAACTCAACCGATAGCCCATGGGTACTGGGACGTCACAATAGCTCTAAGCGTACAATGTAGAATGTAGACAATACTTACCTCCCATCTACCGCTCCAGCCTCCAAGTTAGCAGCCCACCTCCTGCAATTACGTAGAATGTTGCACACACGTTTTAGATTCTATAAGACTAGAAGACATTGCTGCTTAAGAGTTAGGTACAATCTACTATTATTACATTATTTTACTAGCTTTTACCCGCGGATTCGCTTTTGATTTTTTATACCTTAACCTAATCCAATCGTAGGCAGATAAACAGTAGATATAAGGTTCCTATCAAAATCAACATTTACGCGAGTGAAGTCGCGGGTAAAGGCTAGTGGTTTTGTACAATGTAGGGACAAATGAACATAGTCATCATCATTGCTACCACAACAAAGTGGAGGATAGCATCGATTGACCACATTTATAATATTACAAATTGAATCGCAGTTTTAAACCGTGTTTTGGTATATTGACAATTTTAACTAGGTACAAAATAATATTCAGTTTTAAAACTTTTATATGGTGACATATTTGTCTGTATTATTTTTTTATTTCGATTTTTTATTAAAAAGTTTTACCGATCCGGCATTTTATTTAAATTGGCGATATTAATATGTAAAAAAACCGACCAAGTGCGAGTCAGACTCGCGCATCGAGGGTTCCGCACTGCAAAAAAAGTTTTTACTTATATTTTATTTTGTTCTTTTAAGTGTTTGAACATTTTTCCGTATTAAATTTAATTAACTTAATTTTTAAAGTAAAAAATTCCAAAATGTTTACATTATAAAAAAACTCGGGTCGCAGTGCCAAAACTCTGCCGACAATATAGTGTATTTGCTAATACAGGCTTTGTGGCTTTAATACGTAAACTTAGTTTGTTTTTGGAGAAAATAAAAAATTTAACCCCTTAATACATCCCTTAAAATAATATTTTTTTTTCTTCATTTCAATATTATTATCAATGCAACCTCTGTACCAAATTAAATACACCCTTCAGTAAGTAAATCACTATCCGCAAACCAGTGTTTTCATAAAATTTGTAAGTCCGGTCCTGTCGGGCCGATTTAATTAAAATTTTAGCAGCACATTTTGATCTTTACTAAAAAGTTAAATTTCAATTTTGAAACAATTCTGAGAATTTTTTCGGTATTTTTGGGCCCAAAAACATTTTTCAACCCCTAAAACCCACCCTTAAAATGGTTCGATTGAGCCCATTTTAAATAGGTTCCGTGCGGTGATGGATTCCAACGTGTGTACCAAATTTCGTCAAAATCAATTAACTCTTTCGAAAGTTATAGCCCGCACACATATATATATATATAAATATATAAATATATAAATATATAAATATATAAATATATATATACATATATAAACAGACATTTCCAAAAATGGTGCCAAAGTGTTCAGGAGGCTATGAAACGTCGAGAAATGTTGGTCCGACCCCTAGGTCCCGCCATCCGACCGACGCCAATAGTGTATGTGCCATATGGCAAATACACTAAAAACAACAATCACGTCAGTTGGATTTTAACCCGGGTCTTCGTAGTGACACGCGAGCGCGCTAACCATTACGTTGCGCCAGATACAATGTCACAGTTGTGTATACTGTGTCTACTGCAGTCTATTAACAGTACTACGATAGAGCAAAAAAAAAAAAACAAAAAAATGTTGAAAAAAAAGTTTTTGGTCGGTTTTTATAATTTGTTGTTTTAGTTTCGAGTTCGCACTATAATCACACCAAGTTTCACGCTTGTAGGTATGTGTTGCCGTTTTTACGACAGAGCAAGAATAAAAGAACGTTGAAAAGAACAATTTTTACTTCCCACCTCTACTATGGTAGGGAAGTAATGGATTCAGTCCGAAAACAATATTTCGAGATTTTAACAGATTTTCACGTTTTGAGACCCTAGCAATCGTTTAAGATCATTTTCTGACTGATGTCTGTATGTGTGTGTGTATGTGTGTATGTGTGTATGTGTGTGTGTGTGTATGTGGTCAATTTTTCGCCTTCGATATCTTAAGAACGGAACAACATACGGGCATGCCGATTGTTCTATTGTGTTTATCAGCCTTTAACTTAGATCTGATTAGATTTTGAGTCAAATCGGTTCAGTGGATCCTGAGATATTCAAAAAAACGTCCTCAATGTCACGTATTAACATAGGTAAAAAAAAATATAAATGAATTCTAGATGTTATAATATGAAAAAAATGTAAATATTTTTTTTCTCTAAAATGTATAGTTTTCGAGAAAAAAAATATTTTACTAAAAAAAATAAAAATTGTACGTAAATCAAGGTAACCATGATTTTTGCTATATTAAGCTAGCCATCAATAGATCACCAAACAAAAAAGAGGGCCATGCTTTTTTCAAAGAATAAAAATTAAATTGTGTTTTAAAGACCACCAACAGCTAAGGTTATTTGGGCCTAGTCAAAGAATAAAAAAAAGAGTGTTTATTTTTTGCGAATATTTACTAGGTGGGAAGTATAGGACTGGTCATCAGTCGAATTTTTTTGTATGGGAACCCCCCTTAATTTTTACTTTTTGTTTTTTTTATAATTATTTGTTAGGATATCCGCTATAATAACACGTCATAGTCTTGTAAAAATTTTAACCGGCTACTTATTACGGTTCAAAAGATACAGCCTTTTAAAGGTAGGACGGACGGACAGACAGCGTTGGCTTAGTAATAGAGTTCCAGTACGGAACCCTAAAATGGACTGTGCCTCACCCACATAAACGCACGGTCGAAGTTATACTTAATACATTTTTCATTAGAACACGTTCCGTTGAAGTTTTTGACATTTATACTATTTACTTATTTTTTATTGCACATTCCGCTACACTACGTCTAGCGGATGTGTTCTATTATCGCTTTGCGCGTCAGAGCTGAGCTTCGTTCATACAAGAAGTTATATCTAGGTTAATTTCGCACGAAATCCATTTAAATTGTGGCTGTTTGAAAAGGGAAGATTCTGTTCTATAAAATGGAACCATTTTTAGATTGATTCGAGTTCGTAATTACTCCTAAAATTGTAACTGAAAATTGCGAACAGCAGTTGTCGGTTGGTCTGTACGTACGTACGTCCGAGCTCTACAGTTCGCAATTCTTGACGAATCGCTTTGTTTAATACCAGACTAGAACCCTATTTAAATTTACTGAAATGTGTTCACTAATTTAATTTTTATAAATAATTGAATTTTATTATTTTTGACAGCTATTGTAGTATAATATTGTACAATGTACAGTATTATAGGTAATTATTGTATAAAAACTATGCTACTACACTGCTATACCATAAAAATAGCTTATCATTCGTAGACTCTTTTGACATATCATGATAATTTATCAAATTTCCCTTAAGCCATGGAAACATAAGTGTCCCACGCCTGCTTACAAATATTACACTATTTTGAAACGTCAAAAATTGATTTTTAAAATAATATAAAATTTATAAGAAAACAAATTTATCCTGGAATGAGACCTAGCTAGATCGATTTTTTGCCCCACCCCCAACCCCTTTTCAGGAATTTTTATCCAAATCGTTAGAGCCGTTTTATTAATTTTTGACTCGGTTTCCAATTCACTATTCTCGTCTAAAGAAGTATAACTTCAATAAACTTCAATAAAGAAACGCATTGAGTACTGCCACAGAGATGCATACAGACAACAAAATTTTAGCAATACAAAATATTGATTTTAAACATATTATATCGCAGAAAAATTTTAATTTTAAGGGATGGGCTATATTGCACTATTAATTGCCATTAATATTGTTAATTAAAACAATCAGTAATGTTGCCATAAATTCTCTAATTTCGTCTAAACTATTTCATTCATAGTTAAGTAGGTAGGTACTTCTGAAATTTAAAAATATCACATAAATAGTAAAAAAAGTGTCTGAACGAAACTGAATAATGACTTTTCTATAAAATATCTGTAGTGAACGTCCTTTACACAATATATGATTTGATAATATTATATTTTATTATTCCATCAATATAAAATTTTAAACGGTACTAAAATGTTTTATAGACATTTTACGGTTTACATAAATGAAAAAAAATGATGCTATATTTAGCGATCATTGATATTTTCTTAAGTACGATGAAAAAATGTCAAATTTAGCAATACTATTGCAAATATGAACGTAGCGATGGTCATACACGTCGCGATAATTATTACATTTACCTATACAAAATTCAGTTATATTCAAATTATGAAAATCCACAATCTAAAATAAGACTATACTAGCTATCCTAATGTGCTTAGGGATCATCAAAGCTTCAAATGTGTAGTTCTTAAGTTCTTCTTTAGGGTTCCCTACCTCCGAACGGAACCCTATTACTGTGCCTACGATGTCTGTCCGTCGTCTGTCACAAGATTCTATCTCACAAACGGTAAAGAGGGTAGCTAGTTAAAATTTTCGCAGATTATGTGCTGTTATGGCATGAATTCTGGCAAATAATGTAATTATATTAATTATAACGTTACGTGGCGAATTTAAGTTCAGTGTCGCCTTGTGCTACTCGAAATTGGCCGCCCCCTTTAAAAAAAATGTTCTCTTATGACACTTGGCATTTTGTCAATTGCCGCTGATTATTTATTTATTTATTTTTGTTTTCTATCAATAGCAATAGTGTTTGTCAAATTCGGGTTTATGAAAGTCGTGCTTGAATTTTGTCGTCCCAGGGGCCTGGTCCAGTCTACCCATATAGTGGGGCCGCTAAGTGACGAATTCAGCTTCAACCTTGCACTTTCTGATAGAGAGATACCTTTCGGTACGAATGTTGGCGGCCCCATATCTTCACTTTAAGAAGTGGGGTCATTTTGGGGCCCGCGACCGGGCCCCTAGACAGGGTAGTTGCGTAACTTTCAGGGGCAAAAGGCTTGTAACTCAGCAACCGTTCCTCGCAGAGTCCGGGGGGGGGGGTTGTCTCAATGGATTCAGCACACTCTATTTCATACGGGACGGTCCTCAGACCACCTTCGAAACCTCCCCAACCCGCGTATAGAGGTGAAATATAAGTGCAAATGTTCGTACACTATGAATAGATGTTTATATCATATGACATGAGAATGTCAAAATGGCTTCCACTTCTTAAAGTGAAGATATGGGTCCGACCAACATTCGTACCGAGTGGCATCTCTCTATCACGTCGTGCATGGTTTAAACACTTAACGGCTTCACTACATCCCCTTTTCAAGATGGCGGCCAAATGGGGTGGGCGCCGACCCCGAAAACTCATTTTTAAACTTACACCGCCCCTCCCTACGCAACGAAAAAGAAAAACTTGTCCTACCCAAAATGCAAAAGTAGCCTAAAAAAATTAACATTTCAATGGACTACTTATATTTCACCCCTATATGCGGGCTGAGAGAGGTTTCGGAGGTAGTCTGAGGGCTCGTCTCGTATGAAATAGAGTGTGCTGAATTCAATGAGACTACCCTCAGGACTGTGCGAGGAACGGTTGCTGAGTTACAGGCGTTTTGCCCCTGAAAGTTACGTAACCACTCTGTCTAAGTGCCCGGTTGCGGGGCCCAAAATGGCTCCACTTCTTAAAGTGAAGATATGGGTCCGACCAACATTCGTACCGAGTGGCATCTCTCTATCACAAAGTGCCAGGTTGAAACGCTTAACGGCCCCACTAATACGTAAATATACTTTATACAGAATGTTGATTTACTAAGAATTAAAACGATATTGTGTTTTGGGGCAAACAGAGAAAGATTGATCATTTAACATCAAAGTGTTTCTAAATCTCATTTCGACGACCACGGCTACGCAACGGCAAACAAGTTTGCTTTATTAACCAAGTACTGGTCGGTTACGCCTGTCCAACTGCCACCGTACCAACGCGACAGTCTACCTGCTAGAGCACACGATGTATGATGTGCATTCATTATTTAGATCCATCCTTTTTGGTCACAGAGTGTTTTCCACTCGTTGCACTGGTGCACACTGAAAGTGTTCTCTTGTTTCAAGTTTCAGCAACTATACTATAGAGTATAGAGTATAGAGTATAGGTATTCAAAAGCTAAATGGAACACCGAACAATAAAAATACGTGATACACTAGCTTTCATTAAGGCCGGTATCAATTTACGCAGAGCTTGAGAATGAACGAACTCGTAGAAATTCCTTTCTGCGTTTTCCCGACTCATTTATTACTAACCCGCAATAACTGGGTTCTAATCGGAGAAATGGGGAAAGTATCAATGGCATTTTCAGTTTATTAATAAAAAAATATAGGTACAGTTACAATCCCTCATTTTACGCGGGGGTTACGTTCTATGAAAATGTTCCGCAAATTAAAACGGCGTATATTAAGACTTGACATTCTGTAACTTTTCTTTTCTCTTCTTTAGTGCGCAGTGGAGAATTAGTGTTATGTAATTAAATGATTAAACAGAAAAGGTTTTACTTTACGAAGTTACGTTTTTATTTAAAATTTTTGATATTATAATTTTAATATTGTACCCAGATTGATTTGACTTCAGTTTAAATTGATAAAAATTTTAGTAAACCGATAACATTCTCTCTTTGTAGCGTACGACTTCACTATTAATTAAATACTTTAATATTATTGTTTGTCGTATTGAATTCAGAATAATTGATTTAATAAATTATTGTCTTCAATGTTGCTCCTGCAGAGAGTTCCTTATTCGCCACCGATTAAAATTTAACTACTAAAAATTCTGTATTAATTTTTAAGAAACGGGAATGCAAATTCTTTCAATTTGATTGAATTATATAAATGAGTAACATGAGGTCAAGTTAATCTAGGTACTTACATAACATAGCTATAAGAATAAAATTTATTTGAATATTGTACAAGAAATAACGAATTAAAATTCAAATAAAATATGTGTGTATAAAAAATACTTATTGTAATGACATATCGTTACAATTCAAACAAATATGGGGGTTAAACTGCAAAGAAACAAAAAAGAACTGCATTTTAAGGACACAAAATTTACGTAAACTTTTTTTACATCTTCATTAATTACGAATTGAAAACAACTATTAACATGACTAGAACTCAAAAGTAGCATTTTCGAATAATTGAAAATCACTATTTAGAAAAATAGGTAATTATTATAGTGGTCTGCTTAAAGTTATTATTTAATTTTCTTCGGAGTTCATTTTTATGTAAAAAAAGTTTTTTTTGGATAGGAGAAAAAATATATTAATTTGTCTTACCACCTCATTAGCACTCGTCCAACGCGTGTTACGTGCACAAATCTGCACATATCAGAAGATCAACCCACGCACTTCTTAGAAGATGAGCTACTATCTCTATTTTGAACCATATAATTTTTTATGAGATAAATTATTCTGTTTCCTAGCATCGAGCTGACAGGTCGCTCAACAATAAGTTGTTCTAGAAGTTTTCAATAATTGTTTATCTATATTATATTATAATTATACTTATTTGTACTACAATTTTATATTTTCAATAAATCTAATAAAAGTGTTTTAGTTGATAATAATAAAATAAAAGTTTTTAAAAACATAATTTGCAAAAACCAAATTATAACTCGCGACATAAATTTCAGGTTGGAATCATTACAGTGCTGATTTTCCAGCAACTGTGTAGAAAGTATTGTATAATGGCGAAAAAATCAAATTCGAGATATCAATGTGAATTTAAACTTATCATCGTCCCTATGATGTCCGGCCGTCCCGTATGCATGTGCATTGTGCAACAGATCTAAACCAAATTTTAAACTTTGGGTTTTTAGAGGATTCCTTAGGAGATTTTTTTGAATTTTGAATAACGTCTAATTTTAGAAATATTAGACGAAACGGAAATAGTCGGAAATGGTTGACATGTGAAACAAAACATAGTAGTGAGTAGATAATAATATGTAATACAAATGTTGAGGTCTCAGACGCACAAAGCCAGGTGGCCGTGCGGAAACGTACGAGTCTACCGACAGGTACCTACAAACCCCAGATCCAGGTTCGCATCCCGAAGGCTTTTAATATTTATTTTTTAATAATGAAAATATATAGGTATTGGAAAACAACTTCAAATATAAAAAAATAAAATTACAATTATTTTATTTTACGAACATTTGATTTTATAAGACACATAAAAGTATGTATTAATAAAATTATTTGTGTTTAACGGTATTCACGCATTTGTCTATACCTGCGATACAGACATACTCATTTTTTCCTCCCAAATTAACACCCTCAAATAACAAAGATCGTAAATTCAGATATTCTAGAAAACGGCTCCATCGATTTTTGATGTGAAACATCTAATGGCGCGCTTGGATGGGAGTGAAAACGTTTTGATGGCACGTTGCGTCTTGCCATTTGGCCACCTCGCGTCTCGTAGACTCTTTGGGCGTGAGAATGGCCGAGCGTGTAGCAATACTGTTGTTTACATGGCGTTGCTATGGTTCCTCTATTACAAGTCCACAGTTCCCGGGTTCTAGCCCGAGAGCTGGTAAAAGTGTCAACTGGATTTTCAATTTATTATTAAAAAAAAATATTGAATTGAAAATATGAATTGGTGCTAAGCCCAAATAACCTTAGCTGTTAGTGGTCTTTAAAAACACAATTTTTTTTGTCGACTCTTTCCAACGCTCTTCCCACTTTACTACACCACACACTCGCTACTTTACATGTGTGTTAGTGTGTCGGCACTATACTCGTGAATATCTGTGTATTGGAACGAATTTAAATAAGCGGAGCGTCGTTCCGAGCTGTTTTAATACCCTCGCAGGGGGAGAATTTCTCGCGTAGGGCGCGCAATAAATCATAAATTCTTATCTCTGGAACTACTACTGAACCGATTCTAAAAATTCTTTCACTAATAGAAAGCTACACTATCCCTGAGTGATATAGACTATATTTTGTTTTGATAAATATCTCGCGGGGGGGGGGGGTAATTCCTGTGCAATAGTAACAGAACGTAACCATTAAGTTTCAAGCTGTGAAATTGTCTCACATCTGCCAGGCGTCCCACGACGACGCACATTTTTGAAGTGAAAACTTCCTTATGCGCGTTAGGTACTCTTTGCCTGGGTGTGGCCTGGGTATTGAAAAAATGTGAAGCGTTCGAACTACTCCCGTAAGAATTCGCAACATACTTATATCATAAAAACGGCCGTCTTCATCACTTCGACTCATAGCGCAGTGGTTACGTCTTTGCGTTCTATGCATAGGTTCCTGGGTTCGAGACCTGATATATACATATTTCTCAAAAACCATGAGAGTAATCGAGTCATATTAAGAGTAGCTTTTTTGTAGCAAATAAGTTACTGAATCAATTTTATACTTAAACCCCTTTTCTTCCAATGGCGTAGGAATTTGAATAGTTCAAATATTAAAAAACCCGAGTTCTACGCCTATGGATTAATATTAATCATAATTTTGATATGGGTTTTTTTGTTCCATAAAACTATGTCAAGGCGCGAAATTTAAGCAAAATCGCACAAGCAGTTTTAAATTTATAACAAAAAAACGATTTCAAAATTGTAACTTCAGGGCCGTAAAGCGCCCAAACTAAGCAATTTTGTAAGAAGGTAAATTTGCTTAAATTGGCTTATTTTAGTCTCAGGAACACGTGATAGGAGTGTGTTAAGTGTCTTTATAGACACCCTGTATGTATTTAAGATTAGCTCGTTTAATAATATAGGATTATAAAGAGGAAAAGTTTGTCACAGGTAATATCAGAAACTATTGACCCGATTTGAAAAATTCTTTTACTGTTTAAGAGCTCACTTCTTCCAGGGTAACATAGACTTATTACCTATTTTACAACGTAAGACAAGTGAGCAAAAATGTAAAGCAAGTCGGGGATCCCTTTCTGAGCTAAATAATTAATTTTTGGTGTACGCTGGCTAAACTAATAAAATAAGGGCGACGTCGGGCCGCAAAGCTTATATTTCATAAATCGATACGTTATTAATGACCCTACAATATGCCACCATCCATTTGTCTCGGAAAAATAAAGAACGAAATTCGCGTTCGATACGTAAGTTGAGCGAGAGAGTCAGTGCAGTGGAGCCGCACTTCCGCAGAAGATACAAGTGCAGCTTTTATAATTTTTTGCCATACCCACTACAAAATAACTACTTTCGATGTATGTATAGCGCGGCCTTTAATGAGTACTTACCGCACTAGGGTTGCCATAGCAACTTCTGTTTATTCGCTCTGTACGCTTGCGTGCGCTTGTCATTACTTACTCACAACCTTCACGGCATACTGTAGATGGAAAGATGGCGACGCAAATGACCTGTCAAAATGTTTTGAAAATGAAGTGAAAAGTAGGTGTTTTGTAGTGGGTATGGCAAAAATATCATATATGATATTATGACTCGTTTTGACATACTGCCATTACTCGTCGTCAGCCATATAGTCCATTACAAATCTAAATATCCAATCTACTAAGTATATTGATACGGATCACCCTGTATATAACCGGCAGGCAAGAGTTCTGAGAAACGGGGGTCCGCTTACTGTAACAACTGGTACCTGCACGAAAGTTCTAGAGAAGGCGAGAACACACTAGGCTTATGCTACGCGGCCTATAACGGTGAGTCGCGCATTTTTCAAGTCAATGGAGAATACTGAGCGACAAATAGTGCGTCTGATATAAATACAGTGAATATAAATATTTGAAATATAAATAACTAGAAATAAATAGTCCTGGTATATAGTTAATAATTACGAATTCTTATATATAGTTGTTTGTTTTGCTTTGTAATTACTGTTTAGTTATTGTTTAATTGTGTTGATTGTTAGAATTGACTTTTCGTTGTTGCGTTCATTATTGTTGTGTTTTTAATTATTGTAAATAAATATTTATTCCGCCAACTCAGAAAACAGTTTTGTAAAAATATATTTATACAATATTTTTACCAACGCCATTTCATTGTCTAGTCGTAAAAAAATTAAGATATTCTGACAAAAATGTAGCATCCTGCATTCTTTCAACAATGACTACTTGTATTTCGTATATGAAGTCTCGCTAGCTTAAATGTCATTGTTTTATATGTAATGAAATGTGCATAGCCTTCTATGCAACGACAAAATGCATACCAGTGGCGCCCGTTCCATCAGCTTAGTTATGCAACATTAATTCAGTAATTTCTCTATAACAAAAACTTAAAGGCAGCGTTGCCGTTTCGGTTTAATTGTACTGAACTGTGTATTAATCGATTCAGTTTAGTATGGATTCAGTACATTTTCTGTCAAAAAGTACATAAATAATCGTCAATTATTGAAATTTTCCGGCATTCAGTATATTTTTTTTACAGATTCGGAGGATTTTCTGTCAAAAAATCATAATAAACTTAGATTATTTGAATTTTCCGCCATTCGGTACGTTTTTGACAGATTCAGTACATTTCTGTCAAAAATTCAATACCATATAAAATTCGGCTGTGGCAACACTGCTTAAAGGGGTCTATCATCCTCCCTCTCGTATAAAACACTACTGAGCCCTCCCGATCGTATTTTTAATCCGGAGTTTGATTTTTTGCGCCAAATTAAAGCTGATGATTCTCTCTTGGGGCGCTGCAGGCCAAACTTTTGAGTTTATGCCGCACAACGCCCTTCTGAATATTAAATGGATTTACGTCTGCGCTACTGTTGATTCTTTTCAACATATTTTTAAAAAGTACCCACTCGGTAGCCCGCCAAGACAAAGCCTTTATTTTTAATTTTACCTGTTGTTAGTGCAGCTATGTCAAACTTTTATTTATTGTGATTAAAAAATCAATTAACTACGTTTGATAAACTCTGTTATAATTGAGAATGGTTATTCACAAAATAAAATAAGAAATTTAAATAACTAGTAGATAACAAAAAATCTAGTTTTCAATAAATAATAAAAAAAGGGTCTTGGCGGAACTCTAAAAATGCAGTTTGCCACATGGAATTAGAAATTAAAGATTTTCGGATTTTTTCCTTTACTTGTGCTATGACGCCTTCCTTCGTCGCAAATTGCAAGATTTTAGGTGAACGGGAAGTACTCTAGAGGTTTTGATGAGTGAGTAGTGACTCACTCATCAAAACCTCTAGAGAACTATGAAAAATACATTTTTTAACTTCCCATTGGAAGTTATTGTAATGGGTCCGAAAATCGAAATCAAAATGTATAACAAATTTTTATGTTTATGTGTTCATTTCTTTCTAAGACGAAATCTCGAGAATGAAAAATGATATCGACTACGTTAGGGTGCCAATCGACGCGTATTAACGTAAATATGATCTGAAATTTTTTTTTTCAAAATCGGTTCAGTCGTTCTTTTTTCTTAACCAAATAGACTCCAAAAAAGTAGATTTTACACAATGTCTCGCGAATAAAAAATTATATCGACTTCGTAAGGGTGTCAATCGAGGCGTGTTAACGTCATTTTGATCCGACATAAATTTTATAAAAATCGGTTCAGCCGTTTTTTTTTTTTGAATTATTGTTAAAAATAAATAATAATTATGGTTTAATGATTAAAATGATTACTTTTCTGTGTAATATCTAATTTAATTATTATTATTAAATATTTATCAAACTGGGAAGTTCGTCGTATGGACCTCAAGGGTCGCACTTTAGTTCTAATAAATGACCCACCTCACGGCTTGTTTAATCTTTTTATTGCATTGAATTTTTTACATGATTATGGGATCGCAGACCTTAGTATTTGACATAAATTTCAACTTGATATCTCTAAACGTTCCTGAGAAAAAGGGTTTTGACGGACAGACAGACAGACGAAAAACAAAGTAATCCTATAAGGGTTCTGTTTTTTCATTGTGAAGTACGGAACCCTAAAAATGTTTATAACCCCTTTCCACAATACGAAATCAGTTTCAAACTATGTTTCCATTTACTTTACAAGACTCTATAAGAAAAAAACGTGAGCCGTCGTGGGACACCTGGCAGATGTGCAACATTTTTATAGTAGTTCCAGAGATAAGAATTTATTTTTTTTACCCTTCGCGAGAAATTTTCCCCCTGCGAAGATAATTAGAGTTAGCATTTTTAGAATCGGTTCAATAGTTCCGGAGATAAGAATTTATGATTTATTACCTCCCAGCCATCTGCGAGAAACTCTCACCCTGCGAAGGTATTGAAACAGCAATACACAGATATTCACACACACACATACGGTAACATAACAGTAATGCAGTGTACTGCAGTAGGTGGTCAGACGCGACGTGCGATCTGAGCGACGTAATATTAAATCGTTTTTACACCCGCGCCATAAGATGTTTAACATCAAAAATTTAAATGCCATTGTCACTTTAATTTTACCAAACTTAATTGCCTTCTATTTCAAAACAAAAAAAAATTAAACTGAAACTATTTAATGCTAAAGGATCCTGAAAGGCAAAAAATAGCCGAAACAAAACTTGAATGACATTACTTTAGCTAAGTGCTCGTCTCATACATATTTTACCGCATGTAAACTATGTGATTGTGCATCCATCGTAGGGCTTTGCTCCTCTGGTCCCAGAGAAACGACAGTTTAATTCAGCGGCGCAACCACCGCCAGCTTTCGTGGCCTCCAGAAACAAGACCGTGATTAATTAACAGACGTTATATGAGCTCACGCTGAGATGTTTTATCCTCGCTTTCCTAAAACAATGCTCCCTCCAAGTGTTCTACTTACAGACACCTCAACCCTCAACCCTTAACCCTGCAGCTATGAGTCCTTTGTCTATACCTAATTATAATCAGTTCTGTTCTTTCGAAAATGAACACCTGAGAAGTTCGAGTGGAAATAATATACAGTTTATAAAGTTTTCTATTTAAATAAAGCTTACACATAACATGTTTGAATGTATGAAGAAACTTGACTGACATGCTTTATTATATTTTACTAGCTTTTACTCGTGGCTTCGTACGCGTAATGTCGTTTTGACGGGAAGCTTACCATAAATCAAGCCTAACCGAAAAAACGTACCTTATACTTTAAGCTTGAGCGCCAGCTGATGCCAAGTTTCATAAAAATTAGTCCAAATTATCAAACATTCTGGAAACACGTTTTCTCGTCGAGTTACCATACTGTTACAGAACTGTTTTCTGAGATGGCGGAATAAATATTTATTTACAATAATTAAAAACACAATAATAATGAATGCACCAACGAAAAGTCAGTTCTAACAATCAACACAAGTAAACAATAACTAAACAGTAATTCTTAAACAAAGCAAAACAAAACAATAAATAGCACTTAACTAATAACTCGTAATTATTTCCACTACACTAGTATTTATTTTATCAATCTATTTATTTATATCACGGCACTAT
This sequence comes from Mongoloraphidia duomilia, assembly GCA_039654895.1. NCBI lineage: Eukaryota > Metazoa > Arthropoda > Insecta > Raphidioptera > Raphidiidae > Mongoloraphidia > Mongoloraphidia duomilia. The sequence continues at coordinate 17,767,492 of CM077518.1, read as the reverse complement.
TTATATCACTGATCCACCGTAGACTTGACTGCGTGACTCACCGTTGACTGATTGATTCACTCACTCCCACTGGCTGTTTATATATGCTACGTGGCCTAAGCCTAGTGTGTTCTCGCTTTCTCTAGAACTTTCGCCCAGGTACTAGTTGTTACAGTAAGCAGACCCCGTTTCTCAGAACTCTTGCCTGCCGTTTATATACAGGGTGATCCGTAACAATACAAAATATCCGAAAACTCCGAACAATCCGCTAAGAAACAGAATTATAGACAAACTAGCTGCTCGGTTTGACTTCGCTCGGGTACAAATCGTTATTTTCGCTCATTGCTCATCTCTCTTTTATTGTAGAGAGTAATAATATACAGGATAATTCATGACGTCGTGGAAAAATTTCCCAGGACGTTTCCTGTAATTCAAATAAAAATCCTCAAATAAACATGTGTCCAAATAATAACGGAATTGTAACCCCTCACAGTTTATTACAATATGTGTACAATTTTAATGCTGGGTTTATCGTACAATTTTAACGGGCTGTTTTTTTAACCGCGCTGTTAAATTTTGATTTATACGTAAAGTGACCATCCGTCCCAATTTAGGCGGGACAGTCCCGATTTTGAGCCACGAGTCCCGATTCAACAAGCGTCCCGCTTTTGTTCCGTTTTCATTAAATCACGTGCATTAACCCCCAAAAACTCGCTAAAAACCCCCAAAAACTCGCTAAAAACCCTTAAAAACTCGCTAAAACCCCCAAAAACTCGCTAGAAACCCTCAAAAACTCGCTAGAAACCCCCAAAAAAACGCTAGAAACCCCCAAAAATTCGCTAAAAAACCCCAAAAACTCGCTAGAAACCCACAAAAACTTGCTAGAAATCCCCAAAAACTCGCTATAAATCCCCAAACACTCGCTAGAAACCCCCAAAAACTCGCTAGAAAGGGTTTCTAGCGAGTTTTTGGGGATTTCTAGCGAGTTTTTGGGGGTTTTTAGCGAGTTTTTGGGGTTTTTTAGCGAGTTTTTGGGGGTTTATAGCGCGCTTAAGGCTTTTTTGGGCGTGCAACCCAACGGTTGCCTGCGCCGGGTTTTTATAGACCTTGTCCCGCTTTTTGATATTCAGGATTTGGTCACTTTATTTATACGTGTTCATTGGTGGTTGCGTTTTCATTTTGGTAAATTGTTGATAGTTGCCATAGCAACCGTCATTTAACAGCGTGATTAAATAATAAAATTGTACGATAAACCCAGCATTAGACAATGTTTAGTAGGTACTAATTTAAGTGTTCGAAGTGTCCTCCTTCGGCACGAATGTTTTTTAGATGACAATGTCGGATAAGTGAATTTCTCTAACTCAATACAACACATCAGAGTCATTTCTTATTTCTTTTGCGGCCTTCTGTATTCGCTCTAGCAACTGCTCATAGGTAACGCGATATCTTTGATTGATTGGGGTTATCTATATATATAAAACAGTTCCGTTACTTACTGACTGACTGACTGACTGACTGACTGACTGACTGACTGATTGACTGACAGACAACGCCCAGGTCAAACCGCTAAAGATATAAACTTGAAATTTGGACAATAGGTTCCTTTTGTGACGTAGGCACCCACTAAGAAAGGATTTTTCGAAATTCAGCCCCTAAGGGGGTTAAATAGGGGATGAAAGTTTGTATGGAAGTTCGTCATTTTTGAAGTTAGAATCATGACATTTTCCACAGGAGTTCCTTATATTACGTAGGTGAGCAATAAGAAAGGATTCTTGAAAATTCATCCCTTAAAGGGGTTAAATAGGGGATGGAAGTTGGTATGGAAATTCGTCATTTTTGAAGTTAGAAGCATGAAATTTTGCACATTAGTTTCTTATATAACGTAGGTGAGCGCTAAGAATTTTTTTTTGAAAATTCATCCCCTAAGGGGACTAAAAAGGGGATGAAAGTTTGTATTGAAGTTCGTCATTTTTGAAGCTAGAAGCATGAAATTTTGCACAGGAGTTCCTTATATAACGTTAGGTGAGCAAGAAGAAGGGATTTTTTAAAATGCATGCCCTAAGGGGATTAAATAGGGGATGAAAGTTTGTATGGAGGTTAGTCATTTTTGAAGTTAGAAGCATGAAATTTTGCACAGGAGTTCCTTATATAACGTAGGTGAGCATAATGTATTAATAAAATTCTAGCGAAGCGAGTGAGTATTATATTAATAATATTCAAGCGAACGAGCGAAGCGAGCGAGTAATGTATTAAAAAATATCGAGCGAACGAGCGAAGCGAGTGAGTTATGTATTATAAAATTCGACCGCATAAACACCACCAGCCCGGCTTCGCTTCGCAGGAGGAGAATTTCTCGCGGGGGGGATAATAAATCATAAATCGAAAAATACTTGGGCGAAGCCACGGGTAACCGTTAGTATGTCATAAACTTCGAGGGACTACCTACTTCAGTTCCGTTATAGAAAACATTTTCGAAAACACGTGAAGATATTTATTTGAATTAATCGTAGAAATCACCCTGTGAAGTTTTCCCTGACATCATGAATCACCCTGTACAGGTATAGCCTAGGTTACTCGTTAGACGTTAAGCAGCGATTTTAAACAGAGAAAGAATTTTTCGAATTGGTTCAGTGTTTCTCAAGTTTTGAAGTAACATAGGCACAAACTTGTTCTTTTATACAGGATGTTTACTAAACATACGGCAAAAATTCAATGGGTGATTTCTTGGGTAATTTTAAGAATATTTTGTTCTTTTGTGATTTTCTGAAAACCGCTTTGTTTTTGTTTTTGACTGACATGCAATTCATGTAGGTACTATAATATGGGCTTGCCAATGGTAAATTCGTTACAGGCTAGAGAAGATTGAACCATGCATCCTACTGGCATAGTAGTCATTTTCAGCAGTTTTTGTAGGTTAAGGTAATAAAATATTGTTTTTGTAGAAAAAGTTTTATCGCCCTGTATCTTCGAAACAAAGCGTCTTTCCGAAAACAAAAAAGGACAAAATATTCTTGAAATTACCTATGGAATCACCCCTTAAATTTTTGCCGTATGTTTAGTAAACACCCTGTATATTATAGATTAACAATAAGTATAGAAGTATAATATATATTATACGTTAATATTATCTAATTTAAAAATTGAATATACCATTTTTATTCAAACCGTACGCGTACTTTAACAGGTTGACTGCCGAAGGAAGCATATAACTTGATGCTCGAAGAATCGATCATAACAGCCGCGAGTATCACAAGTTGATTCTCAAACACTGCAAGTTATAATAGCTAAGAAAAGCATCATTCGATTCTCAGGTCAATGTAACTTTTATGCAGCCCAATATACACGGCTGTAAGCATTAGAAACTATGCGTGGCCTGCACCTGAGTGAATCGATAGTTGATTCTCAGGCTTGAAATATTTGTAGTTGACATTTCACTAAAAAGCAATGAAACTTCAGATAAAATATTATTTTTATATTTATTCAAACAAAACCAACATATAATTACATTTCTAAATAAGAAAATAACTAATTTTTTTTTCATATGATTCAAGCGTATGCAGACTTAGTTACATAATATGATTCATACGGCCATTACTGCAAACTTCAGCTATATGGGCTACGTGAACATTTGGTGTCTCTCGGCTCAAAAAAACAAAAAAATACATTTTTTAGGGAAAAATAAATTCATTAATGTTAAAGAGCATTATCGCTATCCTATTCAAGGACAGAACAGTTCTGGGCAGAAGGGACCAGATATATTTCTGATTATTGTGGCAGTCAACGTGTTAATTCAAATATGAAACTTAACTTCTTTGTAGACGTTAATGCAAGTGGATATTTAATATTTATAATACGTGTATTTATTACATTACATCGATTAGCAACATAAGAAAGATCAAAGTTTCATACTTCACCCATTACCAATCTAATTAAATGTGAGGTTCAACCACGAGGTTTTTTTTCGAAACTGATCACCATCATCGTCAGTGAAAAATTGGAGAGTTTTTTTATGGTTCACTTTGTGTATATACAGGGTGTCTAAGACTTGCGTTGTCGGCCGATATATTGATTTTGGGTGAAGATAGAAAAGAAGTTTAAATACAAAAGTTGTATAAATTTTAATGGTGTATAACCTAAAAATATTTTCAATTACACAGCCTGTCCCATTTAAGCGTGGCAGATCAAAGTTATGTTTTTTTTAACCTAGCACCCTGTTTTTATTTGTTTTTTCAATTCTGCACCTAAATGTGAACAGAAATTGTAAGGTGAGCTATTCTCGAATATTCAGTAATTTTTGAGTTATTCAAGTTTTAGAAATTTTTGACACATATGCAGACCTTTACCTAAAATTCGACATAGCCAAAACAGAAACCTTTATCAAACTGAAATTTTGAGGATCACTAGATAGTAGACGGACAAATCAATGTCTGTCCTAAAAAAATTAATTTATTATACAGGGTGCTCAAAATAATGTACAGCTTTTACCTAACTTCAATCACGTGTAACTTTTGATTTTTAAATACAACGAGGTTATTTTTTTGTTGCAATTGTATTCTTTAGGATATTTACTAACACTTTTATTAAGGGGTGTCCATTCCTAAACCAAATATTTTAATACGAAAATATTAGGTTTAGGTATGGACGACCCTTAATAAAAGTGTTAGTAAATATCCTAGAGAATACAATTCCAGCAAAAAAATAACCTCGTTGTATTTAAAAATCAAAAGTTACACGTGATTGAAGTTAGGTAAAAGAAGTACATTATTTTGAACACCCTGTATAATAAATTCATTTTTTTAGGATAGACATTGATTTGTCCGTCTACTATCTAGTGATCCTCAAAATTTCAGTTTGATAACGGTTTCTGTTTTGGCTATGTCGAATTTTAGGTAAAGGTCTGCATGTGTCAAAAATTTCTGAAAAACTTGAATAACTCAAAAATTACTGAATTTTCAAGCATGGCTTCCCTTACCATTTCTATTCACATTTAGGTGCAGAATAGAAAAAAACAAATAAAAACAGGGTGCTAGGTTAAAAAAATCATAACTTTAATCTGCCACGCTCAAATGTATAATTGAAAATATTTTTAGATTACACACCATTAAAATTTATACAACTTTTGTATTTAAACTTCTTTTCTATCTACACCCAAAATCAATATATCGGCCGACAACGCAAGTCTTGGACACCCTGTATAATACTTATATAATTCTGTGATAGCTAACATGTAATGTCTAAAGCAATTACTGAAACAATAATTTTCAATTACTAAAACTTCTTCAATTATGAATTACAGTTCTCACGAGGTATGTAGTTCTATGCACGGTACATACATAATATTATGTATACTCAGTCTGTAGGCTATGTACATATTAGGTACAGAGAGGTTTGCAGGAAGGGGTATACAGAGATTTATTGGATTAGTAGCCGTAATGCAAATTTGCCATCATCTATAAGTTATTATATCTCCTGTAGCAAAACCTCAGGCCGCTAGTTCCTGTATATGTCTCTTCCGTACTCATAATTATATGCATCAACGAACTTCAAGAGATATTTTACCAAGCTTGTTATAAGACTCAATTTCATGATATTAATTGCATTTTTATTTGCACCAATTGTGACTAGACAATTGCTACTTTATAAGCAAGTATTAAAACCAATCTAATCTTATGGCATCCAACTTTGTTGGTGTGCTACTAAGCCAGCCAATATAAATATTCCAAGTCTTCATGGTTTGCGGACTTGTAGGCCGTGGTCCGGTGGTATTTATGGTAGAAATACCACCAGACCACGGCCTACAAGCCCGGAAACCATGAAGACTTGGAACAATGCCAGCCGTGAAAGCTTGCACACCTGAATATAAATATTATCCAAAAGTTTCAAAATAAAGTAGATACTTCGAAATAAGTAGTTGCGCCATGGTATATTTAAAATACAGATTTGGGGCATCGGAGACAGAAAGAAGAAATCAAAAGGTTCGCTCAAAAGCACGAAGCTAGACTTCATACAACTGGGCAATATCTTTAGCGCATGTTCTAGTGACTAGTCTAATACCTCTATGATCACTTACCTACAGCTTACAAATTGCAAATGTACTGGACCGTATTTATTTATATTGTTGTAACTTACAACAATATAAATAAATACGGTCCAGTACATTTGTAAAATTTGAAATTCTTCCGACCGACCAATGACAACTCAAGAAACAAAGAGACACGTGCCAGAACATAGTTGTTGTACTTTTTTTATTATGACTTGAGGGACGACAAAGGGTGTGATCTTAGGACCTAAGCCATTTAGGATAAATGAAAATTGCTGATTGGTTGAGTACGATTAGGTGAAATGCATATTTTCAATTTAAAAAAAATGATAGTATACTTAAATATGCATAATCGATTATAAATTCTATAAATATGTTCCATTTGTATTTTTTAACATATAGGTACCTAAATCTTATAATATTATTGCTGAATTATTATATAAGTAGCATTAAAATTTGTAAACTAGAAAATATTTTTTTATATAATAGGTACTCCAGAGTTCAGACTATTTAAAAAATTAGTTGTGACATTTTCGATATATGTACATAACAGTTTTACTTGTATAGCATTTGCTTTATGAATTATATTGTCATTTGTCAGCAAAATCAATTTTCTCTGTCTTTCTACTTTGTTGATCCTTTTTTCAATGTGTTGTTTTCCCTTTTATGCGTATACTGTACAATAGACAAAAACACATCTAAACAGACTTAGATGTGTCAGTAGTTATAATAACTTTTCGAAATCTAACATTTTTTTTTCAATTTTGCTCTCAACATTTTATACCATAAAACATTGCTTCCTTGTGTAGAAAATAACACCAACAAAAGTATCGCCGTGACATATTGGAGATGTGGATTGTGGACATGTGGTTAAGCCCCTGTTGTTAAAAGAAAGACAAAACATTATTTCCCAACTGAATAGTGCCGTCACGAAGTGAAGTGAAGTCACACCGTCACAGCATTCTGGTCACTGTTGAATCAACATACCCTCGATTGATTCAACGGTGGTTATTCGCGTTGCATTACTCAATGTAACCCTTGCTCTACTCAATTATCTCTGTCCTAATTTAATTCAGTTTATAAAATATTTCTTGCTGTTGTGCTGGTAACTTGGTAAATCTTCAGTAAAAATCCGATTAATTATGTGTCTGTTTTTATGTGAAATTTTCTTTCGTTCACAATAATTTCTGCAAAAATGCACGGATTTGAATGATTAATTATTGTCTCCGCAAGGTTCCGGGCTAATTGATTTTGGAGCGAATCAGATAATTTTTTATTACTTTTATACGCGAGTTTCTTCGGTTATTATGGAATATGAATATAGCTTTTTTCAATATAATATGATTGGTTTTAAAGTTTAACTGCTTCTTATTCAGATTAGAGCCCTGGTCCTCCCTCCTGCAGGATCAGATCAAAAGAACTCACAGGGAAGAAACAATTGCTGGCAGCGATGTAACAATCGATGCAGTGACGTAACAGTACGTCATTCTAGCATATTTTCAATTTTGTACCTATAACAATATCGTCTGAATGCATGGTATTTATAAGGACTTTCTGAAAAATGTTTAAGTTTTAAAAATTATTTTGAAAAATGATTTTGGAGCATGGAAGTCATATATTATAGTTCATCCTTCTTTTGCCTCAGCGTAATAATATATAGCCTATATGTTACTAGACAAGATGTAGGTTTTTAAACAGTGAAAGAATTTTTCAAATCGTTTCAGCAGCTGCTGAAATTATTTGTGACAAAAAAACATAAAAATTAGTATAGATAATTTGTAATGTAACGAACGTTCCTGCGACTTGTATGATTGGATAAATAACTTAGACCAAATCCAAAAGCTTTTTTAAGAATTGTGTTAAAACGGGCTCCATGACAACGGATCCCAGCATTCTTATCCCACGACAACTGATCCCACCAGCAACTGCTGCTTTTTATTGAAATTGGAATTTCGTCCTTCTATCTTGGTGTCACACTTATTTTTTAGTTATTTGCTTCTATAGATAAGTACATAAGTAATGGCTATACTACAGCCATTAGTATGAAGTTCTATAAAGTTTTTAGAAGGTCCTATGAAGTTTCTAGAAGGTTCTATGACGTTTCTAGAAAGTTCCAGAAGTTTTGCGATCATATCTACAGATTATATATAATATGTATAACTGATAGATCGGAAACCTTCTGGAACCTTCTAGAAACGTTATAGGTTCCTTCTAGAAACTTCGTAGGACCTTCTAAAAACTTCATAGAAACTTCATAAAACCTTCTAGAAACTTCACAGAACATTCTAGAAACCTCATATAATCTTCTAGAAACTTCATAGAACTCTCTGGAAACTTCATAGAAAATTCTAGAAACCTCATATAATCTTCTATAAACTTCATGGAACCTTCTAAAAACTTCATTGAACTTTCTAGAATCTTCATAGAAAATTCTAGAAACTTCATAGAACCTTTTAGAAACTTCATAGAACCTTCTAAAAATTTCATACAACCTTCTAGAAACTTCATAGAAAATTCTAGAAATCTCATAGAACCGGCATTGGAATCAGATGTCGGTGGGATCAGTTGTCGTGGTATAAAATTGCTGAGATCAGTTGACTGCACATCTTAACGATCGTTTCGAATAACATTAATCATCTTCAGACTGGTTTCTTTTATTTTATTTCCTTATTTATACAATTTTTAAAAAAGCTTTTGGATTTGGTCTAAGTCATTTATCCAATACGATGTTTAATCCAAACTACGAACTCCTAACAGATACAATTGCATGATTCTTTGTATAAAATTATTCTATTCGGTTCAAAGGCTTTAGTCAAATAATTTAACTTAAAATTACAGTCAACACTGTCATGTTTGGAGGCCAGTATAACAATATAGTTTTGCAGCAAGGTTTACTTAGCAAACCGCGCTCGAGTAATTAGCATTGACCGAACACACTACATGTACACTAGTGCTACACACATAGTGTAACTCTTGTAACGCAACGCTCTTCCCCTTTCCACTTCATCCACCTTGACTGAGGTCGAGACTAACAGCTCTTCTTGCACCATAACTCATCATAACTGTTATAGAACTGAACATGAGCTATACATGACTTTGAAACATTAGGGGGCGTCTATCAACATAATATGTAATGTCCTAACAGGATTCACCTCACATTTTTAGGGTTCCGTAGAAACTAAGGAACCCTTATAGTTTCGTCATGTCCATCCATGTGTCACAGGTCTCCTATCATATCATTTCGACGCGTCCATGACAAAACGACCTAAACGCCATTAATTACTAAAATGTTTAGAAAACATAAAAAACGAAATATTTTTGCGGTTTTTTAAAATTTTATTACTCTTTACGAACCCACATTTCTCAGATGTTTTCCCCTAATTTTAATGCTAAAATCTTCGCGTAAATACTCATAAGTAAAAAGCTGTAGATTAAAAATGATTGAAATTGAAGCTTTCATATTAAAGTTTATATGGTCGTTTATGTCAAATTTGATAAGCTGCTTATGTCATTTTATATTCTAAGCAATCATATTTATTGTAAATTATAGACGCGTCAACAAATTAGATCATTAGCGTCTTGTTCACATCAAATAACAACTCACTTAAAACTAAATAACATCACAAAACATCCATGAGCGGAGGCGGGATTCGAACCCACGACAGTGTGATCCAAAGGCCGCTACGCTAACCGTTACCCCACTCTGTCCTCAAATAATCATATTATGATGTGGCGCTTAAAAGGAGTTATGCCAATTTGTGTTTTAAAGTTTTGTTTGAAATAGTGGCGGATATATCAAAAATAAGAATTAGAAAATAATACTTTATTTTTATACATACAAAATATTAAAGAATATAGTGAAATGTCATAGATACAAACACTAAATTTAAAAAACAAAAAAAAATGTCCTGATAGATAAACATAAACATTATTAACTTCTTTGGAAAAAAATCAGAAAATACAGACTTCTTTATTTTCAAAATATATAGGAAACTACAAAGTTTTAGAAAATGAAGATAACAATAAGGAGGCGTCCATTAATTACGTGAGGCGTTTAGGGGAGGTAGGGGGTCGAGCCGAACCTCACCCAATCTCACGAGGGGGAGAATGGGGTCTTGGCAAATATCACGTAATTTTTTCCGCAAGAAACAGTGTAAAATTGCGGGAAAACTGGGTTAAATTAAGTAAAACATGTTTCTTAGAAGTCTTAAATACTAGTCTTAACTCTTAACTAGTCTTAGATAAAAATAATTAAGCAAATTATGTTTTTTAAATAAATTCAACGCAATCAAGCACAGATTAACGTATTTACACTAAAAATACGCATTTTGAAAATTCTCACGTGAGATTAGGTAAGGGGGAGGGGGTCGAGCAAAATCTCACATCTCACCAAGGGGGGAGGGGGGATCGAAAAATCGCCAAAATCACCTCACGTAATTAATGGATGCCCCCTAACTTATGAAAAGTTAACGTTAGCTTTACTTTGAGATGCTTTTTGATTTATTCGAATAACACAATATTATAATATTAATAAAAGTTATAAATTCTCTAATATTTACTTTATAACAATAAATTAAATTTTTGTACCATATTTTATATGTACATATTTTACATAGTGTTATGAATTGGGTATACGCGAGTTAATCATAATGTTTACATTGTGATTTATTCTTAAAGTGGGAGAAAAGTTCACTAAATTTAAATCAGCCAGTGTAATTTAATTTTCCTTGTTCAAATAAAAATTTAAGTTTTAAATCAAAAATATACATATTTAATGAAGTCAGGCAAATTTAATATATTTTGCAGTAAATATATATTGCTGAATCGTTGAAATTGAAAAAAAAATGTGATTCAAGAGACTATTTTTAGTCGAAGACTAGATGAGACGCGCGTATATTTCCCCAGTGAATAACGGATTTTTGTCGAGGTATTGTCTGATTGAATAGTATATAGCAGGGGTCACCAACTATTTTTGATGGAGCTACGTTTTAAAACCTGCTAAACTTCTCGGTCTGTCAAACTTTAATGATAGAGTTACATCGTCTTACCGGAAGGACCGCTGCAACTCACATGAGGACGTACGAAATCGTCATATTACAGTACATCCAGAACTGTTAGCAGGACAGATATTCATTAACTTATGAGTTATCAGGGCAAATTTTAGACAAAACTGTACTATGTTTTGTTGAGCTGATACAAGAATTTTTACTCACTGTATAATCTTGTGTGTGTGTGTATGTATTTTGTAAACAATTGCAATGCAAAATGGTAGATACGTGTAGGAGATCGTGTGTCTGCACTGCAAGCAGGACGAAAGAGTTCTGCTTGAAAGACACACTTATAAGCGGAAATTTGACCTTCTAGCAGGACATTACGTACAAAAGTACTTACAGAAACGCTACTAGCCCTATACACGCCTACAGGCATTGGCGTAACTAGGATTTGAAGTCGGCGGATGTGGTGGTTCCAATTCGTCTGTATGATAAATTTTTTTGAGAATATATCTCAGGATCCACTGAACCGATTTGACTCAAAATCTAATCAGATCTAAGTTAAAGGCTGATAAACACAATAGAACAATCGGCATGGCCGTATGTTGTTCCGTTTTTACGATATCGAAGGCGAAAAATTGACCACACACACACACATACAGACATCAGTCAGAAAATGATCTTAAAATCTCGAAATATTTTTTTCGGACTAAATCCATTACTTCCCTACCATAGCGAGGTGGGAAGTAAAAATATATTTATAAATACGACGTTTCAACTTTCGGCAATACTTATATGTTAGGCTTTTTCAAGGTGAAATAATAGAAAATAGTATAATAATCTGAAAGAAATATGAAAAAGATAAAGTTAATAATTATTAGAAAAAACAAAAATAAGACTAAAAAATTGAAAATAGAATAATAAAACAAACCTATGAATGAAAAAGTATAGCAAATAAATTGCTATTGAATTTTACTTTCCCGCCCTAGTGTAGAAAAGACGCGTTCTCGCTCACTGACCTATTAAGTGACCCATTACAGGCCGGTATACATGCATGTAAAGTAGCTATGTTATAGTTGGTATGCCAAAAAAAATATTACGACATTTTATTAATTATGTTTTATGTTCAATGTGAGAAATTACGTATTTTGCTTTGAACAACCAAAAGGTACCTGTTTCGTGTGAATTTTGTGTAAAATTTCCTTTAAGTTTTTTCATCGGAACTTGCTCTTTTTGAAGTTCAAAATGTTTCACTGTTCACACACGAGTCCAATATTGTAGGTAAACAGTATTTTGGCAAAGGTTTTCAACCGATTTAAAAAAAAGAGGTTTCTCAATTCGACCGTATATATTTTTTATGTAGTTATGTTTTATGTGTGTTCGCGGATAACTTCGTCGTTTATGAACCGATTTTGAAAAATATTTTTTTATTTGAAAGGATATACTTTCAGATTAGTCCCATAGAAATTTCATCAAAATCGGTTCAGTAGTTCGGCTGATTTTAATAAAAGTAAGTAACGGCGTGTGATTCTTTAAGGTAAATGTTACTTTTTTTGACACTAAAAAGCAAAAAATAAAAAACCTTTTAACAAAAAAAAACCTCCTTCAAAAAGGCACTAAAAAGAGAAAAATAATGAAATTTTGAGGTCTGTGCCAATTAAAATATTAAGTCGGTTAAAAAGTATAGTATAGTGATTAATATCTTCTTTTTTTTAACCAACTTCATATTTTAATTGGCACAGACCTCAAAATTTCATTATTTTTCTCTTTTTAGTGCCTTTTTGAAGGAGGTTTTTTTTTTGTTAAAAAGTTTTTAGTTCTGGTTGTTTACCAGTGCGCACATATTATTTATTCCAACATTGTTCGCATTGAAGGGTATTTGAAACTCGAGTAAATTAATTGTCCTTTAAAATGAAGTCGAGGTCGAGATCCATAAAAAATGATTCTGCGGTCCGCCAGTTTGTAACTCCTGGTACCTATATAGTATACATAAAAAGATATTCGTTTGGACGGAATACGTCGACAACAAAAACACTGAATATGTATTATCGGTGTTTTCCTCCAGCAAACTCGTTTAATTGATTGATTTGAGAGGATTGAAACCAAACATTTTCCTTTTATTTTAATTTCCACTTCGATTTATTCAACGACTTGTGAAGCGAAATATGAATAATTTAATTTGCTTTTAAAACTTTTTTGTTTTTTACAATTAAAATAACGATTTGAAAAATCAAAACGAATTATTTTTTTATTTTCAGTATTATGCATTAACACTGGAATAAATTAATTCAAATATGACTATATTTTTCAAGGAAACGATTCACCGTTCCTCAATTATTCTTCTGTATACATACACTCCTGAATTATTAAAAAAAATGATAATTATTAATTAATTCAACAATGAATTTAATCCACAAGGCATCCACTAGGTAGTGAATAGTATTTCTTAACATATCAGTCAGCATATTATGCCATCATGATTGTTAAACGTCAAACGATTGTTATAAGATATATAAGAAAAAAATCAGAAGCCACTGTCGGGACTTGAACCCGAAATTCCCAGTTTCCGGCTGGTTGAGTTGCCACTTACTCACACAGTGCCTTGAAAGTGAAATATGTTCCTTCCCCATATATACAGAACAGATTTCACTTTCGGGGCACTGTGTGAGTAAGTGGCAACTCAACTAGCCGGAAACTGGGAATTTCGGGTTCAAGTCCCGACAGTGGCTTCTGATTTTTTCCTTATATATCTTATAACAATCGTTTGACGTTTAACAATCATGATGGCATAATATGCTGACTGATATGTTAAGAAATACTATTCACTACCTAGTGGATGCCTTGTGGATTAAATTCATTGTTGAATTAATTAATAATTATTATATTGTTGTCCACAATTACCTATCTCATATATTGTTATTTATAAAAAAAATGATTTTATTATTTATCTATTAACTTAAATACTTAGTGTTCCGTACCAGAATGGTAAAGAAACCCTTATGGTGAGATCTAGTTGTCAGTACGTCGCGTCTGTCCGTCTGTCTAGACACTAGTCGGTTACATTCACAGGCCTGTAACTTCTAAAGTTTAAACGGTTGGCATGCAGAATGCAGAAAGCATGGTGTTACAAATATTACAGAGTTCGATTTACAAAAAAAGAAAAGTTGCATCCGCTGCGGCCTATTAAAAATATATTTTCTATTTAGTATGGATGGCGTATCGTTGGAAAGGGTTTTCTTTGATGGTAATAAAAAAAATGTAATTTTTTTGATGAATTTTTTTATAGATTTTTCAATGAAAATGTACATACAAAAAAAAGCATGTCCCGTCCCCTTTATCTCCGAAAGTACTAGTTTTTTTGTGATCCCAAGCTTTTAGATATATTTTACAAGCCTTTATTAGATATCTACTTCATTTATTAGCTCGTTAGGGTCAAATCTTGCAATCTAATGTTGACCCACTTTCACACATCCGATCGACTCAGTCAGGAGAGCGGGTAGCTATCGGAATCTAATTTTTTTGATATTAAAAAAACGTATTTATTGCAAAAATTAATGATAACTTGTTTCCACAAATCAGTAATATAAAAATATTTTTTAATAGTTAGGTAATAAAATAATACTTTTGCTAATCATTATCCAAAATATTTAGGCAGTTTTACGCGTATTTCATTTGTTCTTAGGAGTAAGGATAAAAAATTGAACTTTTTATCCAGGTGTGCAAGCTTTCACGGCCGGCATTGTTCCAAGTCTTCATGGTTTCCGGGCTTGTAGGCCGTGGTCCGGTGGTATTTCTACCTGACGTTTCGTCTACAACTGCGGTAGACATTCGCAAAGGTGCTGTGGCAGCGGTCGAAGTGTCCTCCTTGGCGGCTCACAGGTCCTCACTGAGGCCTACAAGCCCGGAAACCATGAAGACTTGGAAAAATTGAACTGCCTTAAAAATTAGGAATATTTTCATTGGGATTTTAATTTGCATTAATAATTATAATCTAAAAATAAAAACAGTATATTTATTCACAAGTGTTCAGTAAAAAACAGTACACCTACAGTCCCTACAGAAATTTCCACATAAATAATTAATTTTAACATTCTTTTAAACACTGCCGATTTTACAAATAAAAAGTACATGCGAAACGCTTGTATTTTTTTAGTTCATTTTTTCTGCAGAGCTATACTGATATTTTTAACAAACTTGAACCACAATCCGATTTGATAAAAAAGATAAAAATTCAAAATAAAAATTGTAAAACCCAGGGAATAGTAACTGATTGACAAGTAAAAATTATGTTTTCAGTTTGTTTCAGTTTAGCAGTAAATATGACATAATTATTGTATATCTGGGGTCTCAGGGCAAAATGGTTTATGTCAGATTTTTTATGAAATAAGATTAGTGACGCTAACAATTAAAATATTTACCGGGAGTATGGATAACAATAAAAACAAACAACACCGCCAATCGCATCACTCAGGGATAGTGTTATAGTTTTCTACTAGTGAAAGAATTTTTAGAATCGGTTCAGTAGTTCCAGAGGTAAAAATTTATGATTTATTATCTCCCCTGCGAAGCAAGGTCGCCTGTCGTTGTTCTCACTTCGCGTACTTGCCTACAGTTTATAATATTAGTATAGATAGTAAAAAAATCCTACACCCCCATTTTACCCCCTTTGGGTTTGAATTTAAAAAAACTCGAATAGTCTATAACCTTCCTCAATAATTTTTCAAATCGGACTGGTAGTTCCTGAGATTAGCGCGTACAAACCCTCAAACAAACAAACAAACTCTTCAAAGTGTATAATATAGTATTATATTTTTATGAGTCCGGCTAAGTATGAGTAACTCGCGCGCCGAGGGTTCAGTAAGAAACGAATAAATGTACCTAATAAAATTAGTACATTTCATTAAATTTTATCCAAAAATAACACATTAGTAATAATTTCGCCAATCACATAATTAAGTTTGTTGATAATAGGTTTATTATTTCGAAAACTATAAGTGTTAGGAATATCGCTCTATTTTCCCTATAACTTTACTACACCGTTTATCAATGTAAATATTTTGGGCTACAAAGTTTGGATATAAGGAGGGGGAAACATAGTTTCAAGCCAACATTTTCGCTAATATGCCAAAAACTATATAGGTGTCCTAAAATAGGTCTAAATACCGTTATAGAAGTGCCCTTTCATATGACCGGATGAAAAAAAAATTACTCTCAATTTGTAGTCTCCAGAAAAAAAGTGTGTCTGTCAGCTCCCACGCACGACTGGAGTTTACTCCTTAAGTACGATTGTCTTTGACTATCCAGTAGGCAAAAATACATACTTACATGCATCAGCTGTCGTGCAGCATACCCTGTACACGTCGGCTGTATACAAGTTTACACATACATTGAAAGGTGCACAAGGTACGTTGCGCAGAAAAACGTAACGCTTTTTAGTTAACGCTTGTATAAATTTTACTGCTCATAAAATTTTCATACCGGGGGCCTTATATGAAAATCGACTCTTAAGGAGTAATCTCCAATAAACAAAAAATATTTTAGTGACTTTTGAACTGGATGCGGTCACACAATCTTTCTAACTACCTATGCTAAATTTCAAGTCGATAGCATATGTAAATCCTGAGAAAATCGACTGTGACATGCAGACAGACGAAGAAGTCTCGCCTTAAAAGTTCCTTTTTTGACCATTTTGGCCCATAAAAAATTGACATAGCCACTTTGTTTTGTGGCCACAGATATACGGTGTTGTATCGGTTGTTTCTATACTGAGCGGTTCAGTTTTTTTGTTCCAAGTGGAGGAAACGAGGGTATCCACATACTTCTCTCTAGTCTATGTGTTGAAGCTTTTCAAGCGCTTGTATATAACCTAAATTACCTCTCAGTCACAAAAGCTAAAGTATATAATAAATCTTCTGGCGACTGGCGTAGTTTTTATTTGCTTTTCTCTTTTAGTTATATTTTATATGCATATATTGAAGTGTGAAAAGGCATTTGAATCTGAAAATCTTCAATCTCATAAATGACGTTGCACGTTTTTATTATATTTAACTGGAGGTTTTTACAAAGCTGGATTAAAATATAATATTTTATATGTTACTATAAAGCCATCTTAAATTATAATTAAAGGGTTTGAATTTACGATCACACATCACACTATTTAAATATTCCAAAAAAACATTAAACTCAAATTAAGGTTTCAATGTAGGTACCTAGGTATATTCAGAATGTATAAAAATTAGATTGACAAATTTTAAGAGGACTATTGAACGTTTTTAGCTGTTATCTCAGAAATTAATAAACATTACTTTTTGATAGTAACGACATCTAACAGTAGTCAGTTAAAATTCAAAATAACAAGCCAATCTTGAACAGAAATTCCCTACCATAGTCAGCTCCGGAACAGGCTTTATAGGAATAGCGTGCCCTATTTTTGGCTTCTATGCTATTTAATTTGTATGCGAGAGATTTATCATCTGCTGTAAGTCGCTGCTCGGTATTTCAATACGCAGATGATACACAACTGCTTCTAATGTTCCCTAAGACTGAACTGAATTATGCAATAGCTAATATAAATAGTGATATCTCATCCCTAAATGTCTGGTCAGCTGTTCACTGTTTACTATTAAATTCACAGAAAACAGTAGTTGTGCCATTGGCCAATAAAAATAACTTAAGGATTTTTCATAGCGACAACACCCCTAAAATTTCCATTGATGGATCTATTATATCGTTTGTTTTTGAGACTAAAGATTTAGGTGTCATTATAGATAGCACGCTTACTTGGAAACCGCATGTGAACTCGATGTGTAAAAAGAGTTATAGAAAATTGTCGTATCTCTACAAATTTAAATATGTGCTAAGCGCAAAAGTTAAGTTCAGGTTGATTGAATCACTTGTATTGTCTGTTTTCTCATACGCAGATGTTGTATATTATGGTATTTTGAATCGTACTGCGTATATGATCCAAAAGGTGCAGAATTCATGCGTACGATTTGTGTGCAACACAAGCCGCTATCAGCGAATACACCCTATTTTAAAAAACCTGGGGCTACTGGATATGGCTGATCAGAGACTCTTTCACCTTTTATGTTTTCTGTATCGACGATTAATGACAGATGATTCCGTGTTGTCTTCGCTGAAAGTTGATTACCTACAGACGCATCATCAACACAACACTAAGCATACAAGTGACTTGATCATACCCAGGACATATACATCAGTTGGCGCAACATCCATCATTGTTAGTGGGCCAATGGAATGGAACAAGTTGCCGGAAGCGCTACGTTCCCAGAGATACGGCAATTTTAAAAGCAACTTAAAAAAGCTATTGCTAAGCTCTATTAATTATAGCTAAATTTATGTGAACATTTCTTTTTAAATAAAAAATAGATATATTAATTATTCTTTAAGTAACATCAGCAGACATGTTTCTTGTATTTTAATTTAAATTTTAATATTTTTGTATTTTTATCGTACTTTATCAAAATGTTTTAATGATGTATGTGTTTATTATTGTATATTTATATGTTTTTTAGAACAAGATGAAAACGGCTTCGACCTGCATTCTTGCACCTATAATAAAGATCATTATTATTATTATTATTGAGGGCAGCCATATTATGTAAATCTTATCAGACCCTAAAAGGTAAAAATCTATTGAGGAATTCTGGATCAGGTATGGGAAAGATTAGTCATGTTACGCCCTTATCGGGGAAGGTCCTATGAAATTTCGTCCGGTCTTGATCATTTTTACCAAATAATGAACAGACCTGGACGATTCTGATTAGGATCGGAGCTGTTCTCATCTATGCCTTTTTATGAAAAATCCTATGAAAACATATACGACCCTGATCAGCTTAGCCAGATCAGGAACAATGCTTGTTATTCTGATCAGGTTAAGGTGTGGTTGACCTGGCATATCCAAGTGTTACCAAACCTATCCTGGCCTAATTCGGTCACCCAGGTCCGTACCGGACCTCTATTAGTGCCAATCGTATTAGATCCGGACGCAAATCTATCCTCGGGAAGAGGGGATGAGGAATCTGACGATACATGTTGGGACGTACATTTGAATGAAACTCTTCTGATATTGCCTAAGGAATTACCGGGCAAAGTTCGATGATTTTTAGGAGATCAAAAATATTCACATAATATGCAAAGTAGTTTCTTTCCACCATTTAAAAAATCTAGTTTTTAGTTTTGTCTGTTTCTTTTTTTTATCGAATATATTGGACTTAATAAATTGTTGCATAATACATTATGACATTATGAAATCTTCCTCTTTTTTTACAAGCTTTTATTTAACTTGCAATGTATGTTAGTTAGTTAGTTTGTGTGTTTGTTTAGGTCAAAACTTGCAAGTCAATTTTGAACGACTTCCACGTATCCTATTGATTTGAAATTTGTATATGTATATGTATTCCCGATGACAGTACATGAATAAATCGTTTTTATAAATAAATTCAACCCCTAAGGGATTCAAACGGAGATGTAGGTTTTTTTTTTGACTAATCAACGCCCAGGCCAAATCGCTAAAGCTAGAAACTTGAAATTTGGACAGTTGGTTCCTTTTCTGACGTAAACATCCACTAAGAAAGAATTTCTCGAAATTCAACCCGTACGGGTGTCAAAGGAGGGTAAAATTTTGAAAGACTAAAATGAACAAAATAAATATTAGTAAAAAAACTTTTTAGAGACAAGCTTTTATTTAAATGCACTAAAAAGGAAAAAATAATTTTTAATAATTTAGGTTCATAATTATAAAAGCGTGGGTCGTGACAAATAAACTATCATAGAGTTCACGACCCAGGCTTTTATAATTATGAACCTAAATTATTAAAAATTATTTTTTCCTTTTTACGGTATTTAAATAAAAGTTTGTCTCTAAAAAGTTTTTTTACTAATATTTATTTTATAAATTATTATTTTAACCATAGTTATCGAACGTCTAAAATGTACAATAACTTTTATATTGAAAACTTATTTACTTCTTTTACGTAGACGGGTTTTAGTTCTTTTAACTTTTATTTTTATATAAGCCTATTTAGTGCTTTTTGTGAACGTAAGAATACACACAACGTACTTTATAATGAATAAGCTTATATTCCACTAAAAAGATGCTTTCACGTTTTGTAAAAGAGACATAATAATTGTGGAATTTACAATGAGTAGCAACGGTGTAAAGATTCCCTCGTTTAAAGATCTGAGAAGTACCTAATTAAATTTTCAATAGAAGCGACAACATTTAAAGTTGATCTGTTCGTTCGAGAATGTCTTTAAGTGTATCATACTATGTGAGAAAGTTTCATATAAAAAACAATTTAAGTTACCCACTATTTATTATTAAAAAAATAGTGTTTTTTAAACTGATTGTGTTTATTTTACCTTCCTCTTTTTACTGCTTACTGTTTTTTCATTATAAGCACTGAAAAGCGTTACATAATGGTCACTAGTCAATAAACGGGTATTTAAGGTTCGTAAAACAGATACGAAAAAACACTAAAAGCGTGCATGTGTTATATAAAAAAATTTAAGTATATTTTCTTTTGAATTTTTTTTAACACGCTTATATTAGCTTCACCTGTATGCTTGCTTGCGGGCCTGCTTGCTTGCTTGTGTGCTTGCTTGTATGCTTGTTTGTCAGTTTGTAACCGACTTCTTTGAACTTGATTTTGACCAACTTTGAACGGTCAGATTTAGTTTAAACTTTGCACACTTATCAAGGACCGACGACAATACAATAATTCCATAAGTTTGTCCCATTATCCTGACCAGGATCTCCAGGACTAAAAAAAAAAGCAAAAAACTTCAGATTGAACTGAAACTTTGCACACTTATCAAGGACCGATTACAATACATAAATTCCATAAGTTTGTCCCATTATCCTGATCAGGATCTCCAGGACTAAAAAAAAAATCAAAAAACTTCAGATTGAACTGAAACTTTGCACACTTATCAAGGACCGATTACAATACAATAATTCCATAAGTTTGTCCCATTATCCTGACCAGGATCTCCAGGACTAAAAAAAAAAGCAAAAAACTTCAGATTGAACTGAAACTTTGCACACTTATCAAGGACCGATTACAATACAATAATTCCATAAGTTTGTCCCATTATCCTGACCAGGATCTCCAGGACTAAAAAGCAAAAATAAATTATAATTTAAAAAAACTAAAAAGCACGCTTTAATGAACTGAAAAGTAAAAAATAATTAATTTTATTGTAAAAAAGCGTGGGGTGCTTTGTATCATATTTTCATACCACCCCACGCTTTTTTACAATAAAATTAATTATTTTTTACTTTTTAGTTCATTAAAGCGTGTTTTTTAGTTTTTTTAAATTATAATTTATTTAATTGTCAGGTTTCTCTGTCGTACCATTAATAGTAATTAATTATATTATTGTTTTTAAACTGAATGAAAAATTGACAGTTTTCATTTTCATTGTTCCTTGACAAATAATATTTATTGTGATAAATACGAGACGGTGATAGAAATGACAGAAAACGACGATTGGGTGATTGCGAATGAGAATAATTTATCTTTTTTTAAAATAAATTTCATCATTTATTTAGGTATAACGTAATGTGGTTATTTTTATATCATACTGCAGTTATGATACTAAAATAAACGTAAAATTTTATTTTTCTATGAAAAAAAAAATAAGGAAAGAATAGACATTCATTCCACTTCTCCACTCCTATCTAGTTTGACTAAAGTCGACGTAAATCTTACCGTCAGAGCAAGCAAGTGTAAAACTGCGATCGCCGCAGCTAAAATGTTAAATGACGTTCATAAAATATGTCTACACGCGAGAAAAAGAGGGATATCTAAATGATAAATGGAAGGAAATTCTAGTTACTGAAAAATGACACGGGGGAAAATTTCATATGACCGACAATATGATACAAGTAATCTGGTATAATTTAAAATAAGTTCGTACTTAACAAACAATTACCTACTTTGAAATGTTTCGAGGGCAGTGTAGCCTAGTGGATAGAGTATTTGGTACCGCAGCATCTAGACTAGACTGTCGTGGGCAGTGGCGGACTAGGGGGGGTGGGCGAAGGGGGCGGTCCGCCCCGGCCTTCTGACCCTGGGGGGCCTCCAAATCTCGAGAAGTCCTTCTTAATCAAATCCCAAACAAGGCCAAAATATGTTTAGTAAATAAGAGGCAGGGGACAGCCGTGGTCCAGTGGTTAGCGTCGTGGCCTCTGGATCCGACTGTCGCGGGTTCGAATCCCACCTCTGCTCATGGATATTTTGTGACGTCGTTTACACCCATCTTTGATATTTAAAGATACTGGCCAAATACTTTATATGGTAGAGCCACCCCCCAAGTGATGTTCTCTTGTATATTATGTGCATATGCTCTATATAATATGTGGACATATACAATTGGATATACCTTTCTTTTTTTTTAAAAAGTAAGAGGCAGTTTAGAGTTGGAGGCCCCGTACGTATACAAAATATAAACGTAGGTAGGTCGTTTATTATAAATATTTGATTTTTTTTTTGTCAGCCATTACATCTATGTTATTCATTTTTTACGAAATTTACACTACAAATACATCAATTTCTAAGCAAATCGGAGGCCTCATTTAGTTCTGCCGCCTCGGGCCTTCGACGGGCTTAGTTCGCCACTAGTTGTGGGTTCGAATCCCACCTGCGCTCATGGATGTTTTGTGATGTTATTTAGTTTTAAAAAAGTTGTTATTTAGTGTAGTTGAAAGACGCTAATGACCTGAGATGTCGACGCGTCTATAATCTACAATAAAAAAAATTGAAATGTTTCTAGTCACTTTTGATTAGCAATATTTAATGTTTTGTCATTTTTATTATTTACTAGCCGTTACCCATGGCTTCGCCCACGTATTTTACGATTTATAATTTTATTTATCGATCGAGATAGAGATTTGCTTGGAATCGAGGGTTTTTTAAAAAATTTTATTATACAATACAATACCTACTTCAACCTATAAGAAAACAAAGAATATAATTAACTTAACTACAAATATCTGGGTGACCGAGCTTTGCTCGGATGAGATCAATAAAAATAGTACTTACTGTGGGATATTGATTTTGTATTATTTTCTCAGAAAATTATTCCGAAACGATTAGCTGTCAGAATATTTTGACACAAAGTAGTTTGTTTTTTCCAAAGCCTACTCACCATACGACACTGTTTTATAACGTCAAAAAACTGTTTTTTAAAATTTTATTAATACCTACATTACTCACTCACTTCGCTCGTTCGTTTGAATATTATTAATTCCTTCTTCGCTCGTTCGCTCGAATTTTATTAATACATTACTCACTCGCTTCGCTCGAATATTAATAATACATTACCTTTGTTATCCCCCGCGAGAATCTCCCCCCCCCTAATTTGTTATCCCCCCGCGAGAATGTCCCCACCTAATTTGTTATCCCCCCGCGAGAATCACCCCCCTAATTTGTTATCCTCCCGCGAGAATCGTCCCCCCCTAATTTGTTACCACCCCGCGAGAATCTTCCCCCCTAATTTTTATTATCCTTTGCTCGTACGCTTGAATTTTATAAATACATTCCTCACTCACTTTGCTCGTTCGCTCGAATATTAATAATACATTAATCACTCGCTTCGCTTGAATATTGTTGATATATTACTCACTCGCTCCGCTCGTTCGCTTGAATGTTATAAATACATTACTCACTCGCTTCGCTCGTTCGCTTTAATTTTATTTATACATTACTCACTCGCTTCGCTCGTTCGCTCAAATTTTATTAATACATTATTGCTCATCTACGATACCTATATAAGGAACTCCTGCGCAAAATTTGTTATCCCCCCGCAAGAACCTTCCCCCCTAATTTGTTGTCCCACCGCGAGAATCCCTCCTAATTTGTTATCCCCCCGCGAGAAACTTACCTCCTAATTTGTTACCCCCCGCGAGAATTCCCCCCTAATTTGTTATCCCCCCGCAAGAACCTTCCCCCCTAATTTGTTATCCCAGCGTAAGAATCTCCCCCCCTAATTTTTTATCCCAGCGCGAGAATCTCCCCCCCTAATTTTTTACCCCACCGCGAGAATTTCCCCCATAATTTGTTATCCCCCCCGAGAGAATCTCCCCCCCCTAATTTGTTATCACCCCGCGAGAATCTCCCCCCTAATTTGTTATCCCCCCGCGAGAATCTCCACCCCTAATTTGTTATCCCCGCAAAAATCTTCCCCCCTAATTTATTATCCCCCCGCGAGAATCTCCCCCCTAATTTGTTATCCCCCCGCGAGAATCTCCACCCCTAATTTGTTATCCTCGCAAAAATCTTCCCCCCTAATTTATTATCCCCCCTCGAGAATCTTCCCCCTAATTTGTTATCCACCCTCGAGATTCTCCCCCCGCGTAGCTTTCTACCCAAGTAGCACAGAAAGTTGTAAATTGGTTCTCACAAACTTGTCACAACTAATTTTCTACAACCATTTGGTTCTGCGAACCGCTCAAAAAAGTTATCACAACCACTCTCACAAACTTGTCACAACTAAAGTGGCGTAAATTTTCGGTTGCGACAAGCTTGTGGCAAGCTTGTGAGAAGGTTGTGGTTGTGGCCACAACCAGAGTAATATATTTTGTTTGCGAATGACGATTACAACCGAATTGCAAATTTTTATTTAATAGAATTTATACGTATTCTATAATTCTTATGTAGGTAGGTACTTTACATTATTTGCACTTTATAAATCGTTTTTTTCATCTGGATATTGTAAAAAGTTAAGAGAAATACAAATTTTTTGTGAAAACGGATGAGATAGGTCGAAAAATAGCGATTCGCCTCAAAAATATCAAGTATTTAAAAAAAATTATTTAAATGTCAAAATTTTGGAAATTTAATTTCACTTAAATAAAACAGTGAAATTGCTTGGATTGCCTAGAAAATATTTAAAAATGTGGTAATAACTATTTTTCAAATAAAAAAAATCACTCCTATTGGCGAAAATGAATTTTTAAATATTACTGATTTTTTGACGAACACTTTTTTCAATATGGCGATTGCTTTTTCCTCAATAAATATGGCGTTTAAAAAGTATACGACCTTTTATTTGTGATGCGAAACATTCTATAACCGTTTGGTTATAGATTAGTTCTGTGAACAACCCATAAAGAACCACAACTAAACAGTTCGCAAACGGAGTTGTGACAACCTTGTTACAACTAAGACGAAAACCAGCCAAGAACCACAACCAAATAGTTCGATAGGTCAGTTGTGAGAACTTTCGCACAACTAAATTATGAAATATTTGGTTTAGACAGCTAAATACTTGTGAAAACAACTATTTTACAACTTCAGTTTTAAGCTAAAAATCTGGTAACCGAATCACAACCAAATGACGGTTGCGACAAAGCTGTGACAACCCCAATTTCGGTTGTGGCAACTAATAATTTTGCTTGTGCTAGTTGGGTATTAGTGAAAGAATTTTTAGAAACGGTTTAGTAGTTCCAGAGATAAAACAAAAACAAATCTATCCCACGGGAACCGTACATTTTTCCGGGATAAAAATTTGCCTATAACATTCTCTGACCCCTAAACTACCACTATGCAAAAAATCATGTCGATCCCTTGCTCAATGAAAAACAAAAATAAAACTATCCCACGGGAACCGTACATTTTTCCGGGATAAAAAGTAGCCTATGTGCTATTCCAGACTATAATCTATCTCTGTACCAAATTTCATCCAGATCCGTTCAGCCGTTCTGGCGTGATTGAGTAACAAACATCCATACATCCATCCATCCATCCAAACTTTCACATTTATAATATTAGTTAGATTAGATTAGATGTAAATACAGCAAGCTCTCGTATAATACGGTAGTTAGAATGCTACAAAATCTCGTGTATACAGGGAGTCCAAGTTGACGTTGGCTAACATGGGTAACTTTGTTATTAGTGGAGATAGAAAGTCGGTTAAATGGGCAAAGTAGTGCAGAATTATGTGCTCATTAACGTCCCGTCGAAAAAACAATTGAATTTTGACACACTATGGATTTATTTAGAAAATAGTGAAAATTGCCGTTTTTGAAAACTGGCCATAACTTTTTTATTTATGAAGATATCTAAAAATTTCTTGTACCATTTTTTGATAACTTTTTATGATCTTTTCAGTGGCGTAGGTTTAATTTTTTTATATCCGCTACATAATGAGATATTGACATGAACTTTGGTTTTTCTTATGGACGCTATTTTGGATTTTTAGATATTCGAATTCTGCTTATTTTTCTGATTAATTTGGTGTATCACATGCTACATTAAAAAAAAAATGCAATTAACGTCTCATATTAGAGGCACTATAAAAACAACTGACAGTCAAGTTATAATTAAGTAGTGCGAACATTTTAAGTGTAAAATTAATAATAAATCGTAGTTTGGCAGAACTGAAATATAATTTGACTATCAGTTGTTTATAGTGCCTCTAATATGGGACGTTAATTGCATTTTTTTTAAATGTAGCATATGATACACCAAATTAATCAGAAAAATAAGCAGAATTCGAATATCTAAAAATCCAAAATGGCGTCCATAAGAAAAACCAAAGTTCATGTCAATATCTCATTATGTAGTGGATATAAAAAAATTAAACCTACGCCACTGAAAAGATCATAAAAAGTTATCAAAAAATGGTTAAAGAAATTTTCAGATATCTTCATAAATAAAAAAGTTATGGCCAGTTTTCAAAAACGGCAATTTTAACTATTTTCTAAATAAATCCATAGTGTGTCAAAATTCAATTGTTTTTTCGACGGGACGTTAATGAGCACATAATTCTGCACTACTTTGCCCATTTAACCGACTTTCTATCTCCACTAATAACAAAGTTACCCATGTTAGCCAACGTCAACTTGGACACCCTGTATAGTCCATCCTGAAATAGTGTAGAGTAATAAATCAGTGTTTTTGACAGGTTCCTGTTGTAACATAGAGAAGATTCCCAAATTCAGGTAAAGACTTGAAGAACAAAGAAGGTTGTAGTTACCTACTTTATAGTACCACTTGAATCTGTCAAAAACAACATATTTTATTAAATTATTGCTACACTATGACTCTAGGGTGAAAACCAAAGCGCCGTTTTTGTACTAAGAAAATTATAGTTTTATTTTGTCTTCTTTTTAAATTTGTTTTTGAGAATGGTAGTAGGTACTTTTATAGGCAGAGAAAAGTATACGTCAATTTGAACAAAACTAAAATCTGAGAAACACAGAACGAATGACTGAAGCGCAATAGTTTAATAAAATTGCTATGCTATTTAAACTAAATATGACGTCACTTGGCCGCGGTGATGTCAAAAGTGCTTTTAAAAAAGTTTGTATTGCTTATTAGGGAATTTTTTTCACGTGGCATACAATAAATTGTATTAAAGCAAAATATCTACGGTTTGGGAAGTCTCGACTTCTCAAAGACCCGGGACACGAGACATTCCATGATCAAAGTCCCGGAACGTCTCGAGACTTCGAGACTTTTCAAAATAAAATTTGAATTGAGTTCATTTTTGGCGAGATGTATAAAAAAATCGCCATTTTAATAAAAATCAACATTTATTGAACATAAAATCAAATTTTAACATTTCTAACGTTAATTAAATTAAATTCGTATGTTTAATTCTCATAATCACAGATTCATTTTTTAGTAATAAAATCTTATAATTATAAAGCAGACTTAAAGTAAAACGACAGAGTGCGGGAAGCGTGAGCTAATAAAGCTTATAATTATGACCTTTTGTAAATAAAATTATTACAAGCATGTCTCGAATCTCGACTCGAAAGTCCCGCGACACGCGACAATTAAATTTGGAACAAGCCGTGAGATGGGTCGTTTATTAGGACTAAAGTGCGACCCTTGAGATCCACACGACGAACTTCCCAGTTTGATAAATATTTATATTATAGAATGGGTGCTTACTTGATGTATTATTATTCAAAATGTTTGATAAATATTTAATAATTATAATTAAATTAGATATTACACAGAAAAGTAATCATTTTAATCATTAAAACATAATTATCATTTATTTTTAACAATAATAAAAAAAAAAATGGCTGAACCGATTTTGAAAAAATTTCTTTTAGATCATATTTACGTTAATACGCGTCGATTGGCACCCTAACGTAGTCGATATCATTTTTCATTCTCGAGATTTCGTCTTAGAAAGAAATGGACACATACGTACACACACACACACAGACATATTTCTAAAAATAGTGTAGTGACCTTGAAACATAAAAGTTTGTTATACATTCTGATTTCGATTTTCGGACCCATTACAATAACTTCCAATGGGAAGTTAAAAAGATTCAGGACTTCGAGATACGAGACGTCTCGGAACCCAAACCCTAAAAATATCCGTGAACAATTATTGCTAAACTTATGAGGGTTTTCCAATGTTTTATTTTTTTACATGACGCCTAGATAATCAGTAGCGGGGATTCACAAAAAATAATAAACATGCTAAAAAAAGTGTGTGTGTCAGCTTCGACGCACGACTGGAGTTTACTCCTTAAAGTAGGCAAACATGCATACTTACATACCCTGTACACGTCGGCTGTATACAAGTATACACATACATTGGAATGTGCGCAGAAAACGCAACGCTTTTTAGTTAACGCTTGTGTAAATTTTACTCCTCATAAAATTTCCATACCGGGCGCCTTATATGAAAATCGATTCTTAAGTAGTAAACTCCAAAAATTATATCCCACATAACAGCAGGGTTTCCTCGCATAAAACTCAAAAGTAGTTTGGCATGAAATTCTCTAACCGTTTTATAACGAAATCTTGTTAATTAAGGCAATTGAAAGGCATGTCGATTTAACACGAAAACTCGCCTAAAGGTCGATTTATATTATCCGGCCAGACATGGCGCGGGAACGTAGCGTTTCCGGCAAGACAAACATTTTTACATGCATTTCATAGACGAATATTTATATTTAGCGGATCCCGTCCGTTCAGACACATATCAATTATCAATACTCGTATTAAAAATGTTTGTCTTGCTGGAAACGCTACGTTCCCGCGCCGTGTCTGACCGGATAATATAAATCGAGTTTTACACGGATATCTTGTAACTCATTCCCCGCGTTAAACGAGGATTAATTATTGCAATAATGAGAACACATTTTGTTTCATATTGGATGGTATAGTACAAATGGAAGCATGAGAAAACTGGAACGCAAGATATTTTTTATACGGTTATTAGTGTATTTGCCATATGGCACTTACACTATTGGCGTCGGTCGGATGGCGGGACCTAGGGGTCGGACCAAAATTTCTCGACGTTTCATAGCCTCCTGAACACTTTGGCACCATTTTTGGAAATGTCTATTTTATATGTATATATTTATATATATATATATATATATGTGTACGGGCTATAACTTTCGAAAGAGTAAATTGATTTTGACGAAATTTGGTAGGCACGTTGGAATCCATCACCGCACGAAGCCTATTTAAAATGGGCCCAATCGGACAATTTTAAGGGTGGTTTTTAGGGGTTGAAAAATGTTTTTGGGCCCAAAAATGCCGAAAAAATTCTCAGAATCGTTTCAAAATTGAAATTTAACCCTTTAGTAACGATTAAAATGTGCTGCTAAAATTTTAATAAAATCGCCCCGACAGGACCGGACTTACAAATTTTATGAAAACACTAGTTTGCGGAAAGTGCTTTATTTACTGAAGGGTGTATTTAATTTGGTACCGAGGTTGCATTGATAAAAATATTGAAATTAAGAAAAAAATATTATTTTAAGGGATGTATTAAGGGGTTAAATTTTTTATTTTGTTCAAAAACAAACTTAAGTTCACATATAATAAAGCCACAATTATTAGCAACTACACTATATTGTCGGCAGGGTTTTGGCACTGCGACCCGAGTTATTTAAATATATTATAGAGGAGAGGAGAATACCATGAAAGGTACCACTTCAGTAATGTAGGAAAAAAAAATACTTTTAATTAGTACAGCGGTCGAGTAGGTAACACAAATAATAGAAAAAGTCAACAACAATAGAGAAGTTAGAAATGCACATTATGTGTACAGATTCACAGAATGTCCACGCATTTCATTGTTTTGCTTTTTAGGCTGGACGTTGGAAACTTTGCGAGGTTGGATAATCGATAGGACGTCACAACCAGACTGGTATCGAAGTATGAAGTAATATGAAACTAACACCGCTTAACACAATAGTATTGTGTGTTTATAACTCAGTATAGTAAGAATATAACTGGCAAATACAACTTTGTTAAACGTTTTACATTTTTTTTTTGGCGGCGGCAGAAAAAGGACTTTAGTTTGAACATTTTTCGTATAATAAAATACCAGCTAAAGTGAACGGTTTCTGAAATATTTATTGGCCAAAGTTAGTGTCTTGGAGAAATAGTTTTAATTTGCTTTGCATGAGCTATAGAAATTCCTAAAGCTGTTTCATTGTCTTTTTTTGTAACGAAATGGCCTTTGTTCTCACCACGAATTAGCTAATGCCTAGCTTTGTATATTTTAGGCTGAAATGAAATTTTAATGAATAAGTACAACATAAATAACAGGGACACAAGTGGGACGAAACGTAGGAATGTTAGGATAGGGAAGTTTCGTTGTTAAAATATTATTATACTGTTATTTCTCCAACTTTGACCTCAGGATATTTCAGAAACCATTCACTTTAGCTTGGTACATTATTATATAAAAAATGCTCAAACTGAAGTCCTTTTTTTGAATAGGGTGCTACTTGAAAAAAACTCGGGTCGCAGTGCCAAACCCTGCCGACAATATAGTGTATTTGCTAATACAGGCATTGTGGCATTATTATGTGAACAGTGAACTTAAGTTTGTTTTTTGACAAAATAAAAAATTTAACCCCTTAATACATTCCTTAAAATAATTAAATTTTTCTAAATTTCAATATTAGACATGGATTTTATGAGTACATCTGCACCAAATTAAATACACCCTTCCATAAGTAAATCCGTATCAACATAGTGTTTTCATAAAATTTGAAAGTCCGGTCCTGTCGGGCCGATTTTATTAAAATTTTAGCAGCACATTTAAATCTTTACTAAAGACTTAAATTTTAATTTTGAAACGATTCTGACAAATTTTTCGGTATTTTTGGGCCTAAACATTTTTTAGAACTCCTAAATAGAACCCTGAAAATGGTCCGATGGGTTTCAATGTGTGTACCAAATTTCGTTTCAATCGATTAAGTTATCGTGTACACACACACACACACACATATATATATATATAAACATTTTTAAAAATGGTGCCAAACGAGGTGCCAAATTGTTCAGGAGGCTATGAAACGTCGAGAAATTTTGGTCCGACCCCTAGGTCCCGCCATCCGACCGACGCCAATAGTGTATGTGCCATATTATGGCAAATACACTAATAACAAAGTTGTCTGTGTCAGGGGCGGTTGGGAGCGGCGCATCAATTCGATACCTATGTCCGCTTATGTCCCCCAATCGATTATTCAACCGTCTAAAGTTTCCAATTTCTAATAAGTAATTGCTAATCAATTGTAGGCACCTGAAATCGGAAACAAATTTAAAAATCGACTGTTGATCTTTAAATCTGAAATCATAATCTGCAACAATAAATTAAAAAAAAAATTTTATTTTTGTAATGTCGATTTTCTATAGTTTTGTTACTTTTCAATGATATTATACACATGTTAGTATAACACATTGTGATAATGAATGTAAAATGTCTACCTTATTATTTATAAATATAATGTATTTACATTGCTGTATACATAAATGCTTGTTATTGTTTTCTCAATGGGAAACTTTTTGCGTGTATCTATGGAGTTAACACAAAAAATAAACTCTTTTTGCTACCTATATAACATGCACACAATAATAATATTATATCTGCTTTACCGGTATTTGCAATATTGAGAGATGAACTGAATTGAATTATATTAAAAATCAACAACTCTGCAGTTCTCGAATACTTTTGAAAATATGTTTTTCCACAACACCGCTATTGAAAATTCGATTTTCGGTACCTATTTTTCCCCAGGGATGAAAATTTTCAGGTTGGTTCTCTCTGTTTTTTAACATTGTTAAGAGGGAGACAGAGCGATTAGATCCGCATATAATTTCCGAAAACATCTAATTAAGAAGGAATAAAAAATGGTGGAACCTTTGGTGTAAAGATACGAAATGTTACAATTACCACAAAACACCAAACCATAACAAACACTCTCGACGTACGTTTCGCCAACCAAGTTGGCATCATCAGGAGATGATTAAAACTAAAGACTAAACAAAAATTACTGCCTATTTATAGGCTACCTAATTTTAATTACCTGAAAACTAAACTAATTTACTAAATCAAAAAGCAGGCTACCTGGAATTGGGCCTTTGTCACTGTTCATAATATTATGTTTACACTTATGAATCTCTAGACTCTCTACGGCGTCTAGTTGTCTAATATTAATGACGTTTCTAATTAATTTTAAATTACTATTGTCTATTTTATGGTCATTTTCAAATGCATGTTGGGCAACACTAGATTTATCAAACCTGCCATATTTTAGATGAGCCATATGCTCTTTAAATCTTACTGAAATAGATCTTCTCGTTTGGCCAACATACTTTTTATTACAATTTTGACAACTAATTTCATAAATCCCGGACTTTTCTTTTTCTTCTACTTTTTCTTTAGGGTTCCCTAATTTTTCTTTCAAACTATTACTTGAAGAGTATACAATATTTAATCCTACTTCTTTAAAAATCTTTTTTAACCCTCTGGTGAAGCGCGATTCAAATGGAATCGATACATATCTAGAAATTTCTAGTTTCATTACGAAAAGTCGAGGAATTTTCCAAAGCATTCTTAAAACTACGTTTTCTAATCATTTTATCTATTAAATCTACATTATAACCATTACACAAAGCTATGTCCTTAATTAAAGTTTTTTCTTTCTCAAACCTTTCCTTGTTGAGAGGGAAGCTGAGTAACCGGTGTATTAAAAAGTTGAAACTTGCCATTTTATGTTGAGGGCAATGATGTGAGTCTTTAGGGATATATCTTAGTGTATTGGTGTCCTTTCTGTATATATCAAATTCTAAATTATTTGTCTCATTCTTTATGACTAATACATCTAAAAATGGCAGTCTTCCGTTGTTTTCAATTTCATAAGTGAATTTTATTGAAGGGAAACAATTATTTAATTTGGAAACAAAATTGTCTACATTCTCACTTTTAGTGTCAAATACTGCGAAAATATCATCCACATACCTAAGCCATACTCTAGGGAAGTAATCAAAAGTTTCTTTTGCATCTGTTTCAAACTTATTCATGAAAAGACTGGCAATAAAAGGAGATAGAGGGTTCCCCATTGCTGTCCCTTCATGCTGTTCATAAATATTACTATTATGCAAAAAACAATTTTGTTTCATACAAATCTGAGTGAGTTTTATGTAGTCATTTACCATCTCACTACTAAATTTATTCCTATATAATAGGTCTTTTAAAATATCTAAAGTTTCTGGAATAGGGACGCTTGGAAACAACGAGCATACGTCAAAAGAAATCAAAATTTCCCCTTCCTCCAACTGAATATCCTGGGTTTTATTAATAAACTCATTCGAATTAACTACCGCAAAACCAGTTTGAGTAACAGGTAACTTTTCAAATTCTTTTGACAACCATTTTGATAAAAAGTAAGTTGGTGCTCCGATTGCCGAAACAATAGGACGCATGGACTTACCTGGTTTATGTACCTTAGGTAAACAATACAGTCGTGGTATAATTGGGTTGGATACATGTAGTTTTCGTTTCAAAGCCGGGGTGACAATTTTCTTACAGCTCTTAACCGCATCTTTGACTTCATTAATCATTTTTGTTAAAGGATTTTTCTTAAGTTTTGTATAAGAACCATTACTAATTAAGGTGTCAACTCTTTCATAATAATCTATTTTGTCTAAAATAACAACTTTGTTTCCCTTATCAGCTTTCAAATAAAAACACTCTTTCTCACGTAATCGTTTGATAACTTCCTTGTTTTTGACAACTTTTGGCTTTGTTTTCTGACTTTTTTCCATATTTACAGACAACTGGGTCTTACATGCTTTTCTGACGAAACCTTTGGAAGGCTCAGGTAAATATTGAATAGCACTCTCGATTCCTGCGACAACGTCTTCTAGAACATTGTCGGGACCTGGTAGGCTATATTTCAAACCTTTGTTTAGTAATTCAATTTCTTTTCTATCAAACGATTTCGATGATTGATAGAAAAGAAATTGAATTACTAAACAAAGGTTTGAAATATAGCCTACCAGGTCCCGACAATGTTCTAGAAGACGTTGTCGCAGGAATCGAGAGTGCTATTCAATATTTACCTGAGCCTTCCAAAGGTTTCGTCAGAAAAGCATGTAAGACCCAGTTGTCTGTAAATATGGAAAAAAGTCAGAAAACAAAGCCAAAAGTTGTCAAAAACAAGGAAGTTATCAAACGATTACGTGAGAAAGAGTGTTTTTATTTGAAAGCTGATAAGGGAAACAAAGTTGTTATTTTAGACAAAATAGATTATTATGAAAGAGTTGACACCTTAATTAGTAATGGTCCTTATACAAAACTTAAGAAAAATCCTTTAACAAAAATGATTAATGAAGTCAAAGATGCGGTTAAGAGCTGTAAGAAAATTGTCACCCCGGCTTTGAAACGAAAACTACATGTATCCAACCCAATTATACCACGACTGTATTGTTTACCTAAGGTACATAAACCAGGTAAGTCCATGCGTCCTATTGTTTCGGCAATCGGAGCACCAACTTACTTTTTATCAAAATGGTTGTCAAAAGAATTTGAAAAGTTACCTGTTACTCAAACTGGTTTTGCGGTAGTTAATTCGAATGAGTTTATTAATAAAACCCAGGATATTCAGTTGGAGGAAGGGGAAATTTTGATTTCTTTTGACGTATGCTCGTTGTTTCCAAGCGTCCCTATTCCAGAAACTTTAGATATTTTAAAAGACCTATTATATAGGAATAAATTTAGTAGTGAGATGGTAAATGACTACATAAAACTCACTCAGATTTGTATGAAACAAAATTGTTTTTTGCATAATAGTAATATTTATGAACAGCATGAAGGGACAGCAATGGGGAACCCTCTATCTCCTTTTATTGCCAGTCTTTTCATGAATAAGTTTGAAACAGATGCAAAAGAAACTTTTGATTACTTCCCTAGAGTATGGCTTAGGTATGTGGATGATATTTTCGCAGTATTTGACACTAAAAGTGAGAATGTAGACAATTTTGTTTCCAAATTAAATAATTGTTTCCCTTCAATAAAATTCACTTATGAAATTGAAAACAACGGAAGACTGCCATTTTTAGATGTATTAGTCATAAAGAATGAGACAAATAATTTAGAATTTGATATATACAGAAAGGACACCAATACACTAAGATATATCCCTAAAGACTCACATCATTGCCCTCAACATAAAATGGCAAGTTTCAACTTTTTAATACACCGGTTACTCAGCTTCCCTCTCAACAAGGAAAGGTTTGAGAAAGAAAAAACTTTAATTAAGGACATAGCTTTGTGTAATGGTTATAATGTAGATTTAATAGATAAAATGATTAGAAAACGTAGTTTTAAGAATGCTTTGGAAAATTCCTCGACTTTTCGTAATGAAACTAGAAATTTCTAGATATGTATCGATTCCATTTGAATCGCGCTTCACCAGAGGGTTAAAAAAGATTTTTAAAGAAGTAGGATTAAATATTGTATACTCTTCAAGTAATAGTTTGAAAGAAAAATTAGGGAACCCTAAAGAAAAAGTAGAAGAAAAAGAAAAGTCCGGGATTTATGAAATTAGTTGTCAAAATTGTAATAAAAAGTATGTTGGCCAAACGAGAAGATCTATTTCAGTAAGATTTAAAGAGCATATGGCTCATCTAAAATATGGCAGGTTTGATAAATCTAGTGTTGCCCAACATGCATTTGAAAATGACCATAAAATAGACAATAGTAATTTAAAATTAATTAGAAACGTCATTAATATTAGACAACTAGACGCCGTAGAGAGTCTAGAGATTCATAAGTGTAAACATAATATTATGAACAGTGACAAAGGCCCAATTCCAGGTAGCCTGCTTTTTGATTTAGTAAATTAGTTTAGTTTTCAGGTAATTAAAATTAGGTAGCCTATAAATAGGCAGTAATTTTTGTTTAGTCTTTAGTTTTAATCATCTCCTGATGATGCCAACTTGGTTGGCGAAACGTACGTCGAGAGTGTTTGTTATGGTTTGGTGTTTTGTGGTAATTGTAACATTTCGAATTAAGAAGGAAATAGAGCGATATTGAATCCGCATATAATATTCATAGACTTCAAAATGACAGACATATAACCCCACATAAATCCGACTGATCTAATATTTTTGCACTTTTTTGCACTCCCGAATTGTAGGTACCTCAAAACGAATTGTCAATAGAGTTGTTGTGAAAAATAATATTATGCAATTACTCGGTATGAAACTTGGCGTTTGCAAAACGTGTGGTTGCATGCCCTCGTACCAAACTTCACACTGGTTGCAAACGCCAAGTTTCTTAACTTGTAATGCAATATACTGTTTAATAGGTATCAGTGAAATCTCCTTTGAGCGGACATCAACGGTTCATTATATTTAAAATGTTTTAAATGAAATAATAGTAACATATAATATATCCAATTTTTCTGTATTGAATTTACAACATTTTAATGATGTTATTATTTTGACGTAAGGTATTATAATTGAGGGTAAGTTCGGTTTTGAGCTCAGATCGATCTGAGTGATCTAATGCGTTCGAATTTAACATTTATATGCTCTGAAAGATCTGTATCCTGCGTTCGGATTTAAAATCTGGAGGAGATCGAGCACGCTCTATGAGCTCCGAGGAAAGCGAGCGAGCAAGCAGATTTAATCAACTTCAGAGCATTCATTTTAAAAAAGAGCGGAAACCCTTGTTGTGAGAATGGATAAATTTCGAAGTTTATTTATATGAGGTAATTTTTCAATAGGTAAAAATACACGAATAATATTTATTCAAAGAATAGTAATAACCAATAAGTCTATATCGCACAGAATGATTAAAATATTTATTATATCTATAGGTCGAAAAAATCAACAACCGGGTAGTACTATTAATTTTAAAATAAAGGAATAAAAACGAAAAAAATTGTGAATCATGATTTATTATTATAACAATGTTGAATTAAATCAAAATTAGGAGCAATAAAGAATGTATCTCGGCTTTAGTATTAAGAATTTAACTTGCTGGGGCCATTTTATTCTGACGTTTGGAAAAATCTGCTAGATTACGTTCGGAATTGTTCAGATGGCTCGATTTGCTCGCTTGTCACGTGACCAAAAATCTGTTCGCTCGGCTCGATCTATCGAGCGTAAAACCGAACTTACCCTGAATTAAACCTTATTAAACTTTTGACGTCTCACAATAATTATTTAAATGAATGAATAATTTAAGATCGACATGCTTTTAAGGAGAGTATCTTTCGACACTCTTTGTCCTTAATTATCTCCACTGAGAGCTGTTTAATTGATCGACAGAGAGAGGACACATTTTAATTATAAGGTTTAGATTAAGTTAATAATAAATGAAAAATTGTAAGCATGCCTGGCTCTGCTAATTAATATACGCAAATTGCATTATTAGACTGATATTTAAGAAGCGAAACAGCTGACTGTCACTGTCGGGTTTAAAATTTAAAAAAATAGTATTGCGGTTGAGTTACTATTGGCAACTGCAGCTAACAAGCAGTGGCGCACAGGCGAAATAACGCACTTAGAACTGCTTATAGGACCTTAATTTTGCAAGAGCTTATAAAAACCAAAAAACCAAAACTAAAGAACTAGATTAAAATTTTTTTGCGAATCCCACTATAAAATATCTACTTTACATGCTTGTATACTAGGGTGGAACGAAAATAGGGAATTTTAAAAAACTTAAATTTTCTTTGTTGTAAAACTCTCAACTCCTAATGAAAATAAAAGTTGTTTAACAATGGATTTAACCTAGTAGTTAGTCCGTTTGGCAAAAAATAAAAATTAACTAAGTAAATTAAATTCTCAGAATTTTATTTAAATTACTGTAAAATTTAAATTGTGTTTAAACAGATTTACTCATTAAATCAAAACATAGATCAAAGATAATTGTTATACAAGTACATTATAATAATATATTGATCACGACAAATAACGGAGAAACAAAGTAAGGATTTTATAACAAAGTCTGACTAGGTCGTGTCTATTTTATATAGGTGAAATAAACATGACTTGAACAGAAATCCTGAAATTGATTTTTCTTTTCGGTATCGTACACAAGTACCTTGTCTATAACAAATCACTATAGCATTTTACTATCAAGTTTTATTATGTAATTCTCATATTATATTTGATTATAAAATTCCGAGTAAAATTCTATGCACAAAAATTTTATTAAAAAAGATATTTTACATAACACATGCACACTTTTAGTGTTTTTTTCGTATCTGTTTTGCGGACCTTAAATAGCCGTTTATTGACTATAGTGACCATTATGTAATGCTTTTTAGTGCTATAATGGTTCATTATGTAACTAGTTACATAATGATCTATTACGCAACGCTTTTCAGTGCTATAATGAAAAACAGTTGCACAATGAACCATTATGTAACTAGTTACACAATTAATCATTATGTAACTAACTCGCCAAGACTCGTGTGTGCTCGCCTTCTACTTGTGCTGAAAATATCGCGCCTGACGAATAAAGATGTACTTAGCACACTAGTTACACAATATACTATTGTTGTATATTTCATATCACTAAAAATATTTTTATAGAACAATTTAGTTTGAAAACACCAAAATAAAATATTCTATTCCGTGGCTCCTCTTCTCTATTACTACAAATCGCC
This sequence comes from Mongoloraphidia duomilia, assembly GCA_039654895.1. Classification (NCBI taxonomy): domain Eukaryota; kingdom Metazoa; phylum Arthropoda; class Insecta; order Raphidioptera; family Raphidiidae; genus Mongoloraphidia; species Mongoloraphidia duomilia. The sequence goes on along the minus strand of CM077518.1, from coordinate 17,728,551 downwards.
AGTTCCCGGGTTATAAAAAACCGGTCAAGTGCGAGTATAAATCGCGCAGCGCGCTCCAAGGGTTCCGTACAACTAAAACAAACGAATTCATTAAATCTTATCCATGATAACATAAATTAGTTATTTCGCCAATTTTATAGAAACATACATGATAATAGTTTTCCTGTAAAGTAGAGCTATTAGAGCATAAAAACATAGGTTTGACATAGCTACTTAAGAAAAGCCCTTTTCAAATGACCGAATTCAAAGTTTTTTTGTGTCAAATCTTCGTTTCCGTTTTTTTGGAATTGACAAAATTAGGTACCTATATATAGAATAGAATTCAAAAATATGTAATTCAACTGAAAATATGGTAATATTAATTTGGAATCAGTTATTTAATAGATAATAGGGTCGTCCCACATTTTTTTAGGGTTGAAATCTACATTACAAATAATAAAATAAAACGATTTTTTTGAGAATTTGTCAGAAGCTTTTTCTACAAGAAAACAATTCTCAATAGTGCGTATTTTTCAATGTAATTTTAAACATAGAACGGAATATGTCATTCACATATCCTTCTCTGATTGATTGTTGTAGTTGAATCACGCCCACTGATCCATAGATAATGAGAGAATATGGAGAGAGTAGTCCTGTCGCCCGTGAACATTTTAATTACGAAAAAGGTTACCGTTTGCCATTGTGAAATTGTTACAGATTACGCCATTCTCGATATATAAACCCAAGTCTTACACATTGTAACCCGCCGTAACCATATTTTAAGACTCATTTGGTAGGTAACGAAAAATTGAAAAAAATGGTATTCCAATTTTGAAATAAGTGCGGTAGATTTCAATGTCCTGAATGAAATGAGAAAAAATGCAAAATTTAATCGCAGCCGCCGGCCCTGCCATATTGGAAAAATGGCGAAAAAACAGTTTCTTTGTAATCAAAAATTTTGCATTTTTCCTCATTTCATTCATGACATTGAAATCTACAAACTTCCAAAGTTTCAAAACTTCCGCATTTATTTCGGAACTCATGTACAATTTTTTTCAATTTTTTGTCACCGACAAGATGAGTCTTAATATATGGTTACGGCAGGCTGCGATTTGTAAAATTTGGGTTTTTGTATCGACAATGGTGTAATCTGTAACAATGTCACAAAGGCAAACGGTAACCTTTTTTGTAATTAAAATGTCCACGGGTGACAGGACTAATAACTGATTTGTTTATGTACAGTTGACAGGCCGGTAGATTAGGTTCTTCAAAAGTAACTAACGACGAAGTATTCCTCTCTTTATCTATGCATGGACGTATGGAGGGTAGAGGTAAGGAGAACACTCTCTGTGTATGAAAAAGCGTCGGTCAAAAGGTGTTATAAGGGTGGCGCCACAACAGCAAGAATGTAAATTTTAAATATGGAGGGTAGAGGTCCATAGATGCGCCAAATAATACTAGAGTAGGACAGAGAAGTAAAGAAGGAAAGCAAAACTTCCGCTTTTAAATGGCGCACTTTTCAAAAGAAACCGAAAATAGAAAAACAGTGATATATTATATAATTAATGTTATGTCAAATATCATTGGTAAACTTCTAATTATGCATAAAATAGTAAATAAAGATAATCCCAATATAAATAAACGCCTGAAAAATTATTTCATTTTTTAACAATGATTGCATTTATAAAAAATTACAAACGCAAAATTTAAAACACCTGCAAATACTTTGTCAATTATATTCTTTTCATTTTTTTATAAAAGTTCCACATAATAATTTTTGAAATTTCTTCAAAAGTAGAATTCTCTAATATATTACAATTAACACAATAAAATCACTCAATAAAGTTAATAACAGACCATGAAAATTAAATCACCGTCCACGTTATCCCACAGTAGTTATTTTAGGTTATATTTACAAAATTATTTTGAACTTTTGGACTACGCAAACAGTTGAGGTTTTGTATACTGCAGTTTTGTTATAATTACTCTAGTCATCAAAAATATTAAATTTTTCAACTCAGCGCACTTCACTCCGTCAATAACTGCTAAGTTCATTTCATACTCTCTTGCTATTTTAGCGCCACTCTGGAGAGATTTGGAACTGTTATTTACAGCTTACAGCTGGACACTTTTGCAACTGTTCCCCATATGAGAGAGTTCTCCTTACCTCTACCCTCCATACATGGACGTATGATGTCTGGCTTCATTGCTCTGGCTTTTACGTCATCATAATATGGCGGCTAAGCTAATCCGTTTCAAGTAAACACATTTTTTTAATTCGTGTTTGCAATTAAGAGGAAGGATATAAGAACAAAAAAGTTGGTTTACTAATTTGTTTATGTATGAGGAATAACATACACTGTTTAAAATTATCAAATTTTGATACGCGGGACGAAATGTTGATTGCTTCGTGTGCAGGATTTTCGCAGTGGATTAAGTGTGTGGAAACTAGTCATTTCCCTTTCTCCTGTGCAAAGAAACATGTGTTGTGATTTAATTTGTCAACCCTAATACTGTATTCTTGTCACAACACAGGGTCGAACAAGGTGACGGCCTAAGGCGCTTCGAATTTGGGTGGTGGTATGGCGAGGGGACGGGACGGGCGGACGTTTCGGCGACGTGGTGTGGCCAGCCGACGGTCTACTGTGGGGGTGCGGCGCGGCAAGTGCGACCCAAATAATATTATGTGTTATACATGCCGATTTATGCCGAACCGTGCTGGCCCGAATATGTGTACAGCAAGTTTGTTCTGTCTGTGATCGGGGCGCTGCACGCAGTAATGTTACCCTATTTTTATTCTAAATTAAATACGGCAATTTACCGATTTTTCCACTAGAATTTGGATTTAAAGTATTCAATAAAAATACGCTAAAAATAATCAATAATTCAATTCTTAGATACTTATTTTTTTTAAATATTTTCCGTTTATATTTTTCGTCATTATAGAAAAATCTAGGTATAGATCGGGTTAATAAAATCCTATACTACACTATAGCTATTTTCCGGTACAAATGCGCCATCCCTATTTGATTGTCTCGTGTGTTACCTAATATTCAAATTGTTCAGAAAAAATACATTTTATTTTGGTCTGATTTAAATTAAGTATAGGTACAATTAATATTGTTTTATTATATCCCAACAAAAATATCCACTATTCACTTCGGTTCTTTTAACCCTTTACGTTAAGTTTGACATATTTATAGATAGTGCCTTATTTATAACTCAAGTTTAAACTCTCTAGCACAGCTGTCGAGCGTCTATAATCTACAATCTAATCGTCTAAAAGGGGATAAGAAGCCGGAAACTGGGAATTTCGGGTTCAAGTCCTGACAGTGGTCTTTGATTTTTTCCTAGTATATCTTAATTGTTTGACGATTAACATCACGATGATGTTCGCCGACTGATTAGGTTAAGAAAAGTATTTATTTGTGGTTTGGCTATTGTCTATTTTAATAATTATCGAATAAGATATGTTCTGGACACACAAACTAATTTTCTTCTTTATATATAGTACCTATCTAAGATTAAAAAAATTACTAATATTATTTCTATTCCAATTTAATATTTTATTTGAAATTGATTTGAAACATACATGCGTACTTCAATACAGGGCCGCAGCAAGGAAATCTTGCGCCTGGGGCCAACATTTCCATTTGCGCCCCCCCCCCCCCAATAAAAATCAAAAAATGCATGATATACAAGATTTTTATAAGATATTCCAACACAACCAACTGAAAAACATAAAAAATGCTCACTAATCGACTCCAACAACTCACACTTTTAGTTTCAAAGATATATAAACAGCGTCTGAGAGATTTTTGAGTTTTCTTAAAAATGCCAAAAGTAAGAAGACCTCTTTGTACAAATTTGCGAAATTTTTGAAAAATAAATTCGACTCGATTCGTTTGATATTAAGTCAATTTATAGAAAAAATAGCGCTGAATTGACTCCAACAACTCGCACTTTTAGTTTCAAAGATATATAAACAGCATCTAAGAGATTTTTGAGTTTTCTTAAAAATGGTAAAAGTTAGAAGACCCCCCTCTTTGTACAAATTTGCGAAATTTTTGAAAAATAAATTCAACTCGATTCGTTTGATATTAAGTCAATTTATAGAAAAAATAGCGCTGAATCGACTCCAACAACTCGCACTTTTAGTTTCAAAGATATAACCAGCATCTGAGAGATTTTTGAGTTTTTTTTAAAAATGCCAAAAGTAAGAAGACCCCCCTCTTTGTACAAATTTGCGAAATTTTTGAAAAATAAATTCGACCCGATTCGTTTGATATTAAGTCAATTTATAGAAAAAATAGCGCTGAATTGACTCCAACAACTCGCACTTTTAGTTTCAAAGATATATAAACAGCATCTGAGAGATTTTTGAGTTTTCTTAAAAATGCCAAAAGTAAGAAGACCCCCCTCTTTGTACAAATTTTCGAAATTTTTGAAAAATAAATTCGACCTGATTCGTTTGATATTAAGTCGATTTATAGAAAAAATAGCGCTGAATCGACTCCAACAACTCGCACTTTTAGTTAATATATAATATATATATATATAATATATTTCTATAGAAATTATCGCCAAATTCGTTAGCCGTTTCTGACTCATTGAAGATCGTAAATAATTTTTTGCATAGCTTTTGTTTGAATAGCTTTCCACTAAACCCAAATAATGAATTGTTTGTAGTACTCTAAATGTGACATTTTATTAATATTTTCATTTAATGATTCAAGCATTTGCTTTGCGCTTGCTACTTTTGTGATATTAAATACGTAATGTGAAATACAAATTAATAATAAGTGTTATATTTCTTTCTTTAGTCCTATTTGCAAAAGTATTATTATATTGTATATTTTATATTTGTTGAATTGTAATTAGCCTGGCAATAATCATTGTCGTTTTTCGTGTCAAAAAATATAGCGTCTTCGGCGCCCCTTGCTTAATGCGCCCGGGGCCGTCGCCCCCTCCGCCCTACCCTTACTGCGGCCCTGCTTCAATAAATAAATAAACGAAAAATATGAGCGACTTCTTCGGCGGTCCACACTGTATTATATTATTTGCTCATTATATATAAGAGATTTTAACACACTTTACAGTTAGTAATAATGCAATTTGAAGCATCTCATTCTTTCAACTGTTCGCTATAGTGCCGTATATAAATCTGCCTCGCATATTTAACTGACATCTATCGAGCGTCTTTTATGCTACCAAAACGCATGCGCGACTCTTACCTTTCTTGTCGTTGGACTAGTTTCAAAATAATCTATAGTTAACACTCGATTATTTGCTTATAAAAATGCAATTCTACTGAAATTGTTAATTAAACAAGATGTTACTTAAAAATATTACGAACCAATTCGAATGAGAGTTTAAAAATTACCTTCAGATAGTGCGTGATTCTGAAATGGAGTGCACCAATCACGGACTATCCGGAAATCCGACAAACAGTTTCTAGAAATGATTTCTTTGATGCAGGAAGGTAGGCAGCTTACGACGGTGGACACCAAACAGTCACATTGTAGGCGCGTAAAGGTGGACAAATTAACATAATATCTTACAACAAAATTTATAAGATTGAAGGATCTATTAAAAATCCACAATGATGATTGATAGTGCACTGAATTACGAAGAAACGAGAGCACCATTGAATGAAATTTATTTTCAGCAAGATAGAGCAATGTAACAATATTTCTAAAGGCGAGTTAACACCGTGCCAGATAGCAATGTAAGTTGAGAAAGCCAGTTACTCTATGCCAGCTATAAGCTGTCATGGTTTAATCAGATCGTTCCGAGTTACTGTCTCTGCAAGGTGGTCAGTTACTGCATTTGAGTTGCTTCAATATTTTTTGATTTTACTGGCCACTCTCCTTCTCCCACCACATATTAGGCCAGTAGTTCGCATCCTACTCGCTCAGTCTGAACACAAAGTTGTAACTGGTTAGACAGTTAAGTGTATTGATTTATCACATCACGATATACACTTTTGAAGACCTGCAAGCAGGGAAACTGGTCAATGAGAGTACAGTTATACTGCATGCAAATTACCTACTTCAATATTTCTCGATTTTACTGGCAACTCGCCTTCCCCCACCGCATATTAAGCCAGTAGTTTGCACCCTACTCGCTCAGTTTGAACGCAGAGTAGTAACTGGCTAGACAGTTAAGTGGATTGATTTATCACATCACGATACACTTTTGAAAACCTGCAAGCCCGGAAACTGGTCGAAGAGAGTATAGCTACTGACCTAGTGTAAACCAGGGTATGAACACATACTACTCCCCACCACAGGTTATTCGTGCGGAGGTTTGGACCAGAGCGATACCACAACAATAATAAGTTAACCTCAAATTTAAGCATAATAAATAAAAAATGTCAGTATATTTGTCAAAAATTAATATTTTTCTATTCCTTTCATTTTATTATATTATAATAAACTAGCGGCCCTGTTCGGCTTCGCCCGGGTGCTAAGAAATCCCGGGTGCAATACACTACTCACTCGCTTCGCTCGTTTGCTTGAATATTATAATTACATTACTCACTCGCTACGCTCGTTCGCTGTATATTTAAACCTTCCGTGAAAAATTATCTAACTGATGATGAAAACCGCATCAAAATCCGTTGCGTGGTTTAGGAATTACATTACTCACTCGCTTTGCTCGTTCGCTATATATAATCTTCCGTCAAAAAATTATCTAACGGATGGTGAAAACCGCATCAAAATCCGTTGCGTGGTTTAGAAGGAGTTAGCGGTTATACAGATAGACAGACAGACGCGGAAAGCGACTTCATTTTATGCTATGTAGAGATGAAAAATATTAAATATTATTTGCAAAATACTTTGGTCATTGGAAACATGAAATGAAAAATGTATTTATTTAATTATTTAGTAGTGGGTCAAGTCCAAACCTTACTAATAAAGTGTCGAATTGAGTAATAAGGGTCCACCCCCTGGTGTAAACAGCCGAGAAGCTGACTATTTCATTTCCCCAGTTTCCACGTAGACAGCTACTAACTACTGGTCAGTCCAGGAACTCGCACTATGTAAACTTGCCTTAATATTTTTACGAATGTGCTAAGAAACCTGTTTCCGAAGCGTTCTGACAATAATTATCATATTCTCATGCCGCACCCGTACTATTATAGTTCTCCCCATCAACAAATATAGTTATCACGTGAGGAGTACATGCTCTGTAGGGATACACAAAGTATCTGATTACTTGTTTGGCTATTTCAAGCGACCAATCAGATGCTGACCACGCAATTTTATTGCCATATCAGTTCATGGGATAGACTAGGGCACTAGGTATTTTAGATTGAAAAAATATTTTGCAAGGAATTATATTTTAATGATCTTTTCATTGACAGTTGTTCAAAATTAGAAAACAACAAGAGGACAGTGTGGTCCAGTGGTTAGCGTCGTGGCCTCTGGATCAGACTGTATTGGGTTCGAATCCCGCCTTCGCTCATGGATGTTTTGCGATGTCATTTTAGTTTTAAGTGAGCTGTTATTTAATGTAATCAAGACGCTAATGACCTAAGTTGTCGACGCGTCTATAATTTACAATAAATAAAAAGAAAACAACAAAATAATATTTTATTTTTACGTCTAAATTTCAATATTTACAAGTGCAGTAATCAATACAAACGTTAGGGTTAGAGTTTCTGTCTCCGCCACTGATATCGCCTAATAGCTCACATAATGTCAAACCGAAAGTTACATAAATGACTGTAAATATTTCTAAAAGGTCATACAACTGCAACAGAATCTATCGGAGTTTCAAGTTGTGATTTAGTGTTTTAAGTTATTATTTTTTATGTGAAATTGTTAATCTGTGGTAAAGAAAAATATTTAGGTATTAATATATTTTATCGCTAATTTAAAATTGTGTTACATTTAGATAGAAATGAGAAAATGGTGTGATTTTCAAAAAACATCTTACTAGTTCACAAACAAAACAAATTCAATTAAAAAGTCTGTGTTTGGGTTAGGGTACAATGTTTACATTAATTGTAATTCCAGAAGATCTAGCGGTTGTGAACACCCTTCTCTGATACGGTACACGCACGTCACCCACGAACAAACGAGTATTTACTGTAAAATATATGTGATGGACGCGGAAATGAAATAAAGCTACTACATCAGATGCGTATCAAAGTCACCCTCCTTTTCTATTGTGCTTAAAATTTCACCAGATGCATTACACTTTCATATAATGCAAGTGGAATGTGGCGCTGGTTGTTTCGCTCTACCGCATATAAGTGTATATTTCTGTTTCAGTTGACGGTGATATCTCTCGCGTGTTTCTGTAAAGCAGAGGGTGCGAGGGGCGCCGATAGCACGGCGTGTAGGACGCCATGGAACCGCTGCCCAGTGCTTGGGCAACCATGGACAAGGACGCATTGAAGAAGCAAATTGAAAACATGAAATATCAAGCCAGTATGGATCGTTGGCCAATGTCGAAGAGCATTGCCGCGTAAGTACTTTCATTTATTTTTATAATTATTATAAGTTTTAATTGGAACTGTGTTCAATTTGTGCAATTTAAAGAAAATGTGTTGCGGTGTATATTGATTTTCCCGTACTCTTCTCGGTACTAGTGAGATTTTCCAAGTCGTCGCCGGCGATAAAAATGAAGAACAGTCGGAACTCGATTCTGTTTATTTTTTTTCTACTTTCCTTTTGTGCATTTTTAAATGATATCTCGATTAAAGAAACATTCTAACGATAATGATTGTTGCGATGTAAGGGAGGTAAAAACTATCTAATTGGTAAATTTTGAATCTTAACGAGAAAAAAATAAACTAACTTGAATTGTTCTCCTGTCATTTAAAAAAATGAAATTTTGTAAACAACATAAATAAGTATTTATTTTTATTTTGTTCCATTTAAATAGTTTTGGCCTCCCTTTGAAATTAAAAAATGTAATATTATTTTTATTTTGAAACGCTGTTGATATTTTGAACAAGTTAAGAAAAAACTTTTATAATAATAGTTGAAACTCGCTCTGAATTTTTTAAATTTTTCTTTCGTGCGATTTAAATATATACTTGATTTGTTGGACATTTTGACTAGAAATGTTATATTATTGGAAAAACCCGTTTGTCAAAGAAAATATGTGCTCTTAACTTTCTATACTCTTATGAACTGATATTATATTCTGAGAAGTTAATATTACTGTAGCATTATAAGGGTTGAAACTGGTTTTCAGCAAAACTTTTTAATTCCAAAAGTTTTGCTAAACTGCTAAAAACAGCTAAATAAACAATCCTCCCACAAAAGAGTCGTTTGTTTTTAGGATGAGAAAACTTTTACTAACAGCTTTTTGATCACTTTTGAGAAACTTTAAATTAAAAAAACCATATAGTTGTAAGTAATACAATTGCCTTTAAGTATACCTATTATATTTTCAAATATGTTGACAATACAAAAAGCTAAAAAATTATGTATTTCATTCATAAATAATATTATTAAAATAAACACGAAATTCAGGTTGTCACAGTTACGCAATTTATGTAGGTAATGACCTTATTTTTTACAAAAAAAATGTTTAAAAATTAGATTGGTTGATGATCAAATGTCACATCTGCTAAGTAATATAAATGATAATTTTGTGATTTGATTATTTTATCGCTAATAAAATACATTCCAAAAAACATCAAACTCAAAAGAAATACTAAATTTCTATTGATTATAACCTATCGAAAATTTAAATTATAGCAAAGATATTTAAAAAAATTGATGTCACACCTAGCCAAATAAATGTCGGCTTTGTGGTTTAATTATTTTTATCGTTAAATAAATAACATTTTTATCATCTCTGTGGCTTTTAAGTAGATAAACGTTTATATAAATTGTATTACAAAAGTATAACATATTAACAAAATGTTGATCAGAAATAAATGATAATATAGAAACTATCTTTTTAAAAATTAGATTAGTTGGAAAAAACAATCATGCAATTTTATTATTGGATGTGCAAACTACATTTCAAGAGCAATGCAATCATCAGCAAAACTCTACTTCTTCATTACATTATGTTAAAAGACTAAAATTACAAAAATTTGTAAAATCGGTAAAATATAAAATTATAATAGTAACCACTGAGATTTTTTTATGTTTATTTTTCTGCTCAAGTGATTCTCATTTTTTTTATTTAAATATATTATTTTTAATAACAACAGCATCAGTCATGAGTGGTCTTGATATTTCTTTAGCTTTACATATTTACTACTTCAAAATCATTCTTATACAAAAACCACTGGGTAGTACCTACCTAAAGTTAATTATGTGATGAAATAACTTTACGTTTTTTCCTCTTAATTATGTGCAAAATAAATTTTCGGTTTTTTTCTTTTGTCAGTTTATAAATTTAATTGTAACAATGTCTATATGAATATATAATACTATATATTTCAACTCACTAACGAGTATACGGAATCATTTCATATTATTTTTTATTTTTTTATACTTTTGTTTTGAGTTCTTAGAAACGTCGTATAAATAATAATGATTAAAATGTAAAAATATTGTGAAGTTTTTAAAAATATTTTGAAGTAAAATTATACTTTATCACTTTTGGAGCAATTTAAATTTCATTGTATTTTTCTTCTTTTATTCAAGTCAGTTTTACATGAAAATCAATACGTTCTTAGATGACAGAAAAAAGTAATTTGTTACGTTATATGGCAGATATTTCCTTCGAATTCTGCTATAAAGAGGTGAAATATTGCAAGTCTACTGCGAACACTCTATTTTATAGGAAAGGTTCGGTTTTTTTTGTTAAATCGTTTAGATTTTAAGATGTTGAAAAATCTCGAGGAAACAATTTGCAATCGTCGGAATAATCTGCTTAAATCCACGATAAGCTTTTTTTTTAGTGTAGTAATTAATGTAATTAATTTTATAATAATACTAATTACAAAATTTGAACAAAAAAACTAGCTTTTATAAAACCATATGTATGGAAAATTGAAGATTATAGTATTTCGTTGTGTCATTGAATTTGATGTTTGAACAAAAATTATTACAAGATTTGTGCATATAAAAAGAAAATTAAATAATTGAAATCTAGTAAATAATATAAATTGTTGCCCCACCTGCGTATGATTGCAAGTGCATTGAAGTTTCTAAATACAGAGCCGTCTTTATGATATTATAGGTTAGTTTTAATTAATTTAATAAATCAAATATTTTGTCCACTATCCTGCGATTTTTCTTAATTTTATTATAATCACGATGGACACGATTTCTAATACAAACTATAGGTTATAGTTTTAAATATTAACGGTCAACATCGTTTGAGTGTCCAACCCAATCAAACTCAATTCTTAAAGTATAGTTCTATATCAGTTTTCACTCGCTTTAAAATTAAGTAAATTTCGCAACTTATACACTAAACTTTTATTTTAGCGGATGGAAAAACATTCTGTGTGAGGAACACCAGTAACAATTGAAATTTTTTCGTTGGAAAGCAGCCAATTATATAATTGATTCGAAACATATTGGAAAAAATCATTTTACCAACCATAGTCACGGTCAGGATTCTAACCTGAACCTTTCCACTTTCGCGGCGGAATGAGTTTACATTTACTCAACCGTGACAAGATTACTTAATCAAACAATTTCCTTATATGCTTCGGAATCAATTGATTTTCAGTACATGCGAGAGTTAATTTATTATAGCTGGTGTGAATCTTCGTTCTAGCGAGAGCTCATCATGAAAGTGAAAATTATTTCAAGCACCCTTAAATGGGATATATTAAATAAATAAGTACCTAGATATATCAATGCTATAAATAACAATAGATTGGTATTACTACATAATATGGTTGGTAAAATGATTTTTTCCAATATGTTTCGAATCAATTATATAATTGGCTGCTTTCCAACGAAAAATTTTCAATTGCAATTCAGCCGTATAAATCTTATTAATTTAACTAGTATCAACGTTAAACTTGAAACAGAGAAGTCTCTAAAGGGGCTTTATTTTCAATGATCAAATACCTGACACACCCATTGAAGGGCTTATAAACCGTTTTAAAATACAGTTTAAATTTGCGATTTATATACAGAAATGAAGCGTTTTTACATAATTTTTTATAAAATCAAGTTAAACAAATCTACCTTAAAATATACAAAAAATGGTCTTTTTGCCTCAAATTTTCATTGACATGTCGAAGAGCTCTGGTAATTAAGTAGCTGACTACTTCGCTATTCGGATACCTTATCGGTATCCATATCAGACTGTATTAGAGTAGTTTTATATCCATTATCGGTATCGATTATTCATATTCGAAAACCAAAAGTATCCTATCAGAATACATCAAATGTATTTAAAGACCTTCATTACAGTTTTGTTTGTGAAAAGTTACGTTGTTAAATGCTAAAAAAATATTATAAAATTTATATACCTACACGTTAAAAACAAAGGTTCAACAGTGTTCACAAATCTGTTCATTTTTCAAACTAAAAGTATTTTAGATTTGGACAATAAATTTACAATGAATCAAGTATTAATTAAATATCAAATAGCTTAACAGCAAAGTATCCATAAAATAATGTGTAAGTAATCCGAAAAAAATATCTGAATACAGGATTAGGTACCTATAGTATACTTATCCATGCACACACCATGCACACTAGAGGTCTGTTGGTCAAGTTCTCTAGAACAGTTCTAAAATTCTTCGCAAAATTCAGAAATCGGACTAAACTAAGATATTAGAATGAAATTAGAATTGTTCGTTGCAGTTTGAATTCTGTTTTCCAACAAACGGATTTATTATTAAAATAAGTCCCGCGTGTGCGCTCTGCGCTGTTGTCAAAACAAAACGTTTAAAAAATAAATAAAAAACTTTGAAGTTATAGTAGATTGTATATCTAGATGAATGAATGAATTGTAGATTATAGACGCTCGACAACAGAGGTCATTAGCGTCTAAATATATATGTATCTAGATGCGTTATGGTATTTTTTACTGACGAGTTATGACAGTATGTAAAAACGAGTCATAATACCATTACGCACGAGATATTGTATGGTATTTTTTGCCATACCCACTATACAAAATACCTACTTTTCACTTCATTTTCAGTATATTCAAAAAATGTTGACAGTTCATTTGCATCGTAGACTAAAATAAAATCGTGGGCGCATTTAGTATAGAACACTGTCTTTTGTTGGAGCTTGGAAAGAATATCTGACTTTCGACTGTTTTCTTCGACCTTAATATTACTAAATGGACCCCACGCTTTTTACTTTAGTCTGTTCCAAGCTACAGTACAAAACTAGTTGTACAATAAAATCTTGTAACTCAAATTTTTTTATTTATTTTATTTTTTACCTTCTAGTTTGTATTCGCTAGTTATAGCCTATAACCTGGCCAGACAGTGTATGTGTAAAATATAAAAAATCATGTAAATCGGAGCAGTGGTTAAAAAATTAATCGAAGCCGATCCGGTCAGGTTATAGTTACCGTAATATTGTATTGTCATCGGAACTACACATGTGTGCAAAATTTCAACTCAATCGGTTAACGGGAAGTGGATAAAAAATCGGTCGCAAGATTTGGAACAAACAAATATACGGAACGTGAAGCTAATTAATAAATCCGTTTAAAATACACGTTTACTAATTGATCAGTCCTGAGAGTAGGTACTTGTTCTGCCTCTAGATCTGGAACTGCTAGAGCCAAGTTCAAAGAGTTTTTAAAAAGTCTGAAAATTTTATCAACAAACACGCAGTTCTAAAAACCTGATGAGTTTTGTAGTACCAACAAACGTTTTATAGGATTTATTGAACCAGTTCAGGATCATCAGAACTTCGCTACAAAGTAAATTTGCATCCATAAGAGATACTCGAATATCATCTCTACCTATATACGTACCCATTATTCAGTTCTGGTATTTTATAATGCGGAAAGAATAATTAATTATTATTAGCATCTAAGACTCTGAAAAATCGCAAAGCCGACTCTGGTTATAAAATTATTATTACTGTTGTGTGTCATGGTTAAATTGAAAGTTAAGATAAATTTGCTGTTTATATCATTGTGTTCATTAAATGGCATTGACACTGACTACTTGCAGTTAACAGTCATGTAAGACAGAGTTTCTCAATCTTTTTAAATATCTAAGTAGAAAAGCAGCGATTGTATTGAAACGAATTGGGACTAAACTCTGTTCGGATCAGCAAACATTTGAATAATCGATTTAATGGTAAAAATAGTTAAAACTAGATAACTCACGTCAAGTGTCTATAGGCAAATATAATTGAATTTAAGAAAAAAGATAGATTCGGATTTTTTTAAAATTATAGTGGGTATAACAAAAAATACCATATTATAAGTATATCTCGTGCGTAATGATATTATGACTTGTGAAACTGCTAAAACTCGCTATCGCTCGTTTTAACATACTGTCACTCATCGGCAGTAATACCTCATTACGCGACTGTATATTTTATGCAAAGATACAGTAGAATCCCCCTGCGGATTAACCGAGCCCGTTTTATCCGAGTTGACGCTTTACCGAGGTAACATCTAATTTTAACTCTCTGTATTAATCGAGCCATTCGTGCGTAAGAGCTCGGGTTTCCGATTGTTTTTATATGATTGACATAAATATTTTTATGAACAAATGTTAATTTTGTCATAAATAATAATTATAATAATAATAGTAATAATAATAATAATAATTCTTTATTTTAAAAATTCCAAAGAACATAATAGCGTCAGATTAAAGATATAAAAATACTATGCGAAAAAATCATGTAGATTATAAAAACAATTTTGAATTAAATAATGCCTCAGGGACACTTTAAAGTCTCTAAAGGATACAATATTTTTTATAAAGCATGGTAATCCGTTGTAGATTTTAATAGCCATACAGACAGGGCCACGTTGATAAGCCACTAATGATGCCTTGGGCAAAAGTAAATTATGTTTCTTTCGCGTTAAGTAACCATGGTCAGCAGACTTATACAGTTTTTTAAATCATTAAAAAGTATGTATTATCTGAGTTATTCGAATAATTATTCGATTCCACAATTATAGCTCATATAATTGACGTTATACTGTACGCCTTAAATATCATGGATTTCTGATTGGAAGAATAACAACATTATTGGGTAGGTCGCGTGAAGATCACTTAATTATTATGTTTTTTGTGACCTATCCAATAATATAAGCTATATAGGTACCTGTGAAATAAGGCCGCTGCACCATTAAGCCGGTCACAGGCGCACGTACATAAATCTTAAGATATATACGTCATATAAAACCTAGCATTAATCAAAGTTCTTGGGTGTATGCAAAATGTGTGCGGGCATCTCTGTCGCACATTATGTACGCGCGTGAATCTGTCTCGCAAAGTACAGACAAATTCGTTAGACTGTTCACGGAAATGCTCATTTATGAACGCGCGTTGGAGAATGCGCGGTTGTGAATGACATACTTGGATGCGATTAGACGATGCATCTTTTCTTGCAACAATATAATATGCGTTCAGTGCACCGGCCATAAATAATGCATGTCTTTGCGTTTTGTTGAGATGAAAAATGGAGGGAAATTTCAAGAAGAAAGTATACAGTTTATTAGAAGATTACAGATTAAAAACAATTTTGGAACAATAACTTCAAAAGGGCAGTCATGATAACCATACAACAAGACTGTTTCTTTCGCCATCTTCGTTTACGTTTTTTGTTTCCTGCTATAACAATTAAGGCTGCAGACGCATCAAAAAAATACTAATATAATAATAACTTCTCGAAAACTGCTCTGTCACAATTATCGTCTAAATACAGGGTCCGACAAGGAGGTATGGTGTTTTTGAAAAGACGGTCACACATTTATTTTCGAACCAATTTCAAAATTTATTATTTTCATACATTACTGGTACATTGTCATTTGAGAATACATAACGAAACATAAGAAAAAAATTCGACTGATGACCAGTCCTATACTTCCCACCTAGTAAATATTTGCAAAAAATAAACACTCTTTTTTTTTATTCTTTGACTAGGCCCAAATAACCTTAGCTGTTGGTGGTCTTTAAAACACAATTTAATTTTTATTCTTTGAAAAAAGCATGGCCCTCTTTTTTGTTTGGTGATCTATTGATGGCTAGCTTAATATAGCAAAAATCATGGTTACCTTGATTTACGTACAATTTTTATTTTTTTTAGTAAAATATTTTTTTTCTCGAAAACTATACATTTTAGAGAAAAAAAATATTTACATTTTTTTCATATTATAACATCTAGAATTCATTTATATTTTTTTTTACCTATGTTAATACGTGACATTGAGGACGTTTTTTTGAATATCTCAGGATCCACTGAACCGATTTGACTCAAAATCTAATCAGATCTAAGTTAAAGGCTGATAAACACAATAGAACAATCGGCATGCCCGTATGTTGTTCCGTTCTTAAGATATCGAAGGCGAAAAATTGACCACATACACACACACATACACACATACACACATACACACACACATACAGACATCAGTCAGAAAATGATCTTAAACGATTGCTAGGGTCTCAAAACGTGAAAATCTGTTAAAATCTCGAAATATTGTTTTCGGACTGAATCCATTACTTCCCTACCATAGTAGAGGTGGGAAGTAAAAATTATCAACTACGATGTTGAGATATTCTTGTAGACGGGTGGCGAAATTGTCCGTAATCCTTTCAAGCATGGCACGCGGACCCCTTTGAATTTCTTGCGTTGTTTTCGGAAAGAAATAAGACAAATAAAGCTTTGTGGCCAATTTGATGTTGCCCTTTATGATAAATGTTTTGTAAATTATCATAGAAAATAAATATTGAAACAGATACACCAAACTTTTATTTCTGAAATGTGGAGTGCCTCCTTGGTCACCGACCCTGACATCTTGTGACTACTTTTTATGGGGCTACCTAAAAGCTCAAGTTTACATAAACAAACCACGTACCTATTCTTGAGGTGCTTTCCGAAAACAACGCGAGAAATTCAAAGGGTTCCGCGTGCCATGCTTGAAAGGATTATGGACAATTTCGCCACCCGTCTCAACAGTTCATAAATGTTTTCTTATGTATTTTCAATGGGCAATGTACCAGTAATGTATGAAAATAATAAATTTTGAAATTGATCGAAAATAAATGTGTGACCGTCTTTTCAAAAACACCATACCTCCTTGCCGAACCCTGTATTTAGACGATAATTGTGACAGAGCATCGTTTTCGAGAAGTTATTATTATATTAGTATTTTTTGGCTGTGTCTGCAGCCTTAATCGTTATAGCAGGAAACAAAAAACGTAAACGAAGATGGCGAAAGAAACGGTCTTGTTGTTCGGTTATCATGACTGCCCTTTTGAAAACAATACAGTATTTGTTCCAAAAATGCTTCTAGTCTGTAATCTTCTAATAAATTGTATACTTTCTTCTTGAAATTTCACTCTATTTTTCATCTCAACAAAGTCATATTTTGCGTTGGGAAATACTTTCGTCGTCGTGAGTTACTATATACGCATTGCCTCTTGCTGCAGCGCAGGAGGCAGCGCTGCTTTGCGTCACTCAAGGCGCACAATTCACGAAATAATGTACATTCGTTTGCGCTGACCATCAGCTGGAGGCGCTACCATGGCAAAATTATCCGACAGAACAGCTGCATGTGTAATTGTAATATTTACGGAACTTTGATATTCTTAAAAAAATCAAAACTTAGAGATTTTTGCACATAAAATTATGTTAAAAATATAAGAGTTTAAAAATGATAACTATATTCTTTCCACAATTCTATTCAAGTACTTAGTAGGCTGCAGTCTTGCAAATTAATTCTGGAACTTCTCCAAATTGAGATTGTGTTGATCGAAGTTGTTTTAAAATAACACCACTTAAACTTCACTCTGCAACGTTCATTCAGACTGTTTTTCCTGTCAACAATTAATTAATTTTTTGCCGTACCCACTACAAATTAGCTAGTTTCGATGCATGTATACCGGCCTGTATTGGGTCATTTAACAGGCAGGCGTGCAAGAGTGTTTCCATTACATAGCAAGTGCGATAAGTAAACCGTTGCCATAGCAACTTCTGTTTATTCACTCTATCCGCCTGCGATTACATACTCACGACGTTTACGGCCTACTGTAAAAGTAATGATGGCGACGCAAATGAACTGTGTCAAATTTTTTTGAAATGAAGTGAAAAGTAGGTGTTTTGTAGTGGGTATGGCAAACAATACCACATGTATTTCGTGCGTAATGGTATTATGATTCGTGTGACTAAAAACTCGCTAATCGCTATCGCTCGTTTTTACATACTGTCACCACTCGTCAGTAATATACCCCATTACTCATCTATGTGGATGTATACAATCTACTATTATTTGCCTATACGTACAGTAATAAAAAATCACTAAATTATTCAAATCAAAGTTTAAATTTTATAAACTTTATTGTAAAGTACGGTATAGCGCCGATAATATATTACTACTTCTCATTAAATTATAGAATAAAATTTGGTAACGTTATGCCTCCTCCACACAATCGGCCATGATGGACGATCACAGAATGGGCCATGATTGTCACCATCATTGCGCATCTGTCCACACAATCGTGCCATTTGTGAATTGCCATCTGTCCGACATGGATATCGAAACAAAAACTGAGTGATCGACGAACGTGTGGAAACGCGCGCAATCATGGCCGAAAAACCCATACAGAGGCGATCACGCTCCATCATGGGCGATCATGGGCAATTACAGACTATTATGCCCTCCACACATTCGTGATGGCCTGTAATCATCATGGCCGATTGTTTGGAGGCACCATTAAATAGTAGATTTATTCAAATATAATGTTTTTCCTATTATTCAGATTTGAAAATGCGTAGGTATTTTAAATGGTCACAATGTGGAAGTGTTCGAGTAGTGGTGTTCCCTTTTCGAGTAGCTTCGAGTGTTCATTAAATATTTTCGAATCGCGTATTACGGGGAGAAAACTGCACATACCACAAGTTTTCAGTATACCTAAACTCCTTGAACTTGGATTAAACTCAAAAAGAAAATCCATTGGAGAGGTGACCAAGCTTATAGCACTTAAACCTTTTTTAAAATGACTTAATTTGATTCGAAACACTTAGTCAATTTAGACTCATCCATTGATTTTATGCTGAAAGGACAGGTACGTAATTTCGCGACGGTATAGATGCATAAAACTATTGAGCAGCATCCGTAGCGTCGCAAAATTACGTATTTGTTCTTTTAGAAGACGGCGTTATTCTTGAAGATCGAGCATTTAACGAAAAATTTATTTTATTTTTTCTACTCGACCGGTGTTGGATTTTTCACTCACACAACCTTATCAAATTCTAATCATTGTAAAGTTCTATAGAAACTGTTTTTTTCTTTTTTTTTATGAAGATAAAATATAAAAGGATGGATGCTTTAGTTACGTAGCAATTATATCAAAATGTTTAAACTGGATTTATATTTTTTAAATCGTTAACTGATTTCGACAGTCCTTCATTTTATGAGACTTTGAACCTGATCATTATTTAAAGAAAATATCAATTATTGTTACCTACCAATTAATATCATTTACAAGTTTATTTGTGAAATAATTTTCAATGAAAAATTAAATGAGACATGATGACGTCACGGAAATCGATGTAAATCTGTTTGTTGTACTAAATATTTTCATACACCAATTACGATATTTCTGGTTCATAAATCTATGTTCATACAACACATTTATGGGTGTTTAAAACAGAATTGATACTTTATTTATATTATGGCTATAACACGAGCTATTAAAATGACAGAGAAATTTTAAATACGATTATTAAAATCTATTTTTAAAATGTTGAATTGAAGTAAGTATCTAGCGTGTATGTAACTAGTGATGTCATATCATTAACTTTCCCTGGTTAGAGTCAGTGTATAAAAGAATAGTGAGTGTTAATAAAAATGATACTGGTTAATTAATGTATTCACCTCCTTGGGCGACAACATATTTTAATTGCACATTTTTATATAATATGTATCGTGTATTTTTGCGTAGAGACTATAAGTGGAAGATACCAGGGTGTGGTCCTGACTGTGCAAAAATAAACTATTGTTACAAGACTGTTTTCTGAGTTGGCGGAATAAATATTTATTTACAATAATAAAAAATACAATAACAATAAATGCAACAACGAAAAGTCAATTCTAACAATAAAAAAACTTAAACGGTAATTATTGAACTAAACGAGCCACTTAAATAACACTTAACAAATAACTATATATACAAGGATTATTTATTTGTAATTATTTATGCCACTGTATTTATATCAGATTTATTTCTAACGTTTCTTTATGTCGGTCATTTACTCAGTTACTTCAGTACTATTTATTTACATCCACTCCACTATTAATATCACTGTACTGACTGATCCGACCGTTGATTGATTAATATTTATATCACTGATCCACTTGATGGCACGACTCACCATTCACTGATCCCCCAACACGACACACTCGCCGTTTAATACCTGCGTGCGGTGTACGCTCAGTGCGTCCTCGTATTATCTAGCGTTGTCTAGAATCTTCGATACCATTCCACGCTTTACTACTGTGGCCTTTCTTTCTCTTGGTTTCTATTGAAGGCAGTGGCGTAACATCTTGGGGTTTGCTACACTATTAATTATTAAATATCAGAATAAACGATGAGTAACCAGTAAAGTAACCGCTGGTAAATTTTAAATTTTGTTACCAAATACAAACTTTTTGATAGGTAAACGTTTTTACTACCTACCCCCCAAATTTTTGCTGTAGTATAATTCTTTAAAATGTCAAAGTCCAAAATTTCAAAAATAGTTCTTCACAGGCCGTATCGCATCTAGAGCGTATGTATTCCTTCAGCTAAAATTCAGTTCGGATTTTAACAGGCACGTAGCCAAGGGGCTAGCTTAAAAGGCTGAACGCCCCCGAAATTTCACAAATTCTAGCAAATTTGTGCTTTTTAACACGCTTATATTAGGTCCACCTGTATGTATGTATGTAAGTAACGGATTCTTTGAACGCGATTTTCATCCACTTCAAAACTTCAGATTGAACTGAAACTTTGCACACTTATCAAGGACTAATGACAATACAATAATTCAATAAGTTTGTCCCATTATCCTGACCAGGAGATCTCCAGGACTAAAAAGCAAAAAAAATTATTATTTAAAAAAACTAAAAAACACGCTTTAATGGTATAAAACTAAAAAGTAAAAAATAAATTTTATTGTAAAAAAGCGTGGGGTGCTTTGAACCATATTTTCATACTTTATAACAAATCATATCGAGCACCCCACGCTTTTTTACAATAAAAATTATTTTTTACTTTTTAGTTCAGTTTACCATTAAAGCGTGTTTTTTAGTTTTTTTAAATTATAATTTATTTGTGAAAAAGTCTTTTTAAATACATTTCCATTATAATGCATGTGTCATTTATGACCATAATTTTTCATGCAACGAATGTAATAATTAAACTGCTGAAAGTTTGTGAGAGACTTTATTTACTTTTTGACTTTTAAGCTCCCCCCGAAAAATAATCCTGGCTATGAGCCTATTCGGAAATTGTACTCAGTATACTTAGCTGCTAACAAGTTTAGTGGAGCAGAAAAGCAATAAAACAATGCATAGGCACCCGTTCTTAGATTTTCCCATGCATAAAAACTGTGCCGCTTATCGTGCATTGTGAAACTAAGTATTAGTCACTGACTACAATGAGCCTGTATACGTCATTTTTTATTGTCATTAGAAAGATCTCCGTCTAACTTTAATAATGCCGTTGGATTTTTTAACCAACACTTAAAACGGCTTCACAACACATTTTTTAAGTTGGGTTAAAATATAGACCACACTTTTATTTTTCCTTTCGATCGCCTGACGTCACATGTTCCGTATATCACATAACATGTATTAATTAATACAATATGTCCCATTTTGATAGTTGATTGACAGCAACGCTGTAATCGGTCTTAGACGGCCATGGTTGTAAAGATTATAAAACCCACCTTGCCGGGTGTTGTGACGTAAACGGCTATTAAAGTTTAAATATTTGTCTGGCAATGATTTCTAATAGGAACCAGTCATAAATTAATTATTTTTTACGGCCTCTTTTACAAACTGAACTATACATAATATTATACTAATAGAAAACCCTTTTATCTATACTCAAGAGATTGTTGTCGCATATTTGTACTGTGAAAATATTTTTTGGGGTTTATGCAGCTGTTATCGTATTCGACTCTGAATGTTTACAAATCTTTTGAGAGTACCGACTCTGGCGTCTTCTATTTAATACCTATTATTCTCTACACTGTGATTGCGAAAAGACGTCCTGAAATGTTTTTGCCCATCATATAGTAATTATTTTAAGGGAATTTTTTTCTGCCACCATGACTGTTTTTTTTAATATTTCTGGGGAAACCCTTCGATTTGTTCTCGGAATTATCAAAAAAATTCCATGCCACAACAAATATAAATATGTTATATAATAATTGTCTTTAACTGTTTGTTTTGTTGTGAGTAAATTATGAATAATTCAAAATATTTGTTTTTCGCGGTAAATAAAATTATTTATTAAATGTAAAGCAATAAATACAATTTTATCTTCATATATTTGTAAGTTTATTGCATAGGTTAAATTATTTAAAAAGACTAGATGATTCCTCCGGTTTCGCCCGGATACACTCGCTTCGCTTGTTCCCTCAAATAATTAATACGTTACTCACTCGCTTCACTCGTTCGCTCGAATTTGTAACTAATTGGTGCGTTACACACTCGCTTCGCTCGTTCGCTCGAATTTATATAATAAACTGCCAGCGACTTATGATTATTGGGTGTGAGATTATATTTCACACCGCTTTTGACATATAAACTTGATTTCAATTCAACTTGGAATCAATTTGACTTGTACCCGGGCGAAGCCGGGCCGGGAAGTTACTGTACACCTAAACATTCGTCAAGACATAAGCGTAAAAACAGCATTCATATTTGTTCAATATAGCATAGATTACCTATAAAAAAACATTTTTTTATTTTTCGCTTTTAACTTGGAAAAAAAAAACGAAAGTAGGTATTTATTTTGTGGTCTTAACATTCACCAGGATTGGGGTCCTGGTGAATGTTAAGACCACATTAAAAAATACAAATCACAAAAATATAGAGAAATTGAAAAATTTCTCATTCATTTTTATAGTTAGTTCATTATTAAAAATGACAAAATGAGGGAGAAACCATTATTGTAATATTTTGTGAATAACGAGAATAAAATGTCCATAACGAGATATCTTATTGAAAGTTAAAAAAATTAATAGATGGATCTTATACACATTTGCGCGCGTGCTGAAATGTCAGACACAATGTAATGTTGTCATCTTTTTAACGCTTTCTTAAGTCCCGACAGGAGAGGTAGGTGATGTATTGCGGCATACGACACCGAGTGCACGATGGTCTTATATACTTATAATTTTTTATCTTCGCACCCATTAAAAACATGTGTTGTCACAGCGTTTCTCAAAGATTTCATTCATTTTTAAGTAACCTGTCCAACCTATACAGTATACACCTTTCGCAATAACAGCGGTATTCAAATAAATCGGCAGTACGTGATGTTTTTCAAAAACGATTATAATAATAATAATAATTTTTATTCATCCAAAGGCCATACAGCATAGGATAAGTCACAAAAACAGTTAAAATTTAATAATTAAAATAATTATCAACACGATAGTACATTATTAAGAGTATTCGATAGCGAAAGTTACCCCTTCACCTTTCATCTCAAATCCTTTCCCCTCGCCTATAAAACGGTTCCCGCTCTCCCGACGCTATTTTTAAAGCTAAAGGGTTCGGGTAAACGCCAAATGAAGGACCGAGAATCACACTACAGATCCTACAGGCGAATTTTTTGAAAAAAAGTTTTAGATACGTGTGAAAGATTACGTAATTTTTTAAAAAGTTTTTCAGGATTTTTTTTTAATTTTTCGCCTTTAGGATCTATAGTGTGGATTCTTGGTCCTTCATTTGGCGTTTACGCGAACCCTGTAGCTTTAAAAAAAGCGTCGGGAGAGCGGAAACCATTTTAAAAGGCGAGGGGAAAGGATTTGAGATGAAGAGTGCAGGGGGTAACTTTCGCTATCGAATACTGTTAAGTAAATTTTTTTAAGAGCTTTTTTAAATTCTGTGACATTAGAATAATGCATTAATAAGTTTTGCGGCTTAAACAAAGTTTGCATCTTGATGGAAAGTTTTTTACACGGTGGCCATACAGGCCTAGAAAACCTTGAAAAGTCAGAGACTTTTTTTGTAGATCGGGAAAACATGGAAATGCCAAAGAATATTATGCAAATTTTGGGAAAAACAAGGAGAAAATTTCCTGGGAATTCTGTGTACATTTTTGTTGGGAATTCTTCGGAAGCATCGGGAATTTTTCGGGAGTCGGCCGGAAACTCTTTAGAATTTATGTGTACAATTTTTTTCGAGAAATTAACCTCTCAGAAAAAATACTAAAGTATGTCTTTTTCTGATTCAAATGTTCAGCGAAGTTACAGCGCGCAATGCTCTAGCGGCGCATAAGGAAAATAACTAGGCTTGAGAATAGCCGAGCGTGTAGCAACGCTATTGTTTATTACAAGCCCTCAGTTCCCAGGTTCTATTTCGAAATCACGGTGCAAGTAAAACTTGTCATAACCCTAAACGCTTTTAACTCGAAATCGCCAAATAGTATTAAATTTTGCTTACGTGGGTTTAGTAATGTATTTTGAAACCTAATCAGTATGACTATGGAGACGAACGTAAAAATCCAGATTCAATCGTTGGTGGTCAATAGTTATTTGATGTGTGCTCGACTGAATATTCGTACGATGTTAGATACTAACGGTCCCGTCCGGCTTCGCCCGGGTGCCAAGAATTTATGATTTATTATCCCCCCCCCCTGCGAGGCGAAGCTGGTGGTGTTTATAATATTAGTAAAATTCCGCCTATACCCTCAATTGCAAAAGAATTTCAGAGTTACGTTTTATTACTAAATTTATTACGTTTTATTACTATTACGTTTTATTATCCCCCCCCCACGTGAGAAATTTATCAAAATAAATTATAACCTATAGCACTCAGGGATAGTGTAGCTTTCTATTAGTGAAAGAATTTTTAGAATCGGTTCAGTAGTTCCATATATTACAGCCTAGTCCTACATACTGTAACAAAACTGTTTTTTACGTGGGCGAAATAAATTATTTATTTACAAGAATTAAATGTTAACAAAAAAATAGATACTTAACAATGAAATGCAACAAAATAAATATTATTGTAACAGTCAACACGGTAGTAATTCTCAAACAAAGTGAAACACTTCAATAACACTGAACAATAACGATTTATATTCTGTATTTATGTTCGCAAATTCAACTCGACACTCATTTACGACTGACTCAATTCCCGTCGGCTGCCTGCTTATATAGAGCTACGCGGCCCAAACACAGCACTTCTAGTACTTTCTAGACGTCTAGCAGGTACTGGCATCTTCGATATCATTCCACGCCTCACCACTGTGACCTATTCTCGACGCTTCTATTGTCGCCAGCGGCGTAGCATCTTGGGGTTTGCTACAATACAAACAAACTTTTCCTCTTTATAATATTAGTATATATAGCTGATATGTAGACTTACAATATAGTTATGAACATAACGTCGCTGCTTTTCGATGAGTATTGGTCTGGTCGATCACTTCGATTAAACGTGATGCGACGCTCGACATGCGTAATCGAACGGAAAAAACGAGGCTAATAAAGTTTCACTTTAATAAATTAAAAATATGAATTGGCGCTAGATCCAAATAACCCTATAGCTGATAAAAAAGAAAAACTGCTTGCTACCTTACGAGGAAGATAATTGTCAAGAAAAAATTGCGTTTTAGGTACTCGAATACCATATAAAAAGTCGGGAATTTATGGCCGCTTGTGTTAAGTTAACGAGACAGTTATGCAGATGCCTTTGATGGATCTCTAAAGGCGGGTTTATACTCATCAGTTTTATTAATTATTCAAATTGACGGATTAATGAAAAGTGTACATAGGCATTCGATGGAATTTGATTGATTAATTTACCTTCAGTCCTTCAGTTGGATTGATCAATCCTTTTAAACCCGCCTTGAACCTATCAATTTAATTGACAAATAAAATTGACCCGTCTAACCACCTTGACTGAAAATAGGACAAGTCGATTTAAAATGAGGTAGTGACATGAAATTATGTAACCGCAATACTTCTGAAACGCTGAATAAACAAATATCATAAAATTAAAAATAAACAAACTCATTTGTATTATTTCTATTTTTAAAGATCTACATTATTGTTAAGTATTTCTATTTTAATTCGCAATACCTATATTTTTATAGTGTGAACAGTGAAAAAACCCAAACATATTATTAAATTAACAAACATGCGCATAATTCAATTTGTTTACATTTTAATTGCCGATAACTTTATTTATTAAGTGACACTATAATGTTAGGTGTAAGTTTATTTGATAAAATTTTATTTGCTAAGTAGCTGGAAATAAGAACTGTTTGGTTGTATGAATATTTCAATTTAAGAACACTTGACGAAACGTTGGCAATTAATTGTTAAAATTGAAATATTCTACAACCACGCAGTCTTTATTTCCCGTTACTTTAACAAATATAATAATGATGATGTACATAAAACTGATTAATTTATTTGATTAAATTCTCACATATTTTTATTTTTCCTTTCCGTTTCGTATGATGATTTTGGTAATTTCATAATTAGTGAGTTTGTGTTTCATAATCATAATATAACTAACTTTTTTCCCATTGGAATATATAATAGGTCTATACAGCGCACACATTGTCACCCCCACAGCTCTCCTCTCTGAATTGCCTGCGAGAATTTGCAAAATCGGACCCATTACAATAGCTTTAAATGGAAAGTTAAATATGTGTGGAAAAGTCTTTAAACTGTGTCAAATTATGAACAAGCATCTTTTAAAATATGACATCACGCAGATTTCCTTCATTAAAAAATTCGACTGATGACCAGTCCTATACTTCCCACCTAGTAAATATTTGCAAAAAATAAACACTCTTTTTTATTCTTTGAAAAAGCATGGCCATCTTTTTTGTTTAATGATCTACTGATGGCTAGTAATATAGCAAAAATCATGGTTACCTTGATTTATGTACAATTTTCTTTTTTTAGTAAAATATTTTTTTTCTCGAAAACTACATTTTAAGGAAAAAAAATTTTAATTTTATTGATATTATAAAATCTAGGATTCATTTATATTCTTTTTTTACCTATGTTAATACGTGACATTGAGAACGATTTTTTTAATATCTCAGGATTCACTGAACCGATTTGACTCAAAATCTAATCAGATCTAAGTTAAAGGCTGATAAACACAATAGAACAATCGGCATGGCCATATAATATGTTGTTTTGTTTTTACGATATCGAAGGCGAAAAATTGACCACATACACACACGCACATACTGACATTAGTCAGAAAATGATCTTAACCCTTATGTGCACGCATAAATTTTATACATATTGTGCACGCATAGGTACATTTGTACCTACATATCTTTTGTATGAGAAAAACAATATTTGAAAAATATTGCCACGAGATCTGATATAGAAGCGACGTTAGGACACCCATTAGTTCTTCTTTCACAGCCACCAAAGGACTCTTCTGGACCCACAAAACATACTGGAAGCTGCTTTGTCTGTCGGTCCACATCCCCTTTCTAAAGAAAGACCAGAAAATGTTGTGAAGTGTGTAAATGGCCATAACAATGACCATAACAAAATGTTGTCAATGCACGTTGTAACTATCAGTATAAATAAAATTTGAATATTAAATTTTCTTAGTTTTAGTTTTACCAACATTATTTACATTATTTTGGTAAAAAAACCGCTTACCTGAACTTTCCATACACAAGGTATGTAGGTACAGGTGTACCTTATGCGTGCGTTTAAGGAATAAACTTTTTTTTTGACCTAACACACCCATTTTTTATCCACATCTATCGTTGTTATCACATCAAATCAACTTGAAATTGATTGATTTAGGTTAAATATGGGTTACAGCCATCGAGCACATAAGGGTTAAACGATTGCTAGGGTCTCAAAACGTGAAAATCTGTTAAAATCTCGAAATATTTTTTTCGGACTAAATCCATAGTAGAGGTGGGAAGTAAAAATACGAGCGGAATCTTACACAGTGCAGACGCATACATGCTGGATTGCATAAAAAACATAGTTTATTGTTTATCTCTATTGTAATGAAACTTTATTTATGTGAAATTATACTTCATACACTTACATCTTTGCTTTTCTCATTTCAGTATTTTTAAAAATAATAAATAATTATTATTTAAAATCCATGGACATCATAACACCTATATATACATAAGTATTCAAAGCCTGCTTACAATATTACACTATTTTAAAACGTAAAAAAATTAATTTTTAAAATTATAAAATCTATAAGAAAACGATTTTTTCCTGGGATGAGACCTAGCTAGATCGATTTTTTGCCTCCCAAAACCCCTATTCAGTAAATTTCATCTAAATCGTTAAAGCCGTTTTATTCCTGTCAAAATTACGTTACAACGTTTCATTAATTTTTAAGGGTCACTACCCTCACTAAAGAAGTAGGTATAAGTTCAAAAATTATCAATGTTATTATAATTTCTAGACGAGCCCTCTTTAGAAATAATGAAAACTAGGTAATCAATTATATAAACAGCAAGACTTCCTGTAATATTTTTTTAAAACGTTCTGTGGATGAAAACTGTGCTATTACTATTGAGACATTTCGGTTTTGTAGAATATATTGAGAGAGCGAAAACACATGAAAACACTTTCTGAAATTAAGTTTCTTTTTTATGTAAAGG
Organism: Mongoloraphidia duomilia; assembly: GCA_039654895.1. Lineage (NCBI taxonomy): Eukaryota > Metazoa > Arthropoda > Insecta > Raphidioptera > Raphidiidae > Mongoloraphidia > Mongoloraphidia duomilia. Next base: position 17,699,636 of record CM077518.1, on the reverse strand, counting down.
CGGTACGTTCGTATAATATAACCGTGGCACATTTTCATTACGTTTTGAAAAATAAAAGATACTTCTATCAGACGCCCACTTTTCATGTAATAAAAATTTTCACGAGCAGACCTGCTTAGTTAATGAGTTGGTAATTATACAAGGTGATCGTATCAAGAATATTGGTGGATACATTGCATGTTCATAAATATCATAAATATAGAGACAACGCGTTCAGATATGTGTATGTTAAATGAGGTTTATATTCTACTAGCGGCCCGGTCCGGTTTGCCCGGTTCTTATAAGTTTATGCTTTATTAATACATAGCGGACCCGGTCCGGCTTCGCCCGGATGTTAAGAAAGCCCGGGTGTTAGGAATCTCCCGGGTGCAATACACTACTCACTCGCTTCGCTCGTTCGCTTGAATATTATAATTACATTCCTCACTCGCTTCGCTCGTTCGCTTGAATATTATAATTACATTACTCACTCGCTTCGCTCGTTCGCTTGAATATTATAATTACATTACTCTAGAACATACTTTTGTTCTATCATAAATAGTTTCCGCAGCGCATGCGACGAAAGACGTTTTAGGGCACTTTTTTTACACCTTGGGTTACTTAAGTTTTAGTAAGGATCCCTAATCTTTTCTAGCAATAAATATAGCCTATGTCACTCAGGGTGAATGTAGCTTCCGAATGGTGAAAGAATTTTTGAAATCGGCACTGTAGTTTTTGAGTTTATTCATTACAAACATACACACACACAAAAATACAAATCTTTCCTCTTTATAATATCAGTAAGTATAGAGTATAGATATAGATTAGATACTCATTCGCTTCAGTTATGTCTTAAAGCAAAGTATCACCTATCGAACAAAAAAAATTGAAATCGGTTCAGTAATTTTTGAGACTAGTTCTAATTTTCACCCGGGCGAAGCCGGGCATGCCAGTTATTATAGCCTATGTTCATCTTCATTGCAGAAGCTACCGTGTGCAAAATTTCAGAGATTGGTTGAGTAATTGAGGCGTAAAAGAGGAACAAAAAACAAACCTACTTTTGCATTTATAATAGTTAGGATTAGAATCATCTGCAGATAACTTGAGTAGTTTCCTCTCTTTCTCTTAGCGTGTCCATAATATTATAGTAGTCAGTACCTCCCGAAAGTGCTCTCACCTTTAGGCTAGTATTCAGTATTCACTCACTATATACTAAAAATAATACTAAAATAATACTAAAAATTAATATTTTTACAAAGAAAACCTATCAAAATAGTTAAATACTTAAAACTTATTTTTAAATCTACTCTTAATAATACCTACCATTAAAATAGTCTAAACACTTTAAAAAATATGCGATAAACAAAAGAAATAATTTATTTTGTAAAAAGATAGTAATGTAGCCAGTCGTTCTGGTGTCACTTTAAGCAGCGTCAGAGAATTAAAAAGAACTGAAAGTGTACAACTGTTTTCTGTAATGTCAATTGAAAAAGCCTTCAGCAAATAGAATGCGGCAGAATATGCGTATTCGTTTCCTTTCTGCCGGACCACTTGTTTAGGTATACTGTTATACAAAAAAAATCCTCGTATATCCTTTCTGTTCATTTGATACCATTTTATTGCAACAAACATCCGCGCTACGATTTGAATACTGTACGTAAAGAATATCACATTTCAGACTCTTCTTCCTTCTTGATTCATGTAAATAAACAGTAATAAAATGTTGAATTTTCAATCTTTTATAACAACACAATTAAGTTTTATTGCAGTATATCATTTACATATTTTTTATTAAGAAAAGAATTTATAATAATGTCTAAAGCATAAAACCATGTTTTAATAATGTTGTAATGAGTAAGCTAAAGTCGGCTTTATATCATGAAATCCTTAGAATGATATTTCCTTTTATGTAATATCATTAGTGAGCTTGTTAATAATATAGTACTTTTTTGTGATTTTTATAAAAATCAATTCTAAAAATAAATAATGAAGTCAGAAAACCGAACGAAGAAAAAATTGCGTCGTAGATTGAAGAATTGCCGTTTACATAAATAAAAATGTATAAAAAAAAGTATACAGTATTATGATCACTGATTATTATTACGGTCTTTTAAAAATGTATATAAAAAACACAATACAGAACTGATGAATATGCAAAGATCTTTTCGCCACACAAAATGGGACTTGCTCCCCTTAAAGCAATTTAATAACAACGTTCTAAAAAGTATAAGAACAATAAGAGCATTATTGTCGAGCGTCTAAAATATACAGTTTCTCACTTTACAATAAGAACATTGATTTTTTTTAATAAGTATAATTGGTTTTAACGTCTGTATACTTATATTATTTGATAAATAAATAAAATCACCAATGAAACAGACAAGATAATCATATAAAATAATGTATATAAAATCAACGTTTCGGCTTTAGATGTAACCCCTTTTCAATTACTGTCAATTCATCTTTGTTATGAATTTATATTTCTTATCATAATTCTTATATTTTTTATTTTCTTACAGATTTATATCTTGAAAAGGGCTTACATCTAAAGCCGAAACGTTGATTTTATATACATTATTTTATATTATATTTGATTATCTTGTCTGTTTCATTGGTCATTTTATTTATAAATTAATTTTTGTTAATAATATGCTATCCTATAATATAAGTAATACAGAAAACTTCGGAGGCGCTGATTCCTTAGAACTTAGGGCAATATTTTAAGAAAAATAATTCCTATAAAGTATTCAAACCTATCTTCGTAAACGCACTGTTCCTGAATCCTGGGATTCATCAAGGTATTGCAAATTTTTATTTCATTATTTCGCAAAGCATGAATTTCAATTAGTTTGAAATGTACAGAATTTATTACAATTCCGTCTTTTTGTTATTGTTAAAAGTAACAGTAATAACTTCGAAAGTGAGAACTTTTTTCACAATTTTCAATTACCTATGTTATGATGTACAAACCTGAAAAAAAGATTTCTAAAAACATTGTACGTTTGTTTTAAGGTCTCAGCTGCAAACGTAATTATTCTTGTTATGGAAAACTTTAAGAGTACCCACCGTTATTCATACTGACTTGTGTAACTTCCCTTGGAATAATATTAATTTTCCTCGTAGATGAAAAGTTCAGAGTTGAGTTTTGTTTTTATGTATCTACCTATATACCTCTATTATTTTATTGTCTTTATAAGTTTATACACGTATTTAAATATTTACTAACAGGATAATTATTAAAATTTATAATCATGAAGTAAAACAATTCTAATTAATTTTCTTGGCTTCTATTCTGACTCGAAATGCGTACGACGCGACGGTCGGAAAATTTTCGTGCAAAAAAAACCCTGCATAAACCAACAGTAGAACCTCGATTATTCGTGTGCGGCTTAACCGGTTGGCTGATTATCCGTCTTAAAACTCAAATAGTGCGCCATGTATTGTTCCTTGTTCGTATACAAACGACAGTATAGTCAAATTATTATAGTCGTTCCTGAAATAGTGTAGACTGTATAGTAATAATAAATCATTGTTTTAGACAGATTCCAGTGGTATACCATAGAGTAGGTACCTAGCCTTCTTTTAAATCATTCCCAAATTCAGATAAAGATTTAATAACCAATACCTACACTTTAAAACTGTTCTGTCTATTTATGCAATTTATAACGATATATTAAATATAATTGAAGCAGTCTAAAAGTGTATTGGTTATTAAATCTTTGATGGGGACGCACTCTTTACGCGCAGGCGAATGAGAAACACACGCATCAAACGAAAGTGCGATTAAGCCTTTATGTAGTTGCCAAATCGCGTGGTCGAACGAGAAATTTCGTGTAGCTTAGTAATCGTTCAATCACGACACAGTTGCTAAATCCCGCGTTTTCGATAGAAAAAGTAGCGTGTATGCGCTGGTCCATAGTGCTCGTCATGAAAATGATAATACTAACCACTAAGCGAAATATTGTTATCTAGACACACGACAAACACTGACCATTTCGAGCTACTTTTGACCCCCCCATAACTCAAAAAACATTAGACCTACACACTTACAATTTTGAATGTCTAATAAGGTCCTCTTGAACACCTAGAATCCCAAATTTCATGAATAAACCTATTATAGTTTTTGAGTTATTAAGGTCTGAAAAGTGACATTTTCACTCACTCACTCATCAAAAAATCTAGGTGACTTGAAATTTGGCATCAAGGTAGATTATTAAGCGTATACAAAGGAAAAAATCTAAAAACTACAAATTACCAAATTTTAAGGTCTGAAACTGTCATTTTTATCACTCACTCACTGACTCGCTCATCAAAAACCTAGACAACTTCTAGGTGACTTAGAAACTTGAAATTTCGCATCAAGGTAGATCATTAAGCGTATACAAAGGAAAAAATCTAAAAACTACAAATTATCCAATTCAAACAGTATCGGCTGTGTCTAGTATCTAGATCATCATACAGACATGAAGTATGATGAATAACTATATGTGTCTAGATAATATTTAAGTATAATGTAACATTACAAAAAGTATTGATATCCCACCAAAAACATAAATGTGAAAAAGGAGCCAAGTTCGGTACAAAGAACAGCTTCGCCAAAAAAAGAATTGAGATCTAAGTGGGTGCCAAGTTTTAACACACATCCATTTACATATAATGTAAAACATGAAAACTTCCAAATAGATCCAAATTCTTTTTTCTGCGAATCTGTTCTTTGTACCGAACTTGGCCATTTTTTCACATTTATGTTTTTGGTGGATAACAAACTGCTAGTTTATGTATCGCACCTACTATTAACGGTATTTTTTATTGTTTTTGTTACAATAAAATATTGCATAATTTGTCGTTCTTCCCTTGTCATTTATCAAAGAATATAAATTAAAGCGGACACTTCCAACTTCCAAGTTGTGTTTTTGATGTCCTTTTACGTTAAATAAATAATAACTGTAGGTATAAAAAGAAACAGAAAGGATTTTCCTTATATTTTGTTCCGATTTTGACATGAATTATTAATACTATCTACACAAGCTGCAGAGTTACAAGAAAGAAACGAATATTTCAGTATAAATATTTTTTAATGTTCCCAGTTTTCTATATGTGGATATGTGTTCTGTGCGTGAATCCACGAATCATTAAGATACAGTAAATGCTTCTTCAGCGCACGTTTTTATGTTAGAAAACTTCTCTACTTTGGCAATCTGAGACGGTAACATTAAACTGGCATCAAATTGCCTTTTCTTTGTTGCTCTTATCGTTGTTGAATTTACTTTTTATAGCCAACAGCAAACATTTTGTACAGACTGTAGATCAAATGATAAAAGTCAACATTATTATTGGGAATAATATGAAATATAGGGTAAATGCATCAGTTTCCGACCGCCCACTTATGGCTGACCTTAAAAAATCAAATGTTAATACATTAAATCTCTAGCATATCTATATATATAAAACAGTTCCGTTACTGACTGACTGACTGACTGATTGACTGACAGACAACGCCCAGGTCAAACCGCTGAAGATATAAACTTGAAATTTAGACAGTAGGTTCCTTTTGTAACGTAGGCACCCACTAAGAAAGGATTTTTTGAAATTCAACCCCTAAGGGGGTTAAATAGGGGTTGAAAGTTTGTATGGAAATTCGTCATTTTTGAAGTTAGAAGCATGAAATTTTGCACAAAAGTTTCTTATATAACGTAGGTAAGCACTAACAATTTTTTTTTGAAAATTCATCCCCTAAGGGGGCTAAAAAGGGGATGACAGTTTGCATGGAAGTTCGTCATTTTTGAAGTTAGAAGCATGACATTTTGCATAGGAGTTCCTTATATTACGTAGGTGAGCAATAAGAAAGGATTTTTGAAAATTCATCCCCTAAGAGGGCTAAATAGGGGATGAAAGTTTGGATGGAAATTCGTCATTTTTGAAGTTACAAGTATGAAATTTTGCAAAGAAGTTTCTTATATAACGTAGGTGAGCACTAAGAATTTTTTTTTTGAAAATTCAACCCCTAAGAGAGCTAAAAAGGGGATGAAAATTTGCATGGAAGTTCGTCATTTTTGAAGTTAGAAGCATGACATTTTGCACAGGAGTTCCTTATATTACGTAGGTGAGCAATAAGAAAGGATTTTTGAAAATTCATCCCCTAAGAGGGCTAAATAGGGGATGAAAGTTTGTATGGAAATTCGTCATTTTTGAAGTTACAAGTATGAAATTTTGCAAAGAAGTTTCTTATATAACGTAGGTGAGCACTAAGAATTTTTTTTTTGAAAATTCAACCCCTAAGAGAGCTAAAAAGGGGATGAAAATTTGCATGGAAGTTCGTCATTTTTGAAGTTAGAAGCATGACATTTTGCACAGGAGTTCCTTATATTACGTAGGTGAGCAATAAGAAAGGATTTTTCGAAATTCAACCCCCAAGGGGGTTAAATAGGGGATGAACGTTTGTATGGAAATTCGTCATTTTTGAAGTTAGAAGCATGAAATTTTGCACAAAAGTTTCTTATATAACGTAGGTGAGCACTAAGAAATTTTTTTTTGAAAATTCATCCCCTAAGGGGGCTAAAAAGGGGATGGAAGTTCGTCATGTTTGAAGTTAGAAGCATGACATTTTGCATAGGAGTTCCTTATATTACGTAGGTGAGCAATAAGAAAGGATTTTTGAAAATTCATCCCCTAAGGGGGCTAAATAGGGGATGAAAGTTTGTATGGAAATTCGTCATTTTTGAAGTTAGAAGCATGAAATTTTGCACAGGAGTTCCTTATATAACGTAGGTGAGCAATAAGAAATATTAATAATATTCGAGCGAAAGAGCGAAGCGAGTGAGTATCTCTATCTATATATTGTGACATTTTGTGCCGAAAATTTTTCAATTTTAGAAATAACCTTAATTATATTTTTAAATTGTTTAATCTAATCTAATCTAATCTAATCTAACTAATATTATAAATGTGAAAGTTTGGATGTATGGATGGATGTTTGTTGCCCAATCACGCCAGAACGGCTGAACGGATCTGGATGAAATTTGGCACAGAGATAGATTATAGTCTGGAATAGCACATAGGCTACTTTTTATCCCGGAAAAATGTACGGTTCCCGTGGGATAGTTTTGTTTTTGTTTTTCACAGAGCAAGGGATCGACATGATTTTTTGCATAGTGGTAGTTTAGGGGTCAGATAATGTTATAGGCTACTTTTTATCCCGGAAAAATGTACGGTTCCCGTGGGATAGATTTGTTTTTGTTTTATCTTTGGAACTACTAAATCGATTTTAAAAATTCTTTCACTAATAGAAAGCTACGCAGGGGGGCAGATTTTCGCGGGGGATAACAAATTAGGGGGAAGATTCACGCAGGGGATAACAAATTAGGGGGGAAGATTCTAGCGGGGGGATAACAAATTAGGGGGAAGATTCACGCGGGGGGATAACAAATTTAGGGGGGGAGATTCTCGCGGGGGGATAACAAATGTAATGTATTATTAATATTCGAGCGAACGAGCGAAGCGAGTGAGTAATGTATCAATAAAATTCGAGCGAACGAGCGAAGCGAGTAAGTATTGTATTATTAATATTCAAACGAACGAGCGAGGCGAGTGAGTCATGTATTAATAAAATTCGAGCGAACGAGCGAAGCGAGTGAGTTATGCATTAATAATATTCAAGCGAACGAGCAAAGAAGGAATTAATAATATTCAAACGAACGAGCGAAGCGAGTGAGTAATGTAGGTGTTAATAAAATTCGAGCGAACGAGCGAAGTGAGTGAGTAATATATTAATAATATTCAAGCGAACGAGCGAAGCGAGTGTCTAATGTATTAATAAAATCCGAGCGAACGAGCGAAGCGAGTGAGTTATGTATTATAAAATTCGAGCGAATAAACACGACCAGTCCGGCTGCGCTTCGCAGGAGGAGAATTTTTCGGGTAGGGGATAATAAATTGTAATCGTAAAATACGTGGGCGAAGCCACGGGTAACGGCTAGTTGTAGTATAATAATATTCTATGGGAATGAAGATAAATGACAAAATATTCATTTGTAAGTGAGTTGCACATCATGCAGCATACATGTAACTCACTTGCAAAATAATATTTTTTAATTTGTCTTCGCATGAGTATGGTATTATCGTCATTGAATTTATTATTGGTATAACCGTATAACACGAAACTACAAAGTAGTAACATTACAATTTTTTTATTACATAGATAATCAGGCCTATTCTACTAACGATAGTCACGGTGGTTACCAAGTCATGCTTAGTAAGATAAGCATTGTGGCTAATCACTTTTGTTCGTTTCTTATTCTGCTAAGCAAAGTGGCTACCGTAATAGCATGTTAAAAATTATTTAGTGATTACAAACAGTGTTTATAAATTTTTAATCACTGTGGTTATGTGAGAACAGTGATGATTAGACCATAAATAGTAGAATAGAGCTAAATGTCGAAGATAATGTAGTCTATACCATAATATGTAACATCTATCTATAGGTACTATTTTTATATAAGGAAGAAAAGTTTGTTTGTGAGTTTGCAAGTTTATTTGTATGTAGGGAGTAATCTCTGAAACTAGTGAACCAATTCTAAAAATTCTTTCACTAGTAAAAAGTTACAGTATCCCTGAGTGCTATAGGCTATATTTTATTTTGATAATTCTCGCAGGGGGGGTAAATTCTGTGGAATAATAACAAAACGAGGGGTAAATATCTGCCCAAAATTGTGTACACCATAAATCCTTTTTGGCAAATAAATCCTTATAAATCCATATAAATCCCCAATAAATCCCTTTAAGTTAAATAAATCCTCATAAATCCTTATAAATCCTCGTAAATCCTCATAAATCCTCGTAAATCCTCATAAATCCTCATAAATCCCCATAAGTCATCGAATGTATAAACAATAACAAAACTGTGTTTACCTTATTAATCCAGTCAAATGGTACTTTTAAATTGCGTTAATTAGAAGTTCGATGAAATTTTCCGCAAGGGGTGGCCGCCATCTTGAATTTAAGGGATGAAATCATGTATCTTGGTAAATACAGCTTGTACGTTAAAAATTACTATTACAAAAATTGTTAAGGAGGATCTATCCAACAACTTCTGTTTAAATTTTTTTTGAAATTTCTTATTATTCAAAAGTTATAAATTCTCAAAAATGACACTGTTAGGGGTGGAAACGGTTTTTTCGATTTGACAACAAAACGGTCAATCGGGGCGAAAAATGGTTATAACAAAAGTTGTAGCTTTTGAGTTTCTCTACAATATACCTACATGTGTTCAACATTTTTGTTGCTTGCTTGATGCGAATATAGAAGGCGTCAAAGCCCAACCGGCGCCAAAATTTTTTTGAACATTTTTCGAAAATTTTTTAATTTTGCACATAACAAATTAATCCAAGTCATCGCATTTTCACCAAATTCATGATTAGGGGGTTTTCGGGGTCACTGATTAAGAATCCGTTATCAAATTTTCAAAAAACAAAATGGCGGATGATGAATTTGGTGAAAATGCGATGAATTTAAATGGGAGACGTCCGCCATATTGGATTCACCATTTTGTTTTTGGAAAATTTGATAATGGGTTCCTAATCAGCGACTCCGAGAACCCCCTAATGAGTATTTAGTGAAAATGCGATGACTTGAATTAATTTGTTACCTGCAAAATTCAAAAATTTTCAAAAATATTGGCGCCGGTCGACTTTTGGCGCCTTCTATATTCGCACCAAGCAAGCAAAAAAAATGTTGAACACATGTATATTGTAGAAACACTCAAAAGCTACAACTTTTGTCATAACCATTTTTCGCCACGATTGACCGTTTTGTTGTAAAATCGAAAAATCCGTTTCCACCCCCAACAGTGTCATTTTTGAGAATTTATAACTTTTGAATAAGAAATTTCAAAAAATTTTCCAAACAGAAGTTGTTGGATACATCCTCCTTAAGAATTTTTGTAATAGTAATTTTTCACGTATAAGCAGTATTTACCGAGATAAATGATTTCGTCCTTTAAATTCAAGATGGCGGCCACCCCTTGCGGAATCCGAGGGGGGAAACTTGGCTGGAGTGTTCTAGTGGCACCCCTTATCTACAATTAAAGTTTCATCAAACTTCTAATTAACGCAATTTCAGACCTATTTTTTCGACCATTTGATTGGACTATATATACTATAACAATAAAGCCGAAGAGTTTGTTTGTTTGTGTGTTGGTTTGAACGCGCTAATCTCAGGAACTACCAGTCCAATTAAAAAAACATTTTTTTCTTAGATAGCCCGTTCATTATTATAAGGCTTATTCAGGTTTTTAAAATTCAACCCCAAAGAGGGTAAAACTTGAGTGTAGGATTTTTTTACTATCGATACTAATATACTATACTAATATTATAAAATGTAGGTAGGTAAGTAAGTTTCTGATATAATTAGCATCGAGTTAGTAGATAGAAACGTACATTCATAAAAAATATGACGTCATAGATTCGTGGAGAAAAAACGGTTTTTAGCGAGCGGGGCTCACATAAATATTTCAAAAATTATTTTTGAGCTAATTTGAAATCATAATTAAGTGATTTAGATGTCATTTTGTTCAGATTTACTGCTCTATTAATATAACACAAAAAAAAATTTTAGTCAAATAGGTACCACACAAACTTGCATGACACCATGACCAAAAACAAATTTTATTCACAATGCTGCCGGTTTGTGCGGTCGGGCAAATTAAAAAATGTTACGCGCACGCGCATAACATAAACAGCTGATTTAATTATTCTGTAAATCCTCGATAAATCCTCGATAAATCCTCTTAAATCCCCATAAATCCTCATAAATCCTCATAAATCCTTATAAATCCTCATAAATCCTCGTAATTCCTTCACGCTGTACACCATAAATCCTCAGATATTTACCCCTCGTAACAAAACGTAACTCTGCAATTCTTTTGCATTTTAGCGTATTGACGGAATCCTATAACTAATATTACAAACACCACCACCCCGGCTTCGCTTCACAGGGGAAGAATTTCTCGCGAGGGGATAATAAATCATAAATTTTTAGCACCCGGGCGAAGCCGGACGGGACTTGCACTAGTACCTATAATATAAAGGTGGTCAAGTTGTTGTGAGTGAATTGGTGCCTTTACCTTACTGTAGAATGTATTGAAATCGCATCAAAACTTTTTCAATTTAATAAAAACGATAACATAATATTATTATTTTGTTATTTTCACATACTTATACTTAATGTAATATGTAGGTATATCATTTTGTATTTAAGTATCAAAACACAATGTTCATAATATTGTTAAATATATGTAAACTTTATCTTAGGCAGAAGGACTCAATAAAAACTTCTAGAATTTTTAATAAATTTATGTTGAACGTTGCGTCTGCAATTGAAACTTCTTCAGCAACTACAAGTAATATCAATAAATAAATCATTAATAAAACATTATTTTACAATTATATTTTTACATTATATATAGGTACCTTAAACTTAGATATCCTACTGTCCATTTGGTTTATATATTATAATGTAAAAAATATAATTGCAAAATAATGTTTTATTTATTTATATTACTTGTAGTTGCTGAAGAAGTCTCAATTGCAGACGAAACGTTCAACATAAACTAATTAAAAATTCTAGAAGTATTTATTGACTCCTTCTCCCTAAGATAAAGTTTACATATATTTAAAAAATGGACACGCAAAGTTATTTATTTGTTAAATATGTTTTTCTTTAACCCCCGATGCAAAAAAGGAGGGGTATATGTTCTTAATTATTTTAAATTGACAATCATATTTTTTGTTTCAGGTAAGTTTCTGTGCTACATACTACTAAAATAGAAACCAACTGAAAGGTTTGATTTTTTCCTCATGATTTTGCTACCTACTTGAAATTATCTTACATTTTAAATCTGTTTAAATATCATTACAAAGTTTATCAAGTAGAAAGAATAGAACACTAAACCTGCTGGTCAGTTTGAATGAATGAATTGTAAATTATAGACGCTCGACAACAGAGGTCATTAGCGTCTGAAGATTAGTTTGTGTGTGTGCTATATAGGTACAGGGTGCTGAATGGCTTTGCGGGTAGTAGGGATTTAACCCGTAAGATCAAACTTTTGCGATTTCCTGCTTCTCTAATTATTTTAGGAAAAATATCTTCGAATAAAAGTTTTAGAACATAAAATTCTGCATCTAAATCATTAAACAATATTAATTTTGCATACTTTGTAACGGCAGAAATTTGACATTTTCATATCAAATTTTTGCCGTTACAAAGCATGCAAAATTAATTTTGTTTAATGATTTAGATGCAGAATTTTATGTTCTGAAACTTTTATTCGAAGATATTTTTCCTAAAATAATTAGAGAAGCAGGAAATCGTAAAAGTTTGATTTTACGGGTTAAATCCCTATTACGCGCAAAGCAATTCAGCACCCTGTATAAGTTCAGTCCTACACAAAAAATATGTAAAAAAAAATAGAAAAAACGCAATCTAACGATTTTTTACGATGTCAGATGGCCGATGGGCAACAATTATTATTGTAATTGAAATATAAAAGCGGTAAATTAGACACGCAAGAAGAACTTGTAACAAATAAATAAATGTAATAGTGAAGAGTTTTAATTAAAATGAAGTATTGTCAAGTGTAAATTTAGCGATGTAATTTAAAACGTGCAAATTAATAATTGATGTCTATGCACTTGTTTCCTAGCAGTGTTGCCAACCATATCACAATGAGGGCTAGCATATTTTTATTTTTTTATTCATCAGTACGCTAGCAGCAAGTGAGGTTTACGTCAAATGTTTACATTTTTACAAGCTTTTATTTAACTTACAATGTATGTTAGTTAGTTAGTTTGTTTAGGTCAAATCTTGCAAGTCAATTTTGAACGACTTCCACGTATCCGATCGATTTGAAATTTTGTACACATATGTATTCCCGATGACAATACATGAATAAATCGTTTTTAGAATTATTAAATTCAACCCCTAAGGGGTTCAAACGAGGGTGTAGGGTTTTTTTTGACTAATAAACGCCCAGGCCAAATCGCTAAAGCTAGAAACTTAAAATTTAAACAGTAAATTCCTTTTTTGACGTAAGTAAGGGAAATTTGATAAATGTTATAATATGTAAAAAATAAAAATAAGTAGATAGTTACAATTAAAAATGCCAAAAACTTCAACGGAACATCTTCTAATGAAAAATGTATGAACTTCGATCGTGCGCTTGTGTGGGTGAGGCACATACCCTATTTTTATTATTATTGTATAAATCCTACGCCACTGGCGAGCACTTTAATTAAGATATTTAGGCTGCAGCATTTATATACATTACTATAGCAATGAATATTATGATGTATTATACTTTCTGTATAATAGTGTTTCACTGTTTTATTATTATTGTAGCCTTACTTGGGTCAATTTGCAGTTATGCGATATAACGCCCAGTTATGGCGAAGTGTAATAAAACGCGCAATCTTCACTCAAACTTTATTTCTTTTAATTTACCTAATGGCGCGTATTCACGTAAAGATATCATAATATTCAGTAAAAAGGTATATGTATATAGGTAGATATAATCATATACTCACGATAATTTTCAGCATTGAATAAAGTTCATAAGGGGAGTTTAAAATCAATCTTTTCAGTTTCATCAGTTATTAGGGTTTCGTACCTCCGAACGGAACCTTATTTCTGAGATGTCTGTTCGTCTGTCACAAATGGTAAGCCGTAAGAGGTAGTTAATTAAAAGTTTTTTACAGAGTGTGTGACTAACGACACGTGTTTTTTTTTGTTTTTAGGGTTCCGTACCTTAATCAGAAAAAAACGGAACACTTATAGGATCATTTGTTTGTCCGTCTGCAGGGCGTCTGGTTGTGTAAAACCTACAGGGTACTTCCCGTTGACCTAGAATCATGAAATTTGGCAAAAAGCAAGGTCTCGCAGTGCAAATAAAGGGAAAAATCTGAAAATCACAAAAGATACCTAAGAATTAAAGGGGGTCCTATACCTATTTTGATATTTGCAAACTCGCACTTATCAAAACCTATAGGGTACTTCCCGTTGACCTAGAATCATGAAATTTTGCAAAAAGCAAGGTCCCGCAGCACAAGTAAAGGGAAAAGTCCGAAAACCACAAAAAGTAACAATTAAAGGGGGTCCTATAGCTATTTTGGTATTCGCAAAGGCACTCATCACAACCTATATAGAGTACTTCCCGTTGACCTAGAAGCAAGGTCTCGTAGCACAAGTAAAGGGAAAAATCCGAAAATCACAAAAAGTAAAAATTAAAGGGGCTCCCCACACAAATACGAAAAAACCTTTTAAAGGCTATATCTCTGAAACCGTAACAGGTAGCCGGTTGAAATTTTCACAGAATATGTGTAATTATGGCGGATATCCTATAACAAATAATAAATTAAGGGGAGTCCCCATACAAAAAAATATGAGCTGTCGTGGGACGCCTGACGGATGTGAAAAATCAACCCCGCGAGATATTTAGTGTAACGGTACGGAACCCTCGTAGTGCGAGTTCCTCGCGCACTTGACCTTTTTTTATAATGTAAATATTTTGAAATTTTTGGAATTAGAAATTTAATTTAAAAATACATAATTTCAAAAAAATAAATTAAATTTAATGAAGTATGTATATTTTAATTTAATTCTTTCTAAGTTGTACGGAACCCTCTGTGCGCGAGGCGAACTTCACTTTTTTTTACTACTTATAAAGCGCCCCGACGCCACGTTCCTACCGCTGACTTCTTGACTGTAATACATTATTTATTTCTACCCTAAATACTAGTAAACTAGTTAATCTCAAAATATTAGCCTTTATAAAAATATAGCAATTTTTGACCACCAGCTCTTGGACTAATGCATTTGTGGTTGTAACCAGCATGGCTACCGTGATTCATCGTATCTATTTGCATTTAAAGCAATTCTAGAAATAGCCATATATTATGTAGGTCTAAAACTAGTTACCGAAGTATTTCGTTACAAATCTGCATTATTTACGCAGATTATAGAGGCTGTGGTCACTACCTGTTCACAACTCATGTAAATATATATCCTCTTTTACATGACATGTAATACTACGTTAAACCTATTTCCGTGTTTGGTGGTGTATACTGTAGGGCATAAGCAAACCTCTTTTACTGCATAAATGGACTTCGAAAACTATAAATGGTGAATTACGACATTTAATGCAGACATTCTAAATAGTGGACTATAAATATCATTTATAACAAAGCCGCCGGTTTCCGACCACTCATCTCCGGTCAATCGCTTATACAGGGTGACACATCTTAAACAATGCAGTAAAATATCTCGTAAACGGTACAAACCATAAAAAAATGTTTTATACAAAAATTATAGTGTCAAGGGGGACAGAAGACTGTGATATTAGATTTAACATAGGCGGTACCGTGAAGGTCAGCTTCGATTTTTTAATTGTAACAGTGCATTTTTATTCCAGAATACGATACAGTATTTATTAGTGAACAGTAAATTATTAAGGTACATATATTAGCTAACGTTAATAAATATTGAGTATTTACAAACTAAATAGCAAATTTAATTTGTCAATTCGGCTCTTTTATGAACTGAATTCAAGCCAAGAAGGCCGGTGCGTAATATTATATGGCTATCTGCTATGCCATAATTTATCTAATTGTCGTTTATTTTGGCTGTTATTTAATTTCTAAATATCTCAATATTTATTAACTTTAGCTGATATGTACCTTAATAATTTACTGTTCACTAATAAATACTGTATCGTATTCTTGAATAAAAATGCACTGTTACAATTAAAAAATCGAAGCTGACCTTCGTCTGACCTTCACAGCACCACCTATGTTAAATCGGATATCACAGTCTTCTGTCCCCCTTGACACTCTATAACTTTTAAATAAAACATTTTTTTATGTTTTGTACCGTTTACAAGATATTTCACTGCATTGTTTAAGATGTGCCACCCTGTACAGTGGCGGCCGGTGTTCAATAATTGTGGCAGTGCGCCTAATACCTAATATTGTATTGAATATAACATTTTTACATATTATACTTATATATATTATGTAATTAAGAGAAAAACAAACCTTATTTATAAAGAAGATCTATTCTACGTTGCTTCTGATGAGAGAAAACCTCTATCACTTGGTGATTAAAATCCGGCATTGAATGAATTAAACACTTTTCAATGGATAGCATTCTTTGCAGCGTAGAAAAACACCTCTCACTTTCTACAACAAAGCTGGCTATGTAAATGTTGCTTTATTTTAGAACATCGTCAGATTTTTATTGTTGACTTGTATCAATAGAACCGACAACAAACTAACTGCATAACAATATGCAAATGAATTTGAGAAGAACCGTGCTTTTTTATTTTTTCGGATAAATGAATCAAATCGTTAACGCCTTTTTGAGTCCACGTTGCTTTACCGTCAAATATTAAGCACGGAAAACTCAAAAAAACATTAAATTTATCACATTCACAGAACTACGATGCTTTATCATACAATTCTTGTTTAAATGAACGCGTAAATTCCTTTTTTTTATTTACATGTTTGTTTAATTGTCATAATTGATCGAGGTGGGCCTAATTGTTTTAACCGTATTTTGTCTTCATAGGTCGATCGATTATTTTTTATATATTCTACACTTCCAATGCTACTCATTTTTGTTTATGAAAATATACGTAATTATTATTTTTATAAAATTTTTAGGTTAGTTTATTGTCGAAGAAAATCAAATCACAATTTTATGGATATCTATAATACAGCTTGATTAATGATTATATTAACTATTTATCACCACTCATCGCAAAAATTTTTTACAAATCACAAAATTTAATAAAATTACTGAATTAATTAAAAAAAACCCGGGAATTTGCGTTGAAAACTGAAATATGTACTCTGTATTATTGTTGTTAGTATACTAACTTCACTTCACTAACTTGATATTATAAAAGAGATGAGATGACTGTACGTAGTACGTACGAAGCTGTTTCGGTGTATTTCGTCTATTTTCGCTCGGCGCGCTACGTGCCCTTATATCAAAGTACGTAAATATATCTGTCTCACGGTTTTACTATTCTTGTCTAATTTTACATTTGAACAATGCTACTTATCTCGTGCGCTTATAAAAGTGCACTGTCTTGGGTGGGGATGAAATTTCAAATACCTACAACAGATCCGCACTCAGGAGATATTTTGTTCAATATTTCAATACTGATTATTGATCTCACGAAGCATGAATAATCGATTATAATATTTGATTCTGTGTAGATGTATTTTTTTTAATTTTGCGTTGCGTTTGCATTTCAACTGGTAGTGCGGCGCACGAACGCACTTAAAGAGGAGCCGCCACTGACCCTGTATATTGAAAATATTATATTTACAGGATGTTCTTGGCCTACCTATATGCTGATAGTACAGGTCAAACGAAAACGATTAGTATTAAAACACCTAAGTAAAAGTTGTATGATAAGAGAGAAAAATTATCTAAATTCTAAATTCATATTCTAACATTGAATTAGTTGACATGGTGCTAATTTATGGGGAAGTGCATAATAGTAATTTATTATGCAACTAGTGGCTTAAGTGACGGATTATATGACAGTCGCGATTTTGCGATACGAGCCTAAGGCTATGTTGCATTTATACCAGAACGAATGTGTGTTTACCGCGCGAGCCGAAGACGAGTGCGGTAATCACACGAGTTCTGATATAAATGCAACATAGCCTTAGGCTCGTATCGCAAAATCGCGACCTACAGTGCGATTTTAAATGTCGCGATTGCAAATTTGCATATTATATTGCATGGCTCATCAGATAGAAATCGAAGATATTTTGTTTTAAATGTTTCAGTCAGTTGCACTTGACCAGTTCATACACGTATAAAGTTGCAGAGAGCGTGGAATGCGACTTGCAGGAAAAAGAGACAGCTACCTGATTAGCTATCGTAACACACGCGTCATGAACGCATCGTTAAAAGTTAAACTGGAATCAACTTGACTCGATCTGCGTTTTACGTTCAGCGTGAGGCGCTACGATCTCTTGTGACGCCTTGCGTCAGTCTTAAGCGCGTATCACACTACCGGCTGCCAGCCATAATCGTAGCCGTCGACGGCTGCCAGCCATAGTCGTAGCCGTCGACGGCTGCGGCTAGGAACCTTCTGTTGCTCTCAATCAATCAGCGCACAGCCGTCAACGATCACGGCTACGGCTGGAAATTAGAACTGTTTCTATTTCATTGGCTACGTTTCCCAGCCAATCAGAGCACGATAAGATGACAGCTGATGTTTTAAGACGCATTCATGTCAAAAAGTTAGGTTACGTTTGGTTTATTTTATTTTGTTTAGTTTATTTTGCGGCATTCGCGTGTTGTTGGGATGTAAATTATAATAATACATCGCACTCGGAATATCGCGTCGACATTTTGACATTTATCTCGTCAATGTTTGTAAACAACTCATTGGGTGGGGGGTAAGCAGTCGTTTCGCATCAAACTATAGTGTGGTTAAGAATCGTACGGCTGGCAGCCAGTAGTGTGATTCCTGCTTTTTACGGCTTGCTTTTTGCGACAACTATAGACGGGGCTTAAATATAGAGACAATAGAATATTATTACGCGTGTATGCATATCAATTAATTCAACATTCAGAAACTTTATACAGTTTCAAATTTTAATTGAATGTCATTGAATATGTCACAAATTTTACAAACTGTCAGAGTTTATAAGCTTCGTCTTAGTTTCTATTTTCCCTGGAAAAATAATCATATATAGGTACATGTTCAATGTTCATATATGGTCATATAAAATAAGGGTTCCATTTTTTCATTCTGAGATACATAGAACCATAAAAATTAGCCATGTACTTATATTTAGTTCTAGGTATAATATAATCATAATATATGGACATACATATACAGGGTGTTTAAAAATGACACCGACAAACTTATACGGAAGGCGATTCCTTAGTAGTTGATTTTAAGAGAAGAGTAATCTATGGACGGGGCTCCGAAAACGCTGTGTTACTGAGTAGTAGCCCTCTGAAAATTTTAATTTTTCACAAAATGTCATACCGATTTTTTCTTCAAAATATGTGTACATATTTTGCTTCTGTGTACTCGTATTTCACTTTTAAAATTAATTAAATAAATTTTGACGCTTTGATCGCTGTTGTTTACAAAAAACATGTTTATATCAAAAAACGCGTCCTGTTTACAGAAACTTCAAAGCTGATTAATTTTTTGTCATCTTTCATGCATATTATTGGTACTTAGTGAAACTGCATGTAAGAAAGTTTACCTACTCGTAATTTATCATATACAGTAGCATTTCGCAAATCCTGTCGTCAGTAGTGCGATACTGAAGTAATTCGGCGTTTTATCCAGCGTCTTAAATGCCTTGCTCTATAATCCGGCGTTTACGGTTATACATAGGATAAAAGCTAGAAACGACAAAAAAAATCTGTAAATCGGTTGACCCTGCAGGCCATCCCTGAAACTTCCTGCTATTTTCAAGCGCTTTGAGTTCAAAGCACTTGATAATATACCCAAAAGTAGATTTTTGAGCTCTTCGAGTTCAAAAATCTGAAAATTGCTGATAACAACACTATTTTAATTTTTGAAAAGCTATAATTTTTGAACTTGTTGTTCGATTTTGAGTTTTAAAACGGCATTCGGCGCAGTTTTTTAAGCTCTAAAAATATTGTAAGAGGTACGATTGGTTGAGAAATCTCGAAGTTATTTTGAAAAAACACTTTTTTCGAACTCTTTTGACTACGATATCTCTCGAACGGTTTAATCGATTTTGATCCGCTTAGCGGAATTCGACGCAGTTTTCTGAGGAGAAGAGCTGATTAGATTATAATCATATCAATCGGTACAATATTCTAGAAGTTATTTTGAAAAAACATCGTTTTAACAACTTTTTTTTCGGTTTTTTTTGGAATTTCCCAAAATCTATTGCGTCGAATCGGTTCAAATTTTCAGGAAATCTAAGTTCAGTGGAACCCTTTCGAATGCTGCAAATCGCGATTCGATCGGTCAAGCCGTTCAAAAGTTATGAGAGGTTTACATATAATTACACACACACACACATCATCGTAAAAATAGTCAGAATAGCTTCCTATAGGATCACAAAACGTCGAGATTTGATGAAAACTCGATTTTCGAAAATCGGGGCGAAATCAATAACTTCCCTATTTTTGAAAATTTTCAATTTTCTTAGCGGGAAGTTAAAAATTATTTGTGAGTAAATTCGTCTGTTCCTTCCGCTATCGACTTAATTGTTGGGGTCTGTCGAAGGAGGATATAATGTACAGCGACTAGCGAGACATGGCGTTACACACGGCCGACTATGCAGTCGGCACAATGGGCTCGCTCTCTGTATCCCCCTATATTATTAAACGAGTAAATCTTGTATATATATATATGTTTCTATGTATCTATATAAATATTTTCTCGAAAACGGCTCTAACGATTTTGATCAAATTTACCGAATAGGGGTTTCGGGGGGCAAAAAATCGATTTAGCTAGGTCTCATCCCTGGAAAAATTCGTTTTCCTATCGATTTTATCATTTTTAAAAACGGTTTTTTGACCTGTCAAAACATTGTAATATCGTGAGTAGGCTTTGGAGAAAACAAACTACTTTCATTATTTATATGTCAAAATACTCTGACAGAATTTTTAACTTATTAAAATAATCCGTGAACTATTTGTATAGTAAAGAATAACAGAAATAAAAACTAAACGTAATTATGTAAGTAGTTTTAACTAATATTTAAATAAATAGATACCTAAGTATGTTATTTTTATATTACCTATATAAAATATGTATATTATGTACGTTAAATATAGTATGACGTATAATCTTACCTAGACTTTTTTTTCTCAAAAAAGAATAACGATTTTGATGAAATTTACAGAATGGGGATTTTTCGGGGCGAGAAATCGATCTAGGTAGGAATCTTGGTCCCAGGGGGAGCAATTAAAAAAAAGAGTTTTTTTATTTATAACTCGGTCAATTGTCAGATCGATTCGAAGCCTATTTCTACATAGATTTTGTATAATATATCACAAGGGTTAAAACTGTAAATGAACACTAATATAAGAAGTGTCTTGCACAATATGTAAATAATGACAAATAGGCGGCCCGAAGGGCCGCACTTCTGGCACCGCGAGTCTGTGTAAAAACACATCGATTTTTGAAAACTATTGTTAAGATACATACAAAAAAGTTTTGTTTAAAAATTTGCACGGCGGCCCGAAGGGCCGCACTTCTAGCGACGCAGGCATGCAGTATATCAAAACACATCGATTTTTAAAAACTATGGTGAAGATGCATGCAAAAAAGTTTTGCGCTGCAGGTTTATAGTCTGACGTTTGTTATTAAAAGATATAATATGAATTCTATTTCTTCGAAAATCGATTTTTGTGAGTTTTTCAGTAGGTACCTTCTATGCAAAAAAAATATTTGAAATTTACTGAAAGTTGCTAAGATGACATCACAGAGAAAAAGTACTTCGATAAAGTTGATATTTGGTATCAATGTTTAAAAATGGATTATTGAAACGGCAACGGGCAAGCAGAATTTCATCTGATTCGAACATTTTTACAAGATATTCAATCTATGAAAATCGGTTTTTGCGAGCTCTTCAGTCAACTAAACAATAACGGCGGTAGATTTGAAAATGGCGACCTAAGTAATATTTACAGGAAAAAATGCTTGATTCAAGTTGATACTTAGTTTTTACGCTTAAAAATACACATAGGTATTTAAAATATTTAACAGAAACAATTATTTAAATTATGTTTCAGAAATAAATTCGTTTCGGAATAATATTTTGAGAAAATAATATCTCACAGCATACAAGTACTATTTTTTTGAACTCATCCGAGCAAAGCTCGGCACCCAGATATTTTCCATAAACACTTCTTCAGACAAACTAACGATCGTGTTGCGTCGTAACGTAAGTGACCGATTAAAAGTAGGAGACATGCCGCCGAAAAGTCTGTCGTCTATTATAGCTCGAAGGGTTTATTTTGTTCAAAAAAAAAACCACCAAAGTACAGTAATTAAAGTCGTTAAGCTATACTGGCAAAACAGTCTGTAGAGGTTAAATGTAAGGACGTAAAGTTGAAACTTGATAGTTTTCGACTTCTGCACGCATAGTGTTGTTGTTCCGGTTTACAAACATAACACACGCCATTCTATAATAGTCTGTCAAGTCAGTCAAACTGTCGCCACGTTCAGACGGTTTGTTGGTACCATCGACTGACAGGTCCCTCCGCCGTACAACAATGTTTGTTTCTCAAAGCCAACTTCTCGTTTGATCCACAAAGTTTGTCGTTGAACAATAAAGACCTGTTTACACAATGACTGAAGCCTCTTTCTAATACATGGATTAACTGGTGGTGTATAAAGAAAAACGCAATCTGCATTTACGTTAAAGCAAGGTCGGGTTTTTGATAGTAGATAGAGAAGTAAATCACCTTTTGTATAATAATTGATGGTTTTTAGAGTTCCGTACTAGAAAGGAACCCTATTGTTGTGCCAACGATGTCTTTCTGTTACAGGCATCTAACTGATTTTGATCTTTTAATTGGCCATTTTCAAAATTTGCGTCTGTATATGTCTGACAGTTTGTTTGTTAACTGAAAAACTATCGAATTTTGATTGGACTGTCATTATTTGTCATGGAATAAGATAGGCCATATTATATCATCAAGCACCATGAAGGGGGTTGATCAGTAGGTAAATACTGACATTAATGAGTGCAAAGCCACGAGTAAAGGCTAGTAGTTAATATAAACATAACATTGTGACACACTCTGTATATACTAGTGTTGAAATCGTAATTATATTTTAAGTTAGCGTGGCTGTCTCGTTTTTCTTTGTTCAACCAACTTTTTTGCAATCTAATTGCATTTAGTGAATAAGTATAATATGCAGCCACTAATTAAGTTTTCTGAACACAACATTGTGCACGATAATTTGTGTTCTCTAGAATTAAATTTTGAACAATTAAGGTAATCATTTTTATATAGCTACGTCTTCTTTATTAACCGACTTCAAAAAAGAGGTTATTTCTTTGCGTTGATAGTAATACATAATTACTCGTATATAGAATACCACCTTTTGTCTACTTTGGTTGACGAAATTCAAAATTCAAATATTTTGTAAGAGAGCCGTCCTGCTAAATTAAAATTCACGTTGCTAATATAGATAACCCAGCCATTCGTACTTGGCTAAAGATCCAGTTTAAAAGGGCCTACACTTCACCTATTTCAAAAGATGACGCCACCATACATAATTTAACTCAATATCTTTCTTACAACATAGCAGCTTTTATATTGAAAGTACAGTCAATTTGTGTGATCAGTAAGCTTCTATAGATGATATTCTTGGTATTGAACATTTTTGGGTTCATGTACTGAAATTAATAAAAGTAGGAATTGAGATTGAATTAGAAATTCAATGAAAAGATATTTTGAGGTATTAAGTACCTAAATTGAAAGACAACAAATGGATATGCTGAAGTTCAAGATGAAATTGTTAATAATAACAGCAGAATGTTGAATAATAAGTCACTCATGACAGATACTGTAACTGCGGCTGTTATCAATAACTAAAAAAGTGTAATCAAAATACAGATTAACTGTGACGACATTCATTGTAATGTTTTTATAAAAATAATTAGCTCTCACAGTTAGTCGATTCTGCGATAAATCGTTGCTTTATATAAGAGAAATTAAAAGTGCTTACTGTTGGCACTGTAGAGTAGTTGGAAACTTGCCCGACGCGTAATTGGGAGTTGCGGGTTCGAGTCCCAACAGTAGCATTTACATTTTTCTTAAATAATAATAATAATAATTCTTTATTTTAAAAATTCCAAAGAACATAATAGCGTCAGATTAAAGATATAAAATTACTATGAGAAAAAATCATATAGATTATAAAAACAATTTTGAATTAAATAATGGCTTAGGGACACTTTAAAGTCCCTAAAGGATACAATATTTTTTATAAAGCATGGTAATCCGTTGTAGATTTTAATAGCCTTCTAAAAAATATCATGGCGATAATGTCGACTGATATTATTATGTTAATTCACTAATATAGTGAATTTATTTACGGCAAGGAGTCTAATCATATTGATTGTTAATTTCATTGTAGTAACAAAGTGTAGCTATTATCTAAGAGAGGGCACTACTTTAGTTTGGTTTACATCGGTATTCAAATTCAAATTATTTATTCCTCAAATAATTAATACAAATAAATTTATATAATAATTGTCAGTTTAGAATTTCATGTTCAGTTCGTGTTTTTCAAAGGTTTTGTGATTGATTGTGTTTCAAGCATCGATGCTGTAAAGTCGATGCGGTAAAGTCGCTGAGGTAAAGTGTAAGCGTGGGGTGACGTCAGACGTGTATTGGCTTATTGTTCGTTCAGAGTCCTCTATATGCTAGTAGGCGAACTACTCAAAATATTTCAAAGAATTAAACTGTTCAAAATAATATTACATTTATAACGACGACAGCGCCTCTAAAGATTTTTAACAGCAATTTGAAGTGCAGGCCCCTTTTAATCTTTTAACATACAAGATAAAGATGAGATCTTGGAAACAGACAGTCGAAGTTACGTTACTTTAGATCTCCACTTTCCGACCTTGTAGCAAAGCTCTTGGGTAGAGTCAGATTCCGTGAAATATGACATTAATTCGAAGCTTCTGTCCTACTAATTGAAATTCCGAGTTTCGTGAAAAATACTGATTTACTATATTTTATTAGATATTTACTATTATTTTTAATGAAAATTAAAATTAACTAGTGCATTAAAAAACCGCGTCACCATTTTTATAGACATTTATGTCTATAAAAAATAGTAATATACCTACTTTATTTCTAATCGATACGAACTCAAATACAGTAGGCGGAATTTATAGCCGGAACCGGAAATTGAAACCTTTGCCACCGGAATGAAAGGTCAAACCGTTATTAAATTTAAACCGCTCACGAATACTTGTCGACGAAATACGACCAAAAAAAAAAACTGGATCGATCATAATCCTATAGAGATTAAATTTGAACTAATTCATATAAATGGACGCATCTATAGTATGTATATTTACAATTTGAAATTTGAGTTACTAAATGTTGAAAATTTTGATTCCACTGAAATTTAAAAATAGTAACTGCACATCCATCACAACATGAGCCTATAAATATTTGGACTTGGTTAAATAAATATTTTCCCTTTCAAATAGGCTGACGAATTATTAGCGCCCAATATCAAAGCCCACTAACTACAACTTCTGGCCGTGCCAGATCAGTGCACTGATCTCTGCATAGGGCATAGCATACACTGAAGTGAAGCCCGATTGGCCGATATGTTCTTGAGGTCTAAATTTAATCCAATATTGAAATTTACAAAATAAGCATTTATGAAACGACATTTCATTTTCGTTGATACATTTTTAGAGTGTTGGGTCTCCAAGTCACTATATGAATATTATGAAGTATTAGAAATACCTTGTATTATGTCCGTCTTGTGACTTCTTGTGGATTTACACTACGCGTTTCAGCAAAAGTGCAGCTGACGCCATATAGGATTAGAATCAGACTTCACAATAATTATTGGGCTTTAACTTTTCAGATGGTACGCCTTAACCAAATTACTATATAGACATCAATGATAGTAGTGATGCGCGATACGAGATGTTTTAGTCGATTGCCTCGATTGTTCAAACATCTCGATGACTCTCGATGGTAGTCACTTGGACTCGATTGTTGTTGTTTCATACTTCACCGAGACCGATTCGCATAGTATTGAATCGTACACTGTCTATAGAGTCACATAATATACAATCGTTCATCACTCAACAACTGTGGTCGAGTCGATGGTCGATTGTGCAGTAATCATGTAATACGAATAGATCTCAGAGTAGTGAGTACCGACTGAAAGTGTGACCAGTGAACAATAAACGAGTCTCGTGAACGTCAGTCAACTAGCATATAACCTTGAATCGCGATTATATGTATTCTCATTCGCTGCTATTGCTATAACCTACGTGGCAAATAATCTACTTGAACACTCGAACATTTCGATTGTAAAATTAAACTCCGAATCGATTGTGGACTCGATTGTTATTATGAACGACTACAATTGTTTCGATTGTAAAAACATCTCGTGTCGGCCATCAATAAATGATAGGAAACATACGCGACTTGGATTGAGTAGCGAACGCGCTTTGACTCTAATGACGTAGGCAGGTATTAAAATTTAATAAAAACTTGTATCTCCGTAATTGAAATGAAATAAACACCAATGATTTCTAATAGCAAACCGTCATAACATACATCGAATTGGGAAACCGCCATTCATCGATTTTTTTAATCTTATTATTTTAATCCTGCTAGAAGATATAAAAAAATATTTTCCGAGCTAAACTTTCAAAAGCTAGTTGTAGCATAGATATTTATATTATGTAATGTGATTTATATATACCTACTATGCAGTAGTAACTGTCTCTGACTAGTGCGCAAAATATAAATAATATGTATCTACGAAACACTTTATGGCTTTGTAGCGATGATATTAAATTTTGATATTAAATTTATAAAAAATATTATTTATGTAGGTACAGGTAATATTACAGCATTGCTTAAATAAAAATCCTGCACCAGATTTATGAACAAAAATAGTAGTGAAAAGAGTCCAGACACACTTTTTATTAACTTCCCATTGGAAGTTGTGATAGTCCGACTTTGCGAATAAAAAATCTGGACATATCTGCACGTTTTGAGGTCCCTAGAGTCCGATTCTACTGTTTTTAGAGAGATGTCTGTTTGTGTGTACGTACGTACGTTCGTTCGTTCGTACTTTTTCGGCTCGCATATCTCAAGAACAAATAATGAAATCGACTCCTAATCAATTTCATTCGACGCGTAATTGCATAATGAACACCTAATAAGGTTTGCAAAAAATTTGAATTGGCGGTTTTTTTATAACAAAAAATAACATCTTAACCTGTATTGCAAATAGTTTTTCTAGTAGACTGGTCTTTAATCTATAAGGACACCCAATGGGAAGTTAGCAGTGTGGTTTTACCCTCACACTAAGCCTCTTTTTACATTATATTTTATTCAAGAGCTTTCGTGTTGTTTAAATAGATGCATACAATATTTAAGTTATATTAAAATTTAATTAATATATATTATATCGTCGTTTTTGGTAACATAGTCCAGGTGAGAGTTTTTGCAGCTATAGAGCCCTAGATATCCAACTGAAATTTAATATTGGGAGGCGTACCTAAAGTTCTTGGTATAAAAATAAAAAAAAAACTTCTGAATCGAAATGTAGGCATTTATTTTGACAATAGCTAATGATGGCTACATGAGGAATATTAGATACTGAAACGGATTTTTTAAGCAAGAAAAGTGATTGAATGCCTTTTTTATTATTTCCTTTTGGAAAAGGTGTATTTGTATTTACAATATTCAGAAATCATAAAAAATAATAAATTAGTTGAGCCACAATAAAACTCTTGAAGAGCCACAGTTTTAACACCGTTGAATTATAGTCTATCTTAATTTTAAATAAGAATTTGCTGAAATAGTTCACTTTATTATTTTTTTCTTAATATATTTTATATAAAACTATCTTTTGAAGATAAAGTTTTTGAAAAATCGTGACTAGATTCAAAACAGAATCAAATTCAGGCAAGGCGAACATTTTAAGGAAACCAAAAAAAAAATTTTTTCACTTTATTATTTTTTTCTTAATATATTTTATATAAAACTATCTTTTGAAGATAAAGTTTTTGAAAAATCGTGACTAGATTCAAAACAGAATCAAATTCAGGCAAGGCGAACATTTTAAGGAAACCAAAAAAAAAAAATTTTTCACTTTATTATTTTTTTCTTAATATATTTTATATAAAACTATCTTTTGAAGATAAAGTTTTTGAAAAATCGTGACTAGATTCAAAACAGAATCAAATTCAGGCAAGGCGAACATTTTAAGGAAACCAAAAAAAAAAAATTTTTCACTTTATTATTTTTTTCTTAATATATTTTATATAAAACTATCTTTTGAAGATAAAGTTTTTGAAAAATCGTGACTAGATTCAAAACAGAATCAAATTCAGGCAAGGCGAACATTTTAAGGAAACCAAAAAAAATTTTTTTCACTTTATTATTTTTTTCTTAATATATTTTATATAAAACTATCTTTTGAAGATAAAGTTTTTGAAAAATCGTGACTAGATTCAAAACAGAATCAAATTCAGACAAGGCGAACATTTTAAGGAAACCAAAAAAAAATTTTTTTTTTTAATTCGACCACGAATATCACAAGTACAAAATAACAAGCGTCCAGTATGAAAAGTAGCTGAACATATTAAAATTTTATTTTTGGTGGGCTTGAGAATAGCCGAGAGTGTAACAATGCTGTTGTTTACATGGCGTTGCTATGCTTCCTCTATTACAAGTTCCCAGTTCCCGGGTTCTAGCCCGAGAGCTGGTAAAAGTGTCAATTGAATTTTCAATTTATTATTAAAAAATAAATAATGAATTGAAAATATGAATTGGTGCTAGGCCCAAATAACCTTAGCTGTTGGTGGTCTTTAAAACACAATTTAATTTTAATTTAGTTTTGGTATAGAAGCTTTTTTTAATTTTTTTTCCATAAAATGTTTGATTTATTGCAGTTTATTAACTTCCCATTGGAAGTTATTGTAATGGGTCCGAAAATCGAAATCAAAAAGGAAAAAAAAATTTTGTTTCAAGGTCACTACACTATTTTTACACTACTTTTAGAAAGATGTCTGTGTGTGTGTGTGTGTACGTACGTACACATTTTTCGTTCTCGTTCTCGAGATTTCGTCTTAGAAAGAAATGGACACATACATACGTACGTACGTACGTACGTACGTACGTACGTACGTATGTATGTGTCCATTTCTTTCTAAGACGAAATCTCGAGAACGAAAAATGATATCGACTACGTTGGGGTGCCAATCGACGCGTATTAACGTAAATATGATCTGAAAGGAACTTTTTTAAAATCGGTTCAGCCGTTCTTTTTTCTTAACCAAATAACCTCCAAAAAAGTAGATTTTACACAATATCTCGCGAATAAAAAATTATATCGACTTCGTAAGGGTGTCAATCGAGGCGTGTTAACGTCATTTTGATCCGACATAAATTTTATAAAAATCGGTTCAGCCGTTTTTTTTTTTTTTTTTTTTTTTTAATTATTGATGTTTTAATGATTAAAATGATTACTTTTCTGTGTAATATCTAATTTAATTATTATTTTATTATTATTAAATATTTATCAAACTGGGAAGTTCGTCGTGTGGACCTCAAGGGTCGCACTTTAGTCCTAATAAACGACCCACCTCACGGCTTGTTCTGTTTTGAATCTATTCATAACTACAGAACGAACAATATGATTTTGCTTTTTTTTCAAACGAGTGTGTAGAGATTGAAATACTTTTCAAATGACGTGTAACATGACCCCCCTTTCTATCCAAAAATCTTGAGTTGATAGTGCCCCTGGCGTCATTTTTGAATTTCCAAAAACAAATTTACCTTTAAAAAATAATTTATGTGATAAGATTTTACTTCGACTTTGTCCAAACTCTTTGATTTAATTAGTTCACAAGTTAAAATGGGGGGGGGACATTTTAGACGCGCAAAGTTAGGAAAACCTGGATAAGCCAAGGAATTCTTTTTCCAGATATTTGTTTAGGATATGCAACTGCAACCAGAAAAACATTTAGATACAAGAATGACATTATTTCATTATACTTTCACACAATGGTAGTCATCTACATAATATTATTGTACTTGTAAGTGGGAATCTTTCCCATGATCTTTGTCAATGGCATCAATTCTCCCGCACTTGGCGTTAGTATCTATTCTTATATAATACAATTGTAATTACAAAAGAAAAATACAATGAATGGTGATAAATCAAAAAGATTTTAAATACGTTTAAATAAATCTCCCACGATTATTTAGGGTCATTTTCTGGTAGCTTGGATGCCTGTCCGTAAACATAAAGCAGTACGTTATTAGGTATTAGTTACATAAGTACAGTATACCGATGGTAACCTGTTTTTCCCCCGAACCGTTAAACCACTAGTAATGATTTTTTTTTTGCAGTTCAACGAGTCGTTCAGTGTTTCTCAGATTTTAGAGTTTTGTTCAATTTGACGTATATTTTCGTTTTGCATTGTAAACACCCGATAAAAAATCTCATGCAAGTATGTCTTATTAATCGCTAATTGATTTTACGCAGATGAACAAGTTATGTAAGCTGCTTTTTTGGAGAACGAATTTATTAAAAACAAGCCGTGAGGTGGGTCGTTTATTAGGACTATATGAACATAACGTCGCTGTTTTTTGATGAGTAGGTACTGGTCTGGTCAATCGCTTCGATATAAAACCTAGTTACGTATCCATAAGACTTTTTGAAGGTACGATAAGTTGTGCAGTGAACAATATTCGATGGACTCACGGAACGCACTACACTGATACAACAAGAATGAAAACATCTTTGACATAACGTCAACTATTCTTGACCACCGTGTACATTTAATTTTAAAGCTCAATGATTTCTTTTTAACTTTAAAAGTGTTTTACTCCTACTATGAGCTTTGTACTTCAATTTCTTTCCGAAGGCTCAGTCTTTGTAATTATTTTTAAAGTACTCAAAGTAAATATCGGTTCAACGATAGCACCGATAGTACTTTCGCTATCAGTCAATGGTGAAGCGAAGCTAATAAGGTGACGTCAAACATTGAAACAAGAGGGGGGGGGACAACATTAACTGGCCGTATGGTTTTAACAGATAAAATTAATGTCATAATATTTTAAAACATTGTTAAAAATGTATTTATGTTTTTATAACGAGTCATTAAGATTAGAATTTTGGAAAGCTTGTATATACATAATAACGTGAAATTCTGTTTTAACAGGGTTGTGAAATTCAGGTCAGATTTCGTTATACAATTCTTTAACTTCCCATTGGAAGTTATTGTAATGGGTCCGAAAATCGAAATCAAAATGTATAACAAATTTTTATGTTTCAGGGTCACTACACTATTTTTACACTATTTTTAGACAGATGTCTGTGTGTGTGTGTGTGTGTACGTATGTACGTACGTACGTATGTGTCCATTTCTTTTTAAGACGAAATCTCGAGAATGAAAAATGATATCGACTACGTTAGGGTGCCAATCGACGCGTATTAACGTAAATATGATCTGAAAGAAATTTTTTCAAAATCGGTTCAGCCGTTCTTTTTTCTTAACCAAATAACCTCCAAAAAAGTAGATTTTACACAATATCTCGCGAATAAAAAATTATATCGACTTCGTAAGGGTGTCAATCGAGGCGTGTTAACGTCATTTTAATCCGACATAAATTTTATAAAAATCGGTTCAGCCGTTTTTTTTTTTTTTAATTATTGTTAAAAATAAATAATAATTATGTTTTAATGATTATAATGATTACTTTTCTGTGTAATATCTAATTTAATTATTGTTCAAATTATAACGAGAAATCTATAAACGGTTTTAAATATAAACATAAGAATGACAATCAATATGATTAGACACCTATACCGTATAGGTGTCTAATCATATTGAGTGTTATTCTTATGTTTTTAATTATTGTTATTAAATATTTATCAAACTGGAAAATTCGTCGTGTGGACCTCAAGGGTCGCACTTTAGTCCTAATAAACGACCCACCTCACGGCTTGTTTAATTTAAAACGTCTAAAACTAATCAAAATACAGATTATCTGTGAGAAATTACGCGGTTTTATACTAACTATGAAAATTATTAATATTAGTATTTTCAGTACGAGTAGTAAGCGAACGAGCACGAGCCTTGGCGAGATGTATATTAAGCACACCAGTTGCACAATATACTTTATTCAACACATGCATGATTTTAAAGCTTTATTGAATTAATGTCAAACACCGTAGAATTACTGACAGCAGTAAGTACATCTCATTCCAAAAACATACAATAATATTATTTTTATTTTTTTTTATTTTGAAACGTCAAAAATTTGATTATTAAAATTATAAAATCTCTAAGAAAACACATTTTTTCTGAGATAAAACCTAGCTAGATCGTTTTTTTGCCCTCAAAACCCCTTTTCAGTATTTTTCATCCAAATCGTTTGAGCCGTTTTATCCCTGTCAACGTTACATTAATTTTTGAGTCAAGGTCATTCCAATTCACTATCCTCTATAAATTCAAATTTTCTAAACTTCAACTTTTTTAAAAATGCTACATTGGCTCTTTTTTAAGAAGCGATGTGAAGCGTCTCGACTAAATTGTGCAAAATATTTATATTTTAGTCTGTACCGACAATGCATATTCTACACTATGCAGTATAATAATATGTACGCTCCAATATTATATTAAACTAAAAGTTTTATAACATAAACAAAACAATTTGGCTATAAACAGACCGTGCTCTGAATGTTGTATTCGAATATAGGGCTTACCAAATTTGTTAACATTTATGTAAATTGAAATATACCTTTAAACGAAGTGAATACATATCTTTGAAAATTATGTAAAATTTTAAAAGTTATTTTTTAATCTTTCGGGCAAGCTATTATAACTACCTATACGATGACAAATTAATAGTAATTTATGCAACTAGTGGCTTAAGGGACGGATTATATGACAGTCGCGATTTTTCGATACGAGCCTAAGGTTATATTGCATTTATACCAGAACCAGTGTGTGTTTACCGCGTGAGCCGGTGGTATAAATGCATCATCACCTTAAGAGAGTATTATAAAATCGCGACTGTCAGATCTGTCACTTTAGCCACGCGTTACATACAATATTTTTTGCAACAACTGCTTCAAAAGTTTAATTTTAAGCAAATAAAACACAATTTGGATAAATATTTTATTAGTGACATTATAGCAAAGTAATCTATAATAGTATATTGTGTAACTAGTGTGCTAAATACATTTTTATACGTCAGGCGCGATATTTTCAGCACAAGTAGTAGGCGAGCACACACGAGCCTTGGCGAGTGTGCATCGCGAGCCGAATACGAGTGCTTATGTTTTCAGCACTCGTATGCGGCTCGCGATGCACACTCGTCAAGGCTCGTGTGAGCTCGCCTACTACCCGTGCTAAAAACATAAGCAAAAATGTAAATATGTGAGGTATAACTTTTACCGTGCGCTTATGTGGGTGAGGCACATACCCTTTTTTTCACAGTATAGTTTATACAATAATTCAACAAGAAAAGTAATAAAAATACAGAAGTTAAATGTTAATGTGTAGGTGTCTACTGGAACAATGTCATAAGGGTAAGGGTATTGCGATAATTATCGACAGATTAAATTGTGTTCATTGGATTTCCATTTTTTTTTATCACCTCGGTACTTTATTATTTTAGGGTTGGAACGGGAATAACAATTGGTCACCCCTATATCCAACTCTACATACAAAGGTATTCGTTGTTATTGTGGTGTTAATATTACCACCACAGTAACAACGACTGCAACAGTGTTCTGAAATGATAAATTATAATTTGCAGGTGGTACTAATGTAATTTCGCAACTTTAACAACTCATGGGCTATATATTATATTAAATACATACAAGGAGTTTCACAAGAGCAGGCAATATGATTTTACATACTGTGCAGATAATTAATTCTTTCTAGGGATGAGTTGCTTATATTCTGTTTACATGGACCTTCTATTTCAAAACCCCGATTCCAAGGTTCAGATTTGAAGATTCATGAAAGTCTTATTTGAATTTTCAATTGATTATTAAAAATAATTATTCATATCCATTTCACATCCAATCTTCAAATTCATATAAATTAAATTTATCAAGGGTAATTTGGATAAAAAAATTCGACTGATGACCAGTCTTATACTTCCCACCTAGTAAATATTTGCAAAAAATAAACACACTTTTTTTATTCTTTGAAAAAAAGCATGGCCCTCTTTTTTGTTTAGTGATCTACGATGGCTAGCTTAATATAGCAAAAATCATGGTTACCTTGATTTACGTACAATTTTCTTTTTTTAGTAAAATATTTTTTTTCTCGAAAACTATACATTTTAGAGAAAAAAAAATATTTACATTTTTTTCATATTATAACATCTAGAATTCATTTATATTTTTTTTACCTATGTTAATACGTGACATTGAGAACGTTTTTTTTAATATCTCAGGATCCACTGAACCGATTTGACTCAAAATCGAATCAGATCTAAGTCAAAGGCTAATAAACACAACAGAACAATCGGCATGGCCGTATGTTGTTCCGTTTTTACGATATCGACGGCGAAAAATTGACCACACACACACACACACACACACACACATACAGACATCAGTCAGAAAATGATCTTAAACGATTGCTAGGGTCTCAAAACGTGAAGATCTGTTAAAATCTCGAAATATTTTTTTCGGACTAAATCCATTACTTCCCTACTATATTAAAGGTGGGAAGTAAAATCTCATCTATCAAATACACTAATGAATTAACGACGTTTCGTCCCTTTATTTCTTTTAATTTCTTCAAAGTTCTGAAAAATTTACAAAAATTACATCGTCTTTGGGTGATCCACTTATTAATAATATTATTACCAAATTCTTTAAAATGAATTTCAAAATAAAAAAAATATATAAACTTATTTGTAAAAATAATAATGAAATTAAATTGTGAAGTGGTTCTGGGCCCAGGTAATCCTGGCATTTGTTCTTAAAAAAGTCTTCGGGAGAGTAAAATAATTAATCGGAAAAAGGCTTTGCCAAACTGCGAACACAGTTAAATTAGCTCGTATAAAAAACTAAGACTTTAAAAATATCTGTTTATATAATATTATATAATATATACATATAGGCCATTCAGATTATATAATTTTATACTCTGACTCTAAAGTAATTTTCGTTACCAACAGAAATCGATTGCTTTATTAGTCCTTTGTAAAGGCGAAAAATGATTTTTTTTCATTTCAATGTGCGAGGTGAGCGCACCTGGAAGAAATATCAACTAAATGGTTTTTTTGAGCTTTTCGATCGAGATTTGAAAAAAATAAATGATATATTATCATGGTTTTGTAGAGCATAAACATTTTTACGAAACAGGTTTTGATAATTAAGTAATTAATCTCGTTAAATCAACCCTAGACTGTGCACGCTGTCAAACTTACAGTGTGTGAAATTGGGTTGCATCCATTTGAAATTTCACCCCAAAGAGTATAATTTGATTGGTCAATTAATGTTTTAACCTAAATACTTTTCGATATACGTGGTCTCGCTACCATTAATTCGTGTACAAATTAACATACAATTAACCTTCTACAGAGTACAGACGTAGAATCTCAGTCCTCTTTTTGGGTTAATTTGTAATCGATTCAAAGAACTGTAGAGTAGGAGCGTGTATCAAGAAACTGATAAAATCATAAACAGGAAAAATGCGTATTAATTGTTTGTGGCGGGTAATCTTGGTAGGTATCTACTATTGAACCGATTTGAAAAATGTTTTCCCTGTTTAAAAGTCTATTCCTTCTCAAGTGTAACATCGGCTATAATATATTATAATTTATTACGCTAAGACAAAAGGGTATGAGCAGTGAGCCAAATGTAAAACAAGTCAGGATTTCCACACGCGATTTTTGAGCTAAATGGATGTAGATACTCTGGTTAAACTATAACTTCTAAGAGATACACTGAAGTGATATTATATGAGAAATTTGATGCTCTTGATTATGTTGTTGCCAAACCAAAATCTACCTGAGCGAAGCAGAACCAGAAAGGTAGTTTAAATAAAGATTAATGGATGCAACTTTCTTCGCTAAACACTAAGTTGAACTGATTACCGTATGTTATATTTTTTATCACGATCAAAAATAATAATATCTTTTTCTCCTACCTAGGCCAGAAGTTCGTACTTTCGTCCCTGTCAGGCGGGAACAAAGTCGCTCTTTATTCCCGTGGTACGGACAAGTGCGCGTGCGCAATAGAATTTATGCCGGCTCTCACGCACCTACTTCTGTCTCCTACATATTAAAATTATTTCCTTTAAAATTATTTTTTAATAATTTTATTAATTATTTTTTTTTTCAATTTTGCAAACTTTTGGCCTGGCAGGAGAAAAAATAGTATGCGCAACACGGGAGGAAATTACTACATCTCCTCCCGCGTGTTTGAATGTAGCACTTTTCTCCCTTGTGGCACAATGTACTATATTATCTAAAATTGTGACACGATCCGTACAGATTCCGTGTTATCAGAATGGAAAATGTTCCAAGAACGTACTGTATATAAATAGTAAGACCTTTAATTGAAAATTTTAATGGCACTTGGGTATTGTGTGTACATTAATAAAAGTAACGCGTACCTTTCTCCATGTTTTTTGAATAATAAGATGCTCTTATGTTTGCAATTTGCATGCAGTAAAAGAGTTGATTAGAAAACTGAGAAAATAATTTGAGTGAAAAAATGAATTAGTGACTGCTTCATTTTTTTCCACTCAAATAAATATTTTCTCAATTTTTTGCTCGTTTTAACCTAATATTATGCAAACATGAGAATTTTCACTTATTCGTCAGTAACACTTCAGTTGTTTTAATTTTCAATGTCAGCTTAGTGCATTTAGCTGATGTAGATATGCAATAAAATGTTGAAATGGATTAGGTAATTTAGCTTATGAAAACATTTTAATTAAACATTCAAAATTTATGTTCTTATACCTTCAAAGATGTTCAAGTTTCACACTTATAAAAAGTTGCATAAAATTATGCCCTGAGATAGATATTGTAGATTATAGTCGCTCGACAACAGATTATGTACTTCAATACCAGTACATATGTCGGAATTTAATTACCATAATATATTTTCTTACCCACAAAATAAGTTCACAGTTTTTTCATTTAATATACTTTATTAATGGTCATCGTTTCTGAAATGGCTCTTTCATAAGCCCATTAATATTTATATTGAGAGGTTTTTGTCTGATGTCTGATGTGAATTGTAGATTATAGACGCTCGACAACAGAGGTCATTAGCGAGATGTCTGATGTGGACTTTGTAGACGCGTCGCTATATATAGTAACACATCGATCGATAGCCAGTAAATAGTGCTTGTATTGTACAAAGTGCGGACATTTCGAATTTATAAGATGTAGAGATTGTACTTTTACGCACGCTTTGAACTTTTACGCACGGTGACGGTACTTTTGCGCACGCTTTGGACTTTCACGGACGGTGACTGTACTTTTACGCACGCTTACTAAAATACGCCTCTTCACGCCCGCCTCACAGTGAATATTGAACTTTAGAAGCAGGAGTTATATAAAAATTGAATTATTAGGTTATCATAGCACAATACATGAATCAGAGAAAACTAAAAATAATTTCATATTGTAGACTACAACTAATCTATATTTAATTTTAGTTGATCTCATTTTATGGTGAGTATAGCAGCAGTTGTATGCAAATAAATTAAAAAGAATAATTAATTTGGTTCCATTACCGCAATCACTAATTACCCAATTGTTCGAAAATGTCATATTATATTTTTGTTTTTTGTGCCTGGATATAGGTATGCAGGAAAATACACAGAAAGTGCATTATTGCTATGCATTCATTGATTGAACGTGAAATAGTGTTAAAAGATACCAGGGACGTATTAAATAGAAATATTTGGTCCTATTTTCTGTTTAAAATTTTTACTTGGAAACCAAAAATATTTTTAAAATTTTCAGGTAGCTCCCAACTTTATGGGTTAAGTGAGTGGTGTCCATGAAAGTGGGAATTTATTTATTTTTTTTATTTTTAATAATCATCAAATAATTTATGAAAATGCCTAACAAGGCGAAACGTCATGTTAAAAAATGTTCGTTGACAATTTTCCAAAATTTTGACTGCTTTTCCAAAAACTTCTTAATATTAATATTGATTAATTTTGAAATACACAATTTCATATTTTGCTCTCAGTATAAGCTTACTTATTATGATGCATAATTTCATTGTAAAACTAATAATTACAAGTCCCCAGTTCTCGGGTTCTAGCCCGAGAGCTGGTAAAAGTGTCAATTGGATTTACAATTTATTATTAAAAAAAAAAAAAAAAATAATAATGAATTGGTGCTAGGCCCAAATAACTTTAGCTGTTGGTGGTCTTTAAAGTACAATACAATACAAAAACTAATAATTATTATTTAAAAATATTTTTGTATGTAAACATCTTAGCTGGTCGCCCTGCGGTGCGGGCTTTATGTGAGTTCGAGCGTCAGACGTAAGTAACTAATGTAGATGTGACTGCGTAATAATAGTGTTTGAGCGTCAGGCGTAAGTCATGTAGCTATAGAAGTGACTACGTGTATACAGTTCGTGCAGCTACTCACGCACACGCCATAGTTACAAATATATGTGCAAGTTTAGTTATACCAATATTTACACATCAACTCTCGTGATTCGTGAATACTGTGTCACTCATATCTTTTTTCAAACACTGGATAAGTTCAAATGTTTTTTAACACTTCGTAATGTAATGTTTTTATTAATTGAAGTAGCCGTCATGATGTGTAGGTATATTTGTATATAATATATGTTTATCTATGAAATATAGGTATGCGGGATATTGAAAACGGCATGTCCCCAATTCATTAATAAATAGCGTTCATTGAAAATGGATTGAATAATTTAGTTTTAATTGTTTACGCGAAATGATTTTTCGTTAATGTTCTGGAATTGTGCCATACTCAAAGATTTATTATATACTAGCGGCCCGGTCCGGCTTCGCCCGGGTGTTATGAATTTATGATTTATTATCTCTCCCCCGCGAGAAATTCTCCCTCTGCGAAGCGGGCTGGTGGTGTTTATAATATATTAGTGGCAGAATAGGGTACATTCCAGTGGACAGTGATCAATATAAAACTTTCTTATAATGAAAGTTTATGCTCTAAAATATTTATGTTTTTTAATCTATTTGTCACGTGACTTAAAACACCGCGTGACGTCAATTCATGTAAAATATTAATGTATCCATAGCAACGGAGCTTAGATTGCTTACATCATGTTTACCTCGATGTTTGCATATAGTATAGGTACAAAACGGTATTTTTCAACACTCTGTTTCTGGGTCTTTAAAGAATGTTTGTAGCTAATATAAACGAACTTTCATAAAATTATGACGTCATATTTGCCTAGAGCAAAAACAATTTTTAGCGGGTGGGGCTAACATAAATATTTCAAAAATTAGTTTTGAGCTTATTTGAAATCAGAATGAAGTGATTTAGGTGTCATTTTGTTCATAATTTACTGCTCTATTAATATAACACAAAAAAAAATTTTTAGTCATCTACCCTATTCTGCCAATACGCTAAAATGCGAGCTAAAATGCAAAAAAATTGCAGTTATGTTTTGTTATTATCCCACAGAAACTATACTACCTACTTCCCACTAACGCTATTTGACGAATTAAAATATGGTAACGCTCATTACGGAAAAATTGTTTATAATAAAGGGTTTTCCAGTTTGGGCGGGTTGATGTTGAAATGGAATAAAACAAGCTGTGTGTGAGGTATTAACGAAATTCTTTATTTATTTGAAAGGCCCATGTATGCCATTATGTATGAAATATGACATCGTTCAAATGTCCACCACGTCTTCGCACGATGGCACGGATCCGAGAGGTCCAATTTTCAATGACTCTGCAGTTTACCGCATAGATCCGGCTGAATTTGAGCGATGGCCTGGGTTATGTTGACTTTGAGGGCATCGGTCGATTGCGGCTTATTGGCATAGACCTGCGACTTCAGAAAACCCCACAAGAAAAAGTATAGCGGGGTCAAATCGCACGACCTTGGTGGCCAATTCACGTCACCTCTGCCAGAGATAACCATACCCTCAAATCGTTCATGCAAAATGTCCATCGGCGCGGCGGACATTTGAACGATGTCATATTTCATACATAATGGCATACATGGGCCTTTCAAATAAATAAAGAATTTCGTTAATACCTCACACACAGCTTGTTTTATTCAATTTCAAAATCGACCCGCCCAAATTGGAAAACCCTATATTTGTGCCCTTTAAAAATTTTTTTTTTCAATTTTTCAGGAATTAAGATTTTTTACAATCTTTGGCCCATGAGACATTTTTTTCAACTTTTATTTTAATCGAAATACAGATTAACTGTGAGAAAATTACATACGGTTTTATTAACAATGAAATTAACTTTTATTTTACCTGGAGATATTTCCTTTTTTCTACCCGAAGAGAATTATGCAAAAAAATGGGTTTGGAAGATTTTGTATCTAATTTTTCTGCATTATAAAAGGCCATTCTGTTTTGTTCCACTGATACTAAAGTGGTTCGAATCCATACTGATTACTGGTATATTTTGAACTTAAAATCGCCTCAGAAATAAAATCCCAAAGTTATGACAAAAAGTTTCTGAACACCTTTACAAATGCCATCGTTTTGTACGCCCTCTCACAGTGCTAATGACTTTTATAAACAACTCATTTTTTATTAAAAAAACCCTTTAGAGACTATGTCCATTTTACATGATTCTCATGGCCAAAACATATTATATACAGTCGAACCAGTGTTATAAGTGAGATGGTGCTTTCTCTGAATAGGGTCGTCCCACGTATCAAATTTAATTTTCAACAGTGCATATTATTTTTAATACATAAACAAATAATGTGAACCAACCAAACAAAAATTAAAGAAATATACAGTGTGTAAACAGTAGACCCGACCATAGGGAAAATAACATTGAGAACATTTACGACTTTGTAGTAGCCTTAGCCTATGGGCTATAGGCTCCAATGTAAATATGCGTACTAGGTGCTTTGTTTGTTTATTTGTTTTTTTTTTGTATTTGACAGATTCCGAATTACTCTTTATAGTCAATCGTTGCTATGGAAAATTCGATTTTCACTACCTGTTTAGAGGGTTGAAACTCAGAGTTTCAACCCTACACATACAAATTTTCAGTTGTCGGTTTTCTCTGTTTTTTATCGTTGCTAAGAGGGAGAAAGAACGATTGAGTAGCGCCAACTTCAATTCGCATATAATATTCGAAAACGTCAAAATGACAGATATAACTCTACATAAATTTCACATGGATCTGACAGATCTAATATTTTTGCGGCTTTTTTGCGCGCCCAAATTGCAGGTACCTCAAATCGAATTGTCAATAGAGTTGTTGTGAAAAATAATATGCAATAACTCGGAACGAAACATAGCGTTTGCAACGCGTGTGATTGCTGCCCGAGGTATACGAGCGTTGCAAACGGTATGTTTCGTTCAGAGTAATTCAAATTCAAATTCAAATTATTTATTTCCTCGATGAAAAAAATATACAAAATAAACAAATATTTTACAAAAATTAGAGGATTTCCTGCCCAACTTGGAAGACCAGTGCTAGGACAGGAGTCCAAGAATACAATTTTAGGTGTGTGTGTGTGTGCGTGTGCGTGCGTATTTGAATATGTACGCATATGTGAGAAGGAGGTAGTGTGTGTTAGTGTGTCTATATACCGAGTGTTCAATTGATACGGTGAACATTCTAGTCACCAATTAATTAATTCATTCATTCATTCATTCATTGAGGAGATGTTCATTTGTGGGTGTATGTGTATTGTTTTGTTTATGCATGTTCGGTATTTTGGTGTCTGAGTAGCCACTTCGATATTTGTTTCTTGTATGTGTGTATGTGTGTGATGTTTTTGATTTCCAGAGGAAGCATATTATATATTTTTGGCGCGTGGTAATTAAAGTGGTTCTGGCCAAATGTTTTTGTCGTTTTGAATATTATTTTTTCCCGCTGGTTGCAAACGCTATGTTTTGACCCTTGTAATTCAATATACTATTACATTAGATCTTATGGCACATAGCCTACTATAAAATTGTAAATGTTCTCAATGTTATTTTCCCTATGTTCGGGTCTACCGTTTACACACTGTATATATTTTAAACTCTGAGACCTTCGGATGGCTCAATGGAATAATTTAAAACCTTCATGTT
The DNA here is from genome assembly GCA_039654895.1 of Mongoloraphidia duomilia. Taxonomy (NCBI): domain Eukaryota; kingdom Metazoa; phylum Arthropoda; class Insecta; order Raphidioptera; family Raphidiidae; genus Mongoloraphidia; species Mongoloraphidia duomilia. The sequence continues at coordinate 17,657,608 of CM077518.1, read as the reverse complement.
TCTGTTACTCACCAATATTATATATCGCAAACAATAATATTTCTGCTGCTTACCAATAGATGTCACTACGAGAATTTCATAACGCACTAACGTTGTAGTTCACCCATGAAACACTTTTCTCGGGAATTCGATTACATTTGAATATTTTATAGAAAACAGTAACATCTAACAGCTGTTAAAATTTCAGAGTGATTGCGCGTGCCATCAAATTCCAAAATACCGCGTGACCGAAGTCGCGGGTATACAGCTAGTCTGCAATATTTTTAAAAATTACCTACGTATAGACATTTATAAAATCCCTTAATTGGATATTTTGAGATACGCCTGTTTCGTTCGAAACAACTGAGTATAGGTAATGTTATAATATACGTAACAAAATTTTAATTGGAAGACCAATAAACAGCCTGTTGCCGACAGTAAACAATATACACACTAAGGTCGGATAAGTGCTTTATTAAAATTTAAAAAAATATGTGCGAGGGGTACTGCGTAAAAGCATGTGGCTGTGTACGCAAATTTTAGTTGAAAGATTATAAAATTAAATCACAACGTGTTAGGTTACTAATTTCCTATACACATCCGTAGCCAATTAATAAAGTTTGCGTTTAATTTATATATAGGTTTGTACTTTGTAGTAGTTAATGTTTAAATCAACAATATGAGCTTAATGATATCCCATGGGAACAAGAGTTAATTTATATCATACTTATGTACGATTAGGGGAAAGTGGACAAAAATCGTATTACGTATAATAATTGAAAACTTATCTCTTCGTTTCATTATGTGTTTTTAAGATATTTTGTACGATACCCAGATTGAATTTTTGACTAACTATCTATTTGTATCGGTATCAGTTCAAAGCGGTAGGTTCTATTGGGTAGGTACCGAAAATTATTTAATTATAGAGTACTTTTAATTTGGGTTAAGATAGGCGTCTGTTTGTTTATTTATTTATTGTAGATTATAGACGCATCGACAACTTGGGTCATTAGCGTCTTAAACTTTAGTAGATACTTTTTGTCGTAAATTGAATAATTAAAAAGATAAGCTTTATAGATGATAGAAATTGTCATAAAATTTTCTTTTAAGCGCTATATTTTTTTTCTTTCAATTCAGAAAAACAAAGTTTTTTTTACGAAGTATTTAAAACAAAGGTAACAATGAAGTCAAATAATATTGCAAAATGTAAAATTCAAAAGTTTTGCCTTGTGCGAATTTTATGACATAAGAGGGCGCCAAGTCCTCCATTCGCCAGAGGTGCCAAATTCTCCTTTCTCTAGGGGCGCTAAGTCTTTCCTTCTCCAGGGCGCCAGGATTCCTAGATACGACAGACGCTAATGACCTCTGTTGTCGAGCGTCTATAATTCACAGTTCATTCATTCCTATAAGATACGGCACTGTCCAGGCCTATTGAGTTATCAAACGGGTCAGTCGTTTTGGAAAAATGATCTTGGAACATTGAACTATATATTTTTTAGGGTTCCGTACCTCCGAACGGAACCTTATTACTGAGCCTACGATGTTTGTCCGTCCGTCCGTCAGTCTGTCACAATTAGTGATGGGCGATTACGAGATATTTTAGTCGATTGTCTCGATTGTTCAAACATCTCGATGACTCTCGATGGATTTCACTTGGACTCGATTGTTGTTGTTTCATATTTCACCGAGACCAAGTTGCATAGTACTGAATCGTACAGACGATGTCCACTGTCGAGAGCCACATAATATATAATCGTTCATCACTCAACAACTGTGGTCGAGTCGATGGATGATCGATTGTGCAGTAATCGAATGCTCTGAGACCGACTGAACAGTGTGAACAGTGAATCAACGATGAACGAGTAGCGTAAACGTCAGACTTCATTCGACCAGCATATAACCTTGAATCGCGATTATATGTATTCTCATTCGCTGGCAAATAATCGACTTGAGCAATCGAACATTTCGATTGTAAAATCAAACTCCGAGTCGATTGTGGACTCGATTGTTATTATGAACGATTGCGATTGTTTCGATTGTAAAAACATCTCGTATTCGCCCAGCGCTAGTCACAATTAGGCTCTATCTTACAAACGGTAAGAGGTAGTCCTATACCGATATGCATTTTGTGCAACACCTGTAGACTGTAGTATATGATTGCTCCTGCAGTTAGGTAGACAAAAGTTGTAATAATATAATATCGTTGTATATTTTGCTTTGAATACGGTGATGTATTCATTGTTGTGGAAGTATTAACAGGCCCCTAATTTCAGATACTCCCTCAGGATGACAGTGTGCGCACAGTGTGCCTACAAAGGGTTTCCTAAAGGTATATCAATTATAGACCTCTATTAATAGTATTGTCTGAATTCTAATATCTAATAAAAGGATAGTCAACAACCTTTATATTATGAATACAGAACGTCCATGCTGCAGCCAACATTTCCTGATTCTTAGGATTATTAGCTGTTTTTATTTACAATTTATAATTAATACTGTCGGGTCTTTTTGAGACAATATCAATAGGTACCCTAAATTTTCGACCACAATATTGCATTATTTTGTTTTGGCAGTTTCTATGAGCTATAACGCTTATAAAACAAACAAGGTGGAAATAGAACTTTAAATCTCGTTGTGATCAGACGTATTTAGACCCTTCTTGATTTAATCAAATTTTATTGTGTTTTATTTAGGTATATAAAGATCATGTTATTTAATAGCATCAAATAGATCTTTATAATGCTATTCGGAGATAATATTGATTTTATTTCTCAAAATATTCTAAAATTCTGAGACTAAATTGAATTTAAAACTCTTTTTTAAAGTTTTGAACAAAATTTGAAAATTTAAAAATTACATTTTTGCTACTTTGTTCTAGCAATACGCAAAAATAGATGTACTAATTTTTACGAAACTTTGCTACATTATTGTCTTAACGTCGGTCGAATCAACTTTAAACTTACGGCACGTGCCTTATATTGTAAATAAGTGTTTTGGGAAGAAGTTAATACCCCTTGCAAAGAACGGCTACGTCAGCGATATAAATCTAATTAAAATATGTATTCACTTTGTTTATATAAAATCTACTTGACATTTTAAAGTTGTGTTCGACGAACGAGTACATAACTATTGTTTAACTAGTAGGTATAGTTTTTAAATATTTTTTTCTATTAGCCGTCAGCAAAATCACGAACTTCTTATGGGTTTGTTAAGATAATTTTAAACGTTTTACATATTAACTGTACCTGAACATGCCACAGTTAGTACCGGAAATTTTTAATTAACAGTAACAACGAAATTATATTTGGATTCATGCGTTATATTTATTTATTAATTTTAAGTATTTATTTTTCTTTGTGTTAAAATAACACAAAAATGCTTAAAATTGTCTAGACAAACTATTGAGAAAAAATTCGACTGATGAACAGTCCTATACTTCCCACCTAGTAAATAACACTCTTTTTTTTTATTCTTTGACTAGGCCCAAATAACCTTAGCTGTTGGTGGTCTTTAAAACACAATTTAATTTTTATTCTTTGAAAAAAGCATGGCCCTCTTTTTTGTGTGGTGATCTACTGATGGCTAGCTTAATATAGCAAAAATCATTGTTACCTTGATTTACGTACAATTTTTATTTTTTTTTAGTAAAATATTTTTTTTCTCGAAAACTATACATTTTAGAGAAAAAAAAATATTTACATTTTTTTCATATTATAACATCTAGAATTCATTTATATTTTTTTTTACCTATGTTAATACGTGACATTGAGAACGTTTTTTTGAATATTTCAGGATCCACTGAACCGATTTGACTCATAATCTAATCAGATCTAAGTTAATGGCTGATAAACACAATAGAACAATCGGCATGCCCGTATGTTGTTCCGTTCTTAAGATATCGAAGGCGAAAAATTGACCACACACACACACACACACATACACACACACACACACACACACACACACACACACACACACACACACACACACACACACACACACACATACAAACACACACACACACACACACACCCACACACACACACACACACACACACACACACATACAGACATCAGTCAGAAAATGATCTTAAACGATTGCTAGGGTCTCAAAACGTGAAATCTGTTAAAATCTCGAAATATTTTTTTCGGACTAAATCCATTACTTCCCTACCATAGTAGAGGTGGGAAGTAAAAATTGTTATTATTCCTAAAAGAACTGTGTAAGTATGTGAAAACACCACAGCATTTTGAGTAAGAATTGGCAGCATTGCATGCTAATAACTGGCGGTCTTGCGCAACATGACGAATACGCCAATTAGGTTTGACACTTTGTGATTAGCTGATTTTCACTAAGCGAAAGTAACACCATCTTTTGTTCTAATAGCATCCTACTAAATAGATTTGGATGAGAATAATTTGTTTCATGAATAGACTATAGCTTCGTACACGCCACTGCATTTTCATTTGAAAACAACAGAAAGGATAATCGTAATTTATGCATTTATTGTTCGTTTCTATACTATTATATCCTTCTTAAAATAAGCATCACTGCGTCATTACTATGTTTGAAATTAAAAGGCCTGTTAAATTTCTATCTCATTTTAGCTTCAGCATATTGTTTCCCTTTCTAAATTCAATTAAAACTAGGTATGATATATTTTTTGTGGGTAAAAATTTAGTGTTCCATGTTTTACATTTTGTGCAATTTATCTGCGTAATTTTGACAATATAAATGACACACGAACGATTCGAATCCTTTCCCCTGTAGGTAAATTAATTTTCGTTTATCGAGGGTATGCGGATAGCGGAATTTGTTTTATAGGTATACAAATGGGGTAATTTTACTTTCCGTTAATAATAAAATTTAATGTAACGTAGGTACTTATGTAAAGGTCTCCTTTATTACGGACAAATGATTGTCAAAAACTCATGTTATAGTAGACACGAACCTTGCTACGAAATACGAATTTAGATTACCTACATCCAATGTTAACAACATACCACTAAAAAAATGTATTCATTTTTGAAATAAATGCGAAACAAGGCACATTTATACAAATTATAGCAAACAATTGTCTCCGAATTTTCTTATTTCCCCATGTTTCTCAAACTCCCATTTGCAAAATCAGTTGATGTTTCTAATCTTTCAATCTTTTGTCATGGTTTTGTTTTCTTATTTTACCTTTCTTCTTCACGAGCTATCCAGAAACATGCTGGAAACGATACAAAATTATTTTTTTTTTATTTCTCAATAAACCCGGAATTATTTTTCATTGGAATTATTAACATCATAGAAAAAGCTTAAAACGTAGCTTTGTCTGCACAAAAAAAATTAGCTTCTGGTTACTCAGACAATAGAATCGTGAATTCGGCGCTGGTGAATTTTAACCGATATTCTCCATTATTTATTCGTTTTTTTAAGTAGACTTAATATGCTGGGTTTCTGGTATGACTTTTACCATAAGATTTAAGCATGTGATATATTTTCAACTAAATGTTGTTCTCCATATGGAGCTAGCTTCTCTTCCAGCTTAAACATACAGGGTGTTTTAGAACGATCGCCTACGGACAGTACAGTGTAATAAAGAAGAAGATTCTGAGCAGAAAAATCTTTAGACATTTTTGATCAGGGTTACCGTTAATGAGATATTAGCAACAATAAGCTAAGCGGAAAAGATAAAAATATTAATAAACCACACCTCCACTACTTATTGATGATTATTAAATATTTAATTTCTTATTATAATTAATTAATATCTCGTTAACAGTACATCGGATCAAAAAATGTCGTAGGACTTTTCTGTTCAGGACTGTTTTTTTTCTATTTCACTGTATAGTGTCCGTAGATGATCGTTCGGAGGCACCCTACTGCAGCGTACACTTTTTCTACCCAGAATTTTTCTTGATATCGGATTAGTTTATAACGTTATTCGATATTTAGCGTAACTTAAAATTTAATTAAGGAAGCCATTGTAACAAACGCTTTTCCACTTTGAAAGAAAACAACAACAAATTAAACCCCAATCATTCACACTGCACAGAATCGGCCGTTTCACCGCATCACTTTTTTATCATACCTGCCGTAGCACATAATTATCAAACGTGGTTCACACGATAGTGTCATTCGGTTTTGTCAACGGTAAGCGAACCATCGTATGCGATGAACGAAAAAAGAACAGCTCTATCGGTTGCAAGTAGCTCATACATACGATCAACTTCAGATAATTTGATTGATTTATCGCCAAATGACCACAAGAGGAAGTATAAACGAAAAAAAAATACCGAATCGTGTGAAGAAGCAATCCGAGTTCGTTAAAATCCCATTTTTAAATTCCCGTAGTGTGAACGGACTGTATAATTTAAAAAACGAGAATGTCATAAAAATAATAAAATAAATTAAAACTTTAAGATTCTGAGGTCAATAAACGTTAAACATAACAATGAACAGGATAGTTAACATTTTAAACTCATTGTATGAGTACCTTAAATATTCTAATGTTCAACTTCTACATAATGTAACAAAGAGTTTGACTGTTCCTGCATAACACATAATATACACGTCGACTTGAGAAACTCCCTCCTTTTTTTGAAGTCAGTTAAAAACTGGACAGGTATATGGTCATTAATCTAAGGACATTGTCAAATCAGATTTTCTGACTGTGTTCTGCAAGTTCTCCAACCCACCAATTTAGTCGACAGGTTTCCCTCTAAACTCAGAACAGAGATAGCTATATAGATAGCTATATAGAAGTGGCATATCACAGCTTGTAGGTTTGTACAACTGAAGTCAGTCGAGACGGGCGGGGACAATTGAAAATATAATAAAATATTTTTTATAACTCCTGCTTCTAAAGTTCAATATTCGAGCACTGTGAGGCGGGCGTAAAGAGGCGTATTTTAGTCACCGTGCGTAAAAGTACAATCTCTACATCTTATAAATTCGAAATTTCCGCACTTTGTACAATACAAGCACTTACTGGCAATCGATCGATGTGTTCCTATATATAGTATCGCGCATACAAAGTCCACATCATGAGAGTCATGTTTTCAATGATTTATACAGAAGTTAATAACTTTAATAAAAATAAACTAAATCGTAACTTAGTCTGTAATTGTAAAGTTCTAAAGACTTATATTAGAAATCGTGTCCATCGTGATTATAATAAAATTAAGGAAAATCGCAGGATAGTGGACAAATATTTGATTTATTAAATTAAATGTACGACGTTTCGTTTATATATTTAAACTTTTTCAAGTACACAAAAATAACAATATTGTTATTTTTGTGTACTTGAAAAAGTTTAAATATATAAACGAAACGTCGTACATTTAATTTAATAAATCAAATATTTGTCCACTATCCTGCGATTTTCCTTAATTTTGTTCTAAAGACTAGAGGAGCGAATTTTCCCTTTTCATAATTTTTTTTCTCTCTATTAAACTTTAGAAGCAGTGATCGTTATAAAAAATTGTTCGATACATCCGCTTAAAGTGAGATATCTAGTAGGCTTAAATTGAGGCATTCGCTAAAGGGACTGACGCATACACAACGAGATCTCGTGCGGTTACCCCCACTCGCCTAACTACTAGAATACCTCACTTTACGCACACGTATCGAAAATAACTATTTACTTACTGATGATAAGATACACCTTGATTTTTCATAAGCGCTTTGGAACCATTATTGTAACATCCAGACACACAAGTACAACACGACATAAAGAGTATAATAACTACGGAATGCAAGCCACGAATGATCAGGTCGTACTTTAGTATAGTTGTGATATTCTGTTTCTATAGCTGTCTCTGTTCTGAGCTTGTAAAGCTCACAAAGTTTTAAAGACGGCTCTGCTTTATTGAAGATAAATAATCATTATGAAATGTGCATGCACTATGCGTGCATACGTTATTACGTGTCCCTCACATGAATATGTTTAAAAATCATATTAAAGTAGAACATGACTCACGCAAGCTGCATATCAAACTAAAAACTCTTGTTTCCCTTAGTTAGTCGACACTCGACTTCAATATGGTAGGTAAACTGGAGTTGTTATTTTGTAGCAAAAGGTAAAAATGAACATCATACTAATATGAGGTGAGTTCGGTTTTGCGCTCAGATCAATCCAAGTGCTCTAATGCGTTCGAATTTAACATTTATATGCTCTGAAAGATCTCTACCCTGCATTCGGATTAATCTGGATGATTAATCGAGCACGCTATATGAGCTCCGAGGAAAGCGAGCGAGCAAGCAGATTTAACCATCTTCAAAGCGGCTAATCTCGAGAACTACTGAACGAATTGTGGTTTTTACCATTGAATATTTGGGTCTATATACTACTAGATGCCCGGCCTGACTTCGCCCGGGTGCAAATAATACTAGATCTGCTAGTCTCAAGAACTACGTTACGAATTTAACTGCGGTTTTAACCATTCGATAGCTTATTTCTTAAGGAAGGCTTAGGTCTTACTGGCTACCCGTCCCGGCTTCGCTCGGATGCAAATTGGAATGAATTCAAGTTAGATTAATATATCAAGTTTATATCAAAAGCGGTATAATAGATAATATTATACCCAATAAGTTGCGGGAAAAAGCTATATACGAGTATATCTATATTTCTTATTAAATTTGCACCGGGTGAAGCTTGGTATGGCAGCTAGTATAAACCAAAATCTTCAATGGTAAAAACCGCAGTCAAATTCGTTCAGTAGTTCTAGACATAAGCAAGTTCAATCCCATTTGCACCCGGGCGAAGCCGGATCAAGCAACTAATAGTAGAGATAAATACTCCAATCGGATGCGCACCTTAAAGTTACGCATCGTTTCTCTGATTGTCAAACAAATCCAGTTATAGTTAAATTCACTGAGTAGGCGTATCTGTTGAATGTAGTTATAATTCATGCAGCGTTGCTAAAACAGAATTTAATTTAACAACAACTAGGTTATTGCAATCTAAACAAGAGAGAATGATTTACACTCGATCTCTCATCCGTTTTAATCGTTAAACACGTATGCATGTGTCTACAATATATTGTAGCAAATCGTATTATGAATGCATCTTACACTGCTTTGATATAATTATATATTAATAGCTTTATTTATGCATCAATCTAGCTTTTCCTCGCAGCTTTACTCCCATGGACGTCAATTTTGTTCGAAAATTCGCTCGCATAAATGGTTTTGACCGGAAGCATAGCTTAGTTTTAACTGTAAGTTAGGTTAGTTAATGATTAAAGAGTGAAGATAGTACGACTGTGAAATATATAAGTAGAATTTTATATTGGTGATTCAGCCATATTACATAATGGACTCTGCACTATTAGGAAAAAATCATTTTATCAACCATTGTCACAGTCGGGATTCAAACCCGAACTTTTCCACTATCGCGGCGGATTGAGCTATTATTTACTCAACCGTGACAAGTTTTGATAAACCTATTTCCCCATATATGCAGAACGCATTTGTAATTTCATTTCATGCGAGACTTGCATACATGGGGAAATAGGTTTATCAAATCTTGTCACGGTTGAGTAAATGATAGCTCAATCCGTCGCGATAGTGGAAAAGTTTTGGTTTGAATCCCGAGTGTGACAATGGTTGATAAAATGATTTTTTTTCCCAATAGTGCAGAGTCCATTATGTTATAATATGGCTGAATCACCAATATAAAATTCTACTTAGTTAATGATGCTATTCTGCAGAGTCAATCAAATTTGACATTACATAAGTTAAAGTGAGACAGAAATTTTACAGTGCTGTACATTCTAATATTTACTATTAGCCCAGTCAGTTTAGATTTCCACTGCGAAATAATTCCCAGTTAATTCAATTTTTGGATACACGTTCGTTATAGTGTTTTGAAAAACGTGTAAAAAGTTCTAATCGATATCGTGGTAGCATTGCCAGATATTCGAGGTTAAAGTTCACGAAATTTCCCAGGTTAGACGTTCTTATGTCTAAAATGACTGGGCTATATTCAGAATAGTGCCATAAGCATCATTGGTAGTGTAAAACTGCTTAGATGTCTTCTGTATCCCATAAATAACCTAAAAGTTTGAATATCGTAATAACAGACACACTCCAGTTTTATTTATACAGTAGAAGTCGAATTAACCGCACGCGTTTTATCGAAGTTCGCGATATACCAAGGCTACATCTAATTTTTAGCCAACATTAACCGAGTATTGGCTCTTTGTATGATTGACACAAATATTTTAATGAGTGAATTTTGATTGGTCATAGAAATTCTTAAAAAGTACGTGTTGCCCGAGTTTTTCGATTATGGTAAGGTTGGTGTGATTGAATGAATGAATGAATTGTAAATTATAGACGCCCGAAGTAAGGTTGGTCCACATTAGCTCGTATAATAGAGGTTCTACGGTATTCATAGATTAATGTCCTTTTTCTGAAAGGATCACTGCAGATCTTTATCTTAGTAATCTGGCTAAGGCATAGCATGCACTGAAGAAAAGTCCGATTGGCCGACATGTTATTGAGGAATATTGAATATTTCAAAATAAACATTTATGAAAAGACATTTTTATTACATACTATTATTAGGTATTAGTAATACAAAAAAACGTGCAGTTGACGACATACTGGATTAGAATCAGAGTTCAAGATCATAGGCGATTGGGCTTCAACTTTTCAAATGCAGGTATGACCTTTCCAGATTACAATATAGAGATCAGTGGAAAGGACAAATACGCAATTTCATGACGGTTCCGGTGCAGTTACTATAGTTTTAAATATGAAAAGTAACTATGGTAACAGCACCGACACCGTCAGATATTCACAAAGGAGTATATTTTCACTTCTCCGAGCTGGTAAAAGCGCGATGCTTTTACTGGTCGTGGAAAAGTTATATGTGGAAATATATTCCTTTCTGAATATCTCTATCTATTTTCCATTGCAGTTTTACGTAGGGCGCCCTTTATATTGTCAATACAAAAAAAAAATAAAAAATAAACTATAGTTAGACACATAAAGCAGATTATATACGCCTCTTTTTATTCTTTTATACACCTTTATTAAGTGTACATTTTAATATTCACGCTTTAAACAAAATATTTCATAAATGTAAATTTTTCATTTACGTTCTCTTTGTCGTAAAATTTGAATATTTCTGCATAAACGAAGTTTTGTGTAATTTGTTAGGAAAGAGTTTTTAATTACTTTTTAAAGCGAAAGTAAATTATTTAACGAACCCGCAACCTACTGAATCTGTATTGTAAATTGTTAATTAGTATTTTGTGTTCTTATATGCTTTTTAGATATATACCTATTACATATTAATTATGTGCTTTTATTTACTTTTAAGTGTGGATTTGATGTAAAATACATATTCTCTCTTAGAAAATGAGAAACGTTGTTACGAAGTTGTAATCTTTTAATTTTTAATCGTTGCCAGCCAGTTTTAAAAGGCCAAAACGCTTGTAGTTTTAGTAGTCGCAAGTGTTTGCAAGATTTTTGCAAAAGCTAATATTTTGAGATTAGCTAGTATTTAGGGTGTAAATGAATATACTACCGTCAGTAAGTCAGCAGACGGGACCTTTGGCGTCGGAGCGCCTAAAAACCTATAGTGTTTTGTGAAAGCTGAAATTTGGCACAGGGTTGAAGTTTCAAACTTCTACCGACTGCTTACTAGATCAGTTTTATCAAATGAGGTCTGACTGTTTTTTTCATAAATTATTTACAATTCAATAAATTAATCATGTGCCAAACAGCTTTTACAAAACACTAATTTTTTGAAGTTATACTTTCAAAAACTGACACCAAAACTGCGACACATAAAACTGCGACACATAAAACTGTGACACAAAAACTGTGACATCGAAATGAACAGGATTGATTTCCATAGTTACCATGTAAACAAATCTTGTCTTTTATTATTTTATTTCAATAAATCATTTGCATGCAAATTAAAAATTTGTTTTTATAATATTGTCTTATTAGTTCAACTTTCCCCACGATTTTCATGTTATCATAAGGTATAATACATGAACATCCGGCATATTTTGAATTATCTTCGAAGCTGTATTATATGTTTGTTGTCTTATTGCATGCAAGTTTGGTAACATTCTATCATTACAAGTTTTAGCCGAAGCATTTTGCATTGCTCTTGCGGAATTTCTATGCAACATTTATGGCAGAATATTAACATTTCTCTAGATATATTACAATTGATGAGTTGCTAATATCTATAACCCAACGGTCTTCTTCCAGATTATAATCTGAACGTTAATTCACTCACTTCTAAGTTTTGCAATAAAGTTTAACATTCTCCGTCACACCCACACGGTCCAGTGCACGGAAGTTATTTTGAATTCAAAATGGCGGTCACCAGCTCAATTTATGTGTACAAACCGAAAATAAATCAAATCTGATAATATATAACCAAATTTGAATTTTTGGTTACAATCTTGGTTTTTGCAAAATGCTAATTTTAACCTTGAATAATGCAGGAAAATGCATGTATATAAACTGAATGTCAATCAAATCAAGCCAATATAGGTAATTTAAGAACGTTGAAATATTGGTTGTCATTTTGGACCTAAGGGCCCGTAAGTTAATTTTGAAGTGGCCGAATATCTTAAATTGACCTTTAGGGTTTGCCCATTCATCATTACAAATTCCATGCTTTTATACAAAAGTGAACAAATCATTGGTTTTTTCGGGCTAAGTCGCTGCACTAAAGCGAAATTCTTGTAAATATTATTGTAAGTTTCTACAATTTAAGTCGCCTTTAAGTCTAGACTATAACTCCGTAGACATAATAACATTGATGATGTAATTCTGTATCAACTTTTTGACACTATAAAGGAGGACAGTATGGCTCAGTTGGTAGCGTCGCAGCCTCTGATCAGACTGTCGTGGGTTCGAATCCCACCTCTGCTCATGGATGTTTTGTGATGTTATTTAGTTTTAAGTGATATATTATGATATTTGTTGTATTTAAGACGCTAATAACCTAAGTTGTCGACGCGTCTATAATCCACAATAAATTAAATAAATAAATAGACACTATAAAGCTTTAATTTATAGTTAGTCTATAATTATTATTAAGCTATGAAGATATATTACAAAAAATATGTGTGTAAATATTTATCTAATCTTGATTTCGGATAACAATTTACCCTATTACTTATATCTACTGCAAAATTATCAGTAACATTTGAAGTTCTAATGTCTGCCACATCGCAATAATTACCACTACGTTAAATTTAGCCTGCAGGGAACGTTTGGTTATCTTCATCAGCATGTCGCTATGGCACAGAAAAGGAAAAGCTTATGTGACAGCGATGCTTACTTGTTTTAAGTTACCAGACAGAACTTAGTTTGTGAAACTAATACCCTTAAATGCTGCGTTGCAGAAAGCTTTATCAGAAAATCTTATTTGACAATGACCTTAGATTGTGACCACACATATTTCTCCATAAGAAAAGCATTGTAGAATTTCAAATCGATCTTGCTCGAAAAATAATTGATCCATTGAAAAGATATTTTTTTTAAACTGTGTATACATCTAATTAACATCGTTTTTTGTACAATTTCTACTTCGAAACAACATTTTTTTACGCATTTTGATCAAAATTTAGCTTGAAAAGAAATCTTTTTCTATGTAGATCAATGATTTGTTTTTGTATGAGTACAATCTAATGTTACATAACAGTGAGTTTGACAAGAATATTAGACTGTTCTTTTATATATAAAAATTGTGTTATATGATCACAGTATATAAGGTGATAGTCAAATCAGATTTTTTGACAATATTTTCTGCAACCCAAAATTAATGGCCGTTTGCTGGTTTGCACCTATATAATAGTATTATAGTTTAAAACAAAAGCCGTAAGTTTAAAATCTGTTTTAGATCCTTTGAACGGTATGTGAGAGCTAGTCCTTTGCACATACGAACGATCATCAAAAACTCGCGTTTTCGCTAGTTAGAGAACATGAAACGTCTAAATCCGCCAAAATCTTGAATTCGATTTTTTTCGAAATTACAAGACTTTTGTTGACTCCTATGATCGCTTGAAAATAAAAATGAGTCTATCGATTAGACGATACAGGCATTGTCTTATACCTATGTCTATAATTAATGGGTATTAAATCATGTACAATTAATACTATCATTTTAAGTTGCTAATCTTATTTATTCTTTTTGTTACAGGTAAGTTTCTAAGCTACATACTACTAGAATAGAAACCAACAAAAAGGTTTGAAATTTTCCGCATATACAATTTTTTTACTATTAACTGAAATAATCCTGCATGGTGAATTGTATTTAAATACGAAGTTTTAAATTTTAAATTACAAAGAAATTTTGCATTATTTTAAAATGATTTTATTGAACCGATATTGGTTGTAAAACCAAAATGAAAATGTGAACCTTAAACCATTTTTAATCACCGAGACAACCGGAATTTAATTAAATTTCATTATAGGTTTGATTCCCATTGGGGATTTATTTAATAATAATAATATAATACATACAATACAAAATAAATGCTACTGCCTACTGCAGATATATACGAATTACGATCAAAAAATAACAAGGAAATAAATGTCATCTAACTTATAAGATACGATTGTTAAATTAACAATCAGAACCCACTTTATTTGTTTGTTTTTTTCCGTATTCCCACTGGATCTGTGTTTTGCTTTTATAAGTATTACCATATTTTCACTTTCTTATTGTAGGTAATCGAGTTTCTCGATTTATAAAATAGTCATAATTGCCTATATTATTGCCGACTAAAAATAAATGAAAATTTTCATAAAAATACACGCAAATTCGAACATTAGGACGTCAAAAACATTCTTATGGCGCGTTGTGTAGTGATATTTTTTAAATTTTTATACCTACATTTTAATTAATTTGTTATAACTATCTATGGACTATGACTTTAAAAAAAATTTTCTTTTCGTTTTTCAATATTATTTATGAATATAATTAATTATTAAAATTTTTTTTTATGTTTTTTATAAATTCAAAGACCCAATTTAATCTAAAGTAAATATTGTCAACATCAACTTTTACGGTATTTTTATCGCTGATTGCTAAATTCCGTGTGTAATGTAAAAAGTACTGTGTGTAACTCGGGTAAAATTGGCGAATGGGACTTGTGTCATCGCCATCCTTGCTTGATGCTTCGCTTTGGCGGCAAACTTCACACTCGTCGCAATCGCCAAGTTTCTGCTCTTTTAACGCAATGTACTATTACACAAGCAAGTGGACGGTGACCACCCCAAAAAATCCCCAGGGCTGGCGTTGGCTATTATCACCATCTACCGCGAGGACAGCTTGGTGTAATGGTCAGCGTGCTGGCCTTTGGAACAAGCTATCGTGGGTTCGAACCCCACCTCGCTCATGGATGTTTTGTTAAGTCATTTAGTTTTAAGTGATATGTTATTTGATTGAATTAAGACGCTAATGACCTAAGTTGTCGACGCGTCTACTATAAGAAATAAATAAAATAAAAAATCTACTGCTATAAAAATAGGAAACAAAAATATGACTAATATCTTTTTCTTTGTCTATTTCCGCGAAGACATCGTCTCGATATAAATCAAAGAATATTAAATGTGAACCTCGATTAGAGAGTTTAGTTTTAAGTTTACCTTTATAATTAGTTTCTGGTCATTGTAAGATAAAGGATAAAAGTTCCGAACAAAGCAAAAAGTGTACACGTCGACAGATAACGAGATCCTGTAGTAATATCTGGAATTAATCGGTTGTTCCTGTATCACACATCCCGGTCATTAATTTTTGTGGCGCATTTCAGCTGACAAATACGTTTAACGAACGTAACGTTTTATGACGCTAATAAATAAGCATTTATTGTCATTTATATTACACTTTTTATAATATTTTCTGAATTTTATTTATGACGTTTTTTATGAAAATGCCTGATTATTTTAAGTACTGATTCTTGATAATGTGTGATGTTATTATCATAACAATAGAAAACGAAAGTCTATAAAATGTTAAATGTTTCTAGTACCTACATTATATATTTTTAAGTAACATTAAAAAAAATGGACTTTGTGCCTCACCCACATAAGCGCACGCTCAAAGTTGTAGTTCATCCATTTTTCATTAGAACACATTAGAACACGTTCCGTTGAAGTTTTTGGCATTTTTAATGTTAACTATTTATTTATTTTTATTTTTAACATATCATGATAATTTATAAAATTTCCCTTAGCCATGGAAACATAAATATCCAAAGTCTGCTTACAATATTATACTATGTTCTTATGCCACATCTGTTTTATAAACAAAGTAACCAACATTGTCATACTAGAAAAGTTATCAAATAATTTCCGCAAAGTTTACACCAGTGATTTCAAAGTGAACTGCTGTCGGAATTTTTTACTCTCGTACTTACACTGCCAATGAAACGTAGGTGTCTGTGAAACACTAAAATTACTATAAAGACAAGATCATAAGCTGACAATAAAATTTTAAGATCAAATAAGTAAGTGACAGTATAAAAGATAAATATTATATAAAATATTTTTTGTTCGATAAAAACTTTTTGTCAGTGTATCTGTAATTTCACTATTGCTCAACGACCTCTTCTCAAGAACTTTAGAGCTTATATACGAAGTCAGTAAAGTAAGAGTTATAAAAAAGTTTGCTAGCTTTTTCAGTCAAGTATGTTATACCTAGATGACATCTTCGAGTCTCTGGAGTCTTCAGTATGAAGAATAATCGTCTGTAATACGAGTTTTAACTTTCATTGATGTAAAACCATACCGACTGGCAACTTCACGTGCAGTTATAAATAATCCTTTCGCTGCAGTATAAGGCCAGCATTGCCTAAAAACATTTTAACATTGGAAATGTTTATGTTCGTATATGGGGGCAGAGTGACGAGTTTTCGTTAAAGGCCAAAAGACAACGGTGTCGCGATCAAGTGAGGAGCAATCATGCAAAATTGAACAAGTGCAATTTTTTCGAAATGTGTTTTATATCATGTCTAGTTAATTGAGAGGTATTTGCGACGATCTGCGGTGTTATTTTTGAGCAAATGTTAATAAATACTGTAGAAAAATCCATTTAAAAGTTAAGTAATCAAGCAAAAGTGAACGCGTATATAACAGAAGAATAATAGGGTTATTCCTGACAAAACTAAACAGTGCATTGATAAATATTGTGTGTTTAATAAACAGTTAATTATGTTTCATATATGCTGTTATCATTTCCAATGTCCTCGATGGTTGCAAGGATTGCTAAATCTGTGATTTTTTTATAATATACTAGCCGCTAACCGTGACTTTGCCCACGTATATTTCGATTTATGATTTATTATCCCCCACGCGAGAAATTCTCCCCCTGCGAAGCGAAGTCGGCCGGTGGTATTTATAATAATATTAGTAGGATTCCGCCTATACGCTAAAATGCTAATAATTTCAGAGTTACGTTTTGTTACTATCCCACAGGAATTATAAGTACCCCCCTCCCGCGAGAAATGTATCAAAATAAAATATAGCCTACCTATATATCACAGTGTAGCTTTCTATTAGTGAAAGAATTTTAAGAATCGGTTCAATAGTTCCAGAGATAAAAATTTATGATTTATAACCCCCCCACGAGAATCACTCCCCCTGCGAGGTGAAGTCGGGCTGGTGTTAGTAGGATTCTGCCACTACGCTAAAATGCAAAAGAATTTCACGTTTTGTTAGTTATAAGGAACCATTAAAAATTTAATTAATTAACTCAAAAGTTTATTTAAAAATTCTTTGACAAGAGATGTACATAATAGTTATTTTCGATACGTCCGCTTAAAATTAGATATCTAGTAAGCCTAAATTGAGGCACTCGCTAAAGGGACTGACGCATACACAACGAGATCTCGTGGGGGTATACAGCGCACTCGATCTGGTTGTGTATGCGTCAGTCCCTTAGCTCGTGCTTCAATTTAAGCCTACTAGAATACCTCACTTTACGCACACGTATCGCGTTTAAAAATTATTTCTATAATATATTTATTTAATTTTTATTTGCAGTTGAGCGGAAAAATATAAGAATGAAATGTTGGCTTACATTATTTGTTTATGTATGGGGAATAATATACCAAATTTTGATGCGTGCGACGACCCTATTGTAAATGAAAAATTATCATTTTCAAACCCGTCTCTTTCGATGCATGGCGAACACTGAGACAGTTAAAATCATCGTTAATTTTACTTGATTGAAAAAATTCACTTAAGTCTGAGGCTACACTAGATCCGTGTCAGACCAGATCCGATCAGACCAGACCAGACCAAATCAGACACTTCAGACGAAGTGGCTACATAGGGAGTGGATAATATCCGACGGGTTTAAAAGTAAAATGATGCGAAACTAATTAGAGAAGACCTGAACGTATATTTTAACAAACTGTTTATCACCTTTGTAAAATTATTAATTAAAATGAAATATGTGCAGATGTATTGTACATATTATAAACCAGGGCTCCGAATTTATTCGAATAAATGAATATTCGAAGGGTCGAATACTTTCAAAACAGATTTATTCAATATTAGAATATTCGAATTTTAAATATTCAAATACATATTTGAATACTCGTTTTTTATATAAGCTCTAAATAACCGAAACAGTTTTTCTTTGTTGAACAATAATAATTTTTGATGTGCAAATTTCGAATATTTGGATATTTAAATATTTGTCATAGACTGTAGTTAGCTTCTTTCCGGATTCAAATGAAAATCAAAATGCACTGCTTTTATTATTTTTTATCGTTGTTCAACAATAACATTTATTATACATTTATACAACAGCTGTTCTTTGTTTTTGGCGTCCCTGAGTCCTGACCCCTGTCATGAGTATCGGCTGTCGCCAATTATTACTCATTGCTGTGTTTACGTTTTGATTTCAATATGCGATTTATGATTTTATAGATTAGCGATAGAGATAACAATTTTTTCAGAAATATAATGTAATTTTTTTAATCATTTAACAGTTATGCTATCTGTTATGACTGCCCAGTATTGTTAGATTTAAATTTTATTGTTGGGAAACTTGTGAGGGCCGTGACTTGACAGACTTCAGGATCTTTGTCAAAAATCCAAAAGACAGCTAAATTTTAATTAATTTTAACTATTCGAATAGAAGTTTAAATGAATATTCGAATACTTTAATTTGAAAAATACCGAGCCCTATTATAAACAACAAACAAACTTCAACAATGCGTTGAAACCGATCAGAGTTAATTTACTTTCATTTTATGGACTACTCATAGATTAATTAATAAATAAATTATATTTTCAAATCATACCTGAAAGATTCATTTTTTCGCCAATATCTCTCCACAAAAGACCTTTCACGTCCCTGTTGTGGTATCTTTTGTCTCTTTGGTCCCAAATAGGAGGCTTTTCACGTACAAGATCAATTAAAAGTGATTTGTCCATATTTACAATTGATATTCAAACACGTTTTTAAAAAATAATACAATACAATAAGACAATCTGGTAATAATAGCTAGCATACACAACACTGTTTGTTGTAAACTGTCAAATGTACGGCCGTAGTCTGACGAAAATTTCAAACACGTTTGATATCATCCGACGGTCGGAACGTGTCTGTTGTAATCTGACATATTCTGGCGCGGTCTGGAGTGAACAGTGTAGCCACTTCATAAGGTTACTGGTGTTTGTTCACATCCGACAATACGGATCTGATCTGGTCTGATCTGATCTGGTCTGAAACGGCGCCAATGTAGCCTCAGCTAAGCCGCCTTGCCTTGTGACCGCATCTAGACAGGCGTAGCAAAAGCAGAACAATTTAAAACTTTTAAATTTCCAATTTCGTCAATTTCCTGGAGCAGTGTACTGTGTAACTGATTGCTTTAATTTGAATTTGTATAATTTTATTGAGCATGACTTCGTTTAATATTGTAGTCTTTGTTCTGCACTTCTGTAGTTTCATAATAATATATCTTTAAGCTAATGTGGCGTATTTTCACATTCGCATAACTGCTGCGATACAATTCTCGAATATCTTCTCATTCTCAGATTTTAGTGATGGGCAGAATCGAATTCTTTTAAGAATCGAAAACCCGGTATTCGAATACTTTTAAGAATCGAATGAGTATTCGAGAACCGAGAACTGAGAATATTATGAATAATATATTACCTATATTATTCCATAATATTCTCGGTTCTCGCTTCTCATATTGTGATATTCTTATTTCTTTGCACCGCGACAATGTCATAATACCATAGTCTGTAGTCTGTACGGACTCTACCGATTTGTACCGATTGCACTCGATTCAGAGTGAGTTGTGCTACACTATGTGTGGGAAATAGTTTGACTTTGACTGGATGAGTACCGGAATCGAGAACCGAGAACGCCGAATCTTCGATTGCAGTGTATTTGCAATTCTTCTTACGAGAACTCGGTATTCGAATACTTTCAAAAAAGTATTCGAGAACACCGAGAACTTATGAGAATCGGATACTTCTCGATTCTAGCATTCGAATACTCCCATCACTATCAGATTTGCATCCTGAGACATAACTTTGCTAACACAAGAGCGTTGCAAGCGACGAGTCGAATGAAATTTATTCTTAAATATTTTAAAACTAAATAGCCCAGGAACAGCGCAATTCCCTAAGGGGCGTCATAATTTTTTCTAGTTTATTTTAGATTTAAATTGTACGTTTGCAAATAAATTTTATTCGATCCGTCGTTTGCAACGCCGCGCTCACATCGTACCTAGAATGGTGCCTGATGCACGGTGCAGTCTCTTTTCTTTGCTGCAAACACACTACTAGGTGATCTATACACATCCTGAAGGAATAATATAACCCGTTTTGAAATGCTGTTTAAATGTGTGAATTATGAGACAATTTATTTTATTTGGTTTTGTTACTTTAGAACAGGGATGGCGAACCTTTTCACATCTACGTGCCATATTTTTTCAAAAATTTTTAATGTGACCATGGCGTGCCAACAAGTAACCAAAAAAATTTAGTGGATCGCAAACGTAGGTGAAAAGAATTATTTCGTTAATGGATTGAACGCCATGACACTTTTTACTCTGTATACTTGTCATATCGATCTCATATTTGTTATTTGAATGATAGTCAAATTTTTTTGATAACATCTAACATATTTTTAATTATTTCGATTTTATACCTCAATCAGTGCCGTGCCGACAATATTCTGTCGCGTGCCACCTACGGCACGCGTGCCATTGGTTCGCCATCTCTGCTTTAGAAGATTGATCGGTTTAAAAAATATGTCGAATTCTAATATAATAAAAACAGTGTTTATAAGCATTTTTGTTGTCAACTTTTCAACCAATATTTCCACAAATACACAACTTAACTTTGGATTTTCCTTCATTTTAGGGTTCGTTTCAAAATGTCAAAAAAGGGAACCCCAATGACTCCGTTGTCTATCTGTCTGTGTGTCTGTCACAGGCCTGTTGTGACACAAAATAGAGATAAAAAAATCTGTCAGTAAAAATACCTAATCAAAAATTCGACATACGCGGTTTTTTCTTGTGATCACAGATACACAGCTTTAACAAATCGACAGGCTCCAGCTCTCTTCCTGCAGCATTGCGACCTGTGACCTTTGCCTGACTTCGCAGTACAGTATATATAGGCAAATATGTATTATAGGCATTATATAGGCAATATTCTTCATACAATGTATCTCTAAATTGAACCACAGTGTATATGAGGAATGGCGAACCATTCTCCGTAACGGTAGATACATATATCTTGCAGAAAATTTGCAGAGTGATTTTTTGTTTATACTAGAGATTTTTATACTAGAGATACTTTTTGTCGTAAATTAAATAATTAAAAAGATATGCCTTATAGAAGATAGATTTTTTTTTTGTTTTTCTGTTAAAAATAAATGAAAAAATATTATAGCGCTTAAAAGAAAATCTTCTTCTTCTGTAAGGCTTATCTTTGTAATTATTCAATTTATGACAAAAAGTGTATCTAGTAAAGTTGTAGAGAATTCGATCCTAAACAAAAAACGTCTACACAAATTTTCCGTAAGTTGTACCGTTACGGAGATATACTGCAAAACCTCTTGGCACCCCTTTTCCTTCCAAGATTGCGGCCAAATGGGGTGGCCACCGACCCCGAAAACTCATTTTTGAACTTACACCGGCCCCCCTACACAACGAAAAAACAGTCCTACCGAAAATACAAACCTATAAAGTATAAATGTAACATTTCAATGGAC
Organism: Mongoloraphidia duomilia; assembly: GCA_039654895.1. Taxonomy (NCBI): domain Eukaryota; kingdom Metazoa; phylum Arthropoda; class Insecta; order Raphidioptera; family Raphidiidae; genus Mongoloraphidia; species Mongoloraphidia duomilia. The sequence continues at coordinate 17,635,409 of CM077518.1, read as the reverse complement.
TTATATTATGGAACCGTAAATTGGCAACCAACCTAGTAAATTATAATATGACACCTGTTGGTTGTTTATTGTATAAATATACACCTGTGTAGACACTCGTTTCTGTTCTTAATAGTCGACTGAACTTACCGTAGGGAATGTTGGCTAAAATGTCATTCTACTGCGTGTATAATATATATGCCATATACATTATACATAGTGCAAATGACAACACGTTTCATACAATGTTCCATCCTTCAGTTTGCAACCATACAATATAGGCATGTTAATTTAATTTTTAATGTGCTTCTAATGTTCAATCACAATTTGATAAATCGGGTAAAATCAAATTATTGGAATTATAATTACGTTAACTAGCGTATACCTATTCGTATCTAATTTTAATCACTTTAAAGCCATATTAGGTAGTTCGTGATGTTATTAGAAAGCAATATAATAGAGCGATTGTTGAAGACAGGTATAGTTTATATTTTCGATTTGAATTTTTTTCAGATTACTGAAGACTCGTCCTATGAACGAAATCATAATATTATTAAATTTAAATTATAAATATTACATAACGCATCTTATAACAAGGATTTGGTTCAATTTCATTTACAATATTAGTTTTACAAAAAAATCAAAAAAACAAAACAAAATCGATAGACGAAGCATTAAATTGGAGTTTCATGCTTTCACGGCCGGTAGACATCTTGGTAGCAAATGTTTCCGGGCTAGGTAGCCGTGGTCTAATGGACTTTACTCCGTACGTTTCGCCCAAAGCTCAGTTGGGCATCTTCAGCGGCGATTGGCAAGAAGATCGAATCGTATTTCCAATCGCCGCTGAAGATGCCCAACGGAGCTTTGGGCGAAACGTACGGAGTAAAATCCATAGACCACGGCTACCTAGCCCGGAAACATTTACTACCAAGACGAAGCATTATTATAAATTCTATAGAATTGTCGTTAAGCACTTGGTAGAACATGATTGAATAAAAATTAATATACATCACTTGAAAAATTCTACACATTTATTAATCTCAACGATCGTTTCAGTTTTAATGTAAACTCCTGATGATGGGCTAGGAACCCGAAACGATCGTTGAGATTAATAAATGTGTAGAATTTTTCAAGTGTTGTTTATTAATTTTTATTCGAAGCATTATTTTTAAAAATATAATTAATGTTTGTTTATTACTCACCTATATTAATGCGTAGGCACAGTATGGTTTTAGCTAGTCGATGCCGATAGAAGATAATATTTTTTGATGAAAGAAATATAAACGTTATACACTCGTAAAATATAAATGATTGACAGATGTGTTTTAAAACTTCCAAACTTTGTCGACAGTATCGCAAACTACTTTAATTATTCATCTAATAAAACTCATGACGAACAACTTCAGTAGTTTAACCATTCAACGAATCGTAAGATTGAGAATGTTGCGGATCAAAGTTAGTTGAATGTAACTTTTACTTTTTTATTTCAATTTTTAAAAACTGTGCATCACTAAATAAATAAATGGTACTACTTCAGAGTGTTCGATACCAGAAGTTACCCTTTGCAATCTTCGTCTCAAATCCTTTCCCCCCTCCCAAAAACGGTTACAGCACTCCCGACGCTATTTTTAAAGCTAGAGTGTTCGGGTAAACGCCAAATGAAGGACCAAGAATCACATTACAGATCCTACAGACAAATTTTTTGAATATCTGTGAAAAATTACGTAATTTTAAAAAAGTTAGAAGTTTTTCCAGGAATTTTTACTTCCCACCTCTACTATGGAAGGGAAGAAATGGATTTAGTCCGAAAAAAATATTTCGAGATTTTAACAGATTTTCATGTTTTGAGACCCTAGCAATCGTTTAAGATCATTTTCTGACTGATGTCTGTGTGTGTGTGTGTGTGTATGTGGTCAATTTTTCGCCTTCGATATCGTAAAAACGGAACAACATACGGCCATGCCGATTGTTCTATTGTGTTTATCAGCCTTTAACTTAGATCTGATTAGATTTTGAGTCAAATCGGTTCAGTGGATCCTGAGATATTAAAAAAAAACGTTCTCAATGTCACGTATTGACATAGGTAAAAAAAAATATAAATGAATTCTAGATGTTATAATATGAAAAAAATGTAAATATTTTTTTTCTCTAAAATGTATAGTTTTCGAGAAAAAAAATATTTTACTAAAAATAGAAAATTGTACGTAAATCAAGGTATAACCATGATTTTTGCTATATTACTAGCCATCAGTAGATCACCAAACAAAAAAGAGGGCCATGCTTTTTTTCAAAGAATAAAAAAAGAGTGTTTATTTTTTGCAAATATTTACTAGGTGGGAAGTATAGGACTGGTCATCAGTCGAATTTTTTTTCATGTTTCGCCTAAGGGATCTGTATTCTGTAGTGTTTACCCGAACATTTAGATTTAAAAATAGCGTCGAGAGAGCTGTTACCGTTTTCAGGCGAGGAGAAAGGATTTGAGATGATGATTGACTCGCATTGACTTCCTCCTGGGTCATTTTTGATTGCAAACTTGAGCTTTAGTGTCGGTTTTTACGAGAACTCTATCTTAACCCGAGCGCAACCGAGTCTAAAAAATCTTTAAATTTAGGCTTGATTTTTATCAAAATCAGTCAATTCGATTTTTATTGATATATCTACTATAGTACAATTATTAGACAGGCAGACAAAAATTCTGAAAACGCGTTCTAAAACGCCTTTCAAGTATTATACGTAAGTATATTTTCGTTCATTTTGGACCCCCTCCCTCACTCTGTAATTTAAAATAAAAAAATCACAGATCCCCTAGGTACCCCTCAAAAGATGTATAAGGAGCTTTTTATTTTTTTTTTGCGTTATTATATTTCATAATTATTTATTAATTTAATTATAGTATAGATTGTATATCTACTAGTGTAATGACGTATATTACTGACGAGTAAGTGTCATTATTATGTTAAAACGAGCATATAGCGAGTTTTAACAGTCACACGAGTTATATTATCACGAGATATATGTACATATATGGTATTTTTTGCCGTACCCACTGTATTAAATAACTTGCTTTTCACTTCATTTTCAGTATTTTCAAAAAAATTTGACAGTTGAATTGGGTCGCCAACTACACTTCTATAGTAGGCCGAGAGTAGCTGTCAGTAGGTATTAGCGGGCGGATCAGGGCGAATAAACATAAATCACTATGGAAATTATTTGATTTCCCACACTAGTGCGAAAAAGATACTTTTCCGCACACCGGCCTGTCGAATGTCACTTTTCATGAATACATACATACATGCATGTAAAGCAGCTATTTTATAGTGCGTATGGCAAAAAAAAAGTTTATCATTCGTATATGCATTTTTTATCCCCCCTCTCCATTTATCTTCAAAAATAAGGAACCTCCTAAATTTGCTTACATAATACTTGAATAGATAGACGCTGATGACCTCAGCTGTTGAGCGCCTATAATCTACAATCTATCTATCTTTAACAAAATATCGAAAAACCTATAAGAAAACCAAATTTTTCCCTCAATGATTCCAGATGAATATCGAGATGGTTCCTTATTCAAGGCCGTGGCCGATTACCTATCAAACTCCTATGCTCCCAAAATTGCCTACCTTATCCTAATTTCCTATAATTCCTCCATTCGCACATTGCTATTAATAAAAAAAAAGTTGAAGTTTAAAAATGTAGAAAACAACGGGAAGTGGTAAAATGGAAAATAGTAATGGTGCGAATGGCGTCTGTTATGACATAATGTCGAGAAACGGACGTTAAACGCATTATTATTTATTATTATTTATTTATTTATAAGAAAACCAAATTACAGACACAAATAGTTCCAATATTATTTTCTATATTAATCCTCTTTAATTAATAATTGGTAGTATCTAAATTGCTAATGTTACATCATGATGTTACAAAGTTTGTTTCCTTAATTAGACAACAGAAACTGTATGTAATATATACTAACTGATTATTTTAATACAGTTTCGTGTTCGAAGATTGATGAGATTCGTAAAACCACTAACACCTCGGTCTGCTGAAGTGTGAACGTTCTCTGAACTGCTGTGTTCAGTTAGGACGTTAGGTGATATATCTGTGGCCATAAAGCAAAACAGCTCATGTTGAATATTTAGTAATTTTTTCCATATCTTTAGATAGATTTTTTGACTCTATTTAAAATTGTGTACAAACAATTCATCACTTAAGGTGAAATTCCATTGCGACGACTGAAACGCCGGTTCAGTTTTCGTTCCACTATTTTAGTCGCTTCTGTAATCAGTTTTTGGAAATTTTGTAGCAGCCAAATTATATTAATATAGAAATTTAAACGTTTCGCCTTTTTAGGCATCATCAGTAAATTTACTGATGATGCCTAAAAAGGCGAAACGTTTAAATAAATAAAACTTTCTATATTAATATAATTTGGCTGCTACAAAATTTCCAAAAAACCCTATAGCTTAAGCAACGAATAATTTGTGGATGGAAAAGTCGAAAGCAGAACGTTTGACTTAGGAACTTTGTTGGGACTAGATAGGAGATAAACATACTAAAAGTCCTTACCCCTCCGTGGTACGCCCGAGGGGGGGGGGGCACAAAGAAGGTCCCGTTTTTTGGTTTTTTGCTTTTATCTCGAAAACGGTGCGTCGTACGAAATTTTGTTGTACTACATAATGAAAGCTGATAAAATTCTCTACAGCTTTAACTTTCACACTTTTTATCTATCTCAATTTTTTGCCTAGCTATGAGCTTCAAAAATCGGCCGATTTTCAAAAATGTGTTAAATTCTCTGTAGCACATTGTAACAATACGAATGTGCCAAAATCATTTCTTATTGCTCATCCACACTATTAAAAACACCCACACACAATTAAAAAATAACAAGCTGGGAGTACCTCCACGCGGTGAAGGCGGAAACAGTTTACTTTTAAACTGGATAAAACTCCCAATAATATCAATGAATAAAATTCTCGACCAATTTTTCAGACAATGTATTAACAAAAAATTACAACAAATAATTCAAATAATTGACGTTTCGATCCGGATTTGGATTTTCTTCAGAATCGAGCTAAAAATATAAAAATTAATTATTAATTATTAATTAGTTATTAATTAGTTTATATTTAAGAAATTAAGCCGTAGATTCGACAGATGAGGAGAAAGAAGAAGAGGCAAACGCTGAGGAACCACAACCAGGCCCGTCACGCCCAAAGAGGCGGCGAATTAAATAATTCATTTTTTAATAAGGTGGATGAGCAATAAGAAATGATTTTGGCAAATTCGTATTGTTACAGTGTGCTACAGAAAATTTAACACATTTTTGAAAATCGGCCGTTTTTCGAAGCTCATAGCTAGGCAAAGAATGGAGATAGATAAAAAGTGTGAAAATTAAAGCTGTAGAGAATTTTATCAGCTTTCATTATGTAGTACAACAAAATTTCGTACGACGCACCGTTTTCGAGATAAAAGCAAAAAACCAAAAAACGGGACCTTCTTTGTGCACTTCGGAGGGGTAAGGACTTTTAGTATGTTTATCTCCTAACTAGTGCAAACAAAGTTCTTAAGTCAAATTTTCTGCTTTCGACTTTTCCATCCACATTCCCCTTGTGAGCACTCATTGACTAAACTACTATTATATAAACACGTTTTCTCGTCAAAATACCCAAAAACCCGCAAGAAAACGATTCTGGGTAAGCAATTTTCCTACCATCTGTTTTCACTGCAGCAAAAATAGGACAACTGAACGTTTAAATCGCCATTAATCTTATTTTGCCGCAAATCTGACATAAGCCTTTTTCCGTCGTGTCCACAGATATGTATTTCCGGCTGAAACACACATTCTATGTCATATATATATCGTACATAACGTGTAACCTGTCTATAAGACGTACCTGTAATATGTTTTGTGTGGGTGCAAATGTTGGCGTTGTGGTTCCACCGTTATTGCTCATCCAATGGAACAGCTAACCACACTCAAAATGTCTTTCCTTTGGTGATATTATTAATTGCAAACAGTCTCAAATGTAAAACCGGTTCTATTGTGTGGTTCTGAAACTTAGAAGGTGACGAAGACTATAACCAAAATAACAAATGTCTTAGAACAATCATCATGGTTAAATGGTTTGAACAGGTTTCAAATGAAGAACTTTGGAGGCGTGCAAATCATTACGAAGAAATTTGGAAGACCTTAAAGCGCAAGAAATGGAATTGCATAGGACACACGTTGAGGAAATCAGATGAAGACATAACAAGGATAGCCTTAGAATGGAATCCACAGGAATATCGTAAACGAGGAAGACTCAAAAATTATCTTGAGGAAGGACTGTTCATAAAGAACTTATGGAGCAAGAAATTACATACAAATCAAAAATATAGCAAAAGATAGAAAGAGGTTTAAAAATTTCGTAGATGCCTTGCTCCACTTAAGAATTTTATTATTATTATGTCTCAAGGGTATACGGGGTGTTGGGAATTTCAATCGTCAACTCCAGAAAAAAAAACTACTCACCAAAATTTGAGTCTATAAGACGTACTTGTTGGGTGCGCGCGAGTTTGGTATTGTGGTTCCACCTTTTTTTGCTCATCCAATATGGAATAAGCAACAAGAGTCAAAATGTCTTTTGTCTGGTGATAATTTTAGACTTATAGTCGCATTATCAGGCTTTTTTCCTAATAAAATTGATTAAAAAAATGAAATTTCTTCAAAAATGATAAAATATTTTTTCCCTTCGCTTTAAAATCACGTTCCCTACATATATTCAATTAGAAGTCGTCGCAATTAATTCTCTGTTTAAGTCATAGTGGTTTATCAACATCCCATTGGAAATGTAATGGGGGTCCGATTTTGCGAATGAAAAACTTGGACATAGTGTCTGCACGTTTTGAGGTTCCTAGAGTCCGAATCTACTATTTTTAGAGAGATGTGTGTATGGCGTGCGTGCGCGCGTGCGTACGTTCGTTCGTTCTTTTGTTAGTTTGTTCGTTTGTTCTTTTGTTAGTTCGTTCGTTATATTTATTTTCAATTATACTCATTATATTTAAATTTTAAACGACTGGAGACACGTTTTCCCACCATCAATACCGTTACTTCCACCACATGTTTTTTATTTCTATTTTTAACTTTTCATATAAATATTATTATGACCAAAATATCAGAATATTATATTGTAATCAAAACTACGTAGGACTGCAAAATTTCACGACAATTGGACATTCGGAAGAGGATGAAAATCGAGTTGTAAATTTTTTTTTACATATTTAGTACCTATACCTACATACAACATACAAGTGAAGCTATTATACGCGTGCGAAAAAGAGTATTTATTTGTAAAATCCACTACTCGCACACGTCAACCGATAACGCAAAAAATCTTTCAGATATTAATATCAAGATAAGATAAGATATGATTTTATTGCCATAAGGTATAAAATAATGTACAGCTTGTTACAGATTTTGATATACCGTTCCTATAACCTACCACAATAATTTTTTGTATTTCAATACACAGTCTTTATGTTAATTTGACTTGTTTTTCTGGGAAAAGTTTTTAAAAAAACCCAGAACGGTGAACTAATATCAATGTTCAGCAGCCATCCACCGAGGAGGCACCATGACAGTCATCTGTCTGCGATGCGCGTGTCTAAATGTCTCTTTAGTCTGTCCGCGTTGCGTAGGCCGTGTATTTATATAACACATGTGTGCCCATTACATAATACCAGACGTATACATGTCATGTCGCGATGTATATGTGTGTATAATGCATACACGAACTCGCGTTTCAAATACCGCTTCCAGCCACAGCTCAGCGCCGCGTCGCCACGTATCGTGAACAGGATAGGATTGGCAAACTTGAAAAACAGTGGATCTCAAACACACCGCTTGCGTTCTCTAAAGATAAGCATCGGACGCACCGCACATTGGGAAAAAAAAGGTCAGGTGTGTTAAACGACGGGGAAGGTTTGTTAGTTACACTCGTATAAAATTACGAAGAGCTTTACAACCTGCATCATCTTTTTTGTTTCTTCGTTTTTTTACCACAAGTGGGAAATGAAAATACTAATTTGGATCAAAATTCACTTTTCGCAGTTTCACAATATTTCTTCGTTTCGAGGTCACCACAGTTCAAAAAACATATTTTTGGAAAAAAGTATGTTGGTCTGTTTGTCTGTTGGTATTTGAGCAGGATACATAGGCCAAATGAACGGATCGAAACTAAATTTTGGTAGGATGTTTGACCTGCAAAAAGGAAGCGCCCTATTGTTTTTAGGGAAAATCGGTGTATGCGCAGAAGATATATTTGCTATAACGTTGTTTTTTCTACGGTATACTTTTCATAACAGTTTATTATTCTATTCATTTTTTTTTGGTAAGTTTTGTAAAAACAATTTTTTTCTAAACCTTATAGTTTCATAAATATTTTGAAATTAAAAAAATCAGCTGTTTTTTTGTTCTGAATTTTTTTTTTTTTAATTTAACCTGCTACCTATATAGGGCATTCTCAGTGCTTCAAATTCACTGGATAGTCGGTAGGTACTTTGACGTTTGTTAGCCAATTTCTCAAACTTTGAAAACAGCTGTCTTAGCGCGCGTCAATCCTGCCCCTTATTTTACTGAACGACTGATACAACAGTTAAGTCAGAACTGACAGCTGTTCCTAATTACAACATGACGAATTAGGTTTCATATTTCGCGTTATTGTTGGTCAAGTTAGACAAAATACCCTGTCTTATTGTCGTGGTTATTCAAAATTTATTTGAATTTGGTTTATGTTTGCTGTAGGAAATGGATAAAGGTTTGAAGAATAACAAAACAAACCTCAAAATAAAAAATATTCATAAAAAGACAAATGTCTCGAAGCTATAGGTGAAAAAGCCAGAAATTAAAATTCTTATGTAGCATGAAACCCAAGTGAAATCTAAGTGAATCATTTTAAGATCTCTTAGAATTTGTCCAGCCGTTTTCGCGTAATTCTTGATTAAAAAACAGATGACCGCAAATATAACGTACTTTTTTACGTATATGCAATATAATTAGAGGCGAAAAAATGTGCAGTGGGGAGACGTTTATTTATGTTTATTTTTTAGGGTCCATTTTGAGAAACACTGGTTTTAAGCTAAAATATTCTTTTGTTATTCACATGTTTTCCTGACAGTATTCTTGAAAATTAACCAGCACAGTTCTTTGTACACAATAGCCCATCGTTGTAGACTGTAGTGCTGGTTTTACAAATCCTAGCTGTTTTATTTGGAATGTTGAAAAGGATCAGAATAAAGTATTGTAAATATATTTTTTTAGTTTATTTATTTTTCTTTGTTTTTTAATTAGTAATTAAATACCCAACGATTCAACCCAACAAATCAGAACAAAGGGAGCTGTACTTACATATAAAACTTTTTAACAAAAAAAAAAAACCTTCAAAAAAACCACTAAAAAGAAGAAAATAATAAAATTTTGAGGTCGGCGCCAATTTAATAAAATATGAAGTCGGTTAAAAAGTGCCAATTTAATAATTAATATCTATTTTTTAATCGACTTCATATTTTATTAAATTGGCGTCGACCTCAAAAAAAAATTGTTTTCCCTTTTTTAGTGGCTTCTTTGAAGGAGGTTTTTTTTTGTTAAAAAGTTTTTTTTATTTTTTACTTTTTAGTGGCTTTACAATAGATACGTAGTTTGCACGTTATTAACCGGTTTCTGTCTTGAAAACTGACATTTACCTTAACGGTGTTACAGTCCGTTACTCACTTTTTATTAAAATCAGTCGAACTACTGAACCGATTCAATTAAAATTTATATGGGACCACCCCGGAGGTATGCCCTATTAAATAAAACAATTTAATCATCAAAATCGGATCACAATTAATACAGGAGAAATCGGTGAACATACATAGATACATAAAAGAAAAAACATAGCTACCGAATATAGAATCTCCTCCTTATTTGAAGTCGGTTAATAAGCACATTGGAAGCTGTGCTTAGGTCAAAATAATGGAAGCTATGCTTAAGTAAAAAATATAATGGAAGCTGTGCTTAGAAATGATGTGCCGGATCGTTAAAAATGTATATCCGCGGATACGGATCTGAATACGGATATTTGGTCTCAAGATCCGCGAATACGGATACGGATCTTAACTTTCTTAGAGTACGCGGCGGTAAATACTAAATATTGCTCATCGACCTTTGGAAAGAGACTATCTGTTATGGGAAAAAGTTATTGACCACGATATTAAAAAATAAAAAATAATCTGAATGGAATTTAACTGTTTTTCATTATTACCTAATCACCTATATATATAAAATTTTATCTATGAATTGAAAATTGATAAGGTAAAAGATCCGCCAAAAAACTAACGGATAACGGATCTTTCTTTTCCTTCGGATATCCGCGGATACGGATACGGATACGGATATCCGGCACATCACTAGCGCTTAGATCAGAAAAATGCAAGCTATGATTTGTGAACATGTCACGTGATGAAGCTTTGTCCGCTTTAATTCCCTCTTAGAAATAGAACCGGTAAAATGTGTATCAAAGTGAACACGACATATTGTAGATTAGAATAAGATTAAGAAGAGCTGCAATTCTGATCTATTTTAGTATACCAACAGATATTATACATCTTGTTACAAAGTTGTAACGAATTATCAAGATGTTAATTCACGGGCCCGATTGATAATTTCCCAGATTTGATAATTCACATCAACGAATAGTTTAGTAAAGTATAACTGGCAATGTTTAATAAATTTAATTTTAAAAAACACAAGACTAAATAATTAAAATTGTAATAGAAAAATGTTATAAGAGGAAAAACAAACTTAGAAATATTAAAAAACTCTTGACTTATTTTATACAGAGTGCTGAATTGCTTTCCGGGTAATAGGGATTTAACCCGTAAAATCAAACTTTTGCGATTTCCTGCTTCCCTAATTATTTTAGGGAAAATATCTTCGAATAAAAGTTTTTGAACATAAAATTCTGCATCTAAATCATTAAACAAAATTAATTTTGCATGTTTTGTAACGGCAGAAATTTGATATGAAAATGTCAAAATTACCTCAAAAACAGATAGTGATAGCCATGGAACTTGAATAAAATGATTAGAAATTATTCTGCCAGCTAAAACATCATCATTTTCCATGGCTATCGCTATCTGTTTTTGAGGTAATTTTGACATTTGATCGTAGAAGGCTTCAAAGCATTAACTAATCTTGGATTGTTTTTAAAAATTTTTAACTGTTTTTGTGTAAATATTTTAAAATGTCTGTACTTGTCTTTTGTAAATGGACGGGTGGAAGAACAAACATTATGTTTGAATCCCGCTCCTTTTGTTTCGTAAAAGGAACAATAAACGTATATTTATTTATTTATTTTCATATCAAATTTCTGCCGTTACAAAACATGCAAAATTAATTTTGTTTAATGATTTAGATGCAGAATTTTATGTTCTAAAATTTTTATTCGAAGATATTTTCCCTAAAATAATTAGGGAAGCAGGAAATCGCAAAAGTTTGATTTTACGGGTTAAATCCCTATTACCCGCAAAGCAATTCCCTGTATATGAAAAAAAAACATTTTTTTTTAAATTTATTTATCAATAGAAAAAATCACACTCATTTTTACTTCCCACCTCTACTATGGTAGGGAAGTAATGGATTTAGTCCGAAAAAAATATTTCGAGATTTTAACAGATTTCACGTTTTGAGACCCTAGCAATCGTTTAAGATCATTTTCTGACTGATGTCTGTATGTATGTATGTGTGTGTGTGTGTGTGTGTGTGTGTGTGTGTGTGTATGTGTGTGGTCAATTTTTCGCCTTCGATATCTTAAGAACGGAACAACATACGGGCATGCCGATTGTTCTATTGTGTTTATCAGCCTTTAACTTAGATCTGATTAGATTTTGAGTCAAATCGGTTCAGTGGATCCTGAGATATTCAAAAAAACGTTCTCAATGTCACGTATTAACATAGGTAAAAAAAAATATGAATGAATTCTAGATGTTATAATATGAAAAAAATGTAAATATTTTTTTTCTCTAAAATGTATAGTTTTCGAGAAAAAAAATATTTTACTAAAAAAAATAAAAATTGTACGTAAATCAAGGTAACCATGATTTTCGCTATATTAAGTTAGCCATCAGTAGATCACCAAACAAAAAAGAGGGCCATGCTTTTTTCAAAGAATAAAAATTAAATTGTGTTTTAAAGACCACCAACAGCTAAGGTTATTTGGGCCTAGTCAAAGAATAAAAAAAAAAGAGTGTTTATTTTTTGCAAATATTTACTAGGTGGGAAGTATAGGACTGGTCATCAGTCGAATTTTTTTTTATTCGGTTGCCACACAACCATATTCATTGTCGCTCTAAGCATATATTTGAAACAGATAGGAATCCTGAATGGAGGATAACAATTGAGACTGGATCACAATAACATTAATATAATAGTGAAAAACTTTTGGTAACAATCTATAGATAGTCAATGATACCAGAGTGAGGAAAGAACATTAGAATAGAATAGAAGAACATTAGAACATCTTGTAATTAACATTTTCCGGGGCGTACGGTCAGTCACGTAAGTAAAAAATAATTCCTCGGCGCCGTGTAAAAAAAAAACTCGAGTCGCAGTGCCAAAACCCTGCCGACAATATAGTGTATTTGCTAATACAGACCTTGTGGCTTTAATACGTAAACTTAGTCTGTTTTTGGACAAAATAAAAAATTTAATCCCTTAATACATCCCTTAAAATAATATTTTTATTCTTAATTTCAATATTATTATCAATGCAACCTCTGTACCAAATTAAACACATCCTTCAGTAAGTAAATCACTATCCGCAAATTAGTGTTTTCATAAAATTTGTAAGTCCGGTCCTGTCGGGCCGATTTTATTAAAATTTTAGCAGCACATTTTAATCTTTACTAAAAGGTTAAATTCCAATTTTGAAATAATTCTGAAATTTTTTTCGGTATTTTAGGGCCCAAAAACTTTTTTCAACCCCTAAAAACCACCCTTAAAATGGTATGATTGGGCCCATTTTAAATAGGTTCCGTGCGGTGATGGATTCCAACGTGTGTACCAAATTTCGTTCAAATCAATTAAATCTTTCGAGAGTTATGCCTCGAACACATATATATATATAAATATATATATACATATATATATAAGCATTTCCAAAAATGGTGCCAAATTGTTCAGGAGGCTATGAAACGTCGAGAAATTTTGGTCCGACCCCTAGGTCCCGCCATCCGACCGACGCCAATAGTGTATGTGCCATATGGCAAATACACTTATGATCGCTTGGACATGCATGTAATCTACGACACATGCCCGGAAATGTTTAGCCTCTAGAGTCTAGAGAACACCGTATAACAATTTATTTGCAACTTCACCTCGCTAAAAACGCCATTGCACGAACACCCCCCGCGAACGTTTTTGGGGAACTCCCCTTGCCCAACACCCGTCACTTTGCACGAAACGCCACAACGCATCAAAAAAACCCTGCGTACGTTTTTTGATAAACTCCCCCCTTTTTCACCCCGCAAAAACGCCATTGCACTAGTACCCCACCCCCCGCAGGAAACTCCCCTCCTGCAATGGATGCAAAGCCAAAAGTACACACCCCGATAAGTTTGTATGATAAAAAAATAATTAAATAGATATAAAAAATATCAAGTGGAATATATTTATTTATTTTATATTTAATCTTTCTACTGTACTTGGAACAGTTGTGAAAAAAACAAAAATAAATGGTTCCGACCAGAATCGAACCACCAACCTTCTGCATACAAAGTAGACACGTGCTACCAGATCAGCTATCAAAGCTGTTTGATGCGCATGCGGTTTGATGTTTAATGCGCATAAACGAGGTCCGATTCCTGTATAACTTCATAATAAATTGCTATATGGTGTTCTCTAGAAACTAGAGGCTTTTCGGAAAATGATCCCAAAAAGATGTCGGACGTTCAATTTTAAGAGTTAAGGCAGGATTAGGAAGTACGGCGCGTCGCCTGTCCATGGATACGTACAATTTGTCAGTGAGTATGTCATATGTTTTGTACATTTTGCTACAAGTTTTACCAGTCCTGTTTCACGAGGGATAGTTAGGGAGGATAAAGCTCTGCCGTGTTCACAGAACACAGCTTGTCTGCTCCAACTGTTCTGATCTAGTGAACGCTATATTATGCTTCGTTCACCCTTCGCTGTCGCTCACAGATCAATAACTATGGCTAGAACTATACATAAATATATATGTATGCGTGATGTGTGTGTTTTTGTCAGAAATAGAATTAAATATATTTCGTTATGAAATTTGTCGAGTGTAATAATTTTCCCCCAAGCTTTGAAGCAAAGAAAAAATTATTATAGTATTTGAACGTGGCAATTTTAATGACCTTTGCAACTAAAAAGACTTTTACTTGCCTTGATAACAGCTGTATTGTTTTGATAAACCGTTTGTCGCTAATGACCTCAGTTATAGAGCGTTATAATCTAAAATATCTGTCAACAAGAAACCATTAATTGTTGAAAATTATATTCGAACTGAAATTTCAGCTGAACAATGTAATAATAATTGTTATCTCAAATTAGTAATGAAAAAAATTCTAATAAACAAAAAATAAATGATTGATTGTAAATTAATTGTCAACGTTCGACAACAACAACAAACAAAAGATTTATTAATAAATAAGTGTATTTATTCAATTGAAGAATTTTTGGAAATGGACATAATATAGTATAAGTATAGTATAAACTCGATGTACCTGACGCATTATACCATTGTATTGGTTTTTAATAAAGACATTTATTATTATTACTGAGGTAATACATGTCTATAACAAAAAATTAAAAATACATATAGACTTGAAAATTGCCGAGATCGTCGGGATTCTGTTGTTTATACAGCGTTGCCAGAAATGGTAAAATTATCAACTGGGTTCTCAATTTATTATTTATAAAAATAATAAATCAAAATTAAGTACATAATGGTATTAGGTCGAGAATCCTTACAACTGTTGGCTTTAAAAATACATACATGTTGTCCGAAATCAAATCTGAACAAAGTAAATTAATGAGTGCAACAAAGAAGATATAAGTAGCGCAACAAAGATAGAATGCAATCATGGCTAGCTAAATTTTCAAACTAAAGCATAAAGTGAATTAAAAAAATTATAAAAATAAAATGTATTGTGAGGTGTGACCTCTTTGTTTTAAATACCTATAGCTATACCTATTTGCTGCACTTGTTAATTTGCTATCTTTATAGATTTGATTTCGGACAAACTGTATAGTGTATAATACTCGTATATAGTAGGTACCTTTTTTCTTGAAAAAAAACAAAACAAAAACAATTTATTTTTAAATAACTGGACGACACAGTTTCACTCAACGTTTTGTTCTCGAGAATTTTTCTCTTACTATTTGAAAGCTTATCCTGCAGATGTAGATACTCGTTTCAGATAATTAGTGAAGCCATTTCAAACAAAGACCTTTTATTATAAGAAGTATATCTCTTGTCCAGGGGGGCTGGCAATTTACAAACTTCAACCAGCCATGGAAATGTAATGGGACGGCCTTTCGCTTTGAGGAATAAAATGTTCTACTCAAAACTCAATAGTAAAAAAATAAAATTTAAGCCAAAACTGCAAAAATGATAATTTTCATAGCAAATTGTTTCTTTGGGCTTATTGCTAGTAAAATATCTTTTCCTGGACTTGAGGGTCATTGATGGTCGTTCTTTTAATCTGGAGTTTACTTTAAAGTGGGCAAAGTATGTTTACATGCTACTGAAGACAATGGCACTGTCAGGAGATAATCATAAGATAGTCATAAGCTGTAATAATAGTGATGAATTAGATTAGAAACTTTTGAAGAGGTTATATTTTTAAATCAGATCCGTCCAAATCATATCAAGTATGGTGTGTCCCAACCCAAACCAGTCCTTCTGGGAATTTACAGACCTTCAGATGGCCCAATCCGCCCTTGTCTCTTGACATCGACAAAATGTGAATGAAAGGTCGGTGAGAAACATACAATTTCACTTCGTAGGGATTTAAACTTTCGAAAGTTTCTGTGTAAAATGTTATGATTTAATTGCGGATGACGCTGCATACTTTTGAAAGTAAGTTAACTGTGACGTGTCATGTCAAAATAATAACATGTAACCGTCAATTTGAATTACTAGAACCGGTGTTAAGTTATTAAAGTTTCTGTTAGGGTCGAAGTAAATCTACGGCGTATGATCAAGTCTTCGAAATAAGAAAGCTTTATATCAGATAAATTATTCAATAAAACATTGCTTAAAAGGGTTTATATAAAGGACTGAAAGTGTCACTTCATTCCGGATGATCAACCGCGAGAAGAAAGAGAATTTGAGCTTTGTTATTGGGGCAAAGAGATACCTGCAGTTCTGAAAAAGAGTACAAGGCTAAAATCAAATATATAACATGGAGCGAGTCGAAAATGAATTTATCCAGTCCAATAGACAATATTTATATGCAGTGTTTAGTATCTGAAGTTAAATTGCACTTACTGAAAAAATAATGAAAAATATGTTTTAAGAATATTTGAACTAAAAAACTGACTTTCATTCAAAACAATAAAAACGTTAATAGTAGATTGTATATTTAGATGTGTAATGGACTCTATTACGACGAGTGGTAAAAACGAGCGATAGCGAGTCGTAATACCATTACGCACGAGATATATTATTATATGGTTTTTTGCCATACCTACTTTTCACTTTATTTTTAAAAAAATTTGACAGTTCATCTTTTCTTCTACAGTATGCTGTGAAGTTCGTGAGTAAGTAATGGCAGGCGCACGCAGGCGTATAGAGCGAATAAACAAAAGTTGCTATGGCAATCGTTTACTTATTATAAGTATACAGGGTGTCCAAAAAGAATGGGACATAAAGTAACAGCTGATTCCTTACAAAAAAATATTGCGATAGACCCCAACTTGTCTATTCCGAAAGTTGATATTAAAAGAGATACAGAGTCTCAAAGTTTAATTTGAATTTTTGATTTTCTTAAGTAACTTTTAAAATAATTTAGGCATTTTAATAAAATTTGGTATATGGGGATTTTTTGACATGAGAAATTCAAATCTGACCTTGGTATGGCTCTTACTTGTAGGGGGCGCCACTTACCCACCTTTTCACTCATTCAAATAGTCATAACTTTTTTGTACGCACTCGTACTATTTTCTTGAATTAAAAAATTTATTTTTCCGTCATTTTTACGTAAAAAAGGTATACTTTGTAAAATTGGCTAGGAGTAACATTTGTCAAGATATTTGCACTTAAAGTAATCGATGCAATGTGGTTTTAAATGGCAAATTTTGAAAATGAACATAGGTGGCTTTGAAAACGCCGGCGCGGCGTTATCATGGTAATGTTGACAGTTTTATTTAAAAATTTAATGTTTCTTATTAAAATGCCGCGTCATAATGATAAAAATAAAAATTAAACTTTGACACCCTGTATCTCTTTTAATATCAACTTTCGGAATAGACATGTTGGGGTCTATCGCAATATTTTTTTGTAAGGAATCAGTTGTTACTTTATGTCCCATTCTTTTTCCTGTATAAGAGATGAGGACATAATGGCGCATTCACGGATATCCTCTTGGCTCTTGTAGTGAATTTTGAAATGAAACACTCTGTATATAAGACACCAATAAATTTAGTACATCGTAATAAAATAAATAAAGATTGGTCGTTCATACAATGTAAACAAAACATCAAAATGACAAATATCGAACAATTCAAGATTTCATTTCTTCTCATATCTGTTATAAATTTGAAGACTTGTACTATGGTTAGAAATAGATACTCATGCGTAAATCGAAGAAGAAAACGAAGAAAAAGCATTTGTGATCCTCAACGGAGAATGCCATTGGCATGACTGAAAGTTTTCCACTAAAGTAGATTAGATTAGTCCTCCGATGTGTATCTCCAGACGATGGTGGTATCCATGAAAACATAATATAGCTGTTTGTAGACAAACAGATATGTGTTGACATTCACGTCAGAGTAATTTGATATCGTTCACACGATGGTTCATTTTTAAAATATGATTCAAGATAATTGTTAATATAGCAAATGTATCACTATGATTCTGGAATTCTTTTGAAAAATTATCAATCAAGTTTCCAGTTTTAAACATAATATAGTAAACTAGCTGCCCGCTACGGCTTCGCCAGTGCAGATTTAATTTTGTAATTTCAAAATTATCTTTAAATAAGTTCTAAGTATAGTAAGTTGCGGGTCCTCATTCACTTCGTTCGCTTAATCGAGTTAAAATTTTTCTCACTCGCTTAATGGCATAAATTCAGATGAATCACAAAAATTTTCTATTATTTTGACGGTTAAAAATGCAACAATCTGTTTTCCAAAACACACAAATATATTATCGTAACTATGACCTCATGTTTTTCCAACACCATAGGGCATAGATGCACATTGCACTGAACGTGTGAATGCATGGCTTGAACGCTCTCCCTCAGGAACAGTTTTCCGGGATAAAAAGTGGCCTATGTCCTTTGTCGGACTTCTAGGAATCTATTTGCAAATTTTCGTCGAAATGTTTTATAATATTAGTTTAGACTTTAGATTTAGATGTGTTCTGGAATTCTTTTGAAGAATAATCAATCAAGTTTCCAGTTTTGTTAAGTTTTTTAGCTAGATATCAAAACTAACCAAGTAAAAGCCTGAAGAGGTGACACTGTATTTTTATTTCAGAACGTATCTACGTTTTAAATCTCATTCACCGTTTTAGATTTTTATTCTTTTGGTGAACGAACAAACTTGGTAAAAGAAAGAGAACTTTTTTCACATTTATGTTTTGGATATCAATATTTTTTGCAAAGTTAACTAATTTTTCCTCCAAAAAAATCACATATTCCCTAGTTTTGGGGCTTAGTATGTTAAAAATTTCTAGTTGTTTAATTATTGTTTTATGTTTGTTTGGTTTTACAGACGCTAATGACCTTAGTTGTTGAGCGTCTATAATCAGTAATCAAGTTTTTAAATGTACGAGAAGTATGCTATAGAATATAGATTTTGATGATTAAGTGAGTGCCAAAATCTAGCAATTTCCGTACGTAGACAACAGAATATTTATATTATGACAATGATTAGATGCCTACCTATGTAGGTTGCCTAAGTCTACATATTGTGTATTAATAATGAAAAATAACTTTTTATTTTTTAATTTAAGAAATCTTGCAGAGAAACTTTTTAAATATACTACTATCTATCAAAAAATATGTCAGGTTTAGATTTCGTATCAATTCATAATATTATTGTATTGTCTTTTTCTACGCGTTGTTTTATTATAATAGCATATTTTCAATTTATTATTTTTATAATAAATTTATTATTTTAAAAATAAATTTAAAAGCTAATAGATCTCTGAACCAGTTCCCAACAGGATACTTGCATGGAATTTTTCATCAAATTTGTATTGTCCATGTGCCGGCCTACGTGCTATTTAAGCAACATATGACGTTACTTATCCGCGATAACGTCAAAACTGCTATGGCAAAATAATATTTTTGTGAGAATCGCTTTGATATAAGCACTGAAAAGTATATAATTAAGAAATAAGAAAACTTTTAGCGAAGCCCTTGTAACATCAACACAGCTAAGTGACGTCACATGTTGTATAAATAGTAAAAGCCCTGCACAGCAGCTTTAATAAATTATTGCGCTTCAATAAATCGTGTAGAGTTTTTCAGATTTTAAAGTTTTGTTCAAATTGGCGTAGTATATTTCCGTTCTGCATAATAAAAAATTCCATGCGCAAGTACCCTAATTATAAATGGAGGTTTGCAATATAGAAGAGTCATAATAACATCATATATACAAGGACACTCCAGCAATTTCGATGGTTTTTTTATATATACTCACAGACAAAAATATTGCATAAGTTTTTTTTTGTTTATTTCTTTTTTATGTACTTTTTTTTGCTAAATGTCTTATCCTAGGGTGTTTTACGTATAGGTATTAACAGTAGCGAACTTTCCATAAGGCCGACTAGGCCCAGGCATAGGGCGGCCAATCTGCGCTCTCTATCTAGCTGAAGCACGTCGGGACGCGGTGAGCGCGGCGCGGCGGCGTGCACTGAGAAAACTCTATATGGTCTTATAACTATCAGAGACAGACATAACTCAGAAATAAAACATCTCTAGCGGATTAACCCGAACGCAATGCTGATTTTCTAGTAGTTTAGGCCGGTCAGTACCAGCCGCCCCTTTCTGCAAAATGTGAAGTTGTACGAATAACTTCACATTTCGCAGAAAGGGGTGGCTGGTACTGACCGGCCTAAACTACTAGTCCACCTTTGGGTACATTAGCAGCCTTACAACAAATTTGTATAGGAATACGTCACAATTAAAAATATTACGCAATTTTATTGACAGTCTAGGAACCGCATAAGGACGAACTATATTCAAACCTTTATTACTGATTATGTAACTGCTATAAAATTTGGAAAAAATGCATAATTTTATAATCAGTTGTTACCGGTTGCTCTGCCGTGCTATTCATAAAACAGTATGACATATTTTACGAATATTGAAAAAAACAGACATGGTTTTATTATACGGTAAAGCTGGCGGGCATTCTGGACGCAGACGATATGCTAACCGTTTTCCCGGGCGTTGTGTTCATGTTTTAATAAAACTGTGCAGCATTTGTATTTTGTGAGCTTGTGAATTTGTGGATTTCATTATTTAATAAAGTTTGCAACGTTTTATGTCATTTGTGTAAGTACCTACATAACATAAAAAATTGCATTGAGAACCTCTTCCTTTTTGAAGTCGGTTAATATAATTGCCCTATTCAATCGCAAGTATATAAATTTTGGTTTTTTTCTCCCAAACTCTGGATCGTCTTAATGGGTGAAAGCAAATATAAATACCAATATTTTAAAGATGGCAAAAAGTTTAAAACTTATTTTAGCATATTATAAGACTAACCGATTATTAAGTTTGGTTATTTGAAATTTTCTAAAGATGAAACATCCTTTGTTCTGAAAATAGGATAATCAAAACGTTAAGAAGATGAGAACATGTCTTACAAAAATTCGACTGATGACCAGTCCTATACTTCCCACCTAGTAAATATTCGCAAAAAATAAACACTCTTTTTTTTATTCTTTGACTAGGCCCAAATAACCTTAGCTGTTGGTGGTCTTTAAAACACAATTTAATTTTTATTCTTTGAAAAAAGCATGGCCCTCTTTTTTGTTTGGTGATCTATTGATGGCTAGCTTAATATAGCAAAAATCATGGTTACCTTGATTTACGTACAATTTTTATTTTTTTTAGTAAAATATTTTTTT
This sequence comes from Mongoloraphidia duomilia, assembly GCA_039654895.1. Classification (NCBI taxonomy): domain Eukaryota; kingdom Metazoa; phylum Arthropoda; class Insecta; order Raphidioptera; family Raphidiidae; genus Mongoloraphidia; species Mongoloraphidia duomilia. Next base: position 17,614,080 of record CM077518.1, on the reverse strand, counting down.
TCTCGAAAACTATACATTTTAGAGAAAAAAAATATTTACATTTTTTTCATATTATAACATCTAGAATTCATTTATATTTTTTTTTACCTATGTTAATACGTGACATTGAGGACGTTTTTTTGAATATCTCAGGATCCACTGAACCGATTTGACTCAAAATCTAATCAGATCTAAGTTAAAGGCTGATAAACACAATAGAACAATCGGCATGCCCGTATGTTGTTCCGTTCTTAAGATATCGAAGGCGAAAAATTGACCACATACACACACACACACATACACACATACACACATACACACACACATACAGACATCAGTCAGAAAATGATCTTAAACGATTGCTAGGGTCTCAAAACGTGAAAATCTGTTAAAATCTCGAAATATTGTTTTCGGACTGAATCCATTACTTCCCTACCATAGTAGAGGTGGGAAGTAAAAAATACAGCTTGACGTAAATTTTAGGATAAATTCAATATCCAAGAACTCATATAATGGAAACTTTTCCTCCAGCAGTCTATTTCAATTTGGATGAGTAGTGGTGTTCACCACTCTTACGGACTGCGGTAAGTAGGCAAACACCTTTACTGCGTATACATAGGTATTACCTACTCTAAAAATATCTCGTCAGCATTTACTTTTTGTTCTTATCAGCTACTTTTTAAAACTCGAATTTCTATGTAAATAAAGTCGTACTTTCTCGAGCATTATTACTTATTTTGCGTTCTGGTGTTTCTTTTTTAAATTTCTTTAATTTGCTAAAATCGTCACTACATCATAGACTTCGTGCTTCGAGTCAAATTAAAGTACTACATTGTTAGGTACCCTACAAAATTATGGTAATTTCATATGAGAAACCAGAAATTAGAAGAGTAAAGTGTTAAATATTTTTTCAAACTATCGCACAACATTGAGAGCAGGCGTGAAGAAAGTGTGGAACGAGAGTACGTCATAATATTGTACCAAAACTGTTTTCTTACGTGGGTGGAATAAATTATTTATTTACAAAAAATAAAAACGTAACAACAATTGATAACAATAAAATGTAACAATTATATCTCACTTCTAACAGTCAACACTGTTTATATAATAATAACACGAACAGTAATTCTTAAACGAACTGAAGCGTTTTAATATCACTGAACAAATTATATGCTGTATTTATTTCAAATCGACACTGTCACACCACTCTCGTTGTTGTTTTCCGGTGACTGCTCTTGCTTATATAGAGCTAGCAGCTTGACCCCCCCCACGCTCGCGCGCTTTCCAGAACATTCTGGTGATTACCTGTGTCTTCGATATCATGCCACGCCACACCATTGTTACTTGTTCTCGATGATTCTATTGTCGCCAGCGGCGTATCATCTGGGGTTTTGCTACACATTGTTACTTGTTCTCGATGCTTGTATTGTCGCCAGCGGCGTATCATCTGGGGTTTTGCTATAATATTTTGTGGAATATAGAAACAACATTCACACAACATGCCATTTATCATACATATTCGTGTTAGTGATGCACGATTTTCAGATGTTTTTACAGTCAAAAAAATTGCAATTTGATTAAATTAATTACGATTTAGTCAACAATCGACTCGCAATCTGATTTTACAATCTAAACGTTCAATCATTCAAGTAAATGCGCGCCAGATGTTTAGCAGATATACCAAACATCGGGTGAATGAATGAAATTTGCGCGACCTATCGACTGGGGCGGTGAGACGGGCCAAGGGTTACCAGAAAGAAATATAGATTCCCGGAAAAAAATTCTTTTTTTCCAGAAAATCTCCGGATTTTTTGTCTATCGAACGATAGTTCAGCACGCGTTTTCTTTATTGTTGATAAAATGTTAACCGTTGTATTGTTTCACAGTTACGAAAATTCCGGACACGTCAGAATTTCGGACAAAATGTTAGAATAATCAGGACGTACGACAACTCTAGTCGGGCCAGTCTTGAGTCCAGTCTTAGAATAAACTTGGACGATAGTCGATAATATTATGCTGATAAATTAATATAGATTTATATGGCTGATATGCAAATGCAAATTTTTGTTGGAAAGCAGCTAATTATATAATTGATTCCAAACGTATCGAAAAAAATCATTTTACCAACCATAGTCACAGTCAGGATTCTAACCTGAGTAAATGTTAGCTCATTCTGCCGCGAAAGTGGACAGATTCAGGTTAGAATCCTGACTGTGACTATGGTTGGTAAAATGATTTTTTTCGATACGTTTGGAATCAATTATATAATTAGCTGCTTCCCAACAAACATTTTCATTATGCTGATAATAACGTTTTATAAAATTCAGTATTCCTGTCAATTGTAGAGTAGTACAGCTGAGGTCATTAGCGTCTACGAAAATAAAATACTGAAAACTCATTCATATTATGTCTTATAATGTGTCATCTTAATTAATTATTAATTTCAACTTATATTGTAAAGAAGAGTGAAGACAAGATAATAATAGATTGTATATCTACTCTTATGGGTGCCTCCGGTTGAATAGCACTGACATCACCTACTTCAAAGATCCTCCTGAGTAATACAAAGAGTTATGTTCTGTCACAAGTAGTTTTTAAGGACTGCTTCATTGTGGACAAGTGACAGCATAGCATCTACAGAAGACGGCGCACGTCTAGATTTTGCCATTCAGACAGCTAATAGAAATAAAATAGAAACGAGAAAATTGGAACGGATCATTTCTGAAGTACATTCATTCAGTTTGTAAACCTGACAGAAAAGTTAAATAAGAATAACTACAAAGATAGAATCAAGAATGATATCATGTTTTCTTTTTTTAATAAATCTTGAACACATCAGTTTATGCAGGATATCTGGTTACTTCTTTGTTATGAAATGAAATATTTTATCTATAGAGTTTATTTTTAATCAATGCGACTAGGTGGTCACTTCCCACCGAGTTGAGCAAAACTATTAAATTCATGCATAATTACTAATGTTATATTTACTAATTGTAATAAGCTAATCAGACTTAAATTGAAAGGTGACAAATATAATGAAAGAAAATATGGCAAAACAATACGTCGTTCAATCCTTCTTAAAAAATTGAAAGTAATTTCCATGCCGCAATTTTTTTAGTTTCCTTCGAAATCTGTTTACAAGTGCAGTGTACAGATTCATATATTATTATTTAGAACTTATATTTTTTAACTATGTTAATAACCTTGATAATATTTCTTCAAATATTTCAGCATACGCGGGTCGATTTTACTCAAAATCTAATCTCATCTAACTTAAATATTGGCTGTATTTGCCAATATTAAAAAAAAAACCGCATGACCATACAACTATGTTGTTTCGTATTTACGATATCGAAGGAGAAAACAATTTCTGGGATGTCAAAAAGTGAAGATCTAATAAAATCCCGAATAAAATTCGGACTGATTCGAATAATAACAAATAAAGATTGCAAGTAAAAATATACAGAAAAAGAAACGCGTTACGTGGCCAGTTTGCCGATGGGTTTAGCTATTTCAAACAAGAATTTAAAAATGTAAATTGAGTGTCTGCTCTTAAGCATTCACAATAAAATAATTAAAAAAACAACAAGACAAAATGTCATGTGCGTAGTGTTGAACAAGAGGTGAGATAGCATGTATAATATTATGGTATAAAAACAGGATGACATTAGTTCTGAGTTACCGTTCTTTAGCGTACAAAAACCAAAGAGAGAAATCACTTTCCGGTGACGGCAACGTCTTTACTCTTCCGCCTCCTGTAGGCCAACACCACCCTCTACTGCAGTGGTCCTCTTCTACCTGACTCCGACGGCTACGCCGTGCGGCGCCGCATCTGACGTTCAAACACGCTGCACAACTCGTTCACTTTGCTGTTAGTTTAACCTTTGAAACTGTGTTTCCTAAAGTGGGCGATACCACCCCTGGGAGCGTTGGAGCGATCCAGAGGGCGGTAGTATCCTCGGAAGTAAATAAGGATCGTTGAAAAAAAATAAGGAGGCGGCGAAAACATAAAGAAAAAGAACATTTTGAAAATCCGTTAGTACGTGTTTCATTTGTTGTGTAAAATACAATAGGGTATTTGCCAGAGATCAAAATAAAATATAAAACTTTGTTATAATGAAAGTTTATGGTCTAAAATAGTTATTAGAATTTTTATTTTTATTAATCAAGTTTCGTAAACATATTTAAATAAATAAATAAAATCATGATTTTTAATCTATGTGTCACGTGACATAAAACACCGTGTGAGAACGTGTGACGTCAATTTAAGTAAAAAATTATGAATGTATCCATAGCAACGGAGCTTAGATTGTTTACATCATGTTTACATAGGTACAAAACGGTATTTTTCAACACTCTGTTTCTGATATAATTAGCATCGAGTTGTTAGATATAAACGTACATTCATAAAAATATGACGTCATAGGTTCGTGAGCAAAAACAATTATTAACGGACGGGGCTAACATAAATATTTCAAAAATTATTTTTGAGTTAATTTGAAATCAGAATAAAGTGATTAAGGTGTCATTTTGTCCAGAATTTATTGCTCTATGAATATAACACAAAAAAAAAATTTAGTCAAATACCCTATTAAATCCATATTATAGTTTTTTCGCTATCATGGTCACATTATCGTTAAATATTTAAAGCGTTGAACGTTCGGAACTTGCATCAGAAGATACACTTCAAAAATTGCATCTAAAACTGGCTTAAGGTCAAGATGGAATAATTAACAGCACACAAACACCCAATACTCAGTAATCGTCTGCACACATGCACACACTCACATTTCCATTTCATTTACTTACTACATAAATCCCGATCGATAAATCCTAAAATCTCGAAATTTAAATCAGTATTTCACAAACCACGACATAATACACAGTACTTAGCATCATAATAGTATATAGTGTTACGAATACTCAATGTATGTTTTTAAAAAAATAATTAACCACACCTGAAGATGGCAACTCGTTGCTGAAACGCGTATTGTAAATTCACAAGAAGTCACAAGACGGACATAATACAAGGTATTTCTAATACTTCATAATATTCAAGATGGATGTTTAGTAATATAACTTACGCTATTCATTTTCCGCAGAATTAGCTGTATAGTTGTAGACCTATATAAGCACATAAAGGCTGCGTCGTGGAGCCAGGCATGCTGACGGAAGCCTTTTAATATTCAAAGAAGAAAGATGAATAACTTTTTAAATTTAATATCTCGTCGACCACGACGGACTCCAAAAACGTGAAAACGGATGACAGACCCTTTTTATACGTGGATAGTTTAATAATCTGTTAATGTTGGTATATAACGAGTCAACGACACTCCTATAAAAATATAACGTGTGGCCCAATTCGACCCCAATTTACATGATTTGTTATTGAATGATATTGATTGCAGTAAAAGTCTTTCTAAAATTTCCATCTCTTAAAGTTAAATGAATTTACAATAATCTACAACATTCTACATTATAACGGGAATTCGTTTTCTTGCGGTTTTTAGATATTAAAGCGGCAAAGATTTTTCTTGTAGACTTCTTGAAGCATATAACTAGAGAGAAGAAAAAGAACACATCCTTCATGTAAACCACATTAGAAATGCAGGCGCGGACTAGAGACTTCCAGCGGGGGGGGGGGGCGACCCAAAGAAAAAAGCAACATATATAATATATATATGTATATCAGGAGAAATATTTTTTATTATTCACTTTATATTTAAAATATTATTAAACTTATTTAATTTATTATTAAATTAATTATATCACAAAGTTCGTATTGCGCTTTTTGGTTTTCGCAAATCTGTCTATGATACACTCTGGTTTTACATTTATCTCTCTGTGGATATGTAATAAAGCCAGAGAAGTTAATCTCTCTTGGCACGTTGTACTTCGAATCCATGTCTTCAATCGTCTTAGGCAAGAGAAAGATCGCTCAGCAGTTGCATTTGAAATTGGTAATGTTATCAAAACTTTTAATAAAAAATAAATGTTTGGGAAAACGTCTGCTTCCGTTTATTAATTTTTAAATCTGCTCAGATCTGAGCACGTGCTCACATCGACCTTCGCCTTTTGGTTTTTAATTAATTTTCATAGCCCTCTGTTCTTTACTTCGTTCATTTGGTTTTAAAGTCTGAGGTTTAATTCTTACAGATCTCGAATTTACCTGTTTTTTTGGTTTAAATTAATTTTTATAGCCCTCGATTTCTTGTGGATTGAAAGCCTCCGGTTTTCAAAAAATAAAAAGTTGAAAATGTGCCTGTCTTGGGGGGGGGGGCGATCGCCCCCTTTGCCCCTCCCCCCGTAGATCCGCGCCTGAAGTGTATTATTTAACTATTTTTTATAAACTTTGACAAGCTGTAATTTGTAAACGGTTAGTTCAACGAAAATGTTAAGTTGTAGGGAATTTAATGCTTTACAAAAAAAAAACCCTATACCAATTTTGTCGTAGCATCAACCTTTCGCGAGATATTTAACGTTGAACTTTTCGCAAAGATGGCGACTTCCGCATAATCTGTTAGGCCGCTCTAACTTAGTGAAATTACTCAGGAAACACCCCTGAACAATTTTAAAAAAATGACACGGAATCCATGTAAAAAAACTCGGGTCGCAGTGCCAAACCCTGCCGACAATATAGTGTATTTGCTAATACAGGCATTGTGGCATTATTATGTGAACATAAGTTTGTTTTTTGACAAAATAAAAAATTTAACCCCTTAATACATCCCTTAAAATAATTAAATTTTTCTAAATTTCAATATTAGGCATGGATTTTATCAGTACAACATCTGCACCAAATTAAATACACCCTTCCATAAGTAAATCCGTATCAATAAACTAGTGTTTTCATAAAATTTGAAAGTCCGGTCCTGTCGGGCCGATTTTGTTAAAATTTTAGCAGCACATTTTAATCTCTATTAAAGAGTTAAATTTCAATTTTGAAACAATTCTGACAATTTTTTCGGTATTTTTGGGCCCAAAAACTTTTTGGAACCCCTAAATACAACCCTTAAAATGGTCCGATCGGGCCCATTTTAAATAGGCTTCGTGCGGTGATGGATTCCAACGTGCCTACCAAATTTCGTTAAAATCAATTAACTCTTTCGAAAGTTATTGCCCGCACACATATATATATATAAACATTTTCAAAAATGGTGCCAAAGTGTTCAGGAGGCTATGAAACGTCGAGAAATTTTGGTCCGACCCGTAGGTCCCGCCATCCGACCGACGCCAATAATGTATGTGCCATATGGCAAATACACTAAAAAGTACAATTTTACTGGACTTGTGTTCAATAAGTTTATTTTATTTCTTAAAAAAATTACAGAATCATCTTGGATAATAAAGCGATCGTGTAAGAAACATCCTTCGTACTAAAACTAAACAGATACAAAGAAACAAAACGAAGCGCAAACTGAAAGCATAAAAAGAGGGTTCGTTGATTAATTGCTCTATAAATTTGGGAAATTTATTTTTAGCATGCGATAGTCGATAGAGTTGTATTTAGGGCTGAGTTTGGAAAGCGTTTCAATTTGACCTTAGTTCCATAATATATCTGTCTGATAATTACGAGTTATTTTTGAAGTTATACTTCTTTTGACGCGTTATGGAAAAATGATGACAGTGAATTTTTACGATGTGCGCGCATCGCGTCACGAAAATTTAACACCATGAAGTTAGTCTGAAGTTCATGATTATAATATCTTATTATATAGCACTGCTAAGTAAGATGTACGTATAGCGTAACGGATACCACCGCCGCGTCATATTCAATAGGTCTCGGGTTCGAATCTCAACACAAACATGCTTTTTTTTAACAAATAATTAGATATAAATATAATAAATAAATATATTTAATAAATTTTATTAAATTGAATTAATTTATTTAATATCTTTATTTTATTATTTTATCGTCTATTTTTACAAACGTTTAGTACTGGCACGCGGGATAAAATTTTTGAAGTTATTTTTGTTTTGTTACGCCAAAAAAGTATAACTTTTGACGTGCGTACATAAGTACACACACACTCTTTTTTTGATGATTTTCGTATCAATGTCGGCTCTGATATATTTTAAAGTTTATTGTTTTGGATTTTTTCGTGTATTTGCCATATGGCACAAACACTATTGGCGGCGATCGGACGGAGGGACCTGGGATCAGAACCAAAATTTCTCGACGTTTCACATCATTCCGAACAATTTTAACGAAACTTGATAGGCACATTGGATTCCATCACCGCACGAAGCCTATTTAAAACGGAGCCAATCGGACTATTTTAAGGGTTGTTTTTAGTGGTTGGGAAAAAAATAGTCTTTACAATGATCTCGCTCTCGTTAATGTCTGGTTTTGACTGAAATATTATCTTAGCATGATCGTAGCCGGATATAAAGTATCGTATTATTGAGTATCAAGTTTCATCAAAATTGATACAGCTGTTTTTGAATATTTACCTATTTGTTCACATTTTTAGTGTATATTGGGCTATTTGGCACATTAGACTATTGGTGTCGGTCGGATGGCAGGACATAGGGGTCTCGGCCTTTTACATCAACCTTAACAATTTGGCACAATTTTTGGAAAATATGTGTTAGCATGATAAGTCTCGATAGACTTAATCAATTTAAACTAAATTTGGTACACATGTTGGTATCTATTACAAACAAAGCATATTTAAAAGGGGCCCCATCGAATCATTTTAAGGATTGGATTTAGGGATTGAAAAAAAATTAGCCCAAAAACATCGAAAAAATTAGCGAAATTGTTTCAGTCAGAATGTAACCCTTCAGTAAAAATTAAAATCTGCTCTTAAAATTCGAACAAATTCGGCCAACCTGACACAACATTTTTATAAAACACTAGTTTGCGGATACCTAGTGCATTATATTATTTACTGAAGAATTTATATTATTTTTTGCCATATTCACTACAAAAAAGCCACTTTCGATGCATTTATACCGGCCTGTAATGGGTCATTTAACTGGCAGGCATGCCTAAAATGTTTTATTTACCGCACTAGTGCACTAATTAAACGGTTGCTATAGCAACTTCTGTTTATTCGCTCTATCCGCCTGCTATTCCATACTCACGAACTTCACGGCCTACTCCAAATATAAAGATGGCGACACAAATGAACTGTCAAAGTTTTTTGAAAATGAAGTGAAAAGTAGGTATTTTGTAGTGGGTCTGGCAAAACATACTACCATTTATATTATAACTATTGACTCGTGTGACTATATAATAACTCGTTTTTACATACTGCCATCACTCGTCGGTATCTATCCCATTTCGCATCTAGATATACAATCTACTAATAAAATGCTTTCCGAATATTGAAATTGACAAAAGTTTAATCAATTGAAGGGATATATTAACAGGTTAAATTATTTATTTTGTCAAAAAACAAAAAGCTCACATAACATTGAGTACCTATCTACATTTAAATGCCGCAATACATAATAATATATTAACTCAAATACACTATTTTGTCGATAAAGTTTGGCACTGCGAGTGTGATCCAAGTTTTTTTTAACACGCTTATATTAGCTTCACCTGTATGTTTGCGTGCTTGCTTGCTTGTTTGTCAGTTTGTAACCGACTTCTTTGAACTTGATTTTGACCAACTTTGAACGGTCAGATTTAGTTTAAACTTTGTCGACTTATCAAGGACCGACGACAATACAATAATTCCATAAGTTTGTCCCATTATCCTGACCAAGATCTCCAGGACTAAAAAAAAAAAAAGCAAAAAACTTCAGATTGAACTGAAACTTTGCACACTTATCAAGGACCGATTACAATACAATAATTCTATAAGTTTGTCCCATTATCCTGACCAGGATCTCCAGGACTAAAAAGCAAAAATAAATTATAATTTAAAAAAACTAAAAAACACGCTTTTATGAACTAAAAAGTAAAAAATAATTAATTTTATTGTAAAAAAGCGTGGGGTGCTTTGTATCATATTTTCATACTACCCCACGCTTTTTTACAATAAAATTAATTATTATTGTGTTATAAAGCACTCGTTCTCTGAAATGAAGTCCATTGTTTTACAATTGTGTAACAACATCAAGATACAATAAAAGTTTAATCATCAAAACTTTAAAATACCATATAAGTACTTATTATAACTTTAGCCACCAGTCACCACAACCTCGGTTTGCACTTTGCAGACATTTCCAAACACGTACGGGAACTTGTCTATCTATTCTTATACGATAACTTGATTAAATACTCTGGATGTATTGTAAAAACAAAAAATCTTTTCAAAAATAGTTCCGATGGTCTAGTGCAAATAAAAGTATTTCTGAAAACTTTGTTTCAATTTTGTTTGAAATGCATTGCTAGTGAATGTTTTGTCCCGAAGTTGGTATTACTAGTTTCTGTTCGCGATTTTTCTTATATGAACTTCGATTTTGCCTGCATGGATTTCCTCGCATTGATGCTCATTTTGGTAGAAATACTATGTTATGTTAACCCCAGCCTAGTAAAAAAATACCCTATACTGAAAGTGTTGGTACCAATTAATAGTGCACCGAGTTTTATCAACATACAGACAAAAATTCTGGAAACGCATTCTTCCGTCTTTGGTATCATACAAGAAAAAAAACTGGATGCTATGTAAATCTCACGCCTCTGAAATGAAACTTTATGGGAAAACATTTGTATTATGTGTAAACACGAATTAAATACTAACATTTTACAATTTGCGTACCTATGTAGTTTATTTCATCTAATTGTCACAGATGGCTATATACCTACTATACTATTGGCGTTTCCCTATTCAACCCTGCCCCCTGAGCATTATTTCTACTATGTGAACACAAAAGGGCATGTCGATCTATTTTCATCCTCAACACACTACCTGCAAGCCAATCCCGATTGATTCCCCGCTAGCAGCTCATTTCATTTCCTCCACTCCTGACGTTTTCTGATTTTTTTATTACATTGTTGAAGAAAATTACTCTCTTCGCGACTAAAAAAGTTTCACTTTAAAATTAAATACACCGTTGCAAGTTTTCACATCTTCTACGTACTTTATGGGTTTTCCCTTTAAGACGCTCTAAAACTGAGGTCATTATCGTCTAACAAATTATAACATCACATGCAACTTTAAATCTAAGTTGTAACTTTAAGAAATGTTTCAAACGTGAAAATAGCTTTGTCCATTTTTGTATAAATACCTATCAAAAACAGACAAAAATGCAATTTTATTTATATAATGTTTATTAATCGTGCGAATAAATAAAAAATCTATTAATCAAAATGTACTGACAAAAGAAAATTAATATTTTTCTAAATAATAAAAAACCAATATTCAGGAAGTGAAATATTCAACGCAAAAGCTGTTTTTCTTTTTATGAAACGATCATGATGTGAAGTTTTCGCTGAACTTTTTACCAAATTCAATTTGTTGTTCGTGTTTTTATAAACACGAGATAAAGAGAAGTTTCAGAGATTACACATAGTTGATAATACGTTAAAATAAACACGCACAAAGGGGATGTTATCAACACGATATTCAGCGCACGTTCACAACTGTCTGACGGACGTCTCTGCAGAAAAGAAGGCTTGATGTTTCGAGACGCGATATCTCCTAAGACGTGTAGGTACATAGAGTTTTCAGGAAGGAGCATCTAGTTGAGGATGAGACGTGTATCATAGCTGATCAAAAACGTTCATCTATAAAGCTGGGTGTATACCGGAGTTTCCGAATAGTTATATCGTTTACGAACTATTCTTGATGTTTCGAGACGCCATATCTCTTACATAGAGTCTTCTGTAAGGAGCATAAGTTGAGGCTTTGGCGTGTATCATAGGCTCATAGCTGATCTAAAAAGTTCATCTTGTAGTGACCAGATCCTGAGTATCAAAAAGTGGGACAAGATCTCTAAAAACCTGCCGCGTTCCACGCCCAAAAAAACCGTTTTTGGGTTTGGGTTTTGGAATTTGGGCTATCAAAATCTAGAAACTCTACGTTTTGATGAACCAAAAAACCTAGAAATAAAGAAATTTGTAAATTTAAACGCTAATATTTTTATTTTATGAAAGCGGGACAAAAGCGGAAAAATTGTTGAATCGGGACTCGTGGCTCAAAATCGGAACTGTCCCACCTAAATCGGGACGGATGGTCACTTTAGCGACACATGCCTTTATAGGGTTAAGTAGTTAAATGGCAAAATGGAACCCTTATAATTTCGTCCTGCCGTCCGTCCGTATGTCACAGCCATTTTACTCGGATACTATTGGCACTAAATAGTTGCAATTTGGAAGGTAGGTGTTTATCTAACCGCGGTAGTGAAATTACGAAAAAAAATTAGGAGCGGCTCCTCCATACATGTAAGTGAGGGATTAAAAAAAGTCCAGTGCACATAAGCGTGTTAGATAGGTCTTGAAAATGATATAGAAGTTTCAAAATTACATTTTTATTTAAGTCAAAAGTTGGTGAGATATGCGCTTCTAAAGTCGTAAGAAGTGTACACCCCCCCCCCTCTAACTTTTCAACTATGGGGTGGAAAGTTCTGAAAAAAATTAAGGTGGTAGAACTTCAAAAACACTTCCAACGAAAATTGGTTTAAAAAAGATATGTTGTGTAGTTTTTGAGATTAGCGACCACAGAAATAACTTCGTTTTTCACAGTGTCTTTGAGAAATGCTACACAATTACAAACTTATTTTTGGAAAACTATGTTCAACTTAAAAAAATAAAAGATCATAAATTATTATTAACTTTGAGTTTTAACCGTGAACGTTCTTCCCGACTACAGAACCCTTCACTGTGTATGGTTCGACACGCACTTGGCCACTTTTTAAAATTATTTTAATTAAATTAATTTTCTTCTAGTGTAGATAAGTATTAATTAAAGCCCTGATGAAAGAACCGACTAGCTATATATGTAAATTCTCATAAATGGTGTGATATTTATTATTAACAATAAAACAAAGCGTGAATCGGATATATTTAAATATGCCATAAAGCAAATGCACTATTTTGTCGGCAGAGTTTGGCGTTACGTATTTACAAAAGAAGACACCAAAGGTTCCATCCTTGATTTTGACCTCACGCTAGCGTCAACGGGACGCAGGTGCTGACATTAATATGTCCGAATCCCAGATGGAATATTTCATTCAGTGGTATCAATAATAATACGTTGCGTATCTGTCAGTTCAGGTCTAAAAGAAATCCTAAATGACTTAAAAAATCATAAGTACTTACTCCACTGGGTTTGAAATTCGTTTATCAAATGTATTCGTGTGACATTTAATTTCCTTTTCTCAATGTAGTATATGTACGTATATACAGAATTGTCGATTTCTACCGAAAAAAACAAATCTCATTTTTTATTATTTTACGTTGCAGAAAGTTAAAGAACTAATCGATGGATTCATTTCAATAAGTATAATGCATAGTAACTAACAGAAATAATATTCAATATAATATTATTAACTAGCGGCCCAGTCCAGCTTCGCTCAGGTGCAATACACTACTCACTAGCTTCGTTCGTTCGCTTGAATACTATAATTACATTATTCACTCGCTACGCTCGTTCGCTATATATACAGGGTGTCCAAGACTTGCGTTGTCGGCCGATATATTGATTTTGGGTGAAGATAGAATAAAAGTTTAAATACAAAAGTTGTATAAATTTTAATGTTGTATAACCTAAAAATATTTTCAATTATACAGCCTGTCCCATTTAAGCGTGGCAGATCAAAGCTATGTTTTTTTTTAACCTAGCACCCTGTTTTTATTTGTTTTTTTAATTCTGCACCTAAATGTGAATAGAAATTGTAAGAGAAGCCATGCTCGAAAATTCGGTAATTTTTGAGTTATTCAAGTTTTTCAGAAATTTTTGACACATGCAGACCTTTACTTAAAATTCGACATAGCTAAAACAGAAACCTTTATCAAACTGAAATTTTGAGGATCATTAGATAGTAGACGGACAAATCAATGTCTGTCCTAAAAAAATGAATTTATTATACAGGATGTTCAAAATAATGCACTTCTTTTACCTAACTTCAATCACGTGTAACTTTTGATTTTTAAAAACAACGAGGTATTTTTTTGCTGGAATTGTATTCTTTTGGATATTTCCTAACACTTTTATTAAGGGTTGTCCATACCTAAACCAAATATTTTAATACGAAAATATTAGGTTTATGTATAGACAACCCTTAATAAAAGTGTTAGTAAATATCCTAAAGAATACAATTCCAGCAAAAAAATAACCTCGTTGTATTTAAAAATCAAAAGTTACACGTGATTGAAGTTAGGTAAAAGAAGTACATTGTTTTGAACACCCTGTATAATAAATTCATTTTTTTACGACAGACATTGATTTGTCCGTCTATTATCTAGTGATCCTTAAAATTTCAGTTTGATGAAGGTTTCTGTTTTGGCTATGTCGAATTTTAGGTAAAGGTCTGCATGTGTCAAAAATTTCTGAAAAACTTGAATAACTCAAATATTACTGAATTCTCGAACATAGCTTCCCTTACAATTTCTATTCACATTTAGGTGCAGAATTGAAAAAATAAATAAAAACAGGGTGCTAGGTTAAAAAAAACATAGCTTTGATCTGCCACGCTTAAATGAGACAGGCTGTATAATTGAAAATATTTTTAGGTTATACAACATTAAAATTTATACAACTTTTGTATTTAAACTTTTTTGCTATCTTCATCCAAAATCAATATATCGGCCGACAACGCATGTCTTGGACACCCTGTATAAACTTTCCGTGAAAAATTATCTAACTGATGGTGAAAACCGCATCAAAATCAGTTGCGTGGTTTAGGAGGAGTTAGCGGTTATACAGACAGTTAGACAGACATACGCGGAAAGCGACTTCATTTTATACTATGTAAATATTATTAACAGCTAATATTTTTTATTATTCTATTTTGATTTTTGAATTGCGGTTACTATAATATAGTTTAAATTGCCATATTAAAATTTCGTGATTTTATTTTCTTTCAAACTAGTTCATATAAAAATATTCATTTGGTTGTTATTATATGTATACTATTCCTCCACAAACAATGTAAACTGAAATTAAGGGGATTCAGTTTATGTTTACCTTAAGTAATTAGGATAAGTTTGTTCTTTTATAATGGGTTTTAGGCTTAACACTAATTTACCTGCTTTTAATTTTAAGAATTTCTGTTATTTATAAGTTTGATTGAACAGTGTTATAGATCATTATTGCTTGAAAAGGGTCTCTTATAACAGACCGAAACGTAGTACTTAAAAATAAAGTTGGCCAGCTATAGCCAGTTTTTGTGTGTTTTATTTATTAAAGTAATCTTTTTCGCTGTCGGTAGAAGCTAATAAGTGAATAAAAATAATAAATACGTAGTCAGTTTTATTGCTATTTAAAATTTATTTTTTTATTCCAATTCCTCAAAAACACTGTTATTGTATGCATTTTGGACATCCTAATATCTCAAATAAATAATATTAAATTGATCGACTTTAATAAAAATAATTAGATTACAAACCTTACCTGAAGTTTTCATTCTAATTTTGTGAACATTAATGCGGTGTGTATAGATACAGCCTGTCTTGAAAGAATAGGGTTTGATCATTCTCCACATACAATACCCATTTTTTAATCTATCAATTATCCAAATTAGTAGAGATTTGTTCTTTTAGGTGTGTGTGTGTGCGTCAAACGAGCAAGGTAGGGTATAGTCACCCAATCGAAGGCGACGTTGATGACCTAGGCCCTTGTTTTATTATTCCTGCTTTCAGTCATCTAATTAATTGATGTTTATCAAACTCAAAGGCATCTCTGTAATTCTAAATCCAGCTGATAACATCAGTTTCGTTTTAATTCGTTATACGAATTTCCATTTTCACTACAACTAATGAAATTAATTCCGCATGCCTATAAGCATGTTATCGATGGCCAAAATAAACGACGGAATTGTAAATCAAATGTGAAACAATTAGTATTCAGCCTACAAACAAATCATTACAGAACGCATTTAGTTAATTCAGTATAGTGATGGAGGAATACAAAGTCGCAAGACGAATCTTAAATTCTGCCAACGAAACTTAATCCTTAATAAATTACTGTCTCACAAAAGTTATAAGTATTGTAGAAAGCACAATACATACAATTTGCGTACACTAATCGCTATAAAGTTATATCGGTTATAATTGGGGATAAGTGAGTTGTGCATTTTCCTTTTCGAATTGAGTCTTTTTTAACACGCTTTATTAGCTTCACTTGTTTATAAAACCAGGGTAGTTAATGGTTTTTTTTGCATTTTTCATCATCAATGTAGGGGGTTCCAGTCATAACTTCGGACAATCAAGAGTCTACTGTACTTACTCGATTTTCAAGTTGAATCGAGTGTAGAGTAATACGAGGAGAAAAAGGTTTAAAAAAATTTTCAGTGTCCAAAATTTATTCCCTGTAATAATCGATTTGACTCGAAAAAAATCAATTATTTTATTATAAATCGATTATTTATTAAATATTTGACTCGACTCGAAAAGAAAAATCGGCTATAACGAACCCTTAAGTAGTAGCCATAGTTTAACGTTCGTTTTACCCAGGAGTTCGTTATAGACAAACATTTTGATATGTGATGATAATATTTTTTATTGAAGAATTAATCAGTTTTAGCCTGTCAAAACAAACCACATGATTAGTGACGTAACGCACGCTTGCATGTCAGTTTCAATCACATAATAGTTCATTACCATTGCAAGCGACTTTATGTGACAGTACAAAATAATGGCCAATATCCATGGGTTCGTTGTAACCGTGGTTCATCGTCGTTATGGCGATTAAAAATAACATTGAACAAAGCATATCTTTGACCGGACTTTCATTTTTGTTCATTATAGCTAAGAGTTCGTTATATCTAGGGTTTGTAATAGCCTAGTTTCACTGTATTTATCAAATACTGGACTTGACTCGAAAAGAAAAATTCATCGAGGGAAAAGTAATACGACAGTTCTCAAATTTACCGTTCGGAAATTGTGGCCGTAGATCGAAAAATATGACCAAAACTCTGAAACAATTGTTTTGTATATGAAATATAAAAGCAAAATATTCCAAAAATTACTAAAACTCGCAAATGATGCACAATTTCTAAAATTAAATACTAACTTTTTAATAATTGGAGGGAAGGTTTGGTTGAGGGTCAAAATAATGAAGCTTTACCAAAATATCGCTTGTGGCCAACGTTTCGAAATATTTTAGTAAAGCTTTACCAAAATATTTCGAAACGTTGGTCACAAGCGATATTTTGGTAAAGCTTCATTATTTTGACCCTCAACCAAACCTTCCTTCAATTATTAACATTCATTGGGTCAGCACTACTATATACTAACTTTTTACTTCCTATATGTTCCTCAAGGAAATTGAAATATTGTATTGGGATCGAAAATAGTATCCGAGGTCAGGCCTTTCCCTCAAAAAAAATAAAGAAATGTGACTTCCTGCATGGCGTCTTGCGTCTGTCAGTCTGAAATTTTCTTACATTCACAATAACTTCTGCAAAAATGCACCGATTTCAATGATTTTTTTAGATGTATGTCTCAGTAAAGACTTTCAGATCTACTGATGTCATTCGGATCAGTGATTTTTGAAATATACGCAATGTTGTGCATATTTTGTAATGCATATTACATACGGCCGGAGTACATATAGGTAAAAAAATTATGATTAGGAGTTGTTGGTGAATTTACACCTTTTTAAGTAACCTGAACCCAAAATGGTTTCCAAAAAACATATGTCTGTCTGCAGTTCGACATAGAGCCCAAATCATTGGAACGATGTTTTCAAATTTTGTATGTTTGCTCAGGACGAGGTAAAATCGCAAAATCGGACCTAGCTCGATTAGTGGCCCCTTAAAAATAGGTTTAAAAACTGGTAAACTATTTTTTTTCAAAATTAACGATTTTGTACTCTTTTAGTACTTGTATGAAATGGTTTGACTATATAGTTCCTCCTAGAAAATGCAAGGCGGGAGACTGTGAAGGAGACGAAGCCTACTTTTATATGAGAAAATTAGTCCGAGTTATGTCGGGCACTTGATTTATTGTACACGAGTTTCAGTTCTTCTGGAATGTCGTAAAATTTGACTTTTGGCAACGTTTTTTAATATATTATGGCCCGATGTGCTGCCTCAAGATTTATTTGCCAAACTGTACGTTGGAATTTGCACAGTTCAAATTGTAGTACGTATATATTGTCTGCATTGTTTGTTAACAATTTTACATAAGCCAGCCTTTGATTTAATTGGATCACATTTATTATTACTATTACACGACAGGATTTTAATTAAATTCTGAATAATGTAGTGTTTGCTGTGCGCATACCTGAAATTATATACAGATTATAATATATCACAAGTGTAGAGTGAGGGCAGTACAGCCTAGTGGTTAGCGTGCTTGGCGCCGCAGCCTCTAGACTGAACTGCCGTGGGTACGAATCCCACCTACGCTCATGGATGTTTTGTGATGTTATTTAGTTTTAAGTTAGTTGTTATTTAGTGTAGTTGAAAGACGCTAATGACCTGAGATGTCGACGCGTCTATAATCTACAATAAAATAAATAAATAAACAGGTGTAGAGTGCGTAAAAAATATTGGATTAAATTATCATACATGAGCAATACCTACTTGTACTTAAATTGCAACAAGTGTGTATTGTCAGAGCGCACATATTATGCAGACAATCAATTCTTCTTCGATTTTTATTGTAGATATTATTTTTTGCACCATGAGTCTGGTGTTTATTTACTAATCGAATTTTCTTATTAAAAACCGTCCTTATAGGATTCAGTTTTTGGAACAAATATATTATTTAAATTATTAGTATTCGGCGTTCGCTTGCAGGGACAAAAAATTGAAAACAATTTCTACACAAAAAGCTTAGAAATAAACCTAAAATAAATATCACCCGGTGGACATAATATTTATGTTTTCCATCATCATTTTTTTTTATTTGGCACTAGCTAAGTTATATTTTAATTTCTTAATTAATGTCTATACTCTATAGGAAGCTGAAATTTTGTACTTACCGGATTTCCGATTTTCTCCCCGGAGACAGAATGAAGAATGTAAAACAATAAAAAATATGACTATTTTAATATTTCAAATAACCATAGCATGTTTACCTGGCGAAGTGTCTATAGTACCTTATGTACCTATTGTTGTGTCTTTTTGAGTCAACAACACTCTACATTGTCGACCACAACATTGTTTTGTTTTGGCAGTTTCTATGAGCTACGCTTTTGACACACACTAGTTAATCAAAATTATAATTTAATTGTGATCAGACATATTTTAGACTCGTCTTGATTAAATTAAATTTTGTTGTGTTTTATTTCTTTATTATTAATTTCCCATTGGAAGTTATTGTAATGGGTCCGAAAATCGAAATCAAAATGTATAACAAATTTTTATGTTTCAAGGTCTACACTATTTTTACACTATTTTTAGAAAGATGCTCTCTCTCTCTCTCTCTCTCTCTCTCTCTCTCTCTCTGTGTGTGTACGTATGTACGTACGTACGTACGTATGTGTCCATTTCTTTCTAAGACGAAATCTCGAGAATGAAAAATGATATCGACTACGTTAGGGTGCCACTCGACGCGTATTAACGTAAATATGATCTGAAAGAAATTTTTTCAAAATCGGTTCAGCCATTCTTTTTTCTTAACCAATTAGACTCCAAAAAAATAGATTTTACACAATATCTCGCGAATAAAAAATTATGTCGACTTCGTAAGGGTGTCAATCGAGGCGTGTTAACGTCATTTTGATCCAAAACAAATTTTATAAAAATCGGTTCAGCTGTTTTTTTTGTTTTTTTTTTTAATTATTGTTAAAAATAAATAATAATTATGTTTTAATGATTACTTTTCTGTGTAATATCTAATTTAATTATTGTTATTAAATATTTATCAAACTGGGAAGTTCGTCATGTGAACCTCAAGGGTCGCACTTAAGTCCTAATAAACGACCCACCTCACGGCTTGTTAATTTTATATGGAGATCTAGGATATTATTAAATATCCTCAAAAAGATGCTGTATACTATACTATATTATGTTTTATTGGACTAATAAAATACTGAATATTGAATATTACACTTCGTTAAGCAATGGATGCAACAATATCCATCTTTTTTAATTAGTTTAGATTATTTAATGTGTGTAGTTTATCTTGGCATCCGTTTTTGTTTGTTCCAATAGTTGATTCAAGTGTTCATAAAACAGACAAATGAAAGTCTGCTGAAACTAATGAGCGGTCTTAAAACAGTACTGGAATTTTATTTGTTTTTTTCTTTATCCTTGTATGCAATTTGAGGAGAGCAGTTATTTACGAAATTCTCCAGTAATGAAAATGTACAACGTTTATTTTTATAAGCTTCGTACACTCGGATTAAAATATATTAAAAGTTTTACGACAATTTCGCATAAATTAGACGGTAACACGTTAAGATCTCGTCACAGAATACCATATTTTTTTCATAACGCTTTTAGTGACTACACGTTTGGCTTGATAATAGCCGAGCTTTTAGGGATGTAGTTGTTCATATAGCGTTTCCATAACTTATTTCTTACAAACGACTAGTTCCCAGGTTTTGATTTAAAAACTGGTGAAAGTATCAAATATATTTTATGTTTATTATTAACTTTAAATATCTATACTAGTGTTTTTCAATCTGTGGGTCGCGACCCCCAGGAGGATCGCAAAGTCTTGCTCGGGGGGTCGCGGCTGCAAGACAGGTAAAAATAAAAAGCAAGGGTTGTAGGTTCTACACTATAATAAAAATACAACAATTTCAGTGAGAAGGCTGTTCCTGCTTATTTTCTAATAATTTGTCGAATCGTGGTTCTATTTTTGAGACGCATTTTTCTCGATCAGTATAGTCTCAATCGAAAGAAAATTAAATACGCACCGTCTTTGAAATCACTGACATAGTTTTATTACGGACCTGGGGGGGGGGTCGCCAGAATTTTTTTACTTGTAAAAGGGTCGCGTATTCAAGAGGATTGAAAAACACTGAATTCTATACTAATATATATAAAACAACCAGTTTGTATTTATGTTACCTCAATACTCGAGAACCATTGAACTGATTTGTAAATGCATTCACTGTTTAAAAGCTTACCTACTACTTGACGAGTAACATAGTCTATATCTACTCTATATCTTTACATAGTATAAAATGAAGTCGTTTTCCGCGTCTGTCTGTCTGTCTGTCTGTTTAACCGCTAACTCCTCCTAAACCACGGAACGGATTTTGATGTGGTTTTTACCATCAGTTAGATAATTTTTCACGGAAGGTTTATATATATATATATATATATGTAGTGTATTGCACCCGGGCTCTCTTAACACCCGAGCGAAGCCGGACGAGGCCGCTGGTATAATATATTATTAGTCTACGACAGTGAGCGAGAATAGCGATTTGATGTTTGCACCCGAGCGAAGTCGGAACGAGCAGCTAGTGAAAATACAAAATAATTTATATTTCGTTCAAATAATCCTAACAGAAGGTATTACTGGAAATGAAATTACTTTTTTTAATTTTTTGTGTTGAATAACTTTATTATTAAAGATAATTCTAATTACTTAATTAAATTCAAGCCGGTTATTACATTAGGCTAATTCTTTTCCATATGAAAAATAATATTGTTCAAGTTAGGTTTACATTGTTAACGTATTAAATTTAAGTCTCTTTTTTGTTCCTATATACATTTTTTTATAAATAACAAAATTTTAACTATTGTTAAACAAACTTTTTTCTAATCAAATCATCCGTTTTTATAAAATCAAACATTAAAAAATAAAACAGTTTATGGCAAATTGCGATTTGTAAATGTAACTATAAGTCAGTTTGTACGAGAAAAAATCACATTAGAAGCCCCAAAGTAGGGTTTACACAAAAACTTTTTGAAAAACCGGTTTTCGAATTCCAAATTTCCAAAAAACCGGTTTTAGCCGGTTTTCAAATTTTTGTTAAAAAAAGAGTAGCGAAAAATATTTTATTTAATTTAAATAAAATAACAAAAAACGAAATCAATATCAAAGTCAAAATATAAAAAAAAATTAAGGATTACACATTACTTATCTAAATATGAAATTAAAATTAATAAATAAATATTTTTGAAGTTTATTTAACAATTTTATTATTTTAACTATTAATATTAATGTAATTTAAAGAAATCTACACATTTTTAGGAATTTTGAAAAAACACGCATCTTCTTAATCTAATTCCGAAGCTTAATAAAGACATAATTTATGTCGAAACGTTGCGAATGAAAATATGGATTATTTTAACACACTTGTGTTTTATTTAAAATCCCATTAGACAGAAGCCAGAACTTTTTATTTTACATTAATTTTTGAGAGAAGAAATTTATATAATAAAATTAAAGTTTTAAAATGTAAAATAGAAAACACAAACATAGAAATTAGAAAAATACTTAATACTTACATTATTTTTACCTTAATCTTATCTTATATATAAAATTCTCGTGTCGCGGTGTACGTTATTATACTCCTCCGAAACGGCTGGACCGATTTTGATGAAATTTTGTGTGCTTATCGGGTAGGGTGGAGAATCGGACAACATCTATTTTTCATCCCCCTAAATGTTAAGAGTGGTCCACCCCAAATTTTTTTTTTTTATTTTTTGGACAAAATTTTTTGTTTTAATTTTTTCATGATTCAGCATTGAAAAATACACACAACTCTAAATTTTCACCCTTATACGATCAACCCCTGATTTTTAATCGCGATTTTTATATTAAGCTTTAAAAAATACATATATGGCGAACGAGCGAAGCGAGTGAGTAGTGTATTTATAATATTCAAGCGAACGAGCGAAGCGAGTGAGTAGGCGAAAATATTCAAGCGAACGAGCGAAGCGGGTGAGTAGGCGAAAATATTCAAGCGAACGAGCGAAGCGAGTGAGTAGTGTATTTATAATATTCAAGCGAAGATCAGCTATACTAAATATACGTGAGCGGAGTAATGGGTGACCGCTATTAAATCATAATTTCATACCGGGACGGGTCCGCTAGTTTTTATATAATAATTTGAATTCTTTTAAACCGGTTTTCTTAATTTAAAAAATCAGTTTTCAAATATGTATTTTAAAAACCGGTTTTTTAAAACCGGGTTTGAAAAACCGTCAAACTCTACTCCAAAGCTCGTTCTCCCACCAGTAATACGCAACTTCCACGCAACCGCGACGATATCAAAATAGTAGCAACTGCTAACAATCAGACGATTATGAGTCTCGCGTCTCAGTTGAGTGTCAGTATCTCTGATTGAATTGATTGGTTGTAGATTATAGACGCTCAACAGCTGAGGTCATCAGTGTCTATCTCTGATTGGAGAACATCCGTTTGGAACGATGTGCAGAGACCTTAAAGGACATAATATAACGTCGTGGTGGTGTCGTAGTCGCGATGGCATTGTAGTCGAGTGTTAATGGCGGGAGAGTGACCAACAACTAAGGAAAATGTTGTGAATCCAAAAAAAGTTTCAAAAACACGATTTGTTTTTTGTTTTTTCAAATACCACCAGCTGTCTACACATTCTTTGTAGATCTATCATCATTTAAGAAAAAAAAGTCCGTCACTTCCCAGATGGTTGAGTTGCGGGAACATGCGGACATCTGATTTATGTGCAATTGGATGGAATTTTAAAAGCATTTTAATTACGAATAAAACGCTCGGGTGTTTAATTAATCCCGAAGGAAACCCAGGAAACTCGGGAAGTTGAAATTTGCTATATAGTATGTTAAAACTGTTCTAGAAAAGACCATTACAATGCAATGGCGTACTTCGAAATATAGTCGGATAACAAAAGTGTACAAAACTTTGTTAAGTGGAAACAAAAGTGGTGTATGTCAATTGACTGTTAAAACTTTAACATATAAAAAACATTAACTCGTTTTCTATTTTCAAATTAGAAATAAAATCTATTAAACTCTTCAACTTTAAAACATAAAAGGACTAACTTGGTAAATAGATAAAAAATAAATATAAAAATTGAGGCATACTGTAGGGTTATTAATTACATAACAATTTATGAAATATGATGGATCTCATTTGAGCCGTTTTCGAGAATATCGCAATTTTCTATTTTTACATTCGGCTCGCGATACACACTCAACAAGGCTCATGTGCGCTCGCCTACTAATCGTGTTGAAAACATCGCGCCTGACGCATAAAAATTTAGCACACGCGTTACACACTATACTTTATTCAACACATGCATGGTTTTAGATTTTAATTAAATTAATGTCAAACACCTTAGATTCACTAACAGTAATCTCATAATAAAAACATTGGCCTTGATACAATATTTATTTACTTCGTTGACATAATTAACCATATTTCATAATAGCATCGAAAAGAGGTGTACATAATGGATTATTATTTAACGAGTTTTTCAAATTTTTTTCATTATAGCATCGACAAGCGTTTCGTAATGGATCATGACATCACCAGTCAATAAACGGCCATTTAAGATCTGCATTACAGACGCGATAAAACACTAAAAGCGTGCATGTGTTAAATAAAAAAACTTTATTCAACACACGCATGCTTTTAATGTTGTTTAGTATCTGTTTTGCGGACCTTAAATAGCCGTTTATTGACTGGTGACGTCATGATCCATTATTAAACGCTTTTCGATATTGAAAAACATTTGAAAAACCCGTTATCTAATGAACATTATATACCTCTTTTCGGTGTTATAAATGAAATATGGTTACTATGGTAACAAAGTAAATAAATATTGTATGGAGCCCAATGTTTTTATTATGAGATGTACTTCTGTCAGTGACATTAAATTATTCAATTAAAGTCTAAAACCATGCATGTGTTGAATAAAGTATAGTGTGCAGCGCGTGTGCTAAATCTTTGTGCGTCAAGCGCGATATTTTCAGCACTCGTATTCGGCTCGCGATGCTCACTCACCAAGCCTCGTGAGCGCTCGCCTACTACTCGTGCTGAAAACATGTCGCCTGACGCATAAAGATGTATTTAG
Organism: Mongoloraphidia duomilia; assembly: GCA_039654895.1. Taxonomy (NCBI): domain Eukaryota; kingdom Metazoa; phylum Arthropoda; class Insecta; order Raphidioptera; family Raphidiidae; genus Mongoloraphidia; species Mongoloraphidia duomilia. Next base: position 17,589,058 of record CM077518.1, on the reverse strand, counting down.
CACACTTGTCACACAATATACTATTATTGAGTAAACTGACATTTGACATTATAACCTGACATTTGTTTTTCGTTTCTGTAGTTACTTTACTTATACAATCAAGCTATAACTATATTATATTAATGCTTTACTCATAAAAACTAACACTATGTCATTAATGCTGGATTGATCGCACATTTAACACGCTGTTTTGTTAATCGCTGTTAAAGTTTTACACCGAATAACATAAAACATACAGTAACCATAGAAATAACAGCGAATTAACAAAACAGCATGTTTAATAATGTAACCCGGCATAAATTTATTAATTAGTGTGCTCTGTAAATTAATATGCTAAATAATTAATACGCGAAATATTGAAAACTGAAATGTATATAATAATCAATATTTAATTATCTACGTAATATAATATCATTGAATTAATAACTATCACTGAATATAGTGCACGTATCAATGTAATTATAAAATACGGTACGGCCAAAAAAACTGTAAAAAAATACATTTAGCTTAAATTAATCATCTATTGTAGTTGCTATTATTGCATTATATTTCAATATAATTCGTTTTTGTTTTCTATTTATTTATTTCTTGTTAGTTTACAAAGTATACATATTGAATTTAATAAAATAATTGAAAATATTTTTAAATTAAAATTCATATTATTTTTGCAATACATAATTATCTTCTCTTATTTTGGTGTCCACCCTGCTTTGTGTTTCAATCAATACCTAAGGTGTGTACGCATAAAAAAACTAATTTAAATAAATATTTTTAGCGATTCACTGCCTTATCAAAATATCGTTATTATTTTTTTAACACCGTTAAAAAAATCTACAGTGTCTGAGAGACCATGGTGTGTTATTTTAGGACTAAACACTTTTGATAGAAATTTAATACAAATTGACATTCGTTTTCGTGTCCATGATAACAAGCGTCCAAATTTCCACGATTCTGACCCAATTTAATAAAAATGCATTAGAGGCCCGTTTTCATACGAACGCGACGCTGGAATAATATAAGTCTACAGCAGAACCATTATTACAGCAGCTACATGACTGCATGCAATGTTTAATTATGTTAGATCTCATCCACCTCATCTCACCATCTCGTGATTATTTTTTCCTCTGTCTCTCTCTGTCCCTTGTTATTTGTTTTAGTCGATGTTCTCTTCTATAGTACAGAAACATGACGAAGTGTCGTCCATCATGTTTACGTTTGCATATTGTTTAATTAAACACTTTTAAGTAATATTACACTTCTTAAGAATACTTTGGTTTAATTATTTTCATGGGAAACAGTTTGGACTATTAATAACATAACATATATATTTATTTCATTTTACCCACTGGGCATAAAACGTGTAATAAATTCACAAACATTTTGTCATAAACATAACAAAATACAATTTGAAATTCCTTCAAATTCATTTTAGAAAAAAATAAATATAAAATATATAATAATTATTAATTAATTCAACAATGAATTTTTAATCTACAAGGCATCCACTAGGTAGTGAATAGTATTTCTTAACATTTCAGTCAGCATATTATGCCATCATGATTGTTAAACGTTAAATGATTGTTATAAGATATATAAGGAAAAAATCAGAAGCCATTGTCGGGACTTGAACCCGAAATTCCCAGTTTCCGGCTGGTTGAGTTGCCATTTACTCACACAGTGCCCCGAAAGTGAAATCCGTTCCTTCCCATATGTACCTACCTATTTCAATACTAAATCACATCTGATGCGAGAGCCGATTTATTTTTAAGTTACAATCGAAACTTAAATATTAATAACTCAAATGGCTCGAACAAGCCGTTTTAAATAAATAACAATATATGAGTTAGGTAATATGGGAAGGAACGGATTTCACTTTCGGGGCACTGTGTGAGTAAGTGACAACTGAACCAGCCGGAAACTAGGAATTTCGGGTTCAAGTCCCGACAGTGGCTTCTGATTTTTTCCTTATATATCTTATAACAATCGTTTGACGTTTAACAATCATGATGGCATAATATGCTGACTGAAATGTTAAGAAATACTATTCACTACCTAGTGGATGCCTTGTGGATTAATAATTCATTGTTGAATTAATTAATAATTATTATATTGTTGTCCACAATTACCTAACTCATATATTGTTATTTATAAAATATATAAACCTTTAATTGACTAGAGTAGCTGCTGACCTGGAAAACCTGGAAAAGTCAGCGAAGTCATGAAAATAGGATAATGAGGGTAAATATCCAAATAATATGTATTTTTCTTATAATTTTTATCAAATAGTAAATAAAAATCGCATTGTAATACACAATCTTTCTAAAGTGGATGCAATAATAATTGACAAAGTTGCTTATTTTGGTTACATACAGTGAACAGTCTTTTGTTGTTGATTAGTCAATCATTGAACAATTTTATTAGGTATATATATCTGTAATAAAAAGAAGAGAAATAAAGGTTCGGCGGAGCGTTAATCATTTTAAATTGTTTTTTAAACTGCACGTTTAAAAACTAAACCAATTTATTTTTCATTAATAAAAAAAACTATCACGTGTACTGAAAAGCGTGTCAATGAACAGTATAGTAGAAAAATAATTGTTGGTCTATAAGCGTTGCTAAAAGAAATGAGTAGAATCTCATCCCGCATACTAAAGATTTCGAGTTTGCTTGCCGGTAGTAATTTTCTGTATATCGTTGTATGCCATAGTAAGACAATGCAAAATTTGTATTAATATTCTGTCAACAATTCAGGGATTGACCGTAGATTAACACAGCACTGTAACACGCAAAGACACTTTGCTAAATCCAGAGATCTTCATAATGTATGAACTAGATTGATTTTTTGTATGTACTCGTCAACATCAAAGGTCAGGATCAGTGACGGATTAAGTATTAAGAATCTCAACCACAAAATGATTTTGAGCCTCGCCCCCCTTTAAAAAAATTTTTTTAACACGCTTTTATTAGCTTCGCCTGTATGCTTGCTTGTTTGTCAGTTTGTAACCGACTTCTTTGAACTTGATTTTGACCAACTTTGAACGGTCAGATTTAGTTTAAACTTTGTCGACTTATCAAGGACCGACGACAATTCAATAAGTTTGTCCCATTATCCTGACCAGGATCTCCAGGACTAAAAAAAATAACAAGCCGTGAGGTGGGTCGTTTATTAGGACTAAAGTGCGACCCTTGAGGTCCACACGACGAACTTCCCAGTTTGATAAATATTTAATAATAATAATTAAATTAGATATTACACAGAAAAGTAATCATTTTAATCATCAAAACATCAATAATTAAAAAAAAAAAAAAAAAAAAAAAACGGCTGAACCGATTTTTATAAAATTTATGTCGAATCAAAATGACGTTAACACGCCTCGATTGACACCCTTACGAAGTCGATATAATTTTTTGTTCGCGAGATATTGTGTAAAATCTACTTTTTTGGAGGTTATTTGGTTAAGAAAAAAGAACGGCTGAACCGATTTTAAAAAAATTCCTTTCAGATCATATATACGTTAATACGCGTCGATTGGCACCCCAACGTAGTCGATATCATTTTTCGTTCTCGAGATTTCGTCTTAGAAAGAAATTGACACATACATACGTACGTACGTACGTACGTACATACGTACACACACACACACACACACACACACACACACACAGACATCTTTCTAAAAGTAGTGTAAAAATAGTGTAGTGACCTTGAAACATAAAAATTTTTTTTCCTTTTTAATTTCGATTTTCGGACCCATTACAATAACTTCCAATGGGAAGTTAAAAATTATAATTTAAAAAAACTAAAAAACACGCTTTAATGAACTAAAAAGTAAAAAATAATTAATTTTATTGTAAAAAAGCGTGGGGTGCTTTGTATAATATTTTCATACTACCCCACGCTTTTTTACAATAAAATTAATTATTTTTTACTTTTTAGTTCATTAAAGCGTGTTTTTTAGTTTTTTTAAATTATAATTTACTTATCACTTAGCAAAATTTTAAAAATATAGTTTTATTTTTATTTTTCTGAGATCCCTGTTCCAAGTATAAACTTCTTGCTCCTTTGCAACGATCCACCATTGATTCGGGTGTAATAAAGTACATATTGAAAACGGATAATTAAACGAAAACAAAATCACATTTATATGTTGTCGGAGAACCTTGATGAGTGGAGAAACAATAATACGCGCTTGGTATCATTTTCCGTATGTTTAAATATCAAATAGAGATACCATGTGGAAATTCGCAAGAAGTGTACCTACTTGGAGGTCGTAGAGTTTGGGTGAATTTTATAAAGGACGAGGTTGTCGTTTGACGTGAATCACTCTTTATAGTGTGTAGCATTGTTTATTCTAAGACACTATATCCATAATAAATTGGAAAGGATTTATACGTTCAGAAATCACAAGAAGATTTACTACTGACGATTTATAAAGCCCCAGTTTATATAGGATTTACTTTATATGTATACCGTGGTGTACTGTGGACGATATTCATATATATATGAGTATCGCTTTAACTTCGATCCTGTTACTCTTTTTCCTCTACGCACTCCGCTTCTTAACTCGTTTTATTAACATTTTATCGTGAAATATCTGTTATCTAAAAGAATAGCGGTGTAAATTGTGTCTGAACTATATTCACGTCGATAAACGCCTCAGCACACCGAATTGATTTTTTATGTTGTGAATTTGATATCATTATCTACATAAAAAAGTTTTCCCTTAAAAGTCACTCTTATAACTATACTTAATATTATATAATGGTTGTCCCCAAGCATAATAACGAATTCCCTTTAATAAAATATTCTTTTGTCTGCAGCGACGGAAAAACTGCTAGCATCTTTTAGAAGTTGAAAGCAGTATCTTCCCTGTGTAGTAAGTAGCATGACGTTATATGTTTTGGAAGTAGTATAATATGACATATTTTAGGTGATAGCTACTCTAATCAACATATTATAAGTACCTACAGTTAATTTAGAATTCCGAAATTTCGATTCATAATTGCATTTTTTTAACACAACTTGTTTTTACTTCCCACCTCTACTATGGTAGGGAAGTAATGGATTTAGTCCGAAAAAAATATTTCGAGATTTTAACAGATTTCACGTTTTGAGACCCTAGCAATCGTTTAAAATCATTTTCTGATTGATGTCTGTATGTGTGTGTATGTGTGTGTGTATATGGTCAATTTGTCGCCTTCGATATCTTAAAAACGGAACAACATACGGTCATGCCGATTATTTTATTGTGTTTATCAGCCTTTAACTTAGATCTGATTAGATTTTGAGTCAAATCGGTTCAGTGGATCCTGAGATATTCAAAAAAACGTTAGGTAAAAAAAATATAAATAAATTCTAGATGTTATAATATAAAAAAAATGTAAATATTTTTTTTTTCTAAAATGTATAGTTTTCGAGAAAAAAAATATTTTACTAAAAAAAGAAAATTGTACGTAAATCAAGGTAACCATGATTTTTGCTATATTAAGCTAGCCATCAGTGATCACCAAACAAAAAAGAGGGCCATGCTTTTTTCAATGAATAAAATTTAAATTGTATTTTAAAGACCACCAACAGCTAAGGTTATTTGGGCCTAGTCAAAGAATAAAATAAAAAAGAGTGTTTATTTTTTGCAAATATTTACTAGGTGGGAAGTATAGGACTGGTCATCAGTCGAATTTTTTTAAATACGATCAATAATGGATCTGGCCTCCCATTGTTGATCGTAGGGGTCGCTGATTTAGAGGATTTTTCTTTTGTGAAACAGCCCTTAAAGAAATGTACGTTTTGAACAATCTGTTGCTATATATTCTGAGATATTAACTTATGAAAATACTAGTTAAACGTCCTGTCTTCGCCAGGTAGCTATGATCCACGACATAATATACAGTGCTTAGCATCATAATATTATATAGTGTTACGAATACTCAGTGTGTGTTTTTTAAAACATAATTAACCACACCTGAAGATGGCAACTCGTTGCTGAAACGCGTCGTGTTAAATCACAAGAAGTCACAAGACGGACATCATACAAGCTATTTCTAATACTTCATAATATTAGCTATGATTGCTTGAAATATTATAATAACTTCATTATTTATTGTTTTGGCGTAGAACTACGTCTTTCCCGACGGTATATAGGGGGGTAAAATGATACGAGATGAAAAATGCGTTACAAAATTAAGTACCTATATGTCATGTTAATATTCTATGTAAAAACTATAGAAGTAGTACCTACTACATCTTTGGTTGCGGCAAAATCATGATTACTATGCCCCACGCCATTTTTTATACACTCTTCTTTCAAAAAAAATCCTACTTCTCTCCCCGGGAAGAAAATCGAAATATATATAAGTGTGCAAAGTTTCAGCTTTCTATAGGTCAACGTGGGCCTTCTGGAGGGCGTGGAAAGGCGGACATCCGGACAGACAGACAGACAGACACACATTAGTAAATTATATAGTATTATGGAGATAAGTAATTCACACTGCAGCATCAACTACTTAGCTTGACATGCTGTAGTACATATTTCTGCAGTGTGATAGGCACTGCACATTTTCAGAATTTTATATCTCAGAAGAAAGGTTTATGGGATCGAATGACACAAAACATGATCTTTTGAGGTATAGTTTCACTAAAAAAAATTGGTTGAAATCGAGGACCTCTCAGCCCTGGTCACTTTGGCAGTTATTATCAGTGAACTCTCCAAGTCTGTAATAAGAACCCGTTTTCCATCCTTTATATTTTCATTCAGTGGTATTGTTTGGCATAGATTCAAAAAGTCTACAGACTTTGTAAGTATATTATCTGTATAGGTAGGTGGTTTATAGAATGCGGTTGTAATCAATATTAATAAATAACCAAGATTCGATAGACTAAATTGCGGTGTAAGTTGTAAATACACACGTTGTGTACGTATACGACGTTGTTTGGTGAAGAAAACGAGCCATCTTTGCGTGTACAAACTGCAAAGATAACCCCTGTATCATACATAAATTTAAAACCTATCTGTATCGGCTTAACCAGGGTCGTTCGGTGTGTTATTAGTAAGAATGTCGATTTAAGCCCGCCGTTCATTACAGCAATGTTTATCAATATTTTTGAAGTTATACCTACTTCTTTAGCGAGAGTAGTGAATCCATTTTCCTGAGAGTAATTCTTTCCATTATCCACCGGAAGGCAGTACTTGTGGTAGAGACAAACATTATTTATTCCCCATTAGTGTCGTGTCATTTTAATGGTATAACTTAATTATTAAATTATTATTATTATCTATTAAATTAATTAAATAATTAAATTACACCACTAAAATGACACGACACTTATGTATATATTAATTGAATGAATCGCTGTATTGTAACGTTGACAGGGATAAAACTTCTCTAACGATTAATTAATAAAATTTTCTTAAAAGGGGTATTGGGGGCAAAAAATCGATCTAGCTAGGTCTCATCCCAGGAAAAATTCGTTTTCTTATATATTTTATATTTTTAAAAATCAATTTTTTGACGTTTCAAAATAGTGTAATATTGTAAGCAGGCTTTGGATACTTATGTATAGATGTCGTGATATCCATTGATTATTAATTATTTATTAAATTTAAAAATGCTGAGAAGGAAAAAGCAAAAATGTAAATCAATGATGTATAACTTAGATCGTGCGCTTATGTGGGTGAAACACGTACCCTTTTTTTGTTCGTGTTTATTTTTTTAGTTTCATGTACCTCTTCGTTGTTATTTTTAGTTGGGAAAAAATGATTCTTTATAATTTATTTATATATTTTTGTTTGTAATAATATGTTCGCAAAATATTCTGATAACTTACTCCTGAATACTAGAAAGTATCTGGACGCACATTTCGCTAACATAGTTTAGCGAAAAGTGTGTCGAGAAAAAAGTGTTAGGGTTTTTGTGTTTTGTGGTACGTAGTTCCGATGACAATGCAAAAAATCTAATTTCCGTAACTGTCCCGTCATTTCAACCATAAATGTTCTATCCAGGTGTGCAAGCTTTCACGGCCGGCATTGTTCCAAGTCTTCATGGTTTCCGGGCTTGTAGGCCGCGGTCCGGTGGTATTTCTACCTGACGTGTCGTCTACAACTGCGCTAGACATTCTTCGACCGCTGCCACATCGTCTTTGAGAATATCTACCGCAGTTTTAGACGAAACGTCAGGTAGAAATACCACTGGACCACGGCCTACAAGCCCGGAAACCATGAAGACTTGGAGCATAAATGGAGCATAAATGTTTTTACTAAAAACTTATTGGATTTGAAATAGGAATGGAGGCTGGAGGAAAGCTACCCGATAAATAATCGTTTATATACGTTCACTATAACTATAATATACTTGAAAATGAAAATCTATTGTACCAGCGAAGCTGAGCTGAGCAGTTACTAGCTAGGTCAGCAAATTATCTACAATATATTGTTTTAAATTTAATATAAAGTTTATTGCTTGTTCGTTTCAAAGAAAATAGCGCAGTAAAAATCAGCAAAGCTTGCAGTAGACAATGGATAAAGTCGGCCATACAAATGATAAATAATTAATAACAAAATTGATTTTACTCTCATTTTATTTCAAATGTATGTATGAACATTGCCAGATAATTATATTACCAAATTGGAAATTTTACCATGTGAAATAAAAAAAATCGGGATTTAGGACAAATCAGTAAAAACAATAAAATACTTAAAAAAAATATTTATATCAAGAAATCATTTAGATATGAAAATAATAATAATAATAAATATTAGACAAATTTCTAGGTATTTATTTTTCGAGGAACCAGTCTCCATTTTTGTATTTGGGTGAAGATTTTATCTCTTGGAGAGTTTCTTTTTGCTTCTTAAAATGTGTTGATAAAATTCAGCACATGAGTGTTCTATATTATTAAATTGCAGTGTGTGCGATTCTAATCTAAATTTTTTTGAAAAATCGTAACATCAGATGTCCCGCGCGAGACAATCAATTTTAGCTAAAAAATCGGAACGTGCAGCCACTAAAATCGAGACGTCTGGCAACGGCTGGTATATAGATTATAAATGAATGAATGAATTGTAGATTATAGACGCTCGACAACAGAGGTCATTAGCGTCTAATATAGATTATACAGTGCGCGTCTAAAGTTAATTTTTAAGCGAATTGGGTATTATTCCGGACATCATCGAGGTAAAGTGTTATCGCTAACTTTTTTTAAGATAAATTTAAACTTCAGGGGCACTATTCACTTAACATTTTTAATTAGAAAGTGAGGATACTTTTGATGAGCACTGCACGTGATAAGACTAGCTCAAGAGTAATATTCAGGATCATCCAAAAGATGAACATTATTTTGTATAACAATTTCCGTCAAGGTCGATTAAAATTAAACTCGTGATCAACCGATATATTTTCATCGACGTGCTAATCACCCCTACTAATGTATGGGGTTCTCTCATAACTCCCAAACGATATTATAGATCTTTTTGGTGATATTTAATAATATCACTGATCTTTATATAAAATTAAAAATAAATAAATAAAATACAATAAAATTTGATTTAATCGAAACGTGACTAAATATGTCTGATTACGAGATTTTAATTTTGATTCTGTTTGTTTGTTTCAAAAGCGTAGTTCTTAGAAACTGCAAAACAAAACAATGTTGTGATCAGCAATGTAGACCCTACGTATTGTCAGTACCTACCCTAGATTGTAGGGTATTGATGTTCACTCAAAAAGACCCAACACGATCTGTTTTTAGATTGGTATTTAAGAGATATTAGAAGTGTGTGTGTGCGTTTTGTTTTAATTGTTTAAATTATACTAAATAACTAGCGGCCCCGCCCGGCTTCGCCCGGATGCTAAGAAAGCCCGGGTGTAATACACTACTCACTCGCTTCGTTCGTTCGCTTGAATATTATAAATACACTACTCACTCGCTTCGCTCGTTTTTATGATATAAGTATGTTGCGAATTCTTACGGTCGGGTTACGAATTTAATTAATTAATTATTAATTATTATTATTTATTAATTATGCTATATATATATAAATCTTCTGTGAAAAATTATCTAACTGATGGTGAAAACCGTACCAAAATCCGTTGCGTGGTTGAGAAGGAGTTAGCGGTTAAACAGACAGACAGATAGACGCGAAAAGCGACTTCAATTTATACTATGTAGAGAAGATTGTTTAAGATATTTTCAGTAACTAAGCTTTTAGTTATTTATTTACCTTCTAATGTATTGTTTCTTTTTGTTGCAGGTGAGTGTTCAAGCTATTTCAATACATAGATACAAAATGGTGTAAAATCAGCAAAGAGGTTTGAGTTTTGTTATCGCTCGTGTATTATATGAAAAATAAAATGAAAAGAGTTTTTAGTGATGATCTACTAGAATATGTCGATGGTACTCTTGTACCCATTTCACCCATGAGAATCCCAAGTCTCTATACACGATAGAAACTATAATAATAAATAATTTATGTGTAAAATGGTTAAATGCAGGGTCCGATTTTTTTTTTTGTTTTCGATTTACTTGCACTTTATTGTTTTGATTCTTTTCATAATTAGAGAACGGACAATTGGATTTTTAATTTATTTAAAACGTGTGTAGAGAACTGAAATACGTTTCAAATTCTAGGTGAAACATGACCTCTTTGCTATCTAAAAATTTTGAGTTGATAGTGCCCCTTGCGCCATCTTTGAATTTCCAAAAACAATTTTATCTTCAAAAGATAACATTTTTTTTGTCCGGACTAATTAACTCAATTCTTTTAAATATTAATATGTGGGGACACTATAGCCGCGCACTATAAATTTTTTAAATGTAATAATCTGTAGAATACAGGGCCGACATATTTATAATTAAATTTTGACGTCACTATTGAATTAAGATCGACTATATATTTTTGAAAGAAATGCATACTCTGCTTGCGTAGTGTGAGTGAAGCTTTATGTCCGCAACTTGTCGGTGTCGCATCTTCACTGCCCCTTGTACTGCACCAATACGTGTTTCGTCCCACAAAGAACCTTATTACAGAATACCGATGAGACTATAAAGAACATAAGACGCCATGCGTACAGGGTAACCCCCTCGACCCCAACCCTAAAGACTGCGTCATTCTCCACTGAACATTAAAGAAAAAGTCAGCGTGGACTAACGGATACATAACAGCACATACAGGTTGTCACAAAAACGTATTATGTATGCAAAGTGCAAATATTAAAATAAATTGTTCGTAAATTGCCAAATTAACAACTTTAATACTTACTTGGAATCACAGGTCATACTAGCCATAGTGATTCCCTAATAATGGGAATATAAAAATATTCCGACAGAACTCGAGCAGGCTTTACCACAATATAAGGCATATATCGATATATTTCATACATCTTCACCCCCGCAGCCTCCCCTCCCTGCATTTTCTAGACTCTAGACAGAAACTAGTCATGACATCTCATATTAGTAAAAAAACTCGGGTCGCAGTGCCAAAACCCTGCCGACAATATAGTGTATTTGCTAATACTGGCATTGTGGCTTTATTATGTGAACTTAAGTTTGTTTTTGGACAAAATAAAAAATTTAACCCCTTAAAATAATTAAATTTTTCTAAATTTCAATATTAGACATGGATTTTATCAGTACACCCAATTAAATACACCCTTCCATATCTAAGTAAATCCGTATCAACAAACTAGTGTTTTCATAAAATTTGAAAGTCCGGTCCTGTCGGGCCGATTTTATTAAAATTTTAGCAGCACATTTTAATCTTTACTAAAGAGTTAAATTTCAATTTTGAAACGATTCTGACAAATTTTTCGGTATTTTTGGGCCCAAAAACTTTTTGGAACCCCTAAATACAACCCTGAAAATGGTCCGATCGGGCCAATAGGCTTCTTGCGGTGATGGGTTCCAATGTGTGTACCAAATTTCGTTTCAATCGATTAAGTCTGTCGAGAGTTATCGTGTACACACACACATATATATACAGTGTGTCCACAGACTCATCCTCAACATGGGGATCTCCGTTGTTATGGGAGATAGAGATTTGGTTAAATGAGACAAAATGTGCAGAATCTCCAGTACTACTACCCTGCGTAGTCAAACTTTCCATATTTTGCTTGGTTCGCGACCGACAGTTGAAAAACGAGATTTACCCATTTTCGTTTTTTGTTTATAACTCGCTTATTAAGTAAGTTAGAAAAAAAATATTTGCACTTTCTTAAGGCCCTTTTTTATGAAGATTTCAAATCTCTTTTCATATTTTTATTTACTTTTATAGTTTTAGAGATACTTGTATTAACTTTGTTTTTTTAAATACACGGCAAAGATGGCCATGACACCATTCGAAAGAGATTTTTTTTCTCTTTAATTTGATATAAGGGTTGACGGATTTATTTTCAAAAATAACAGAGTTATACGTAAAACACTGATTTTTAATAGTAGGCTATGCTAAATTAATTGATAAAACAACAGAAGGCTTAGCAAACAGTTGAAATTCGCGTTGGCTTAGTAAACGGCTGTTTTGTTTTAGCTGTCAAAGTGTAGTTTGTTGCTAATTTGTCAGTTTACAAAGTGATTTATTAAATTTACTTTTGTTATCATGGAACCATTTTGTAACAGTGAAAAATTTGATATGATATCTTGTTACATTCTATGTCACAAAAATTCGACCAGAGCTGCAGAAATGTACTTCGATCAATATTCAGAACGAAGACAACCTCATTCATCTATTTACAGAAACTTACGAGTAAATTTAATAAACTATGGATCATTTAAAAAGCCGTTTACTAAGTCAACGCGAATAAGTAAAGAAGACAAAACTACTGTTTTACGATCAATTGTTGAAAATCGCTTATTTTTCATTGTTACAAAATGGTTCTATGATAACAAAAGTAAATTTAATAAATCACTTAGTAAAATGACAAACTAGCAACAAACTACACTTTGACAGCTAAAACAAAACAGCCGTTTACTAAGCCAACGCGAATTTCAACTGTTTGCTAAGCCTTCTGTTGTTTTATCAATTAATTTAGCATAGCCTACTATTAAAAATCAGTGTTTTACGTATAACTCTGTTATTTTTTAAAATAAATCCATCAACCCTTATATCAAATTAAAGAGAAAAAAAATCTCTTTCGAACGGTGTCATGGCCATCTTTGAAGTGTATTTAAAAAAACAAAGTTAATACAAGTATCTCTAAAACTATAAAAGTAAATAAAAATATGAAAAGAGATTTGAAATCTTCATAAAAAAGGGTCTTAAGAAAGTGCAAATATTTTTTTTCTAACTTACTTAATAAGCGAGTTATAAACAAAAAACGAAAATGGGTAAATCTCGTTTTTCAACTGTCGGTCGCGAACCAAGCAAAATATGGAAAGTTTGACTACGTAGGGTAGTAGTGCTGGAGATTCTGCACATTTTGTCTCATTTAACCAAATCTCTATCTCCCATAACAACGGAGATCCCCATGTTGAGGATGAGTCTGTGGACACACTGTATATATACATACATATATATATAAACATTTTTAAAAATGGTGCCAAAGTGTTCAGGAGGCTATGAAACGTCGAGAAATTTTGGTCCGACCCCTAGGTCCCGCCATCCGACCGACGCCAATAGTGTATGTGCCATATTATGGCAAATACACTAATAAGGAAAACAAAAACTATTATTGTATTACACAATAAATAATATTGTTAAACAATAATTTAAAAAAAAAACGAATCGAAATTTAGCTAATAGTAATATTTTTCACCTCAAGCGACTTACATGAATGTAAAGAATTATAATAAAAATCTTTTTTTTACAAAATTTTAATTCAAATTTAAAAGCACCTTTACTTCCACCACAAACCACTAATTCAGACTACCATCTATTATACACTTGAGATAAAATTTATCGCAAGTAACTAACTATTTAAAAAACACATTTGGCTTGTTTAATCTCCAAAGAACGAAACAACTATAAGTAGGGGAGAGTTGGATAAAGCAGGATGGTCTGGTAAAACGGCATACCACGTTTTATTTCAAAAGAAGTAGTACGATTTATCGGGTAGGGGCGGAACTAATAACCCTCGATGTCTACCTATGCCCGGCAAGTGATGTATCTACTTTCGATTCACTGTAGATGACGTAACAGGTGAAAGTGTCAAAAAGTTAGGTTAAAGTAAAATTTTTGGCATGTTTTCAAAAGTCGATTTTTCAGTTTAAAGACAAAATTAACGGAAAATGAGTAGATTTAGAGAATACTATGTTTGTTTACTATAGTTATGCACAACAGTTTTTAGGAATTTGCTTTGTTTATTTACTAAAATATGGTCACGTGTTTCGCAATCAACAGTTGGGTAAAATCGGACACTGTGTGATTGCGTAAAACGGGATACCTCCCGTTGAATCATAATAGCGGGTAATATAATACCGGGAGGTATCCTGTTTTATCCAACTACATGTTTTTTTTAAGAGAAGTGGGTTTTGTTACGTTTATTTTTTGTATTTTTCACAATATATTTTAAATTTACCATGTTGCGTCTTTTTTCCTGAAGGATAAACGTTATGGAACTTGTAAAAGTATAGGTATCCCGTTTTATCCGACTAGGTGGCTGAAACGGGATACTTCCTACTTTTTCAAAAAACATTTTTTTTCTCTTATGTGACTTCTATTTTTTCATAAAGGATGGTGGCAATCAAAAGTCCATTAATAAGGGAAACAGGAGCCAAAAAATAGTCCTTTGCATTACTTCATTCAAAAAGTTGTGAGACTTAGAACACTAAGTATCCCGTTTTATCCAACTCTCCCCTATATAATCGCGGTATTTTTTGAACGCGCTGTACAAATGTTGCCTGAAAATAGAGTTCAGTGGATTGCGTAAAAACTTACTAGTAAAATAATGTTTAAACTTCATCGGAAGTATTTGTTTACTCAGGAGACACATTCTTATTTATAATATTACCCAAAACAGTTATGTTAACAAGAAAATACAGCGGTATTTATTATCTAGAAGAGTAGTTTCATATGAGAAAAGCTACAGAAAAAGTCAATCGAAAAATTAAACTTTCTACAGTGCACTAAGCTTTTATATACCAGCGGCTCTTAATATTTGATTTTCACGGACCACTGTGCAGTTACATCCAGTCTAAGATCTCAAACTAACTAAAATTAATTAACGAATTTTTCTGTTTATGATTTTTCTTTATATATAATATCTTCTCTTATATGTTTTTTCGCTTATATATTTTTTGTATTTTTTTATCTTAAATAACAAAAAAAATAAATCTGAAATATTCTCGTTCTGTTAAAATCACAGAGTGGGATAGTTACATTTATTTTGCTTTTAATATTTTGTAGTTGTAGGTACATGTAGAATAAAATTTATTTATTTATTGGTGGAATCTCTTGCATAGGGATCGTGAACCTCGATTTAATAACTTCTTATATGTAATGGTATAAAATGGTCGAGGTCAATACAGTTTCAAAAGGGCAAAATAAGAAAAGATTTATATCAAATTTACTATACTATCCTCTGCTTCACTGTATTCATCATTTATGAACTAACCGCACCTTTAGTGCTCTAAAGTAGTACCTGCCAATAAAAATACATGCATTTTTTATAATAATTGTTGTTTGAGAATTTCTTTATAAATATTGTTATTTACCGACATAAAAAATGTAATTTTATTAATAGATCCTAAAGATGATCCCTCATCGATCGAAACGTAGATGATAATAAATACAATAATTGCTATTTAGTGTACGAATCATTTCCATAAATTGAAAATATCGCCCGTATTTTTTCCCAAAATGCCTGTCCAACATTTAAAAATATTCCATAGCCTACTTGCAAATCGCCAGTAACATATTTTGACAACAAATTAATTATCAGTGCTTAAAACTGTCGAAAGAAGAAAAGGTACAGTTTAAAATGGTACTTTTTGTCATAAGAAAATAATGTTTTTAGATATGATACAAAATTTTCATTTTTTTAAATTCAGTGTACCTATAATCTATATTAAGACGCTAATGACCTGTGTTGTCGAGCGTCTATAATTCACAATTCATTCATTATAATCTATACAATATGTATTATTTGCATTTTGTCTTACAAATTGCCTTATTTTTTCTTTTTTATCAGCATATATTATCTATTTTAAAAAACATTGAAAGCCGGGCCGGCCAAGCTGTTGGTTTAATTTTTCTGTCTAGTCTAAAGACAGTTTTCTCTCCCTAATACACGACTTCGACGCTACCGCGACGATATCCAAATGAAAGCAACTCCTTAGCAGGCGATTACGAGTTTTGAATCGCAGTTAAATTCCAGCATTTCTGGTGGAAAAAGATTTATTTGAAACAACGTGTAGACACACCGAAAGGACGTAGCGTTGCGGTGGCGTCGTACTTACGTATTATTAAATGAAGAGCGACTTATATTATATTAAAAAAATTATCTAAACTGCTTTCTGAAAGTCTCTTTCAATTTATGTTTAAAACAGTTTTAATTATCGTCGAAAACAGTAAACGCTTAAAATTATGAAAATCTACAAGCGAAGAAAAGCAGACTTTTAGCTAATATTTATGTAATTTCTTTTCGCAATAGACTACAGAAGTAGGCGGTCCTAATTTGAGCGCGAAATTTAAAGTCGATTGGCGTTTAAAAATGTATGGGGTTTAACGGAATATTAATTACTGTCAAGAATTAAATTAGTACGACTGTATATTACAAATATGGCTGAAACAATATAACTTCACGTATTAATTACTATTCTCTTAAAACACATTTCTTACCAAAACAATGACTGTTTCATAAAAATAATTAATAAATCCCGTCATCATTGGCTATACAAAACTTTATTTTGAAATAATTTTTTATTTGAAATTAAAAATGTATGAAAAATTTAAACTTGATTCAGCCAGTGACGTTTATTCTAACCTAACTTAACCTCGTTGACGTTTGTCGAGGTATAATTTAAGCAATTATAATTAATTATAAATTAAGTTTGTTCTTTCCCTTTGGAGTTGAAAAAGTGTTTTAAAGTCGTCTGAGCTACGCTAGATCAAGGGAGGGCAAGCTAAAAGAATAAAAAAAATGTTTTCATCAATTAGGCATAGATCAAGTAATCATTGAGGAAGATGCCTTTCCTTATGACGTAATACGTGAGCAGTTTTTGGAGAGACTATTGGGATCGCATGATCGCTCTACACTAGCGACACCCCTATTTCTATCAAGTACAAAACGCCACCCCATAACAAATTGCTTTAATTATTAACGACGACGTGTTTAAAAAACGAGGTTATATCAGTAGAATGAATGAAATTTGACAGTTGTGTCGTCAATTGGTGAACGTACGTTTAACGCAGATTCTAGTTAGAAGGAGACACTTGCGACTCCGTTACGCCTTCCTTTCCTAATCTATTTAACAGTTAGTAGGTATATTTTATTCAACACTCATGCACGCTTTTAGTGTTTTTTCGTGTCTGTTTTGCGGATCTTAAATGGCCGTTTATTGACTGGTGGTCATCATTATCCATTATGAAATGTTTTTCGATGCTATTATGAAAAACATTTGAAAAACCCGTTACATAATCAACCATTATGTACCTCTTTTCGATGCTATAATGAAATATGTAACTATGGCAACGAAGTAAATAAATATTGTATCAAGGCCAATATTTTTATTATGAGATGTACTGCTGTCAGTGAATGTTTGACAAGTCTAAAACCATGCATGTGTTAAGAATACAGTATAGTGTACAGCGCGTGTGCTAAATCTTTATGCTCCAGGCGCGATGTTTTCAGAAAGATGTATTTAGCACTCTAATTACACAATATACTATTATTTGCTAAATTATACAGGGCGTAAGTTTAGTCTGGAACAATCCATAGGAATAAAAAATTCCAGATCATCTGCGGCCAAAATTCTTGGATACGTCAATATTATTTTTTAACACGCATCATTTTTGATAGTCGTCTTTCCGGAATGACGTCATCGCCTCTTTGTATTATCAAATTCTAATTTCTGACCTGACATTTGCACTGAGATATAGCTGCCAAAAAGTAGACTGATCCTAATTTGATTTTTTTTTTGTTTTTTAAACTGATATTTTATTCATTTGGCACTCGGTGCATCCGTTATTTATTTATTTTTTTCAAAAAAACTGCTGAACATTCCACAGCTATATCGAATTTTTGTTCACAATATCTCGGCTTCTGTCAGTGCATATTGCTGAAATCAGAATTTGATAGTAATCTATCCAAATCTACCCGCTAAAAAACGTTTTTGCTCATATCAAGTCGAGGCGTCATAATTTTGGAGGACGTTCGTTTATATTATCTACTATACTTAATACTATCTATAAACTAAGGAACAGACTGTTGAAAAATACTGTTTTATACCTATATGTAAACATGATGTTAACCATAGACATGGAGGGTGGACAGAAAGAGAAAGAGATAGCTATTGTAGACGACTATCAATCTCTCTTTCTAGAATTATGATTGTTTTTTTGTCCTAACATGTATGAATATGAATATTCCATTTTCAAACAAAGTGACAACATAAAAAGTATAAAATATAGACATGGAGACGAAGAACCAATCACAATTCTAAAAAGATATGAGAATATTTCAGTTATTAAAACTTGCGTATTGATTTGCAGTAAAAATTAATAAAAATATATATAACATCTACATAATTCCACGAAAATAACATAACTTATAATGAATAATTCAGTTTCGTGAAAAGCAATCAAGTGGTGATCGAGTTGTAATTTTCCGGAGAAAAAATTGAAACCTTTTTCAATTAAATTTTAATTGCAATTTTTATAGAGTTATAAATTCGACGTAAAAATAAATCCATATACATATTCAGCGAAGAGAAATTGCTTTCATATTAAAACAATATGCTGATTTCTCAAAACAATTTTTGTGTTTACATATCAACTGAACTGGTATAATCGAATCAATGTCTTTCCTTTTTCAATGTTTTCAAATAATATTTATATATTTTATCATTTGTTTCATTTCAGATTTTTGCTATATTTACACCTACTTTCGAATTTTGTTTAAATTATTCTTTTAATGTTATAAGAATTCAGGACCGGATTTCCTCTAAGTGCCGCCCTGGGGCACCGTGAAAAATGCCCCCCACACTGAAGTTTTTTTCAAATAAAACTGAAGTGTTCTTAATTTTACACACATTCTTAATAATGAGAAAAAGTGTTTTATTTATTAACTTCCCATTGGAAGTTATTGTAATGGGTCCGAAAATCGAAATCAAAATGTATAACAAATTTTTATGTTTCAAGGTCACTACACTATTTTTAGAAAGATGTCTGTGTGTGTATGTGTGTGTGTGTGTACGTACGTACGTATGTGTCCATTTCTGTCTAAGACGAAATCTCGAGAATGAAAAATGATATAGACTACGTTAGGGCGCCAATCGACGCGTATTAACGTAAATATGATCTGAAAGAATTTTTTTCAAAATCGGTTCAGCCGTTCTTTTTTCTTAACCAAATAGACTCCAAAAAAGTAGATTTTACACAACATCTCCCGAATAAAAAATTATATCGACTTCGTAAGGGTGTCGATCGAGGCATGTTAACGTCATTTTGATCCGACATAAATTTTATAAAAATCGGTTCAGCCGTTTTTTTTTATTATTGTTGTTTTAATGATTAAAATGATTACTTTTTTGTGTAATATCTAATTTAATTATTAGTATTAAATATTTATCAAACTGGGAAGTTCGTCGTGTGGACCTCAAGGGTCGCATTTTAGTTCTAATAAACGACCCACCTCACGGCTTGTTTTAATTTATGAATGTTTTCACTTTCCAAATTTTGCCGCCCTGGACACTAGCTCCTAATGTAAATCCAGCACTGTAAGAATTGTTAGATATGAATTCTTTTAGTCCATTAACAAATTTAGAAGTTTGATTTTCATAACGGGTTTTCAGGAAAAGTACCAAGTGTGTTCGAAGTAAAATCCATTGTTTAATTCCCCATCTCCGGTTCTTCTTTTTATTATTTAATCCTAACTAATATTATAAATGCGAAAGTTAGTTTGTTTGTTCCGATTTTACGTCTCAAGTAGGTACTCAACCAATTTCTGTGAAATTTTGCACACGGGTAGGCACACTAGTAGCTTCGGCAATGAAGATGAATATAGGCTATAATAACTGGCCGGCCCGGCTTCGCCCAGGTGAAAATCGGGGGTAATTTCAGAAGATCGATTTCAATTTTTTTTTTCACTGTTCGATAGGTGATACCTACTTTGCTCACCTGGACGAAACCGGACCGGGCCACTAGTGTATTATAATCTTGTAACTGACGCGATAACTGCGTACGATACATATTTCACGAACCGTAACTCGTATTAACTTTTCACAAAGCGTCATTTTAAATAAATGAAACGAAGAAGTAAAATAACCAAGATAAAACTGTTCTTTTTTTATAATTTAAAATTTCATATAAGTAGGTACGTATTGTATAATTTCAGATATTTTAGGTGCCGCAGTTTTACAAAAAAAAATATATTTTATATCCTCTGCGACCAATAAACATAATATAGGATGACGTGCAAAATCGTGCTCCGTATGTTATTTGCGAGAGAGCGATCGCGATGGGACGAAAAATAAATGCAAAAAATAACACCAAAATTAATAAAAACAGTTCCGTTTGGATCGCCAAAAAAAGTATACAAAAAGCTAAAACATGTTATTTTGAACTGTTGTGGGTAACAAGTTATTTTCAACTGGCAGTTACAATTTGTTGCTAAAAATAACAGTTTCGGCAATCACTATTATATTACTAAGTGGTGACTGTTTTAGGTTAGTGTTATCGTGTAAATTTACCTTAATAGATAGCAGTTTTCATGTTTTTGTACCAACTGGTTTAAAATAACATCGATATCGTTTTCTCTTTATATTCCGATATTTTACGTATCTACTGTTACGCGTATCTATAATATACTATACTACTATACAGGTAGGTACAATATAAACACCATAGGTATACAGTATAGAGTACAGCTACAATCTACATGTAGAGTAGTAATGACACAAATCATTAGGGTTCAATTGTTATCGGCAAACGACAATGTATTAAATGCACCGTATTAAGGTACGTGCAGTATGGAGCTGGGATTCTAGATGGTAGCGTAGATCATAGCAGGGCTTGCTTAAGTCAATGCATTGTTATATATGCGAGCGTACACAATGAAGCAGTGAGTGTAGCAGGTATAAGCGCTGCTACAAGAGCTGCTAGATACAAGAATGTATTTCACCATTCTTTCAGCGCGCTGACTACTACAATCAACGTGTTACAACTGTCAAATGGCCGTTACAAGTTTCGCAACGGATGTGACTAGTTTAATAAGTAAAATTTTGCCAGTTTTTATTTAATTTGTTTTGAGTTTTTTTTAAGACGTATTTAAAAGTGTTAGGTTTCATACGTAAATATTCAAAAAACCGGTTTGGGTAAAATTTTAATTCTTGGTATAAATGATGAATTTCGCCCACAGGGTGGACATGGTAGCTCCTACCCAAATTTGTATTTAAAATATACCACTTTTTAGCAGAAGAACACAGATATTCGTCTTCGCTATTTTACATTTCAAACGCAATTTAAGCTTGTATCAATGCTAGTATCAAAGCTTCCTTGTGCAAACCTATAAGCGCTTATAATATCAGCCACCATCTACCATACATGCTACCATCTAGAATCCCAGCTGCGTACTGCACGTACCTTTATACAGTAAAATCGGTCAAGTGCGAGTAGAACTCGCGCCACGAGGTTTCCGTACCGTTACTGCAACAATTTAATTAGTGTCTATGTTAAAAAACACAGTGTAAGCTCGA
Source organism: Mongoloraphidia duomilia (assembly GCA_039654895.1). Taxonomy (NCBI): domain Eukaryota; kingdom Metazoa; phylum Arthropoda; class Insecta; order Raphidioptera; family Raphidiidae; genus Mongoloraphidia; species Mongoloraphidia duomilia. Next base: position 17,567,217 of record CM077518.1, on the reverse strand, counting down.
ACCTCACGGTTGAGCGTTATAAATAATATAGTTTATAATGATAATCATCGCGTACAGATGAGTGATAACTCCATTTTAACAGACTGTTATATTATGGTTTGATTCCAATAGAAATAATATAGTTTCGTGTAAGATGACGCCACTTAACTTGTCAGTATAAAAACATTAATTTATTGGAATAATTGATTAGGTAATTAATTATAATAATTATTATTTGCCGGGATTCATGCCATAACAACATACAATCTGTGAAAATTTCAACTAGCTACCTCTTACCGTTTGTGAGACAGAGCTCTAGGACAGACGGACGGACACACGGACGGACGGACAGAGATCGTAGGCAGAGTAATAGGGTTCCATACGGAGATACGGGACCCTAAAAATGAAAAGCAATACTCAAATACTATGAAGTCTGCAATATAAAATTAAAGAAAATGAACAGACTTCGAAAAGAGTAAAACAATTTTCTCCTTAATTTTTGAAGTTATACTTCTTTTGGCGCGTTATGGAAAAAATGATGAGAGTGAATTTTTAGGATGCGCGCGCATTGCGTCACGAAAATGTCAGGAAAATTTATCACTATGAAGTTAGTCGTTAGTAATAATTAGTCGTTACACCAGTCTTTGTGACACATAGATTAAAAATTATGATTTTATTTATTTATTTAAATATTATGTTTACGAAACTTAATTAATAAAAATAAAAATTCTAATAACTATTTTAGAACATAAACTTTCATTATAACAAAGTTTTATATTTTATTTTGATCACTGGCAACTACCCTATTATGATATGTATAATATGCCACGAGAAAAACGCTTTTTAGCGGACGGGCAAACTTAAATATTTCAAAATTTATTTTGGGTTTAAATTAGCACTCAGAATGAAGGGATTCCACTGTAATTTTGTTGATAATTTACTCCTCTATTGACATATAGCATAAAAACATCCTTGCAAGTTCTATAATATTGAGAATCACAGTTCACAATCTGTTCAGTGTATACCTATAGAAATAGCTGTTTGGTATCATTTACTAATAATTACAATATGTTGTATTGAAACTATATCAATAAATACTTGCATAGTAACTAGTTAAATTATAGGTTACTATATGTTCAGATTTTAATTACAGTTATTAATGACTGTCGCGGTATTAATAACTGATTTCATTAACTATAAGTGTTCAGCACAGCTATTCATGATTTATCACATGTCTTGTAACACATAGGTATTTGCATTCGACACAATTACGTAATATACATAGATTAAAGCTTTGAATAGTTTTGGTGTTCGAATAGTTTGAATAGAAATTTGTATACAAATTCCTTCCAAAACAGCTAGGTGTAAAGTGATGTAATCTGCGAAATGGCCGTGAAAACAAAACAAAAAGATGCCTACGTTGGAGATACGGACTTTTGAAATATTATCTTTTTTGTTATACCCTATGAAATAGCTGCTTTACATGCATAATTACATGCAGTGCGGGAAAATAAAGAAAAATTCAAAACATTTAATATTTCTTATTATCGGGCTCCAAATCGCTCGATCACCCAACTAGATGAACGTCAGTGCTTAGCAGATACCTATACAGGGTGTCCCACGACATGACTGCCATAGCCTGGGACTGTGTTGGTGGGGTGATTTCAAGTCAAAAATATCTAATGAACATATACCCGGAACGCTATCCTAACTGAGCTAGAAGCATTTGAAATTTTAGATAAGATAGTAGTAGGAATTCCCTACTAATTTAAAAACCATTTAAAAAGAAATCGCTTTATTGAATTAGTTGCTCAAAATGTCCACCCAGTTGCTGTATACATAGTCTAGCTCTTCTTAAAATTGAAGTGGTAGCTCTGCGAAGAGTCTCAGGATCAGCACGAATAGTTTTATTTTAATTATTTTAATTGACGTTTACTGTCACAATAAATACTAATGGTGATTCACAGCCACCTGGTCTTTTTAATAATAACAAATCCAACAGCCGAACCTAATACCTGCATTAGTGGGCATACTTATTTAAAATTTCAAATGCTTCTAGCTCAGTTAGGATAGCGTTCCGGGTATAATATGTTCATTAGACATTTTTGACTTGAAATCACCCCAGCAACACAGTCCCAGGCTATGGCAGTCATGTCGTGGGACACCCTGTATACCTATCTACACTATACAATGCCTATATAGAGTGGCGACTGTAATCTACACTAGAAGTAAAGTTTGCTACACAAATCAACTGTCAAATTTTTTAAAAATACTGAAAATGAAGTGCAAAGCCGCTATTTTATAAAGGGTTTGACAAAAAAACATATATATCTCGTGCGCAATAATATGTTAAAACTCGCTATCGCTCGTTTAAACATATCACTTACTCTTCAGTAATATATGTACCTTATTACGAGAGTAGATTTACAATCTACTATTTAGTTGCAATTTGATTAGTGAAGGTAAAGGTACTGTTTCACGATCACTTACCAGTGTTTGATCACTTTTATATATTTTACTAGCTGCCTATTCCAGCTTCTCCCGGATGCAAATCCCTAATCTCCCTTTTTGTCGTAGCGTAATAATATATAGCCTATGTTGCTCGTCGAGAAGTAGGCTTTTAAACAGAAAAGAATTTTTCAAATCCTGTCAGTAGTTTTTCGAGTTTTGAGGTTTCTTTAAATTATACAACTTGTATATAAATAATAACTGACAACATAATATAACATATTATAATACATAATATACAATATATAAATGCTTATGTTAGCGTTACTGTTATGGCGCGTTTACATTCGCGCTCGTGTTTCGCCTCGTTACTCGCCGACATTCGCGAGTGGCATTCGCACGTTCTTCCCCACAACGTGAATGACCATTTACACATATTGGCGCCCGTGTTTCGTCTCGTCACAACGCGCCGAGTGTTCAGACTGGATGCTTCGGGTTCCAAATAGCAGGTGCACCATGGTAGAGTTCCAAGAATTCTAGTACTTGCCTATTACTCCACTCCATTTTTCAACTATACGAAAAAACACGTGTTAAAAGTAAACGCACTCGTTACGAACTTAACAGCGAATGTGTAAACACTGAGTTCGCCTCGTTGCAGTTGTCGCTACAAGGCTTTGACTCGTCCCGAAAAACCGCTTCCAAAGCGAGCGCTACGAGCGGCGAGACGAGTGACGAAACGAATGACGAGTGAACCGATCACACATTCGCCTCGCCATTCGTGAGAATGTATAATAAACGCGCTATTAGGAACATTCATCGAATGACGTAACATTCCAATGCAATACTAGAAAAACCAATGTCACCGTCAGGATTCAAACCCGGAACTTCCAATGTCATTAGATGGGTGTTCCTAACAGTAATGCTAACATAATATTTAATATCTGGATGACCGAGCTTTGCTCGGATGCAGACTTCAAAAAAAATAGTACTTAAAGTTCCCATTTCATCAAAATCGTTAGTCGTTTTTAAGAAAAAAAAATTACATACCTATAAGTAGATAAAGATTGACTGTCAGAGTAATTTGACATAAATAATGAAAATAGTTTGTTTTTTCCAAAGCCTACTCACCATACGACACTGTTTTATAACGTTAAAAAAGATATTTTTTAAAATGATAAAATCGATAAGAAAACGATTTTTTCCAGGGATGAGACCTAGCTAGATCGATTTTTTGCCCCCCGAAACCCCTTTTCGGTAAATTTGATCAAAATCGTTAGAGCCGTTTTCGAGAAAATATTTATATAGGTACAAAGGTACATATATACAAAATTTGCTCGTTTAATAATATAGGGATTTTTAATTAATGTTTGTTTAAAGTTGTAATGTTTCGTATAGCTACCTATTTAATCTATAATATGCTCTATGAATGCAAAAAGAATTTGCACGTGATTTACATATTTATTGCTTGATTTGTAACTTATTTTTTTAATTACTCTTGGCACCGGTGAAGTATATTGTAGGTGAAATAAGGAATTACTTAAAATATTAACAGATGAATAATCACGGACCAGTGTCTTTATACTACTACTATACAATTTGAATTTTCTAAAGTTATTCGAACTACACTCTATTTGTATTTTGTTTTCTGCAATCAGTTCTGTAATAATTCTGTTCTGGTAAAGAAATATCTTTCTGTTTAACATTACCGGAAACCTGCAATATACAGGAACTGAGTAGATACACGAAGAGAAAGGTAGAAGGAGATGGGTCGATTTAACCTATTTAGGCGGTGAACCGTTAAGTTAGATAAAAGTCAAGTCCAGAACTCCATGGATACACGTCCGATCTTATACAAATACAATGTGTTTAACTAATGACAGTCGCATGCTCAGAAACACTGTCGGTACCTTTACATTGATCTAATTCTAGCATATTATGCTCTATTCTGTAACTTTGAAAAGACGCTTATGACCTCTGTTGTCGAGCGTCTATAATCTACAATATCTATCTACCTGTAACCTTGAAACCAGCTTCCATGTTACTTTTGTAGTCATTTTTGCCACAATAACAGGGCCATGGATTTGCAGAATTTGCGTCAACGGGACACGCGTTGTTCAACTTTTTTTAAAAAATTTAAAATCTTTGCAAATACTGAAATTATCGAACTTCCCAACTAAATTGTTTCGATTATATTACACAACAAAAAAACGGTCCTTGTATGGATGGAAACTATTTTTAATATTGTAACAAAACTCGTTGGTAACTTTGGTAAATATTTTATTTATCTATTCTTTCACAACAGTGACAACCGTTTACATGCTTTGGACAATTATTGTTCCTCACTTTATTCACTGTTCGCTTTTAGTCTATTTTCCGTTGGTCAGTTTTGCTTGACCGTTGGTCAGTTTTTGTTGACCAACACTTCGTCACTACTTGACCACTGCTTGACCACTATGTGTCCACCATATGTCTGTGGTACGTATATTGTTCACTGGGTCCACTATATGTCTGTGGTGGTAGTATTTATTTGCCACCTGCAGATATCTTCCACACTGTCTGTCACTTTGCACCAGAAGATTATCTGCACTTAATCACTCGAAGATCTCGTCTGTCACTCGCAAATATCTTCCACACTGTTTGTCACTTGGTCCTGGAAGATTATTTGCACTAGGTCACTCGAAGAACTTTTAACTCGCTGGTGGTATATTTATTTCCCGTTGCACTTTTCACGTCTGCTCTCGTTGAGAATGTATACGTGACTCTGGTGTTTCATTCTTGCTCTTGCCTATATGAACTTTCCTGGTCATTTTATATCCATGGTGGCGGGTTTTCTTATTGTTGTCAACCAGAATATTTCTTCGCGCTCAAGGCTGCGTGATCCATGTTAAGCCAACGAATCAAGGCTGTAACCAGCCTGCCCAGATTCGTTACAATATAAATAAGGGGCTTGGTGTGTGGATAAAACCACACTGCTTACTTCCCATTGGGTACCTACAACCTTAGATATTAAAAAAAAAACGCTATCAAAATTGCCTGCAAACCTAACCAGATGTTCATTATGTAAATAATGTGTCGAACGAAATCATTATTTGATCGAGAGATATGCGAGCCCAAAAAAAGTTCACCAACGTACGAACGAACGTACGTACACACAGAGAGAGAGAGAAAGAGAGAGAAAGGAAGGGAGAGGAAGAGAGAGGGGGAGGAAGAGGAAGAGAGGGAGAGAGAGAGAAAGGGGGAGAGAGAGAGGAAGGGAGAGAGAGGAAGAGAGGGGGAGAGAGAGAGAATGGGAAGATAATAAAGGAGTACTACGTACTTAAAGACAAAACAAACTTTTATTACTACCCTGTGTACAAGTATAACTTGAACGAATGCAGTTGACACAAATAATTACCAACAGTAAATTAAGTTAGCATGAAACTGTAAATAACGTCGTTTGTTACAAGGACGCTCGTAAGACATGTTTGTAAACTGTAAGCCTCATTAAATATGATACCATATTATATAATTATCATGTATTGTGTGTGTTGATAGCACGATTGAAAATGATCCGTTAAAATAGTCCGTGTGAAAGAATTTAAAGAATCGAAGCGTAATTGATTGCCGTTTTCTTTAGTTTAAATTGTATTGGTAATGTTGAAATACTATTAAGAGTAAGTTCGGTTTTGAGCTCAGATCGATCTGTAGAGTTTGAATTTACATAAATTTAACATTGCTCTATATCTATCTTTATCCCTCGCTCACCTGCATTTGTGAACCGATTTTGATGATTATTGTTTTATTTAATACGGCATACCTTCAGAGTGGTTTCACATAAATTTTACTAAAATCGGTTCAGAGGTTTTCTTTTTTTAGTTAAGTAATCAAATGTCAAAACAGAAGTCGGTTAATAACGTACTAACTACCACCTAAAAGGGGAAAATAATAAAAATTTTGAGGTCGGCGCTAATTTAATAAAAGTAGACATATAGACAGTTTTATAGTAAATAAATTGGCGCTGACCTCAAAATTTTTATTATTTTCCTCTTTTAGGTGGCTTTTTTGAAGGAGGTTTTTTAAAAGTTATTTTTTCGTAGTGGGTTCTAGTTTTTTTTAATTAAACTTTTATTTTTATTTAGAACTTTTTAGTTCTGGAATCAATTCGCCAATCCTTTCATTTCGTACCATACCACTAATCTTTACAGACATAAACATAGGTCATAGTCATACACAGACTATGCGCGTAAGGATGTCAACTCGAAAGCATTAACCGACAGCACGGGGAAGGGTGACTTAACGAGCGACGACTTATAGAGGGTCTACTGTACTCTCTACCCTCAGATTACTTTTTTTTTCAAAATTGTGGTAAAATAGGTGTTCTATAATAGAACACCTATTTTACCACAATTTTGAATTACAATAACTTCCAATGGGAAGTTAATAATTAACTTCCCATTGGAAGTTATTGTAATGGGTCCGAAAATCGAAATCAAAATGTATAACAAATTTTTATGTTTCAAGGTCACTACACTATTTTTAGAGATATGTCTCTCTCTCTCTCTCTCTGTGTGTGTACGTGTGTACGTACGTATATGTCCATTTCTTTCTAAGACGAAATCTCGAGAATGAAAAATGATATCGACTACGTTAGGGTGCCAATTGACACGTATTAACGTAAATATGATCTGAAAGAAATGTTTTCAAAATCGGCCAGCCGTTCTTTTTTCTTAACCAAATAGACTCCAAAAAATTAGATTTTACACAATATCTCGCGAATAAAAAATTATATCGACTTCGTAAGGGTGTCAATCGAGACGTGTTAATGTCATTTTGATCCGACATAAATTTTATAAAAATCGGTTTAGCCGTTTTTTTTCAATTATTGTTAAAAATAAATAATAATTATGTTTTAATGATTAAAATGATTACTTTTCTGTGTAATATCTAATTTAATTATTATTATTAAATATTTATCAAACTGGGAAGTTCGTCGTGTGGACCTCAAGGGTCGCACTTTAGTCCTAATAAACGACCCACTTCACTGCTTGTTTTATTTTACCTTGGTACGTGGATGAAAAATTTTATACCATTTTCATCACGAAGGGCGACGTATAATCTTTAGTTGTTTCTTCATAATTTACTTAAAAAATAATGATTCTGACATGCCTACAATTTTTTGTGTGACTAAACATTTGTTATCGAGCAATACTTTTTAGTATTTCCCTTGAGATTTTTTAAGCTTCACTTAACGCACACCAGGTAGACGCCCGTGTGTATTGAAGCAGAAAAAGATTTTCTTGGATGTAACAAGCGTAAATGAATGAAAACTTTAACTCAGTCCAAATTTTCTTAAATTGTAAATGGAATTGAGTTTCTTTTTTTAATTTACTCGTTTTTTTTTAAAGTAATGGTGAATGCTAATTATTTATAAAAATAAAAAAAGGAAAACTATAGTACTACACTACCATGCACATGGTAGCGTACTTTTAATTACTTCCAGACTTTAACCCCACACAAGCTGTATTTGCACAACGGATCTTATAGTTAGTATACAGGGTGTTTCATTTGGATGTATACATACGATTTACATATTATAAATTGTTAATATTGTATCCAACAAGAGTGCCTGGGATTTAAAATTATTTAATTATTTATTTACTATACCTGTTTTATTATTGAAATCATAGACATAGAAGGTGGATCGTGCATTCCCTATCCTACTAATGTTTACTATTGGTATAAAAATGAGAGAAAGCGATAGCTATTCTAGACGACTATCATTATCTCTTGCTAGATTTGTGATTGGTCCTTCGTCTCCATGTCTATATTATATAGGAACTTCTTATGTAGACAATTGACATGTTATTTGAAAATTGAATATTCATATTCATAGCAACCATACAAGTTAGGGCGAAGAACCAATCACAATTCTAGAAATAAATAATGATAGTCGTATACAATTAGCTATCTCTCTTTCTCTCATTTCTGTGTCTATGATTATAAGTTGTAACTATGAAAGTGATATTCTTATTTGTCAAAGCCTACTTGTGACCAAACTTTCTTCTTATTGGGAAAAAATGTTAAACATTCCCATGTAAAAAATGGGACCTCGGTCGCACACTACAAATATTAGTTTTCAAAACAAAATACGCTTTTAAAAAAAAAATCGCTACTTATAAGTAGTAATTTTATTATTGCATTCCAATGTTCTTTGGGAATTAGCGTTCCCAGGGACCCGAGCTCGTACCAGTCGGTTTGTGTATGCCGGCTGGCGGTTTTTAATACACAAATATGTTATATTTTGTTGTGTTGAAGACGCTAATGACCTGAGTTGTCGACGCGTCTATAATCTACAATAAATAAATAAATAAAGTAATTTTATTAGTGGATGCCAACTATCAGAGAACATAATTTTTAATCTTACAATAATTATTTAGAATTATATTTTCAAATACGGTTGCAGTCTTTTTTTTATAAATTATATTAAACTCGAATCAGTACACTGACAATAATAATCAATATCGATGGATATTAAAGTCATTCTCATATATTTTAACAGATTTGACTATTTCTGACACATCATTAAAAAACGATGTTGGTATATTCGTGTCCATAATTTTATTAATCTTGAAATATCGCAGGGAATTGGACAAATTAAAAAAGAGGAATTAACATTAATTGTTTGTTATTATTATATTATGTAGGTAGGTTTTATATATTAATTGATGAACGCGCACAACATAACATGGTTTCAATTGTCGTATAGGTAAATATAGTCTCTGAGAGCCAACTGCTGGAATTATCGGGGTCAAGTACAAATTTTCAATTTTCAATGTCTGTACAATATTTATTGTGTTTGACTAATAAATATATTATTATTATTATTATTAATTTTCAATTTTTTGTTAAATTTTTACATATTAGAGCCTTGGAACTGGGGATTACTTAACAGACAATACATGGAAACGCCATGCAAACAACGGCATCCCTAAAATATCGACTGTTCTTAAGCCCTTTATAGATTAGAAGTTATTCTAATATTATTAAAAAAATATATATTAACGCGAGTATTTTTTTTCTTTTTCAGGATGCGAGAATACGTGGAAGAAAATGAAAAGAATGACCCATTGATTCATGCGCCCGATAAGAAAAATAATCCTTGGGCAGAAAAAGGCAAATGCGTCATTATGTAGAGTCATCAACATTATTATATATCACCGTAATCACCTCATTCACCATATTCCATCACCTTATTCATCATCACCCAATTTATCATTCCCAAAAGATCATTATTTCGTCAAACCCCTTCTCTGAGTCCTCTGCACAGCCTTTAAATTAAAATCTCCTCTATTTTCTTCAAAGGTCATTTCATAGGCACCATCATTTCAAGCCCTTCTCTATTTCGTCACAATTACTTCACGTCTTTCCTTATTGCTTTAAAACACACATCACACTCTTTCTCATACCCCCACATCGCTTATACAATTCTCAGGGGATGTTCTTTGAACTCACACCCTTTCCTTCTCTTTCTGCTTTTACTACACGCATTCTACACTTTCACGTTTATTTATCTCAATTGGAGATCTCTAAATTCCTTCAATTTATCTTGTTCCTACAACGTGTCAACACATTTTGTCATCGCTTAAAAATATTTTATAAATACCTACTTATTTCAAACGCATGGTAAATATATAGGCAACGAGGTTTTTAAATATTCAAAATTAATAACTTGTAATTTTTCAAGTTTTGAATTTTTAATTTTTCTAGGGCAGTCTAGAAAAGTTTATTTGCAACCATTGTCTTAATTTTTAAATAGGTTTGAAAAATTAGCTGAATTTACAATCAAATTTTAAGGCGTGTTCTTTGATTGTACAACTCGGCTAATTCACTAAATCGTATTTACAGTACTGCTGCCAAAAACTGTAAGCATTGTTGAATAATAATTTCACAGATATTTGTTGGAAAAAAACGTAATAATTGCGTCGATTGCAATTTACAAAGGTATGTATATTTAATATTACATACTTTTCATTTTGTAATTTACGTATATTAAAAAAAGTACATACAAAATAATAAGATATGTCATTTATATTTAAATGCGGTATTTACAAAAACCGACTTTTATAAATAATGTCAGAGCTTATGAAGAGGTTTGATATTAAACTAATTAATAATATCTAAACATAAATTTATTATGAAAATTATTGATATTATGAACTGCTGTAATAATTTTTAAACATTACTTAATATCACTTCATAAACAAGTTTATTATTTTAAGACAATGCGTATAATGGATAAACTGTAGAAAGTCTTTTGTTTTATAAGACAATAAAAAAAGTGCGAAGACAATGGTTATGTCTCATACATAAACTCGAATAAACATTAAACTCTGAGTTATATTTTCATTTTTTATTAGCCTGTCAAAAGGAAAAGTGGTGACAAAGAAAATTACTTTCCTTCAAACATTTCGTATTATCCATATTAGATTTGGAACAAGCGAATGAAGATAAGGATATTATTAACAAAATTGTTATTTGATGTCGATAAAATTTTTCAAATAAAAAGTGCGATGGTATTCTTATAATATTAGAATGTTTATTTGTATCGAATAATAATTTAACCTAGAATGATGAACTGTGTCAATCAGTTTTCCATAATTATTTCTTCTTGCATTACCCTCAAAACACTACTTCTTCGTGTGGTATTTAAAATGCACCTCTTTACGCTGCTTTTCTCGCACTCTTCCAAATGTCTATTGTATCTTTCTTCCCCATATACTGAGAATTGTGATATCTTCTTTAGAATTATAATCACCATCTTTCAACCTGCATTTCGTATATCATACTGCTATATAACCATTCTATATCCAATTGACTTTAGATCAATTATTAGACCCTTCATTATTATTGATTTGTTACGTTCTCAATTCATAATTTTTGTGAATGAACTGAAGTTTTATTATACATTCATCAAACACGTCATCGAATCAACGAGAAGAATGCCTATACAATACTAAACAAGATTGTTTTATTTGGAAATGGACTTTTCGTAAATTGACGCCGATAAAAATGTTATTATTTTACATTTTTACTGAAATATATCTTCTCGACAAATTCCATGAATAGTTTTAAGAAATTGACGTAAGAAATATATTTAAGGTATGTACCTACTTAATAATACTGATAACTTTTTAGTTTATTTAGATATCGTTTATCTCGAAAATTTTATAATGTAGCACTGGTATTTAACGAAAATAAAAAGCTATAAGAATAGCTGAATAAATGCCTATAGTGTAGCAGCTACGCGTCTTCTTAAAAAAAATACCTATGCTGCTATATAACAAAAAAATGTTTTTGCCTCTTTAGTTTAAACAGAGATATCGTCGATAATTTTCCGCCATTATGTAGAGAAAGTCATTCTATTTACGATTATATCGGCTTTAATGGGGTTATCTTAAAAAATAATCGAAATAAAGGCCTGGGGAGTCATGTCTGGGACACCCTGTATTAGTATGCAGTCAATGCTTCAGCATTATCCTCATAAATTTTTACACATGTTAAGTTCGTATAATGAAAGGTGATACCACAAGGAATCATACGGAAACTTATTCAGGAAATGAATAGGAGATTGAAGGCTTCTATCCTGCGAGTAGCAGGTAATACGTGCTAGAATATAGTTATATTTCGCTTTGTACAATACCTGTTTGATTCATGCCTAGACGTAACAATTTGTCAACATATCTCGCTTTGAACAGATTAAAGCGAACTAATTTGTTATCAGTCCAACTTTTAAACGCAATAAACTTTACCTTTCAAAACTTCACCAGTTATTTCTTTAGAAAAAGAAATAACCGTAGTAAACCAGTGATTGAAAAAATATAACTGCATTCACAGCATATTTTAAAGTTTTCCTTAATTAATTTAAATATTTTTTAGGACTCTACTTAGTTTTCCTTTTCTAATCGAGTCGGGTATTAAATAAAATAAGAGTAGAGAGATCTTTTTTTATTTTTATTTGTATATGGCCTCAGTTATAGCGGGCGTTTATATTCTACAATATGTTTTCCGATAACTTTCCATTCCTTGTATATTATATGAGTAGTCTATACCAGCGTTGCCAACTTAGTGGGATTCCCACTAGATCTGGTGGAATCAGCTACCTACTTAGTAACTAAAATTTGTCATCTAGTGGCAGTGGGATTTCTGGTGGTATTGTGAAATTTTCTGGTGAGATCTGGTGATATTGGAGTATTTTCAATTATTCGTAATTAAAATTGGTGTTAAAAATTTTTGGAATATTTGAATGACCATTAAAGAGACACGATAACTGAGTACTGACAACTTGAATTTCAATCAAGAAATAATGTAATTGTTTAAGCAATTTTTTTCTGATTTTTATAAGTCAAAAATTAGTCACCTTCAAGGAATTTCAATACACATTTTATGACAAATTTTACCATCAATATTATGGATCTGGAAAGAAAAATAATGTATTTTTATATAGAAATTGGGACTTCAAACATTATGTTCAAGAAATGTTAATAATTATTTAGAAATTTTTAATTTGTCAGTTTTAATGGTTTTCTAGTGGTTTTCAATCTATCATCTGGTGGGATCCACTTTTGATCGTTGGCAACACTGGTCTATACTGTATAAGACTGAGAGCACACCAATTAAGCAAAAGCATTTTTGCATAAACATGCTTTTTTCGTGTAGGTACTTAAATGGGACTAATTTTGTTGGACAATAAAGCATGTTTATGCATTAAAAAAATTTCAACTTTCTATCCTGTCTCGTTAACAGACAGACCGACGGGCGGACAGACATTGTTACTACAGCAATTGGACTCCGTTTGAACCGTTTGGGTACGGAACCCTAAAAAATGAGAATGCTTTACGCCGGTTTATGCATGTTTACAATTGTAATATGCAGACTTTTCACTTCATTTTCATTATTTTCAAAAAATTTTGACAACTTTACTTTTATAGTAGGCCGTGAGCTGCCGCAAGTGCGCACTGTGGAAACTGTTTATACTTACCACACTAGTGTGTTATGAAATCACTATCAGCACATATGCCTGTTAACTTTTTTTTTGCGGAGGAGAAAATGCGTTTACGCACGCCCTGGGTAGTGTGGGACTTGGGCGCAGCCTCATACCCACTAAAACCCCCTCTAGCTCGCTCCATAGGTTCTCCCCGCGATACCGACAGCTGTTAACTGACCCATTCCATGCATACATAGTACATACTCGCATGTAAAATAACTATTTTATAGTGGGTATGGCAAAAATAAATGAAAATATAATATTCAACGCTTTCCAGTAGCCATCTGTCTGTTGAACCAAGCTTACCCGCCTTTGTGGAATGAGGCGGGTTTTTTTTGGAACCTTTGAAAGTCATAAAATATACAACAATGTGTAACTTTCTTGAATGCCATGCTAGGGTTTCATTTTCACTTTTATAATTTTAAATGTTTTGTTTTTTCAGAAACGTTTTGTTTTTTCAAACAAAACCAAATCATAATATACTGGCGAAGTTTACCATCAAGGAACGAGAACACCGTTGTTATATCCTTGTTAAATATTTTAGAATATTGCAATTAAACATAAAAATACATTCAACAAAATAATGGAAAATGTTTTAGAATCGACATATTCCTCATTTGGAAAATAGCGCAGTGGTTTAAACAACACTGGTATAAAAATATTTTGCATGAGGCATGATCTAAACTAAAATAATTAAAAAAACAGTTTTACATTAGTTGAAACAAAAGTATTGTACTTAACAATAGATTTTTTAATATAATTTGAATAAGTATTGCATTTGGAGGAGGGGGACTATTATTTTATACTAATAATAGGACAGTTTGGATTTATTTGTTAAATATATTGTCAAAATACTGTGACAAATATTATATAATATAATATGAACTTTTATCAACACACGATATGAAACGTAAAAATGTATTGTTAAAGTATTTTGCTCTGATATTTCGAATAAAACAGACAATTGTTTTAAACTTTTTTAAATAACGTGTACTTCTAGTCATAGATTTCACTTAGTAAATAATATAAATTTTACGTCACATTATTTGTTTAAATAATTTCAAAATTATTTATATATTTTTTTAATTGATTTTTAAAGAGGATAGATTTTTATGTTTATAAATGTCCAAATTTATAATATAGAGTACAATAAAAATGTTCTAATTTTTTCTATAAAAATACTTACTTATGAGTAAAAATTCTGATCGATCAGGTTCTTTCTTGCAAGTAAAATTGTCTATCTTCTTTTTAAATTAATTTTATTTCATTGATTATTCTATTGGTTATTTAGGGCTGTAAGATTGTAAAAATAATCTGAAAATTAAGCATTGTAATATGAAAAAATGCCCGATTTATTATTTAGTTTTTTACGTTTAGTCAAAATACGGATGCCGTTATTGAACATGTATTTTATTCAACCCAAATTTGCCGAAATATGCTGAAAATGAGCTTTTATGGTCATATCAACATTCATGACCATCTACCGACAAAACAGACTTTAATGTAAAATTATGTTGCTATATTTATCATCACAAAAGTATTTTTTTGAAAACATAACTTATTATGTTAAATAATTATAATTTTATCCGCATATTATATTGGAAAGCAATTTAATGTAAAACGAGCGATGCAACTTTGGAACGACCGAAAATTAAAAATAGAGCAACTTCCGATCACCATCTTCAATAATGAAACGATTGTTCGATTGCGTGCATCTTCAATCTTATTTTACACAAAATTGTCAGTGTCTTTTAATTTTTGCTTTGTTAAAATAAAGGTAATGCTTAATTTGGAAACGGACGGTGTTAACAACAATGGTCTTTTCTTCCGCTTTATCCCTTCTTGAAAATACTGTCCTTAAATTAAACTCTCTTTTTAAATACCCTGGCAGTTTTAAAAATTACATATTTAAATCTTTTTTCTGATTTAAATAATATAAAATACGACGGCGGTTATTAAGGTACCGCTAGATAAAAATACTATTGTGACATTGTTACAGATTCAAGCCATTCTCAGATTGATTTGAATCTGTACCGACGCTCGGTCAGCCGATGTATTGACATTAGCCGATTGAGTCATTAAAAAATATTACTTAAAATAAGAATAATTAAAATTAAGGGAGGATAGATGGCTGTCAGGATAAAATATTTAAACATAAATAAATCGTAACTCAACAAATAACTTAATTATCAAATATTTCCATGAAAGTTTAATTTCTAATAAAAGATGTGCGTCAATAAGGAATCGGCCAACAGTAGTTCCATATCGATTCGATTGGTTCATTCGTATTTGACGCACATTTATTGTGTTTTTTGAATCGACTAACCATCGAACGCTTTCTGACCTTCGTCACCGTTCAATGGTTAGTCTTCTGAGTGTTTTTGCGCGTCAAAAATAAATCGATGCGGAAAAATACTTCTCATTTAGTATTTAATAATTTAAATTCGATATACAGTAAAATAATAAAAAACGACGATATAATAGTCGATAAGTATCTAATATTTATTACTGCAGACAATAAAAGTCTGCATTAAATTATTCACTTTAGTCGACCATATCCGGTTGAATTTATCAACTTCCGGCTATGGCCGCCATATTTTGTCTTATTATTAAAATAACTAAAGCTTTCTGTGACTATTGCTTAGCTCTTAGTAAATTTAGAATAGATTTTTGTGTGTTACATACTATTATTATAACACTAACTATTGTAACTTAACACCATTATTGAGTAAGTATAACCAAGACCTTACAGATTAATATTGTTAAGTTCAATTTTATCGTTACTGCATCATAATATTTCGGGTCTTGGTTTATAATTATCGATATATTCACTTTTAATATTCTAATAAGACAACAAATATCTTTCTTAGAATAGAATTACAAACAAGAGAGGAAAAATGGATTAAAAACAAAAATCTACTTTAAAATATATAATATTTAAAGATGAAAAATATAATATAGAATAGCTTCAAATGGTCTATCTTTAATTATACCTATCTATGCAGTCTTATATTATTATTATTATGAACAAATGTTCTGGTTCTATTTAATAAATTATTAATTAATTAACACTATATGGATTATGGATTAGTAACATACTTACATATTATTCTTTCGCACTATTTTGTCGCAAAATGTTTCTATTTATAAATGGATATGTAATTTATAATTGACAAATTGTAAGCAAGAACACCACTATTGAACCAGCAACAGTTTGTTTAATATCCAAAACTTGTTAAGTAGCTTTAGTTTGAATAAAAAGTAATACATATATTTATTATTGAATAACTATTTATTAAATTATACATCTCCTATTACGTGAATGAAGAAAGAACAATATTTTCTGACATAAAAGTAATCAATGGATAAAGTTGATTGCAAGAACAGAAACATTATTTCAATAAATCAACAAAATACGACTACATTTTAAGCGTTTAACAGCACGGCTTTATAAAATCTTATAAAAATAAATTCATGTTCAAATGCGGCAAACGTATAAAAAAGTACTAGTACACTTTAATTAATGTTACACGATTTATTTTATTATTATCTTTGGATATTCGATTCGTAATAAAATAGTTTTAAAAATATTGATACCTTTTAAAAATCTTGTATTGAAATGTAATGTGTTATATTTAAAGAAATCATATTAATAAAATAATTACAAATAATAGAACATCTGTTTTTTTAATTTTCCTTAGAACGTTGCATAAATAATGATGGCACTACAAGATCATAATATTACGTACAATCAGTGGCGTATCTACCACAGGTGTTCCAGGTGGCAATCACCGGGGCCCCCTAACCTCGAGGGGCCCCCAATTTTTGAGTCAACTACTGATTGATTAATCCTTACACTATTTGTAATAATAGTTGACATTACTGTAATAAATTTTCTTAGCAAACTCTATATCGTTTATGTCAATAATTATGATTTGATGAAGACGACTGGAGGATTTATTTATCCTTAAATATAAAAGAGTGCAATATTATTATCTGAAGAATACCAGTAGAACTTCTTTTAATTACAGAGTCGTTTATATATGACGTAGAACATCTTGAGAATACAATCAAATGTTGATGGGATGATGATGTCACGAATAATTGGAAATTTTTCTTAGTTGAGTAAAGTGGGGGGACGGGGGCCCCAAAAAAAATTTTACACCTGGGCCCCGCGAAGTAAAGTTACGCCACTGCGTACAATAAGCGTATTGCAAAATGTAACTGTCAGTTACCAATTATGTTTTAACTGAGACGGTTGTTCTGTGTTTATTTTTCAAAATGTTAGTCAATTGATATGTATGTGTTGTTTTTTTTGAAGTAAATAGTTCCTTAGGCGCGTTATGTACTTTTTGCCTGGGTACTGAAAAAATGTGAAGCGTCCGAACTACTTCCGTAAGAATTCGCAACATACTTATATCAGAAAAACGACCGTGTAAACACTGGCTAGCCATAGCTCAGTTGGTTTAATCGTTGCGTTCTATGCATAGGAACTTGGGTTCGAGGCCCGATGGCAGCGTAGAATTTTTGGCGTTTTTTTTCTTTTCTAAATTCTACATGGTATTTATTTATATATTTTTTTATTTTTGTTATATTTTTTCTTTGACAATAATTATATTTTTTTTGAAACCAAGGTGGAATTAATTAAAAATACAATTTTAGTAATAAATTATTTTTAGTTCATAAATGCGCTATAATAGATGACACCAAAAATTAGAAAATCTGAAGTATTTACTTCTGTCGTGTGGTCATAAGCACACACCCATTTTTTTTTGCATAATATCTGTGTAGAGATAATAAAAATGACGGGGAACATGACATTCTTTTTAAACGGCAGATACCTATATCTAGAAATAAAAAAAATGAAAAAACGGTTGACCATGCAGGCCATCCGTGAAACTTCCCGCTGTCTAGTTTTGGTATTATCCATAAATAATGACCAAATGCACATCATACTCTCTTTTAAAAATGTTTCACAATTGTTAGTTTTTCAGGTTGCATTACTATTTGAAGAAAAATAATGTTCAATAAGTTTTTATGGGTTTTATCAGCTTTCAAATTGTAATTACCATATTTGTGCCAAAAGTAACAATTTTCGAGCTATTTCCAAACTGTTTTTTGGCCGCTTTGTGACCCCCTGTAGATCTATGCACCACCCTTTGAGGAAAAACAAAAAAAGTTAAGATCGTGTTCCATAACTAACAACCTATAAATTTAGCACAAAAAAAGAACGTAGTTCAACCCTTTCTATATAGGTACGCAGATATTCTGGCGATATGATTAATACGGTAACAGTACTAAAAAAATTAGACAAAAAAAATAACTAACGTTTATTTCATCATTCTTTCAAACAACTCGCTGGAAATAATTTCTTACTAATATTAAATTTTGTATTATTAATTATATTAATGTTTTACTTCGTAATTTACTAATATTTTGGATAACTGAAGCAACCTGTCACTTGACATAATGCAAATTGACAATTAGGAAGTTTCCCTTTTTTATTTTTTTAGTTTAAATCATAGTTCTAAAAATTACAAAATTAATGGCGGAAGAATTTTTGAAATATCTTTAAAAACAACAAAGTTATGCTACTTCAAAGTTTGAATTGACAATTCTCCAAGAAATTCAGTTTTCAGTCCTGGTGACGTCACGCGGCACGATATTTTTAAATGTTATTTTCAGTTTCTATAGCCCAATCATTTTAGATTTTTTCAAAAGATTAACTGTCGGATTAAAACATTTGACGCAGTTAGGAGTCCCCGCAAAGTAGATGAAGAAATCATATTTTGGCCCATTAATTAATTATGGGAACTATCCGCCATCTTGGATTTTGTGTTTTTGTCGAATTGCTCGCGTATTTTGCATTTCTCGATAAAAAAGGTAAGTAACAAATTTGTAGACAATTTAATTCTCTGCAATTCTCAATATTTTTTAAAAAAATTATTTATTGCTAATAATAAGCAAACAGTGTGAAAAATTAGGAGAGTGGCGCAGTTTTTTCAACTTTTGGACCATTTTTATTGAAAATAAGTGGCGCATTTAAATGACAAAGTTGTAGAGGACTCATTTCCTAACTGCTTTCGTACGAACAAGTTTTTCGTACGACGTGTGGATCACGGTCAGGAACGCACTCAACATAACGATTTCAATAAAATTATTATTAATCGTTAGCTTAAAGTTCAACTTAAAAAAATAAAGGTTAGGCCGTCGGAATGAATGAATGAATTGTAGATTATAGATTAAAAAGTTAGGCCGTCGGGAGGCAGCATTATCCCGTTATGTAAAATCGATAGAGGGGAAGGAAGCCGCGGGTACTTAAATAAGTAAAACCAATTCGTAGACAAAGAATGTTTATACAAAAGTTGTAGAGAGTTTTATCCTCTACAAGATTGATAATAGCAATTTTTTTCTAAAAATGGAACGGAACCGAGAAATTCGCAATAAACCGTCTATCGTGAACTTGAACCTCAAATATCTGGCAACGCTGGCACGATATCGACGGGGACACGTTTTTTGAAAACACCATAACGAAGGTGTATACAAAAATTGAGCTAACTAGAAAGTATTCCGCAGTGGAAATCTAAAATTACTGGGCTTTTTAGTAATTTAAAAGTTATTCCAAAAAAACACTTTTTTGATTGAAATTGGGTTTACGGCATTCGACGCAGTTTTTTGGGGAATAGAGCTGATTAGATTTTGGAGTCGATCGGTAAAGTATTTTAAAAGTTATTCAAAAAAAACATTTTTTCGAAAATTATATTTTTGAGATTTCTCAAAATCCACTTGATCGATTAGATTCAAATTTTTAGGAAATCTAAATTGAGTAAAACTCTTTCGAATGCCGCAACGTAATACCACTTTGCGCCTGCATTATCTAATGCCAACAATAATATCAATTAGTTAATCATTTTTAAAATATTTATAATTATTTACCTACTATAAATAATCTTTATTGAAAAATGAATTATTTTCTTGAATGTCACTTAACTGTCAAAATATTTTATTGAAGTTGTTATTAATGATTAATATGCAAATCTTTGAGATAAAAATTCGGAATTCATTTTTTATCGACATGGCCATCAGCTATCTCTTTTTGACAATAAAGATATTCAGATTTATAGCTGATAAATTATAATAAATACACACATTTTACTAACCGTATTACTGACAGGTTTTTAAGGTGTATTAATACAGATTTGCTTGAAGTTTAAAGGGTAACAATAATTTATTTAAAAACAATTTGAGAATTATTTTAAATCTTATTCTCGATTTTTACTTTATGTCGACCTTAGGGTGTAGGAAAGTATTTATTGTAATCGTCGGAAAATTTGACTTCGAGATTTTGATTTAAAAATGAGGTTTATAAAAATGTGTGTATGTGTGTGTGCATCCCAGTGTAGCGCCGAAACGAATCTACCGATCTTTTTCAAATTTCGTTTCTGAGCTCTACTAGACCCTATCTCTAGCCATTTTTGTCATTTTTATCCTACACTCCACAATAAAGGTAATTTACTGATGAACCAAAATAGAAAATTTCAATTTAAATATGCAGCTACTCATTTGTTTCGGAAAATTCCAAAAGGGATCGTTTACTGATTAACGAAAATAAAAAATTCCGAAAAGGACTCAAGCGATTTCGATCATATTTCATAAATCGGCATGTCAATACTGATTCTTCAATATGACACCATTCATTTTCGATTCATTTGTTTCAAAAAATAGCTAAAAGGGTACTTTACTTGCTGGCTTGCGTCCGTCTCGAGTGCGCATGTGCAGATTGCAGAGGTCAAGCGAACACACCGTTCTACAAATCGAAACCAGATTTTGAACTTAAGATTTTTAGAGAATTTCTCACGAGGGGTATTCTTATTTTCACTTTACTCCCCTAAATAAGCGTAGTTTCCTGATAAACAAAAATAGAAACATGATTTTCTCCGAAACGGCTCTAACAATTCTGATCAAATCTGGTAAATTCATAGTACATTTCACCCCTAACAATATGTTGTTATTGGTTTCTCCCCGGAAAATTTACTTAAAGGCAAAAAAAATTATTAGCAATGAACATAAATTTATTTTAATTCGAACCGCACCTTTCATTTATTCATAGCGCATCAATCACACACAGTGGCGGATTAAGCACTTAAATGCAACTACGCTCGGTATGATTTTAAAATTTTAAACACAGCATAATTTGATTTAGTTATTTTTGCTATTTTTTTCGACCGCAAAACCTTTAAAAATCAAATTTTTGTTTTTTTTATTCCCTGCGATACTGACGCTCTAAGCGCGTGCTTATTGCGTCTGTGTGGTGATTATAGGCCACTATGATTGACCATTAAGTTTAATATTGTATTGGTATATCTACTCAAAACAACTTAATATATAAAGTTAATATTTTCTTAAGATTATTGATTCCAAAGCGCTTTTAACTATACAAACAACGGAACAAATTTTCGTATCCATTAAAAATAATAATAATAATTTTTATTTGTTTAAAAGCCAACAGCCAATTGGCATGAACATCGTCAGATACAAAAGTTAAAAAAAAAACATTAATTTAATGAGAAATCTATTTTGTGAAGGCCAGCCTCAATCAACCGCCTCTTCACGATACACAGGTAGGGTTTTTACTGCTGTCAGCTATGAGCAGTTTATTAAAAATATAAAATAAATTTGTACTGCCGTTTGTCCACGCCAGTCCCTCCAAACTATTTTTTAGTCAATCCTGACGAAAACTGGAGTAGAATAACTGCATTTGTAAATGATACAGTAATTATCTGGAAAAAAAAACAAACAAACTGATTAGCAAAATATATTTATCAAAAAACAGGGTGGGTAGAAGTCGGGCTACTACCGCTAGTTTTTTGACGTGAATTCGATCAATTATTTAGGTTTCACCTTTACCAGGCATCTCGACTCTCTTCAGTGCTAAGCATATTATGTATCTTATTATGGACGGACCCATAATATTGCCACCACTGTCGCTGTTGGCACTTGTAAACTGTCTCTTCAGGATCGTCCACGTCCGTAGACACCACATTCGAGTCGATCAGAAGCGTCTAGGCCGAGGTAGAGGGCTGCGAACTTGAAGACGTCGAATTTCGTAGTCGGCGCTGAACACCTTGGTCAACCTGATTCGAGCTGGTTTGATTTTCTTGGGCTTCTATCTTCTTTAAACGGTAGCGGAGATCCCTCTCCGTATCCAAGAGTGGTTTTGGTCGGTCGCGAATGGTATTATGCATTTAATTTTGCTCTTCCTTGTTTTCGGTCTCGACATTTTATTTTCCGATCGTCGGTACAAATCTGTTTATGTTGCAAATTTTTCTTTTCGGTGTCAAAATATCGGCAATACACTTGTTTATGAAATACAGTTTAACTTGTCCTAAACAGACAAGTAGTTTGGTCGCTAGCTCGCTTCTTAGTGTGCGGCGACCGCGCCTCGACAATTTTTCAGAGCAATCTTCCGGAGGGTATCACGTCATTAGATTATTAGTATTATTCATTGAAGCACATACTTTTGTGTTGTCGCCAAATATGTCTTTCAAGCGGTATAAGTATTATTTTTCTATCTGCTATAGTTTAGCCGTACGAAGACGAAAGTACATCATTTTCGTCAGATGAAACGTAAGACGTTCATCGAATTCACGTCGAAACAAAAAATCAAAAACGCTGCTAGTTTCTTCCTCAAGAGGATATCAGGCGATAATTTGCTAAACTTTCAAATTATCACGACATTGTCTTTCTTATGTTTTTTTTTTTTTTTTGTTATAGAAGATTTCTAACGTAATGAAAATTATTAGCGATCGGAGGAAAATTTGTAATAATTGTAAAATGAAAATTTTGAGTCCGTAGACTGGAATGTTTCTGATTTCAAATAACGTCATGTAACAAACATTTTAAAGAAAATTTTCATCAAAATCGCGCACATTTAAATATACCTACATACCTACACATAAACATATACAAGTCGAACTGGTGACATCTTTTTTTAAGTCGGTAAATAGCATATTGCATTACAAGGGACGAAACACAGCGTTTTCAATTAGTGTGAAGTTTGCTGCCCTAGGAACGAGGGCAGTAATTCACACGCGTTGCATTCGCTGTGTCTCGTTCCTAGTAAATCCATATTATTTTTCACAAAAACTCTATTGACAATTCGATTTGAGGTACCTGCAATTTGGGCGCGCAAAAAAGCCGCAAAAATATTAGATCTGTCAGATCCATGTGAAATTTATGTGGGATTATGTCTGTAATTTTGACGTTTTCGAGTATTATATGCGAATTGATGTTGGCGCGACTCAATCGCTCTATCTCTCTCTTAATAATATTAAAAAACAGAGAAAACCGACAACTGAAAATTTTCATCATAAACAGGTACCGAAAATCGAATTTTCAATAGCGGCGTTATAAAAAAATAAGGTTCGTACTTACGGTAGTTAATAGTGTATAATCTATGATAAATACACCACAAGCACTAAAATTTATACCTCGCAAAAATATATTAAATCCACTGTAGTTCTTCTGTAAAAAATATTTATAGGTAGGTTATTACTTGCATCGAAAACAATATGCTATTTCAAACTTTAATATTAAATACGTAGATACCTCTTTTAAAAAGGAATTACAAGATTCGTTAGCATATAATAGACGACCAGTTTCTGAAAGCTGAAATGAAAAAAAAGTCTAAGAAATAGTTATGCAACAAGTGGCTTAAGTGACGAGTTATATGACAGTTGCGATTTTTCGAGACGAGCCTAAGGTTATGTTGCCTTTATACCATTCGGCTCGCGCGGTAATCACACTCGTTCTGGTATAAATGCATTGTAAATTATAGACGCTCGACAACAGAGGTCATTAGCGGGTATAAATGCAACATAACCTTAGGAGAGTAGGTACTGTAAAATGGGGGCTGTCAGATTCGTCACTTTAGACACGCGTTACATACAATATTTTTTGCAAAAACTGCTTCAAAAGTTCAATTTTAAGCAAATTAAATACAATTTAGGTAAATATTTTATTAGTGACATTATAGCAAAGTAATCTATAAAGTACTATTTTACGCATGTGTGTTTTAAAGTAAAACAAAATAATATTATTTTATAGCACGGAGTACGTTAAAATTTACTTCACGCACTACCCCGTTCGAACACATCAAAAGCTTCCATAAAGAATCACTTAACAAACGGTACACAGCCATCTAAAATTATACTTTTGATGCAAGTGTTGCAAAAAATATTTTTATCGTAAATTTGATTAGGTACTATAGTTTACCTACCGAAATTGCAATAGTGATTTTAATTAGGGAAAAGTTATTTATTTAGGGATCCAATAAAACGTCAGACTAATAATATTTGAAAAATATTCCATAGCCTCCTTACAAATCGACAAAAACCGATTTTGAAAAAAAAACATCAGTGCTATTATTCTCTAAACGACAACAAATAAAATGCCAAAGAAATTAAAGCTAGTTTTACAATTTTCTTTTTACTGCTGAGAAAATATTTTTTACACAACTGTTTTCGAGGTATAATAAAAAATGAAACATGTATTTGAATTTTATGTTTTTTTACATGCGCTGATGTTTTCAATAACATTTTTAAACGTACAGTCACCGTGTTTACATTTTTTGAAGCTATAGTTCTTTTGGCGCGTTATGGAAAAATGATGAGAGTGAATTTTTACGATGCGCGCGCATCGCGTCACGAAAATTTAACACCATGAAGTTAGTCGGAAGTTCTCACCAGTCACAATGTAACAAAAGCGTTTTCAGTTTTGAATAACATTAATAAAAGCTATCACTATACAAACTCTCGTTTATGCCGCTTTCGTTAAATATGAGTTCGTACTCCAACGCCTGTACTGTTTACATTATTATTTTTCATGATTATAATACCCTATTATATAGCACTGCTAAGATGTGCCGTGGTGTAATGGATAGCACTGCCGCGTCGTACGCAATAGGTCTCGGGTTCGAATCTCAACACAAACATACCTTTTTTTAAATAAAGAATTAGATGTAAATATAATAAATAAATATATTTAATAAATCAATAATTTATTAAATTAAATTAATTTATTTAATATCTTTATTTTATTATTTTATCGTCTTTTTTACAAACGTTTAGTACTAGGGCACGCAGGATAAAATTTTTGGAGTTACTTTTGTTTTGTTACGCCAAAGAAGTATAACTTCTGACGTGCATACATAAGTACACACACACTCTTTTTTTATTCCTTTGAAAACTTTGAAAATAAAATGCAACATTTTTGTTGCCATGTTCCTCTGCCCCCCTTATGTAAAGCGTGAACGTGATTGATAACGAACTGGTAGCAAATAATAGGTACCTGGTACCTACTTAAGAAAAATTACTTACTTGTTCCGTTAATTCAACGCAAGGCTTAGTAATCATTATTAAGAAAATAACATCCCACAACAGCCAAACAGCTTGATCAAGGCCCTTGTGAAATATCGAAGCACTGAACAAATTGTACAAGATGCTAGTAACAAATATCTGCATTGTGATAGTGGTAAATAAAATACAAATTCCAAATAACGAATTAATCAAAGCAACAATCTCGCAAATCTGAAGATGTAGACGATAAGCTTGTCGGTAAATTCTTACGTAATTGAACTCGTCCACAATTAAAGCAGTTCTTTTTTGATGAGTTAAATACTGATTTAACGTTTTCATCTGTTTGTTAATTATTATAACCAGGCCGGAAAATAAACAAACTGTTGAATAAATAATACCTGAAGCAAATGTGCAACGAATCGAAAAACAACAACTTGAAATTAATGTAAAGCCATTTAAAACAGACCTCAGTGTTATTTGTGTTGAATGTAAATAGTAAAATGCAAGTAATGTGACAATTTTTAGTTGAAAATTTTTCCCATACAAATAATTTACTTCAAGTAAACTTTGCAGAGATTCATTCGCTATATTTATTTTTGTTAAAATTATTGCTAATTTATTTTGGTTTAAGAACATGTAAACAGGCAGAAATATAGAAAATATTACAATTACATTTATGCCAATTGTTATAAATGATTTGAAACAAATATTTTGAAAATAACAGGAATATATCGTTGCAGTTGTCATTATAATAACCAAAACTATAAATTTTGTGCATATCAATGGCGTAAGAGCCGTAACAATAAAAAACTGTTTACGGTTTTCGAACACTGGTTCAACTACACAAATGTTATAACATCGACATAAAGTCATTAGAACACTGATGGATTTTAATGGACTATTGAGATATTCCCTCATTTTGCAAATTTAACAAGTTAAAAATAATTCAAAAGTCGTTCTCCAATACTATGTCAATACAAAAATCAAAAATACTAATTTTACTCGACTACCATTTCCTAAATATGAAATATTTGTACGCCTTAAAAAATTTCTGTCAGAATTATTGACGTTTTCATTATGTGTTTATATGATCAATATAATATAAGACATTATCGTTTCCAATGAAGCCCTATGATTATTGTGCAATTTCCCATTTTAGAATGTTGTCACTTTTAATAATACAGAATGTCCCGAAAGTAACGTCGGCGATTATAAACATAATCCTGTGATGTCCAAATAATGCGTTCTCGGCCGATATATTGATTTTGGGTGAAGATAGAAAAAAAATTTAATTACAAAAGTTCTATGAATTTTAATGGTGTAGTATAACCTAAAAATATTTTTGTTTATCCAGTGTGTCCCAGAGGAAAGTAATGTAAAGAATTATTGCAAGCAATAAGTTCTCAGCTCTGCCCCAGAAATAAATTTTCTTCAAAATTAAACGGGAAGTAAACATTTTCGAAATTTTGGATATCATGCCGACTGGAATTTTTTGGCCCATAAGGTAAATATGGAGAATTTTTGGAGTCTTATTCGGCCCCTTTTCAAATTTTTTAAGTTTAGAATTTTTCACGTCATTCTTGGAATCCCAAAAACTTGTTGCATAAATATACCCACGAAAGAACCTCTGGAAGGAATAACAGACAAGCACGGCATGGATTTTATATATTACTAGCTGCCCCGTCCGGCTGCGCCCAGACTGCAATACACTACTCACTCGCTTCGCTCGTTCGCCATCTATATATTTTTTAAAGCTTAATATAAAAATCGCGATTAAAAATCAGGGATTGATCGTACAAGAGTGAAAATTAAGAATTGTATGCATTTTTCAATGCTGAATCATGAAAAAATAAAAAAAAAATTTTTGGGGTGGACCACCCTTAACATTTAGCGGTATGAAAAATAGATGTTGGCCGATTCTCAGACCTACCCGATAAGCACACAAAATTTCATCAAAATCGGTCCAGCCGTTTCGGAGGAGTTTGGCAACAAACACCG
Source organism: Mongoloraphidia duomilia (assembly GCA_039654895.1). Lineage (NCBI taxonomy): Eukaryota > Metazoa > Arthropoda > Insecta > Raphidioptera > Raphidiidae > Mongoloraphidia > Mongoloraphidia duomilia. The sequence continues at coordinate 17,539,413 of CM077518.1, read as the reverse complement.
CGACACGAGAATTTTATAGATTATAGAAGGTATTCAGCTCTGTTGTAAATGCTATTTTTTCTGGTCCTTTCTGAAGCCAAAGAGTGGAAAAGGAAACTTCAATACAGCGTGTTATTCAATAAGCCAATAGAATTAAAAAAACATTAAAAATATTTTTAAAAATACTATTAATAATATTTTTATTTTAAGTTTTGGTACATTTCATCAAATATACATTATCACAGTTCAAATAAAATAGAATACAATAAGGTTAATTCTTAATCTAATGTTAATAAATATAAATACAAGGTTATAAGAGTTAATACAGAAGATAATAATTTAATTTTAAATAAGTAATTTTTACGCTGCACAACGTAGACAAATTGCCGAATTGTCGACAGTTAATGTAATTTTTAAGTTATTGCGTATATAGGAATATTAAGAGCACTGTGGTTTTAAACAAAATAAAACAATAGTTATAAGAAGTTCTTACCACAATAATTTTATTCGTGAATGTACATTTCAAGAGCTAAGCTCTCATCTTCAGCACATACTAAACTGAAATGTACATTCACGAATAAAATTATTGTGGTAAGAAGTGTCTAAACTATTGTTTTATTTTATTGCGTATATAAAAATATCCGCACTAAAATAATATTAGGGTATTTTTTAACTTTGATTTCATTATCCAGTCGCGTGATTAACCATCAACAGCCAACGCGAGTATTTGAAGTGCCGCAACAAGCAGTCAATTTCTTTGTTATCACAGCAGATGTGTAGTTAGCTTCAGGGCCGCAGTAAGGGTAGGGCGGAGGGGGCGACGGCCCCGGGCGCATCGAGTTATGGGGCGCCAAAGGCGCGCCAGTATTTTATGTGCCAGACTGATTACTACTAGGCAAAACATATAAAATATACAATAAATAAAAATATTGCAAAATATAATTACTAATTAAGATTAAAGAAATTATGAAATATTTGGCGATAATTTCTATAGAAATATCTATAGCAAAAGACTTGAATTATGAACGTTTAATAAACCAATTTGCTCAATTGAAGGCCAAAAAAGTGAAGTTTTGATTTTTCGTAGACCGTAGTTAGATAGGTAGTAGTAGGTACCTACCGACATTTTTTTTATAACGTTTATTTTGCAGTTATTAGTGAACATTTTTTATGTTTTTCATTTTTTTATGTTGAAATCTCTTATAAAAATCTCGTATCATGCATTTTTTGTTTTTTTGAGGGAGGGGGCGCACATTAAAATTTTGGCCCCAGGCGCAAGATTTCCTTACTGCGGCCCTGGTTAGCTTCTACGATCCAAGCACTGAGCTACAACCACTTTACATAAAATTTAATTCCTGGTCGTACTACTGATGTATCTTTACACTTGAAACGGCAAAAATCGTTAACTATTTATTAACTCTTACCAAAATGATCAAATAAGTTGCGGTTTTGTAATTTTAATCATTCTAATAAAAATATATAAGCACTGTGATTGGAGTAAAGCAAAAATAAAGATAGTTACTTCTTACCACAACAGTTTTACTGATGGATGTACATTTCGAAAGCTATGCTTTTATCTTCAGCAAACACTATACATGATGTATAGATGTATAGTGTTTGCTGAAGATGAAAGCATAGCTTTCGAAATGTACATCCATCAAAAAAACTGTTGTGGTAAGAAGTAACGATCTTTATTTTTGTTTTTAATCATTCTAGTTACACAAAATTACAATATATTTGTTTTATAAAAACTTTTTTGTAAAAATACTCAACTACTTTAAAGGCATATTTTTATAAATTAATATTTTTCTATTTATTTTGGGTGTTAGCGTAGTACTGAATCTGGTATTTATAAATAAAATAATATTTAATTACATATACAAGTATAACGTATTTCAAAATACTGATATTGATGCAGTGCTTAGTTATATGGGCTACGAGATTTTTTTAAAAATTATTACCACTAAGTACTCGTATATTAAGGCACATTCACTACAACACAAAGATCCGTATTTATATCGACCTTTAAGAATTTTTAAGGTTTTTACTTATTTTGATTGTGTGATGGTGATATAAAAATTAAAATACGTTTTTTGAAAGTTTTAATAAAGTAAGAATCTAAAAATAACCGATCACTTTGTCTTTCGTCTTAAAATGTTAAGTCGACTCTATAGGAACACTGAAATCCCCACTGTACACATACCAAACATTTTTCTGCCTGTTAGTCAGAGATGCGATTTATTTGAAATACTTCTATTTAAAATGCAAAATACTTATTTTGTATTTTGCATTTAAATGCCTTTTAGTAAAAAACATTTTGTATTTTATTTGAAATACCTTTCGAGATGTATTTTGCATTTTTAATATTCATTTCAAAATGCAAAATACTTTGTGATTAAGTTTAGCCAACATCACCAGTCAAACAAAATGAAATGAACGAATGACGCTTGTATTGCCGAATTATTTTAAGTGAGTATTATTATTATTATTAATAACATAACAGAATTTATTGATACGCGTACTGATAAATATGACCAAAATGTCATGCATAAGGTTATTAGACGTTTTTGTTCGGCTCGGCATTGTGTCTCTATTTCTCATGATAAATACCTAAAATAAATAAAAATATCTGAAATTTGGTAAAAAGGTATTTTATTTTGAAAAAGTATTTTGAAAAACGTAAAAAGGTCTATCTTCTATAAGGCATATCTTTTTAATTATCCAATTTACAACAAAAAGTATGTATAGTAAAGTTGTAGAGAATTCGATTCTAAACAAACAACCTATCTACCAATTTTCTGTAAGATGTACCGTTACGAAGATACAATGCAAAATCTGTTAGCAACCCCTTTTTCAAGTTGGCGGCCAAATGGGATGGCCGCTGAACCCGAGAACTCAATTTTAAATGTACATCGGCCCCCGCTAATTAACGAAAAAAAACCTTGTCCTACCCAAATTGCAAATTGAAACTAAAAAAATTTAACATTTCAGTGGACTGTCAGAATTCCGCTTTTTGTAGATAGGTGGAAATCTTTCGGTAGAATGATTTTTTGCTAATAAAATGTGATTTCGGTCCTATATCGTCATTCTTAACGCATGTCGATTTTCAAAACTTAAACCGTCGATATGTAATAATACTATAATACAAAATTAGCTATTCAACTTTGTGTTATTAAATTGACAATGAAATTAATAATTTTTGTTCCTACATTAGAAACTATTGGTAATAAATATTTTGAAAATTACCCTTATTTACGGATTAATTTTCAAATTAAATAGAATACTCTAAAAAACTGTAACTTAATACTTTGGTCACTAGTAATATTCACTTTATAATAATATAAGATTACGCATAACGCATCAACATTAAAAAAAGCTGTTATGGTAATCCCAAAAGCAATAACAGATGAAGCGTTTTCTGGAAAATCGGCTCCGAAATTTGTAACCATGATGGGAGGCAATTGAATATGAATCACTTCGAGATGAGCGACCTTGTTGCACAACATATCGGCATCTGCACATATGTTGAGTACGACGCAATGATGGATACATGGGGGTGCGAGGGGCCCCCCCTCAACTAAAAAAATTAAGATAAGACTAAAGCTAATGTCGTGTATCACGTATGAGCCTCTTGCTTTTTTAGGTTAAGCTTGTTCGGATGGCTTTACGGGGCCCTCTCTCTCGAATGAAATCCTAGATCAGCCCTTGGTGCAACGCAACGGTTGCAAGGTTCGGAAGGCTAGGTCGCATCGCCTTAAACGACATTCTCGAGTCAACGTGACAATATAAAGCTTTTGCGGCGATGATTGAACGTATGCTGAGTCGGCATTAAACGTTCCATCTGTTATTGCCCTGAATGAAATAATCGCCAATCGAATTGTAACTCATCTCTTCGTACTTCGGCTTTTTAGAGTAGTTTTAAATATTAAATAGTGTTAAAGTAATAAAATTAATAACATAAATATTAAAAATACAATATTACAATCTACCCGTCAATATTTCACTTAACCTTTGAGTATATACTTAATAATTTATAACCACGTTATTTCTGGTATTTTTCTAATTCGCTAAAATTTACGAAGCAAAGAAATTTCACATACTGATAAAAAATTACGTGTGCCACAAATATCACTGCCAATCGTATCGAATTATTTTTTAAAGATCTCAATTCCTGGCAGCAAATTAAAATTTACACGATCCATCAACTGAGAAATACCATAATCTACTAAAGTTTATTCAATATAAACGCACAGCGCTCTCTTACTCTTCTTAATCATGCAAACATTCTACAGTTTATTTAGTTAAGACATTTTTTTGTCTGATAGCACGACATAAGCCTCTTTTTATTCCTGGCACTAAATAAACCGCCATGTTCTTATTTAAGACGTTATCCTTTTCGTTTGCTTTGTCTTTCATGAAGTTGTTTTAACTACAGTTTAATATTTCATCTATGGAATGAAAGGGCATTTTTATTATAGTTGTCTCACTTGCACTGTTAAACTCTCAAAATGAACAACACCCTCCGCCATCCTTCTCAGTATGTAAATTTTATGACAATTTTTTGATTTGCAAATATGTCTCACAACTAAATAAACTGAAGTATCACACTGATTGAAATAGAGTAACGCCTTAATATTTAGTTTTAATTTTCTTCCAGCCATACAAATAACAATAGTAGAAAATTTCTTTATTAATGCTACGTTGAGCATTAAAATACTGAACGCATTCTAGGTAAACTTCGTGTTAAACAACACACTTTACTACTGTGCGTTATCAAGTGGCCAATAGCCATCTACATATTGTAATAGATTTAATTTCAAACATTGAAAATTTCTTTTGGTTTGAAACACTCTCTATTCTTGATTAAACTATCCAGATCATCTTCAGTATAATAAACGACGAAATCAGTTGGCGAAAGTCCTTCGAATACGCTACTCACACTTGGTTTTAAATTATAGAAGAACAAGGGTTGATCGCGTGCTGCAAAATCTTGAGTTATCAAATCAATAACTTTCGCTGCTGTGTAATCGGCGCCATAAATATGTGAACAGTCGATCACGACCGGTACGGAATGTTTCATCGAATGTTTGTTTACCAAGTTTCGGACGTAATCCACTGAGGGGAAGATCAGACATCTGTCCGGTGTAAGCATCAAATATTCCACGCCCGCTCTTGACTAAAGTAAATAAAATAAATAAAAATAATTAGATTCTACGTTAAGAGAAGGAAATTTCGTATGATTTCAATAGAATTATGGCTAGTCACTTAAAAAAAAGGTGTAATCTATTAGCGCATTTATGAACTAAAAATAATTTATTACTAAAATACTAAAATTATACTTTTAATTTATTCCACCTTGGTTTCAAATAAATTATAATTATTGTCAAAGAAAGAATATAACAAAAATTAAAAAATATATAGGTAAATAAATATCACGTAGAATTTAAAAAAAAATACGTCAAAAATTCTACGGTGCCATCAGTTTTTTATGATATAAGTATGTTAGCCGGGCACAGTTGTAAGAGAGTGACCAGTCATTACCGAGACGTTAGTATTACCGGCATACTGCTAATACGTGTTCATGTTTGAGCCGAGTAACCCCGATTCAGCGAATCTCACCGTCAGGATGCTAATGCGAACGCGAACGGTTTACTTTATATCACTACCCATGCAAAGAGTGCCTAACGCGCCTAAGGAAGTTTTCACTTCAAAAATTCTACACATTTATTATACATTTAAAGGTACGGTCTATCTACTGTGGAGTACGCTATGCGGAGTCCGCATGTTTTACTTTGTGTGCTATTAAATGCGGCTGCTCTATTTGGAGCGCACTCTGCATGCGCAACAAAATCGTACGTCGCGCATGTGCGTCGCTATTGCTTATGGGGCGAATTTGACGACTGGTCCGCAGCATTTTACAAACTTCCGTGAGAGAAGCACGTGGTTTTCATTTAATTTTATAATAAAGCAAATACACCTATTAAATTACCAATTGCGCAGTACTCATTCTGAATAGATCGCCATATGATGCGGAGTCTGAAAGCGCACGACACAACGTGTACTCCGCGTGCGGACTCCGCAGTAGGTAGATAAACCGTACCTTAAATGTGAACTCTCCGATAGGCTAAAAACTCGAAACTATCGCGATCGTAGGGAATGATAATAAATGTGTAGAATTTTCAAGTGTTCGTGTATTTATTTTAAGGGAATTTCGGTTTTTATATTATGTTACCCCAGCATCCCACTTGGCCTAATATTTTGCCTCAAATTACAGGCTTATTAACAGATTTCACTTTTTTTACGCACTATATTTGCATTTTTAGGCGCGATCTTAGCGAAGCTAGAAGCGCCTATATACACTCGCTTTGTCTGTGAATCTGTGAATCTGTGAATCTGTGAATCTGTGAATCTGTGAATCTGTGAATCTGTCACGCTATTTTGTGTCACGCGTACAGCCCAAACGGATGAACCGATTTTCAAAAACTTTTTTTTGTTCGATTCCTCTCGGGGTCTATTTGATCCTAACGTCGCCCGATTTTTGAATTTTGGCCCCAGAGGGGAGCAAATTAGAAAAAACGGTGTTTTTTGCTTATAGTTTGCTCAATTTAAGTCAGATCGATTCGAAACCTGTCTTAAACGAAAGAGCAGAAAATTTTAGATAGATTTCATGTATAATATTGTGTCAAAACAGTTTTTTTATACAGATTTATATGATTATTAAACGAAATAAATGCGACTTTATCTAATAAATCGCGAACTTGTTTCGGTTGTCCTTGTCTGTTGCACAGTGTAATATGGATATTGGAAGATAGCGTATGCTCTGTCTTATATTGCATTATTTTAATATAGTTATTCAATTTTTTGACTGCTGATGTTTGAATTTAAGTTTAAAAACCCTGGCCTACTGAGTTAAAATGACGTGTAACTAATTATTGACGTCCATCGGATGGCGAGACCTAGGGATCGGACCAAAATTTCTCGACGTTCATACCCCGGCTTTCGTCCGGGTGTAAATCGTACTTTTGAATTTTCACCCACTTCCCGTGATCCGATTGATTTGAAATTTTGTACACATGTGTAGCTCCGGTGACAATACAATATTATGGTAACTAGCTGACCGGCCCGGCTTTCGTCCGGGTGTAAATCGTACTTTTGAATTTTCACCCACTTCCCGTGATCCGATTGAGTTGAAATTTTGCACACATGTGTAGCTCCGGTGACAATACAATATTATGGTAACTAGCTGACCGGCCCGGCTTTCGTCCGTGTGTAAATCGTACTTTTGAATTTTCACCCACTTCCTATGATCCGATTGAGTTGAAATTTTGCACACATGTGTAGCTCCGGTGACAATACAATATTATGGTAATTAGCTGACCGGCCCGACTTTTGTCCGAGTGTAAATCGTACTTTTGAATTTTCACCCACTTCCCGTGATCCGATTGAGTTGAAATTTTGCACACATATGTAGCTCCGGTGACAATACAATATTATGATAACTAGCTGACCGGCCCGGCTTTCGTCCGGGTGCAAATCGTACTTTTGAATTTTCACCCACTTCCTATGATCCGATTGAGTTGAAATTTTGCACACATGTGTAGCTCCGGTGACAATACAATTTATGGTAACTAGCTGACCGGCCCGGCTTTCGTCCGGGTGTTAATCGTACTTTTGAATTTTCACCCACTTCCCGTGATCCGATTGAGTTGAAATTTTGCACACAATATTATGAATTTTCACAGGCAAAAGGTCTTTCTCCGGTAACGTTTCAGTGGATCGGATAAATGTTATAAAATCAGACTAAGAAAATAAAGCACACTAAAAAATTAAAAATAAAAATAGTTAAAAAACTTTTAAGTTAAACGGTTTTATAAATGTACTAAAAAGAAAAAAATAAAATTTAATTTAATCACAGAGTTTACGACCCACGCTTTTATACTTATGAACCTAAATTAAATATTATTTTTTTCTTTTTAAAACATTATTATTATAAAACCGTTTAACTTAAAAGTTTTTTTACCTATTTTTATTTGAAGCTATGCTTCTTAACGCACGTTTCAGATGGGGACCTAAATAATAAAAAGTCAAACGTCACGTCACAAAGTAATGTAACGTCACTTTTGTAAAAATTATCCGATCCTTTTGAAAATTAATATTTGAGAGTTTTATAGGACACAAAAAAATAAAATGGCGTCAGATTTCAAAATGGCGGCCATATGAACTGTTTTGTAAAAATTATCCGATCCTTTCGAAAATTGATATTTGAGAGTTTCATAGGACACCAAAAAATAAAATGACGTCAGATTTTTCAAAATGGCGGCCACATGTACTCTGTTGTAAAAATCATCCGATCCTTTTGAAAATTGATATTTGAGAGTTTCATAGGACACAAAAAAATAAAATGATGTCAGATTTTTCAAAATGGCGGCCATATGTACTTTTTTGTAAAAATTATCCGATCCTTTTCAAAATTGATATTTGAGAGTTTCATAGGACACAAAAAAATTAAATGGTGCCAGATTTCAAAATGGCGGCCATATGTACTTTTTTGTAAGAATTATCAGATCCTTTTGAAAATTGATATTTGAGAGTTTCATAGGACACAAAAAAATAAAATGACGTCAGATTTCAAAATGGCGGCCATTATATATACTTTTTTGTAAAAATTATCCGATCCTTTTGAAAATTGATATTTACGAGTTTTATAGGACACAAAAAAATAAAATGACGTCAGATTTCAAAATGACGGCAATATGTACTTTTTGTGTAAAAATTATCCGATCTTTTTGAAAATAGATATTGACGAGTTTTATAGAACGCAAAAAAATAAAATGACGTCATATTTTAAAGTGGCGGCCATAGGTATATACTTCTTTGTAAAAATTATCCGATCCTTTTGAAAATTGATATTTGAGAGTTTAATAAGACGCAAAAAAATAAAATGGCGTCAGATTTCAAAATGGCAGTCAAATAATAACTTTTTAATTGTATTGTTTATATCTTTGATAAATTCGGTTTTATATACAATGCGTAAGAAACATAGCTTCTGTCGGGTATCTTACGACACCTCATGACTTTTTTTATTTAGCAGGTTCCGAGTTTCGCTTAATAGTCAACCGTTGCTATGGAAAATTGTTTAAAATTGTTTAAAAAATTCACTGCACTATTTTTTCTATGTAATCCAATACATATTTACATTAGGTCTTATGGCCATAGCCTACTACAAAATTGATCTTCTTAGTGTTATTTTCCCTATGTTCGGTAAAACCGTTTTCACACAATACCTACATGAATATCGCGCCTTGTAATTCTTGAATTACTTGTATGCTCCAAAATTTTTATATTTAGACTAAAAATATTAATATAGGGGTGATATATGTCTTTAAATCGCGTAAAACAATTTACCGTTGTAAAAATTTTACGTCTTGGTAGCAAGATGTCTACCGGCCGTGAAAGCATGAAACTCCAATTTAATATTACGTCTAATTAAATTCAGACGAAATTTGCCCATCTATACTTAATACTTTACACTCAAATGTTAGTTTTATTTATAATCTATTTTTCGAATTTTCAACACAATAATTAGCTCTCTATATTAGTTAATTGACAGTATCCAAAATAGGTACAAAAGGTTTCAATGAATTGGTAACTTACTTGTAAATGTTCGATCAGAATTTTGGGTCTTGCTGCATGATATAAGATAAACAGGACGTTAACGCCGACACCAAATAGAATTCCAATTTCAAGTGGTAGGATCAGACATGCGATGAAAGTTCCCATTCCAGGAATCAAATCACTTTCTGAAAAATTACATAATATATATAATTTCACGTTGACTAATTGAACATACTTAATTTTTCATTATAAAATCTAATTAAAATTATCATCAGCAGTGTTTTCATGTTTCAATATTAAAAATGTTACAAAAAATCTTATAATATTTAACTTACTTTTAGTTCTCCACATGGGTTTTACAACTTTTACTTCCACCATAAATACAACGGCGGCAATAATAATGGCAGCCAGGGAACTTTTCGGAATGTAGTAAAAGTATGGTGTAAAGAATACCAATGCAACGATCACCAAGATACCTGAAATAGATATAAAAATACTCATTTTAAAACAAAAAAATTCCAGCCCATCGGACGACGGGACCATTCTAACTCAAAATAAACTGACAAATTAACAATAAATGAAAATTATTTTTATAATTTAACAATTATTTTCCATTACCTTTGTTACCACCCCGTGGTTTATATGTAAAAATAATCAAAGCATGCTTGTCAGCTAACTCATTTCTTTCTGACAGATAAATTACTTAACGATTGACTTTTTATTTTTTATGAAACTACAAAGTTTAGAAAAAAAACTTTTTGACAAAACTTTTTTGTTAAAATGAGTAGAATTGGTAATCTCTGTAAAAAGTATACCGTTGTAATATAGAAAACAACGATATAGCAAATATATCTTCTACGCATTCACCGATTGTCCCAAAAAACAATAGGGCTCTTCCTTTTTGCATGTCAAACATCCTACCAAAATTTGGTTTCGATCCGCTCAGCCGTTTGGCCTGTATCGTGCTCACAGATCAACAGACAAACAGACGAACATACTTTTTCCAAAAATATGTAAAAATATTGTAAAATTGCGAAAAGTGAATTTTGACCCAAATTAGTACCTACCATTCCCCACTTGTGGAGTTGGAATGGTAAAATATTATTAGCATCTATTTTTTTCTAAAATACGAAAAATTGGGAGCGCTTATATGAATTTGCAACTTCATAGAATATTGTATATTATATGAATAAAAATTTAACGGGAGCTATTTTAGTTCTTGCAGGTTTTTCAGGGTTTCTGAGTATTTGAGAACATGTCTCAGAAAACGGCTGGACTGATTTTGATAAAACTCAATACACCATCGCTTGATACCTCAATACAAAGTATATGGTACTTTTTTACCCGGCTAAACTCAAGTTTCGATAGGAATCCCATCAAAACCGATACTAAATTAGCAGGAAAAAACGACCTTCACGTAAGAGAAGCCGTTTAAAATAAAAACAATTATATCCCACCTGTGTAAAATCCGCCTAGTGGTGTTCTAACTCCGCTTGAATTGTTTACTGCGCTTCTTGACAGAGAACCTGTACCAGGGAATGCTTGCACGAACGAATTACCAATGTTACTTATACCAATTGCAATAAGCTCTTGAGTAGCATCGACCGTTTTTCCGTTAGCTGTAAAATAAAACAAAAAAGTTATACTATTGAAAAGAATTTTTTTTTCAAAAGAATCAATTAATGTCTAAAATTTAAACTTACCAAAAGCTTTGCAAATAGAAATGTCTTCAAGCAAAGATATCAGTGGAATAACAATAATTCCAGAACCCATTTCTGAGCACATATCCAAAAAGTCAGCGGTAACGTTGCCACTCGTGATATATTCAAAAGGTGGTAGTTGAAATATAGGCAACCCGGCGGGAATTTCACCTAAAATAAAAATAATATAATGAAATATTTCCTGCTTTTGATGTACAATGAGGCCATCCCGCTAAATTAAAATTCACGTTTCTGATATATAACTCGGCCTTTCTTACTTGGTTGGGAAGTCGGGATACAGTTTAACATGCCTACACGAAAAAGATTAGAAAGAAGAAAATCAGAATTTGAAAACAGATTAAAACAAAAATTAACTTTTAACGCCTGACGTAACTCCAGCCAATAGTGATATTACGTCACACAAATTGGTTCATGACCATGCATATTCATTCACAATCAGCGTCGTGATTGGTTCATGTTTACATATTTACCAGCCGATAACTATGGTACTCCAGTTAGAATCTTTACAATACATCAGGAGACAGATAATTGTGGTTACTGGTTACGTTACGTTACGTTACGTTACATCTACACTTTTCGATCTTATTGCAAAGCTATCCTATTAGCTAGAGTCAGATTACGTCAAGTTTAGCGCGCGTTTTAAGTGCGCTATTATTATTGACGACTTTAAATTACGTTTTCTCACAAAATAAAAATTCGCCGAGCATAGAACTTTTACATATTATATTCTTAGCAAAATTCATACCGATAAGTTTAAATGGTGGTGCTCCATTAACAGCAAAAGAGTATCCTAAAGCTCCGCAAACGATAACCAAAATCGCGTTCCTTGAAGTTCCAAAGAGCCATAACAATTTGTTAATAATTTTGGTTTTTTTACTTTGTTCAATTTTTACTCCATTTTCGTCAATTTCTCCTTCTCCAATTTCTACTTTAGCGACTAGCTGTAATAACATAAACATTTAAATGTTAAGAATCTGTTTCAATTAAAAAACAAAAAATGTGGTGATCCTGATGATATTAGAGATAAAACGACTCGAATGTGGCGTAAGAATCCAATTAAGAAGCAAATACTGTTTTTAATGCATTCATTGGCTAACGTTTCGTAAAATATGTTTACATCTTCAGAGCTCTGTATAATACAAAGCCCTGAAGATGTAAACATATAAAAAAATTGGCTGCCGTAAAAACAAAACAAAAATAGCCTACAAATTATTTTAAATATTTTCTAGATTCTTGAAAAGGGCCAACAGTCAATCCCTTGGCCGAAACGTCGATTAATTTTAATTATAATCTTTTTGTCTATTTAATAAATATAAGATATTTCTATACAGACATTTAACTAACAATAATAATATTAAAAATATCAATCAAAATTTCATAGCATTGCACTTACTCTCATAATAAGCAATACGACAATGCATGTAAGTCCAAGCGCCGTGTCCCATAGCCTTGTGTTATGAATGTCTTTGAAAATTGATCTCCACATTTGAAGGAAAGTCGAACCCGTTACAGATATTCCAAGGACGTCTTTTACTTGGGATGTTACAATAATCAAAGCAACGGCAGATGTAAATCCTGACGACACTGGCCCAGAAACGAAGTCAATAATAAAACCTGAAAAAATATTTTTTTTAATAATATAGGTACTCCGGCGGATTTTCGTTCATTTTTTCCCGCAGGATTATCTAATGAATTTAAGATAGATATTGTAAATTATAGACGCTCGACAATAGATCAATATTATTATCAAAAAAAAAAAATAATTACCTAATCCAAACAATCCCATAATTAATTCGACGATTCCACTCAAAAAGCAGAGTAAAATTGCCTTTTCAGGACTTCCGTTAACAGCTTGAAATGTAAGTAGTGAAATAATAGCAGTTGGTCCCATTGGAATGTCTTTACAACTTCCAAACAATATGTATATGAAACAACCAAGGAACGATCCGTATAATCCATACTGAAAACATAAAACAGCATTAAACTTGTAGGAAAGATTTTTTTAGATGAAGAGGTGAAGATTGGTGAATGATTAATTCCAGAGAAACAAAGTCCTTCCCAATCCAAAGATTTATTCAATTATTGAAAAGTTACATTATTTTATAATAGGTTAGACAACGTTTCGGCATTAATTGACGCCATTGACGCCGAAACGTTATCTAACGTATTATAAATGTAACTTTTCAATAGGTAATTAAATAAATCTTTGAATCGGGAAGGACTTTAATTTTTGGAATACATTTTTTTTTATAAAACAAATTATAAAATGTGCTTCGACGGCTAAGTTATTATAAATAGGATACCGCACGACGCACGATACGGGCATAATAATGGTACAATACAATTATTATTATATAATAAGGTAGGTCTGAAATTTCTATACTATATTTATTTATCAAGCGATGTAATAAAACAGAATTAATCTGTTTACAAATAAAATTATAATAATTTAATTAAAGTACCTACAACTGTTTAAATACCAGCTGTATAATTCACAGAAACACAATATCTTTCAAATAACTGTTTTTTGAAAAATAAACGAAATGTCAATTGAAATGTTAAAGCTACTAATTAATTGAACAAATGTCAAGAAATTATTTTTCAATATTAATAAACAAAGAAGAGTACAAATTGTTGTTAACACCACTAAACAAAAAGGCAAATAATTAATATTCAGATTTCTTGAAAAAAAAAACTGCAGAAAATCCTTTTGCATTAGGTACACTGTGATCAATAAGAACTTAAAAGCGAATTGTGTAAACTGTTTAAGGTAATTCTTTGGCAATTTTTTTATCCAAGTCCCCATAATGTACACTTCATTTTGTTTCCTATGTCATATCATTAATAAATAAAATAATATTGTAACGAGATTTCTGTAATTTCGATTTTTTGCGGATATTTTTCATGACGCCTAAACGGGAGATTGCATTTTTAGAATTTTTGTCTGTTTGTTTGCATCTGCTTGACTCGAAAACGGCTGGACCAATTTTGATTTAACTTGACACGAGCTGAAAGGCAACATCAACGTTCAAGCAAGCGAAGAACCCGAAAAATATAATATTCATTCGACGTCTGTCAGTGAAGATAGTGTATTAAAAGAAATAGAGTGCGTATGGAAAATTCATTGAGAAGATGAAAACGTCATTAAAAAGTTATTGTAAGTATGAAAAAAGTTATTGGCTGAGAAATTTTGAACAGTTTCGTTAGTTCACTGAAATATTTCCATTTAATACGCCGTTCAAATTTCAATTCACCGTACAGTAAATACAGATACATAAATAATTATTTATTAAATTGATTTATGGTAATAATTATGGTGCAAAAAATCACATTAGCAATGTTTGTTATGCTTCATTGAGTAATACTGTTTTTTTTAAATGTGCATATGCATAATACAATTTGCCATATAAAAGCGTATACATCACTCAAGGCAAAGAAGAAACATTTATACATATGAAATATGTAAACAGGAACTAAATATAAACATGTATAAATCAAAACGGAAGTGGCAAAAGTAAGAGGATATTAATTAAAATACTAGAAATGCTGAAGTACCTAAAATGGTACCGTTTTCTTCAAGACTTGTTATTCATCTTGTCCTAAGAAATGAATAAGGTCGTCCTAGCATTTTACTGTTAGAACCATGAGCGCCGGGTATGTGGGGGATTACAGACATGTGCATTCGTTAACATTTTTTTGTGAGACCAGTAATTTTAACTAAAGAGTCGAAATGATTGAGTTGATTATTCCATAACAAAATTGATTATTTATTTAAATTAGAACAAGTATAACAGTTAAAACAACTAAAAAATCGAATATCTATTTTTTTTAATACTTGGCCCCAACAGATATTTCAGAAAACCGACGCCTATGGTTGGTACTATAATTAGGTACTTTTTAGATGCGAGTATCCACATAGCGTCTATTTGCATTCATTTAGGAAATGATGAATTAATAACTTCATTTTTATAGAAATTAGTTTAAAAACTAAATAATCGCGTGTTGGTTTGTAACCCGTTTACAGCTAAAGCATCTGAACCGATTTTTATTATTTTTTTGTCGGATTAATTTCGGATTTTTTGATTCGACTCTTTAGGAAAAAGTTAAATACAAACAATTTTTAGCAGTACGGTTTTTCAATTTACTAATAAGCTTTGCCAAGTCGGACAGAAAAAACTTTACTAATATAATTTTTTGGGTGTAAATATCGGAAATAAATACTAATTAGGTGTCGAAGAAACCATAAATCAAAATTAATAACCTTTCAGTTGTGTTAGATGAATTTGATTTTGAGCTTTTGCTCTCAGAAAGATGTTCTTTTTTAAATTTTAAATTTTCATTAAATTTGTCCTCTGACAAAAAGTAAAATTTTACCACTCGACTAGTGTTTGGATTTTATCAACAAACACGAAAAAAACAACAGTATGTTGATTTTGACCTTTTTTTGTTTAATATTGTTTTCAGTGCACGAAAACAATATTAAACAAAAAATAAGGGATTTTACAACATAATTGACAGCAAACTATTATCTAGCGTTATTGTTTAGTAATTGAATTTTAGATCATAATCAACATAAAAGAAAACAAAAATCAATGATTGATGACCCATATCTTGTCAATTTGTTTATTTCTAAGAATATTTTAAACATTTTGTTAGCTAAAAATGCAACATAAAAATAAGCCATCCCAAAATATTACGAAAAATATACAACAAAATATCGATAAATTACTATTACTGAAAATCATAGAATTTACGGAAAACGATAAGGTATGGTAAACTAAATAAGTAGGTATGCATAAATAACAAATTTTGATTTAGTGTGTATCTTTAAAAATGTCACGTGAAAATATATATTAAAACTCAAATGTAACAAGAAAAATATGATTAATTCCGAGAAACAGTAAAAACTCTTGACTTTTATGACGAAGGATTTATCGTAATCTTAATATTATTATAGTCGGTAGAAGCAAGCAAAATTGTAATAATACATTTAAAATCGTTAAGATAACAGATTAATCCGACTCCGAGTTTTGATTGATAACAATGATATTAACGCAATCATTAACAACCTTGTAAGGTCAGACACAATACGGTTTCTAGTAAATTTATATATGTATGCAGCGTCCTTTTGGAATAAATAAACAGAAGTGACACATTCCATACAGTTGCATTTATAATGAATAACATGCATTTAAAGCTAATATGAGAGAAACAAGTTCAAAAGCAAATTAATTCAACTGTCTGAAAATAAACAAAGTCGTTTAATACAGTGTTCTTCCGTTTTTAAATTTTTTTTTTAAACCCCCGTGGCGTCATGGAACTATGTAATTCCATGTAGGTGCCAGACACAAAAAAATGATAAGGACTAAACAAACATAGGGAAATATTAGAATTAACATTCTTTCATTTATTCATGTAAATCAGGGGTGTCCTAACTCATATGAGCCGCGGACCATTTCCCGTATTCGTATAATTTCATGCGGGCCGCACACGACCCACAAACCTTGCCGTTGCTCAGTTTAAAGACGTTTTTTAATTGGTCAATTGTTGGTTGGTATTTGATAATCGCAGCTGAGATTCCGTTAATAATTAATTGAAAGGAAGAAATGTCTGAATTAACAACGCAACGAATAATATATAATTATTTTTTTATTTTGTGACGGCACTGGCTGCAAAAATCCCGTCGAGCGACCCGCGAGCCTCTATTTTGACACCCCGTGTTGTAGACTCTTGCAGATCCCAACTCTACTAATTATCCTTCAGTATCTATAATATCAACTTATTTAAATTAAATTTTAGTTTAATAACAACCGATAGAATTAATGGAATGCCGTTGTTTTAATTCGATAACTGGTAAAAGTATCGAATGGATCTTAAGTTTCAAACTAAAAGATAAAAACAAGTTGAGAATTTGAAAAGTATTTTTTATGAACCTCTATAAAGCTTAAGAATTTAAAACCAAGCACTGTTCTTATATGGGACAGCCTGTATTTTACTATAATAAAAAGTTATAAGTATCAATACCATAATTTTTGTATTTTGATTATAATAAGGCATACAGCCATTATAAAATATTAGCTCTCGCAGTATGTAAGTATTTTCTGCGGTACGAGAAATTAAAACTGTTTGCTGTTGGCACTGTAGAGTAATTAGAAACTTGCCAGACGCGAATTTGGGAGTTTCGGGTTCGAGTACCGACAGTGACGTTTATATTTTTCTTATAATAATTATATAATATTTTGTCAGCTATAAATATAAACGTGGTCGGAAACTAATGCCTTCACCCTATGAAATGTAATGATACATAATTTTTGAATAGTTTATAAGTAATTTATTTGGAACAATTTCAGTATAATAAACCATTATTATACAGCGTGCAGTCCACGAAAGTTCTTTACAAATGGATTTTTTTTTATTAATTATTGGAGCAAAAATTTTTTTCTGTGGAAAAGTTCTGCTTCGTCCAAAACCTCTAAAACACCAAAGAAAATTTTTTTCGGCCTAAAGTTATACGGGGGAAATCAAAAAGTTTTATTTTACTAAAAATAAAAATTATCTGTGATATTCAAGATTTTCGCTAAATTAGTTATATAATCAAATTTAATTCAAAATCATAACATAACTAACTTCTAAGTAATTATTTATTCAGAATTATAAACCAGAATTCAACATGTCCTCCATCTCTCTCCATACAAAGAACAGTATAACTTTAGGCCGAAAAAAATTTTCTTTGGCGTTTTAGAGGTTTTGGACGAAGCAGAACTTTTCCACAGAAAAAAATTTTTGCTCCAATAATTAATTAAAAAAATTCCATTTGTAAAGAACTTTCGTGGACACGCTGTAGTTTGTTTTTATTTTTCATCCTATAAATTTATATAATTTATATAATTTTACGACTCGTTTAATAGCAACATTAATCACATATCTAATAAATTATTTTTGATCACCGTATTGTCAAAATAATTGAAGACAATTTTGAAAAGTAAAACCGATACAATCGAGTTGAAAGACATTTGAGTAAAATGAAGTGCTGGGGATTTTTTCCAGTAAGATAAAATAACTTACTTGCGGCGGAAGACCGGCAATATTAGAATAAGCTAATGACTGAGGTATAACTGTAAGTCCCACGGTGATTCCTGCTACCAGATCACCGAGTGCATCTTGACCATTGTACTTCGGCAACCAGTTTAGTATAGGCAAGCGCCGATAGAGCATCTTCTTTGTGAAACGACTCTTCGCTTTTCCAACAGCCCAAGGCATCATGGCTCTGATGCGCTCGCTCGTTGTACTGCCTTTGCGTCTGTCGTCCTCGATCACTGAATAAAATCCATCTTATTATTGATATGCTAATAATTTGAGTCAATTTTACAATGCCAATTTTTATTTATTTTTTTTTTTTTATTTAAAGACGAAAAAAATACTATGCGACTTGGCTTCTGTGGCCATTATCGCTATATATATTAATTGTTTATAATCCAGTCAAATAGTACTTTTAAATTGCGTTAATTAGAAGTTTGATGAAATTTTAATGGTAGATATAGGGAGTGCCACTAGAACACTCGGCCAAGTTTCCCCCCTCGGATTCCGGTTGAATTTAAGGGATGAAATAATATATCTTGGTAAGTAAATTGATTGTACGTGAAAAATTACTATTACAAAAATTGTTAAGGAGGATGTATCCAACAACTTTTGTTTGGAAATTTTTTTTAAATTTCTTATTATTCAAAAGTTATAAATTCTCAAAAAGGATCTCCAGGACTAAAAAATTTATTGAATTTTTGTATTGTCATCGGTCCTTGATAAGTGTGCAAAGTTTCAGTTCAATCTGAAGTTTTGAAGTGGGTGAAAATCGCGTTCAAAGAATCCGTTACTTATACATACATACGTACATACATACATATACATACAGGTGAAACTAATATAAGCGTGTTAAAAACGTATCATTTGATAATTTGAAACAAGATATTCATGGTAAAAGTTGAAAGTTTTGTGGTTATTAGTTTTCGTTTAGGGCGGAGAGGTTTATTAAAAATTCTTAAAAATTGTTTGCTGTGAAGTAAACCGTTTGATCAAAAAATTATTTTATTTTCTTATTTGTGTAATTAAACCCGTAAGTGCGAATGGTACTTGACTTTAATAGTACTAATATCATCGCTGATCGCATCTGTATCAAAATAAAATCAAACGTTTAGTCTTTAGGATACAATTTCTAGGTAATAAATTCGTCTTGGTGTTTAAAAAGTTAATATTTACATTATACGTACATATAAAGTCATTACTGCCTCTGAGACCTCCGTGAGGTTCGTCAAGAACTGTAACTGTGGAACTGGTTAGCGCTGGATTGGAGTAACATCCACCAATGCCACCATCGATGTCTAGGTATTTATCGGATTTCATTCTGAAAGCAAAACAATTTCGTAAATAAACTTATTCAATAAGCTTAGTAAACTCTATCTAGTAACCTAGGCTAGGTGCCACCCTGGTACTTAAGACTGATTTACATTTAGCAGACTATTATATTTTAATACACCGTTGAGTTATGAACCGTGTTGCTACCTGTTCTAACAACACAAAATGTCGTTTCAAAAAACCATTTTTGATTAGAGCAGGTATTGTAGATTATCGACAGCTGAGATTTTCAGTGGCCGGCGCAGGTATCCTGACGATTCGTAGACTACAAGAGAGCAGGTATTACGAGATTTTTCTCGTGATTTTTTTTACATGTACATAAGTATCTACATCCGTTTTGCCCGCAAATTCGATTAACTACGTTAATTTCGGTTTTTAAAGGAATTTTATCTTCAAAAAGCAGTAGCGGTGCTAGGGTTTTTTGTTAGAGTGGACCAGTGTTGAAAATGGTGATCTGAAGGTGGGCCAATAACATTTATTCCCAAAATTTCAGTGCTCGATAAAATTTTAACCCAGATTACTTGCTATAGAATTTACAAGAAAAATTGTTAAAATTTCGAGGGTTTCAACGTATTTGAAAGATAATCTAGAGATTGGGAATTATGCCAGGGTGGGCCAAGGGATGGGCCAAGGCAGTTTAAGGTAGGCTATGGCCCACCCTCTGGCGCCGCCACTGTCAAACATAAACGAGTGATAACGAGTTATAAGAGTCAGACGAGTAATAAAATCATTATGCACGACATATATTATATGGTATTTATTGCCATACCCACTACAAAATAGCTGCTTTTCACTTCATTTTCAGTATTTTCAAAATTTTTGACAGTTCATTTGTGTCGCCAACTTCACTTCTATAGTAGGCCGAAACACACACAGGAGTATGTAATAGAGGACGGATCAGGCGAATAAACATAAATCACTATATGGAAATGGTTTGCTTTCCACTAGTGTGGAAAAGATACGTTCCCGTACACTGGCCTGTCAAAAGTCACTTTTATACGTGAGTGCATACATGCATCTAAAGCAGCTATTTTATAGTGGGTATGGCAAAAAAATATTACGAAAAAATCGTTTATCTATCTCTGAAATTTCCGGCCATGGTATACTACAATTGATTTCTTTATAGCGTTGCTATTGGTTACCTGCGTAGACACTTCCGTTTCATCTGGCATTTTAGTCCTTAAATCGGCGAGCCAACGCCGCCTAAAAAGTTTTACTTCAAGAAAATACCTATTTATTTATCTTGTGTTAAAAATTGTTGCGAGCCATTGATTTTAACTTATATAACGTTACATTGGTATATGATAAAATCAATCGATTTATAACCCCTTATATCCACACCATATTATTCATATAAGAGGTGAAAATAATAAATATCTCAGACAGCTAGGCTGCCATGATTTTTGAGCTATATCTAAGAAAAAATCAAATGACCACTGTCGGGACTTGAACCCAAAACTCCCAGTTTCCGACTGGGCGAGTTACCGATTTCTCCACAGTGCCCGAGAGTGGAAACCGATCCTTTCTTATATATAGCAATTTCAAGTTGAAAACACACTACATGCGAGAGTCGACTATTCAAATAAACTAGCAAATCATAGTACAGCTATTAAACAGTCGAATCACTATACATGCGAGAGTTAACATTTTATAAGTTTTATCAACTTAATAAACTCGTTAGGCTGGAATGCCTTAGGTTTTATCTATAGGTATAACCTTACATGTACTAATAAAATGTGTACATTCCACTTGAAATGCAACTAAAATCAATTTTACTGTTTACTGACAGATCAATACTTTTACCTATTATACGTAATATAATTATTATATTATTCTGTCATTGTAATATTGTCAATAAATGCAACAGAAATTCTCTGTTTAACACATTTTACAGGTCAAGATCATTTTTACCATATATTATTTTACATAGAGATGAATTATTTCTACGTAGTGTTTTTCATCTAAGGAATACTTTTAAAATAAAAAAATATAAAGTAATTCAATTACCATAAACAGGTGCCAGCAAAATCTCCTCAGGGTAATATCACTTTACTTACTGCGCCTCCACAAAAGCAATAAGACCTTGATAATTACGTATTCTGTATCAATAAATTCAATCAGGAGCTAAGGCTCACTGATTCGATTTGCTTAAAAATTTCAACTGAGTATAGACCCCCATATTAGTTTTTTTCGTGCTTTTTTTACAACAAAAAAATAAATAAATAAAAGCCTCAATATATTACTTCATACTTGTTTGAGTCATGCATTTTAGTACTTATTTAATGTTTTTTCTTGCGTTGTTAAAAACGAAAATGATTCGTAGCAGTATATAATTATTATGTAGTTACTTTGTTTTCTAAAATTAATTAATTAGACTCTTGTATAGCTGAAAATAAATAAAGCGATCTCATTTTGATATTTAATATGCTAAACTATTGTCTATTTTTGAATGACAAATTTTCAAAATAGTATATTGTGTAACAAGTCTGCTAAATACATCTTTATGCGTTAGGTCAGATGTTTTCAGCACGAGTAATAGGCGAGTGCTCACGAGCCTTGGCAAGTAAGCATCGCGAGCCGAATACGAATCTTGAAAACATCGCGCCTCACGCGTAAAGAGTTAGCACACGCGTTGCACACTATACTTTATTCAACACACGCATGGTTTTAGACTTTAATTGAATAATTTAATGTCACTGACAGAAGTACATCTCAAAATAAAAACATTGGGCTCGATACAATATTTATTCACTTTGTTACCATCGTAGGTAACCATATTTCATTTATAACACCGAAAAGAGGTACATAATATTCATTAGATAACGGCTTTTTCAAAGGTTTTATATCATCGAAAAGCGTTTCATAATGGATCATGACGTCACCAGTCAATAAACGGCTATTTAAGGTGCGCAAAACAAATACGAAAAAACACTAAAAGCATGCATGTGTTGAATAAAAATGTTTTTGTAACATTTTATTTATTTATATTTTATATTTATGTATTTTTTATTTATTTTTCTAACATTTAAAATCCACCACAGAATTTCCGCAAAAAATGAACGCGAAATTCAATGCAATAAAGTAATATACCATTACATATCAAAGAAAAATATTAAATTTTCAATAGCTTTAGTAAAATTCCATTGAGAATTTACTAGCTACGCATTCACAAATACCTTCTAAAGGAAACTGTATACAATCACATAAAAATTAATATTGAATGCAAAATTTCCGCTTAAATTATTTGTTATTAATAAATAAATCGTTAAATTTTATTGTTTTGTTTTGTTTTGTTTTAATAAGTATAAGGCATTTTTTGGAGAGAGACTGTAAATAATAGGCGCCCGACAACGAAGTTCATAAGGGTCTTAGAAATTTTTGGCCTTTATAATTGAGTACAATAATTTTATCAACAACAGATAGTTATATATGCAAAATAAATCTCTACGTGTTTATGAAACAGTTGAAAACATTGATTTAATTATTAATTATTATAAAATAGATTTACATAATTAAGAGAATAAAATATCTGTGGTCAAAAGGCAAAACAATCTATTTTGAATATGTGGTAAAATAGAATTTTAATGATGACTAAATTATCCAGCTCATTATTGCTCCAAGTCTCCATTTTTCGCTGCAATAAAAAAGAGCATTGTCGATCGCATAGCATCGAGCCTAAGGTATCTTCCTACCACATGAGCGTCACGGAAGCCGAGTCGAACGAAATTAATTCAGCAATATGATTTCAAATATAATTAAACTCGAAAGCATTCGTTTTTGTCAGTTTATTTAAAAATGTAGGTACATTTGTGAATTATGTTTCTCGGCATTTGTAAAGGTAATTGTTGTGAAAAATGTACTCTGGGCGACCCATTTGGATAAGCCGCTTTGATATACAAAGTGTGGAATGTTATTAGAGATGACATTTTTTACACGATTTCACACAAAATTGAGTTCAAAAAATCTAACTGAAAAATCGAAAAAATTCTACAATAACATGTTTTGCTTTTTGCCCGTAGGTATATTAAAAGTAAATCAATAAGAATGTATCAATAAGATTATGTATTTACAGAGAATTATACAATATAGGTACTAATCATAATATCATTATGTAATATAAGTTAATGCATACTAACATGCTTTATTTAATGTAATCACTTCATTAAAGAAAAAAACTTGCACGGGATATTCACGTTTTTTGTAATGATAAATTTAACCTTGAACTAGGGATAGAATAAAATATTGTTTTCTATTATAATCAAAACCTTAAAATATTCACTAACTCTCGTATTTATTGATTCATCGTTTTAAATTTTTTTCAAATGAAAATTAAAATCACTGATCTGTAAGGGTAATATAGAGGGCACTGTAGCCTAATGGATAGCGTACTTGATACCAGCCTCTAGACTAGACTGTTGTGGGTCCGCATCCCACCTGCGCTCATGTATGGTTTGTGATGTTATTTAGTTTTAAGTTAGTTGTTATTTAATGTAATTTAAGACGCTAATGACCTATAAGTTGTCGACGCGTCTATAATCTACAATAAAAAAATTCGACTGATGACCAGTCCTATATTTCCCACCTAGTAAATATTTGCAAAAAATAAACACTTTTTTTTTATTCTTTGACTAGGCCCAAACAACCTTAGCTGCTGGTGGTCTTTAAAACACAATTTAATTTTTATTCTTTGAAAAAAGCATGGCCCTCTTTTTTGTTTGGTGATCTACTGATGGCTAGCTTAATATAGCAAAAATCATGGTTACCTTGATTTACGTACAATTTTTATTTTTTTTAGTAAAATATTTTTTTTCTCGAAAACTATACATTTTAGAGAAAAAAAATATTTACATTTTTTTCATATTATAACATTTAGAACTCATTTATATTTTTTTTACCTATGTTAATACGTGACATTGAGGACGTTTTTTTGAATATTTTTGAAACCGATTTGACTCAAAATCTAATCAGATCTAAGTTAAAGGCTGATAAACACAATAGAACAATCGGCATGCCCGTATGTTGTTCCGTTCTTAAGATATCGAAGGCGAAAAATTGGCCACACACACACACACACATACAGACATCAGTCAGAAAATGATCTTAAACGATTGCTAGGGTCTCAAAACGTGAAAATCTGTTAAAATCTGGAAATATTTTTTTCGGACTAAATCCATTACTTCCCTACCGTAGTAGAGGTGGGAAGTAAAAATGTAAGGGTAATAAACAAAAATTAAATGGCGCGGGAATCCAACCCGAACATTTAACTTGAATGAAATATTGGTTTCTCGACCAACAGCTCTGACATTGAGGAAAAATCTGAATCAGTCCTCGTTTGTATAGTTTCACAGATTGCGCATAATTTATTAAGGAATTTTTTCCTAATTTTGAAATTTCTGTACAAAAATTAGAAATTCAAATTACAGTTAGGTAGGTGCCATATTAATTTTTCATTTATCATAAAAATAAAAAATACGATAAATGCCAAAACTACATCGTTTTAGTGCGGATTTCTTTTCTCAAGTTTTAACCAGATTTATGAACGATAGGTGCCTTAAGCCACGTATTCATGGTAAACAATTGTTGAGCAACACTGTTGCAGCAACGTGTTGCAGTGTTGCTGGCAACATAACGTGTTGCTGGCTGCTTGGTGAGATGTTGACGGTCAGCGAGCGTGAACATTTGTTTAGCAACAATTATTTACGTATAAGAACGTGTTTTTAGGAACTTGCTAAACATGGCAGTAGTGTGGAGTAATGATAAATTCTGCTTTTAATTGAATTATTTAGTCATTCTCGTACAGTTACTAAATGATCCATCTAACATTCTAAGGTCACTCATCAAATTTTCTCTTCTTAACAGATAATTTCGCACCCACCACCTTTTTCATATTTTTTTATTGTTAAGTCTATATGCTAGGTACAGAGAACACAACAGCACTACTTCCTCTGGCAACATCCTACGCAGACTGGCAGTGTGGACAAGAGAGGTTGCTGTAAGCATTGTTTCCAGCAACATTTGCAGTTGCTATCAACAATGTTGACCAACTGTTGCTCAACAATTGTTTACCATGAATACGTGGTTTTAAACTTTGATTTGAAAAGTTTCTCATAGCTTTTTAATCCACATTTTGGTATAAGTTCGCTTTGATTACATCCACTGATAATTAAAAGCGTACCGTTTAGATATTATATCAATGATTAAATTAAGTGTATTAAAATTTAAATGCATTTTATCGCATAGGGATGGATTGCTGCTTATAATTCTGTCAAGTATTTATTAAAAAAAACCATTGACTCATATTAATTATGAGTCAATGGTTTTTTTTAATAAATACTTGACAGAATTATAAGCAGCAATCCATCCCTATGCGATAAAATGCATTTTTCTTTTTCAATAGTAAATATTATATATCAATGTCGCTTATTTTGTGATGTAACAATTCAGATTAAATATTTTTCACTATTAAACATACTTGTTACGTAAGTCGCATGCATAAAAATACACATTAATGTTGTGTATTATTTCAATACCTACCTTAATGGTTGTGTAATTTGCCTTTTTATTATATTGTAGTATGAGCGAAAAAATTGTGGAAATATACGAAATATTTTTAAACAGATAGACACTGAGGTGATTCCATAATTGTTCTTTCGATTTAGGTGCGGAACACTAAAATTGGAATTAAATACTTATATAAGTACCTCACCTAAACACAGTTTTTCAAAAAAAAAATCTATAACTCATTTCCCTTTTGTCTTATTCTAATAATATAGGTACAAAGAACTTTTCGTATTGGTTCAGTAGTTTCTGAGATTATCCGCGACAAACAAACATACAAACTTTTCCTGTTCATAATATCAGTATAAAATATAATAATAAATTGAAAATGCAATTAATACTTTTAATACCTTAATTGTTCCCATAGACGCCTGAGGAAGTTAAGATCACCTAACGAAAACGTTGTGATTTGAATTAATAAATTGTTATAACACTTAATCGAGGTCTTTTTTCACCTGATTCTCCAAACTAACTTTTACCTATGTTCTCAAAATCAAATTTAAACCTAGAAACTGGAGGTTTGCAATAAACGACTACTATCCCGACTATTCTCAACCTAAAATTCAATCATATTTTTCATCAACTTCAATAGTTAACCACAATAACACCTGATAAACAACAATATTCCCCAATGATCTCGAGGATTCTCAGACCTAAATTAGTAATTTATATTAGAAATCGTGTCCATCGTGATTATAATAAAATTAATTGCTATGGTTAGTAATTAATATTAATTTTCATAAATATTGTTATTTTTATGTATGTACTTGAAAAAGTCTAAATCTATAGACGAAACGTCGTACATTTAATTTAATAAATCAAATTATTTTGTCCACTATCCTGCGATTTTGCTTAATTTTACTAAATTAGTAATTTTGTATTTTGTACATTTTATATCTAAGATACTTTTTATTCATACGAATCATACTATATACTTACATAAATATGTACTATACTGTCACACCACTAAATTGTTTCCTTAAATATGAATAAATTATTACAGTAAGTAGGTAGGTGTAAGTATCTGTATTTATACAAGTGCTTCAAATATTTACAATATTTAATTCCATAAAGTTCTGCTTATCACAATTTTTTTTTATTCTATCGAGATATTATACGATGAACAATAATAATAATTTTCATAACACAAGCTTTCGAAAAATAAACATGACAACTGAACACAGCATCCCCATTACCTATCTACAAAATAATAAGCACGCAGATTATACAAAATAATGTACCCTTTTCGCGTCTGTCTGTCTGTTCGCGATTTAATTGAAAATTGCTGCACCGATTTCAAATTGGTTTTCACGGTTGTGTTAGGCTAAACGTCATCAATAACTCATGGGAGACACAAGAAACGTCAAACTGGACAGTTAATGCTAGCTACCAAACTGCATACCTATACTATAGCTATAATACATCGGACATAATTTATTAGAAGCTCTCAGCTTAGCATTCAACCGCTGTCACTTTATTTCGACTTTGACCATTTTAAAATGTGAATCACGCTAAGACAAGAGTGACACATGGCAGCACCGATCACCACTCGGAGGACAGTGTGGTGTAACGGTTAGCGTAGCAGTCTTTGGATCGCACTGTCGTGGGTTCGAATCCCACTTCCGCTCATGGATGTTTTGTAATGTCATTTAGTTTTAAGAGAGTTGTTATTTAATGTAATTAAGACACTAATGACCTAAGTTGTCGATGCGTCTATAATCTACAATAAATAAGATGACCACTCGGTATAAAGCGTGTAGAAATGCATCACTATTATTTAAATACAGGTACTGCTTAAATGCAATTAAAAATATTGTGATTAGAGTTCAAACATGCTGTAGAAAGTCACTCATACTTATATAAACAGTGAAGTATTATAGATAGATAGATAGTTTATTTAGTCATATTGGAGATACAAGTATCTATATGACGGGTCAGATTACAAATAAAATTACATGTTAAAATCTTTGATA
This sequence comes from Mongoloraphidia duomilia, assembly GCA_039654895.1. Classification (NCBI taxonomy): domain Eukaryota; kingdom Metazoa; phylum Arthropoda; class Insecta; order Raphidioptera; family Raphidiidae; genus Mongoloraphidia; species Mongoloraphidia duomilia. Next base: position 17,511,158 of record CM077518.1, on the reverse strand, counting down.
TTGTATAGACACGCTTCAGTCAGAGTTTTTTTAATTTTATTTTTAAAAACATTGTTAGGTATAGATCTTTAATTGTTTGGGGTAAACTGTTGTAAAATTTTTGCGAAAGGTAATAAAAATCGTTTTGAGTGCTAGATAGATTGCACTTAGGCAATCGTAATGCTTCCTTATTTCGCGTGTTATGTGAGTGATTATTATTTTTAAGAAAATATAATATATTTGCCTTAGCAAAAATCAGTAGATGATATACATAGAGAGACGGTATAGTCATTATTTTATAATATTGAGCCACTTTCTATTATTTTCGAACCGTACTATAGCTTAGCTTGACTGAAATGTCAGAAGGACCTCAGCTGCTGAACTTATGTATACCTACTGCACTGAGCTTAAAAAGTGATAGAGACGCTATACCGTATAGTCTATACAACTGCTTATACGTAGTTGAAGCCAGGCCTGACGTCACAGACCACAACAAACATGGCGGCCGAACACGGGATGGATCTCTTCTTCTTACATATAAAATGAAGTCTCAAAAAATATGGTGACTGGCTTCACTTTTAAATACTTGTAGCGCCTCTATTACCTTTTTAACTCAGTGACCTACTGTCACTGTATAGCGCACCATCTAAGACATATATGGGCAACGCCCGGCTCGCGGAACATTTTTAAAAATAAAAGTTTCTCATGCAGAGAGCTCTTCAAACAGCTGAATATCTTAATAGTTATAGCCATGTATATTTTAAACTCGGTTATGTATGTAAAAAAGAACATTGATAAATTTCGCCAATACAAGAGTGTCAATGACTACAATCTAAGAAATGAAAATCTAACGTTACCACAGCATAGATTGGCTTTTTCAGCAAATGGTCCTTTAATTATGTCTATAAAATGCTTCAACTGACTTAAAAAAAATAAATTACCCCAAACTGTTGAAAAAAAATGTTAAAACATTGCTACTACAGCTTAGTATCTATTCCATTGAGGAATATTTTAACATTGTTTTTTAATTGTAACTTACTGTACTTATGTATTTTTGACCTATACTCCTCACTTTTGGTGTACACAGAGTTAATTAAATAATAATAAAATCGCGCTCGAAAAAGTTCAAAGCATTTTTGGATGACCTCTCTTCAGAACATGGTGATGTGACATATATTATTGCAAAGTAAGGTGGTTAAGCAAAGGCAAAATGCTAAAAAGATTTTATGATCTTAGAGAGGAAATAGCCGATTTTATGGAAATAAACGAAAAACCATTGCCTGAAGTCAGTGATCAGAAATTGTTATGCATGATTTAGCATTTCTAGTTGACAGCACGGGTCAATTAAACGAGTTGAATTTGAAGTTTCGATAACAAGGTCAGTTGGTAATTAACGAATTGTACAGCCATCTGAAAGCATTCCAGAACAAAATTCGCTTGTAGGAAACACAAATGCGATCTGGAAACTGTTACCATTTTTCAACACTATCAAGTCGCGATAATATTGATTACACTCAATATGCTGAAGAACTAAAATCACTGTCGGAACAATTTTTTAATGCTTAGATTTTCCGACTTTGAAAACATGGATAGCTGCTTTAACCTTTATGCTACTCCGATGAAAAATGACGTAGAGAAGGCTCCGACACACCTGCAAATGGAGTCGATCGAGCTTCAGAAAGACACACATTTGAAGTCAAATTTTGAAAACGTGGAGCTAAGTGATCTCTACAGAATATACCTTCCCGAATAAAAAAAAAAATAAACCGTATCATTATTATTTTTTCATAACTAGCTATTATCTACGGCCCGCGACTTCATTAATATCCTAAAGTTTAGCCCACAACTTTCCAAAGGTTGCCCATATCTGGTCTAAGACATATATAGGTATTTTGGTGCTACCTAATCTAACCCTTTTAAATGCGCGCGAAATAACTGATCGGTCCAAATCAACGTGACACGTACTTTAGCAAGTATTTGTACATGAGGTCATTCACAGTTGTTTGCCCTTTATGCCTTTAATCGTGTTCAATAGCACATTTGAATTTTAACTGTCATTCACAAATAAATTAAATGTTTTTAATTGAACAAGTGTTTAAACAAATTATTTCAATATCACTTTAGATATTTTTTTCCTGGCATATTGAATATTAATTTGTTATACAACAGAGGTGTAAGATAAGCTGATAAGATAAATATTTATTCATAAGATGCCAAAAATTGGCGTAGAAGTCATATAATAAGAGTTCTATTTTTAGTCGCTATAAGAGTGATTTTGTTTAACAGCATAACGAAAAAATCAAAAAACGACACCGTCAGGACTGAATGAAATGAAATGACCTGATAGCGGGCAACCGATCGGATTTTGTTGGCGGATAGTGCGTTGAGGGGAAAACTTGATCGACACGCTCCTTTTTGTTTGCATAGTAGAAATATATATAGAGTTGAATAGCGAGACGCCAAGAGTATAGTATAACTATCTGTGATAATGAGATGAAATTAACTGTAATATATATTACCTAAGATCAGAACCAACGTATATTAGTGTTTAATTAGGGTTTACACATAATACAAATGCTTACCTATAAAGTTTCACTTCAGACGCGTGAGATTTACACGCACCCATTTTTTTATATTTTTATCAATTAACAAAATGTTAATTTATGATAATAAATGTGTATAACCCCTTTCCACAATACGAATTCACTTTCATTAGTGAATTACAGTTTCCAGACAACTATGTTGTAACTTGTATTATAGGTGTTATATGTGAAAAAAATTAAATGCTAGTGCAGGGACTCGAACCCGAAACTCCCAAAATCGCGTTGGTTATCAGTTACTCCACGGTACCCTATAAAGTAAACATTCATTTCCGTATTGAATATAGCACTAAGTAGTCTTGTAAACGTTTTTTTTCCACAACATGCGAGAGCTATTTAAAATTGCAGGCTGCAGATAGTGAACCAACTTTATATACTCTAAAGGCCGGGAAGTCATTAATCAAATTAAAGAAATTTTGAAAACTTTTGGATATACCTATTATATACTTTAAAATATTATCTAAAATTTCTTATTTATTAACAAAAAAGATTGTTTTTTTTAAAATTTATTAAGGCCTCTTACACATGCACGGTTGAAACCAGGCACTGAAGTGAGGTGCGCAATTATTTTAACTTGACCATCAGTATTTTGACCTATCAGTTTGATTTTTTTATAAATAGGTAATAATAGCAATAATTGGAAAATTATTAATACATTCTTAGGGGGCGCATTCTTACATCCTACGCCACTGTTATTCCGCAGTTATGCAATATAAAAATTAACAGTTCTATTACATTTTTAACTCACTATGGTTGTGCAATTTTGTCAAAATTTTAATTGCAATGCTAATTTGAAGATTTATGATGCAGAGTACTTAGGTACCTACTATAAAAAATAAAAATAAAAACTTTTTGACGCTACGTTTGCCTAATAAAACTGCTCGCTTCTAAATTTGATTAAATAAATAAACAATAACTTCAAAGTTTTACTGCAAGGCGTAGCGCTTTAGTCATTCGTCTTTTATTCTCTTAGCGAACTTTGAAGACAGCCAAGTTTTAGATTTCACTACTTTCCACTTACAATTAATTGAACTTGGCTCTATTAGATCTCATAACTTTTTTCTGCTACGCGATCGCGAGGCTTTGCCTTATTTTTACAAGAATTGTTTTTGATGGGATTTCAATTCTTTTTGTAGAATGTTGCTTATATATATACCAAATCTAGCCAGCATGCCAAATTTTCACTTAGATTTCCACTTAGAGATCTTCTTTTATTACACATCTATAGAAATCTCTATCACCAACGTTGAGGGGTTGGAGGGGGAATATCAGAGATTTTTAATTTCTTCGCTACTTCTACGCGAAACCCAGCCGCAATACCAAATTTCATCTTTCTAAGACTAAGTACAGACTTACAGAAATCTGTATCACCCACTTTGATCGGTTGGAGGGGGAAAATCATACATTTTTTAATTTTCTCGTTACTTGTACGCGAAACTCAGCTTGCATACCAAAATTTCAGCTTTTTAGGACTGCGGGAAGTACCCTAGATTTTTGATGATCATAAGTGAGTGAGTGACGAAATCAATGAACTTTGCGTATTAAAAAATCTAAAATAGCACGGCTATAAAATTGAAACTTGATGGTCCCACACTATCCTGAAAATTTGAGACCAAAATTGTTATTCACACCGGAGTTACGGGGGCCGAATCGCTTCTAGAAAAGAGATTGCTAGGTAGTGCTCGACTTGGCGGGTGCACTACCGTTGCACCCAGATTCAGATGGAGTTTAAAAATTAATAAAAAACAAGCAGGAAATGGTTTTATGGGCCCGAAAAAACATAGTCCTGAGTCCTGACCTTCGTCTAGAAGAGTTGAAAATAACAGTGAGACAGTTAAGTAAAGAATTTATAGATTAGTCATACGGAATGCATAATAATATATACTATTTTTTACAAAGATACTTCGTGAGTGATTGACCTTCAAGCATAACATTACAATATTTATATTATAATGCGACATTTTTGGTTATAGTTAAAAAAATATTTTCAGGATCGACATAAATTAATTGATGGACTGTGTAATTTGTTATTGTTAACCCCGTAAATAGAAATATTGAAAACAAATCTTTATTGAATTAATATCAAAAACCATAGATCACTAGACAGTAAGCAGCTGTACATCGCATTCTAAAAACATTGGTCTTGATACAGTATGTATTTACCTCAATACCATAGTAACCATATTTCATTATAGCATCGAAAAGGGTTACATAATGGTTCATTATGTAACAGTTTTTCAAGTATTTTTCCTTTTAGCATTGAAAAGCGTTGCATAATGGATAATGACGTCACTGGTCGATAAACGGCCATTTATGATTCGCTTTACAGACACGAAAAAACACTAAAAACGTGCATTTGTTGAATAAACACTTTTATATAACACATGCACGCTTTTAGTGTTTTTTCGTATCTATTTTTCGGACCTTAAATAGCCGTTGATTGACTAGTGACCATTATGTAACGCTTTTCAGTGCTATAATAGTTCATTATGTAACTAGTTACATAATGATCCATTATGCAACGCTTTTCAGTGCTATAATGAAAAAACAGTTGCATAATGAACCATTATGTAACTGTTTTTTTAATTCAATTAAATTCTAAAACCATGCATGTGTTATATAAAGTATAGTGTGCAACGCGTGTGCTAAATCTTTATGCGTCAGGCGCGATGTTTTCAGCACTCGTATTCGTTTCGCGATGCACACTCGCCAAGGCTCGTGTATGCTCGCCTACTACTTGTGCTGAAACTATCGCACCTGACGTATAAAGATGTATTATCACACTAGTCACACAATATACTATTTTGAGTGCAAGGGAATCTTTCAATTCACCAAAAACTCAAAATCGAATTTTTACAAGATCACATGACTTTCCCTCCGTATATGAGAAAGTAAAAGTGTATGATTCTAGGTTTAATTAAAATATGTAAATAAAAGTATACAAAGATCGTATTTAACACATTCGCTGCACTGGCAATAACCGATTAATTTTAGCGCTCATCTATAATGCCTGGCCATTAATATGCGTAATTAAAATGTTCAAACAACATTGAACAATGTAAAACAGACTTAATAGGCATTTATCTTGCCGCATTCTATGTCAAGTTCAGGTAAATACCACTTTTGTCATGGATAACATCTTTGTACTTACTTGAATGTGTAGCATTTTTGTTTATTTTTTTCAATGGTAAAAGTTAATGCTCGTAAGTTCCTTGATTTTTACAACACATGTTAAGTTTCATTTATTTCTTCTTTAAGGCCGGATGATGTTGAAAATTGAATAATATAATTAAATCAAATGCTAGATTTTTCATATTATCAGTTAATGAGATCTTGACTCGATGATGCTTTGGAAAGTCCAGAAATTAAAAAGTAGGTAATGCTATGTAGATACAGTTAGAGAGCCTACGCTGGGTTGCAGAAACGCATTATCAGAAAATCTGATTTGACACTGACTGAAATTGTGAAATTGTGATCATATTATCATTACAATTTTTATAATATGTATAATGTATATGCCAGAACAATCTAATATTGTTATCAAACTTTTTACTTCCCACCTCTACTATGGTAGGGAAGTACCTAATGGATTTAGTCCGAAAAAAATATTTCGAGATTTTAACAGATCTTCACGTTTTGAGACCCTAGCAATCGTTTAAGATCATTTTCTGACTGATGTCTGTATGTGTGTGTGTATGTGTGTGTGTATGTGTGTGTGTGTGTTGTGTGTGTATGTGGTCAATTTTTCGCCTTCGATATCGTAAAAACGGAACAACATACGGCCATGCCGATTGTTCTATGATGTTTATCAGCCTCTAACTTCGATCTGATTAGATTTTGAATCAAATCGGTTCAGTGGATCCTGAGATATTAAAAAAAACGTTTTCAATGTCACGTATAATTAACATAGATAAAAAAAAATATAAATGAATTCTAGATGTTATAATATGAAAAAAATGTAAATATTTTATATACAGTTTAAAATGTACAGTTTTCGAGAAAAAAAATATTTTACTAAAAAAAATAAAAATTGTACGTAAATCAAGGTAACCATGATTTTTGCTATATTAAGCTAGCCATCAGTAGATCACTAAACAAAAAAGAGGGCTATGCTTTTTTTCAAAGAATAAAAAAAAGAGTAACAAAGAGTAAAAAAAAAAAAAAAGAGTGTTTATTTTTTGCAAATATTTACTAGGTGGGAAGTATAGGACTGGTCATCAGTCGAATTTTTATAATATGTATAATGTATATGCCAGAAGTATCTAATGTTGTTATCAAACTTTTTATGATCTAGATTCTAGAAAAACAATAATGACTTCTCTAAATAGAAAAAGATCGCTTTTTAAGCTAAATTTTAATCAATATACGTTCAAAACCTTGTTTAAAGTGGAAATTGTACAAAAAAAAAATATGTTAAATATCTGTATACACACTTTAAAAATCAAACATTCTTTTAACAGGATCCATTTGAAATAAATTCTGTAATGCTTTTCTTATGTGATCACAATCTAAGGTCATTGTCAAATTAGAATTTCTGACAAATGCGTTCTGAAACCCAGCAATCGTGGCTATTTTGGACCGTAACGGTGAAATTATTATTGCATAGCTGCAGGTAAAAAGGTAATTAGGTTTAAATATTATTAGTTTAAGTTAGGTACTCTTTACACTCTAGTACCTAGTAAATTGGTTTCCAATTTTGGATGTGTCGCGTAATACCATACTCGTCAATTCATGAATTGTTTGAAAATAAAAAAGCCAAACACTTTAACAATACTTAGATGATAATAATATCATGTCACAAACTATATTATTTTGTCCAAAATTTGACTATAATAGCTATATTTTTAACCGACTTCAAAAAAAGGAAGTGGTTCTCAATTCGGTTGTATTTTTTTTTTTTTTTATGTTTGTTACCTCAGAACTCCGTCATTTATGAACCGATTTGGAAATTATTTTTTTTATTTGAAAGGATATACTTTCAGATTGGTCCCATAGAAATTTCATCAAAATCGGTTCAGTAGTTCGGCTGATTTTAATAAAAGTTAGTAACGGCATGTGATTCCTTAAGGTAAATGTCACTTTTTGACATCAGACGGCGTAAGAAAGTCGGTTTAATAAAAGTGAGTAACGGCGTGTGATTCCTTTAAGGTAAATGTCACTTTTTGACACTAAAAAGTAAAAAATAAAAAACTTTTTAACAAAAAAAAAACCTCCTTCAAAAAGTCACTAAAAAGAGGAAAATAATGAAATTTTGAGGTCTACGCCAATTTAATAAAATATGAAGTTGGTTAAAAAGAAGATATATTAATCACTATACCGCACTATACTATAACTTTTTAATCGACTTCATATTTTATTAAATTGGCGCAGACCTCAAAATTTCATTATTTTCTTCTTTTTAGTGGCTTTTTGAAGGAGGTTTTTTTTTGTTAAAAAGTTTTTTATAATATAGTATTGCACCATATATCAAATGTGTCATTCTATTGCGTTGTCCCTCTAAACTAAGGCAAGTTATAGACAAAATATAAATTTTGGGTTGGAAACCACTATTATGACAATTTTCTTGATAATGCTAACTTTGCTAGCAAAAGTTTTGTCGTGATCTTAATGTATATGCCTTACACATATAACATATTTTTTCCTCAGTTCAATGCTGGAATTGTTATGCGATTTGTAATATCTTGAATTACATACTTGCATTATTACGTATAGGTAGGTACATCCACTGGTTTTCCCCTAACCCTAATCCGATTGGAATTTTATTTGCTCGCACTGTACATATAAGTTATGATGCACAGTGTGAGCAAATAAAATTCCATTTAGAGCAGGTTGTAGGAAAAACCTGTAGATGTGTGCAATTAATCCATGGGAATTTCAACACGCGAAACTGTTTTTCTGCAATCATTTGCTTAAATATCAAAATATAGAAAATCAAACCATCGCTAAATAGTAGGTATATTGCCACTTTACTTTTAAGAAAAAATGTTTTTTTTAAAATTTCCCAAAATGCAATAGGTACCTACTAGTTTCACAATCCGCAAATACATCACGAAAAAAAATTTTGTTCAAAATTAATTCGTTTTTGCTATGATAGTAGGTACACGTAAAATAGCGAAAACTTTTTTTTTTTTGTGCAGATGGCAGCAAAAAATAAATGAAAAGGCCTTTCCTCTGTTTCAATTATACATTGTTTTATAGCGTTTTTAGCGCGTTGCTTTTTACGAGTGTAACACTAGCACCGTGCCAGTGCTGAGTAGTGTACAGTGTACATATATACTAAAAGAACTAATAAAAATTATTTTCCAAGTACAATTTTTCTAAATCGTGACAACAAAGTGTTTAGTGTATATGAGAGAGTTTTACTTCTGCCGTGTGTGCCGTGTGGTTTTAAACACACGCTCTCTTTTTTTAAGATAACTTTGCAGCGATATATTATAATCTAACTTATTTTCCATACTATGTCTGTAACATGTACTTTGACAGTCTATCTTCATAAAAAAGAAGACAATAAATATTGTTCCATTTATTTATTACAGTTATAGCTGTGACAAACTATATTCTAATAAGTAGTTTCAAGCTCGTGGCCGTCTACCAACTCAATCCATGTAAGTGTTTAGTAATTTACATCATATTAATGACTAACACATCCGACCTTCCTCAATCAATATTGATTTAATGTTAGTGACATTTTAATATGTTATAATTGATTTGCGTCCATACGATAGTTAAGAGCGATAAATTTTGATTGATACATTCTTAATTCTTACTTAGAGTGACAATTAGATGCACGATTTTTTGAAATGTGTAAACGACCTTAAAATGATAAAATAAACGGAATTTGTAGGTAGTTATATTACTTTAAACATAATTTTCAAGTATTATATTTCTATTTTAAATGTTTCTTTAAGCGTTATATAACTATTGTTGTGCCAACGATGTCTGTCTGTCTTTCACAGGACTCTCTAACTTCTAAACGAAATGAGATAGTAACTTGAAATTCACACATAATATTACCACGGCCCAAAGACGCAGAGAATAACAAAAGATTAAAAAAGTTTATTTAAGGGGGCGCCCATACAATCAATCGGGGGTAAAAAAACATTTTTTTGTACCTATTCTTGTGGGGTATCATTGAAAAGGGCCTTTTGAGTATATTATGAATGAGTTTTTATTTTTTTTTATTTTATCAAAATTGTAGGTTTTCAGAGACCGTCAAAGTTGCAATTTTTAGACCTATTTTGCTTTAGGTACTAATATCAATATTTTAATTAAAATTAAAGATTAGGTATGAAGATGGTTTTCCGTCGTACAGGTCTTGATAATACAGACTTATCTGACTTTCACAACAATTCGTTGTCCATCGCTACTCTTTTGTTTGGTTAATTGCTAGTTGCTACACCAACTGACCAATCGAACAGTAGGTTCGATTGGTCAGTTGGTGTAGCAACTAGCAATTAACCAAACAAAAGAGTAGCGATCAGCTGTGGCGCTTTGTCTTGGTATTAGAATTAGACTAAATAAAAATCCGAAACAAAATGAAATATTAAATTTGATAAAAACATTTTTATTACTTCAACTCAGAATGAGTAACGACTATTTAGTTAGATTATGTTGTTTATTAAATTATTAACTTCAAAGACAATAAAATCGCACCATTTATTAATACTACTTATACAGAAATTAAATATTTGATGATAAGAAATAAAATTTTTGACATCATTTATAACTTAGGGAGTTTTCCAGCTTTCTAATAACGATTTAATTACAATATTTGATTGACTTGTTGATATAAGTGACGAAATACTTGTGCATTAAAAATTCCTTTAACACCTATGTCTGCATACATCACATACCTATTAAAGTAGAGCACCGATTATCCAACTCTATTATCTGACACATTCGTTCGTATGTGATAGTATAATTCATGTTATTTACAAACAGGAGCAAGTCCCCGACACCAGATCGCAAATCCCCGACACATTACTTTTTCTGTATTCTGACTTATTCCATACATTATGTCGAAGGAATAAATAAATATCTTATCTTATCTTATCTTATCTTATCTTATATTCTTATCTTATCTTATCTTACTATATCGCAAATCCCCGACACTATTTCGCAAATCCCGACACTAGATCGCAAATCCCCAACACTATATCGCAAATCCCCGACACATGATCGTAAATCCATGACACTAGATCGCAAATCCCCGACACTAGATCGCAAATCCCCGACACATGATCGTAAATCCATGACACTAGATCGCAAATCCCCGACACTAGATCGCAAATCCCCGACACATGATCGTAAATCCATAACACTAGATCGCAAATCCCCGACACTAGATCGCAAATCCCCGACACTAGATCGCAAATACCCGACACCATATCGCAAATCCACTACACTAGATCGCAAATCCCCGACACTAGATCGCAAATCCCCGACACATGATCGTAAATCCATGACACTAGATTGCAATTCCCCGACACTAGATCGCAAATCCCTGACACATGATCGCAAATCCCCGACACTATATCGCAAATTCACGACACTAGATCGCAAATCCACGACACTAGATCGCAAATCCCCGACACCGCATAAGAACCATGGCTTTTTTTAGAAGTATTCTTAAATATTCGAATTTGAGATTACATTGATATGAGTTTCAAGGCAAGTTTAAATTAATAATTAAGATAACTTATAACTATTATTATATATTAGTATTATATTATTATTATCTATTTTTTAACTGAAAAATTTGTACATAATATGATAGACAAAAATATATTCTTGTATTATTTGAAATAACATTTTTCTAAAATTTGCTGCACCCCCTTCAAATTGTCGCTTTTGACTGCCGCCTATTTAGCCTATAAATAGGTCCGCCTCTGTATACAAAGCGCGATCGTGCTTTTTCCATTTTCTTATAAAAAAATATCAAAAAGATCGAATTCATGCAAATAATTCAACTTATCTTATACTTCTATATTAAATTCTATAGAATTATCGCTAGGCACTTGGTAGAACATGATTGAATAAAAATTATTAAACAAACACTTGAAAAATTCTACACATTTATTAATCTCAACGATCGTTTCGGGTTCCTAACCCATCATCAGGAGTTTACATTAAAACTAATGTAAACTCCTGATGATGGGTTAGGAACCCGAAACGATCGTTGAGATTAATAAATGTTAGAATTTTTCAAGTGTTTGTTTATTAATTTTTATATTTCCATATTATCAAACTTTTACGTTATCTACCACCTATCCACCCATTTATGTCGGATAATTGAGATTCTACTATATTTTTTATTCAACTTGTTTTTATTTGTAGTTTCTTCATAAAACATTACAAATATTTGGTACGGGTATTTTTCAATTTTAAATATTTAATAAACACACAAATGCATTCCATTGACGTTTTATCTCGTGAGAAGTGAATACTTTCGCTATTTTTTGTCAAAAAAAAAATGAGATATGTGAATTACTACTTCAATTCCAGTTATTTTGCTGAATATGTTGGTATTTTCTCTTGTCTGTTGAAAAAATATTTAATATTTGAAATTAATTGTTTCAGAATAGTGAAGCATTTTTTTATTGAAAAATTAGCGCCAAAAATCTTATTTTAGTATTTGTGTAAAGTGTATTATTTTATTGACAAGAAATATTATAGTTCAAGCTCTGACCGTAGAAAAGTCTACCGGTCAACATTCCTAAAATTTTATTATTGGATTTAACAGAAAATAATATGATAAAAAACCTCAAATCGGTGGCAGATATTCGATTATTTTTATCATTTTTTGTTGTCAGTATCTCGAATGATGAAATTTATACAAATTAGGTATTTAAGTTTAAAAAAAATTATTAATTTTTTAATTTTTTCTAATAATTTAACATAAATAATATTGAAAATCGAAAAGAAAAAATTTTTTAAAGCTATAGATAAATTACTAAAAATTAATTAAAATGTATATAAATTTAAAAAATATCACGTGACTTCAAAACGCGCCAGGAATGTTTGTGACGTCGTTATGTTAAAATCTGTCTGCATTTGTTGGTATTTGTGTATATGTATTACACATACTATCAAAAATAATAAATTTTTAAGTTGGTAACCATGGATACAAAGACCATAGATAACATAATGACGTCACACGCGTTCGGATTCTTTCGGCGCGTTATCGGAACTGAGTTTAAAAATTAATTTTTATTTAAATATAACTTTTTAATTAGTAAGCAAAAAAATTAAATAAAAACAGTTTTGCTATAAAACTTGTATGTGGTCCTTCCATTTAAGTAAAAAAAAAAATTCATTTAAAAACCCAATTATACAAATTATAGAGAAATTTTTTTTGCATACCTGGCAGACCTTAATATTGAACATTAATTATCCATTTGGAAAGAGGTCTGTCAGGCATGCAAAAAAAAAATGCAAGTCAGACATCGATAACTGTCTAGCTTCATGTACCTTTCAGAATTTTTTAAAAAGACATGTTTTCGCGTAATTCACTTGAAATTGTTGGCTTTAAATTTTTTATAAAAAATAAAATGTCCTGAGTGGTTTGTTTACGTACCTCCCAAAAAATACATAATATGTACCTACAAAATACGTTGTTATGCACGTTTTATTTTAGATTTAATATGTTGAAGTTGATAATCTCTACATAGTATAAAATGAAGTCGCTTTCCGCGTATGTCTGTCTGTTTAACCGCTAACTCCTCCTAAACCACGCAACGGATTTTGATGCGGTTTTCACCATCAGTTAGATAATTTTTCACGGAAGGTTTATATATATAGCGAACGAGCGAAGCGAGTGAGTAATGTAAATTCCTAAACCACGCAACGAATTTTGATGCGGTTTTCACCATCAGATAGATAATTTTTCACGGAAGGTTTATATATATAACGAACGAGCGTAGCAAGTGAGAAAGCGAGCGAGCGAAGCGAGTGAGTAATGTAGTTCCTAAACCACGCAACGGATTTTGATGCGGTTTTCACCATCAGTTAGATAATTTTTCACGGAAGGTTTATAATATATATATAGTGAACGAGCGTAGCGAGTGAGTAATGTTATTATAATATTCAAGCGAACGAGCGAAGCGAGTGAGTAGTGTATTGCACCCGGGCGAAGCCGGACGGGGCCGCTAGTATTACATAATTATTAGAAGTATAATGAAATTTGTTCCTTAAGATTTATTTTAGAGCTTTAAAAAGAAAAGCTGTCAAACTATAGCAACTGTTTTTCATTTCTGGTCACAAATACAGACACTATTTTTTTTGGGTATTTTCATCCAATACCACGCTTAAATAGAAGTTGAAAATAATATTTAAGAGATCAAAAAAAATTGTGTTTTTATTGGATTTTATAAGTAGCCACTCATGCGCTGGTGGGATTTTCAAACTACCCCTTCACTGAAGGGTTAACACTTAACATGAAGTGTAAAAATTAATTTTAGCCCAAATTGTATGTACCTATCTAACTGGTTTGATATAAAACAATGGCTAGTTTTAATTTGTATAAGCTTAGCAATCTACTGTTTTTATCTGATAAAGTTGATACCCGTACTTATATTTAAATAATTATTATTTTAAATTCTTAGAGCTAGTAAAAATGGATAATGATTTATTATTCATCCATCATAAAAACGGGTACTGAATTCATGCCTTGCACCTCTCAAAGGACGATAATGCTTGTGATTTGAATATCCATATGTGTATATATGAATTTATTGTATATTTATGTAATAATTACTTTGTATCTTTGTATCTTTCTGACGTTTTATACCAATATTGGTCACTAAATATATATATCTATCTATCTATCTATAACCAAGTTAGCATTAATTTTAGTCGACTAAAAAAACCGGTCAAGCGCGTGTTGGGCACTAGGGTTCCGTAGTGTTCGTGTGACGTATTTATAAATAAGAGCCTTAAGAGCTATTTCACCTTGACAAATTTATTAGCTTCCGAAAAAGAGTTGTTTCTAAATTTTTTAATAAATTATTTTTGCTACAGTATTGGTTATAATTTGCATTGAAAGTACTAATCTAAAGGCTACATTAAAAATTTTTTTCAGATTTTTTGCATCGTGACTAAAAAGTCATAATCAAAAGATCCTAATACATTTTTTGCTGCATTTTAGGAGACCTATCTAAGTGAAAAAAAAATGTTCAAAAAAAATATTTTTCCAAAAATCTCATCATTTCTGTGGTTGCTTCATCAAACGTCCGTATTCCAAATTTCATTTTACTAGTTTCTACGGAACCCTAAAAATGTTACTTGGGTGGTGGCTGCAATAATCACTGAATTGATGAAACTGAAATGAACAAAAAATATTATTTTTGTTTAGAAAATGAGGCAACCCGGTGAACAGCATAGCCCGAAGTTTGAGGCTACTAGCGAAATGTCCGGGGTTTTTGGCCTAAAAATTCTAGTTTTGAAAATATTATTATGGCAGCCTTAGGTCCAGACAGCCTTGGAAAATAGTGGTCTTAAGAAATCAAGAAATAAAAATGTATATACGTTTTTTAATTGCGAGTTAAATCGGTTTTTAAGTACTTTAAATTTTATCTCTAAACTGATTAATTACTAATAAATAGTTGTAAGGTAGACTGGTGATTAATGAAAGTCATAAAAATCGAAGTACAATTTACAACTTTTACATTATCACATGGAAGAAAACAATAACCTCTGATAAATATGCACTGATAGGGATCAACCGTTAATCCAATATTTTTACCGCGCTTACATCGTGGGTTGACAATGGCTCAAGTTACTACCGTCGAACTTTCCTATAGTGAAATCCCTGCAAAAAATTCATTATATGAAGTTCTACATTCGATAATTACACATGCAAAAGTAATTTTTTTGCTTCCTGTTTGATTTTAGAGATACCATGAGAAAAATTAAACTGTGAATTGATTTTTTCTACTATTAATATTAGAGCATAAGAAACTATAGTCTGAGAGCTCGATGCGTCTAACCTATCTATGATGATAAGCAAATAACGTGAGACCTTTTTTTTACTTGACTCGTTTCATCTTTAAAAACTCCTTCTGACGGGTTTTCCCCCCTGGATCGTTACTAAAAAGGGCACTTCCGGTGTATTTTTTTGGTTAAAAAATACACCGGAAGTGCCTTTTTTTGTATTGATCCGGCTAAAGGAGTTTTTAGGGTTTTTAAAGATGAAACGAGTCAAGTACTAGCACTTTAAAAAATGTATAAAAATCTCTTTTTATTAGGTAGTAGATACTCATAAACAAAAATAAAACATTTTGCTTCTGATTATAAATACAATGATATCGAACATATACCTATAGCTAATATTTTATGAATTATGTCACTGATATTATTGTAGGTCCTTAAGATGAAAATTTTAGTTCCTATAATAAAATTATTCTACGAGTTTCTCAAAAAACGGGAAAAAATTTGTACAAAACGCAGCACTCTGTATAGAAAATTAGCAGTCTATGGTTTACTCCTTGAGAGTTAACATTTAAGTTTATTATCTTCTTCAACAACTTAGGGCCAGCGCACACATGTTACTTTTTGTATTACGATTGTGCAACTAAGTCGTGTAGATCTTAGATGCAGCTATCAATAACGTAAGGTCGAACACTATTCGCAGACATAGGTACACAACTGATGTATCACGAAACAATCGCATCGATTGCTATATCAATCGAAAGTGCGATTGTTTTCATGCTGTTGCCAAATCGCGCGATCGAACGTGTAATTTCAAATACCTAGCTGAGTAATCGTCAAATCGCGATGCAGTCGCAGTGCAGTTGCTAAATCGCCAGTTTTCGATATAAAAAGTAGCATGTGTTTACTGGCCCTTAATTGAATTAATGTCAGGCAAAAAAATTTAACAATTCACATGGTCGACTGCTGCAAGTGACTGTCAAGTTACACACTTTGTAAAATATGTGTTTCTAAGAAAAATGTACACCGAAATCACTAAACTTTCAAAATATTTGTTTATCAAAAAATTCACTGAAATGAGACATTCGTTACATACGAATCTATAACATATGGATGTTCAACTGTATTTGTTTTATTTTATTTTATTGTTGTATTTATTAGATAAAACTTGCTAAACAAATTATTTTACAAAGAATACTATTAATTTCTAGAAGTCTATTGACGTAGTTACCTGCCTAATTTGTGACACACATTTTTTAATAATCGCCGCTGGCAAAGGAAATACAAAACATTGACTTTATAGTTTTGCAAATACAGTTAAACCAGTTTATATCGCTTTGAAGATGCAATAAGCATTATTATGAAAATTATATTTGGAGTTCAGTCTCACGGAATTGTCAACCCCAAACCTAATATCAATTACTATGAAAAATAAAGCTATATAAATTTTTTTTTTTGTTTAATTGCGTCCAGTTAGTGATCAGTCTATCCAGACTAGGTATAAACTAATAAGATAATGGACTATACATAAATTCAAAATTGCCTATTGTTACTTGAAAAAAGCGATTAGGTCAATTAAATTAATTTTTAGATTTTTTGTAATTTGTGTATATTTTCATTGTTTATTAGGACGAAATAAAATTATGTGTTTGTAGCATCAGCCATAGCTGTCCCTCAAAAAAACTTATTTTTATACGCATATTATGCTTATTGTCTTCTATGCACCTTGCTAAATTATTTGCACCTAATTCCAAGTTCCAATACAACAGTTGCAAAATACTCGTAAGTGAGTTGTACTGTATTTTATGAACTGACGTTTAAATTAAGAAATTTTAAGAATTGTTTGGCTTTCTTTTCTGTAATCTCTCATCGTTCATCAGTAGCGCCGGGTTTGCACATAGATGAAACAGGCCCGTACAGCATAGCTTATCGTATTCTTGCGGTCTATTACTTAAAACCGACTGGGCCGATTTTGATGAAACTAGATTGTCATCTAACACCTTAACTTAGAATACATACTACGCTCGGGTTAAGATAAGTTTATAAGGGAAACGTACAAAGACGTCACGTTACAATGCAATGTCAGAAAAATTTATTTATTAAACCCGAAAATTGCAGATTCGCACTGGCTAAGTTATCAATTACTTTACACTGTCATCACTAAATGTCCCTTTTGTTTCTTATACCTATAAAGCAACTGTAAACGGAATTTCAACATCATGCGAATAGTACCTAGCTGTAGAGTAATTGATAACTCAGTCAGCGCGAATCTGGAAGTTTCGGGTTTGAGTCCCGACGGTGGCGGGTTATATAAATTCATTTTTCAGATATTGCACTGTAAGATGTGATTGGGTGTTTCTCTTATACAGGGTGCTTAATTGCTTTGCGGGTAATAGGGATTTAACCCGTAAAATCAAACTTTTGCGATTTCCTGCTTCCCTAATTATTTTAGGAAAAATATCTTTGAATAAAAGTTTTAGAACATAAAATTCAGCATCTAAATCATTAAACAAAATGAATTTTGTATGCTTTGTAACGGCAGAAATTTGATATGAAAATGTCAAAATTACCCGAAAAACAGATAGCGATAGCCATGGAACTTGAACAAAATGATGACGTTTTAGTTGTCAGAATAATTTCTAACCATTTTGTTCAAGTTCAATGGCTATCGCTATCTGTTTTTGAGGTAATTTTGACATTTTCACATCAAATTTTTGCCGTTACAAAATATGCAAAATTAATTTTGTTTAATGATTTAGATGCAGAATTTTATGTTCTAAAACTTTTGTTCGAAGATATTTTTCCTAAAATAATTAGGGAAGCAGGAAATCGCAAAAGTTTGATTTTACGGGTTAAATCCCTATTACCCGCAAAGCAATTCAGCACCCTGTATAAAGCAACTGTAATCGGAATTTCCACATCATACGAATTAGTAGCTGTAAAGTTCTTGGGTTGCGTCCCGCCGGTGATGGGTTAAATAAATACATTTTTCTGATATTGCACTATAAGACGTCATTGGGTGTTTCTCTTATATATGTATTATATTTAGCGTTACGAGAGCTTCTCGTAGGTGTTTATAATAATATATCTGGCTATTATGATGTAAGTATTAAAATAACTTTCCTATCGAAACATTAACCGTGAATAATTTTGTCGCCCAGTAAACCTATAATCCGCCGTGAGATTATTGTATAAAAAATTAATACTCATGACAAGCATAATATACGTACATAAATTAAATATATAAACATATAAATTAAATTCTAACAAGACATTTGTATACAAATTATTATTTCATTTTCTTGCGATTTTTCTGATGCTTTTGTAGTAATTTATGCAACTAGTGGCTAAAGTGACGGATTATACGACAGTCGCAATTTTGCGATACGAGCCTAAGGTTATTTTGCATTTATACCAGAACTTTAAGAGAGTATTGTAAAATCGCGACTGTCACATTCGTCACTTAAGACACGCGTTAAGTACAATATTTTTTGCAACAACTACTTCAAAAGTTCAATTTTAAGCATATAAAACACAATTTGGATAAATATTTTATCAGTGACATTATAGCAAATATATATATAAAGTACTTTATTACGCACGTGTGTTATAAAGTAAAACAAGACAGCATTACTTTATAGAACGGAGTGCGTTAATATTTACTTTAAACACTACCGTTCGAATGCATCAGAAGCTTCAATAAAGAATCAGTTTTCAAACGGTACACAGCCATCTAAAATTGTACTTTCGATGCAAGTGTTGCAAAAAGTATTTTAGAATTGATATGATAATTAGACTGAGCTCTGCAGAACGCATTTTATTGGCCTATTAATACTGAATCCCTAAAAAACCGCTACCTACACCATGCAGTTTTGGTAACAATGGGGTAGTTCCACATTTTTCTTGTTGGAATCTACATTACACATACATTATCGTACATTATGAAACAATTTTTTTGGGGTTTTGTGGATGCTTTTTCTATAGTAAAAAATTCCCAAAAGTGTGTATTTTTCAATATAGAATTATGCCGCTACCGAAATGGCGTAGTTAATTTTCAACCTGTGATTGGCTGACTAGATCTGCTGTGTCACGCCCACTGATCTGTCAGATTGAAAGCAAACAACAAGAAATGCATAGTGATCAAATATCATGAAAGCCACGAAGCGAATTTCGCTTTGTGGTCATTTTAGAGTTAATCACAACGGGTTGTGGCTGTTTTTACAAGTACCACAACACGATGATGATTGGATGATTTAAAAAATCACAACGCGCTGTGGACGCTTTAGTTGCTCAATGAACGTTTCCGTTTTTTGAGCCTAACATATACGTATCTCTTTCTGCAGATAAAGAAGTGTGACTGTCTTCTACGTCAAAATATGCCGGTTTATGCTCGGTGTTTAAAATATATATAGGTACTATATTTCTTTAATTCTTGTTTGCAATTAAAAGGCGAAGGATATAAAAACGAAAAAGTTGGTTTACATTATTTGTTACTATTCAAAATTATCAAATTTTGCTACGTGGGACGACCCTATTCAGATATTCTTCTGCATTATTATTAATTTTTTCAAAAATAAAAAAATGCCTATCTCTGATATTATGTGGATTCGCCCAAAAACATTTAACAAAATTAATCTCAATGAAAGACTGAAGTCCAACTCTGTTATAAATGTACCTAAAAAGTTGCATGAAAATAGTTTATTAAATTGTACAGCAAAAAATCATAATTGAAATAATTATATTAGAATAAAAGAAAATAATTAATTTAAAATAGTAGGCTACGTTTTTATCGCGGAACTCAAATTCTCTCCGTTGGCAAAAAGTGCAACTCAGTTCATTGACATCATTTCAAGACGAACTTCTTTACCAATCAATTGATTATACTTTTGAAAAATAACAAAAAAAACCGATCAAATGCGATTCGAACTCGCGCATCGAGGGTTCCGTATAAGAATAAAAATAACGAGTTAGTTAGGGGTAAAAAATTAACAGATTTGTTTTAAAAAAGTTTTTTTACTCATATATTATATTGATCTTTTTTCCGTATAAAATTTATTTAAAGTATATTTTCAAAAAGTAAAAAAAATATATTAAAATATTTGATGAAAAAAAATAAAGTAAAAAATTCCAAAATGTTTACATTATAAAAAAAATAATCATCACGAATCGTCAGTTGGATTTGAACCAGGGTCTTCGTGGTGGCATGCAAACGCCTTAGCGCGTTGCCGCTACGCTACGTGTAGTGCGGCGGAAACAATCGTATATTTGATACACTTAAGGTACAGCTCTATGTTTATAACGGTATATATTATGTCGCAGGCAAATGGTTATTTCAGGCAAAGAGCTTTTGCCTAGGTAAGTGCTATTTCCTTGGGCTAATGACTTTATAAAATAGTTTCTATTTTAAAACTCATTTGCCGGAATCGCTATTAGGCAACTGACTACGCGAGTTTATTAACGTAGTAATTAGCGTCTTTATTATGTGCTCCTTAGATTTTTCATTAATTTTACGACAATATAAGCAAATATAGGTATTTAGATTTTTATTGTTAATTAATAGTTTTGCTAAGTTTTATACATAGCTTGTGTCGTAATCATGATAAAATAATGATTAAATTGCATTCAGTTTGTTAATTTATTATTTGTTACTTTGCTTTAATTGTATGATGAAATTCCTCAAGACCGTTTTATTTCATTGAGAGAAGTTCGGGGAGATGATGTTTTCGGGGCAAGAATTTTCAAAATGCCAATGTCAGCCGTCAAAACGTCAGTGTAATACCAACCGGTTGTACCTACTTATTTTAAGTCTAAAAATTTGTGCAATAGTAGATGCAATTTTAGCAATCCTTGTCAAAACAAATAATTTTGTTATAAAATTTTTTTATATTATTTACCATTTTGTACTTGCAGTTTGGTTATGCAATAAACTACAGCTTTTCTTTATATAATTAAGAAATAATTTTATTGCCAAAAAAGATTCACGCAAATAGCATTTACCAAGTCAAACAGCAGATTAAATTCTAAACATTTTTGAACCCTAGCGTTTCGCAGCATTTTAGGTGTAATTAACAAGAAAAACTGCACTGATTTTATTTCTAACTTCCTGCACATTTTGGGAAGTAGTACCATAAACTTATTAGGCGTAATTTAAAGGAAAAACCCTACTTTTTATACTTCGTTGTAAAGAGAAATTTATTTAGAATCTTATTCCGGAAAAATATACAGAGCGTCCTACTCAAAAAACCAAAGTTAGATATTTTTTCGGAAAATAAGTAGGCCATGGAAAAACATTGTTTGCGCCATTTTATAGATCAGATTCAGTTACATAAGTCTCTTATTTAACTTTTTCTTGTATCTTTAATATTTCAGTAGACATAAGCTGGACAATGAAAAATCAGCCACCCTGTATAAATAAAACTGTAACCATTGAGTAAATACCTACTTGGTCTATGCTATTACCTAGCTAGTTACAAAATTTTAACGCTCACGTCTATATTTGTCTATAAATTGTTGGTAAATGTTAAACAGAATATATCCCGCTATAAGACAGTTTCAGATATCAATCCCTATAATTCCAGGCAATCATCTCAGATATATATAAATAAGCACCATACAACATCTCATGAAAAATCTCCCATTTATGCGGGATCTAATCTATTTAATCATTTACCAAGGCGTATAAGCCAAATTTTAAATATTAGGCAATTTACAATTGAACTAAAAAAGTACCTCACTACAGCTGTTTTTATAGTATAAATGAGTTTTTAAACTGTTAATTTTTATCCATATTGACCATTTACATCTATACGTTGTATAGCTATAAGGTACGTAAAAGATTGTTATTCTTATATTCTTATTCTTATGCTAAAGACCTCGATTTGACAAAACTGTAACGAGAACTCTATACATTCGTTTTCTTAGAGGTTTTCGGGTATTATGTGTGATACTAATTATAAAAGGAGATTCAACTGATTTTGATGAAATTTGATGCACTATCAATAAGTACTCATTTGGGGCAAATATTCCCATACTTTTCAATGCTAAAGCAAATCAAATTTTTATTGAGCTTTCCTAGATACAAGTTTACGACGCTCTGGGGAGAACGGATATAGGTTACTTTTTTATCGACTTCGCTCGGGTTAAGATAAAGTTTCTATCAAAATCGTTATTAACTCCAGTGAAATTGCGGGCAGCATCCATGTTCACACGCGTATATCCACGGACCAAAGCTTATTAATACATTAGTGAAATACAACACGTTACAATATTATGCACACCGCAAACATTACAGATATGTTCCGTTATGGAATATTACAAAACACAAATGAAGTATTTTATCACTTAATAATAATTAGCATTCTTCAACGCTAAACACACAGAATCGGCGTAAAAATATGTGTTTGCATGTAGGTAATGCTGATAACATTAATGTATGAAACTGGTAACATTGCACTTTTAAACAATTCACTCGGTTCATATCCATTTTTTAATAAATTCAATACGGTTCATGGGTTCTTGGATTAAAATAAAATGTTATTGATTAATAACTCTTTTATTTATCTTCGTACGACGTTTCGTCTCTTTCGAGACTTTATCAAGTACTGTAACAAAAAAAAAAACAATTCACAACTCTTGACTTGATGTACCTAATTGTTTATATTTTTGTTACAGTATTGATAAAGTCTCGAAAGAGACGAAACGTCGTACGAAGATTAATAAAAGAGTTATTAATCAATAACAATTTATTTTAATCCAAGAACCTATGAACCGTATTGAATGAATTGCACTTTTAGGTTTTATCAGTAAAACAAAAAATTTGTGATAGTGTAGTTCGATATAGGAAATGGACCAATGAATTGGACGCTTAATGACATCAATAATGACAAACGGTTTGGTTCATTTCTTGAGAAATCCTACAACGATCATTATTTCTTTTCAACTATCCGGAATTCCCCGGGAATGACAACCTGGGTACATATTTTATTTCGGTATTCGTGAAAACTGCCTGAAAATCGATTGAATAGTTTCCGAGTTTTTCGCGGGTAAATTATAATATTTGACAAAAAAACTTTTTAACAAAAAAAACCTCCTTCAAAAAAACTACTAAAAAGAGGAAAATAATAAAATTTTGATGTCGGCGCCAATTTAATAAAATATGGAGTTGGTTAAAAAGTAGATATTAATTTCTACTTTACTTTTTAACCGACTTAATATTTTATTAAATTGGCGCCGACCTCAAAATTTTATTATTTTCCTCTTTTTAGTAGTTTTTTTATTAAAAAGTGTTTTTTTTTAATTTTTAGTAGCTTTACAATACGTAGTTTGCACGTTATTAACCGACTTCTGTCACAGTAGAGTGCTTCTGTCTTGATATTATTTGGATTACTAAATAACTAAAAAAAGAAAATCACTTATTTACTTTAACTAACTGTGTCACCAGCTATTATATTAGACATCACTACCTCACTTCTACAAACTTTTTACGCTGTGACATTGTTATAGGGTATTAAATTTTCTATGGATTTCACGACGGATTTTTTTTATTCGATATGGAAGGTACTCGAAACGCGTGTTAAAAAAAACACGTAAAACTCTGTGATGATTTCAACTGTGACTGCCTTTAACTTCTCAATTTTAAAAGATATCGATATGGGTCAAAAAGGACGGTTTAGGGCGTTCCTTGCTTTATGAACATGTGCATTTTCAATTTAAAGTTCAATGAAGAATACAATAAATAAAGCTATTGAAAAGGACATTACATTTTAACCGTTGGTTACCCAGGTTACAAAAAGCGCGTGATTTTCAAGAAGCTGTAGCGCGCTTACCATTAGTACCACAGAAAAGTTGTAGGAACAAAAATTGTAGGAAATGTAATCCTCTTTAAAACATTACATAATGGAAGAATTGCTTAAGTCGACCGTTTCTGAGATATTTCGAAAAAAGTAATAAAGGGGACCTTTAGAGACCCCCCCTCACCAGGTGTCCCCAGGTAGGTCAAGCCAACGCATGATTACTTGCTCATCTATCCAGTAGATACTACTACACAAAATTTCAAGGTGCATCAAACACGTCATGAAACGTGCGTCACTAGCTCTCGGACTATTATACGTTTTCTATTGCTTTACAGAATTTGTGATTGCCACGGATACAGCGTGGACAAAATAATTTTATCGCAATTGAAAGTGTAAATTTTAAATCAATTTATTATTCAGAATAATAACATAAAAAGTTATTTAAAATTTAAAAAAACTTTCAAAAACCAAAATCTGCCAAAATACATTAAAAAAATAAAACGAAAAGTTACTTCGGATTTCTTTGTAAAATTCTGTTTCGTACATCAAATTAAATACAAGGCTAAACTAATATAAAGCTATAATTTAGCAGCTTTATTTGTTTTGATTTTGCATTTAGCAACACGTATAGTTAATAATATGCATAAAGATTCAATTTTTTTCAACTAGTTTATTTAGTAAAATACTTTATATCAATATTGATTGTAAATAGCATTCAGTTGTTAAAACATTTACTGCAAATTAATGAAAAGAATATTAAATAAAAAATAATTTAACTACTTAGTCACGAAATTAGTTTAATCAAGCTTAATTAATAATCTATATATAAAATCTATAATCTATAGGTACAGTGCGTCTCATGGTGAGGTATAGGTACATAGGGAATTTAGCATTGGGAAAAAATGAATGGATCAGAATTAATGGTTTATTTAGTGTTGTTATGGTAATTTTTAATAACTTGAAGTTTTTGTTATTCATTTCTTACTCACTTAGAATGTGAAACATACAATTTCCTATTTTCATGATTACACGTAATAACATTTCTGACAACAATACATTACAGTGTTTATTTTAAAATAGAACACAGGTTGTCAAAAACGAAATTTTACCAAAAACCAGAAATAAAATATAATTAATATTATCTGATATCTAAATAATATCTAAATTAGTTAGTTCAAATGTTGTATGCATGCGTGTCAGGAACAACGTATTAAAAATGATATATCCCGTTCATGTCCTCTTTTTCTTTACAAACTATTATAGTTGCCACTATTGCCAGAAAATATGCCTTTGAAAGCTAACTTGGGAACTAAGTTTGTTCTTATGAGGATTCAATGTCAAAATTTAATACGTATATCGTATGTATACCTCATTGTGAGACGTACTCTATATAAAATTATTAATAAATTAACAACAATTCAATTTAAATTATATTTAAACTCGAATGAACTTTCGCCTGTCTTTGAGATGTAAACATGATTTACAACATATCAAAATTGGTTTTTGGAAAGTCTATTATAAATGAAAAAAATGTATTTATAATCGCACTTTAAACCTTTATTATAAATGTTTTAACTGAAGTTTATAAAATTACTCTGTTAATTGTAAGAATACAGAGTTTTTCACGACTTAAGCTGAATGACAGTATCCATAGCTCTTATATAAAATCGATTGTAAGAATTTGAAAATATTCATCTAGGCCTTATATTGAGCTGACTCTTTTGATTGAAAATAGTGCCGCAATAAATATATACTTAAAACAATTTGTATAACTATAACTGTTAAATTCTTAGAACCAATTTACGGATTTACCAGCCGCCTAGAAATGCTTGCAATCAATCATTTTAACCAATTTTTAAAGTTCTTGGAGTCAACGATCAAACGTATACAGCAAAATAGCATAACTATTCAGAACTATTTTATTTTACAGTCTCGAACTATGACTTGCCACACAAAAAATTCGAGTTATCAAGACTTTGAGTTATCAAATAATATTAATTTTCACTCTTGACGCTATTGCCAACCAACTTTGTTCGAGTTATTAAAAATTCGAGTTATCGAAGTTCGACTTTAGTTACTAAAAAAATAAAAAATGGCAAATATTCAGCCACAGATAAAGATAGGCTTTTTTTTAACACAAACCACAACAATTTTAGTTTTTCACTTATAAATGGCAGAAGAATCGCCTCACTTATAACCAGTCAAATTCTGCTTCATATTGAGTATTGACTGAACCTATAATAATATATTTAGTATATATTTATGCGCTCATTTAAAAACAGTTGGTTATATAATAGTTTTTATCCGTATAAATAGAACCGTAGAATTGAGTGTCATCAACCTCGCAGATTTCAATAACAATATATTAATGAATTATTAACGTGTATTTTCCGATATATTAAAACAATAAAATAAAATTGTTTTTATTTTTTCATTTTCTCAGAAATTTTATTATTTTGTAATTACTGCTACAAATCATCTTTTTTTATTTATACATTTATTCATCTTTTACAGTTGAGCAGCCAAACAAAACTAATTTACATTTGAAATTGGTTATTATTAAGTTAAAACGTGTTGTTTGCATTTTCATTTGTAATCTATGATTCAATGTTTACGTGCTTTTGGATGTATATTAATGAACAGTCGTACCTAAATCGGAATCACCTAGAGTATATAGAGAATTATCAAGAAAAACAACAAATTCTATCAATGGGTATCTATCTTTAATTTATATACTTGTTTCGACGAGAAAAGATCAAAACCAAGTGCTTCATTCTGTGAGTGAATTCCACATCTCTACATAGTATAAATTGAAGTCGCTGTTCGCGTCTGTCTGTCTGTCTATCTGTCTGTCTATCTATTTAACCGCTAACTCCTCCTAAACCACGCAACGGATTTTGATGCGGTTTTCACCATCAGTTAGATAATTTTTCACGGAAGATTTATATATATAGCATAATTAATAAATAATAATAATTTATAATTAATTAATTAAATTCGTAACCCGACCGTAAGAATTCGCAACGTACTTATATCATAAAAACGACCGTACATAACTGTTCCACTCGTAGCGTAGAGGTAACGTCGCAGCACTCTATGCACAGGGACCCGGGTTCGGAAACTGATGGCATCGTAGAATTTTTGACTTTTTTTCTAAATTCTACATGATATTTATTTATATATTTTTTTATTTTTGTTATATTCTTTCTTTGATAATAATTATAATTTTTTTGAAACTAAAAATTATATATTAAAGCGAACGAGCGAAGCGAGTGAGTAGTGTATTGCACCCGGGCTTTCTTAGCATCCGGGCGAAGCCGGACGGGGCCGCTAGTTATGATTATAACTATTATTTGCAGGGGTAATGATCTCTCATTATAGACATAGACAGGGTTTAATGTTTTTTTATTATATACAGGGTGATTCAGTTTTAATCGATCAAACTTTATTGGCAGATTCTCCTAGTCGTCCTGATTTAGAAAAATATATATTATTATATGCCTTTATCTCGTTTTATAAAAAAGAGACAGGGTGTCAGAGTGGTTGCGGCCTTATAAAATAAAATTGTCCCTATAGGGAGGAGGGTATGTATTTTATTTGATTACAAGCTTTTTTCGGGAAGTTATTGCAAAACAATGTTTTTTTTTGTAAACTTTGACACCCTGTATCTTTTTTATAAAGCCAGATAAAAGCATATTATAAATGAATTAATTGTAAATTATAGACGCTCGACAACTGAGGTTATTAGCGTCTGAAGGGCATATTATAATACGTAAGCAAGATCAGGAGAATCTACCAATAAAGGTTGATCGATTAAAACTGAATCATTCTGTAAATATATACTTATAGTTAAAACAATTATAGTTGGTGTTGCAGTGCTTTAAAGTTCTATTTTTGAATGTGAGTTAGTTATAAAAACTGTTTATTATAGATTATTTTGTCTTTTGACAATATTTGAAAAAATACTACTTAATGTGTAAGAATAATTGCTATGAAATAAGCAGGGCGATCCTGAGAATAGATGAGAAAATTTTCGTTAAAGATGATGTCTTATAAAATTAGCTGAAAGTTCCAGATTAAAAAATCTAAATACTGCAGTAAAAGCGAAATACACTACAATAATTGCGTTTTGATTCTGGACCCTTCAGCCAATTTGAAGACATCGACTTCAACGACAATTTTCTGAATACTACATGACAGTGATTTTAATGCGTGAAAGCCACCTACTTATATAGGGTGTTCCTAAATGACGTGCGAATATTCCAGGATGTGATTCCTCAGGTCATTTTATGAAGAAAAGTTCAGATGAACATATGTCCGCAACGGCTTAAGTTTTTTGCTACAGGGTGTTGAATTTTGTTTTTTTAAAGCGTTATTTTTTAATATCTCCGAAAGTACTTTAGATATTATTTTCAATTTTAGTATGTATTAATAGGATATAAAACTACATATTTAGTCAGAAAATTTATTCTATTGCACCACAAAAAAAAAATTTAAAACCCTCGGCGAACATAATATTATGTTCATATGAACTTTTCTTCATAAAATAACGTGAGGAATCACACCCCTAAATATTAGCACGTCATTAAGAAACACCCTGTATAATATTTTAAACACAAAACATTATTTTTGTTCTAGAACTTCCAGCGGCTTCCATTTGATTGATTTTGATTTTTATTTTAATTAATCGTAGGTACAACTCTAGTTTCTTTTGCCATTTTTTAATGTTAAATTATCCATCTATAAACTTTGTCTCGTCATCGACAGGTACGCACAGCTAAAGTCTATTTTAAAAGTCAGCAATTACAGAACATTATAATGAATAGAGCCAGTTAAGACAGTTAATATGCTTATGACCTCTGTTGTCGAGCGTCTAAAATTACGGTTTCTATCTAGCTATCTATCTATATATTTTATAGAGCTAGTGAAAATCACGTAAAAGAACGCAAGTGTTGGATGATTTTACATTTAAAATATTTTTTTAGGAGACGAAGCAATGAGTCCCTCAAAGGTAAAAATAACTGCGAAAAAATAGGTAAGGTCTTTCCTAACAAGAAAACAAATTGAAAGCCATTATCAAGACTCCCGCTATCTAGATGAGTAATCGGTTACTTCGCAGACCCACAGTAAGCAATCATTACTTTCTTATAATATAAGGTATATATAGATAACAGGAAGGACCCTCTAAAACTAGTGGTTTTTCGTATTTATAAATGTAAACTGAGTGCTAATAAAATACAACATTTTTCATTGATAAGCTCCGATTCTAATTGTACTCCCCTCAAAACGTAAAGAAAAATGGTTTCCCGAATATAGCGGCTATGTGTGCGTGTGTCTGTGCGTCTGGCTGAACATTGTATTTTAAATTTAAAATTCCATACAGAACATAATAAATAAAGCTGTTGAAAAGGATTAGTACGTACCTTTCCACCTACACTAAATTTTGTAAGAACCAAATTTTGGTTTGAAATTTTTTTTGTAAGTATATCTAATAGTTATTAATTATCTAATAGTTATTAAAACCTTTGCAAAAACACATTTGTGGTAGTAATTTTACACAAGGCAGAAGGGGATGAATGTGAATTTTTAACCTATAAAGATTTTAGTATTTTGTATTTATATGACATTTAAAAAAAATCATTCAAATTCGGAGTAGTTTTGATCGGTTCGGAAATCAGACTTTTTTGTCTCACTTTCCTCTACTTATACAAGTGTGTCTGTGAATTTTCTTTTATTCAAATTATCACTTCTGCAAAAATGCACCCATTTGAATGATTTTTTATAAAATGTTTGTCTCAGTAAAGACTCCAAGCTTATTGATATTGGTGCAGTCATGCAGTTGTGGACTAATGGGGGGCGGAGGGGGCGGTTCGCCCCGGGCCTCTGATCCTGGGGGGGGGGCTCCAAATCTCGATAAGTCCTTCTTAATCAAATCCTAAACAAGGCCAAAATATGTTTAGTAAGTAAGTTTGGAGTTGGAGGCCCCGTACGTATACAAAATATAAACGTAGGTAGGTCGTTTATTACAAATATTTAATTTTTTTGTCAGCCATTACATCTATATTATTCATTTTTTACGAAATTTACACTACAAATACATCAATTTCTAAGCAGACTGGGGGCCTCATTTAGTTCTGCCGCCCCGGGTCTCCGACGGGCTTAATCCACCACTGCAGTCAAGATACGTTTCCAGTCAGAGTTAAGCCCTTACATATTTCATTGAAAAAATGTAATATTACCACATAATAATTTATAACGGTTAACACTAACGAATTATAACTCTTTATCTATATTATTAATGCTCTCTCTCAGATTATAAACTGCATTTGCATTTTGCATCTCGATGTAACGTTAATTAAATTAATTAGAATAGTAAATGTATTAATTTATTAACATAACATAAAATTGCACGCAAAAGTCATTGAAATAAATTCCTGTAGAAAGTGAAATATGATTAATTAAAGTTCAAAATACTGCTCTTGAATTATATTTTCTCGTATTTTTTATAACGGATATAGATTAATGATAAGGTGACTACATACATCGTCAAATTAACTACTATTGGGGTAACTGACCGAGCCTCTTACTTATTTTTAATTATTTCTTTAAGGGTTGGTAACTGTTATAATACAAATTGTCAGTTAATCATATAATTGACTAAACATTGTAGACCAGGGTCGATAATTTTTGAAACCAAAAAAAATTATAGTAGGATGAAATCCATTGGAAAAGGAAGAGAATAGAACAAAAATGAAAGGAAAAATAATTTACGGGCGATCTGAGGTCGGGAAGTGGTAGGGGGTGGGTTTTTAAGGGTAAAAACGGTTTAACTCGATTTCCGGCAAAACTACAAGTCCTATGGAAAAAAGTTTAATCGCAAAGTTGTAGGTAATAAAAAGATCTACAACTTTTGTATCACACTTTTTTCACATAACCTCAAAATTTATGTAAAAAATTCAAATAACCAAGTTTTTGGTTTTTTATTTTTATTTTTTACAAAAAACATTTTTTTTTCACGAAATTTGGTGAAAACTTACCTTTTTATGTCCCAAACACACTGTAATTTTTTTGATTTAAAATATTTATTTTTTCACCTTATTTTGATTTAATATCGAAAAAGCACCCTAATTTTCAATCGAAAATTCTCACGTCAAAATATCTGCTTTTTTAAAAAAGTCGGTGGGCTTTTTGTTCGCTGAAATATTTACTTTATGATGGTGTAAAAAAAAATATACATTACTACGGTAATTGTTCTCAGAAAATGCAAATAAACGAGTAATTAAAGTGTAAATTTTAATAAATACCTCAAAATTGTACATAATGATTAAAAAAAAATTTCGGATACGAGTTTTTTCCTCGTTTCTTTGCATTTTCTGAGAACATTTACCGTAGTAATGTATTTTTTTTTACACCATCATAAAGTAGATATTTCAACGAACAAAAAGTCCACCGACATTTTTAAAAAAGCAGATATTTTGACGTGAGAATTTTCGATTGAAAATTAGGGTGCTTTTTCGATATTAAGTCAAAATAAGGTGAAAAAATAAATATTTTAAATCAAAAAAATTACAGTGTGTTTGGGACATAAAAAGGTAAGTTTTCACCAAATTTCGTGAAAAAAAAATGTTTTTTGTAAAAGATAAAAATAAAAAACCAAAAACTTGGTTATTTGAATTTTTTACATAAATTTTGAGGTTATGTGAAAAAAGTGTGATAAAAAAGTTTTAGAATTTTTTATTACCTACAACTTTGCGATTTAACTTTTTTCCATTGGACTTGTAGTTTTGCCGGAAATCGAGATAAACCGTTTTTTACCCTTAAAAACCCACCCCCTACCACTTCCCGGCCTCA
Source organism: Mongoloraphidia duomilia (assembly GCA_039654895.1). Lineage (NCBI taxonomy): Eukaryota > Metazoa > Arthropoda > Insecta > Raphidioptera > Raphidiidae > Mongoloraphidia > Mongoloraphidia duomilia. The sequence goes on along the minus strand of CM077518.1, from coordinate 17,479,009 downwards.
GATCGCCCGTAAATTATTTTTCCTTTCATTTTTATTCAATTCTCTTCCTTTTCCAATGGGTTTCATCCTACTATAATTTTTTTTCACTTTTTACCATTTTCAAAGGCTTCAGCTCTAGTCTATTGCACGATGTTTCAGTTAAAACTAAATTAAGTATATGTTATGTGTTATAAAAACAGTTTAGAGATCTAACTAGGTTACCTTTTTATAAATTTATAAATACTTATATTACTAACATGGTCGTTATTTATTACAGATTTTCTGAATTTTTCTATATATAACTGATGAAACCTAAAATGGCGAAACAGCCTTTCTGATTTATATTAATGTATTTTTCTTGACTATTTTCAATTTTGAATAGTCGACTCTCGCATGTAGTGTGTCTTCAACTTGAAATTGCTATATATAAGAAAGGATCGGTTTCCACTCTCGGGCACTGTGGAGAAATCGGTAACTCGCCTAGCCGGAAACTGGGAGTTTCGGGTTCAAGTCCCGACAGTGGTCATTTGATTTTTTCTTAGATATAGCTCAAAAATCATGCCAGCCTGGCTGTCTGAGATATTTATTATTTTCACCTCTAATTGTTATGTGAATAATATGGTGTGTTTTAAATCGATTGATTTTATCATATATCAATTATTTTCAATTATTTGAAAATTTTTTATAAATAAATGGCTGAATATCCAAAAATCTTGTATTAAAATAAAAATTATTTTTTTAAATAAATTAAACTATAAAGTTAAAAGATTTTTGTCAGTATTACTTTTTATACTTATAATAATTATACTATATACTAGCCTTAACCTGCGAATTCGCTGTTGGTTTTTTAGCAACTGCTCGGCCCCCTTTATTCGAAGCCTATTCTATCCCTTGATGCATAATAATTACTACACAGAAAATCCGATAAAAATTGGTTCAGTAGTTTTTAAGTTAACCCCGAAAAAACAAACTGCTAAACGGCTAATACTAGAAATCATATCAATTATAGTCAAAGTTACGATTGTATTTATTTGTATCGATTGAACTATCTTCTGCATAATTCATTAATGTAATATAAAAATCTCTCACACATACTGGATCTCTTAATCGTTATACAATAAAGGGAACAGCTTTGCACTGTGGTGTAACTGAAAACGTATCCACCACGAAACTGTGAAATTACGTTTTTATTGGAAGTTATTGTAATGGGTCCGAAAATCGAAATCAAAAAGGAAAAAAAATTTTTATGTTTCAAGGTCACTACACTATTTTTACACTACTTTTAGAAAGATGTCTGTGTGTGTGTATGTGTGTGTGTATGTGTGTACGTACGTACGTATGTATGTGTCCATTTCTTTCTAAGACGAAATCTCGAGAATGAAAAATGATATCGAATACGTTAGGGTGCCAATCGACGCGTATTAACGTAAATATGATCTGAAAGAAATTTTTTCAAAATCGGTTCAGCCGTTCTTTTTTCTTAACCAAATAACCTCCAAAAAAGTAGATTTTACACAATATCTCGCGAATAAAAAATTATATTGACTTCGTAAGGGTGTCAATCGAGGCGTGTTAACGTCATTTTGATCCGACATAAATTTTATAAAAATCGGTTCAGCCGTTTTTTTAATTATTGTTAAAAATAAATAATAATTATGTTTTAATGATTAAAATGATTACTTTTCTGTGTAATATCTAATTTAATTATTGTTATTAAATATTTATCAAACTGGGAAGTTCGTCGTGTGGACCTCAAGGGTCGCACTTTAGTCCTAACAAACGACCCACCTCACGGCTTGTTTATTTTTATACTTATAAGGCCATATTCTATAGACAGGAATTCTTTAAAACGTAGAGTTCTTATAATCAGAAGAATTCTGTATTTTAATCATTTATGTACAAAATTATTATTCTGCATAGGTATATGTGCAGATTAAAATATGTATGGCTGTAATAATTTTATATTTTAATTATATATGTACAGGTATACTATATCTAATCAAATGATATTCTTTGGGGTTCGATTTTATTGGTTTAAAAACAATATTAAAATCAGTGTTCAGATAAACAAGTTCAAAGAAATTATAATTGAAAAAAATTTTTAATATTATTTTTGGATCAGTAAATTCCTTAAAGTCCAATTTTAACAGATATTACCTAATATTAAATCATTTAATTTCAAAGAGGCCCAATTGATAAACTTAAAACTATTTGATATAAGCAAATTCAAAGAAATTAGAATTCAAAAAAATTTATTAATATTATTTTTGGTTCAATAAATTCCTTAAAGTCCAATTTTAACAGATAATTGATAAAATAATTCTCTCAACAATATTTCAGTTTTATACATTAATTGAAATAACTGGAGCGTTTATAGAAATGTACCAACTGCAGCATGACATATAATTGTACGACATATATAAAAATTCAAAAAATAAAAAAAAATTTGAAAATTTATAAAAATTGTGGTTAAAATTAACATCACTGAAATAGGACTTAAATCTACAATATTTTGAAATCAATTTGTGAATTAAATCATTTAATTTCAAAAAGAGGCCCAATTGATAAACTTAAAACTATTTGATGTAAACACTGAACTTACCTCTCGAAATATCAAACTTAAAATTGCACTTGAAAGTCTTTATTGCAATAAAATATTTATTTCAACCGAATCATTAAAAATTGTATAGATTTTGAAGTATTCAGATGGTGTAAATTACACAAAATAACAAAAAAAAAAATCTTCTAACACTTTTTTAAACACAAGCCGGTAAAATGCACACATAAATCGTTTTCTTCTGAAGAACAACTTCCAACAAACGTTATTTACAAACTGTGTCGATCTTATTAAATGTTATCATTATTATATGTGAATGTATAGCTTACCGCGCACGTGGTTACTTTGGCTACGTCAAAGTTGTAACTGCCAATCAACGAACGGATCAGAGTCTTGGGGATCCGCTACGTCACATTCATTACTGTGTTGTTTAATTCAAAACTTATTAATTGTTACCAGTTCACATCAGATAAAAATGATAACCATTTGATTTACCTATAAATTAAGTTCAATAGGGCTGAGTCAGATTCTTTTATCTTGGAATCTCTGTTACTAAAATACTAGTCGACTCTCTAGTTTTGCATCAGATAATAATGTAATTTCGCAAACCTCAATTTTTAACACGCTTATATTAGTTTCACCTGTATGTAGGTATGTATGTATGTAAGTAATGGATTCTTTGAACGCGATTTTCACCCACTTCAAAACTTCAGATTGAACTGAAACTTTGCACACTTATCAAGGACCGATGACAATACAATAATTCAATAAGTTTGTCCCATTATCCTGACCAGGATCTCCAGGACTAAAAAGCAAAAATAAATTATAATTTAAAAAAACTAAAAAACACGCTTTAATGGTATACTGAACTAAAAAGTAAAAAATAATTTTTATTGTAAAAAAGCGTGGGGTGCTTTGTACCATATTTTTATACTACCCCATGCTTTTTTACAATAAAATTTATTTTTTACTTTTTAGTTCAGTTTACCATTAAAGCGTGTTTTTTAGTTTTTTTAAATTATAATTTATTGTATACATTTGTACGCCAGTTACGAGTATAATGGTCGAGTGGAAACATGGTTTGAGGAATAATTTTTTTTTCGAAAATTTGGATGGATTTTTGACGTAGTAAAGATACTATCCAAACAATAATATTAAATAACGACTGTTCAAAAGTCTTAGTTCAAGGTGGCTATGGATTGTGAAACTGCATGTGCGGGCGACATGTCTGCAATACTTTCTTCAATACAATCTTACCCAAAATCATAACAATCTTAAACAAAACGTCTTCAAAGTGGTGTTTGAGATTGTAAGAAGATAGTGCAGACATACATTTTACAATCCATTTACAGGCGTCCAAGACTCAAAGAATTTTTGAGTGCATGTTACTTGAATACACAATTTCTGAAAAATCTTTTTTATAGACTATTAATTGTACATTGTAAGGAAAAAGTTGTTAAGGGTCGCGAAGGCTTTTACAATTTTAGATTAGGGTCATGATCAAAAAAGTTAGGGGACTCCTGATCTAGAATATTGTAAAAGTTACATGCAATATATCAGAAACGTGAATTTTAATTTAACAGGACGACCCCATTTAATAATTATTCTCCACATATGACATAAAGTTGCCCATAAAGTTTAAATACACCCATGGCCGGTTTATCGTACATTTTAATCACGCTGTTTTTTTAATCACACTGTTAAATGACGGGTTGCTATGGTAACGAAACGCAGCAACCAATGAACACGTATAGCAATCAAAATTTAAGTGTGATTAAAAAACAGCGTGATTAAAATGTACGATAAATCGACCATGAAGCTCCAATTATGCGGATTAATTGGGGATCAGTCCGATCCGGATAATATATGTGGAAATCCAAATATTTGAGTTTATGCGTAAAAAAACAAATGAAAATCACAATAAATCAATTTTTTGACAGAGTGTAAACACATGAATTAATAAACAAAAACATGAAACACAGTATACTTAATTAAGTTGTTTATGGAACATATCAATTATTAATAGGTTTGTAATGTAGATAATGGTTTGTAAACGACACTCGCCTCCGTGCAGGTTGTCTCGCAGACGCCAAATCGATCCGGATAAATAATGTTCCGTAAGGAACTGGAAGTATGTGATAGGGTAGAAAAATCGTGTTCGAAATAAGGTCAGAGTCTGATTGGACTACCCTCAAAACGTAAAGAATAGCGTTGGGTGCGTGTGTCTGTCTAGAATGTTCTTTCGTTCGCAATAAATTTTACAAAAATGCACCGATTTGAATGTCTCAGCAAGGACTTCAGGCCTATTGGTTTTGGTGCAATCAGATCAGTGATTTTAGAAATTTACGCAATTTTATGCATATTTTGTAGCTATAACAATATTTTCTGAGTACCTATCAGATTATAAAAAATTCGACTGATGACCAGTCCTATACTTCCCACCTAGTAAATATTTGCAAAAAATAAACACTCTTTTTTTTTTATTCTTTGACTAGGCCCAAATAACCTTAGCTGTTGGTGGTCTTTAAAACATAATTTAATTTTTATTCTTTGAAAAAAGCATGGCCCTCTTTTTTGTTTGGTGCTCTACTGATGGCTAGCTTAATATAGCAAAAATCATGGTTACCTTGATTTACGTACAATTTTTATTTTTTTTTAGTAAAATATTTTTTTTCTCGAAAACTATACATTTTAGAGAAAAAAATATTTACATTTTTTTCATATTATAACATCTAGAATTCATTTATATTTTTTTTACCTATGTTAATACGTGACATTGAGAACATTTTTTTGAATATCTCAGGATCCACTGAACCGATTTGACTCAAAATCTAATCAGATCTAAGTTAAAGGCTGATAAACACAATAGAACAATCGGCATGCCCGTATGTTGTTCCGTTCTTAAGATATCGAAGGCGAAAAATTGACCACACACACACACATACACACACACATACACACATACACACATACACACAACACACATACACACACACACATACAGACATCAGTCAGAAAATGATCTTAAACGATTGCTAGGGTCTCAAAACGTGAAGTTCTGTTAAAATCTCGAAATATTTTTTTCGGACTAAATCCATTACTTCCCTACCATAGTAGAGGTGGGAAGTAAAAATTATTTTGGAATATGGAAGTCTTGTATATGGTTCCCAATACCGATATTTTAAATGTAGCAAAATTAATTAATGTACATTAAAACATTCCAGTATGTCTACAATAAATACACTTATGGTATTTGTTTTTCATTATTAAAATATGAGTCGATACCCTTATTATACAAATTATGATTTTTTCAACCTGTCACATAGTTTTCTCATCCCTGATAATTATAACTATAAGAATGCAGCTTAGCAGGGAGTTTCCCAAAACGTTACATGCGTAAATGGTGTACTCATTAAAATGTAATTAATGTATTATATATTTTTTTATATTTAATGTAAGCGTTACACGTCAATAGTTGCAACATTATCATAGTTTTATAAATTATGAAAATTTATTTACACATATTTACTAAATTTTCAAACATTTAAATTCGGAAAACATTTCAATTCAGCAATAAGGAAAATGAAAGTGTAAATAATGAATCATTTACTGGAAGATTGTACAGAAGAATTTATGGAAGTGGACTGTGGAACCAGTTACTGTCAAGCGTAAAATAAAACTGGATATAATAAGTAAATATAAATTTTATATCTTGACATCAATTTTTGACACTATACATGATAAAAGAGGAATGTCACGATGATAGTGACGTCAAACAGTACTACAAAAGTGTTTGACTCATCATCTTCAACGTTGGTCATGTACCTACGGAAATAGTAAACAAAAATTAAAATTTATATTATTATAAACAAGTCAAGGTCATAAATAATTAAAATCAAACGATTTTTTTTATCCCCTTATATCACACCATAATACCATATTCACATAACATTTAAGTATAGTGAATATATCAGACAGCAAAGCTGCGGCTGCCCTGATTGGTTAGTTATACCTAATTTCTTAGATGGTGTAAATATAAGGGGATAAAAAATCGTTTGAATTTAATTATTTATTTAGAGTCACATAGTAAGTCAATTCTTGTGTTTATTTACGCCTTCCCGGCCAAAAGAGTTAACATTTTAAGTATTATAACTTTAAAATGAATAGCACTCGCATGCAAAACGAGTTGACATTTTCAAATAGTTGTATTACAGCTTAACCCGGCGTCATGGGGGTTGGGTCTGTGAGATCTGTCACACTTTATTTCGCTTCTAGTTCGGTTACTATGCGTGCGACGTTGCCGTTCTTCTCAATAGCTGGAGCTGTTGAATTGTTCTATGCGTCGAAGGTAACACAACTGTCGTGCGACAGTTGCAGTGGGAGTTACAGGTGCACAAAACTGAATAAGGTATGTGAGACCCATCCCCGCAGTTAGTGTAACAATTTCGCGCCATTTTGTATTTCCTTTTATATTTGTTTTTTTTACTTCCCACCTCTACTATGGTACCTAGGTAAGTAATGGATTTAGTCCGAAAACAATATTTCGAGATTTTAACAGATCTTCACGTTTTGAGACCCTAGCAATCGTTTAAGATCATTTTCTGACTGATGTCTGTATGTGTGTGTGTGTGTGTGTATGTGTGTATGTGGTCATATTTCGCCTTCGATATCGTAAAAACGGAACAACATACGGGCATGCCGATTGTTCTATTGTGTTTATCAGCCTTTAACTTAGATCTGATTAGATTTTGAGTCAAATCGGTTCAGTGGATCCTGAGATATTCAAAAAAACGTTCTAAGTGTCACGTATTAACATAGGTAAAAAAAATATAAATGAATTCTACATGTTATAATATGAAAAAAATGTAAATATTTTTTTTCTCTAAAATGTATTTATTAGCTCTCGCATGCAATGCGTTTTCATCGTTAAAATTGCTATTTCTAAGAAAAGAACAGATTCTACTCTCGGGCACTGTAGAGTAATTGGTAACTCATCCAGTCGGAAACTGGAAGTTTCGGGTTTAAGTCCCGACAGTGGCATTTGATTTTTTCTTAGATATGGTCAATTAATCAGAGCACCCGCAGGTTTGCTGTCTGATATACTTAATTGTTATGTGAATTATATGGTGTGGATATAAGGGGATAAAAAATTGTTTGATTTAAATTATTTATTTAGAGCCGTCCACAGTAACTCAATTCTTGAAGTCAAGGTCAGTTTGTAGGGCAGGGAGAAACATGATGCGAACTATAGTGATGAGCGAAACAGTTACCTTTTAATGACAGGTGTAACTGGTACTGTTATTAGTGTATTTGCCATATGGCACATACACTATTGGCGTCGGTCGGATGCCGGGACCTGAACACTTTGGCACCATTTTTGGAAATGTCTGTTTATATTTATATATATATATGTGTGTGTGTGTGTGTGTGTGTGTGTGCGGGCTATAACTTTCGAAAGAGTTCATTGATTTGGACGAAATTTTGTAGACACGTTGAAATCCATCACCGCACGAAGCTTATTTAAAATGGGCCCAATAGGACTATTTTAAGGGTAGTTTTTAGAGGTTGAAAAATGTTTTTGGGCCCAAAAATGCCGAAAAAATTCTCAGAATCGTTTCAAAATTGAAATTTAACCCTTTAGTAACGATTAAAATGTACTGCTAGAATTTTAATAAAATCGGCCCGACAGGACCAGAATTACAAATTTTATGAAAACACTAATTTGCGGATAATGCTTTACTTACTGAAGGGTGTATTTAATTTGGTACCGAGGTTGCATTGATAAAAATATTGAAATTAAGAAAAAAAATATTATTTTAAAGGATGAATTAAGGGGTTAAATTTTTTATTTTGTCCAAAAAGAAACTTAAGTTCACATAATAAAGCCACAATGCCAGTATTAGCAAATACACTATATTGTCGGCAGGGTTTTGGCACTGCGACCCGAGTTTTTATTAAAATTGCATTTTGTAATAAAAATATATCAAAATCTTCATAAAGAGTAAAAAAAATGGTTTTCAACGGTTAATAAAAAAATAACAGCTTGCAGATACCAAATAACAGATAAGCGAAAAAATAAAGGTTAAAAAAATTAAAACCCGACTACGTAAAAAAAGAAAACAAGCAAATCAAAACCTGAGACAGTATTTTTTTGTTATAATAGTCGGGGACCTGTTCGGGAGCTGAGAAAAAATTTCGGTATTCGAGTCCCTCGACTATTGACAACAAAAAAATACTGTCTCACGTTTTAATTTGCTTATTTTCTTTTTTTACGTAGTCGGGTTTTAGCGGGTTTTGAATAACTCCAGCTACTTAATTAAAACTTTGCACACACTAATAGATAGCGAGAGAGTACATTTCTCAAGTATTAAATTGTTTTTAATTCAACCACGGGCAAAGTATAGTTTTTTTCACACTTCTCTAACAAGAGATTTAAGTTTTTAACGCGTATGTATGTAAATGTCACGGCCTAGTCTATATAATTTTCCAGAAAAGTTGAAAAATTAGGAAATATTCTCGAAAACGATTCATCCTATCAAAAATTACCAAGAGACACTTTTAGTCTATTTTTACCTACCTCAATCGACAAAGCTTTCATATTTTAAAGAAGTCAGTGGCGTGTCATTTTTTATTGAAAATCCTGAGAAGACTAGGTACTCACATCTACGCCAATGGTTGAATTAAAAATAATTTAATACTTGCAAAATGTAAGTACTCTCTGACTATCTATTAGTGTGTGCAAAGTCTTAATTAAGTAGCTGGCACTATTCAAAAAATAAATAAAAAAATCTTAAATTTTTTTCAAATTTTAACACTGTATCTGGAAAGCCGTTGCGGACCCATACTTATATGAAGGCTTTGCCTTAAAATCAGTCATAGGTTAATTCCTTAAAGTTTGTGTACATACTTAATTAACACTCTGTATAGTGTAGGTATACAACTGTTAAAATCATAACCCTCCTTTTTTCGTACTCGGGTAAAAACAAAAGCGTAAACAGTTCGCAAATAACATGAAACAGCATTATTTTGGTTAGTGTGATTCTAGAAACGGCTATTTTCCGGTTACTGTTTTTTCGTCCCATACTAACGTGGATTGTTAGAGTATTTGCCTATGCACAGTACTTATAATATGTGTGTGTTTTAAAGACCACCAACAGCTAAGGTTATTTGGGCCTAGCACCAATTCATATTTTCAATTCATTATATTTTTTTTTTAATAATAAATTGAAAATCCAATTGACACTTTTACCAGCTCTCGGACTAGAACCCGGGAACTGGGGACTTGTAATAGAGGAACCATAGCAACGCCATGTAAACAACAGCACTGCTACACGCTCGGCTATTCTCAAGCCCAGTACTTATAATATGGCACATATAATATTGCATTGATCGAATGGCGAGGCTGCGAGATCCAGAGGTCGGATCATCATTTTGCCGCATATTGCACTAAGATTTTAGCACCGCTCGGAACCTGTTTATCGAACCATTTTAAGAATTGTAAAAATTACTCGGGCCGAAAACACTGAGGAAATTTAAACCTTTGGTAAAGATTAGAGATGCCCTTAAAATTTTAACAAAATCGGCCAAATCGACGGACACAATACTTACAGATATGAAAGGTGTTATCAAGAAATTCATTGTTCTGTGAGTGTAATCGTGGCGGTATACCCCGTGTTCGGTGTCAAAGGTGAACATAGGGATTTAACATGGTATTGTTCATTTTTGCTGATTCGTGTTCGTCAATTCAACGTACAAGAAAGGTATTATGGTACCTATCGAAAAATAAAATTATTGCGCATCAAATGATTCTAAAAATAAGACCAAAAATGACATTTTTACTTTAAAATACCAATTTGAAATTTCCCAATTTTGCAGTATTGATTTCAAATTAAGTAGGCGAAAAACAAAACGTTAGAAACTCTTTTTATAACAGACTGGGATATTGTTTAGTTGAAAATAGGGGGTTATTTGAATATTTATTATAATTTTATTTTCTTTATTAAGTATTACTTTTCGTTGTCTAATAATAATAAACCAATTAAATCCTTCATTATTTAGATATATTAGATATAGGTACCTGTTTGCTTTCTTATTATAGTCTATACGAGCCAAAATACTTAAAAATGGCACACAACGTTAATTCCTCGGTTAATTCCTTATGTTCGACTTTGAGACCGGACACCCGGTATAATTTGATGCATAAGATGTTGAATCGATAAATACACAATTTTGTCGGCAGGTTTCTGTATCGTTATTTAGTTCCATATAATAACGTGGAATAGTATTTTTTTTAATTGTTAAGAAACTATATATTTACAAAATATTTATTTATTTGAAGAACATTTAAATCTCTATTACTTGTTTTTTTTTTAATTGTTCTATCTGTACTTTTCAGTAAAATGTAATTTTAATGCTTAACTTAACATTTTCGAAATATTTATCTAAAAATATATCTATTTCACAAACTTTTAAATCTCTAGTATCTCTTTTCGATCTGTTATAAGGGTATAATTTTTGTGTTTAACTTAACATTCTCGCAAAGTATAAAAATAATGGTGCTATTCTATATAATGTCAATGTTAGAATTTACAGCGCTGTTAAATTTTAGTCTCACTTGAACTTATGTAGGGTAAATGCGGGAGAGATGCCGCGGTAGGAGAGACGCCGCATGGCTATTAACTTACCTATTTACCATTAATGGATGGTGCTACAAGTACGTATGTTCGTTCATCTTATCTTGTCAAGATAAGATGAACGAACATACGTACTCTCCTACCGTCTCTCCTACCGCGGCATCTCTCCCGCGTTTACCCTATGTGAAATTTGTTAGAAAGTGACAAAAAATTAACAGCACTGTAAATTCTTAACTTAACATTCTTATTGTATAAAATTAAGAAAACTGGAAATGTTTATAACTACGTTAACAGCATTACACTTACGACTTGTGATTCAGAAATTTCTGGGAAATTCTAAATTCTAAATATTCATTTGGGGTAGGTTATGAGAAAAACAAGTGAATGTCTGCATTTATAAATCAGAAAGTACAAGGCCAGAGAAAATATTATTGTTTCTCTCTCGGGACAATCCGGAAATTTTATCCAGTAGTAAATATTTTGTTATGAATCTATATGCTACACATAATGTTAGTCATAAAAATTTAAAGGCACTTGATTAGGAAAAATGCACTCTCTTCTGGGGACAAAACATACCATTTTAAATGTCAATACACTAACAAATTCTGAAATTTCCTTTATGATTTTGTTTTGTTATTGTAAGGCTGTTTTATTTTTTTAAAACATTAATTTTTGAAAATATGTGCTCTTTTTGGACCAAAATTAACAATAATTTACAGTGCATAAATTTTGAACGAAATCGTCAAGTAAAAAGTTTCTAAAATCGAGTCAACCATATTAGATGTGGGAGCGAGATCTATTGTATATTATAGACGCTCGACAACTGAGCTCATTCTACTCTAATAACTATGTCCTATCATGGAAATTTGATCAACTTCTGAAATCATGGAAATTCTTAAGTCTTTAAGCCTGCCTCGAGTTCCGGGAAATGCAGCACAATTAAAAATTGGAATTCCTAACTGTCGACTGTGACTAGCATCTGTAAAATAAATTATTTAAATAAATAGGGCCTGCGATTACCTGAAACTGTAGAACTGCCATTGTTTAAAATCACGTCTGTTATAAATCCTCAGTTCCCTGGTTCTGGATCTAAGAACTTATGAAAGTACTAGATTTTCAGTTTACTATTAAAAATGATCATAAACTGGAGATATGAATAGACTTTCAGAATCTTTCCCTTAAATTAATAAAAAAAATATCATTTAGCACTAGTACTGTAGGTACAAGAAAATGCTTTTTTCTCGATCAAATTATTATTGTCATCAAGAGATTTATTTATGTTTACATTTCAAATATTTTTTCTTGTTTTATTAACACCTGTTTTAAACGTACGAACAACATTCACGCATTGACGTCATTTGTTTAGAAAAAAAATGTCTTCGTAGAATTATATAACATGTTTATAGTCCAGGCGGAATCACCACCTTCGTTTGAAAAATACTTCACGTTTAATTTTTTTGCAGAATTGTGTTCAGGATAAATACAAAAATTCAGTAATGCCAATAATCTGGTGCTGTAGTGTTTGAATCGACATTGTTTAAACAATTAAGCAAAATTGATTTTTTTTTACTTCGGAAATATTTTTTTTATATTCTTTACTAGCGACCCCGTCCGGCTTCGCCCGGGTGCTAAGAAATCCCGGGTGCAATACACTACTCACTCGCTTCGCTCGTTCGCTTGAATATTATAATTACATTACTAACTCGCTTCGCTCGTTTGCTTGAATATTATAATTACATTACTCACTCGCTTCGCTCGTTCGCTATATATACAGGGTGGACCAAGTTATAGTAGCAATAATTCACCATTCGATGGTCCATCAAAAAATAAGTAGACATGCATAATTTTATTTTTTTCCAAAACGCTTCCTAAGGGAGATACAACCCTTCAAAGTCCAGTTTTAAAAATCAATACTGACAAAGTGTCATAAATTATCTCAAAACCAAGTATCGCCTACTTTGTTGGTTATTTTTATAAGCTATTTATTTGTGGTTTTTAATTTAATTACCTAATGAATTATTTATTTAAATTGGTCAAACAGTAAAAAATTTACAATCGTTGTACAAGATTCCAGACCTATTATTTTCATAGGTGGCTATTTTAGAAGTGTTCTAAACTTTCAACTCTAATTATTTCGTAAACGAAGCCTCAAATCGAAATTTTGCAAGAGTGACTCTTTTTTTCTAAATTGAACAGGGAATTCGAAAAAAATGTTATTCTTTAAAAATATCCAGTGGCGCAGAAAATAGGGCGGGAAAAGTGAAACAACCCCCCTGTATCTACGCCACTTGACAATTTTGACAAAAGTTACTTACGTCAAGTAATGAGTATCTATTGCATAAATACTTGTACCAAATTTGGTCAAAAACGCATTAATGACCTGAGAGTTAGGACAAAAAAAAAGAATTTTAAAACTGAACTTTGAAGGGGTGTATCTCCCTTAGAAAGCGTTTTGGAAAAAAATAAAATTATGCATGTCGACTTATTTTTTGATGGACCATCGAATGGTGAATTAATGCTACTATAACCTGGTCCACCCTGTATAATCCTTCCGTGGAAAATAAAAATATATAAATAAATATCATGTAGAATTTAGAAAAAAAAACCAAAAATTCTACGATGCAATCAGTTTCCGAACCCGGGTCCCTGTGCATAGAGCGCTGCGATGTAACCTCTGCGCTACGAGTGCAACAGTTGAGTACGGTCGTTATGATATAAGTATGTTGCGAATTCTTATGGTCGGGTTACGAATTTAATTAATTAATTATTATTATTTATTAATTATGCTATATATATAAACCTTCCGTGAAAAATTATCTAACTGATGGTGAAAACCATATCAAAATCTGTTGCATGGTTTAGGAGGAGTTAGCGGTTAAACAGACAGACAGACGCGAAATGCGACTTTAATTTATACTATGTAGAGATAATAGTCCAATTACAAAAAAAAATGTTCAGTGACTTTTTATTGAAAATCCAATAGTTTTCGAGTAATACATTTTTTTTTATATTATAGTAAAACATCCAGTTTAGCCACCTGCTATCTCTTGTTTTAATGAATAGGTTTTTAAGTGCTTTTTTTTCCTAATTAAATAATAAAGTCGCTATGCATAACACCCGTTATTGTCAAAAAAAAAGAGAAGAGCGCGGGTTAAAGTTAAAACTGGAACCGCCATGACAAAAATATTATGTATTGTATTATGTTTTTTATTTGATGACAATAAATCTTTTATATATATATATATATTTTTTTTAATTTGAAAATGTAACAATTATTAATTTTCAACTCATTGAAAGTTTTTTTTTCTTTTATGCATTAGTGAAGAGTGAAGATGTATACATTTTTATCAAGTACTTTCCGTAAGGAAAACTAAATTACTTGGAAATTGCCTACCTTTTATAAAGGTTTTGTCTATTTGTTATAAAGCATAAATAATTAAAGAAATTACGTAATATTATGTAGGTACTGCTTATAAATTTTTTATAGGTAATTCACAAAAATTTTGTTGCATAGTATTTTTTTTTTTTGCTAAGTAATAATAATAAGAAATAGCTGGTACTCTTGTTTGTACCTATAACTTGAAAATTAGGGGTTCAGAACAGTAATATCTTTGAATAAATATTAATTTGATATTGTTTCTTTCAATTTAACGTTCAAAGAGATGGAAAAAAATTGCTCCACTGATATATAAATATTAAATAAAAATCTATAACGTCTTTCCTTATTTAAAGAGTTTCAACAAAGTCAAATTAAGGTAAGTTTTTAAAGAAAATCCTCTTTGTTTTGGCGTAAGGATAAAAAAGCAGCAATACTAATGTTTTAATGTCGCATTTATTGTTTACGTCTCTAGAGAGTTTCTGTCATCTTTAGAGCTTTTGGTCCAAAACAAAGAACATTTTCTTCGAAAATTCACCTCAGAATCACTTCTAGGATCGCTGCTGTCTACATTAAGTTGTAGGAATTCATTAGAAAGTTTCAACAACTTTTTTTTTCCTAGAAGACAATAAAAGAGTTCACAAGAAACATCAGTATTCAAAAGCAGGCCCGGATTAAAGGCGTAGCGGTTGGATCGATCGCTCCAGGGCCCCGCGACCAAGGGGCCCCACAAAGACTTTTAATAACCAAACTTTAAAACTTTTTTTTAATGGGGCTCCATGTCAGCTCCAGGGTCTCCAGTTATCGAGCGCCTATAAATGACTATCTATCTCTCTCCCCTTCATTAGTCTCTTGTGGCTTTCTGATCCTTCCGTGCGATATCGGATGCGACGAGTCAATTCAGTGCTTGTAACCTGTTTGTAATTGTGTTAGTTCTAAAAGTACAATCTGAATGAGGAGGCAAGTATAATGAGTAGGCAGTATAAAATTAAGATCACCTTTACGAATACTTTTGTTTATAGTCTAGTTCGAAAATCCAAGTCAGTGATTCATACATAGTTACTTACAAGCTTAATGGACGCTAATGACCTCTGTTGTCGAGCGTCTATAATCCACAATTCAATACAAGCTTAATGGAGCGGAAAAGCAATGAAACAATATAAAGTATATCCGTTCCGTGCATAAAAACTGTTCCGTTTTTATTGCATTGTGAAGTATAAATGTATTAGTCACTGCCTATATTATTTCCGAACTGATTGATGATTTTATCCTAAAGATTGCAGTTTTCAAATATTTATAATCGGTTAAAAAGCATTATCGAAACATAACACTTATTAATGTCAACACTTTGGTTACAAGTGCACACCAATTGTTAATAATCAACTGTTAGTCATATTTTTATCATAAAAATGCGTTTCTTACTGAAATATTTCTTCACTTCCCATTGAAATATAAACAGGTGAATATAATGTGTGGTGTGTTTACCGATTGGTTAATTAATTGCGGAAAATATAGTATTTTAATACGTTATGAATAACAGAGAAGGTGTAATCCAAGTTCCGTAAATATACTGACCACAAGCTGATAGCAATTTTTATTTACCATTTTAATGCAATTCATTCAGTTCTCGCTTCCAAGTACGCAATATGTGAATAATTATTAATCATCAATACTAAGTCCTGTCTGTAACTGAGTTTTTCGTCACAACACCTCTACTGAAATTTCGCTTTCGGTACTTGTTTAGCAGGTTAAAACTGAGAGTTTCAACCCTATAGGATTGAAACTTTTTAGTTGTCGGTTTTCTCTGTTTTTTAACGTTGTTAAGAGAGAGATAGAGCGATTGAGTCGCGCCAACTTCAGTTCGCATACATACTCGAAAACGTCAAAAACCCACATAAATTTCACATGGATCTGACAGATCTAGTATTTTTGCGGCTTTTTTGCGCGCCCAAATTACAGGTACCTACCTTAAATCGAATTGTCAATATAGAGTTGTTGTGAAAAATAATATGCATTACTTAGAACGAAACACAGCGAATGCAACGAGTGTGATTTGCTGCCCTCGTTCCTCGGGTAGCTAACTTCACACTGGTTGCAAACGCTGTGTTTCGTCCCTTGTAATGCAATATACTATTCTTGTTTTTCCGGGTGTTTGTGAATAGTTTTTCCAGAAATCTGTCTGTTTGTTCGTACCCTAGCATTACTCAAAAACAGTCGAGTCGATATTGATGAAACTTTGTAGACCATTAGTATCCAAAGTTAAAATATTTCTACCCTACTAGACACGAGCTAAGATTTGGATCTCATCAAGACCACATTACTGCGAGCGAATCTGTGAACATCTCCTCGTTAATATAGCTATACAAATCCGCGATCAAAAGTTAAGTGTTATTTTTTCTCCTACCTAGGCCGAAAGTTCGTACATTCGTCCCTGCCAAGCGGGAACAAAATCGCTCTTTATTCCCGTGGTACGGACAAGTGCGCGTGCGCAATAGTACTTATGCCGGCTCTCACGCACCTACTTCTGTCTCCTACACATTAAAATTATTTTTTAATAATTTTAATAACATTAATAATATTATTAATTTTAATAATAAAATAAAATAATAATTATTTTAATAATTTTTTTTTTTCAATTTTGCGAACTTTCGGCCTGGCAGGAGAAAAAATAGTATGCGCAAACACGGGAGGAAATTACTACATCTCCTCCCGCGTATTTGCCACCCTCGTCTTCGGCTCGGGTGGCAATTTTATACGCGGGAGGAAATGTAGCACTTTCCTCCCTTGTGGCACAATGTACTATTTTCGATAGTATTTTAATTAACACTGGTTGCTAATATTAAATGGATTTTGATATTTAAGTTACCTACCTATTTAAATTTGTTTCCGAACAAAACAAAAATGTATCTCCTTAATACCTCTCAAAAAAAAAAAATTTTCTAAAGAATATTTGGCTCGCATTTTATCAATCCAACATCTGCATTCAGCATCTTAGCCGTAAATAATTCACTACATAATATTATCTCCCTGTGGCGCCGGGTCGATTTTGTTAAAAAATTAGTACCATATTGTATTCCGTACTAAAGGGTTAAATTTCAATTTTGAAACAATTCCCAACAATTCGACATTTTGGGCTCCAAAAAATTTGTAACCCCTAAATACAAAGGTCCGATTAAGCCCATTTTAAATAGGCTTCGTGCAATGATGGATTCCGACGTGTGTAATAAACATTTCCAAAAATGATACCAAGTTGTTCAGAATAATGTGAAACGTCAATATGTTTTGGCCCCGCCATTCAACTTATTATAATGTATAACATGCCATATACGATAATAGTTGTATATAATGCACTAATAATTAATAGTCTTATAATATTATACCCTACGTGTTATTTTATAATAAATAATTATTATCATATTATGTTATATACCCATCAAAATAACAATAATTAAATCGATAAATTAATGTTTTATATCGATATTTTAGTAAGATCTATTTCATTAATTAGAAAATCAGTGTTATATTAATAATAAGTGAATAGCGACTGTTTCCAAATATTAGCATCTAGTGAATAATTTACGCAGACCTTGCGTAATAGACTAATAGTTGCAGCATAAAAAATATTACCTACACCCTCTTAAGCAAGGTCATATATAGATTTATGTGTAATGTGTATAGACCAAAAGGTGAATACCACTTTAATGTAATAATAATGGGAATTACCACGTTTTTTCCCCATTTCATTTTAACCAATCACTTGTTTGACTGTTTGAGTATTAAGTACCATTTTGGTTCAGAGACGGATTTAGGTTCATTGACGCTTTAGGCAACTGCAGGGCATTTGCCGCCCCAGCAGACGTGAATTTGACTCAGGTTACAATGTAGGCCTCAGAGGTACTTATAGACAATATAGTTATTAAAGACATGTCAGGAAACATTTATTTTCTCCGTATAAATATAAAAAGATTTATTTTTTAACATTCAAAAGACTAAAAATGTACTGCGTACATGCATGCAAGAATTGATTTATGTAGTGAACGATGTTTGTCTCTGAAGCCGCCCCTTAAAATTGCCGCTCTTTGCCCTGGCCTCATAAGGCATAAGCTTAAATCCGTCTCTGTTTGTGTTGTTTTAGTACAATCAGCGGAGTAACTATAATCGTAATGTAGTTAGAGCAAGTTGCTTCATGCATTTACTCTTAACCGCCTGTACACGTTGGACCAGCGTCTTGGGCCAGCCTGTTGGGTCAACATATAAAGCCACCTCTACACGTTGGGCCAGCCTGTTGGATCAACGTGTACAGGCCCACTTAGTGTATTTTGGTCATTGGCGATCAACACCGGCCGGCCAGCCGAATAATGTCGGTTTTCGTGCACACATCAAAGGATCTTGGCGCGCAGTGTTCACACGTTGGTACTTTGGCCCAACAGGCTGGCCTAACATGTAGAAGCGGCTTTAAGATTGTACAGTGTAGCAGAGCGTGCATCCCTCGCTGCCAAATTTTCGAAAGATTGATGATACCCACTCATAATAATTGTCAGTACTACTCGTTCCTCTAAGGCAGTGTATCTCAAACTGTGCTCCGCAGAGCCCTGGGGCTTCACGGAAGATGAGGAACGAGCGCGCTGACTGTAGTGACATTTAATTGTTTTCTTGAGTGAAATTGACAGTTATTTAACTTATAACAATCATTAGGTGGCTAACAAATTACAAAGTTAAGTAAATACTGAATATGTCTACGAACAATTCAAACCAAATGTTCGTGAACGTTACTAATAGTAACTTACCCTAAGCTTCCTAAGACTGTGTGTCACTGTGTGCGCGTGTTGCGTAGTGCACTGTGCATATGATTATTATTCATTACTTTTCATAAATAAACGTTGATTTTTTGTTTCAAGATTCAATTAATGTTTTATTTTATTTTCAAAATATAATAGCAATACCCCAAGTAAGCAGTTTTGATTAAGATTAAGCATTTGTGATAAAAAATAATACGTTCTTTTTAAAAGTAGGTGAGATTTCGTTATTATCGAGATTTATTGAGATCTCGCCAGACAATCTGGCGAGATCTCTAATGACCAATCTCGAACCCAGACTAATCTCGCGAGATCTCGAATTACCAATCTCGGCTCGAGATTGCAATTGCATTCCCTACCTACAGGTGATTCTTAACCTATTCGCATGAACTTCGGAAAAAAATTGTAGTAAGAAACAACATTTGGGTAATGTGTTTTCCAGAGTATGGATAGGCTGAGGTGGTTCAATTATGCCTGGTCCCTTAGGTTACCTGACCTGAATCCGCTGGATTTTTATTTTTTGGGTCACAAAAAGTATGGTGTACGTTATACCGAAGTTAACACTAATTAGGAAGAGTGGCTGCCGCTGAGGCAATCCGACAACACCCTACTTTAGACCGTGCATGTGGAGACACATGTGTACGGAGAGCTCAACATGTGTATTGAAAAATGGTGGAAATAACGTCGAACAGTTGCTATGATATTAGTTTATATAATGAATTTTCAATTATTATTTTAAACCTGATGTTTTTTTATTTTTATTTCAAATTCACTGGATTATCTCTTTACATAAAATACTTTAAAGAAAATTTCACCCCACTTACGAATATACAGAGTTTTATGGGCTTATCTTCAAAAATAATCGAGATATAGACCTGGGGAGTCGTATCTGGGACACCCTGTATAATTGATCTTTAAAAAACAATTTTATAAACACAATGATAAAAAACGTCGTGACTTATGCAGCAGATGTATGGACCTTAAGTATGCGAGAAAAACTGATGCTCCATAGTTTAGAAATGGATTATCTTAGACGCTCCGCCAGAATATCTCGCCTGGCGCATAGGGTCCGGAACAACATCATCCGGGAAAAAATGGTGGCAACGGAAACATTATTAGACCACATCCAATCGAAACAACTGTCATGGTATGGGCATGTCCAAGGAATGGCACCAGAAAGGATCCCCAAGAAAATTATAAATTGGATACCGCCGGAAAGAAGAAGACGGGGTAGGTCAAGGAAAAGCTGACCAGGAGAGATGGACTTAGCGATGGTGCAGAGGGGACTACAATAAAATCAGTGGCGTAGCTTTACTTCGCGGGGCCCAGGTGTAAAATTTTTTAGGTTAGGGGACCCCGGTGATTGCCACCTGGAACACCTGTGGTAGATACGCCACTGAATAAAATGACTGGGAAGATAGGAATTATTGGAGACGGGAAACCGGAAGGCGGGACACGCTTTAAAACCGGTTATATATATATATATTATATATAAAACGATTTTGGGAATATTTGATAAAAAAATGTATACCTACACTATACGTATACAGTCATGAAGATAGTACCTAAACCAGAAAAATATGTGGGATATAAAAATTACGATGATGTATTACATGAAAGATGGACAACGTCACAAATCTGCCAATAGCGTCAAAATATGGGCAACAATTTATTTAAATCAAGTGACGCGCCCGAAAATTTTTTCCTCAACTTTGTGATTTCCAGTATATTGGATAATATATCCCGAACTTTATCGGTACTAGGTAATAATTTAGTTACGCCATCATGTTGCATAGTAAATAATGCATCTTGACTCTTAATATTATACGGACTACGGAATGTCCATCTGTCCATACGACTGCAAACGTTTAATTAGTGTGAAAAAAGCCATGCCTAATTGGAAAAAATTCGACTGATGACCAGTCCTATACTTCCCACCTAGTAAATATTTGCAAAAAATAAACACTTTTTTTTTTTATTCTTTGACTAGGCCCAAATAACCTTAGCTGTTGGTGGTCTTTAAAACACAATTTAATTTTTATTCTTTGAAAAAAGCATGGCCCTCTTTTTTGTTTGGTGATCTACTGATGGCTAACATAATATAGCAAAAATCATGGTTAGGTACCTTGATTTACGTACAATTTTTATTTTTTTTAGTAAAATATTTTTTTTCTCGAAAACTATACATTTTAGAGAAAAAAAATATTTACATTTTTTTCATATTATAACATCTAGAATTCATTTATATTTTTTTTTACCTATGTTAATACGTGACATTGAGGACGTTTTTTTGAATATCTCAGGATCCACTGAACCGATTTGACTCAAAATCTAATCAGATCTAAGTTAAAGGCTGATAAATACAATAGAACAATCGGCATGCCCGTATGTTGTTCCGTTCTTAAGATATCGAAGGCGAAAAATTGACCACACACATACACACACACACACACACACACACATACACACACACACATATACACACACACACACACACACACACACACACACACACACACACACACACACACACATACAGACATCAGTCAGAAAATGATCTTAAACGATTGCTAGGGTCTCAAAACGTGAAAATCTGTTAAAATCTCGAAATGTTTTTTTCGGACTAAATCCATTACTTCCCTACCATAGTAGAGGTGGGAAGTAAAAAGTAGTTTATGCTTTTGTTTTTATTCTACGACATAATTCAAATTGAAAAACAGAAATTTCAGATAGTTTGTCTATATACTGGGCATAGAGGATAGAGAGAAAGGAGACTGATCTCGGCAGGCCTCAATGCGAAGCGTGTCTCGAAAATCGATGACGGTGGGGTCGTAAATGCTTTCGCGGCGCTATGTAACTATACGGCCCGAGTCTCGTGCATTGTGGTATCCTTCTGCATGGAGCCAGTCTTCATGATTCTATGAACGAATCACGGCAACGTGGTATTTTTACTGTCAGTTAGCCTAATTGATTATTTTTTAATACAGTTTATTTCTGTTTTGCAAAAAAATCAATTTTCAAATCTCCCGGTTACCCACTTTACTTGGGGTCTTATAGCTTCAGCGCCTCTACCGCCGGAAGAGGAACCCTTATTTTCCTCCATGATAATCTGTTTGAAAAAGCCAATTAACTCTTCTGTTCACTGTTAGGATTCCTTTGACCCAATTTTTATATATTTTTAAACACTTCACCTTCGTAGTTTATAATTATATAGCTGTTATAATTATTGGATAATGATTGGTTCGTAGAAGACTTTCGTTAATTGTTGTAAATCAATGTTTTTTTTACAAACTTAGTACTTATTAACTTGTCAAAGAAAATATTAATAAATTTTAATAATTGTCAGTCACTACAAAATGATCAATATAAAACGAGAAACCAAGATCTGCTAGGAATAACAATCCATATACTTTCCTTATATGAGAATAATAATATTCGTCATAATATGTTGCTCTATAAAGTCCTGCAATAAATTAAAAACTAAGTATAAACAAACACACAATATATTGGGTTTATCGTACATTTTAATCACGCTGTTATGTTAATTCGCTATTATTTCTATGGTTACTTCGTATGTTTTGTGTGTAAAAATTTAACAGCGATTAACAAAACAGCGTGTTAATAAATGTACGATAAACCCGACATTAATATATTAAAATTTTCTTAATGTAAAATCTTACAATAGTTTCGAGACATATGTCAATGAATTCTAAATCTATTTTTATCTATTTATTATGCTTATTGATAAGTTGATTTTATCTATTTTTTGTGTATTTTATATCTGTATATTTTGTGTTAAAATGTGACGTATCCAATATCTCTAGAGTGTGAATATGATCTGTTAGACAAATTAATAAATTAAAAAACTACCTAATGTTACATTCGGATCAATATGACTCAATATTTATATAAAATTCTGGTTTTTCCGGTATAATTTATATTGTTAGCATGCACAAATCGTGCAAAAAATCAATAAAAAGTTTGTGAAAACATCTTATACCTATGTTTCCTCCAGTTTTCGTTTTCATAAGTTGGCAACAAGAATATAAAAATATGTGATGATAAAAGAGATATTGGTAAATTTACTGATCAGTGGGAAATTTTGGAAAAGATTGACTGAAAATCCTGAAAATTTCACCGCATAGATGAAGCTAGTTGCATTTCGTTTGACACGGCAAGCGTAGTAACCTATAGTAGATAACTTGAACGTGTCTGCTGAAATTTAATGACAATGGAGCTTACGGCGAGGCCACCTAATAAGTCAACGTTTACCCTACAGCGCTATGGTCACGCACTTAAAGGGAGGCTACTGTAAAATGTATAACAAAGGATGTACATTGTACAATAAACCTTATTAACTTCCCACTGGAAGTTATTGTAATGGGTCCGAAAATCGAAATCAAAAAGGAAAACAAATTTTTATATTTCAAGGTCACTACACTATTTTTACACTACTTTTAGAAAGATGTCTGTGTGTGTGTGTGTGTGTACGTACGTACGTACGTATGTGTACATTTCTTTCAAAGACGAAATCTCGAGAACGAAAAATGATATCGACTACGTTAGGGTGCCAATCGACGCGTATTAACGTAAATATGATCTGAAAGAAATTTTTTCAAAATCGGTTCAGCCGTTCTTTTTTCTTAACCAAATAACCTCCAAAAAAGTAGATTTTACACAATATCTCGCGAATAAAAAATTATATCTACTTCGTAAGGGTGTCAATCGAGGCGTGTTAACGTCATTTTGATCCGACATAAATTTTATAAAAATCGGTTCAGCCGTTTTTTTTTTTAAATTATTGATGTTTTAATGATTGAAATGATTACTTTTCTGTGTAATATCTAATTTAATTATTATTATTAAATATTTATCAAACTGGGAAGTTCGTCGTGTGGACCTCAAGGGTCGCACTTTAGTCCTAATAAACGACCCACCTCACGGCTTGTTTTAGGTATATTATATTATGTTAAAAGTGTTTGAATTTTTTTTGTCAAAATGGTTTTATTCGCGAATTGCGATGAAGTCCATGTGGCCATTACTAGATTATACGATAATTTGCTGGATTTGAGATCAAAACTAATAATTTCATTATATAGCAATCTATAAAGAAACAATATATAAAATTTGTGTGGCCCATTCTATACACCTGCATTGTGCACGTACCGAAGCATAATTATGATGTTTGTACGTAAGAATTCAATTAGAATAATTTCATTTGCGGTTTTTCCAAATTTTTCAAAAATAGATTTAAATGCTCAAAAAGGTCTCTGAATATATTTAGTATATGGCACTTCAAGGATATGTTTCTCGGAAAATCTACATACTCTTGATTAAACAAATAAAACAGTAATTATTTTGCTATTTTTACGTTATTTTATTATGTTAGCGTTTCGTTCATTCAAAATAGTGATGGTAAAAGTCTTGGCCCATACTTGCACGTAAATAGCCTTTTACCCGTTTCAGGATGTAAAAATAAATACCCAACAGAGTTTTATTAATTTAGAAAATTAAAAGTATACTTACAATATCTAAAAACTAAATTCAATAATAAAATTATAATCTAATACTTATGATTTACTGAAAATTTTTCATACATTAATAACAAAACGAATCCAAGTCAATTATTAATTTCAAATATACTTATATTTTTTCGCCTTCCAAATTCTGTGGTCCTTAAGTTTTTGCCACCCCTAAAATTTTGCCGCCCTAGGCCCGGACCTCACGGGCCTAAGCGTAAATCCATCACTGGGCCTATACTGTTTTACGAAAACTGGCCAATAATACCACTTATCAAAAAATGAATCAAAAACTGCGCTGACATACTAAAATTTGCAACGGTACCTAAATTAAATTTGCAGACACTATAAATAGTTGTCATAATTTCTTGTATTGCTATATAATATATTTTAGCATCATTATTAAAGTAGTTTTACCTACTATTTAACAGTTTTTTGTTTTCATTACCTTTATCGGTTATCTAACGTTTTTTAAATGAAATTTTTCCAACCAAAATGTTTACATGATTTAAATGAGGATACTAATTATTAAAAACAATATTTTACAATTAAAACTAAATACATAGGTATGCACATTACATAACTCAGAAAATATTATTGAACAAATCAATATCTGAAGACGCTCTTCTTAATACGTTTCGTGTCATTAATTATTCTTAATTTTACAATAATTATAATATCATTATTTATTAATGATACATCGGTCATTATTTATTGATAATCTATCGTCAATATATTAATAATAATAATAATGCGTTTAACGTCCGTTTCTCGACATTATGTCATAACAGATGCTATATTCGCGTCATTACTATTTTCAAATTTTTCCCACTTTCCCGTTGTTTTCTACATTTTCTAAACTTCACCTTTTTTTTAATAGCAATGTGCGAATGGAGGAATTATAAGAAATTAGGATAAGGTAGGCAACTTTGAGAGCATAAGAGTTTGACAGGTAATCGGCCATGGCCTTGAATAAGGAACGAGCCAAATGAGTAAGTAATGTATTAACTAATCATAAATTCGATCGAACGAGCGAAGCGAGTGAGTAATGTATAAATAAATCATAAATTCATAGCACCCGGGCGAAGCCGGACAGAGCCACTAGTAACATTGCAATTTTAACTACAGAAGTGTTTGGTTCTAATCAAGCAGTTCCTTTGACATTGTTTCGTAAAATCAAAAATAAAAAAGTCTCCCCTGTTGAAAACTCAATCCGAGAGCATTTTATATATTTTTTTTAACTCTGTATGTAGTAATAGTTTGTCAAATTATTAGAAAAGTTGATGGGAAAACAGCCAAAGGACAAATATATTTAATATATTTATTTATTATATTTGTTTATAATATCATTAACGTGTCGCGTAGTAGTAAAATAAATTGATAAATATTGATTTTGGTGCCAATCGGATCAGTGGTTTTGGATATTTACGCAATTTTGTGCGTATTTTGTAGATACCTATAACAATATCGTCTAAATATCGTATGAGGACTTTTCGACAAATTCCACTGAAATTTTTAAATGGTCTTGGAACATAGAAGTCACACACAAAATGTATATTGTAAATACTATGATTCTGCAATCTGCATAGCGATTTTACATCATGTTGTAAGGAAAAAGTAGAAGTACTCGAGATCATTCACCGTATTGAAACCTTGATAAAGATTTTAATTGCAGAAATTGGTTGCACATATATGTTTATAATATAACTAATCTAAATTTTATTAGTGTATTTGCCATATGGCACATACACTATTGGCGTCGGTCGGATGGCGGGACCTAGGGGTCGGACCAAAATTTCTCGACGTTTCATAGCCTCCTGAACACTTTGGCACCATTTTTGGAAATGTCTGTTTATATATGTATATATATATATATATATATTTATATATTTATATATATATATATATATGTGTGCGGGCTATAACTTTCGAAAGAGTTAATTGATTTTGACGAAATTTGGTAGGCACGTTAAAATCCATCACCGCACGAAGCCTATTTAAAATGGGCCAAATCGGACTATTTTAAGGGTGGTTTTTAGGGGTTGAAAAATGTTTTTGGGCCCAAAAATGCCGAAAAAATTCTCAGAATCGTTTCAAAATTGAAATTTAACCCTTTAGTAACGATTAAAATGTTCTGCTAAAATTTTAATAAAATCGGCCCGACAGGACCGGAGTTACAAATTTTATGAAAACACTAGTTTACGGATAGTGCTTTACTTACTGAAGGGTGTATTTAATTTGGTACCGAGGTTGCATTGATAAAAATTTTGAAATTAAGAAAAAAAATATTATTTTAAGGTATGTATTAAGGGGTTAAATTTTTTATTTTGTCCAAAAACAAACTTAAGTTCACATAATAAAGCCACAATGCCAATTAGCAAATACACTATATTGTCGGCAGGGTTTTGGCACTGCGACCCGAGTTTTTTTTTTATTGTTTCAACAACAAAAAAAATTGTATTGTGTAAATCTGTAAGGTAATCAATTAAAATATGTTAGACATATTATATGCAAGTAAACAATTCAAGCGAAAAACATTATTGGCTGATAAATTATTAAATACATGCATAATGCAATAAAATGCCCAGAAGTCATAAAATAAAAATATTTCGGAAAAAACATTCTTATCATACATATTTAAAACACAAGCTGTTTTCTTTCGACAATCTGCCAGCAGTCCCGACTCAGCCGATTTACTGTTATTTTTATTTGAAGTTTTTTGTTGTTTCAAATTGGGGTCGTCCCGCATTTTTTTTTAGAATTGAAATCTACGTTACAAATAGATAATATCTACATATATTACATCAATTTTTTTGAGAATTTTTCGGAAGCTTTTTCTACAAGAAAAAAATTCCTAAAAGTATGTATTTTTCAACGTTTAAACATAGAATTATACCACTACGGAAATTACGTCAATCACAGTCAGCCTTCTCTGATTGGTTAGCTGTAGTTGAATGTACTCTCACTGATCTATAATAGATAAAGAAAAATAGTACACTGATCTGTCATAATTTGAAAATAAACCATAGGTATTAATATATACACCTCTCTTTCCATAGACATACATCTCTTTATCTATGCGCGGAAGTGTGTTTGGCTCAAGGTTAGTACTCTGGTATGGCTTTGACGTCATCATATGGCGGCAATAAGCTCAGTCATTTGAAATGAATACATTTTTGATTTTAATTCTTGTTTGCAATTAAGAGGAAGGATATAAGAATGAAAAAAGTTGGTTTAGGTACATTATTTGTTTATGTATGAGGAATCACACACACTGTTCAAAATTATCAAATTTTGATACGCGGGTCGAGCCTATTGTTTATATTTTTACGTGCTTTTACGGGCCGGATTTGCTCGAGTAGAAATAATCAAGATCAACAAATTTCTCATATTATATATCACTTCACTGTATTTCTTATAGTTCAGCCAGTGTAAACCAATTTAGCTCAGAAATCAATATGAATTACATTTTCGCTCACTGCTCATCCCCCTTTTGTCTCAGCGTAAGTAATAATATATAGCCTGTGTTCAATCCGATTTGTATCCGGGTGAATAATTTAATTAATACGATTCTCATTCGCTTCACTCGTTCGTTCGAATATATTATTATAATTAATTAATTAATACCTACGTTACTCGCAAATGCAGGAGATGCGAGGTAACATACATTAAAAAAACTACTGTAAGTACCGATTTAAGTGAAATTTATGTGGAACCACCCTGAAGGTATGCCCTATTGTTTAGAAAAAGAATCATCAAAATCGGTTCACAAAAGCAGGAGGTATGAGGTAATATAGGGACATAAAAATTAATTTGATTACTAGAAAAAAGAAACTACTGATCCGATTTAAATATATAATATATGAAACCATTCCGTAAACATTCTGAATCCAACGGCGTCGAAATTATTGAAATCGATTAACCCCTCGAGAAGTTATGGCTGGACAAATATAAAAAATATAAATATAACTATACGTTTCGAATTGATAAACTCTGTTATCCATGCCCCCTATCCTAACATCCCTACGTTTTGTCCCTCTTGTGTCCCTGTCATTTATGTTGTGTTTTATCGCGTCGCTTATATGGTTTTTAATTATCAAACTTTTAAACCCGCACTGGCTAATTGCTGGTCAAAGCAAAAGCCATTCCGTTAAAAAAAAAAAATAACCTCTGTTTTCTTTGAAGTCGGAAAGATAGTCGACGTTTACTTTTGGGATTATAATAACTATGAGCAATAATGAAAATAGTTTCTAGACGTGCGTGTTTGTCTTGGATTTTTCTTATTTTAAATTAGTTTCTAAAATAAAAATAATTACAACTGAACTGTAAATTATCACTCGTGGAAAACATTTGAGGACAGACTTTTAAACCCATAGTAAACTAATCAGTCAGCATATCAGATAAAAATCTTTTAAATATGCGAAAATATTAAATGGTTAGTACATTATGCGTAGAACTAGAATTAACAGAACTGAGTTCCCATAATTGAATGGAACAAAGTTCCAGTAAATATGCACATAAATTAAATTAAAAATATAACCACTGCACGTTGGTTTTTCTGTCACTAATTCATTTGTTTACTTCGATAATCATTTGTCTGATTCATTTTTATTTCACATAATATTGCCTACGTGCCGCTGTCAATGAAAGCATCTCTAAACACTGTCGAAAACAAAACATTTTACTATGACCTTAATTTAATTCATTCATTAAATATTAATAACACATAAAATAATAAAATCTAAAAGCAAAGCTTGTAACAAACTTCATCATCTAAAGATGCGCCATGCCATTTCCGTTACAGAAAAATAATAGATTTCTATGGCCACAGCCCACAAGACCAAATGGTTTATGTCGAATTTCTGGTAATTGTTTTATATCTGCAGATAGAGTTTTTAACTATGTTTTGTGTGAAAACGTTTTGTCTCTACATAAATTCTAAAAAACTGCATTTCAAAATGACTTATCTAGCTTGCTTACTTGTAGCACTAGTGTAAGTTAAAGTGTTTAATTAAGATAGATATAGATAGATTGATTTGAAAGTCACATACAATAGTGAGTACAAAATGTCAATTAAAAACTATAGATAAAAAATCATTTTTATAAAAGCAGTTTCGTTTAAAAAACGTATTTAACTTATTTTTTAATCCTGTATTGATCCTAGCAGCATGTTGTACAGCTTTTTGGCCATGTAATCTGGGACAGTTTGGGACAGATTTTTCCTTCTGTGAGGTAGGAATATTGCATTTCTAAACCTTGTGTTGTAAACTATGGTAGTCAGAATGGCTTTCAAAGCGGTTAATGTTGATTTTTGCATGTATTAGACTTTGATAAATATACAAAGACGATAACGACAGTATGCCATGTTTTATAAATAAGAGAGAGCAATGTTCATTGAAATTAGCTTTACTTATAATTGTCACAACTTTTTTTGAAGTCTCAAAATCTTATATGCGTAGGGGGAATTACCTCATAATATAATCCCATACGCCATGACACTATGAAACATATCGTAGTATGTTGAGATGGCAGCCTCAGTAGACGCCACCTTTGCAATCTTTCATATAACAAAAATCGTGCGTGATAACTTATCACAGCCCCATTGAACGTGAAACGACCAGTTAAGTGAGCTGTTGAGGTATATACCTAAAATTTTTATATTTTTTGCATCACTTATCGTTCTCTTATCTAATGAAAAATTGATCTGCTCTGTTTTATCTTTGTTAAGTTTTAAATTATTTGCATTGATGATTGAACCAATTTTTCGCCTCCGACAGTGCATCGCACGTCGTGGTGGAGCTCTTCAGAATTGTCGTATCATCCGCGTAAAGGACCATGTTAATGTTATTGTCATTAATACTGGCTGGCAGATCATTTGTGTAGATAATGAAAAATATAGGACCCAGGACTAACCCTTGGGATACGCCGTATTGTATTATTTTTAATTTTGATTCGATTTTGAACTAGTTATTATTATTTAAAAACTTTTGCTCCCGGCTTCACTTGCATCGGTTTTAACGGGAACCTTATCTTAACCCGAGTGTACCAATTAAAAAGTTATTGCGGCTTTTTGCGACTACATAACACTCTGCATTGTCGACGCTTGTTTGGAATTTCTATCAGGTACATTTAAGAAACAAACAAGTTTCAATTCAATTTCAAATTCCGTTGTGACATATCGTAGAATTCATTGAATCAAATTTAATTGTGTTTATTTAATTTATTTTATTTCAATATAAAGATCAGTGATAACATTTTATTATCACCAAGTTAATCTTTGAATTATATTTTAAATTTGGGTATCATTAATGGTGTATCATGTTTCATCGCAGAACCGATATAGCCGTTATCGAGTGATACTGGCAGACAGGCAGACAAAAATTCTCAAAATACAATATACTTCCGTCTATGTATCATACAAAATACCCGAAAAGCCACACAAGAAAACAAGATAACAGATATATTATAATAATTTACTGTATAATAGTGCCTAACGTAATTTTTCATGAATTTCATTTATCATAAATTAACAATAATCTTGTTGATAAGGATGTTACAATGTTTTCCCATCATAAACGCTTTTCTCAAAATATATGTTTCATCATAGTTGGTTTGTGATACTGTAATATCAAATTAGGTGAAGGTTCGAATCACTTTGAAAAGTGCAGCAGACATACCTTTATTATCATGCCTAATCGTTTCACAACTTTCCAATTAAACTTATCTTCATTAAATACTGCGGGAAGTTATAAAGACACTGGCTTTACTTAAATCTTAATTTAACTTAATTATTTTTATTGCCTAATGCCTAATCATACATGATATACAGTGATAGAGTCTCGCGGCGAGGTATACATAGATTTTTAGCATTGGGAAAAAATGAATGGATCAGAGTGAGCCATGACTGATAATGTACGTATTTATATAGAGTTTCTATGGTTATTTTAATGTTTTTATATTAGTTTCAATTACTTTTATTTTACTTGACATAAAACCATGGAAATACCATAACTAGAGTAGAAAAGCCACCCAAAAAGTGAGGATGCAAAAGATAGTGATAGAGAGAATATAGATGTTGTTCTATCTCTTTTCATCACGCTTTGGTGGTACCTATAGTAATAAACTGCATAAAACGGCAAGTAAAATAAAAATAATTGAATCTAAAATAAAAACACTAAAATAACCATAGCAACTCTATATTATAAAATTATACTTACATTGTCAGTCATGGCTCACTCTGATCAATTCATTTTTTCCCAATGCTAAAAATCTATGTTTATCTCGCCGTGAGACACAATTTATATCTAGATTAGACACTAAAAGTTTAAAAGTAGAAAGTTTAAGTAGAACTTCAAATGCAACTAAAAGTGATGCAAATGTGCCTTAGAAATGAATTATGACCAAGTAACTAGGATCATCAGCGTCCAGGCCAAGATTCTGACTTCGCGCCCTCAAAAGTCGTTTGATATAATACTACGAATCCATCGCTGATCCTTCGAGGGTTTGTGCTCCTGTTGCCAGACTCTAGCTATGGAACTGGTGATGAATCGATCATAATATAACCATAGTCTTGATAGTGGCCATTTTAATGTCAGTTATGTCATATTATTTTAATGTCCGTTTTTTAAGATGCGATCATGCGTAGCTTCGCCACGGTACCACAGTTATCATTAATAAAACTATGGCAATTGCTCGGTACCTCTGCGAAGTTAAATTAGATAAGATTTTATACGAGGCGTAAGGCACTACTGCCCTTCGTTCACTAACTGCGACCTGGAAGATCTTTTGTGAGTCCCCTCGTGCTTATCCCTATTAAGGTATTAGGTCCTAACAAACCTTACTACCTTTCTGGTAGCTGTATTCCACACCTCATTAGGCTCTAAAAATCTTCCATTTAGATTTTGCAACCTTTTGGAGGAAACTGCCTCGCATGAGCGCAAAATATTTTCAGCAGTTTAATTTCACTCCTTGCAGAAGCGACAGTTATCATCTTCTGCCATGCTAGAAGTTACGTACCTTTCAGAAATCGGGCTTAAAACGGTCATTATAAAAATAACCAATTTTTCTTGTACCGAGCCTGATCAAAATAGATTCGGTGCGGTTTAAACAATGAGGATGGGCACTGCCAAACTTGACTGCTAGGGGCGCCAGCTATATAACCACCTTCGGTCTGTGGGCAGTTCATAGTAGTGATGTTTTATGTAAACTTAAAAATCATTGACAATGTCGATGTGTTGTGTTTACCAATGTTCAGATCATAGAGATTTTGTATTTCAAAAGGATCTAGAACTGAAAAGAGGTGATTGCATACTATCAGAAGGGAAAAATTAAATTTTTCACGCGTTTTTCTATGAAAACCATTGATAACTTAGGTGGCTATATACCTGCTGCCACTTATATTACGTTTCTCATAACGTGTCCATCTCCATTCTTTTGACACTTTTACTTGTGACTGTTGTTTCAGTTAAATTGTGTTTTCCTATATTTTTCAGGTAAAATAAATACTGTACTACGTAAAAAATCCATATTTAACTATAAATTTTACGACAACAAATATGCAAACGAAAAAAAATCAAAATAACTCAAAAAGACCTTGACTCTTTCATCATTTTACGTCACTTTTAGAGTGCAATTTTTTAAATGTAATTGATACACGTGCTGTGCTTGAAAGCAACAAAATTGGAAGTAAAATTTTATAAATTTAATAAAAGTCTTCAATTTTGCCGAAAAGTAGGTGAAGGTATTAAATGAAATAAATATATGTTAATGCAGTGTTATAAATGCATTTTTTCTTCCTGATACACTTGCATATTAACGTATTAAAAGATGTTAACTGGTTTTCTGTTAATGTGATACCAGTTTACCTAACAATATATTATAGAAATGTTATCAGAGAAAAATTAATCGGTAGTTGAAGAAAGACGGTAGATATTTGCGGTTTCATGGTAAAGTAACATATGTCACATTTTTAGTGAAATAAGCTTCAACAACAGAATATCTGAAGTTGAGACGCCGGCCTCCTTTGATAAGGAACACAAAAAAAGTGTGGCATTTTCTTGATTCTTTTAATTTTATCTATTTACTTGATGCTAAACATTGTAGAAATAGTTTAAGACGTAATACTAATTAAATTTTTTCCTCATTATTTCCCTATTACATAGTATGGTGGACCAAACGCATCTATTAACAAGCCGTGAGGTGGGTCGTTTATTAGGACTAAAGTGCGACCCTTGAGGTCCACACGACGAACTTCCCAGTTTGATAAATATTTAATAATAATAATTAAATTAGATATTACACAGAAAAGTAATCTTTTAAATCATTAAAACATCAATAATTTAAAAAAAAAAAAAAAAAAAACGGCTGAACCGATTTTTATAAAATTTATGTCGGATCAAAATGACGTTAACACGCCTCGATTGACACCCTTACGAAGTCGATATAATTTTTTATTCGCGAGATATTGTGTAAAATCTACTTTTTTGGAGGTTATTTAGTTAAGAAAAAAGAACGGCTGAACCGATTTTGAAAAAATTTCTTTCAGATCATATTTACGTTAATACGCGTCGATTGGCACCCTAACGTAGTCGATATCATTTTTCGTTCTCGAGATTTCGTCTTTGAAAGAAATGTACACATACGTACGTACGTACGTACGTACGACGTACACACACACACACACACAGACACACACAGACATCTTTCTAAAAGTAGTGTAAAAATAGTGTAGTGACCTTGAAACATAAAAATTTTTTTTCCTTTTTGATTTCGATTTTCGGACCCATTACAATAACTTCCAGTGGGAAGTTAAAAATGTTCACCTCGTGTGGCAAACTTTACTTGAGAAACTCCAAAATATGCATAACATTGTAATTACACTATAATCAAAATTCCAAAAACTACTTAAATTACAATAGTGGAAACTCTATTTAAAGATATAAATTAAGAGTACAAAAATTGGACATAAGCCATATTGTCATGTGGCCACATTTATATTGTGTATGATTGAAAACAAACCTTCTGCAACCAAGGTCTGTTATCACTTTGTTTATCGGACATTTGTAGTCGTAGTGTCAAATGACTGGTCATATTTGACGGAGAAATAATTAAAAATACTATTCATTTTTACTTTTTAGGCTTCCGTACCTCCGTATGGAACCCTACTACCCTGCCTACGATGTCTGTCCGTCCGTCTGTCTGTCGCAGGGCTCTATAATTCTATCCTACAAACGGTAAGAGGTGTCTAATTGAAATTTTCACAGATTGTGTGTTGTTGTGGCATGAATCCTTGCAAATAATGATTAGAATTAAATAATCAATTAATTTTAATAAATTAATGTTTTTTATTTTACTACAGCCCATACTTCTGAACTGTACTATAGGTAAGAGGTCTACTAAGTAAAGGTACCCGGTTAAATTGCGGGTTTCGGGTCGCAATATTTTTCTTTTTTTATTCATCAAATATTCTGTTAATATATTTT
The DNA here is from genome assembly GCA_039654895.1 of Mongoloraphidia duomilia. Classification (NCBI taxonomy): domain Eukaryota; kingdom Metazoa; phylum Arthropoda; class Insecta; order Raphidioptera; family Raphidiidae; genus Mongoloraphidia; species Mongoloraphidia duomilia. The sequence goes on along the minus strand of CM077518.1, from coordinate 17,443,668 downwards.
TTTTTACTTTAAAAATTAATTTAATAAAGATACCGAAAACTTTTGGAACACTAATAAGAACAAAATAAAATATAAGTAAAAAAACCTATTTAAAAACAATCTTAAATAAAAAATCTGTTAATTTTTTACCCCTATACCTACCTAACTCCTTATTTTTATTATTGTATGGAACCCTCGATGCGCGAGTCTGACTCGCACTTGGCCGGTTTTTGCATTTCTTTAACAAACGACTTTTTATATTGCTCGCGTTGAAAAAATGGTCGACAATGTCACCAATGGATAGTTTCCGGTTATTGCAATTTTGTCTGCGATATCTAAATGAATTAAATTGCTTTAAAATAACTGTGCATCTATCCCCTCCATCTTAGTAAAAAATTATGATTCAGTACTCAAATTAATACAAATTAATGCGAGATTGAGAATAGCCCATATCATAAAGATGCAGTTTTTATAATATCGTACGTTTCCTTGAATTGTCAGGGGCGGATCTAAACTTAGGTATAATTAAACTTAGGCATAATTAAAGTTTAGATATTTTGCGTAGTTTAGGCGCTATAATAAAAAAAAGCGAATTTTTCATTTTTTATTTTTCTCAGACAGTCAAATTTAGTTTGCACTTTCTTAAGGCAGTTTTTTAAAACGCAGTTTTTTAATACCAATTTCGTGGTGTATTCAGATTTTTGAAAAATGTCATCGTGGTTCAGTTACAACAATCAACTTTTTTGATTATAGCGCCTAAACTACGCTAAATATCTAACTTTATTTATGTGATCTGATACAACTTTACCTAAGGAATACTTCATCTCATTTAACCAGCCCTCTATCTCTTATAATAACGGAGAACCCCATATTGAGAATGAGTTTGTGGTCCACTATATAATGATAAAAAAAAATAGACGACGAAACAGAACAAAATATATCTTTACATATTATTTGCATGCAGAGCATTTTAGCAGTAGATATCAATTCCCATTTTATTAATTAAAGTACACATTTTACTTAATACAATCCTGTTCTCCTTGCACTGCAGAAGTAGATCTACATAAAAAAATAGAAACTACTTTTTCTCTATCAACAAAAATGGAATGAGCAAGTTTAATTATTGTTAATACGTCATTGGAAAAAGCCTTAGTGAATATTAACATAAAGTTCTTACAAATGGCGCTTTAAAGACTCGTTCTAATTTATAGTTTTTATAATCATTAACAAATATTCATTTGTTTGTTGAAAATATTATTCAAAACGAAAATTTATTTTTAACGTTATAAATTTCGTTCGTTGATAAATTCACTTTTGTACTGAATGTTTATTTTACTTCGGATACTAGCTTTTACAAACGGCCTCGCTCGCGTTTATATCGTTTTTGCAAGGAACCTTATATGTTAACCCAAGCGTAGACGGATAAATACTACCCTATAGGTATTTTAAGTTTGGGTACCAATTGATAGTGTACCAGGTTTCATCAAAATCGGACCTTGCCGTTCTCGAATGATATTGTTACAAAAATACAGACCCTAGATACAAGTTTTGCCGCTTAAATATCAAAAAAAAACAAATACTGAAAACCAGCAAGAAAACGAAAGTAGGTGAGGCAGATATTCCTTTACTATTTTTTTAAAATTATAGGATTTAGTATTGATAAAGATTCTTAGATGCATTTTATAGTTTTCAGATAAATAGATTGTAGATTATAGACACTCAACAGCTGAGGTTATCAACGTTTATTATAATTTTAAAAGTAAGCACCATTAAACCACAATTAGACACATTTTGCGGTATTTTAGAACAATAAACAATTATGTTTATTCTTTTTTCGTGCTTTCCATCATAACAATACAAATTCAATGTGTTATGTGACGAAACTGAAAATTACAAAAATGTAGAAGTAAATATGAACTTTAGTCTTTTAAAAATTACAATTTTGACATTAAAATGTTTGGTTGTAAAACAAGTTAGTGACTCGATGTCCGACTTTTATCAAAAAGTCGTCTCTCATTGTTTTACAAATTCGCTAATCTTAATATTCACATAAATATTATAGTCAGTGTAACACAGTAAGTCGTGAATAGATTAAATGCATAATATCGTAAGTCATTTACCTATACAAAAGCTGTAATTAAAAGTAATACAAATAAAATATAATAAATAAAGTATTGTGAATGTTATTAATTATTATAAGTAGGTACCTATTATTAATATTAATAAGACAGCTTACTTTTTATTATCAGTAATGTAATGCTAATAATGCATGATTAATAATAAATCAATAAATAATTTACAAATTACAACGCAGCTTCTTAGTTCCCACCATAATCCTAAAATTATATATTTTTAACTTCCCATTGTAATGGATCCGAAAATCGAAATCAAAATGTATAACAAATTTTTATGTTTCAAGGTCACTACACTATTTTTAGAAAGATGTCTGTGTGTGTACGTATGTATGTACGTACGTACGTATGTGTCCATTTCTTTCTAAGACGAAATATCGAGAATGAAAAATGATATCGAGTACGTTAGGGTGCCAATTGACGCGTATTAATGTAAATATGATCTGAAAGAAATTTTTTCAAAATCGGTTCAGCCGTTCTTTTTTCTTAACCAAATAGACTCCAAAAAAGTAGATTTCACACAATATCTCGCGAATAAAAAATTATATCGACTCCGTAAGGGTGTCAATCGAGGCATGTTAACGTCATTTTGATCCGACATAAATTTTATAAAAATCGGTTCAGCCGTTTTTTTTTTTTTTTTTTAATTATTGTTAAAAATAAATAATAATTATGTTTTAATGATCAAAATGATTACTTTTCTGTGTAATATCTAATTTAATTATTATTATTAAATATTTATCAAACTGGGAAGTTCGTCGTGTGGACCTCAAGGGTCGCACTTTAGTCCTAATAAACGACCCACCTCACGGCTTGTTTTAATTTTTAATCAAGATTGTCTAATGTCTATGCTTCATAAGTTATAGGCAACCGAACTGACTGTAGTGTATCAGTGTACAAAAGAATAAAAATGTACAACCTACAAAAAGACAAAATAAAATTAAACAAACAAGATAAAAGGAAAACCTAGTCTTAGTACTAAAACCCTGGGGTCTGGCGGTTTATTTAAACTAATGTCTAATACACATTCTTGTAATTAAATGTTGATTCATTTGAATACCGTTATTATTTATTATGTGAATCAATCCTTTACTACTCCTTTATTATTATTATGGAAATGTATATTAAGCTCTGTACTTACCAGTTACCTACATATTATTATCAATTAGAGCAAATCTTATGGACATAATATTGTCCATGCTCTGCATGTGTCCACGTTCTATTGACCGCGTCTTTGCGCATGCTCAATTGCGTCAGATGCAGTCGCCCGCGTCTTTGCGCATGCTCAATTGCTCATACAGCGCTTGCGCAACTGAAGCGACCAATAGAATGTGGGCACAAGCTTGCTTCCTCACCGCCCCACCTACCTTAACAGCAACCACCCCACTCGCTTGTACAACGTCCCTAGATTTCTATGTCTATGGAGCAAACTCGCTTCTGGAGAGACAGAGTTTACTCTAATTGATAATACACATCTACTTCTTGGACGTTGGTCACAATATGCTCGAGTTTTAGAATGTTTATAATTGAAACGTTTTTTGGCGGGAATACTATCGCTATGTCGAAGCAAGACCCTGACTGCCGGGCATCGAGAAGGGGAGAAGGCACAAGTACGGGATAAAAATTGACTTTCTTTATATGGAAATACATAAATATAAAATGAACAACTTTAATAAAACATTCCCAAATCATTTTTTTCGTTTTCGTTTTTTGATAAAGATGCCGCGGAATACCTAGTAATATTATAATCTAACAAATTTTCGTCAAGACAAGAGGTTCTCTTTTCACCACTGAGTATTTTGCTCTTGAAATAAAAGAATAATACATAATATTATGAAACATTTTTAACTGCTCACTTTGATATTATATTATTAATGTGGGAAAATTATACGCGATTCGTATTGTTATTTTATTAAAAAAAGTCATCTTAATTTGTTTTTAGTTATTGTATTTTATACTTTGAGATTTATTTTATATTCAAATGTTTAACTTATTCTTTCCATAGTTATTTATGTATTATGTGTTAGATAAATTATTTTATATTTTATATACTTATTGTTTGTTTAATTAAATCTGTTTATTCTTGTCGAGAAACGGACCCAAATGATCGTTACATCAAACTTTGGTGGTTTCGTAATCGCACAATCCTAGGTTAGGCTGCTTGAAAATGGCCAAAGCCGAAATTGGATTATGTCGCTTTAAAACGTTCAATCCTAAGATTGGGCAAAAAATCGACTATTGGCTGTTTTCGAGCTTTGCGCCCAACATTTAAGTACTACACTTTATTTTTAATTTACCAATTATTCCGAAACGTGACTTTTAAATTTTACCTCCAGACTCCAGAGGAGAGGAAATTATCAAAAATCATTATTTTCGTTGATAATAATAAAGTCAAATCGATACCTAGGACGGTATTTAATTAAATAAATGAAACTTCCACAAGTGTTTATTAAAATTATTTATTTTTAATGTTATTTCTGTTCGTTGGAAATTGAAAACTTTTGGTTCGTTAGACGATGACTTGCAGTCAAAAGTTTTAACTGTAAATCAACGTCTAACTGACCGAAAAGTTTTCATTGACCCTATATCTAATACAGCCAGAATGACCTGCTAATTAATGGCGTTCGTATTTAAGCAGAAAATATTGATTGGCCTTAGATAGTAAAACTTAATTGTTTTATCTTGACAAATGACATTTTGTTCTTTCAGATTGGCTTAATTAATCTGAATTTGAGAAATTTTACCTAAAAATAGCAATTGCATCGTCCAGGGTCGTTTTAGCGTATTCATTGGCCCCAAGCCTACTAACATCAGAGGCCTTTTATTTGGATATTGTACTTAAGTCGGCCCTGGAGAATTTTGATCGATTATTGTAAGGGCGTGTTGATACATCCAATAAAGAATGAGCTCGATATAATGATTGAAACTTTATACAAATTAGTAAAATTTGTTAATATCCTAAATAGCACTATCACTTTTACTGATATACAAAATATTTAGTAATTTTCATTTTCTGCGGAGATTTTGGGTATTTTCAATGACATCTAAAATGTGTTTCCAGAATGTATTTCTGTCTATCTGTGTGTACCAGCATCATGCGAGAACGATAGGACCGATTTTGATTAAGTTTGGCACATTGTCTACTGAGATCCAAACTTAAAGCATAGGGACTTTTTTATACCACTACGATCTGCTTAATTAAGATAACGTGTCCGCTTAAACCGATATTAACACGAGAAAAGTCGCGGGCTACAAAGATTAGTTAAATAATAAATTTTTTGCCATACCCACTACAAAATAGCTACTTTCGATGTATTTATAGCGGCCTTTAATGAGTCATTTAACAGACAGGTGAGCGGAAAGTGTTTTACTTACCGCACTAGGGCGGTAAGTAAACTGATGCCATAGCAAATTCTGTTTATTCGCTCTATACGGGCCTGCGTACGCCTGCCTTTACTTGCTCACGATCTAATGGCATACTGTAGAAGGAAAGATGGCGACGCAAATGAACTGTCAAAAGTTTTTGAAAATGAAGTGAATATAGTAGGTATTTTGTAGTGGGTATGGCAAAAAATACCATATAATATATCTCGTGCGTAATGGTATTACGACTCGTATGACTGTAAAAACTCGCTATCGCTGGTTTTTACATACTGTCATTACTCGTCGTAATATAGTCCATTACACATCTAGATATTATATCTATACTATAAAAACATAGCGGAGCATCGTCATTTCTTAGTTCATATAAATCATACCTACCACATAATATAAGTATTATCGTGCAATCAGCACCGTAAGAACACGGCGCTAAGAACGGCTTTCCTCATTTTCTTAGGACTATAAGAGTATAGAGGATATATTGTAATATCCACCATTCTACACGTTTTTCAATTCTTTAACTCCTATACGTCGTGTCGTTCCGATAAATATATTTAATTTTAAATGCTATTAAAAAACCATGCCGTTGTTAGATTTTTATAACAAAAACAATAGTAAATTAATGCTACATAGCTGCTAAATTTTTTAGATTATTATTTTCAGATTATAATATGTTGTAACATTGCAGATCTTTAATTAATTCAGAACGAAATATTTTTCCAGAGAAGTTCTTAGAATACCTAACATATTAGTAGTATAATAATACACTTACTAGATAGGTAAGTCAAACTGCTATATAATGCTATTATTTTCAAATTTGGATTTTTAAGGCATCAGTGGCAAAATTGTACTGATAAAAATATAATAAAGTCTAAACAAAGGTTTTACTGTGATATCACTTTACCAAAAGTACGTATGTGTCAAATAAGTTAGTAATTATGTACACATTTAATAACTACAGTGGCAACAAATAATTGGCTCACATATGTATAACAAACGTCTATTTAGATATGATTTCGTCATATTTATTAACAAAGGCAATTAAAGTCTGTCTAATGATAAAGTTGTTTGTGACACCAATATTTACACTAATCTAGAAATACCTTCAGAAAAATAACGTGACGTCGATTCGAATTGACAAAATTATACAGGTGCACATATTTGTCAAATAAAATTAATTAAATCATTAGAACAATATTAACAAAGTTAATAATCAATATTTTAAATAATTATAAAATGGATTATTCCGTTTGATTTATACATTTTTTTAAATATTCTGCGATATAAATATCACCTGTGGTATTACGTTTTTTTTATTGACAGGTAAATTTAACAAGTTGCTTCGTTATTGTAAAAAATAAGAATTTCGAAACTAATAGCCAATTAACCAATTTTATTTTATTTTGATATAAACATATATGAGATGTCTCAATTTTTAGTGCGAAAATATGGCATTTGTAAACATTTTTTTTTCCAAAATTGGGTAATGAGTTAGTTCTTAAAGTAGAAATAATAAAATCAAACTGAATCGTCGCAATTTATGAAAAAAATGATAAGTTATTTTGTACTTCTTATATTTGGTTTGCATTCAATTTTGTACGTTCATACCTATATTTTATAATTTATCATTTCTATGCGCTAATAAAATCAATACCCACAAATGCTAATTAAAACTGGCCCAGCTGCGTCATAAATAACCACATTAATATTAATAAAATACTATGAATCATATATTAATAATAATAATGGATATAAAGTTTTTTTTTTTGATAGTTAGGCGCTACCCTTGTCATTACTATCTCTAAGGAAAATGCAGTGTTTGCGATCTTGATACAACCATATTCTTCGTTATTTTTTTTCTTTAATATAAATATATTGTCAGAAATACGATACGAGCAGAAGAATAACGGAAAAATTCAAAGAAGTTAGGAATCTGGTCATGCTATAAAACACCGATAACCAGAAATAAGCGGTATTGACTAGCCAAAGTCCGCTATTGCCGCAATAGCGGACTTTGTCTAGCCTATAATAATATTTAAAAAACTTAACAATGCGCAATATAACATTTTTTTGGAAAATTTAAATTTGCGCGTCTTATATATTGTATTTTTGTTAGCCCTGTATAAAATGAATGGGCATAAATTTGAACACTTGTCAAAATTGTTAATTTATTATCTCTGAGTTTCTATTTATAATAGAATTGTTCTAGAATAACACAAATTAAGCGCTATTAAAAATCACGCGCTCATCATGTGCAACGTTTTTTGTACTTGTTGAAATGACACAAACAATGTCACGTGGTAATTAATAATCTTAACTAGTAATGATCGACGACAGCTGTTAAGGATTGGCAGCCACTGGTTATTATTGCACAAAGCGGTCTGTCGTGGAATTTATATCTGTTTAAATGAATTGTTATAAATGACACTCAGTACCGTACTAAAGGAGACGTATGCGCTTATCAAAAAACGCCAGTACCGTACTAAAGGAGACGTATGCGCTTATCAAAAAACGCCAATCAATTTATGAATAAAAGCGGCAATATTTTTTAACAATTTAATGTTTATTTATTACTAATAGTTGAAAGTTTAATAATATGACTGTACCATTTGACAAAATATCAAAATGTATAAAGTTGAATTAACGAATACAAAAATTACAAAAGCATGTATCGTTTCCAAGAGTCTTTTTATAGCAAGTCTTCATGGTTTCCGGGCTTGTAGGCCGTGGTCCGGTGGTATTTCTACCTGACGTTTCGTCTGCAACTGCGGTAGACATTCTCAAAGGCGATGTGGCAGCGGTCGAAGTGTCCTCCTTGGCGGCTCACAGGTCACACTAACCTGTGAGCCGCCAAGGAGGACACTTCGACCGCTGCCACATCGCCTTTGAGAATGTCTACCGCAGTTGTAGACGAAACGCCAGGTAGAAATACCACCGGACCACGGCCTACAAGTCCGGAAACCATGAAGACTTGGAACAATGCCGGCCGTGAAAGCTTGCATACTTGGAAGTCTTTTTATACTCCAGAATTTTAATGATTTTAGACTACCTAATTTAAATTTAGCAAGCGTAAGATTTTTTTTATGTAAACGGAAATCTTGGAAAACATCTGCATATGCAGACTAGTGCTGTCTCTTTTATTACAGCGCGTGCATTTGTTAATACGCGGTAACAAGTTAAATACCTATATAATATAATGATACAAGGTAATAAATAACCAAAACTCACAATTGCGCTATTTTTCACGAGGTGACTATGCTTTGCGCTCCTCCGTGTAATTCCAGTGATCAGCTATTCACCGCTTGTGTCATAATATTTTGTCCTATGGATGATAATGTCCCCTTCTACGTAACTTCACTCCTTCTCTATGACTTCACCACCCGTTGTCACCGAGCAAACTTCATGATTTTTGTCAGCATAACATGCTACCTATTTCTTTATTTATTATGAGTTCTACGACAGTATTTCATTGAGTTTTTACTATAATATTTTTTACGTATCACTTACGAGCAGTGGCGAATTTAGTGGGGAGAAAGTGGACTATTGTCCCTTGGGCTCTTGTTCAAAAGAGCCCCCAGGGTTTCTTATTTTATCTTTTATTTCCAGGAGTCCAGGATCAACAAACGCCACTTTTAAGTCCACCGGAATAATACGTCCCATCTAACGATGGACAATTGATTGAGTCGTTTTCCCACCCAGCCCGGATTTTTTTCGGGCTAACTTCACGCATCTCCCAATTTTCACTCATGTAAAGGTAGGAACCCTATGCTTGTAAATTCATAAAAAATGTTTTTAAAAAACGGGCTCTGTATCTACTTGAAAACTGGACCCCTTGAAACGTTTCAGACCTGGGTCTTTTTCCTTAAATCTGCCAGTTCTTACAACTACGAGGTTGTGCTGGTTTTTAATACACAAAATTCCATAACGTGCGGTAAGAACTGTGCTATATAGCCTTAATAGAATGCACGTAACATTTCCACAAAAATTCATTATAGGAGCCAAGAGGAGATTAATAATTGAAGTCTAGTTTTGAGACGCGTGTTGCTAAAAATCTACTTGTTTCAATATTTTAAGACATTGTTATAGTTTTTTTATATTTTTCCAAATATGACGTGCCTAATTTTAATGTTTATAATTTGAGACGTACTGCGTATTTATATTATATCAAATCTATTCGAAGTACCCGTTCTTCGCTTGGGGGTGCCCCTTAATCCATACTTCCACTCAGATCGATGATCCATAGCTTACAATATTCCTGGAAAAACGGTACCTACCATTAAAAATCTCTTTCAAATGCATTCAGTGGTTCTCTAGTTATAATCAAACGTAGATACATGGTCACCGAAACGTTCTTTGGTAATAAAGTGATAATTGTTAGGATTGCTATTTTTTTTTTTGAGTAGGTAGACAAACTGTGTAATTTGTGTAGTTTAGTATTTAAATGTCATGCGAATATCCAGCACAGAATTACTTTGCGGGCCTGTTTAGTCTGCGGTCAAACATTGCTTAGCTGTGGGATGCTTGAGAAATCGCAGACGACAAAAACTTGCAAATTATTGATATAAGTATTTGCTATTTAACGAATAAATTATAACATAGGTTAGTACATAATAATATCATAAAAAGTGTTGTACTATCATAATGTTAATTCAATCCCTAAAAATCAACTTTAAAATTTATAGGTATAACGTTTTATTTAGTAGCCTACTATATGTTCAAGGTTTCCATTAATAAACATAAAAAATGTGACGTCAATAATGTCATCTAGCATTTTAAATGGCTTTATTGTTTAAAAAATAACTGAATTCTGTTTTCCATTTTTCAAAATTTATGTATAATGTAAAACTACGCGCCATCAGCATGGGGTTATGTGGGGTTAAATGCTTGCAGTTTTATATTTTCATTTTTATGGAACACACGGCGTCTTGGGTTATGTAGGGTTGAATGCTTGCAGTTTTATATTTTCATTTTTATAGAACACACGGCGTCTTGGGTTATGTGGGGTTGAATGCTTGCGGTTTTCTATTTTACGTCTTGGGTTATCGCATGGTCCAAAACTTTTATTGCATTGTCATGGACCATACGTAGCTACGTCCATGTACTTCGGTAATTATAACGAATGTAAGGCATTTTTTTAAAAATACTGTTAAATTGTAAGTAGCACAGTTTCCTTCACACTTCAGTTATAAAACAGGGATTCTCTAAGCATACTTATTACAATATGCAGCAAGGCAGTCCCATTTTTTAGGCTTCTGCGCACAAGGATGAAATCCTCTTGTCATTGGCGGAGGAAGTGGTGTCAGGGGCTGCCCCCCCCCCCAATGTAAGCTTTCATCTTTCATAATATGTTAAAGTGACCACACGTCCCGATTTTGGCGGGACAGTCCCGCTTTTTGGTGGACTGTCCCGCGTCCCGCCGATTTTTAAAAATGTCCCGCTTTTTAGAAAATATCTGCATTTCTTATTTTAAATGTACTGTAAAAATATATTACCTATTATTTATTAATTATTATGGTGAATATAAAGAAATAAAAAATACATTAAAAAAAACACATAAAATCATAGTAAACTAAATTAGGCAATGTACCGAGTTAGATTTACTCAGTGGTGTTCGATCATTGTCGTTACGTCTCGGCTTAATTCAGATAAGTGCAGAAAGTGCAGATTGCCGTTAGACAGTGCGGTTTGTTGTTTTTTACAAATATTTTTACGTAGCTACGTCCATGTACTTCGGTAATTATAACGAATGTAAGGCATTTTTTTAAAAATACTGTTAAATTGTAAGTAGCACAGTTTCCTTCACACTTCAGTTATAAAACAGGGATTCTCTAAGCATACTTATTACAATATGCAGCAAGGCAGTCCCATTTTTTAGGCTTCTGCGCACAAGGATGAAATCCTCTTGTCATTGGCGGAGGAAGTGGTGTCAGGGGCTGCCCCCCCCCCCAATGTAAGCTTTCATCTTTCATAATATGTGATCATGGGTCTATACCCCATCCAGAATCGTTCCGCCGCCAGTGCCTGTTGTTCTAACTATTTTGTCACGGCCGCTGCTTCTATGAGTTCTAAACCATAAATGATACAATAATGAAATTGACATACATATATTGTGTAACGAAACACCCATTTGGTTTGACGTAACATTTGCTGCAGCATGGGAAAATTCATTTTTCAACCCTGTCACCGTAGGGTTTCTAACTCTAAACTTTCCACTGTTGCGGCGGACTGAGTTGATAGTGCAAAACCCCTGACAAATGTTAATTTTTCATTTTAGGAGGCTTCCGTACATCGAAAGGGGTAATTGGTAAAAAAATATTTTTTCTGGAGGTAACCATATGGGATGTTTATAAATAGGTTTCGTCGAGTTTGAGTAGAGCTCCATGGAGTAAAGTAAAAAAACATTTTTTTTTGTCAAAAATGGTGGCCCGCAAAGTAAAGAAATATTGTCCTCTGCTTGCATCTGAAAGCTATTTGACCTAGAAACATGAAAACTGATACCTAGCCATTAGTTAATAATATGTGGTCTTCATTCTTTACGATAGCAACTAACAACAAATAAGTTTAATCAAAAAAATTTGAATAACGGTTGACCCTGCAGGCCATCCTTGAAACTTCCTGCGGTCTAGTTTTGGTATTATCCATAAATAATGACCAAATGCACATCATAGTAGCTAGGTAGGTACTCTCTTTTTAAAATGTTTCACAAATTATTTATTGTTAATTCTTCACTCTTCAGGTTGCATTACTATTTGAAGAAAATGTTTGATTATGGTTTCATGGGTTCTCTCGTTAAGTTTTAGTAGCTTTGTTTAAAGTTCCTCGACTTCGTCTGATAAAATTCATAGATATATATATAAACTGTTTTCGAACCATTTTTTCTACTTTTTAATTTTATATTAGGTATATATAGGTACCTACTTACTTGCATTTACATTTGAAAAAATCAAAAATGCTGTTAAGTAATCAGGTACACGTGGTGACTAAGAGTATGTGTGACGAGCTACTATAAAAAACAACTCATTAATTGATTAAAATAACTATACAATGGGAACCATTAAACTATAAGTGGGACGTCAACGACGGCGGTGAAGGGACGAAACAACTTCACTGGCAAGTTATGGCACAGGATTGCAGAGGACAGACAGGAGTGGAAAGTGAAGGGGGAGTGAAGGAGCAGTGGGATTGATGGCTTAGTATTATTATTATTGTTCCAATTTTTATTCAAATACAATTATATAATAATATTAAATAATTAATGATTTACTGTAAGTATTTTGACATAGTAAATAATAAAGTAATTTGTTTATACGGCTGAATTTCTTAGTAATAGAGGGTGATTGGATAAGCAGTCAATAGATCAATCATAATCAATTCCTGCATTTTTGACATTGGTTGTAAAATGATTTTTTCTTTCTAAAAATGCAGGAATTGATTACCTATGACTGGTCTATTGGCTGCTTATCCAATCACCCTCTAATAGTAAGTACCTACTACCCATAGATAATAGATAGTTACTATATACCATATACTTACTTAATTTGTTTTTTCCAAAGCATGATACTTGCCATATTACCTACACTATTGTGAAACGTCAAGAAATTGATTTCGTCCTAGGATCTAGGACAGCAAAACGCCGAGATCTGCTGAAAACTCGATTTTCGAAAATCGGACTGAAACCAGCAACTTCCCGAATTTTTGAAAATTTACAATTTTCTTAGCGGGAAGTTAAAATGTTGAAAGTTGGTATACGGAATCCTCTGTGTAGAGTTGGTACTTGACCGATTTTTAATGTGTAATCAATATTTTATTTATTTAATAAATAAACGTGAATACAATCATAAAGTAATTGTTTTCATTTTTCTTTGCTAATATGAATTATGATCAGTAACTGAATATATTAGACAGACCAGCGAAACAGGCACGTGCTTGAGGATGCATATGATGATGATCAATTATTTGAGGCGGTAAACGTGCTTTTGAATTCATATTAACATGGTTTAAATTTTCATTTGTTGGAACTCTTGTTCAGAACCAAAACCCAAGATCACCTGAGGAATAAGATCTCGAATTTATTGTCATAATGTCGCGGAACACCCAGTATATACAAAAGCATCATTATTGGAAATACATATTATGAAAGAAAAGAAAAAAAATATGTTATTATATTTATTTTAAAATAAAATGAATATTATAAATACTTTTTATTTACAACAATATAAGTTAAAAATAAAGTTCTTTTTATCATGATGATGACTTATTGCGTTCAGCTTTCATTTGTTTATATGCTTTTACAACTTCATCCCGTTGTGTTTCCAGTTGTCTTCTTGTTGCTATAGGCAAATTTTTTCTTTTGACAGTTTTATCAATAGCACCTTTTGTTTTCTTTATTTTTTTCAATTTGTTTTCATCCTGCGATTTCTGTGATGGATTTGACTTGACAACAGGCGCTGACTGATTATTATTCAACATATTCTTCAACAAGAGATCATTTTGACCAGGCTATAAACAAATAAAATTTTCAAAAGATCGAAGCGGACGGAAAAAATGCAAATGTATTTCTATAAACATTAGTATCGGTATTTCAAACTATTTTTATTTTTTTTTTGTTATAAGTAATACGAAACAAAAAAAAAAATGCTTGAAGGTTATATAAACATTAGGTACATATCTACATTGTCGGCATTAATATTCATGAATATAAATTATTATTCAACATACACACCTTTACTAATTAAAAATTAAAATAAATAACACGCTGAATTTTATTAAATCCATTTTTTAGGGTTATTATGGCGGATATCCTTACAAATAATAAAAAAAACAAAAAGAAAAAATTAAGAGGGGTCCCCATACATCGAACTTTATTTTTCAACGTTCTTGTTTTTTTACTCTATCGTAAAAACGTACGCCATCTATCCGTCTGTCAGTCCTACCTTTAAAAAGCGGTATCTTTTATTTAATTTAATTTAACCGTAACGTGTCACAGAATATGTTATTATGGCGGATTTCTTAACAAATAATTAAAAAAAAAAACAAAAAGTAAAAATTAAGGGGGGTCCCCATACAAAAAACTTTTTTTTTACTCTATCGTAAAAACGGTAATACATACAAGCGTCAAACTTGGTCTGATTATAGTGCAAACTTTAAACTAAAACTACAAATAATAAAAACCGATCAAGTGTGAGTCGGGCTCACGCTAAGGATCCCGGACCGAATGAAAGAAAACACAATTTTTTTGGTAAATAGGTACATAACACAAATATTTTGTGTGGTTGTATACAGAACCCTCAGTGCGCGAGTCCGACTCGCACTTGGCCGATTTTTGTTTTTTGATAATTAAATGCAAAAACAAAACTTACTCTGCGTGTCCCTTCTTCTGCAGCTCGTCTCGGCTTTACTAAATTTGGTGGTTCATGTACGGTTTCTCCAAATTTCACATCATCTCTAAAACGATTAAAACCGTCATCTACTTGTTTTATTTTTTCCTGTTTCTTCAACAATAATCTTTGTTTGCGCTTTTCTCGTTTGGTCAATCGCGGCTTGTCATTGTCAACTTTCTTTTTTTTCTTTTTTGGATTACGAGCTTCTTTCTGAGCTTTTTTCATTAATTCATCTATTTCATCCTTTTGCTTCTTAACGACACTTTCAACCTAAAAAGATAGTTTTTTTTTTGTTGTACTAATTAATAAAGATAGATTGTATTAGTTAATATACTAATTAGTAATTACTAGACCGGGGATCGTAAAGAAATTGTTGGAGTGCAGAATCGACAAATGAAAATAAATAAATGGTTTAGTTCCACCGCACTGAGAGTTCATTGACTTTCTTGTTCAGTTGTATCCGACTGTGGTTATTGTTCATCAATAAACTACCCTTTCTGAATGTTTTCAAGAAAATGAATGGTGGCATTGATGACATATCCGTTTATGAAATATGAACAAAATTGTTAAACCTGTTTTCAAGGAAATCGCAATTTTTATTTGTGTTTATCAGTAAAAATGGCTCTAATATTTGGGGGAATCGGGGTGAAATGAAAAACCTCTTTGAAAAAATAGTCTACAATCCTTAAGTTTCGATCGAGTTTTAGATGCCCATATGTGCAGAGACCTAGCCGACACACGAACGGTGTGTCGGCTAGGTCTCTGTACATAATATGGACGTCCAAAACTCGATTTTCTGATATGCAGAGACCACGAATTGTCTAAATACGTTGAAATCCCGACATCAAAACTTTCTTCGCACGTATGGTTGCTCGAAAGTAAAAAGTTAATTTCTCAAAAAAGAGATAAGATATCAAAAGAGTTCTTAATCGGTGAAATTAAATTATAATGAATTTAAAATATTGCACTATGAAATTACCTCCCCTGTGTCAGCATTTCGTATAACATCAACACCGTATTTCTGTTCAAATTCATTTTCTTTTAAATATTCTTGCACAGTTCGATTCACACGTTTCATGAACTGTGTGTCATTTTCATCCGATCGTTGTGTAAAAACAGGAACTGGTTTTGAGTAACGTCCTTTTATTTTATTTTTTTTGTCATTGTTTGTACTTTTCCCTTCTTGATTTTGATCATTGCTTTCAGATTTATATTTCTTTCTTTTTGGTTCTGATGTTACAGGACCAGGTTTCCGTCTATTTTTACCTTTTTCTAAAAACATGATTTGAATAAAGAAAACGCTGAAGAACTGATTTTAAAAAAGTTTTTGTAGAAATCTTACTTTTACGCTGCGTGGGTATAGTTCCATCTTTTACTTTTTGTGTTAGAGACATAATTTCTAGCAGGCTTTTTGGTACTTGCTGTTCATCTGGATTTGTTGGTGGAGCATTTATTTTCATCTGCAGACTAAATTAATAAATTACATATTTTGTTTTTTATTTTAATATTTGTGGATGATGAAGACATAATAATGATTTGTGAGTTTGGACCTAAAAAGTAAAAAGCTAACGCGAAGTATTTCGGAGTACCTATACCAATACCACAGGGGCAGGATCCTCAGAAAATTACATTACTGATTACGATTATAATCTATGCTCGTTACTCGTTCAACTAAAATCGGAGCCCCAGTTTTAAACCTAGTTCACGAAGTAACTCGCGAACGATCGAACCAATACAAGCCATAGCCAAACGGTAAACAAAATAAAATAGTTTGCGAGCTGATTTACTTCTGTCAATATCATTTTCACAACTCTTTTGGAGAAATGATTAACGAAATGGGCTTAGAATTCAGTGAATATGACGAACTCATGATCAGGCTCTGAACTCGAGTTATATGAACATTGGACATTAAATTGGAAATTCTATAAATGCGATCGCTATTGCAATAAAATATGTACTAAAATACCTTTCAAAACGTTTGGCATGTTGTGCAAATGGATCTTTTACACCACGGTGTTTTTTTCCAGGTATTTTTCGACCCATTTTGAATTTTGATCACTATTAGCACAGGTAAGCTTTACACTGTGCTTTTAGGTTAACTTAATTTATCACCTATCAAAATTCAAAACCACGTGCACTTTAAAGTAATTTGTATAAGGAGGATAATAGACGTTCATCGATGCGTCGTAGATATAAATCTATTTTTGACAGATGGTGTTATTTGTCAAATCTGTCAAATGTAAAAGTCTAATAACCAAAGATAAGTTAAGTTAGTAATTTAAAGACCTTATTAAATATAAGACTTGTGGTGATAACCCTATAAATTATTTAACCTATTAGGACTGTAATATAAAATAATAAATTATTTTATTGAAATTCTTGTATTTTTATGTATTTACGTATGAATCCATTCATTGTAAAATTATGATATAAGTTAATCGTTGATTGTAAACATAAATTATAGAAAATGAATGTTAAAATTCCATTGCTACAACGCGTAGTTTTTTTATTACAACATTATCGAAGCAATCGTGACTGTCTTAACTCATGCTGTTTTTATTCCTCAAAAATGAATGAAACAGATGACCAGTTTAATGAAAAAGTAAAAATAGTGTTAAAGTCAGTTGATAAGACTGAATTAAAAAAATCTAGGTATGTAATGGTAGATGCCTCTGAAATTGAAGTGCCAGAGAAAATAGTGCCTATTGGTATTCCTGAAGAACCGACTACTTGTTGTATGTCTGGTTGTGCAAACTGTGTATGGATAGAATATGCAGAGCAATTAATCAATTATTTTAAAGACGGTGGCGAAAAAGCCGAAAAAGAAATATTACAGAAAGTTTCAGATCCAAATATGAAAGCATTTTTAATGACTGAGCTAAGGTGTTTGAAAAACAAAAATGCATGATTTATAATATCACCTATTTAGTAGGTATGTACATTAAAATTATTGTAGGTAATTATGTTATTAGTTATTCATAATTAATTTGTAAATTCATAAGTTATTTGTAGATATTAATTTTTTTAAATGTGGTTTCGATATAAATAAAAGGTAATTTTAGAAGTTTTACTTACGTAGAAGGAAATTATTTGGGAAACAAATCTTAAACCAGTTTAATTAACAAATTATATTTTTTATTTACATTCCAAACTTTCATCCTTTTCATCTACAGTTTTTCTTTTCTTTTGTTCATAACTAAGGCCAAGTTTCTCAAAATCTAATGCCATGATTCCTAAATCTCCACTATATCTATTTTTAGCAACCTAAAACAAAAATTATTATCAATTGGTATTTCATGCAAATTATGACAAAATAATATTCTGTTCTAATTTAGCATACCTGAAGATATTTTTTTCCCCTAACAGACGTCAGGCGCTTATCTTGTATTAATAGGACGTTATCAGCCTCTTGTGATGCTTTAGCGCCTCCAAATATGGAACTGGTCGTTAAGTCTTCAGTATCGCGTTCTTTTCGAGGATGTATAACAAGAGTAACATGACAATTTTTTCTTGTTGTAAAAGTTCTGAAAGCTGCAATGATTACGTCCTGTTTCCAAAATCTGTCCATATGTTTTGGTTCCTCTGTCATTCCCATCATGAACTGAACATTATCAATAATCACATGCGATATGTCATGTATATACTGCGCATGTTCAACAGCCTAAAAAACAAAAATAATTGTATGCCGACTATTAGATACCGAATATTATCACAAAAGATTTTAATTCAAAATACCTCCATTACAACTTTAACAGATTGCTGACCATGAAATGTCATAAAATATATTGGAAGTCGTTCGAACTCATCAGCCCAGTGATCAAACTGATTCAAATTTAATTCCAATGGTATACCAGCAAACTGTTGCAACATCGTCCGAGCTAATCTTGCATTACGAATCTCAAAACTCCCCCATAAAGTATTGACCTTAAAGGTAAACATTTAGAAATATTTTTAATCATGATCATTCTGTCTTGTTTCATTTATTCTAAACAGAAACCGTAACATACTCCTTGCATAGCCAAATCAAGTGAATATTCACTCATAAATGTGGTTTTACCGCACCCTGTCGGTCCTGTTAAAATAGTTAGTTCGCCTCTACGATGTCCTTTTAAAATTTTGTTTAGAGTCGGATATCTTTTCCACTTCACTCCTTGAACCTAAACAAAAAAAATTTCATGTTTGCATAAAAGCACTTCAATACTAAAAAAATTTTAACTGAATATTTTCAACTCATATTTTGAAAATTTGCAAATCTATGTTAATTTACACTTTAACTTATATATTAATTAATTAGGTAAATTTTCTTTTCACCAACTGCTAAACTACTAACTTTTTCAATATTCTGCAAATCACAAAAAACATCCTGTCTTAAACTGGCGAAAGTCGTAATAGATTTATGCCAAACTGGCTGAGCAGAACTAATAATAGATTTCATTTCTTTATCATCGCGAACCAAACGTGGAAGAAGTTGTTTATCAATTGGTCTACAAAAAGTGAACATAAAAAAAGAAAATATTGAAATAAAAAATATTTGGAAAGGGTCATGGTTTTGTTGTTAATTATATTTATTGTGATAAACATTTTAATCCAGCACACTGTTTTAAAGCCTAATTCGTGGCCCTTTCCAAATTCAATAAAAACGTGTCGATAATACAAAATATACAACTACATAAAAAAATAATCCCCTTATTTTAATTAGTAAGTTTATTTTACCTTACAAACAAGCATCTTTTCTCTCCTAACTTTTTGGAAAAATGTTTTACTGAATCCCAAGAACAGCTCTCATTTCCAAACCAAAGAACTAATTTATTAAACATTTCTAAAGAAGGCAGTAACGACTGAGGAAGACTGTTGATACCGTAAGGTAAACATACTGCAGAGCATGAAAGTTTACTTTGTGATAAAATTAGAAAATCTATAACCGAAGCGACTAAAGTTGCGGTAGTATCTCTGGAAGTAGCTCTGGTTGGTTTTGATATCATAAGACCCCCGCAACCTTGTGGTGGTACTGTCTTCTCTTCATTTGTTTCACTATTGATTACTTTATAACCGTGTATTTTCCCATCAATTCCATACAACGGAAAATACATATTCTTTCTTGATTTATCTATTCTCGCTTCCAAATTAGACATAAACATTTTTTGAATATTCTACAATGTAAGATCAACAATAAAAATATAATTTACTGTTTACTGAGACTTGTAAGAGTGAGATTTAAAAACTTACCGCAAAATTAAACGTCGATAAAAGTTCCGGGAAATCTGAATCTGATATATCGATTAATGAATCTGTAGTTTCTAGTATTTTTATCCAAAGGTGATCAGGCTCTTCTTTTGGAATTAATTTCTCTGTTAATGAAGTTATTTCTTTAGCCGATTTAGAGTCTTTCTTTAAAGAAAGACACTTTTCCAGTAAATCCCACTGGCCTGAAAGCTTGCATCCATTGCACAAAAAGTATCCTTTAACACAATAAGAAGACTGTTATGATCTCATATTAACTATATCAAAATCCCTCTACAGATATGTTTTGGTTTTAAAAATTACCTGTGGTTTTATTGATAAATATCTTTGGTTTTTCAATATTAACTTTTTTTTTACACACAGGACATGATGTTATGAGACAAGTAAATCCATCGGTAAAGTTTATACCAAGCGTTTTTAGCGTACGTTTTATGCTTAAAGCAGACACGTCTGGAATCTCACTTGTATTAATATTATTGTAGAATCTAAGACTAGTTTTGACCTCTTTTGCAAATCGAAAATATGCTCTCATTTCCAAATAAGATATGTTTAAACGTTTTAGAATATTCATTGTAGTTTTTGAATTATACACTTAACCTCACATTTATTGATGAAATAATACTTTTAAAAATTATGTTATACAAAATTCTAAATGGTATAAAACTAAACTAAGTTAAGTGATACTGTAAAAATACAAATTATATTAATACATTTAATAGATTATAATTAAAAAATATCCCTTCGTTCGCGCCAACATTCGCCATGCGCCAGCGCTGACATCTGTCAAAAAAACGTCACTCGTCAGAGACGTCACTGTCAAAATCACCAAAATATGAAAGATAAACACCGCTCAATGGCAGATCTTAAATCAAAATATTATTTGTGATTAGTTAATAAAATTATTATTCTGTGATATTATTTACAAATTATTCGGTACACATTTAAAACAAAATTGTAATAAAATGTCATTATACATAAATGGTATATTTATATTTATACTCTGCTGGTTTAACAATTGTTTAACTACCGAACTGGATAGTACAAAACATTCTACCGTGTTTATTGCCATATTAGCAAGAAATAAAGCTCATACTTTGCCATATTTTCTTACTTTACTTCAAGATTTAAGTTATCCAAAAGATAGGATATCGTTATGGTAAGTTTTTTCTTTGAATCATAAGTCATGTCTTAGAACTTTATCTGTAATTTGCAAATAACCAATACCTATATAATATTTTATTAGGATTAGATCTGATCACAATGAAGATGAAACCATCAATATCTTATCGATGTGGTTGTCTTCTGTAGAAGGTTTGTATCATTCAGTTGATGTAGTGCTGGATACAGAATCGTCAGGTTTGTATCCAGATGAACGGGGATCCACCCATTGGTCGAGATCACGCTTTGATAATGTTATAAGCTTAAGAGAGGCTGCCTTTCAACGTGCTAGAAAAGTATGGGCTGATTATGTATTTGTAAGTACAATATTTCTTTGAGGAATTTTAAATTTCTATTTTGAAATTAATGCTACATTTAGACATAAATAAAGGTTACTAAATCAGCTTTTTATTTATTCAGTTTTTAGATGCAGACGTTTTCCTCACAAATCATCAAACATTACAAAGTTTAATGAATCATGGTTATACAGTGTCAGCACCGATGCTTAAATCCGATGGTCTATATTCCAATTTTTGGTATGGAATGACCGAAGATTATTATTATCTTCGAACGGATGATTACAAACCAACTCTTAACAGAGAGCGAATCGGTTGCTTTCATGTTCCGATGATACACTCGGCCGTTTTAGTCGATTTACGTAAAGTAGGTTCCGATAAATTGACTTTTGTGCCTGAGAAAATAATAAATTATGATGGGCCACATGATGATATTATAACATTTGCTTTATCGTGTAATAAATCAAATGTGCCTTTATATGTTTGTAACGACAACGTCTATGGGTTTGTTATGGTGCCTTTAGAACAAACCGATCCATTAAGACAAGATTTGTTACAATTGACTAATCTGAAGTTGGAAGTGTTAATTGAGAATGACCCTTTATATGTCAGTGAATTGTTTAAAGATTTCATTAAACTACCAGAAAAGAATACAATGAGTTTCGATGTAGTTTATATGATAAATTTAGTGCGTCGTCCTGAAAGAAGAATTAGAATGTTGCAATGCTTTGATGAATTAGGTATAGATGCTGTTGCATTTGATGCTGTAGATGGAAGGCAAGTATCTTTTTTCAATGTTTTTAATTTTGTCAGTTGTGCCAAATTGTTTTAATAAGTGATTATTAGTAGGTAGTTAATACTAAGCCGAAATATTCATAACAAAAACTTTTATTTGTGTTTTAAAAGTTACGATGTCACGCAATGCTACTGAAAAAATGCCAATGAAAGTAAAGAGTAGGTAATGTAATTATGTAATAACTTTTCATTTGTTGTAGGTCTTTAAATGATAGCATATTGAAAGAATGGGGTATTAATTTCATGCCGGAATATGCAGACCCTTATCATAAGAGGTAAATGCATTTTAATTTGTAAGTACAAACAAGGGCGTACGCAGTATTCTGTTCAGGGGAGCAAAAGTTATGAAAGTAAACATGGTCATCGGCATCTCAATCTGGTTAACTAAAATCAAAAAATTTCTTTTAGAAAACCAACCAATGCATCAGCCAATCTAGGCTTTTTTTGCATTTTATAAGTACTATTTTCTGTATTTTATTATTTTCTGTATCTTATTTTTTGTTATTGTAAGGGCAGATGGAAGATCAATCTTGATGATTGAATCTGTTCCCATTGCTTCTTTTGTTGCAATAAACAATTCTTATTCTTATTCTTATAGTGCAATTATATTTTTATAGGTCAAAAACGATAGTCCAAACGTTTTACGGGGAATTTTCAGATGTCAAAGTTCAATAACTAGCAATAAAAGGGATTAGTTAGTATGAAGTTAAAGCTTCATGAATTTTCACACTTTATTCCAGACCGCAGGGGGGAACAGCTGCCCCCATCTGCGTACGCCCCTGAGTACAAATGTACGTCTAGTGACTAGTCAATATTGTATGTAATCCAATTCTCAAACTTACATAACCTATGTTCAGAAATGGCTAATTTTGTATGTATGTAATGATTAATAGCTAACGAGTACCGAATGAACTATTACACTCTGGTACCAAGAGAACTTGTGATTTATATTGATATACAGTTAAAAGATTGGTTGCATGTTATTAATTGCGTTAATTAAATTGCATAATGCTCTTTTAATTTGTTATGAATAATTATGGTGTAATTGCAGACGGATGACTTTAGGAGAAATTGGATGCTTTTTGAGCCACTATTTCATTTGGAAACAGGTAGGAATTTATATTGATAATTTGATATCATATCTCGATTATGTATATTTCGCATATTCCATGCTATAATTGTGAGATTTTATATCGAGCAATTCACATTATAGGTAGTGGAAAATGGCTATGAATCAGTAATGGTTTTAGAGGATGATATACGATTTGAACCATATTTTCGGTTAAAAGTTGAATACCTCATGTCAGAAGTTCGCCAGGTTCCAGACTGGGATCTTGTGTAAGTCAATATAACATAATAACATTAGGTATTAATTCTATAATTAATAAGTATCTGCTTGAGAACCAGAAAACGAAGTGATACTGATGGTATCTGAGTATTTTCTTAAGACAAAAAGCAGTATCCACATGACGTAAAAATCCAATAAAAACGCAATTACTGTCGGTGAGCTGATTTTGTTAAAAAAATTGTTTTAATACACTCACAGACAAAAATATTGCATAATTTTTTATGTTTATTTCTTTTCATTTCAAATGTTTGTTATTTTTTATTGGTAAATTTATTGTATTAGAGTGTTTTAATTATGGAAGCCAGATGGAGAAGGCCAGAGGAATGTTTCGCTGAATGTAATCTTGCACAAAACGTTAGCTTTGGTGGTGGTTCCATTATGCTTTGGGGTGGCATTTGTTGGGAGAGTCGCACGGAGCTTATTGAGGCGAATATAAGAATGAATGCTGATTGGTACATAACCAACATCCTTGAAGAGCATGTTTTACCTTATGACGACTTCATTGGGTACGATAACTTCGTGCTAATGCATGATAATGCACATGCAAATGCCGCAAGAACAGTCATTCATTATCTTGAGGTTGTTGGGATTGAGGCACTAGAGTGGCGCCCACGAGTCCTAATGCAAATCCAATAGAACATCTATGGGACATCTTAAAGCGATGTATATAAGCACGAAATTCAGCTCCTAACTCAGTTGCAGGGTTAAAAATTGTTGCACGGAAAGAATGGTATCGAATTCCGCAAGAAATCATCAAAGATTTTCAGCGGAGCATGCCATGATGCCTAGGAGAATGCAGGCTATCTCAAGAACTAGAGGAGGAAATACAAAGTATTCAGTTGTTGTTATGTTGCCTTAAAGAATTGTTATATTGTCGTCTTTGTTGTAATTTCTAATTAAATGTTATATGCTAAATCAAGCTATTTCATTAATTCCTGTAGAAATCTGTTGTAAGGCGGCTAATGTAAATTATTTGACCATTAGTATACGTAAAACACTCTAGCAGAAGACATTTAGCAATAAAAAATACATAACGTTTTAATGGAAAAGAAATAAACATAAAAAAATATGAAATATTTTTGTCTGTGTATAAAAAAAATTATTTCTTTGATTTAAATTTTAATTCTGTCAATATGTATAAGTTTTATTGCTAAAAAAATGTTATTTATATACATCGAATTCTTCTACATCAAGTTCTACATAGTAAAAAATTTTCTAACAGAGCTCTGAAGATGTGAATATGCTTCACGAAACGTCAGCTAATAACTACAATATCAATAGTAATTGCGTTTTTATTAGAAAATACTCATTAATTCTATAGTTGAGTTTATTTTTATGATTTCGCAAAAAGGATAAAGAATACTTATAGCCTGTTCATTTGTTGTGACCAGATATTTAGGTCGTAAAAGACTACAAGAGGCTGATGAACCGTGGGTGGAAGGCTCACGTTACTTGGTGCGTGCCGGATACTCCTATTGGACTCTCGGTTACGTTTTAAGTCAAAGAGGCGCCAGGAAACTGCTAGATGCCAAGCCATTAGAAAACATGGTTCCTGTTGATGAATACCTTCCTATATTGTTTGATAAACATCCCAGGTAAGTTGTAAAATCTCCTAGGAGTGTAATAAAATGCGATTTTCTTTTACTTGCAACACGATTCTGTCCTGACTCCTAATAATAGCAAAACTGCACATGAGCTGCTTGCAAAAAAGGATCATTAGTTATTGATGAATATTGTGAGAGCACCCATGATGGCTTTTAAAAGTGGGCGCTTTACTATACTTTCATTTTCTGCTACTAGATGTAATTGCGTCAAACGCTAAATCCTATAAGCTGATTTGATATATAAGCGTGACCTAATCGCGAAACCACAATTTGCTATGCTTTCATTTTCTATCACCAGATGTGATAACGTCAAATGTCAAATCCCTATGGCCTATAGTATTTTGAATGGAATTGCGTTTTTGAATATCGTTTTCTCTTTGTTTCTGCGTAGAGACAATTGGAAAGGTCATTTTCCACAACGCAATCTGGTAGCGTTGTCTGCCGCGCCATTACTACTCTACCCAACTCATTACACCGGAGAGAAAGGTTATGTAAGTGATACTGAGGATTCAGTTCTCATACCTAGTGCACTTGTACCAGCCTCAGCAAGAGAGGATCTGTGATCCTGGTCTTGGTCCTACACTCCTATTAATCGAGCGGAAACAAATGAATTACCCACGTGATATTTAATTCCCTATTTTTTTAAATCCCATTAATTTTAAATCGACATTGTGCCATATTTGTTTTTTACTTAGTAGAGTTTTATCGGTTTTAAAAATTTATAAATAATTTTAGTTGCCATTCTTAAATATTTTATATGCAACCTACTAACTTTTATATCTATGCCATATTTACTATCATTTGATAACTGTAGTTTAATTTTATATATTGTTTTAAAAATTTACAAATTATTTTAGTTGCCATTTTTAAATCTTTTATAAACTTTTTAACGTTTTTTATAGCTTTAATATTGTTTAATACTTGTTAAGTGTCGTTTGAACATAGTGTTAAAAATTTTACAAATAATTTTAGATGCCATTTTTAAAAGTTTTATAATTGAGTTTCATTTATTTATATTATCACGAATGATAATAAACTGTATGTGTCATAGAATTAACAAAAAAAAATTGATTAGGTATACAAGAAGTCAAAATACAATCTGAGTGATATACTTCACTGCCATCTTAATTTTAATTGTAAGTAGTCCGGTAATAGAATGAACGATTTTTAAATTTGATAATTGTAAAAACAAAATGATATATCTGTTGTTAGATATATTTTGCATTAATCTGGATACATCTACGTAAGCTTCATTAATTAGGGTAAGTTCGGTTTTACGTTCGATTGATCGAGCCGAGCGAACAGATTTTTGGTCACGTGACAACCGAGTAAATCGAGCCATCTAAACAATTCCGAACGTAATCTAGCAGATTTTTCCAAACGTCAGAATAAAATGGCGCCAATAATTTAAATTCTTATTACTAAAGCCGAAATATATTCTTTATTGCTCCTCATTTTGATTTAATTCAACATTGTTATAATAATAAATCATGAATCACAATTTTTTTCGTTTTATTCCTTTATTTTAAAATTAATAGTAGTACTGGTTGTTGATTTTTTCGACCCATAGATATAATAAATATTTTATTTAATCATTCTGTGCGATATAGACTTATTGATTATTACTATTCTTTGAATAAATATTATTCGTGTGTTTTTACCTATTGAAAAATTACCTCATATAAATAAACTTCGAAATTTATCCATTCTCACAACAAGTGTTTCCGCTCATTTTTAAAATGAATGCTCTGAAGATGGTTGAATCTGCTTGCTCGCTCGCTTTCCTCGGAGCAAATCGAGCGCGCTCCATCTGCTCCAGATCTTAAAACCGAACGCAGGATAGAGATCTTTCAGAGCATATAAATGTTAAATTCGAACGTATTAGAGCACTCCGATCAATCTGAGCGTAAAACCGAACTTACCCTTAATTAAATAAATAAATTAATGCATTTTCGCAGTAGAAAACTCAAAGCAGTGCCAGATTAGTTAATATTTCCGCCCCAATTGAAAAATTATCGGCTTACAGGTTCTTAAAAAAAATATTCAACAGTTTTCTTACTTAGTATTTGTGAAATATTCCGCTTCCAAAAATTTACCGTCCCCAAAAATTTGCCGTCCTACACATAAGTATAATCAATTTCAATATATCGTACCAGGGTATAAAACTGTATATTCTAAAGGTAATATAACTACAGATAGAGCATTAGTTCACAAAGTAAACCTCCATCCCTTGAAATTCCTAATAAAAAAAATTAAAACCACCAAAAAGTAAATAAATAAATAAATAGAACTTAAATAACGACCTTGACGCAAGATAAACTGTGTTACACATTCCTCGAACTTTCAAAATGTACCTACCTAATATTTCTGCAAATAAGACCCATTTTATCATGTACAGCAGGTGAAAATCGGTGACTTCCTTCCCAGCTTTTAATTAGGTTCCCTTGTCAGTTAGTCTCAAACACTTGAAACTCGTTCAATTCCATTGTCGGACTCTATATAACAAGTTTCCTTCTTATATAGGTATACTTACCTATGTTTATTACTTTTTCACAACGCCGCTATTGAAAATTCGATTTTCGGTACCTGTTTAGCGGGTTGAAACTGAGCGTTTTTATCCCTAGGGATGAAAAATTTCAGATCAGTTCTCTCTGTTTTTAATATTGTTAAAAGGGGACAGAGCGATTGAATTCGCATATAATTTTCGAAAACGTCAAATTAAGAAAGAGCGTTATTGAATCCGCATATAATATTCATAAACGTCAAAATGACAGACATAACCCGACATAAATCTGACAGATCTAATATTTTTGCGACTTTTTTGCAAGCCCAAATTGTAGGTACCTCAAATCGAATTGTCAATAGAGTTGTTGTGAAAAATAATATGCAATTACTCGGTATGAAACTTGGCGTTTACAATACGTGTGCTTGCATGCCCTCGTACCTCGGGCAGCAAACTTCACACTGGTTGCAAACGCCAAGTTTCTTACCTTGTAATGCAATATACTATTTTTTGCTATTTGTGCCTTAAATATATGTAATTACTTAGTTGTAAAAATAAAATATATTACTTATAAGAAGTTATTTTCTGTAATGATAAAAACAGAATGTAAGAAAAGTAAAATATTATGTTCAGTTCATAAAAAATGAAAATTTATTGTATAATTAATATAATAATAACAAATTTATTTATATCGACTGATTTTAATAAAGGCCTAAGCACATTAGCGCGGTGGCGGTGGCGTTTTTTGAATAAGCCATACTGTTGCAGTGGTATTTGCGGTAACTTTCAATTAGTTTTTCAATAAAATTGTCGCCATCTCAACAATACAATAACGTTTACTATACGTCGGTACACGCGGTCAAACTCAATAAGTTGCGTCTGACCGCCACCGCGCCATAGAACGCTGCACCTGAACGCTCTTCACGCTAACAAGCAGCGACATATATGCGCGTGTCAATTTGTTTTTTAGTGTTGCGTTCAAACGCTACCGCCACCGCGCTAATGTGCTCAGGCCTTAATCGATCTGAACGGCGAAAGCGTCTTTAGATACACAGTCGACTTTTTATAATTTAGAATATAATATTTTTATATCCGGAATGTAGGATTCCGGGTTGCAATAATAATTTGACAAAGCTTAGTTCTTGCAAGCTTCTTGCTTAAAAACTATTTTTATATAAACTGCTTTTATGTTATGTCGCGTAACTACATAATTACTGATTTATTATTGTATTGTCGATGTTGACGAAATATGTCATATATTCAAAAAAATTATTTTGCAAGGAAGGCCAGTAACAGTTTTTTAAACATGTCGTTAGTGCACATAATATGTTTTTCTTTTTTACTTCCCACCTCTACTATGGTAGGGAAGTAATGGATTTAGTCCGAAAACAACATTTCGAGATTTTAACAGATTTTCACGTTTTGAGACCCTAGCAATCGTTTAAGATCATTTTCTGACTGATGTCTGTATGTGTGTGTGTGTGTGTGTGTATGTGTATGTGTATGTGTGTGTGTATGTGTGTGTGTGTGGTCAATTTTTCGCCTTCGATATCTTAAGAACGGAACAACATACGGGCATGCCGATTGTTCTATTGTGTTTATCAGCCTTTAACTTAGATCTGATTAGATTTTGAGTCAAATCGGTTCAGTGGATCCTGAGATATTCAAAAAAACGTCCTCAATGTCACGTATTAACATAGGTAAAAAAAAATATAAATGAATTCTAGATGTTATAATATGAAAAAAATGTAAATATTTTTTTTCTCTAAAATGTATAGTTTTCGAGAAAGAAAATATTTTACTAAGAAAAATAAAAATTGTACGTAAATCAAGGTAACCATGATTTTTGCTATATATGTTAGCCATCAGTAGATCACCAAACAAAAAAGAGGGCCATGCTTTTTTCAAAGAATAAAAATTAAATTGTGTTTTAAAGATCACCAACAGCTAAGGTTATTTGGGCCTAGTCAAAGAATAAAAAAAAAAGTGTTTATTTTTGCAAATATTTACTAGGTGGGAAGTATAGGACTGGTCATCAGTCGAATTTTTTTTAAGACGACCTACTGCCAGGTTTATTTGTGCTTGGTACCAATTCATATTTTCAATTAATTGTTGTTATTCTTATTACCGTAAATTGAAAATCCAATTGATATTTTCACCAGTTCTCGGATTAGAACCTGGAAATTGGAGACTTGTAATAAAGGAGCCATCATCCATGGAACACAATATTATATCAACAATGGCATCGCTACACACTCGGCCATTCTCTAAGCCATTTCGTAAAACGCAATTGCTTTGAATTGAATAATTAATGGATTTGCGCTACCATTTGCGTAATTTCCACTCACTACTTACTTAGTACCTTCTACAGTTCTGCACCATTTCGAAGTGCCGCGCTGGATTAGTTAGTTCACAATACTACGCCACATTCAGGCCATAAGAACCGTCAATCCAGTTAGTTAGAGATCAGTGCATTGCTTATTGGCACTAAAATAAAAAAACAAGCGTCTAATATTAGTACAGTCATTTGGTTCGAAAAATAGTGGTTACCTGGAAAGTTTTCCGGGAGTTTTGAAAATTGGTAATCTTATAGATTTTGATGTGCTCTTTCCGAATTTCGACTTTGCCTACTCGTATTTTTGCCGCTCGCGCCGCCATATTGGAAAAATGGCGCCTAAAAGCAGTTTTTTGACAATAGCTCCTTTCCGACTTATTTTACGATAAAAACAGTTATATACAAAATGAAACTAGAGACAATTACCTACAATTTATGTATCTACCTTTTTTTCATAAAGTCAATAGTTTAGGCGTACGATCGCCGCAAAGTGTACTCCAACACGCGTTTTGACCAAAAAACTCATTTCCACACCACCTTGAGGTAGAGTAAGCGGTGCGTTTTTAGTGTATTTGCCATATATGGCACATACACTATTGGCGTCGGTCGGATGGCGAGACCTAGGGGTCGGACCAAAATTTCTCGACGTTTCATACCCTCCTGAACAAGTTGCCACCATTTTTGAAAATGATTATATATATATATGTATGTATATATATGTGTGTGTGTGTGCGCGTGTGTGTGTGTGGTGTGTGTGTGTGTGTACACGATAACTCTCGACAGACTTAATCGATTTAAACGAAATTTGGTACACACATTGAAACCCATCACCGCACAAAGCCTATTTAAAATGGGCCCGATCGGACCACTTTAAGGGTAGTTTTTAGGGGTAGAAAAAAGTTTTTGGGCCCAAAAATACCGAAAAAAATCTCAGAATTGTTTCAAAATTGGAATTTAACCCTTTAGTAGAGATTAAAATGTGTTGCTAAAATTTTAACAAAATTGGCACGACAGGACCGGATTTACAAATTTTATGAAAACACTAGTTTGCGGATCGTGATTTATTTGCTGACGGGTGTATTTAATTTGGTACAGAGGTGGCATTGATAATAATATTGAAATTAAGAAAAAAAATATTATTTTAAGGCATGTATTAAGGGGTTAAATTTTTTATTTTGTCCAAAAACAAATTTAAGTTGACATAATAAAGCCACAAGGCCTGTATTAGCAAATACACTATATTGTCGGCAAGGTTTGGCACTGCGACCCGAGTTTTTTAATGTGGTATCCCCAATAGGCCTAATCCACATGCAATTTAATATCCTGAAATTTAGCGTAATCTCCTTCGCTTCGCTGTTCTTGATGGACCAGGTGTTGCGAATTCATTGTCTGTAGTACCAATCGAAACGTCACAGAACGGAATTTCATCTACATGATGTAGATGAAATTCCGGTCTGTGACGTTTCGATTGGTACTATATAGATAAAATATTTAAAAAATGTATGTTGAAATGTAATAATTTCTATAATTTGAGTGCTTTAGGAATTCTAAGGTCGCTGATTATTAATTTGTGGTCAAAAAATCAAAATTCGGTCGAAATAATTGAAGAGTATTCTGTTAAACTGTTAAAATCACTTAACACTTTTTGAAAGTTTGCATAAAAACCCTTAACGCGAAATGTATTAAAAAAATATTAAGTTCCCATATCGAGGTTATAGACCTATTGATGGGCTATGTAAATGCGTTAAAAAAATTAGAAAAATCCAAAGAGGCCAACCCTACAGAATAAAAATAGAAATCCTTGACGCGGAGCGCTCTAGTAAGTAGGGTGTTTAATGAATATTAATTTTCTATGTAGATATTATAGACCTATCCATGAGCTATCTATCTGTGTCGAAAAAATTTGCTAAATTTATTTGTAGCCACCCTAAGTATATAATTTTTTCCAGATAGTACTTTTGTACTAAAAATAGAAACCCTTGACGCAGACTGCTCTAGTAAGTAGGATGTTTTATAAATATTAGTTTCCCATGTACGGATTATAGACCGATCCATGGGCTATCTAAATGAGTTAAAAAAATTTATAAAACCTGGAAGTGGTTACCTTAAAAAAGCAATTTCTTTGAGATCTTACTTTTTTACCTTAAACATACGAGCTCGAAAAAATTGCTTCAGTGGAGAGGCCACTTCTAGATTTTCCAATTTTTTTCGACGCAGTTAGATAGCTCATGGATAGGTCTATAATCGCTACATAGGAAATTAATATTCATTAAACACCCTACTTACTAGAGCACTCCGCGTCAAGGATTTCTATTTTTAGTCGAAAAGTACTATCTTGAAAAAATGACAACCTTAGGGTGGCTACGAATAAATTTACCAAATTTTTTCGACACAGTTACATTGCTCATTGACAGGTCTATAATATCTACATAGAAAATTAATTTTAATTAACCACTCTACTAACTAGAGGACTAATGACGATGAACTCGCAACTGCACCTGGTCCATCAAGAACAACGAAGCGAAGAAGAATGCGCTAAATTTTAGGATAGTGAATTGCATGTGGACTAGGCCCACTGGGGATACCACGGTAAAAAAAACGCGCCGCTTACTTTACCTCAAGGTGGTGTGGAAATGAGTTTTTTGGTCAAAACGCGTGTTGGAGTACACTTTGCGGCGCTCGTACGCCTAAACTATTGACTTTATGAAAAAAAGGTAGGTACATAAATTGTAGGTAATTGTCTCTAGTTTCATTTTGTATATAACTGTTTTTATCGTAAAATAAGTCGGAAAGGAGCTATTGTCAAAAAACTGCTTTTAGGCGCCATTTTTCCAATATGGCGGAGCGAGCGGCAAAAATACGAGTAGGCAAAGTCGAAATTCGGAAAGAGCACATCAAAATCTATAAGATTACCAATTTTCAAAACTCCCGGAAAACTTTCCAGGTAAAACTACCAAATGACTGGGCTATATGGCAAACTTTGAAATTATAAAAACACTGAAATGGCATATTTTTGAATTCGATAATAGTTATATGTTAAGAAATTACCCGGAAACAGTGTTTTGTACGATTCTTTGTAAAATACAATTTCACTAAAATATTTTGACATGTTATATTTTTAAAATAAAATTTTAAATTCAATGTCGCTAAAAAGTCTAATATGCTCAAGAAATACAATTTCTTAAAATTGTATGTGTATTTTAAATAAAGTACATACTTATAAATAATTACGTGTTTTCTTTTATTTATTAACAGGAGAAAACAAACAAATTTTACAACTATCCCGTACGCTTATTAGTTATTTACCAACGTTAGGAACCGTTATAATGTCGTCA